>JAVTLE010000010.1:1309884-2619769 GCA_033439295.1 Deuterostichococcus epilithicus
TGGTGAGCCCGGATGGGATGAAGGCGCCCCGCCTGGCGGTGGCCGGCCTGGAAAGGCTCGAGAACCACATAATATCGGGGCCACGACAAGATAGTTATGACAATCTTTTGCCTTTCTGGAGCCTCCGACCTTAGGCTAGACTCAGTGAACAGTGTTGACACGCTGCTCGACAAGACACAAGTCTCACCTGTTTTGCGCTGCCTGCGGCGAAACGGCACGATCTTATTCTCGCCGATTTGGCGAATACGGACTAGATCCCACTCGGATAGGCTCAGAGGCTGCGCTTCCGTCTGCTGCTGCGTCCTGCTGGCTGTAGGCGCAGCGACGCGGCCTGGCTGCAGTGCGGCGCCCTTGCACAGGGTTTGCTGACCAGCCGACCGGCGATGGTGACACCTCAGTTGCGAACACCTGCCGCCCGACGGTCCGCACACCAGCCGCTGGCCCGCCAGCCTGCGGCTACTGCTGCTCATCGTCGCCGCCGGCTGTGCTGGCAGCTGCAGCGGTTGAAGTGGCGTCATGCTGCTATAACACGCTGCGGTCGTCCGCTGTCAGTCTTGACCCTGGCTGCGTAGGTGAGCCTGGATACCAGGCCTCCACTTCACCGGCTTCCGCTGGCGGGTGCAAGTGGCCTGTCGTCGGCTGCCGCCTCTTCTGCCTCGAATCTGACGCGTACAGCAGCAGACCAACGCGCTTGGCACAAGGGAGACCTGAAGCAGTGCCTGCTACGCTGAGGGATGCGGCGGGCTGATGCAGAAGTGAAGGCCTCGAATGCGACGGCAGTGCCACAAGCAGCCTGTTGCGGTGGTTACGTGCGCGAGCAAGGACGACCCGAAGTTGGGATCTGACAGTCTCGCTTGCGACAGTTGCCTCGAGCTGAGCTTGCGGAGAGCAGGATGAAAGAAATTTCCAATTCGCTTGGGTGCACTAGGAACTTCGATGGCGTGAGTGCGGCTTCGTCAGAGCAAACGCGCCGAGGGGAAAGGGTGGTCAGACTGGTGCGGGACCCAACAGCAGTGCTTTGAATCCTGTCATTCGTTCACGAGATCTCGGACGCTACAATGATTTGGTATGGGGACCCAGAAACCTTTTGCCTTTAGGGTTTTGGGCACATTGTTTCAGCTCATCAACTTTGACGTCCCTGCCCCATCACTGTGCCTAGACAAGGGCCACCAGCAAGCCTGTCAAAACTCATCGACCATGGCGCCAGCGCCGCCATCATCTTCATCTGATTCCTCATCCTCCGCCTCCCCCAGCACATCAAAGGTGCCTGCATGTTGCACGCGGTGCCAGCTTGTGAAGCCGCGGTGTCCTCAATGGACTGCACGAAGTACCAAATCCTGTAGGTTGGATGCTAGTGCATTATTGCAAGCTCCATGATGCGCAGGATGCAACTGCCAGCAGGGAGGCCCACCGTCCTCGTCCCATGCGGCCAGGAGCTGCATCTTAAACTCCGCCATCTTGACGTCGAAAATACGCAGAACGGCGGCCTGCGCAGCGTGATGCACAGCAGACGAGCTTGCGAAGGCGGTAAGGAATGCATACTTGCAGAAACACCATCAGATGAAAATGCAACCCCAAAGGGGGAACACGTGTTGGCAGTCATGGCGCTGCAGCTTCTGCCGACGCCTCGGGGTGGAGCCTCTCATCAGCTGCAGGGTGGAGGGCATCAGGTGCACCTGGTGGGCGGACAGGCGCTCGCCGGCAGAGCAGACCTTGAAGTCCGACACGACCTCCACCACGCCCTTGTTCAGCTTCGAGGGCACGCCGTGTTTCCGCAGCGTCGGCTCGAGCGTGTGCGGCAGCGGCCCTGCGCGGGCACCAACAGGACCGGTCCAAGTCTGCCAGCATCGTTCGATGATATAAAGTCCTACGCCCAGGCAAGTATGCAGAATGAGCTCGACAGCAGCGCTGTCATATCAGTGCCTCAAAAGTAGTGCCGCAGGCATGGGGTTCAAGGTGGAAAATGCACCTAGGGGGCCTTCCAGCGGGCCCTCCTGCAGCTCAAAGTCTTCTGTGGCCTTGGCGCCGACCCGCGCAAAGTCCATCGCCTGCAGGGCGCAGACCACTGCCCACTCAACCGCAAGATAGAGATACTGATGGAAATACCGTGTGCTTCACATCACCAAATTGAAAGGTTCATCATGCACCATGATGCTTGCCGCCGGTTGTGTCCTGCGGCTCGGCGGAAGGTGGCAGTCGTCGCATGAAATTGCTCACCAGTGCAAGAAACTCGCATGGCGCACTGCAGAAGAGGGCCGTACCTGGAAGGTCCCAAACAGCTCGACGACCTGCTCCCGTGGCAGCGTCGTGAAGAACAGGCCGACCTTACCCGCAATGCGCTCCGACAGCAGGTGCAGGTTGGCCTTGTGCTCGTCCTTCTCCGACTTGCCCAGCGCCACCTTCAGCACCTTATTGGAGCCCAGTAGGAACCTGCGGAAGTTGCGTTGCCGTTTGAGGGAGGCCTACCCCCGAAAGGGAGGTGTAACAGCACTTTTGCAGACCAATTGTCGAGAGAAAGATAGCCCTTGGGCCCTGCACTGCTGCAAACGTTGCCTGCAGTGCACCAGAAGCCAGTGAGCACATCGCACACCTGCTGTGCGTCTGAACCTGCTCCCGCAGCTCCTTGAATTTGTCATTGCGCATGTTCTGGTAGCCGAAAAGGTAGACATGAGGGTACCTGCGGGGCCATGTAGAACCTCGGTCGCAGAATGAATTTGCTGCTGCACTTGCTGCAGCAGGTCAATTGCACGCGGCGGCAGGCGGCGCTGGAGGCGGACTGAAGGGGGAAAATTGACTCACTCTTCCAGCAGCTTGTGCGCTGACACGATGAGGCCGCCCTTCCACTCCCGGGTCTTCTTCTTGACCTTTGAGAGTGTGACTGCGGCAGAAAGCATGTTGATGAGTGTGCGTGGCCGGCTTAGGACGCGGGCAGCCAGCAAACACAGGGGTCGAATCGCAACAACTCACCCAGCTTATTGCGCTTGCTGGCCGGCATCTGGAAAGCGTGATACGCGCTCTACGTTGCTCCTATCGGCCTGTCAGACCGGATGCTGTCCGCGAGAAGTTCGCCCCTGCCTGCCGACTGTGTGCAGACGTCCAGCGCCTCTCACGTCGCTCAGGCTTTGAGACGTATTATAAGCCGTGGAAAGGTCTCCTTAAGTACTCACAGCCGCTCCGCGGTTGGCCGCAAGGTGGTCTGGCAGGCGGCCATGCACCGATGCCAAGCTCTCACGGCAACTCGCGTGCGCGTTGATCTCGACCGTCCGCAGGAACAGTTCGTCAACAAATAGCGTTTGCAATCTGACTTGATGTGCGCACTGCAAGCAGCAGGTGGCAGCGGGGTCTCGGAGCAACTGTTCTGGCGGGACTGTGTCGGAAGCAGGCTGATCTGCGCAAACTGGCGCCTGTTGAGACTCATTGCGGCATCGCAGAGCGCATTGCTTCCTTTCATGCATCACTGATCCATCCGTCTCGTGTGTCTGGCGCTCTGGCCCCTGTTGATGGCACTGCCTGAGCTGCCGAACATCACCCGCTTAGCTCAGCCCCGGAGTCGGATCCGTTGCATGCTGCAATCAGTGCAGCGCTCAGCGGACCACAACCGAACGTATAGCAGGCCTTGGCGTGGTCCATTGGCATGGCACGGCTGACAACGTTACACACCGCCACTCTCAGAATGCGCCCAGGCCCGCCCGCAGCGTTCCAGCAGCGGCATGGAGAAGTGGCCTCGGTCATCGACGGCTGGAACGCATGGCGAAAGCTCCAGCAGCAGGACCGCAGCGCGAGGAGGCAGCCCCTGTGCCAGGTGCCATCGATCACGCAAGTCACGCGCCGCATGCATGCACGCGAAAACCGGCAGGAACTGTGCCTTCTGGCCAGCTTGCACATGTGAGACCATTTGAGCCGCAGTTCGGATACCCTGCGCACTGTCAGAAGGTGTGCTTGGTGCAACCTCAACTGACGCGCTGGATCTGATCGCAGGCGATGGCACGGATGAGGGTGTCAGGCAACGTCAGCACGGCCGCCGTCGCGGCGGCAGCGGCCGCAGAGTCCCTGGACCTCAGCTCGCAGCTGGAGCTGAACAACATCCGGGAGACCCTCATCCGGCAGGAGGACACGATCATCTTCAGCATCATCGAGCGGGCGCAGTTTGCCGCAAACGGGCCAGTCTACGCGCCAGACGCGGTGCCGGTGCCGGAGTTTGCCGCCGACGGCCGCCGCTACTCGCTGCTGGAGTACATACTGCGACAGACGGAGCAGATCCACGGGCGCATCAGGCGCTACACCAGTCCCGACGAGCATGCCTTCTACCCGGACGCGGTGCCTTCGCTAGTGCTGCCGCCGCTCAAGTACCCCGAGGCAAGGCGGCCTTGTGTTAACCATCTGGCCCCGAGTGCTCAGGATCCTAGGCAATCCATTCTCAGGCAGACAGCTGTCTATGGTCGCCACGGCAGTCACATCCCAGCCCTCCACGGCTGCACACGGCTGCACACAGCCCCAGCCCTGCCCTGCGAACGGCCCTGCTGCCGGGACGCCTGGTGACATTGCCTGAGAAGATGCAAACATGGCACAGGTGCTGGCGCCGTACGCGAAGGACATCAACATCAACGACGACGTGATGGCTATGTACCTGGCGCAGCTGCTGCCGGGCATCACACGGTCCGGCGACGACGGCAACTATGGCTCCTGCGCCTGCTATGACGTCCTGTGCCTCCAGGTCTGCATCTTGGTGTTGCGCCCGCCGTATACTGACAGAGCGCCGACGCAGCAGAGCGCCTGGTCACGTGTGGACATCGATGGCAGCTGCTGGCGGCATGTGGGCGGCTGGCCTTGAGCGCCCGATGCGCCGGGTACCAGGCTATTCACCAGCTCAGTGTGTGCAAAGCGTGTGCAAGGTCTGCAAACCTGCACCACCTCTCCAGCTGGAGTCATCCTTACCTAACAAGTGCTGCCGTTGCGCAGGCGCCCTCGCAGCGCATCCGCTGCCGCAAAACCGTGGCGGAAGCCAAAAGAACCGTCAGTGTCCTGCGTTCTGCGAATGTCCTCCGACATCCAATGATCAACACTGTTGCAGGCGCTGTCCAAGCGCATCCACTACGGCAAGTTCGTGGCGGAGGCCAAGTTCCGGTCGCAAACGGCGAAGTATGCGGAGCTCATTGCCGCGCAGGACGCGGAGGGCATCATGGACGCGCTCACCGACCGCGATGTGGAGCTCAAGGTGAGCACCTCGCTTGAGGTGCCCCGCACTGCAGTAGGATCTCCCGCGCATCTGGCAACTGGAAGCATCGAGACGCGGGGGGGCATCACTGCTGCGGTCGCCGACCGGGTCCTGGAGCTCTCAGGCTGCTTTCTTCCTTCTGATTCCCACTCTCTTCTTGTGAGGATTCCGTAGCCCTTGCGGCTGAAGCGGCGCAGGACGCAGTGGCGTACAGTGTGGACTGTACTGCCCCTTCATGACTTGTGCAAAATTCATCTCAGGTGCTGAGCGGCAAATCCGGGGGGAGAGGGGGGGGCTTGGGGTAGCGACAGCTGCAGAAACCATCGCTGTCGTCTGGTGTCAGTAGTTAGCCAGGCATGCTACCGCATGGAATGGACCCCAGGCGTGGGGCCGTCATGTCGGCCGTGGCGGCCCGCAGGTGGTGGACATAGCAGGGCTTGCCTCTCTGGACATGATGTGTATGGCAGGCAGGCAATTCGTCATGGCATCCGTAGAATTGGCTCTAAGATGGCCCGCAGATGGTGGGTCGGGCACGTTGGAAGGCGGCAACCTGGGTATGTCATGGTTCCAGGCAACTTTTTTATGTCCGATGTGGGGTGGCGCCAGGTGGCGGAAAGAGCTTGGGGCCACCCCTCTGGGCACGATGTGCATGGCGGGCAGCAGTCACAAGGAAAGACAGAGCCCGTCATGTCGTACTTATCACTTCGGCCTCTTGGTCGCCCGCAGGTGGTGGACAGGGTGCGATGGAAGGCGGCCACCTACGGACAGGACGCAGACCCGGCGCAGCAGCAGCAGCAGCAGCAGAATGGGGCCGCAGGCAGCAATGGCGGCGCGCGCTACAAGGTGGCGCCAGATACCATCGCGATGCTGTACGATAAGTGGGTCATGCCGATGACCAAGCAGGTCCAGGTGGGTGCTTTCAACAACGCTTGTTGTTCACCCCGCTTGCTCGGTCTCCCTGATCCTGTGCCCGATGTCTGCTTGCGCAAAAGCGCCTGCTCTGACAATGCGAACCGACGAGGCTTCGATCAAGGATGAGAAGCTGACGTCCGTGCATGCGCAGGTGCAGTACCTTCTCAGGCGGCTAGAGGGAGAAAGTCCAGACGGCGTCAGGTCATGACAGGCAAACCTGCGCCTTGTGTTCAGCATGGCGAGCTCCAGCAGCTCTGACCACGCAATTTTGGCAGCGATCAGCGGGTGACGGGTTCAATGATGCGGCACTGCTGTGGCGCGTTTGGCTTCGTGGGGGATTTGGATTTGTCAGGGATTCGACCTGTTGAAAAATGGCAGGAAGGTACTACCATCAATCAGGAGCAAGGACAGTAAACACAGAAAAAGACTTGAAACCACGAGCATGACAAGAAGAAAAACAGCCCCAGGTCGCGCTGCATACAACTCCTCGTCATTGCAAGAGGTCGTAGTCATCCAGCGCCTGTCCAAAAGACAGGGCAGCATTCTCAGCGCACTCAGGATACCTTTCTACTGCGACAGGCGGCGCAGGCCAGTCCAGCCGCACGAGCACAGAATGACCCGCGCCTGATTGAAGTTGCCAAGGCGCACCTCGTTGAATTTCTGGACCTTCCGTTTGATTTTGCTGGTGTCCACCCAGGTGACGAAGTCCTCCATGCTCCGCGTGACCAAAAATGCCGGGTCCGTAACCGTCTCCGGCCCGATGCGCACATGGCCCTGCAGTCAGATCATAGGTTGTGTAAAGTCGCTAGAAGTAGGTGACCGAGCGCGGCCGTATGCAACAAGAGCAGCACAGTTGTGGTCGTCAAGGGCGCGCACAGTGCTACAGTACAGCTGTGCAGCCGTGGCATGGCCTCCGAATGCAACAAAAAGTCGCGGCACACGTGCAGCACCGCGGCTGCCGGACCGACCAGGGACCAACAGGGCACCTGCTCGATGAAGGTGCACGCCTCCCGCAGCGTCTGCGCCATCTTGAGGCGCACCATGACGACCGCCAGCCGGCGGCGGCAGAAGGACGCCGTCGACAGCTTCTCCACCTGCAGGACCGTTGCTTTTCCATGAAGTTTTCCATGAAGTTCACGTCCCGTAGTCGTGTTTGGCCTGGCTGGCCTTTGCCAGTTTCCTCTGCCCATGCATGCGTTCAGTCGTTTGGCACAATACAGCGCCCAAAGCGAGGCCGCCCACCTGCACCAGGCTCTTCTTCGTGGTGATGACCCCCATTGCGTACAGCCTGCACGCAACAAGCTTCAAAATTTCAAGACTGAGACGGTGCACAATTGGGGGGTTTTGTAACCGAGCTCTGCGGATGCTCTGTAAAGGCAGCAAATGCATGCCATGTGCGCAGTTCCACATGCTGCTGGAGCGCAAGCAGCCAGAGGCACTGCGCCAGGCCCTCAAGGCAAGCGGCACTCACTTTTCTAGAAGCTGGTCTGTGAGCTCTATGCGCGTTGTGTCCCGCGCGTCCAGCTTTTTTATGACGCTGACTGTCTTAGTGACCATGCCGCAAATCTTGTTGTACTTTTTGTAGTCGTCGCGGTCCTGGATGTGATAGCGGCGCATGACCTGCGAGAGATCACGGAGCTGTCGGATCCCGCAACTGCTGAGCCAGGCTCCATGCCATGCATGCGGCCTGGGAAGGGCAGCAGGTTGGAGGGGTCCGGATCGCGATCGGACCTGCAACTCCCGCAAGTTGTGCTCGTTCTTCCATTGCAGAAAGTCGACCTTCTTCAGCAGCTTCTTCTCGTGGAACTTGAGCTGCCTCACTGCATGGGGGGTGGTGTGCCAGGCGTCAGCGCCGCATCGGCCTTGCTAGCGCATGGCGCATGGCCACGACACATTCAATTAAATCCATGCGACAATTCGAGCTAATAAACATGCCGCTAGACAGCATGCGTCGGCAGCGCTGAAGGCATAAATGCATGCCCAAACGCACTGGCTGCCGGCTGCGCCGCCCCCACGGAAGCACCGTATGAAAACTAGCTGCTCTCACTGTAGAGCTTCTCCCAGGTTTGAATGCCGTGGAAGCAATCCAGTGACTCGCAAAGGGTTGTGCACGAGCTGGCCTGTTCCGAGATAGAATTCGCGGGCAAGAATGGAGCTGATATCTTCCAAGCAGCGGTCGTGAGGTAAAGCGGCGGCCAACGATACTGAAAGCAGCTCAGTCAAAGCGACCGCGGATATTGATTGCACGTGTCTGCCTTGGTGCTGCAGTGTGGCAGCAATTGGGTGACCCGATTGGCTGCTGCCAGCTGCCTGCTACGCCAGCTGAACTAGGGTTTTTTCCCCTGCCCTGCAGCAACTCGTGCTGTGCACCAGGAGCTTGGGTGCCCCGTCATACGCGCAAACCCCATATTGTACAGCAATCAATTGTCGTTACGTCTCGAACAGCAGGCACTCATTCAGCCATTAGCGGCAATTCCGACCTGGCCTTTTAATCAGGTCCACTCGGAGTTCCGTCAGTCGCAGGCTCTGCAGAGACTTTCGAAAGCCACCTGGTGGACGTGAGTGAACTTTGCAGCTGCTGGTATGGAGGTCACTTCGCAGTTCCATGACCTGGTGCTGCAACAAGCTCGGGCCCAGAACCTCAGTGAGGTTAGGCACCTGTGCGTTAGTCTGTGTCTCCTGGTGGAGCTTTGCCATCCCATTCTTTGCAATGTTGCGCTTCGCTGTATGGCGCGCCCTGTGTGGTCATGCAGAGTTCTGTACAACGCATGTGGCCGCAGGACAAGCTGCTGAAGCTTAAGTCGTCGCACATACTCCGGGCGCTCTCCAGACAGTCCGTCTTCCAGGCCGCAGCCGCCGATGTGGTGGGAGCCGAGTGCTTGCAGATGATCATTGATGTACCCGCACCTGTTGCCGCACACGCCATCCACAGCAGTGATCGCCATGGTCAGCTTTTATGAGACCATCCTCGTGAGGCTGTACGATGCCGGTGCACAGGCCAAGACGGTGCAGGCGGTCGGCGACCTGTGCCGGCGCCATCGGCGCGACTTCGTCCAGCCGGGCGCCTGCAGCGAGGCGGAGCGCGACCGCATCGAAGCGGAGATTGGGCAGTACATGAAGGCATGCACCAGCAACATAGCGCGGCTGGAGGCGGCCATCCCTAGCGCCGAGCAGGTGGCAGCAGGCAAGGCCGGCACCAACGCTTCAGCAGTCGCGCACCGCCATGGCGTGGTGAGATCTTACCTGCTGCACAAACATGCTTCCTGGCCCCAGTGATGCCAATTGTACCTGTCCAAGTTGTCTTGCGCACTCCCACGCCGAGGTGGGTTCTTGTTTGGTGACGAGCATGCTGCCTGACTGTACTTGTCACTGCCATCGCCCCTGTCTGCCGGCCCCGCGCATCCTGATGCCCCACGCTCAGAAGGATTCAGCAAGAAACAACAGTGCACTGGTCGGGAACTGCGCTGTGCATTGTATGCCGCAGTGCCTTATCCTCAGCGAGCGGCTGCAGCACATTGGCAGGGCCTTCGACCAGTGCCGCGCGGTGCGGTACCAGCAGCTCATGCGGCAGCGCAACAAGCGGTCAGCATCCCAGGTGGCGAGGAGTCTCTCCCCGATGACCTGTATTATTGCTTCTGTGCAGCTGCTGTGGGGCAATACCAAGGGATGTTGCCCCTGCTACAGCCGTGCATGTGGCTGCTGCAGCCGTGCATGAGGTCGCTGCAGCCGTGCAGATGCTGCGACTGTATGCCTGCGACACAGGCGCTGGGGGCTGGGGCCAACCGCGGCTCGGCTGCAGCCAGCGCACCGGGCGCCAGCGTCTGGCAAAGTCAGGGGCAGCAGCAGCAGCAGGGACAGCAGGGACAGCAGCAGCAGCAGCAGCAGCAGGTGCAGGCTGTGTCGGATTCGGAAAACGCCGCGCTGCAGCAGGTGCTGCTGAGCATGAGCTCGGACGTGACGCGTGTGGAGCGCAGCATGCGAGAGATTGCCACGCTCAACCAGATGTTCTCCACGGCGATCGCCCACCAGTCGGAGCAGATCGAGCACATCTACACGCAGGTGACGCTGGGATTAGTGGGCCGTGCATTGTCATCCAAAAGCATGTGCCTGTACCGCAATCCCAGGTATTTCCGCGGTGCCGGTGGCGCTGTGCAGCCGTCATGAGGTACCGGAGGTGGAAGAAGCATGTGAGTGTGGTTTGTGTTTGCTTGTCGTGCAGGCTGTGCAGACGTCGGTCAACGTCACGAGGGGCAACCTGCACCTGCGGCAGGCCATCGCGTACAATGCCGCGGCCAGGCGCTATGTCATGGTGCTCTTGCTGGTCGCCAGCTTCGCGCTCTTGTTCTTCGACTGGTATTACAGCGGCAGAAAGCGGCGCAAGTAGGCCAGGTAGCTCTGACATGAGGACAGCACTACCATGGTTTCGCAAGCACTGCCGGTTCGGGTTCTCTGGTTAGGCGGTGTTACAAATCGCAGATTGTGACGTCGCGGCGAACTTGCCCAGGTCAGAACCGTGTGGGTATATCCTCCATCGCTACATGCCATGATTCCAGCTGTGGCTTCACTGGACAATTTGGCCAATGCCCAAGGAGCACCACTATCTAGACATGTTCTTTACTTCTGGTAGGCACCGCGCACACCCAGCCATGTGCCACGACACAGAAAGCTTTGTTTGCCACCATCTGGTCCATTGGTAAGTGGACGAGCCTGACAGAACTGGTGGACGGCCGCAATCGGGGCTACACGTGCAGTGCAAAAGGATGACTAATCCTGGTCGGGCTGTTGCGTGAATGCGTGCCAAGCTGGATCCCAGGTCCGTGTGCAGCTGTCACGAGCACGCAGTGCCACAACCAGACACACCATTCTAGACACTGTACGCTGATACCGTCGATCAGACTCGATCCGGCGCTGCATCGCCTCAGGGTTGGCGCAGCGGAACAGCTGTTGTCCAGGTCGCGATCCGGCGCCCTGATAGATGTTGGCTCCTCTGGCCAGGCGCACGCCCAGAGCCGCGGCAAGCGACGCCTGATCATCGCGCAGCTGTTTGGCGGCGCCTTGTCGCCATCTCCGCCTAGCGCAATTCGGGCTTGCCAATAATAGGGGGTAGGCCTCTCGTCCGACGCCGGTGTTTGCCATTCTGCTGGTTGAAACGCTCCGCCAGAGTCCTTCTCTGACGACCATCGACTGAAATGGTGCTCTTGCCTGCTGCGAGGCGCAGGGAACGCTCTGTGAGGCTGCTTGGAGCCCCCGGTGATTGCTCTTGCCTGTTTCGCATCACAGGGCCCTGCGACGGCGCGGTCGGGGCGTTTCAGATCAGCAGCAGACTCGTGAAACATTAGCATCAGATGCGTGCCCCGGAACAGCGGTGGCAGACGCAACAGCAGCTCCTGGCAGACGACCAAAGCTCGGGTCGCAGCTCGCCCCGTGAGCCACGCCGCCCAGACGTCAGCCGCCTACTCGACCAGGCGAAAGCTGGCCTGGCGCCTCTGGGTGAGTACTTGGACGGCCACATCGCCAGATCGGCAGCCGCATCGAGCGCCCCCGCTCGAGCTGCGGCGGCGGCCGCTCACCCACACACGCTGCCAGCTGTCGCGGGCGCCGGGCAGCCTACCGACGCCGAGGACGGGCGGAGGCGGCCTGCCACAGAGCCAGGGGTGCTGACAGAGGCGCTGCCGCGCTCGGCAGACGCCGCGCTGCTGGCCAGCGCCACTCTGCGCGCCTACCCGCACTCTGGCAGCGGCTCCGCGGCGCATGAGCCGCAGCAGGACTTCGGCGTCGCGCACTCGCTCTCAGCACCGGAGTTCAGCGAGCCAACGACACGCTTGCAGGTGCACACGACCCTGCTGCCGACTTCCTCCTGCTATCCTACGCCAGCACAATCCTCCGGACACCGCAAACACTGCACTCACTTTGCTAGACCTTGACTTGGACATCCAGCTGTGTGTGCATCAAAAGCGCGATCCATGTGGCTTTGGTGCCCTGCGAAGTGTTTGCCGTCATGGCGGCACAGGACACCGGCGATTGCCGCCGCGCGTCCCTGAGCAGCACATCGAGCTGCTCCAGCTGCACCGCACCGCGCCTGCAGAGGCAGCGAGACGCCTTCCTCGACCGATCGGACCGCTACTTGTGTGACGCCTGCGGTATAGCGACGGCCACGTACGAGGGTCTGCTGCACCACAACAGGTGTGACTCGCCGCCGAGGCCTGCCAGGCATCGATGAGTTGCGTGAGTTCGGATCGCAGCCTGTCACAGCCACTAGGGGACTATGGCTGATCCACGCCTGCAGCTCAAGATGTCTGCCTGCTTCTCCCCACATCCGTATGACCTGCACATGCGTTTTCAAGCTTTCGAGCAGTTGTGACTCCTGCTGCGGTTCCGCACCCGTGTACCTGCAGCACAAAGCGGCACCAGGAGCAGCACGAGCAGCTGCAGCACCAGCAGTCCGGGCAGCGCCGGGACGCGCCGGGAGGCGGCACGATGGCCGCGCTGCAGGAGGAGTGGGCGCCCAGCCGAGCCCGCACGCCCGTCGGCCACCTGCTGCAGCAACAGCAGCACCACAACGGCGGGGCCAGCAACTCGAGCGCGTCGCTGCCGCCGACGCCGCCGAACCTGGATCGGAGCCCTAAGTGCGGCGTCAGCGGCGCCGGTGGCGCCGGAAGCCCAAGCGCCAGCTGCCTGGCGCAGCGCCTGGGCGGCTACCCTGGCGGGGTCACAGCGGCGGCGGCGCGCCGCCTGCGCAGCGAGACCAGCTCCCAGAGCAGCAGCCCCATGCACGGCCCTGAGGTTCGCCTCACCTTTGATCACTCAAGCACAGGAGTGGGCATCCACACTTGCAAATTGCATGCATCTTGCAAACCACCTTGAACAAGCCTCTGCCTGAGACATACGCTGTCATGCATGACGAGTGACGAGGAGCAAAACGTGTGCCGCGCCCGCGCCCAAGCAGGGGCGACGGAGCATGCTGCGGGTGCGCATCGCGTCGGACGAGAGCCAGGTGCCGATTGGCTTCCGCTATGCGCCGGACGGTCGCACCCACGACGCAGCACCCGAGAAGTGCAGCGCGGCTGCTGAGCTGAACAGGTGCAGCGCTGTCCTGGGGCTCGAGACCCGTCTCTGCTGCCTATCAAGGAGGTTTCTTTGAGCAGGCCACTCTGAGGAGACCACTCTGAGCAGGCCGCCTGGCAGCTGCAGCTGTTGTAGCGCCCTTCAAACAGCTGCCGCAGTCCTGCAGCCATGCAGTGTGCCTCTGCGCCTCTCCCGACTCCTCGTTGGCGTCAAAAAGTCACCAGGTGTCGAGACTCGCGAGGCCGAAAGGAGGTTGCTGAAGGGCTTTCGTGTGTGTGGGGCAGGGACGCGCAGCTGCAGCACGCAGTGGTGCTGGGAGGCGGGATGCCGCTAGAGGACGGGCTGGAGGCGCTGGCCGCGCGTTACTACTGCCAGGTTTGCGGCGTCGCCACCACCAGCGAGACCAACCTGCAGGTGCGGCCGGTTTTGCTCCCTGCACCCTGGCCAAGCTTGCGCTTTCATGGCCGCGGCAGCCGCTCAAGGCTGCCCTTCAAGGCAGTCTCACGCCAACCTTCAAGGCGTTCTCACGCAGAGGCTGCCGGCAGGAACGAAGGCCGCTCAGTCAGGCACAAAGCCACGGCATCTCGGCTGCTCGCCTTTCCAGGCGTCACGCTGTCCCGTGTAGCTCGTGGGCGCCGGATTTCTGGACCACATTGACACAACCACGCAGGACCACGTGCGGGGGAAGAAGCACCAGCGGCGCATGGCGCGGGCGGGCGTGTCGGGCGACGCCGGCGGGCTGCAGCCGCAGGCGTCCGCGGCGTCCKGCTCCTCCCACAGCACGCCGCCGCCGCGGGCGCCAACGCCGCCGTCGCGCCCGGGCTCCGCTGCGCTGCCGCCGGCCGGCGGCTGGGCTTCGGGCCTCTCCTATGGCGGCGGCTACGGCGGCAGCCGCGGCGTGTCGAGGGTGCCCTCCCTGCAGCACCTCAACTCGCTGCAGCGGGTGCGCGACGGATGGCATCTGCCTACATGTCTGCCTACGCAAGCGAAGTCTTCCTGCAATGACCTTTGCTGCAGAATTCCTCTGGAGGTGTTGGGTTCCTGGAGCTGCTGCTGCGGTCGGCGAGCCAGACAGGCATGTATGGCACGCCTCGCGCCAGGGACCAGATGCCCACGTCCCCAGCAGTCCACATCCCAAATCACTCCTCAGAGCGCGCAGGCAAGCAAGTGCGATTGGAGGCTGATTGGTTCGATCTGACTGGTTTGACACTGCACGGCACAGGTGCCGTCGGGGGTGCTCAACCGGGGCGAGGCGGCGGCGCTGGCGGGCGGCCTGCAGCGCATGCCCTCAGGCAACGTCTACGACGGCTTCCCCTGCATCCGCGTCGGCGACTTCGTGCTGCCCTCCTCCATGGACCTCCGTGCGCAATTTCTCCCCGGCCCGCCGCCCCGAGCACCGCCGGGTCATCCGCCCTACCCTGCATGACGCACAGCAACAGTCTCCCTGGGTCCGGTCTTGTTGCTGGTGGACATGCGCCTGGCCGGACGGGCTCATCACCATGTGTGAGGCAACCAGAGAGCGCCGAGTCCCGGCAGCAACCCCTGTCGCCTCCTTTTTCGCGGTGTCACCTCCAGTCTGTTGTGCTGCGTGATGGCTGCCACCACGCATGCGCAGGGCAATATCTGGAGGAGGTGCAGGAGATCGGGGAAATGTCGCCGCACCCGGCGCAACGCGTCGGCGCCCTGCTGCGTGCCGCCAGCCTTGCCGCCTCCCAGGCCGCTGCCGCCGCCGGTGCGCCATCCACCCTGCAATGACGCTCGAGCCATAGCTGCTGCTCGAGTCCTTGCCTGTACAAAGGCTGTCGAAATTTCCCTCCCCCCAAACCGACTTTTCCTCTTCGATCTGCAGACATGATGGCCTCCTCCGTGGCGATGGCCTTCGACCAGGAGGAGGACTTTGAATCGTTCGCCAGCGGCTCAACGCGCAAGGCGTCGCTTTCCTCCCCGGCCTCTCGCGCTGCGTCTCGCCCGGGCTCCCGTCCGGCATCGCCGCGCAGGCTGTCGCGACCGCCATCGCCGCGGAAGCACTCGCACCAGGCGTCCGTCGCCAGTGCGCCAGCGGCTGCCGCCGGGGAGGCGGCCGGCGCGCCGGCGGTAGCGGCATCCGAGGGGGCGTCCGCCGCAGAGCCGGCGGTTGACAAGGCGGCTGCCGCCGCAGCCGCTGCCAGGTCGCGGAGCGCGCCACCAGCTGTGGTGGCGATGTCGTCGGCGGCGGCGGTAATGGCAGAGGAGCAACCGGTTGGCACGGCCGCAGACTCAGCGCACCCAGCTTTGGAGGCAGTCGGCGCTGACGCGCCAGATGTCGCCACTGCTGACGCCGATGCTGCGGCTCTGATGGTGCGCCAGGCCGCCTTGGACGCGGCAGTCATGGCAGTCACCAGCGGCGGCGCAGCCGGTGCAGCAGACAGCGATGGCGGCGCGGCTGCCGGCCAGGGGCAGGCGTCCGAGCCGCCGGCAGCCGGGCCTGCGAGTCCAAAAGCCGGCGCAGGCGGTGAGCAGGGTGGACCGAAAGCCGCATCTGCGGAGCCCGCCGGCGATGGCATACGCCGCCAGCTGTCGTACGCGCAAGCAGCCGCCAAGCCGGCGCCGGAGCAGCTGGGCGCAGAGGTGCTTCCTGAGGCCGCATGTGCGCCGCGACCAACCAGCGAGCTGCAGCGTAGCGGCAGCAGCGACAGCGCGCGGCCTGCCGTGGCTCTGGGCGCGCCGGCCCCGGCCGACGCGCTGGGCGCCAGCGGCCTGGCAGCAGCCGCAGCTGCCGAGGGCTCGCCCGAGCCCGAGGCGCCAGCAGCGGTTGGCGGTGGCAGCGGCGAGGCTGGAACCGCACCCGCAGTCAGCGCCATCATTGGCGCCTTCGAGGCCGCCGAGGGCTCCGTCGCCGGCAGGCGAGCCGGCGGCGGCGGAGCCGGCTCCGAGGGCTCCGCAGCCGGCTCCGCAGCCGACGGCAGCAAGGCACAGCCGGTGCCTGAGCATGAGGAGGCGCTTGCCAATGGCGACGGGGAGACTGGCGGCAGCCTGGCTGGGTCCACGGCGGGCGACGCCGACTGCCATGCGGCTTCGGGCGGCGAGGATGGCGAGATCTTCTGCTGCGAGCTGTGCGACGTGACCACCAGCAGCCGCACCCACCTGGAGGTGTGTGTGTGTGTGTGTGTGTGTGCCTCCTGCTGGCAACGCCCTCTCAGACACTTGCGTGGCGGACCACGGGCAATGCGTTTGCTGGGCTGTGTGTCGTGAGCCTGGGGCCGGGGGGGCCGTCGGTCCCTCCCCCTGACGCCGGCCCTCTGCCTGACGACTCGATGACTGCCCACTCGGCGTGCCACCCCAGCGATCTCCCACCTGCATCCCCCGCAAGGTGCCAATTCACCAGCTGGCACCCTGAAACTCTGCGCAGGCGCACTTTGCGGGCAAGCGGCACCAGCGGCGGCTGGGCGGCGGCGGCGGCGGCGGCCTGCAGGCGTGCGCGCTGTGCCGCGTGACCACCACCAGCGCAGAACACATGACGCTGCACCTCGCGGGCCGCGCCCACCAGCGCAAGCTGCGCATCCTGGCCGTCCAGCGACGCAAGGTGCGCACGGCTGTTTTACTTTTCCACTTTGAACGACCCGTCTGCTGAAAGTCTCGCTTCCTTTCAGTGTGCCGGTCCCACGAGTCATGGAACAGCGAGCCAGAATAAACAGCGGCCCGCCACCGCTGCTGCCTGAGCATCCGTGGGCTCAGCGTCACACACCGCCACCGGTTGCGCTTGCCGTGCTATGCACCAGCTGGCTGCTAGCGCCTGGAGCCTCTGAACCTGAACCCTAAACTCCATAGGCGGGCCTGGACTCTGACGGTGAGGGCGGGGCTGATGCCGGAGGCGATGCGGGCGCCGCGGCTGCCGAGGCGGCGGCCACTGCCGTTGGCGCCGGCCTCGTGTACGTGTGCCGCACCTGCGGCATCACAACCACCAGCCCCGAGAACCTGCAGGCGCACTTTGACGGCGCGCAGCACAAGTGCGGCGCCCCTCCCCTCCGGGGTTGTCGTGCGAATTGACCTTCCGCGTGGTGTTTTCCATCCCGGTGACGTGCTGCATCGCTGCTTGATTTTGCCACCTTGCCTTGTCCTGCGCGGTGTTTCGGCATCCTGTCGAGATTGCCCCCAAACTCCCCGTCGCATTGTAGCTATACTGCTTTGCTCAATGTGCTCACGTTTGCGGGCTCTTTTGCGCCAAGCACGCCCTGTGCCTCAAATATCATTTCAAAAGCAAACTCTCCGCCGCCTGTCTGTGTGCAGGAAGAAGCTGCGGCAGCAGCAGGCGCAGGCGGAAATGCGCAGGCTGGAGCAGGGGCAGCCGCACCGGCGGCCGCAGCAGCAGCAGCAGCAGCAGCAGCAGCAGCAGCAGTACCAGCACCAGCACCAGCACCAGCACCAGCACCAGCACCAGCACCAGCACCAGCACCAGCACCAGCAGATGCAGCAGCAGGCGCAGCAGCAGATGCAGGTGCAGGTGATGTACGGTCGGCCACCGCCGCCGCAGCAGGTGATGATATGTGTCCAGTGCGAGCAGGTCCCCTGCACTCTGCGCTGATCGGCAGGACCTCTCAAGCCTGGCTCACCACCTCGTTTTGACACCCGGCTGCGATTGTCTGCACGCATCTGACTTGCGATTCACAGAGGCACTTGCTTTGTGGCTTGTCAAACCCTGCGGCGGACCCCACTCGGGTTGCCATGCCCACTCGCCGCTGACGTGTGCAGGTGCAGCACATGGTGCCGACGCACCACGCCCTGCCCGGCCAGGTGCAGCAGCTGCCGGGGGCCCCTGCAGGGTTCTACCAGCAGCAGCCGCCGCTGCCGCAGCCGCACGCCATGCAGCAGCACGCCGGCGTGCAGTTCATCCCTTCGGCGCCCTCCCCTGGCAACATGGCTTATCAGCCGGTCGCAGGTGCGACAGGTGCTTTGCGTGCGCCATTACGTCGCTGGCAACGGTGCCTGCTGTGGTGAATTGTGCGCCTGTGCACGGCCCGCGACAGCATGCGTACGATTTGCGTGTGATCGCATATACACCGCCTTGGCCGGCGACCAAGGGCTCAGTGGCTGCCCTGGGTCGGCTTCTGCACAGGCAAAGACGACGCTCATGTGTGACCTGCATCGCGGAGAGTCTGGCACATCTCCCCACACCGCGCTGCCTGGTGTGCAGGCGGCGGCCTGGGCATGCAGGTGCCCGTGTATGCGGCGCAGCCGGCACAGTGGGCCTACCTGCAGCAGCGGCAAATGCACGCGGCGCAAATGCAGCACCCCTTTTCCGGTGGCGCCCCGCAGCCGCCGCCGTATGCCGGCATGCCAGGGGACGGCTACCATGCGTTTATGGCGACTACAGCGGGCGGCCGCCCCAACGCCAGGCATGGGCAGCACTATGCCGGCGGCCAATTTGGCAATGGCATGACGCATTGAGGGCGACGGCAAGCCTCCCCAGGTTTGTGCACCTGGCAGCGGACCGCTGTGACGCTCGCAATCGCCGCTGGCGCAAGCGGGAGTGGCGCGCTTGCAGGCGAGAGGGTTAAATGGTTTCATGCGAATCAGTGCCAGGAAGTGCTTGCAGTGATGGCTGCCAGTGACTTGGCAGTTGGTCTTGCGTGCTGTTGCCCTCGGGATCAGAGGTCTACCATGCAGACTGCTAGAGACGGCGGGACACAGACTGGCAGCTCTGGCCGTGACAGCGTGTGGCATAAGCAGGGCGGTTGGCTGCAGTTTGTTTGCAGGCTCGCGGCACCTGTCCCTGGCCCCGCCCGAGTCTGCACGCCGCCATTTTGGTCGGTCGAGATGGCGTCTGAGCAAGGTTTAGGTCCAGAGAGGGGCAGGACTAGGCAGGGACGAGGCGTGTCTGTGTGTGTGCGGCTGCGAGTGTGGCAGAGAGTGAGCGAGTGTGTCTGTGTTCGTGGGTGTGGGGCAAAGTGCCTGCTGCCGAGCATGCAGCAGTCGCAACACTTTGCGAGCTTCCATTTTGTCGGGGACTGTGGGGGTTTGGGTGGGGTGGCAAGCCTGCTGGCGCCTCAGCCACCGTCCTAGTCTGGGCGGTCGCTCACTGGAGAGCGGCCGATTCAGCTTGGTGCCATCTCACCTTTATTTCTTTCTGCAGAATTTGCGCGCGGTGGAACGGCTCAACCGAACTTCAAGCAGTTTCGTTGTCAGGACTGAGTTGAACCAGTTGCCTCTGCCTTGAAATTTGTACCGAATGTACAAGGAAACAACTATCTACGTCTTACTTCCAGGCAAGGGAAGGATACCCAGAAAAAGGACACCTTGCCTGAGCTGCATCACAAGGGATGCAGTCGGCTCAATACTCCTGCAGTCGTCCTCGACGTGCACAGCCGTTCCGGCGCCCAACCCCCTCCAGTGAAACGCCTGCGTGAGTCCAGGAGTGTCTCGTCTCCATGACGCTGTCCATGCTGCAAAGTCACCTCGCCTGCGCCCTCCTGACCTGCTGTCTCCTCACTGGCACCCTCCCTGCTCGACCCGACGCAGCGGTGTGCACCGCCGTGACTGAGCCGTGCCAGGGTGCCTCCCGTTGCGGTGGCGGTCTTCATGACGCCCGTCTGGAGCACCCTCTTGACATCTCACAGTCACCCCAGCACGAAGGTACCCAGCTCGTCGGCGACGGCGGACAGCATTTCCTCGGTAGCAGCGATGGAGCCCGGCTTTGCGACTGTGAACTTTTCCGGGTCGGCCTCCGCAACCTCCGCCACCTGCCACCAGCATGGGCACCGCCGCCAGTGAGGGACACACGCACCGAGGGAGGCAACTCGTGCAGCGAGCTGCCCGGTCTGAGGATCACAACAACAAACAGTGGTTGACTTGTTGAGCCCGCGTGCTCGGACTGGCATTTTAAAGTTCTGCCCGCCCAGATGCGACGGGGCGTGCAAATACCAAGTCTGTGACAAATCCTTGTGCTGTGGGACGTGTGTTGTTCCTGTCCACCCCCCCACGAGACCACTCGCCTAGGGGTGCGCCGCGGCCCACTACGTACGCCCGACCCTGTGGGTGTCACTGGCAAGGATGGGTCATGTGTGGCACAACAGGTCCAGGGTTCCGGACGCCAACCATGCCAGTGTACGTGCCTTGGGGTGCGTGGCGCCGACGACGTAGACGTGACCCACGGCAAGGGCCAGCGGAATGTCGTTGTGGTCGTCCATCAGCAGGCGGCAATGCGCCGGCTGCGCGCCCAGGCGGCGCATCAGGAACTGCGCCGCGTGCGCCTTGCCGGAGGTGGCGGGGTACACGTCGGCGTGGCCCAGGTTGTAGGAGGTCGTCAGGTACGGCGAGACCTCGTCCAGCGCGCCCTGCGCGGCAGCATGAAGCCTGATTCGTCGAGGTTGGCAGGAATGCACGTCCACATGGCCCAGGGTTGTAGATGGTCACCTAATACACTGATCCAGCGCCGCCAGAAATGCGGCACCAACACAGGTGCGCTAGTGCGCTGGAGCGCAGGACAGTTGAAAGAGGAACGTCGTTCTCACTTATGAGCTGGTTCTGAAGGCATTACTGCAGGGGAGCGGCTCAGCAGGGCGGGCGCCAGCCGTTGCTGGACCTGGGTTCTGGCGCCCGTAACTGCTGGCGCGGCCTCTGCTGCCTAACTGCCGCTCGTGAAGCACCGTCCCTGGCTGCATGGTGCGACGTCGCAGGCTGGCAGCACGCGAGCCGGCCAGGCGCGCGACCCCGCTGCGGGTCATGTGCCCGCCGCATTCGCCTGCAGGCTGTTGAGGTCAGTGCCCTCAAACACACGTTTACCTGGGAAGGCCATCAGTAGGGTTTAGCACTCGCCTGCAGGCTGTCGAGGTCCTTGCCCTCGGAGGCCTTCACCCGGAAGGCGGTGGAGTAGTCGCGGCCGTCCAGCGTCCAGCCGCCGGCCTGTAGAGCGCGGAACGCGTCCCACAGCGGCCCCTGCCGCCGCTCTGGCGCCACGCCCTCCTGCTCCGGCGGCCCCGCTGCGGAGTGCCAGAGTCTGGGTTTGGGGTTAGGGTTTGGGGGCTGAAGGTTTTTTATGTGCCCGGCAGGTGTCTGAAGCCTGATGCCGCGAGGTCGTGCGTGCGGCTCCTGCACCACTGCTGTTCTGTGCGCACAAGGATGCCTGCGGGCACGTGCCATCTGGACCAGCAGGGGTCAGTGGCCCCCGGGCCTTCGTGACAACTGCTGCCGGGCGCTGCTCTGATGCGCCGCCCGCGCGGGGCGCTGCAGGGCTGCACAGGGCAGAGGTGAGCCCCTCTGCGGCAGCCAGCAAAAGGACGCACTGGCGCTGGTGTGCGTCTGGCGCCAGCCCAGGTCCTCAGCGATGGGCGCCGCGGTCGGCAGCGTGTGGTCCTGTGGCCGCCACAGGGTGGGTTGCCAGAGGGCATCGGATGGGCACACTCAGGTGACGCCTCCGGCCGCAGATGCCATGGCCCGAAACTCATGGCGCCGGGTGCACGTATTGCAGATGAGAAAGTGCACATCAGTGCGGCCGCCCGGAGGCGAGGGAATCATGGCAAGAGCTGTCAAGAGCTGCCCAGATGGTTGCAGCAGTCTCAACAAGGGTTCGTCTGGCGCAACACGGCGGCAGGCCCACTCACATGCCAGAAGATGCGGCCGCCGTTCTCAGACACATAGGCGTCCGCCACCGGCAGGAAGGGAAGCCGCTGCAGCAGTGTGCTGGTCCGCGCGCCTGCGCAGCGGGGGCGAGGCTCTCACTGTCACTGCTCAAAGGTGGCCCGCCTCCCTTCGCCCCGACCCACAGCACAGGACGTAGGTGTAGGGGGGGCGCCCGTGTGTTTGGAAACGCGGGCTCGGAGGCCGGACTGTGCCGCTGCACACCTGTGACGATGACAGTCATGTGGTTCCTCGAGCGGAACTGCGCCATCTGCGACAGCGCGCTGAGGCTGACGATGCCCTGCGACAGCGCAGCCCAGCGAGCTTGTGAAGCCAGCACTCAATGCGCTTGGCCAGACATGCGCCTGCGCGCATGGCTCATGCTGACACGGTTTGACATGCACAGAATCTGCGAGCCATGCTGGCAGCAGCTCCGTGAGCGAATGAGGGCTGCTGCACAAACCTGCAGGCCAGCGCTGTTGGGCGGCAGCGCCAGTACCTTGTGGCGCTTGCCGTTCTGCAGCGCAGCCATATTTGAGTGAGTCCCGCACTGGCAGATATATCCCACCTGACAGTGTTCAGGTGACACCTTGAAGCAATGGCTGGAGCATCCCAGGCAGGCTGTCCAACGTCCATTCGCCAGCAGCAGCAGCAGCAGCAGCAGCAGCTGCGTCACTGTAAGCGCAGCGCTTTGCGCAAGCAAGCCCACCTTGTCTGTGTACAGCTGGAAGCCCGGATGCACCGACTCCTGGGTGACGCTGCCATATTCATCCTCGTAGGGCTCGCCGGGGGCTGCCGCGTCACCGGTGGGGTAGTGAACGAGGGTCCCATCCACATCGGAGAACGTGACCGTGACCTGCAGATATGAATGTTGCTCATGTGAAGGTTTCTGCAACGAAGGTTTCTAATGCCAGCTACAGCATCATGGGCGCACGCTTACGAGCGCCCTGCGGCATGGCATATGTCGGGATCAGTGCATTGGATTCGGAGGTTGGGACCCTGACCTGTTGGCCGTCGTTCAGACGGCCGTACCGCGGCAGGCTCATGGGGATTCTCTGGCCTATCCTTGAGCTGACCTACCCTGCGGCGCGGCATGCGTCGGATTAGTGCATTGGGATTTCGCACGACAGCAGATTGCAGGCTGCAAATGCAATCTTGAAAACAGCAACGGAGGACCCGAAAACCCAGGCAAATGAACAAGTTGCGCTGCACTCGGATGCACTGAACCCGGGTGCACTGCAACCCTAGAATGAACTGATAGCGACGACCGCATGCGATCTTTCGGAGCGTACCTCAATATTCGATCGCTCTTGAACTGGATTTGATGTCTATCAGGTAATTCAGAACAGAAGTTGACAGCGTTATTGTCACTCGCTCCTGTCGGCCCACCGAAATTGGGTACAAACTCAAACCAATGTGCAGGGCTGCTGCGGTTCAGGCCTGGATCGTAGGGGTGAAACGGTGTTGCTGACTTCGCTTTCAGGCTGCATTTCGTGCGATCGCAGCAGCGCGAGAAAGTATGGCTGAAAATGTTGAAGATGGCTTATGCAATGCCAGGTCAGCGGTAGCCATCGCGCGCGCTCGAACTGTGCCGAGGCGCCCAAAGGCGCCTCGATCTTGTTGCGACAGCCAGTTCGTCGGCGGCGGCAGCGAGACTGCAGAGTTTGCTCAGGCAATAGGGTGCCGCTGTCTGCCCAGGAATCTTGAGCAAAAACTACAGCCAGACAGCGTTCCGAAACCACGACCGACGCCACAGGCGCTGCAAATAATATCAGTGCAGCCGTCCAAACGTAAATGCAGCCGAAGAGGCGGCCTGCTGCATTGTGCTTCTGCACTCAGATTGGGCAAACTGGGCGGCTCGACCGGCCGGCGCCTAGCACAGCTTGCGGCCGCTGCTGCACGAGCAGCGTCAGTTGAGGCCCTTGCGGCAGCCAGGCCTTCCAGGTCGGCAACTCCGGCCGTGTCGGACGGTCTGCAGGTGTTGTATGTGAAACGCTCGCCCTTCGCTGCCTGCCGCATGCTTGCCGCCGCCGGCACGCCATGCCTTCCAGGAGCGCTGATAGCAGTGCGCGGCGGCGGGCGACAGCTACGGGGCGGCTACCAGCAGCGGCGCTGTGCGGCATGCCTCCCACACCCGCACAGCGGCCTGCCGGGCCTGCTGCCGGCTGCGGCGCCGCCATGCGATCCAGTGCGGCGCTTTGCCGCCGGCCCCCAGGCGGTGCAGTCAGCAAACAGCAGTGGCCTTGAGCAGCAGCAGCAGTCGGCTCTTGACGTGGCTGAGGCGACGAGTCAACCGGCAGCCCAGCAGGAAGCATCGTACCTGGCGCCGCTCAGTGAGGAGCAGCGTGCGGCGGTCACGGCGCCTGCCAATGCACACATCAGGTGTGCCGTTATCACCCAGATGGCTGCTTGCTTTCTGTCACAGTCTGGGGCTGTCGTGGAAGCTCCTCTTTTGCACCATAAACATCACGGTTCCCTGTTGCCTGTGGCGGCGGTTGCCGACTGGAGGAGGTCCTTCACACACGGCAGGGTGGTGGCCGGGCCGGGCAGCGGCAAGACGCGGGTGCTGACGGCGAGGGCTGCACACCTTACCCTTGCCAATGGCGCGCAGCCGTGGCAGCTCATGTGCATCACCTTCACTAACAAGGTATCACCTTCTGTTGTCTCCCTGCTGCAAGGGTGTATTGGGCAGCCTGATACCAGGAGCTAGCATTGCAGAACTCAGTCAGACAACGACAAACCAGTGAGTGCAGCGGTGTGCGACAAGATTCAGGAATTACGGCATGTGCACCGAGCACTCAACCGTTGCATTGCTGTATGCAGGCGGGCGGAGAGATCAAGGAGCGACTGGAGCAGCAGCTGGGCCTGGCGGCCGCCAGTCAGATCACTGCAGGTGGGGACCTGCCATGCCGCCCGTACCTCTGCTCCCCACCGGGCAATGAGAATGAGCGCGCTTGCGCGCCCCAGCCGCTCTGTGCCGGCAACTGTAGCAGCGCGCCGGGTCAGCCGCCGCCCCGGCGCCGCATCAGCCCGCGCCCAGACACACATCCCCAAGGCGTGGAACCTGCCTGCGCACGAGCAGGCACCTTCCATTCCGTGGCGGCGCGGGCGCTGCGGTCGCACCTCGGCCGGCTGCCCGGCTGCGGCCGCACGCAGGACTTCACGATCCACGATGCGGAGGACGGCGCCTCGCTGTTGGCTGGCTGGGTGCTGGAGCAGCGCAAGGCGGCGGCTGCGCGCGACGGCGCCCGGCCCGGCGCCAAGCCGGTGTGCGGGACGTGCTCTGCACAACACACTTTGCTGCCCTGGGGTCCTCGCCTGAAACTGGACTGACTGGACTGGCTGCATGCTGCCGGGCCATTGCGGCTCCAGCAGCGCAGGACCGTGTGGAGACGGCAATGTGCGTCGCGCACCCGCAAGCCTTGCCGCTTCTGCACTGCCCAGCGCCCTCGTTGGCTTCCATTCCTGCAAGCGGCGCCGGAGTCGCCTGGCACCGACCTGCCGAGCAGCCTGTGAGCGCAGATTCACTACACACGTCCCTGGCAGCGGTATCCACGAGCTGAGGCTTCCGAACGCTCCCGCCTTGCGCCGCCCACCTGGGACTGCACCTACAGATTGCTCGGTGCCGGACTCACAGCGCGGGCTGCCGCCCGACAGGACACGAAGGAGGTGCGGAGCCAGGCGAAGGAGCTGCAGCGGCGCATCTCGCTGCTGAAGAATGCGCTGCCGTGCGCCTACGGGTTCACCGCTGAGGACCTGGTGGCCGCGGCACTGGACCTTGGCGTGCCGGGTGCGCCGTAACTGCACGACCGGACTATACTGTTGTTTCACGGAAGACAACAGTGAAGAAGTGCACTTTCGCTGCGCAAGGTCCTCCTTAGGTGTGTCATAACAGCCTAGTGTGGCTGCGACGGAGCACCTTCACGGCTTGGTGGATGCGTTCTCCGGAGCTGCAGGGGCCACACGACGAGGGTGTGATGCCGCCACGGTTGGGCAGCAGTGCAGCGCCCGAGCACAGCGCATGTGCCGACCTGTGCCGGGGGGGCTTCTGAGTGAGGCACGCCTGCCAGCGACTGACGACCCATGCGCGCCGGCTGTGCAGGGCTGAGGCAGCTGGAGGACGCTACGGCGCGGAAGGAGACCATAGCAGCGATGGTCTGGTACGAGGAGCAGCTGCGCGCCAGGTGCGGCCTCCATTGGCAAACAATTCCTGAAATGTCCATCTGCCGGATGACGATCCTGCGAGACTTCCTGTCCCAAGATCGGCCGTGCACATGCTGCTTTCCGAGCTCAGGCGACCCTGCATTGCATCTTCTGAAACTACTGGTATCCTACTGACAGACATCGGGGCAGGGGCACTGTGACGCTTGTATTGACTGGCCTTATACCAAGTCCACGCGCAAGAGCTCACGACCTGCTGTCTGGGCTGACAACACGGTCGAGCATGACGGGCCCCGCTATCCAACCATGCTGGACACCTCCTCCTGCCCCACCCTGCAGCAACGTGGTGGACTTTGACGACCTGCTGTCGCTGACGGTGGCGCTGCTGCGCGACGGGGAGCTGGCGGCCAAGTTCCGGCGGCGCTACCGCTGGCTGCTCGTGGACGAGTTCCAGGACACCAATGCGCCGCAGTACGAGCTCGTGCGCCTGCTGGGGATGCCACAGGCGCGCCTCCTCCCTTCAGCACAACCTCAGCTTCTCAGTCCCTAGTAGTCCCAGGACACCAGTGTGCGCTGCACCACAAGCTTGCTGGACCTGCCCTTGGAGAGGCGCACCGCCCTTGCGAATCCCTTCCGTCACATCCTCCTCTTTTCCCCATCCCTTCCTCATCCCCTCCTCGACTTCTTCCCCGCTCCCCTTTCTCCCAAGCCATTCTAGAGCACAAAACGTGCCTGTGGGCACGCGTCTCGCCTGGTATGTGTAGCTGCGATCTTACAACCCCTGATGTAACCTCTCGCATGTCAGAGCGGCGCAGGATATTGAGATCCCAAGCGGCGCCGAGGCGCTGGCAGGATGGTGCTCACGCGGGAAAGCAAGTGTGCTGTCTGATTGATTCTGCCGTCCCCTGCCCGCAGGGCTGCGTGTTTGCGGTGGGCGACCCGGACCAGGCCATCTACAGGTGGCGTGGCGCCGACTCCGCCAAAATGTCCCACTCCTTCCTCGAAGACTTCCCAGGTGCGCGAGGCGACGGCGCTCGACCAAAACGATGCCGCATTGCTGTCTGCATGATGCCGTCTCGCCCGGTGCGCGGTCCCGACCCTCAACTGGACCTCCACCTAGCTTCTGCACCGATGCACTGAGAGATCGCCTTTTGGTCAACCCCGACCCCAGTGTTCAGGTCTCGATCAGAAGTTCAAGTGTGCATCGCCATATGCATGCAGGGGCGCAATGCTACAGCCTGCGGGACAATTACCGCAGCACGCCGCAGGTGCTGGCCGCCGCGATGGCGGTGCTGCCGTCGCCGCAGCCGCTGCAGCCGCTGCGCGAGGCTGGCCTGCCGGTGCAGGTGAACAGAAACTTGTGATTGATTGGCTTGAAAACTCACCTGTGTCGCTGCCCTTGCCTGTGGCAGCTTGCTGGCATCAGCCACCTGAAGGCGGTTAGAGAGCCAGCACTCGCGGCGAATCATCAGCTGGGGAGCAAAGATGTTCTTGCTGCTGAGGCAACCTCAGCGCGGGAGCCTGCGGCCCCAGAAACATGACAGGATGCTGCAGGAATGGAGTCGATTATACAACCAAATACCCTTGGACGAGCAGGTGGTGGAAGCGGCCAATGGGCACACAGAGGCAGAGTGGATGGCGGCCAATGTGCGGCGGCTGCAGCGGGAGGGGCACGATTTGCGAGAGATCGCCGTGCTGTTCCGCGTCCACATCCTGTCGCGCGTCATCGAGCAAGCTCTGGTGCGTGCCGGCTGTGGAACGAATGCTCTTCGCTTTTGTGCCTGTCAGTGCCGCGATGCATCACCGGGCTGATGCATTCCTTCGCGTCGTTGGTCAAGGGCGCTGCCCCTCTCGCATCGAGCCGCGCCTCAGGCACAGCCCCATCCACACTGCTGACAAAAGATCTCTGACAAATGCTGCCGCCATTGAATCACGCATGAGGGGCAGCATGATTGTTCACGGAGACATTTGTCGTGGACAGGTCCGGGAGGGCATTCCCTATGTGCTGCTGGGCGGCACGCCCTTTTGGGGCCGCGCCGAGGTGCGACTGCTCCCAGGCACCCGTTCACAATGCCTGGCCTGCCTGCAACATCCCCAGCTGTTCATGAACGAACCTCATATTGACTTCTGAGACTGCGAGCACAGCATGGTCCGTTGATGGCGGCGCGGCAGCCTGGCAGCCTGGAAACACGCGCATGGCTTCTGTGTCCCGTCATGCTTGCCAAGAGATACCGTGTGCAATGCAGCCGCATCCCAGGTGCCTCCCCCCTCCCCCCTGAGAGGAGCGCTGAAATTGTCCTTCCCAACCAGAACTGAAGTCAAGGATGTCAGACGCTGACATCACCCCATATACGATGTCGTTCTTTTTCAGTTTATTTGAGGACCACACCGCAGGTCAAGGACGTGGTGGCATACCTGCGGCTGGCGGCCAACCTGGATGACGCGGCGGCGCTGCGCCGAGTCATCAACGTGCCGGCCCGCAAGCTAGGCCCCGCCAGCCTGGCGCGCCTGGACGCCTGGGCGGCGGGCAGAGGGCAGACGCTGCCAGCCGCCATCTTTGACGGCTGCCACGTGAGTCTCCCGCGCAACTTTCATTCTCCCCTTGGCGAGCAGCTGCGTACATGGTCCGACAGCTGCCATGTGAGCCGCTAAAGATCGAATTACCTGAGCAGAAAGCTGCATGCGGATCGCGCGGAGTGGCGTACGCAGTGGGCGTCCCGCCCATCGCTGGGCCGCTTGCGGGGACTGTTCACCGCAGCAGGCCACAATGTGAGCGAAGTGCCGTTGGCGAAGCCAGGCTTTGCCAGCCGCCGCTTGCCCCCAGAAGCCTGGTCGCAAGCAGGCAGCACCAGGCCAGCGGCTTTGCCGTCGCCTCAACACAGTCGAGCCGGCCGGCTTCGACCGTCGCTCTGCGTCCCACGCCAAACCCTAAAACCTGCAGGATTGGACGCCGGAGGACGGGGAGTTGCCGCCGCTGCCGGAGCACAAGGAGATGGGCTTGACGCCAACGGCGCACCGCGCGCTGCGCGCCTTCCGCCACCTGGTCTGCGACTCCCGGCAGCACGCGCGCGGGGTGGACCTCCCGGACGCCGTCCGCCACATCCTGCACAAGGTACGTCTTGTTGATCATCCATACACTCTGATGTTTGATTGCTGTCTGCCCCGCCCCGGGTGGAGACACTCGCCCGGGACCTGGGATCGCCACACTCCTTCCGCCATGTCCTGCACAAAGTGGGCGAGCTGCTCATCTTCTGTCTGGTGCCCTGGGCGGCTGCTGAGACTCGTCCGTCTCGTCTGACTTGGAACTGCCCGCCACCATCCGACACATCCTGCATGAAAACTTCCTCCTTTCCCATCTCCCGCCTCGACTGCGCCTGCTGCTGAGTTTCGCCCTGAGCTTATCGGGCTCGTGATGTGTCGGCTGCTGCGCCCTGTGAGCGCCCCCTCCCTGCTGCAACGTGCGGCCTGCAGCCTGGCTGTGCTCCACAGGCCTGCACGCTGTCACTTGAGGTGCCTCCCCGGCACTTCACCGGACAGCCCAGACCGCACAAGGCGTGCAGCGCTGCTCGACCCGATCCCCGCCTCCTGATGTGCTTCGAGGTGCCTGCAGCTCAAGAATGAGCTCAGAACGTGACAAAGGCTTTTAAAATCCTACAGAATCTACTGAATT
Source organism: Deuterostichococcus epilithicus (assembly GCA_033439295.1). Taxonomy (NCBI): domain Eukaryota; kingdom Viridiplantae; phylum Chlorophyta; class Trebouxiophyceae; order Prasiolales; family Stichococcaceae; genus Deuterostichococcus; species Deuterostichococcus epilithicus. Next base: position 1,339,500 of record JAVTLE010000010.1, read on the forward strand.
TCACGAAATCTCCAGGTGGAGCACAAGGAGCACGTGGTGGCGGGGCGGTGCAGACGCCAAGGGCGCATCGTGCGACTCGACAATGAGTTCAGAACGTAACTCAATCTCACGAAAGCTCAGAAAATCTCCAGGTGGAGTACAAGGAGCATGTGATGGCGGGGCGGTGCAACACCGGCGCCAAGGGCGCGGCGTCTTCGGCGGGCCAGCAGCCCGAGGAGGAGACGCGCTGGGGCAACGTGCTGCAGGTGTTGGCCCGAAGCCCTGCCTGCCTCGGAGGCAACCGAGTGGGTCGGGGGCACGGCCGCAACCCAAGCTGCACCAGAAGGGTTTGTGGTGTGCCCGACCTGCCAGCAGGCGTGCTGGGTGCTGGGCGGGCAGGCAGGGGTACAGCAGGCATCGGTCCAGCATACTGCCTCGTCCCGCATCCAGCTGCGCAGGCCCCCTGAAAGCAGCGCGCCGTCCTCTGCGCGCAGGTCGTCGCCGCGGCCGGCGAGTTTGCTAGCAAACCGCGGGCGCTGGCCATAGATGTGGATTCTCCGGGCGCCCCTGCGGTGCAGGTGCCGTCCCTGCCCGGCGGCCGAGCTTTGCATGCCCACCCGGCCGTCTTGAGGCATTGCTAGCCAACCGAAGGTCGCTGCGGACGCATGCAGATGCTGCACCAGATGCTGTCATCACCATCCGTTTCCAGATCCCTGCTCCGGACATGTGAAGCCGGCTCTGACCACTTGACATCTGTCCCATTCTGCGACCACCCAATCGTTCTTGCATTTCCGTGAGCGCAGGAGATGCCGTCGGCGGGGCTGGAGGGGCTGACGGAGTTTGTGCAGGAGGCGGCGCTGCTGACGGGCGACGAGGGCGCGGCAGACGCGCCCGGCGTGCGCCTCATGACGCTGCATGGCGCCAAGGGCCTCGAGTTTGACACCGTCTTCATTGCTGGTGCGCGGCGGTCGCCTCGGCTGTGCGTCTGCTGTGCATGGTGGGCCGTGCAGTCCTGGAAGGTGGCGTCCTTTCGAAGCCTCCTTCGGCCGGGTGCCGCAACGACATGTGCTGGTCCATCTCAGAGTAGCTGATGCGCATCATGACGGTCCTGCAGGCCTGGAGGAGGGCATTCTGCCAGGCAGCAGGGCGGTGCACGACGAGGCGGCGATGGCGGAGGAGCAGCGGCTGGCGTATGTGGGGCTGACGCGCGCACGCCGCCGCCTGTTCCTCATGCATGCCCGCAAGCGCAACCTGTGGGGGCCGCGCACCTGGTGAGACACGCCGCGTAAACCCTGCAGCCCTGAACCCATGCAGCCCCAAAACCGCACTGCAACTTGTACACCTCTTCTTTCAGCAGCCTGCCTCCTCATTGCAGTTCATCAAGGCCTGCGTCTTGTGCAGCAACAGGAAGACTTTCTGCGACTGCTCGTTGCTGCGCCAAGCCGTTGTCGATGCGCGCCTGCTTGGCACATGCTCGTACCTCTGTGTGGCATCGGCCTGGTTGCACAGCTTTCCCCTGGCCGCAGCGCTCAAGGGTGTAGCACATCACCCAACCGCAGGGCCGAGGGGTCGACCCGCAGCCGTTTCCTGGCGGGGCTGGTGCCCAACGAGGCTCCAGGGCGGGACCCAGACGACAATGAGACATATGTGCACGATGTGGATGGCACCGGCTCGTCGACTCCCGGCGGCGGGGGCGGGACCGCCTGGCAGCAGCCGCAGCCACGGCAGCGGCAGCAGGCTCCCCGGAACGCCGCAGGCGGCAGCAACCGCGTCGGCACAGCGCCAGACGCCAAGGCCGCCTCCTGGCAGCAGCAGCTGGCACGGCGGCAGGCGACGGCGGCCGCCGCGGAACGTGCCGCTGCCCGAGCCGCCACCCGCGGCGACAGCGACGGCAGCTCCTCTTCTGACGACGACGGTGCTGCGCCGCCCTTCGCGCCGCAGACGCCTCGCCGGGACGACTTGCCTCGTTCGCAGACCTGGGCCTCGCGGCAGCGGGCCGCTGCGCCAGGCCCGAAATCCAGCTGGCAGAGTGTCAACCCCGCGGGGCCCAAGTCACAGGCCGCAGACTGGCAGACAGGCGACCTGCGACAGGCGTGGCCGCAGCAAGCGCTGCCCAAGAGCCCTTTGGCGCAGCCGCGGCAGCAGCAGAAGTGGAAGAGCAGCAGCAGTGGCGGCAGCGGCGGGCGGTCCAGCGGGGGAGGAGACCGCGGGGGAAGTGCCGCGGATGTGGTGCGAAGCACACGGTCGACGCGGGAGGAGCGGCAGCGGTCGCGTGGCGGCAGATGAAAGTTGCCCGATGGGTTGTCAAATATCACGCAGGCTGACGTTGGACTGTTTTAAATCGTTTCGAATCTCGTGATGCGCCGGTGAGTCAGCGTGTTCCTCACGTGCGCTGGCTGAGAGCCGAGCGAGCAGTGCATTGTCATAACAGCAACCACTAAGCGTGATTCCCTTCGCGGCCATATCGAAAAGCTGTAAGAACGAGTCCACGCCGACCAAGAACTCTTATTTTACTGTCGACCCAGAGATCTTCGCATTTTCGGAGCACCTCGAGTGCAACCTATCGTCCGCGGAAAACACGCCAAAGGTGCAGCAGAAAATAAGCAAGCTTGTTTCACTCGCAATGCTTAAACGCATGGCAGAGGTCTTGTCGAGCCAATGTGCAGAATTTTGAGGAGGTCAATCGCTCGAGGTGCACAGTCGACCGAGCCCCATCGCGGCCATCGGCACACTTGAGCTGCAATGGAGCCTTTCAGACGCCTCTATACAGATGTTTTTGTGCGATATCCTATGCGCCTCGTTATAATATAAGCATAGATCTCACATGCATGCGTAAAACGCAAGCTCCGATGGTAGAGTCCGCCGCGCCGTCGCAAGATGCGTGCAATCGTGGTTCGCCTCACTGAATCATCGTGAATTATCTCAAATCATGTCGCATATTATTTTTTCTTGTGGTCCAGCAGATGGGCACGCGCTGCACTTGGCCATGTTTCAACGGTGCACAGTACCAAGGTCCATCATGTTGATACCCTGCACGACCTCCTCCAGGGGTTAGAGACATGGCACGAACCATCTCGGTCTGGGCCATCGCCCTCACGGCATTGGTGCTGCTGGCATGCGGATTTCCGGCCGCGGCTGCCGCAGCGGCGACGGCAATTAAAGGCAGCACCGTCTTCTTCAGCCCGGAGTCTAACACGCTTCTAGTGAGGCGCGACCCAACAGCATTTCATTTAAAACTGCACAGCCACGTCAGTCGAGCATGCTCAAGTGCATGTAAGCATGTGCTGCGGTGGCATGGATATTCGAGGCGCTGTGTACCTGTCCAGATCAAGAGTCCGTCCGGGGCGACGCAAGCGACGGTGAAGCTGGCTTCGACGAGGCGTCAGGCGCCTGGCATCAGGCTGACATCGGGGCCAGCAACCGAAATGCGCCGCAGCTTCGTGCTGCCCGGCACCGCGTCTGGCCAGCTGGCATTCAATCCGGCAAACGTTAACAGCCCACCGGACGCCGATATCACCAATGACCTGCCGCAGGTCAGCTGCAAAGCAGTTTTACCTCGTCTGCTCTGTGGTTGCGCCTGCGGCATTTTGGGTGCACATGAGGGTGTGCAACGCACAGCTGCGTTATCAGATGGATTCTCGAAACCTTTGTGTCTTCGTTTGCAGGTCATCGTGACGAGCCTCAGCACTGGAAAGGTATGTTTGCAGATTCAACAATCCAGGCATACTATTCTGCGCCTGTTGAAGGCTTGTTACTATCACGGCTGTCGCACGATAATGCCGGTGAAACGCTCGATGATCAAATCCAACATGTGCGCCGCAATGAACTCCTGAACTGATCTTGCTGCCGCGATCCGATCCAGGTTGTGGCAAGCGCTGCGGTGCCCAGCCCAGGCGTCAAGGTACGGTGATGTTGCCCCTTGCCGTAGTGACTTCAGCGTTGATGAGCGGGGGCTGCTGTGGCACCGGAAGTGCGTGCGGCTGCCTGCCGGCCGATTTAGCTGATGGCTGCACATGCACATGCCTGGCTGGCTGGTAGTGACAACAGTGTGCCTCGGATGGCAGGGCTGCAACTTCTTCTCCGCTGATGCTGTCCTACACAGCGGGTACATTTCCGTGGGCTACGACAACCGGCTGATCACCGCTGGGGACCTCACCAACAGCGGCGTCCCGCTGTGGCTGGTCCTGCACTGCCCGAAGCAGCCTTACCTGGCAAAATACACCTACAACCTAACGGCCAAGAAGGTGCGATATGGTACGACCTGCTGAGACCACCACACGCAAGCTCGCATAATCATACGTGTTTGCTTTATGATGGTTGGTGCTTGGAAAGTCAAGCATGTCGTGGCTGCGACTCCATTCGTCAACATGTTTGATTGTTTCCCTTTACGTGCAGCTGACATACTCGTCGACCAACTATGCCCTGGTGCGTCCTTTCATCTGGGAAATTGTGTTCCTCCGAGATGTGGCTGCTGCACGGAATGCGGCAGCAGGCTGCATGCGGCACAGCAAGCATCTGCATGTGGCGAAGGCAACAGCTCCCACGTGTCTGACGAAATTCTTCGCTCATGGCGCACAGAATGCCAGGTTCCTCGGCGGTTTCAACCCGCTGGCCTTTGTGCATGCAACCACCAAGAGGCCTGGCGGCGGCCTGTATGCGATTGCCGCCAATTTTACATCTGGCGAGGTCAGCACTCTGTTGGCAGGCTGGTGCTGCGCTTTGACGGTCTCGTAGAAGGGAATTGGAGTGTCATCTGCTCATTGCACCAAGATGCCAAAGCCGGCGAGAGCATGGCCTGCAAGCATGCTGAGAACTTGACGTCTGTATGATGTCTGTTCATTGCTGGCTGCAGGTCGGCGTGTTCCTGAACAAGCGGCGCTCCTTCACGCGGGTTGCGCTCATCGATGCGGGCTCCTCGGCAGACTCGCCTTGTCGGAGCTTCGTGCTGCAGGATGCTGCAGAGCACGCGTTGACGGCCGTCTGCGGCAACGAAGTGAGCCCCGAAACACGGCGCTTGTGTGGAAGCGCTGGCGCTTGTGCATGCTGAGATTCGTGTCCTTGCGCACCATGATGGCCTCGGGTGTACTGTTGACAAGCATCTCGGGTTTATCGTTTACAAGCATCATCTCCGTGACCTTGCTCACTTGGCTTGCAGCTCGCTCGGCTATCTGAACCGGGCGGCTACGTGGGCATTTCAGGCACTGAATTCATGTATATTTCCAGCATTGCCAGACTCGGCAGCTCCATCACCGCCATCACCGAGGTACGGAGAGCTGTTTGACTCGTTGATTGCTTCCCACGCAAGCGACTGATGCTGTCAAGAGCAGACATACATGACCAGTACTCTCAGTGCCGCACAGTAATCTTCGTGTTTCTGCTTCCCTGACATACAGACCATCAGCGGCAGCTCAGCGTCAGTTTATCAGATCAGCGCCCGCCGTGATGGACCACCAAGCAACCAGTACAGGTTCCGGCTGCCCTCCACCAAGTATGCCGGCAGCATCGTTGTTGTGAATTGAGGCTCTGGGCCAGACGCGGGGACCAGGAAAACATGGTAAAGCATGGGCAGACAGCTGGACAGAACTGAAAGAGATAGCCTCTGACTGGCGTGCGGCGCCGCGGCAGGCTGTGCTGACCAACATGGCTGGTGGCTGGAAACACCGGCTTTGGTGGCATGCGCAGTCTTCCGAGGGCAGCTGCTGACGTGCAGTGACAGTTTGAGGCTGAACAGCTGAGTGGCCTTTGGCGAATAGTCCAGAGCAGTAGTCCAGAATGCGGCACGTGATTGTGTCTGCTGCTATCATCCTCTTCCAGGTCAACTCTAGCAAGCACTGGACAGAGTCAAGTAACATCGACACATCTGATCGACGCCCGCTAAATCGTAACAGATTGGGACGGCTCGTCAACGATACGAGGTGATTCTTTTCCCAAAAAATTGCTCCCACGTTACAGCAACAAAACGGTAGCACTGCAGGCTGGCACACCACGTCACCGTGCATGGTGCTCAGATAGACAAGCGCGTTATTCCAAGCCCACACAATCTTGCAGCGGTGCTACAACAAACTCCTCCAAACATGCTTTTCGTGATCCAGCTGGCCTTTGCTAGACCAGGCACAGCTGATCAGCCGCTGGGTGCCGAGTCGTGCCGCCGATGCTGCCGCCGGCTGGACGACCGGCCGCCTCCGCGGTGCTGCCGGCGGTGCTGCCGGGCGCTGCCACCGCTGCCGCCGCTGAAGGGCTGCAGCCTAGCGCCACCGCCAAGGCCCCGTTCGACGTCGCTTTCGCTGCTGCTGGAGTCGAGCGCCAGGCCAAACCCCTGGGCGCTTCCGACGCGGTCCCGGTCCACGAAGAAGGGCTGGATGCGGCCTGTACAGGCACCAGAGTCGTCAGTGCAGCAGAATTTAGGTGCGCAGACGGAGTTCGTGCAGCAGACTGTGGTGGTTTCAGCAGCGTGACATCCTCCAACACGAGCGACTGGACCATGCAACGGCGCTTCGTGCACGGGCTTAATGAGGCAGCACGGCAGCCGCAGGGAGATGCGCCGACAAGGCCAGAAAGGCTTCACAGCAGGGCGGGCACCTGAGCTGGACGCCGCCAGCTGCACCCCCGTCATGCCATCGCTGCGCTGCCGCTCCAGACCGCTGCCTGCGCCGTCCCGCTGCCGCCGCTCCCCCCGCGCCGAGGGCGATGCCCCATCCCCGCCGCGGTGCCGCCCTGAGAGTCCCGCCGCAGCCCAGTCCCGCTCTCGGTCCCGCCGCCCCCCGTGCGGCAGCTGCCGCGCCGAGGAGGCCTCCAGGGCCTGCCGCCGCCTGGCGCGGGGGTCGCCCTCGAAGCGCGGCAGGCTGTTGATGCGGGCCGAGCGGCGCAGGGCGCGTGCCGACGCCTTTTGCGCCGCCGACAGCTCCGGCTGCAGGACCTGAGCGGGACAATTAGGGTCGTACGCCACCTCGTTACTCCTGCGGCAAAACAAGTCCTGCTTGTTGCTGCCGATGCCTTGCGCAGGCGTGGGGGACGCTCCGCGCCAAGCAGGCACGCATCTGCAGCCTGACGCAGCCTCGAGCACATCGCAATGAGGTACAGCAAGTCAACCCCGTCCTGTCACTCCGTTAGCACGCCGTCAGCACGCTGATCTGGAGACGGGTCAAGTGCGTACCCGTCTGGGTGCTGCACCAGCACGGCGATGAAGATGGTGAGCGGTTTCGGCACCGGCGCTGGATCCCTCGTCGGCTCAAGCTGGATGTTCACCTGCGACACATCGGCCCCAAGGCATCACTGCCTTGATGATCCGTGCTGATCACGGCACCACGTCACAAACGGGTGCAACAAGCGTCAGATGCGTGTGGCACAACATGCGTGTGGCACAAGACGTACAAACACGTTGGTTGAGGAAGCATGCTGAACCAATCTCGGAATTATTCTGCACAACAGGCCAGGGCAGCGCAACCAACGACACCTGCGAGGGGCCCGCATCTCTGCTCAATGGTGTAGGCTTCTGCCGCAGCACACTTTGTTTGCGCACCTCTGGCAGGGTAATTGGCGGCTGGTGCCTCCGCATCTCCAGCTCCCGCGCACGCCGCGCCCGCCGGTAGCAGTGCAGGGTGCACAAGGTGACCATGATCAACACCACCGCGATGGCCAGCGCTGCAGGGGCACACGGCTGGAATTCCGGTGGTGGCTCGCCAGAGGTGAGAATGCCCGCAGTGCTGCAAGAGTGCATGCGGTCAAGCAGGCGACATTGAGCCAGGTTGTACAGGTCGCAACCCACCAAAGAACACGTATGTGAAGTAGCGCGCGGCCTGGAAGCCCCCAACCGGCGGCGCGCGGTCTGCCTGCAGCAGCGCGCGGGCGGGCGCGTGCACCAGCTCGTCGTGCAACGCTGTTGGCGACAGCCGCTGCAGCAGTGCGCGGGCCGGCGTGTGCAGCAGCTCGATGGCGGCGTCATCTGCCGCTGCCGCCGACAACTGCCGCCGCGCCGCTGGCATGAGAAGCAGGCGCGATCTCGCAGGCATCAGGTGCTGCGCCTCCCGTATAGACTGCAAGTGCCTTCCGGCCGCAACAGCACGGTGCTGCTCGTCAGAGGGTGGCTCGTGCTGCCATTTCAACTGGCCTAGTTGTTGCCTGGTTGGGGCACCGTCAGAGCTCAAATTGCTGAGCACGATACAGCAACCAACATCCGCTCTGAGTGAGATTTTGCAACAAGATCCTAGAGGACTGTGCTGCCTGTTAGAAGGTGTGCGTGCCTTCGCGTAAGGAGGCAGGATGTGCTTCTGCCAAGACCTGCCTCAATGCTGAGTCGGCGACCGGCTCTTTGCTCAATACAGGTTGCAAACGATACAACATGCGCCTGAATGCTGGTGAGCAGGTCTGTTGCGAGGCCGTGTGCCGCAACAAGACCTTGCAGGTGATGTCATAACGCTGACTAATGACACGACAGGCCAGCCTGCAGCCCTGCTCGACTGCAATGCACAATAGGTATTGGCTGGCGCGTGGTCACCTGCGCATCCTGCAGATTCGTATCAGCCAGCTACTTCATCAGGCAGCGCCCCATCACTGCACCATTCAAAGATCGCCTGCTGGCGCATCCACCATCAGGCTCAGCAGGGCGAAAGCGGCCTACATGGCTGGAAGTGTGCGTGCAGTGTTCTGATTGAGACTTCCAGAGGCTAACCACGCTTTTGCATCGGGGAGGGTGCTCCGCAGCGCGACCACCTGCGCCACGCGGCGCCATGGGCGACTACCACACCACCTACAAGGACCCAGAAGGCACCACGACCGAATGGGACGACATCCAGGTGCCTCCAGGCAAACTGCCGCAGCACACGGTGACTCTGCGCGGTTGTATTAGTTTTCGACGCGATGATGGGCGGGCGCCAGCCACTGCAATTCAGTTCCAAAGCTCACACTCACCAGCTGTGAAACGACGGTGGGAACTCGCTCATATTACAGGTGAAGCTGGGCAACAAGGCGCCTAAGGAGAAACCCAAACGGGCGGCGCCGTGGGTCGGATCGGCGGATGATTCGGCGGCGGCGCAGCGCGACTCGGCCTGGCTGGAGGACCGCACCGCCGACGAGCTGGAGGAGCTCGGGGACGAGTTCGATGACGACCGCGGCCTGGAGGCCTACAGGTGCGCCTGCGCAAAACCACCATGCGTTCTGCATCTGTGCAAGGGTTGCGGTGATCGTCCAGCCGCGATGGCCCGGCGCTTTGTGCCTCACAATACTGGAGAATGAGGCCAGCCCGGCATGCCCTCAGGAATTTGCTCAGGAAATTGGCGGCGCGGCCTGCGCTGCACTGCAGGGGTAGCATGGGTGAACGGTGCAAGTGCCGAGGGATCTGCAATGCAGCGCACACAGCCATATTCCTCAGCTCCGCTGGGAGCCCGTGAGCACTGCACGCCTCGCGCAGGCAGCAGCGCATGGCTGAGCTGAAGATGGCGGCGAAACAGCAGCAGCGCTTTGGCAGCGTGCGCGACATCGGGCGCGCCGACTTTGTGCGGGAGGTCACCAACGCCGGCGCCGACGTGCATGTAGTGGTTCACCTGCACAAGGACGGGTGAGGGTCTTGCCGATGCACATGTTGCTGTGTTTGACTTGCTCACAGGTTGCATCACCCTGCGGCCGGCGCTGGACTCAGTGTGGACCAAATCAACGCGGGTTGGCCACGTCACAGAATGCCTTCATCAAGGCGCAGTACACGTCGCATAGCGGCCGGGGGCCGCACGGCCCTCGTGTCGGACTGGATGCTCCCAGGCTTGGCCGGCTGAGGCATGGTAATCCCTACCGTGTGTAGCCTGGAGGGCTGGGCTGACAGCCATGACGTTTGATGAACTGAACTGCATCCATTCTTTAACCGGTGCAGCCTGGAGGTGTGCCAGCTGCTGGGCGGCGCAATGGATGTGCTGGCGGAGCGCTACCCCGGCACCAAGTTCCTGCGCATCGTGTCCACAGACTGCGTCCCTGGGTGAGAGCTGGGAACCTCAGCAGGCCCAGGAAGCTGACGTCAACGATTGCTGTTTGGCGTAAAGCCAGATAACGCAGGCTTATGTTTGAGCAGCTCGTCGTGGGCAGTGGAAGGCCTGTTACAGTGCTGTTTAGCTTGGAGACCGGGTCCACTTGGTAATCTTTTTCCCAGAGCTCTGCACGGTGGCGGCTTAAGAACTGGACCATAAATCCAGACGGCAGGTGATTGTAATGACTCGGAGGTCAGCTGTACATTTGGCTGGCACGGGCGGGTTGCTGTGGCAACAGGCTGCTCCTCCAATGCGCAGGTACCCGGACATGAACCTGCCAACGGTGCTGCTGTACCACAACACCAAGTGTCTGCAGACGCTCGTGGGCCTGATGCCCTACGGCGGCCGCACCCTCACCCCGGAACGTGTGTCTCAAGTGCCTGGAATACCAGATTGCGACTTTTCAACCCCCCCTTGAAGCTTGTATTACTCGCAGCGGCCAGTTTGTCCTGCATGCAAAACGTATGCTTGCAGCAGCCATTTGTGGTCAAACACCTGCAACTGCCGTTCACATCGAGCGCTGCGCTCGCTGCATGTTTGATCGTGTCATGGCCACGCAGAGGTGGCGTTCACGCTCAATCGGCATGGCCCCTTCTGCAAGGCGGTGGGCGAGGAGCAGAAGGAGGTGGCAGAAGAGGACATTAAGGTGCGTCCCCAGACGCCGAAAGCTGAAGAGCAACGACACAAAGGCCGACTCAAGCTCGGTGGATATCGAGTGCTCAGGTGCTTTGGCGGTTGTCATGCCAGCCTAGGCTGTTGCACACTGCAGCGGCTTGAGCCCTTGGTTGGTGCCTGGTGCTGCAGGCCTTGATACAGCGGCTGGCACAGGCAAAGGCGGCGGAGCTTGAGGCAGCGCAGGGGGGCGGGAACGGCTGACATTGCTACAATTGCAAGGCGCTGTTGCATGGCGCTGGATGTTGAGTGTCGTGTGGTCATGTTTTCAGGAGCGGCATTCTGTGAGCTACAGCCGACTTCACCTGCGTCAGGGTGTTTTGTCAGGTCCTTTGACACTGTTTGACACGGAGATTATCATGCTCAAGCCACACGTATGACGACCTTGCAATTCAACTAGGTACCAGAAAGCCTGCATAGAGCGCTGCTCCAACCTACATCTAGATGGAGGCCGCTAGGGCATCGATCGCTGTTGCGACCTCTTGTCGCGAGGTGATGGCTTCCCGCTGCTGCGCCTCCAGCTTAACATCCTGCAGATAGACGAGGGGCCACTTGGGAACCTTTGCAAGACGACAATGGTGCTCCTGCGCATGCAGTGCACCGACCAGATCTGCCCCGTAAGGCTGCAGACAGGCGGCCAAGGAGCTGCCGCCAAGCACTGCTAGCATGCCCCTGGCCCCGACGCACAGACACTAGCCGAGCACAGCATCGCAGTTCGGCAGCATGTGGCATGCGCGAGCGAAGTATTGGGCAGGGCAGGGCAGGACACATCGGGTGGCGGAAACGCACCGTCGGCGGGGCGCCGGACCGCACCAGCTCCAGGCGCTGCGCAAACAGCCGGGCGCTGGCAGCGGTGGCCAGCGCGTCCTTTTCCACGAGCGCCTTCAGCTGCGTCGCCTTGCCGACGCCCGCGAGTGCTTCCAGCTTCCGCAGCGCGTCCCGCAGCTGCGCAAGACGAAAGTGCCACCCGCTCACATCGCAGCACTCCTCGACCTCCACAGCGAACGGAAAATGATCACACAATACAAGGCGCGACTGAAGCCTCTGAGCGCTGATGCTCGTGAAAGAAACATGTGCAAGAGCGCCTCAAAACACTGCTCGCCGGGACTGATGTCGTGGGAGCGGGGGCGCACGGCACCTTCTCGCTGCTGCTGGCCAGCACCGCATCGGTGTGGGTTTTGGTGGCCAGCACGTCCTCTGCCGTCACCCCCGGCCGCTCGAAGAGCGACTCCAGTGAACCCAACGCCTTGCGCCGCTCTGCGCGTCGCAGAGTGCAAGGTTGAACACGAAACTTCGAAACGAAACGAAACATTATGTTTTCAACTCTGGCCGCTCGCACAGCAACGCCCGCGTCACGCATCAGGATCGTTACCAACAAGGCACTTTTGGAACGCATTTGGGGTTGGCCTTTCCTGGAACCTTGCTCCATTCAGTTGCAGGAGCTGACGTCTGCCGACAGGGACAGTGCTGCGGCGAGGAGCCAGCACATCAGCAAACCGCAGCGGGATGCAGGATGGCAGTGTGGCGGCATGCTCATGCGGGACGCGTTCTGGGAGGCTTGGCATCTCCCTCCCAACGACGGCACGCGCCTGCAAACAGCGCCGAGGCTCGGGCGGCCACCGCGCCGGCCTGGCTGCGGCCGTGCGCCTCGCTCGCGGCGCCAGGCCGCACCAGGCTGAAGTCGGAGCGCAGGAACACAGCCACGGCGCCGAGCACCGCCGCCAGGGAGGCGGCCCACAGCAGCGGCTCGCGCGCCCATGCGAAGGGCGGCTGCTGGTAGCGCACCTGCGGGCAGGCGGATGCAGAGCCGTGTGGAAGGGCGCGTCAGGCGAGAGTCCCGTGCATCCGACCAACTGTGACGTGACGAGGGCGAGGCCGTGGCACGGGTGGCTGATGCAAGGGGAGCAGCCAGAGGCACGGCTCCTGGTGAGGCCGAGACAAGTGAGTTTGGCATGCACATGCCTCAACGAGGGGGAAGGGAGCGCACCACAAACGGCTGGTGAAGCGCATCGATGACGTTGTTGGCGCGCAGCACCACCACCGTGCGCCCCTCCTTGTTCAGGTACGTGTACCTGCAGGTGGAGTGCGGTGGAGAAAGGGTCGAAGACAGGCTGGGGTGCGGTCCGGGCAGCATCTGCGCAATGGCAGGTGGCAGTCTGGTGCACTGTGCCGCGTCTTTGCAGCGCTGATGGCGCTGCCGAGCTGTCAGCCTCCCTGCTGTCAGCTCCAGTGCTGTCAGGCCCCGCACGATCAGCAGATGGAGCGTCTGCCATTGGCCGTGTCAAATGCGCATGGTCATCCGCCCCTGACCATGATGGAGCCCTTTGCCATGGTGGAGGGAGCGGTCGAGACGAGGGTCTGGTTGTAGCATGCGGGTTGTGCATGGCGGCATGATCCCGAAGCCACAGGTCGCGGCGTGCCGGGGCACGCCGCGGCAGGCAGCGAGTCCAAAGGCGCTGGCCCCTCAGCCGAACAAGAGGCTGCGGGTCGGTGTTGCGTGGCAGTCCGGAGGGACTTCAAGCGCCGAGGCCATTGTCTGGCGGCGCGCTTGCGCACCCACGCTGAAAGCAACGTGTGCATTGGCAGTGGACTTCTGGCGAGCTCAAGTGACCAGTGCAGGTCCGACTGGCTGCCCCCGCGCGGTCGCGACCGCCGCCGCCGCCGCCGCCGCTGCCACTGCTGCTGCTGCTGCTGCTGCTGCTGCTGCCCTTTCTCAGCCACATCGTTTGCGACTCGGTCAGGTCAGGATGCAGAAGGCGGCCTCCCAAACAAGTGCTCACTTGGGCTCGAAGGACAGCTCGACCTCGAAGGGCGCCTCGACGCCGATGTCGTACGCGCCCTCTGGCAGCACCACCTGCGGATGCAGGCCAGTAACGCACTTGTCTGCAAGCCGATTGTCGTGCCAGACACCAAAAAAAAACCCCCCACCACTCTGTCAACAGTTGCCCAACGACGACTGCGGCACTTGCAATCCCATTTCCTCTCGTGTGTTCGGATGCATCGCAGCAAGAACCTGGTGGGCAGGTTTGTTTCGCAAGAACAACATGGTCCAGCCAGCCTGTGACGCAGCGCATCACATTCATTGCGCACCCTGATGGTCTGCTCGTCCGTGACGAGGCCCTTGACATGCGGCGAGAAGGTGTAGACGAGCTCCTTGCGGCCGTCGGCCGCGCGGCTCGAGAACAGCCGCAGCGGCACCTCGAAGCCGTACACAAAGTCCGTTGACCAGCCTCCGTATAGCGGGATGCGCGGCAGCAGCGCCACCGACGTCTGCGTTGAAAAGCATTCCAATGGTGGACACGGCGTGCTAGGTTCATCCTTGGCTATGTGGTGTCAGGTAGGTAGCGCCTGGCGGAGCTTACGTACGCCAGCAGCAGGAGCAGGCATGCCGCCAGGGCAGGCGTGCCGCTGGAAGGCGCTGCAGCAGACGGTCTCTACGCGCAGACAGCTCGGCGGAAGTTCAGCGCACCCCCTGCTTGGTGAAACGCATGGCAGATGTGGACACATTGCCGATGGTGTCCCTGAAGTACACGTGGCGCGCCTGCGCGGGCGCGTCCGCCGGCAGCTCCTGCGCAGGCGGACGGGTTCTGGTCAGGATTATGGTCAGTTTTTCTCATGTGCCAGCACACCGGTGTTGGTCCACGACGGCGACGGCGACGGGAGGCACACCGGACCCGTGCGCCTCGGCTGCAGTCGCGACTGCAGTAAGGGCGGTGCCCGGGCGGCAGCGGCATCACAGTGGCGGGCAGGGGCGGCGCCACAGGAGAAACTGATGCTCCCCTCTGCAGAGCTGTGGGCTGAGCGTTCTGCAGCTCGATCAGTGCTGTTGTGGGTCACGCAGCCGCCCAGCAGCGAGGCTCACCCTGAAGGAGGTCTGCGCATAGCGGCCGGGATCTGACTGGTAGTCCAGCCGAGACCAGGAGCCCACCAGCTTGGCGCCGCCGTGCGTCTGCGGGCACATGAAATGGGGGCTTGAGGGTTTATTGGCGGGGAGCAAGTGCACCATGCAGCCGCCCCACCTGCCCGACCGCAGTGTGAGTGGGCCGACAGGACGGCCGTGAGGTGCAACAGAAATCGCCCAGGTGCAGGCCTGGCGCCCTCCTCCAGCTGACAAGCACCGTTTAAGAGCTTTGAGAGGCAGCAAAGCTCGCAGGTCCCAACAGCGACCGACAGCAACACCGACAGCGACATGCACGGTGTCGAGAACACATACCACTACATAGCGCTCTTCCACATGCAGCTTGCCCCAGACGACGTCCAGCGTACGCTCCAGGGTGGTGGCCACCGCGAAGGGCGCGTTGTTCACAAAGTGCAGCTCCACCGGCGCGAGCGCCAGCGGCGCCACGTCGGCAAACGGGCCATAGAAGGCGGTGCGGCCCCGTTTCTCCAGCTGCTCGTGCTTGGTGACGCTGATGAGGTCGCCCGCCACCTCGAACTGCAATGTGTCACAGGTAGAAGACATACAAACCGTTATTGGTACAGTCAAGCCGCACAGTGCTTTGTGAGCTGATCAGGTCGCACATCACCGCAACCTGCACGGCGCCAGAGAAGGAAGATACTGAGCTTGGAAGTGGAGCTGCATTCCGCTTGGGAACGTTGATGAGGTGGCCTGCCACCTCGAACTGCATGGCGTGGAAGAGCAAGACAACCCAATAGTGGTATTCCAGGCGCGTCGCGCTTAATGAAGCGGGTCCCATCTACAGGCTTTCGACTGGGGCCCCCTGGCTTGCTGAAGACGGCGTTGCCGGTCCACACACGACAGCTGAGCCAGATCGAAGGGAGGTCGCACCTTGACGCCCTGGCTGGCGATGGGGTGGGGCGACAGCGCAAACATGTTGCCCTTGTACAGCACCCGCTGCGGGTCGCCCTGCGTCACCGTCTTGGGGAAGGGCGCCTGGAAGCGCAACAGCAATCACGGGAGTGAGATCGAAGGTGCTGCCTGAGCTCCAAAGAGCGGACGAGAAGGAAGACGACGGCCATGCCGCTGACAGCGGGCAGAAGCACATCAGAGGGTTGAGCACATCAGGCGTCAAGGGAGCCAGTGCAGAGCGTGATTGCGCCTTCTGAAAGCTGCTGAGATCTGCTGGGAGATCATATTGTTGGATGACTCAGCGATAGCGCATACAGCCAGCCTGCAGTGTCCCCCAATGTCCTCACCTGCAGCTTCGTGTAGACAGCCGAGACCGTGATTGGCGCCGTCGCACCCGCTGCTAGCTTGGCACTATTGCCCCCATTGGCCGGGACGTCCACGCACACGATGCCGGCGGGCGTGCCAGCCACCGCCTTTGGCAGCCTCTGTAAACGCAGAGCAGGGGCGGCTCATCCCTCAACCGCAATTTTAGAAGATGATCGTTCAAGCAATGCGTGTGCAGTGCGGTGCAGTGCAGTACAGTGCAGTGCATCTCGTGTTGCAGATCTACAACAGTCTCACCGTTTGAAAGCTCGGGACTGCGCCGTCAGATTCGGTAGACACCTGCAAAGCGCACAGCGGACAGTGTTTGGCAGTGGTGCATGCAATGTGAAACAGCAGCGCTAACTCACGTCGCGATGACCTGGCGCCACAATATGAAACTTCAAACGTTTCCGTCGAAGAGACTCACTGCGAGGTACGCCAGGTGCGGCACGTGTTCCTCCAGCGTGCACCATTGGAAGGTAGACACTGCCGTCTTGCCGGTGTTTGTCAGCATGAGCTGGTCCACTGCCACCACGAACTGGTTTTTGAGGCTGACCTGCGGCCCAAGCGCAATTGGATCGTCGTGTGTATCTGCAAGGGTACGATCCTTCAGTGTGATGCATGCTGCAATGGCAGGATCTAGGCAGGCTCAGGGATCAGTCAGCGCCGCGCCTGCCGCTCGTAGCGGTCGATCTTGATCTCTGCCGACACAGGTGCGAACGCTACAACACATGCAAGCAAGGCGATGGCTGCTGCCAGGTGAAGCCGCTCCATCCTCCTGCGCCGCTCTATCAATTCCGATGCTAGATCAACTTCATCGGGCGTCAGGGTCCTGCCAGGTCACGGATCCCGCAGCCTCTTGGAACCGGTGCTCAGCTCTTCAGAGCACCAGATGGATGTTCCTGCAGGTCCTCACCGGACAGCTGCGCCTTATGGCTTCTGGCATCACGGGCTGCAACGCCGTGGTGACATACGGCGCCACTACGCTTCAGACGCAAAACCCTGTAGCCGTATATCAGGGTTTGGAGTCCCGTCGAGGCTGCCGAGAGTTGGTGTCATCGCTTCGCCCGAGCTCTTGACTCGGCTGAGGTCTGCCTCCTCGACGTCCCACAGAGCAGAAAAGCTCAGCTGAATGACTCTGTGATCGAAGAAGTGACGCTTTCTTCTTTGCAGCAGATTCTTTCAGGCAGCAGAGCTCCTTTGAAGCAGTGCGACCGTGGTGTCGTGCAAAGTTCATTCACAACGGAAGCAATTATTGAAGAATTATACCAGCAGCAATATACTCAGTGATAGTATCAGCGGTGGTGAGGTGACTGCACACGCGAACATTTGCGGAGTGCACCTAGGTTGCTCGCAAAGATGGGTGAGTCGCAGTCGAGCTCTCCTGGCGCTGTCCCGGCAACTGCTCTTCGAGTCGTCATGGCACATTCTGGCTGCTAGCCGATGCAGAACGATAGTCGTGACGGTCCCGCGGTGGACATTGCACATTCAACCCCTCACCAGAACTGGTAGATCCGGGACGTGGCATCGGGCTTGAAAGGCTGGGGGGCCATGAAACCGTGAGCAGGAGGCTCGTAGAACCAACGTCGTCTGACGTCTTGCTCATTCTGATGTTGGGGACGTAGATTTGGTCATGCTTCATATGCCTGAATGTCCACCCTTGTGTGCCGAGTCCGCTGCCTCCTGGTCACAGCGCCGTCTCTTGCACACGGACCAGGGCCCGCGGCTGTGCACACAGCAGAACTCAGGGTGGACCCACGACACGGCTCGGGGACCGGATCTTTCTTGTGCCTTGGCATGCACGACGGTACGCCGCGCTGACTCTGCGTGGGGGCTGAGTCCATCGGGCTGAATGTGCACGCAGGCGGCGAGTTGCAGCCCTTCTTTGCGCAGCGCAAGATCGACCCGGGCGCCAGCATGAAGAGCAACCAGTTCGTGAGCCCAGCACCAGACACACGGGCTGACCATGAGCTCGCAATCGCACTCGCACGGCTGGAGCACCAGCAGGGGGCGGGTGCCGCAGCAGTCTCGCGCGCCTCAGCGACAGCAGCCCAGCCCGCGGGGCGGCCCGGCGCACTGCGCATGCCTGGAGGCAGCGCGCCGGCGGCGCCTCCCGGTCAGAATGGCAGCCAGTACGGCGGCAACAGCAACAACAGCAGCGACAGTCAGTATGACGGCTTTCGTGGACCCGCTGGCGGCAACCCGCGGGCGCCGCCGCCGCTGCAGTACCCCGGCCACCCGCAGGCCGCGCCGCCGCTGCAGTATGGCGGCCGCTCGCCGGTGGCGCACCCAAATGGCTACCAGAATGCCTACAGGCCGCCATCGCCGCCCGTCGCCCGCGGCTACAGCATGCAGGGTGAGGCCCCGGACGGCCATGCCGCTGCCCCGCCTGCGGACATCAGTGCTGCGATTGACAACCTGACGCGCGCAGGCACGCTGCCTCCCCCAACGCCAGCCGACTGAGTGATCGCTCCGGCAGTCTGTGTGATCAGGTCCTGCAGAATTGTTGAACCTTGGGCGCCATGCTGCAGGCGGTGGGACGCCGGTGGCATATGAGAACCAGCAGCAGCAGCAGCCGGACCTGTGGCGCGTGGGCAGCGGCGACCACTATGACGCAGCCCTGGGGCGCCAGATGTCTGGCATCGTCGCCGTGCCGGTGCGGCTCTACACGGGAGCGCTTTGCTGTTGCGAGGGCCTGCAGATGGTGCTGTCGATAGTTGAGCCGCAAAGAGGCTGAGAGGCCTGCTGCAGCGGCCTGCATGTCCAGGACAAACTGGCCGTCGAAGTCAAACCGACAAAGCCTTCAAATCTCCCTCCCTGCAGCACACGCCGCGGGTCAACTACGTCCAGACAGCGCCTGAGACGTCCGAGATGGCCCGCAAACGGTTCGACGGCGTGCAAGCGACCAACACTTGTGCCACATCCTGCTATGCATTCTGCTGCTGCCGTTTGTTCTCCAGCCCTGCACATGTAGGTTTTCCGGTTGGGCTGCAGGCTGGAGCTGCGCCTAAAGAAGTACAACCTGTGCGAGCGGAAGATCAAGGGAGATGGCAACTGCCAGTTCCGAGCGGGTGCGGCGATTGCTGGCACCATTGTCTTCTTAGCAGGCTTGCAACCCGCCTGACTGATGTGCCGCTGCAGCCTGCTCCCTAATGGTTCCTCGCTGCTCGACCCTCGGCTGCCATCGACTCCTGACGCACAGGAACCGCGATGGAGAATTGTTACTGCCCACGTCGACATTTAGCACTCACAGAACAGAAGTCCAGGATGTGCCCTCTGCTTTCAGCACTGTCGGCTGCCCAAACGTTCTTTTGACAAATGGTCGTTGACGACAGCAACTGTACATGCTGCCGCAGTGGCGGACCAGCTGTACCGGGACGCAAAATACCACGAGGATGTGCGGCGCATTGCGGTGCATCACCTGCGCTCCAATTCGACCACCTACGCGCAGTTCGTGCCCACCGACTTCTGGCAGTACTGCTGGGACATGGAGCAGCTGGGTGCGCACCCCTGTAGGGTTTTTCCTTCCCACCCTCCTCCCATCTGCCTTGCCGCCCTCCTCCGGATTGAAGGGGTTTAGGGTTCGACACGCCGACAGGTAAGGATTATTGGTGAGCAAAACACCTGGAAATTGGCCAGAGAACGGTGGAAGACGTGGAGTGAACCAAGCCTTAGGTGCCACCGTCCGTGCCGCGGGCTGTTGGGTTGTTGAGCCCTTCGTCCCCATCCCCACCGGCTTCCTGTTTTCTCGCTTCGATGGGGTTCAGGCTGCATTTGCTTGCAGCGTGGCGCGTAAGGACCGGCGGCAGAGACCCACTAAAACAGCCGCTCCGCGGGTGACTGTCTGTGCGCTCAATGCAGAATCGTATTTCGCACTCCTGCGCAGGCACGTGGGGCGACCACGTCACGCTGCAGGCAATTGCCGATGCATTCGGCCTGCGCATTTGCGTGCTGACCTCCTACCCGGAGTCGGCGTTCATCGCCATCAAGCCGGCGGCGGAGAAGTCGCACCGCTGTCTCTATCTCAGCTTCTGGGCGGAGGTGAGGGAAAAGAGTGTCTGCATCGCTTGCAAGCATGCTCATGCAAGTATTCATGTGAGGCTTGACGTGCACCAGCTGCATGAGACGAGTTCGCTTCTTCAGTTTCTCGCATGCATTGCGCCCGCAGATCCACTACCAGAGCCTCTTCCCGAAGACGGAGCCCCCCCAGAGCAATAAGCTGCTGGGCTCGAAGAAGCTGCACCGCCTGTTTAGCTAGCAGCATGCCAGGCACTTGCAGCAAAAACCCGCCAGAGCAGCTTCGGTTATCTGCCGCCGGGAAACCTAAGGCCTACAGCGTGCTTGGCATTGTGCTGCAGGATTCTTTGTAGTATCGCCGCCTCTGCATAACTGCAGCATTCATGCTTTCAGCAGTACCCAACGCAAGCTTCGAGGGGCAGGCATCGGTCTTGTTCAATGCGTAGGGTGCTTGCACGTGTGGTACCACTCTAAACATTTCTGGCAAGTGTGATTGAGGAAATCACACAGATGGTACCTGTCTAGAGGTCGAATCGAATTGAAATGCTTAATCAAGGCGCAAGAGAATGCGAAGGACACAAAGAGGATTAGATTGTATTGGCCGACGAAGCACAGTGCAAGCCCCGCAAACAGCCCCATGGAAGCACAGCGCAAAGTTGCCGCAAGTCACACAGAACTCCAGTTGTTCAGCATGGCACTCGGCCGACTTGTGCTCGGTTCCAGAAGCGTCTACGGCTCCCGCTCAAATATCATCAGTGCTGCGGCCATGCCTGCTGCCTTGCGTTATGCTGTCATCAGTTCATCGCCGTATGGGCGGCGGGAGCTGCCCCAGGTCGGAAAACGGGTCGTCGGAGTTTGGCGGCGGCCACGAGGGCTTGGGGGCGGCGCCGCCCGATGGGTGTGAGTTGACCGCAGCCGTCGGTGGCGGCTGCAGCTTCGAGGGTGCGCCTGCCATGTCGGACATGCTTTCAGCAACAGCAAAGAACAAGGTCATAGCAGCATACACACACTCCGCAGCACTGCAGACTTGCAGACCCACATTCTGGCTGAATCGGGACGTCAGAAGGCACCTGCACTAGGGCGGCTGGGTGCAGGCGGATCATCAAATGGGTTGGCAGACCCGGCGGCAGACGGCGATGAGCTCTTGACTGCAGAAATGAGGCCGCTCGAGTAATCTGCAGGTCGTTCCAATGCACAATGATGTTGCTCGTCCGAGAGTATCAGCTAGTCGCACAGTGCCATTGCGCCAAACGAGACATGCACACATGGAATGGCACAGCAGCGAAAGGCACAACATGGCCATGTGGGCGCTCACCGCCGCCGCCGCCGAAGTTGGAGCTGGCAGGCTTCGGCTGCTGCTGCTGCTGCTGGAAGCCTGAAGGCTTGGCAAAGTTGGGCTGCGGCTGCTGCTGCTGCGGCTGCTGCTGCTGCGGCTGCTGCTGCGGCGGCGCGGGCAGCGCCGGAGGCGTCTGGAAGGAGCTGAACTGCGGCGCGCCGAAACCGCCTGCAGAACGTAATGGACGACCAATCGGAAAGCAAGATGAGGAGAGGAAGCGGGAGTTCAATGCAAGACACCTCGTCGTCGACATGACAGGGTCTGGCGCCAGGGTAGAGGCTACATGTGAGGGAGTAAACTTGCAAAGGTGCCCTTTTCATTCTGCAGCAGTGCCATTGACGCATGCCTGACCACACACGACACGGGCAGGGCTTGCACACAGCGCACCTGGGCCAGGGGGAGGGCCGTAGCCGCCCTGCGGGCCGTAGGAGGGCGGCGCACCAAAGGGCGGTGGACCGCCAAATGCCGGTGGGCCGCCAAAGCCGCCGCCCTGCTGACCGAATTGCGGGGGGGCACCGAACGCGGGTGCGTCCCCAAAGGCGCCAAAGCCCTGGGGACCGCCCATCTGCGGGCTGAAGCCCTGCTGCTGCGGCTGGCCAAACTGCTGCTGCGGCGGTGGGGGCCCAAAGCCTGGAGACTGGCCAAAGCTTGGCGGCGCCTGGCTGAATGGCTGCTGCTGCTGCGGCTGGCCGCCAAAGTTGGGCGGCCCCTGACTGAAGCTCGGCGGCCCCTGGCTGTGCGGCGAGCCGCCAAACGCCGGCGCCTCGCCGAACGCAGCGAAGGCCTGCGAGCCGGCTGGCGGTTGCTGCTGGTTCTTTTCAGCGCTGCCGCTGCCGCCGCCATTGCCGCCGACGTCGCCAAAGGGGTTGGCTGTGTCCTGCTGCTGCGGCACGCGGCCGTTCCAGCCGGCCTGCTGCTGTGGCGGCGGGCCGCCGCCAAAGTGCGGAGGACCGCCGCCGAACTGCGGCGGGCCTCCCCCGAACTGCGGCGGGCCGATGCCAAATTGCGGGGGACCGCTCCCAAAATGTGGGGGACCGCCACCAAACTGCGGCGGGCCGCCGCTTTGCTGCGGCCCCGCAGGCGGCATCAGGCCGCCAGAGCCCTGGCTCGCTGGCGCGGGCGGCGCATCGAACAGGTCCGCCAGCAAGTCCTGCGGGCTGGGCCGCGGCGGCGGCGCCGCAGCCTTCGGAGCGGCCACCCCCGGCGGTGGGGCGCCGGAGSCGRCSATGGCGCCGGCAGTTGCGGCGCTGCCGGCGGCCGCCGCTGCGGCGCCGGGGCTGCCGCCGCCGCCAAAGGCATTGGGGTCGTCGTCAAAGTCCAGCAGGCTCAGGCTGGCCTGCTTGCCAGGCGGCGGCGCGGGCGGCGCCGAGGCGGAGGCTGCTGCCGCCAGGCCGCCGGCCCGTGGCGACGGCTGCGGCGCCGGCGCGCGGCCCTCTGCCACCTCCAGCAGGTTGCGGTACTTGATGAGGGACTCCTCCATGTCGCCGTGCACGGCCAGCGTCTGGTTCAGGTTGCCCTGCGATTGCACGTCAGGTGGCGACTCACAGCCCTTCGTGGTGCCGTGCCCATGCCCTACCAGAGGTGTGGGAGGTACTGCGAGTATGGAGCGTCACCGTAGAGGACTGGGACAACCTCTTTCAGTGTGTTCGGAGACCGTGACACGGCGCTGCAAAGTGGCACGTGCCAGGTGCGCCTGCAGATGAAGCAAGCTGTTGCCAATGTGGATGAGCACCTCATCGGTGACCTGCTCCGCGAGGGTGGCCAGCCGCGGCAGCATCGCCTCGCACTGCCCCGCCAGCTCAGTCACATGGTCCTGCACCACCAGCGTGCACACGAGGCTTGCAACACGAGCAGGGACAACGGAGCAGCCCCTGCTTGCAGTGCCCCGGTGTCACAGCAGAATGAAGGGGAGACGGTTGCAACGTACCCTGCAGTGCATCATCGTCACAGGGAAATGCGCGGGCTAGGGAGACACAGCACAGCAAGTCGAGCAGCACGTTGCGTGATTTACCAAAATCACCTGCTTCACGTCGACAGGGTCGTGGATGGAGATGGAGGCCAGCATCTCGGACAGCAGGTCGGCGCTGTTCTTGGCGGCAAAGAGGTCGTCCCGCAGCTTGGACGCCGGCTGCCCTGCCGCCAGGTGGTTGTCCGGCAGACTCGCCACGTTGGCTGCCGAACAATAGAAGTTTTACTTCAGAAGAGCAGGCTCAGGGAGCAGGAGTGCAGACCTCGGTCGAGGTAACAGCGGGACAACAGCCAAACGTGTCTCTCACTCCTGATGCAGCATTGCAGACACTGTGCAAGGCAAGTGGAGACCCATTGCCGCTGCATGCTGTCCGCGTGGATGCATTGTTTTGGCACACGAACTCACCGGGCACGCCCTTGGGAGGCGATGGCGCGAAATGCCCGTTGCCGCCGTAGGCGTAAGGGGTGCTGGCACGCGAGCCGGTGGGCGAGGCCCCCGCAGGCGGCGGCGAGCCCGGCCCGTCATACTCTGCCCGCAGAGCGCTGCCCGAGCCCGGCGGCAGCGCCTGTGGCATTTGACGTGGTCGCGTCAATGTGGCAACAGCAATGACGGCACAGGGAGACCCAGTTTGGTAGCTTGTACTCGCTGGTGAGCGCAACCCGCAGGTGTGCACAACATCACGAGGGGATGACAATGTGCGCACAGCGCCAGCCATGGCAGCCAGCCAGCCGCTGTCGCACCTGGGGCTGGCCGAGCGCGTTCATGGTGCCGCCTTCTTTGTAATCAGACAGGTCCCGAGCCGTGCGCGTGGGGAAGCGCACCGCCTTGTTCTGCGCGCCAGAAAGTCACAAGATTGAGCCTTCTGCGCGTTCTGCAATGCAGCCGCTGGGGCTCCCAGCAGCCGTGCCGAATGCCCTGGAGGGCAGCTTTATGGCCATTAGAGCCATTAGAGCATGGAACATTGGGCATTCGTGCTGAGCATGTCTGCGCAGTTTGTGCCGCACCCGCAGCTCGGTGAGTTCCTGGCGGTAGGCTGGCAGGTCGATGGCTTCGGACCAGTCCTCGATCAGCGCCAGGATCTTGTTGTAGATCTGCACGTCCGCCTGCACCCAGCAGGTTGCATGCAGCGGTTGAGTGCGTTTCGGTGTACACAAGGGCGCCTCGAGACCCATGCCACAAACCTGGCAGCAGGAGACGTTGATGCCATACGCACAAGTGCAGCAACGTGTGCTGAACTCGGATGGTCGTGTCACAGCTAGGTACCTTGCGCTTCAGCGTGGCGACCTTGCGCAGCTCCGTGAACAGGTCTGAGAACGGCAGCTTCTCACGGAACATGTGCCCGCACCGCTTCATGCAGGTCTCCAGCGTCTGCAGTTTTTGCAGTGGACCCAGATCAGCCTCGGCGGGAAGGAGCACATGCCATCCAATATGAAACTTCGTTACATGCAGGTGCAAGAAGACTGACGCAGGCATTTGCGGACTCACAATGAGCGTCAGGTTCTGGACTTTGACGTGTTTCTGCTTGAAGCGGTTGTTCAAGTATTTAAGAGCCTTATCCGAGCCCCTGCACCGGCAATCTTGAGGAGCATGTTGTCCCGGTCTGATTGTGCGCTGTTGCAGCGAAGATGCGCAGGCGGTGTCAGATAGGTTTGGTGCGATGAAAGCCAGCCTTCGATTCCAGGGTTGGTCATACCGCAGAGCGATTTGATAACGTAGCCGGACCCGACGCGTCTGACGGCAAGCCTGAAAGCGAAACAAGGGGGTTCGTAACCCACCTGTCGGGCGATCTGTTGATGTACTCCACGATCCTCGCTAGCAGCTGCGGACTGGCGCCGGGACTGGACTCGTTTGTCACCTGATTGATCATGTCCTGCGCACGAGGCCACGGTCACGGTCAAAGCCGGGACACTTTGGTGCGATCTCCAGCGAAGCGCATTGCTGGCCGGTAAATGCCCCGCAAAGCACCGGTGAAACGGGTCCCCATGCACCTGCAGGCCGCCAGCCTTGGCCTTGCTGCCGGTCACGCGCTTCATGGTGTCCATCTTTTGAAAATGTATCAGAGATTGTTGGGTCAACCAGCGTCCGTTTGGAGCTCGCTGACGCCCGGCTCAGTTGGAACCGCACAGCGCTGCGATTTTGACCAGGACCTTCAATCTGCAAGCGCTGCGTGCACCAGGGCGGTGCGATTGACTCGGGGTGAGCCTGGAGCCGGGAGTGCCCAGTCGTGCGTCTTCGTTCCACGTGAAGCACAGCTTCTCTGATGCAGCAAAACCCTAGAACTGTCATGAACTTTACGGCGCAGCGGCCCGTTCCGCGGCAGGCATGCGTATACCCCTTGACTTGTTTGCCGTCTGCTGTGCCGGCTGGAGCTGCACAACGATCTTCTCCGCTCCCCCCACGACAAAACGCAAGCAAAGTCGCAGCCATGGCCAAGAAGGCGGACGTCAAGTCATCCAAGAAGAAGGCCAAGCCGCCACCGGTGTGCATCCTGCATGGCAATGTCTAGTTTACTCTGTTACGGCTGCATGCATTGCGAGCATGCTTCCCCACTTTCGCAAAGATGTTTAATAGCCTTACCGAGAAACCTGCGCAAGTTGCGAGGGCTGCATGCAGCTTTCCGACACTTCCGGTCGGTCGTGTGTCGGCTGCAACCAGCCGCCGGCCGGCGTTTCGTGTCCGATCGTCTGTTTGGCACCTGCAAATGCCCGATGGCTTGCATGAGCAGCGTGCGCATGATGGGCGCGCTCCCCGCCCGGCGGTCTCCAAGCTCTACCTCGCACTGACAATCTGCCCTGATGTGTTGTGCAGCCCTCCAGCTCGTCCGAGGATGAGAGCTCCAGCGACGAGGAGCCCGCACAGCCTGTGAAGGCGGCGAAGCCTGCAGCCAATAAGAAGGCGAGTCCCTGGCGCAAAGCTGTCAGCTTGCACCTCGCACGAAACCTGTGCACCACTCTTGCACGCCATCAGCTGCACCTAGTGCTGCCTCCTGCTGGTGCACGTGGATGTCTTTTGCTGCACCTGAGCCCGTCTTTGCGCGTTCAGCCTCCGAGCGATGACCGACAGTGTCTCACTTCGTGCACCTCACTCAACAGGCCGCCGCCCCGGCGCCAGCAGAGAGCAGCGAGGAGGAGAGCTCCGAGGAGGAGAGCTCCGACGAGGAGGTGTGCGTTCCTTTGCGTCACTGCATCAAGTGTGCTGGCTCAGCAGCAGTTCGTGTGGCGCGATTGCACCATACCAAGCAGCCGCCGCCTGCTGTCTTGTTGACAGATTGCTGCAACGGTGCTGAGCATAAGCTCCTTCGTCTCACGTGCTCAATCACCTTGCAAAAACAGGAAGCTCCCCCTGCCAAGAAGGCAAAGGCAGCGGCTCCGGCCAAGAAGGCGGCTCCGGCTAAGAAGGCAGCAGCAGTCAAGGCAGACTCCAGCTCAGAGGACGAGAGCTCCGACGAGGAGGTGCGGCCCAGTCTCTCGTTGCTTTGCACTGTCCAGACTGCTTCTGGCTGTGTTTCCGAATCGTTATCCGTCAGTCGCATGCAAGAAGAGGGGGCCAAGCTGCGATTGTCACGGGATCTGCGGCAGGAGGCGCCCCCGGCGAAGAAGGCGGCCCCTGCGAAGAAGGCGCCCGCCAAGGCAGACTCCAGCTCCGAGGAGGAGGAGGAGAGCTCTGAGGAGGAGTCCTCTGACGA
This sequence comes from Deuterostichococcus epilithicus, assembly GCA_033439295.1. Taxonomy (NCBI): domain Eukaryota; kingdom Viridiplantae; phylum Chlorophyta; class Trebouxiophyceae; order Prasiolales; family Stichococcaceae; genus Deuterostichococcus; species Deuterostichococcus epilithicus. Next base: position 1,366,341 of record JAVTLE010000010.1, read on the forward strand.
GGAGGTGCGGGTGTTCTCTGCAGCCCCCGATGTAGTGCACCTCTGTCCGTCCCCTCTGCTTGTCTTGCGAGTCGGACGAGCCCACTACGCAGGTCTGGCCCTTGGCAACAGCCTCTTGAGCGTGGCTCCAAGTGTGCGTGGCAAATTTAAGCCGGTTGGACCCAACAGGTGCTTATGCGGGCAGAGTGCTCGCTACACTCTGGCGCGGAGCCGTGATATGGAACTCACACCTCACAGCGTGTGTGACTCACAGCTGACGGGATGCACCCTTCCCTGCCGCAGGAGGCAGCCCCCGCAGCCAAGGCAGCGCCCGCAGCCAAGAAGGCGGCCGCGGCCAAGGCGGCCCCCGCCAAGAAGGCTCCAGCAGCGGCAGCCGACTCCTCCGACGAGGAGGAGTCCTCAGACGAGGAGGAGGCAGCAGCCCCCGCAGCCAAGAAGGCGGCGGCTGCCAAGCCGGCCGCCATGGAGGTTGACGACGACGAGTCCTCGGAGGAGGAGTCCTCAGACGAGGAGGCCCCGGCACCCGCACAGGTATGCTGCCCCTGGTTGTTTGTGTGCTGCTGCTGCTGCCATTGCGCATGCGTGGGGTTTGGGAGTGAGTGCAGTGTTTCGCCAAGGTCTTGTCGCATTGCATCTGCTGCCGGTAAGAGTGCACCGCAGGCCGGCCGCCAGACCCCCTCAAAGTGCGGGTTGACTTTGGCAGCTGCGCTTTAGCATGCTTTCGAGATAGCGCCTCTAATCCCTCTCCCGCAAGCAGGCAGCCAAGGCGCGGGCAAAGGAGATGGCAGCGGCGGAGGAGGACTCCGACGAGGAGGACTCTGACGAGGAGGAGTCTGAGGAGGAGGAGTCTGAGGAGGAGGCGCCTGCACCCAAGGCCAAGGCCAGCAAGCGCAAGGCCGAGGAGGTGCGTCGCTGCAGAACTGTTTAGTTCTGGTTAGGAGGTTTGGCGTCTCTGCTGCGTTTCAACCGGCGCAGCAAGCGCCTCAGCCTGAGCTCGAAATGCATGGCGCATCATGTAGACCGCAAGAGTAGACTGGCTGTGATGAAGCATTCCCCGCTTCGGGGTCTTCCTGGCCCTCCCATCTGCTACCAAGCAGACACCGGGGTTCTGAGCCATGTCTTCATGTGTCACGGCAGCTTCCTAACATCTGGACAGCATCAGCCTGCATGACCATGTTCAGCAAAGAGCCGTGATGAAGCATTCCCCACTTTGGGGTCTTCCTGACCCTCACATCTGCTCTTGAGCAGACACCGGGGTTCTGAGCTTTTGTGATGTTGCTCCAATGGCGCTTTGGTTTGTACAGCATCGATGTGGGCGCTGCAGGGCTGCATGAGCACATGGCTGTGATGAAGCATTCCCCACTTCGGGGTCTTCCTGACCCCCCCATCTGCTACCGAGCAGACGCGCAGGGGTTCTGAGCCTTGTCATGTGTTTGCTGTATCAACTGCTGAATGGGCTGAGATGACAGACACACCTCAACGAGCACTTCCTGCGCTCTGCCTTCTGAACCCCTTTGGGTTGCGGATCCCAGGTGTCCTGAGCCCTGTTGTCAGCTGTCTCGCACATGTGGTCCTTCAGGCCGTTGACAGACAGGCACAGGTCGGCTGTGATGAAACCACATTACAACATCGGGGCACATCTCTGCCTCCTTGTTACCGATGGATCTATCTCCCAGAGGCGGAACACGAGACCCTGAGCCGCCGTCTGCTACCCGTTGCCTGCACCGGAAACGATTTCACAGCGATTACCAACCAGCCATTTAAGAAGCTTTCCAATCATTCTTGCGACCGCAGGTGGAGGCGACTCCCAAGGCGGCAAAGAAGGCCAAGGCGGACGCGGCGGCGACGCCTGCGACCGGCGGCGGCGACGACTCCGCGGCGCAGGGTAGCTCCACGGTGTTCATCAAGAACCTGCCCTGGTCCGCCACCGACGAGGAGCTCGCCAACTTTTTCGGAGAGTGCGGAGAGGTCACCGAAGTCCGCATCGGTGCGTTTTCCTACTGGAGCCTTACATTTTCCCTACTGTGGCTTTCACAGGGTTTGTAACTACCTCTTGTGCGTGCTTCTCGTTGGGGAGGGATTGCGGATTGCAGGTCTTGCTTGAACCCAGGCGGGCTCTGATGAAGAACCCCCAATGCCAGGACGCTTCCTGCGCCTGCTGTTACCTCTTCATCTTTGAGGAAGAACTCGGGGTCTCTGAGCCTCGTCATAGTGTCTGCGAGCTCGTTTCTGGGCATGTAGCGTCGGTCAGCACAGCTAGGATGACCGCCACCCCCACATCGGGACGCTTCCTGCTCCTGTGACCTCAATTTTGATGAAGCTGGCGGGGGTCTGAGCCTCGCCGCAGCCGCCTTTTGCTGGGTTGAAAGCACAGAGTGCATGGGTTGCAATTGTAGCCAGGAGGATAGTTTAGGATAGAACGGCTAGGATGATAATTTATCCCATATCAGGATGCTTCCTGCTCCTGCGTCCTCTTTTGAGGAAGCCTGGGGTTCTGAGCCTTGTCATAGCCGCGTGTTGCGGTGCCAGATTGCATTAATTAGTAAAACATTTTCGCAACGCACGGCTAGGATGATACCAAGTTCCGCACCAGGACGCTTCCTGCTCCTGCATACTCACTTTTGAGGAAAACTGGTTTCTGAGCCTCGCCAAGGCGCCTTTTGTGGGGCCAAAAAGCATGAATTGCTGGTTCCAGCAGCCTCTGCTAGAGAACTGTAGTAGTGCACGGCTAGGATGAGACCCACCCTGCATCAGGATGCTTCCTGCTCCTGCGTCCTCACTTTTCAGGAAGAAACCGGGGTGCTGAGCCTCGCAAAGAAACTTTTGTGCATTGACTAGTCAAGCATGCACGGCGTTGATGACACCCACCCCAACCCAGGATGCTTCCTGCTCCTGTGTCCCCACCTTATGAGGAAGAAAGCCGGGGTGCTGAGCCTTGCTGCAGCTTGTGGAATACTCTCTAGGACAACATTGGTTCGACCAGCACGGCCAGGATGAATGCCACCCCATACCAGGATGCTTCCTGCTCCTGTGTCCTGACCATTGAGGAAAAGCCTATGGGGCTCAGAGCCTGTGCTAGTGTTGCAATCTGAAACAGCAATGAAGACACGCACCCTGTTCAAAGGACGCTTCCTGCGCCTGACAGACCGACCTCAGTTGTCGGAGACCCGGGTTCTTGAGCTGCCATGTGCCTGGTTGTAGGGTTCAAAATGGCCGAGATGAACAACACCCCTCACTAGGACGCTTCCTGCTCCTGCTGTGCCGATGCCAAGAGGCGGAAAGCCGGGGTTCTGAGCCTTCTGCTGTCTCTTTCCCGGATCACACCCAGTTCCGAACGAGCTGCCTTCAAGCCGTTCTCATGTTTTGTCCCCCGCAGCGTACGACAACGAGACGGGCAAGGCCCGCGGCTTTGCGCACGTGGCGTTTGCCGACACCAAGGGCGCCGCCAACGCCATCGCGATGACTGGCACTGAGCTGGGTGGCCGGCAGGTGTACATCGACTCTGCCCGCGAGCGCGGCAGCGCTCCCCCCAGCGGCGGCTTTGGCGGCGGCGCAACCCCCGGCACAGGTGCAGGCCCCTCTTGCAGCGGGCTGTCGTGTTCCGTCGCTTTGCACCCGTGTGCCATCGCCTCTGGAGAGTCTCCTGCCTGCAGCCAGACCTGCTGTCGCTTGGCAGCCTGATGAGTGGCACCTCCGCAGCTTAGGAGCACTGACGCTCGCACTCCCCTGCCGCACGCAGGCGGTCGCGAGACGGACGGCACCACCATCTTCGTGAAGGGCTTCAGCCGTGAGTTTGGCGGCGAGGACGAGGTTCGGCAGGCACTCACAGAGGCCTTTGCAGACTGCGGCGAGGTGTCGCAGGTGACGTTCGAATGGGGGAATTTTGAGAGTTTGTGCACATCTGAAGGGTCCCCTGCCGCTTGCTGCCTAATGCCGCAGCCGTCCTGTCTGCTCAACAGCTGGGAGCAGCAGTGCGCATGGTCTGGCATGCTTGCTTGCTTGAGGCACGTTTCTGCAGCATGCTGCGCTGTGTTCAACGAGGTGCTGTTGGTTGGCGCCGACCGCTGACGCCTTGCAATGCTTTCCCCCGCCGCAGGTCCGGCTACCGACAGACAGGGAGACAGGGGAGCTGAAGGGCATCGCTTTCATCGAGTTTGGCAGCTCAGAGGCCAAGGTGGGTCGTTGTTCTTGCAGCTTTCAAATCTGAGCTGAACTCACTCGCAACTGCTTGCACCCTCACAGGGTTACCTACTAAGTCAACCAGTATGTCAAAAGTCCAGCATGGTTGACAAGCCCTGAGTTCTGCATGTGGCTATGACGAAGCTAGCACCTCACCAAGGGGCACTTCCTGCTCCCCAGCACCCGATGCCTTCAGAGGCTGACACCCGAGGTCCTGAGCCATTGCACGCCACGTTGTTCTTGAAGAAAACCTGCCTAGCTGGCCCTGATGATTCTTGCCTCACTTACTGGTGCCTCCTGCACCCGCTTATCTGCCATTTGCGCAGACACCTGAGGTTCTGAGCCACTGCTGTGTATGTGTCCTGTCTGTCAATGGGCCCTGATGATTCCCACCCTCGCCCAGGGGCACTTCCTGGCCCCTTGTTTCTGCCTTTGCAGATGCTGAGGTTCTGAGCCCATTGCTGCTGTGTTGCCGCAGGCAAAGTCGCTAGAGATGGACGGCGCAGAGGCGGCGGGCGGCTGGCTGAAGGTGGACGGCAACGTCTCTGGCGGCGGCGGCCGGGGCGGCKGCGKCGGCCGGGGCGGCGGAAGGGGCGGCGGTCGTGGCTTTGGTGGCCGCGACGGCGGGGGAAGGTTTGGCGGCAGGGGCGGCGGCCGCGGCGGGGGCCGCGACTTTGGCGGCCGCGGAGGAGGTGCGCCCTTTTCCTGGTGTCTGCTTCTTGTTCTTGTTCTCACGCGGCGGGGCTGCTGCGGGTTTAGCCGCCCGCAGCCGCCTGACGCACCACTGGGGCGCCAGTCCTTTCAGGGCACAACATGGCGTATGTCCCAGCGTCAACGCCGCAGAGCAGTGCCCCGGTCGCAGGCCGCATTCTGCGGTCTCCCGGGCACGGCACGAGTGCTGATTCCATCGCAGTGGGGAGCTGCGTCGCGGCGCTTACCCTTTCTGTTCTACCCAGCACTCGACACTTTTCCTGCACTGCAGGCCGCGGCGGCAGGGGCGGGCGCGACGGAGGCAGGGGAGGCCGCGGCCCCAGCAAGCCCCGCATCAGCATCAACCCTTCAGGCGGCGGCACGGGATCTAAGAAAACCTTCGACGATTAAATTCACGACTGCTGTTCAGGCTCTGTTTTCCCGTTCTAGGAGCGTAGCAAGGCAAGGGGCAATGCTGTTCAATCGTTGGTTCATTCTGGAGCTAGTGTAAAGATTGCAGAGTTTGCGCCGATATTCGGGCACTTCTGTTGCCAGTATCCCTCTTCAGCCCCTCTGCTCGCTCAGCCTCCAGACCTTGCAGCTGTGGCACACAGCCTCTGCCCAGCAGCCGCGGCCGCGGCAGCCGGTTCTGCGCAAACAAGCCGCCGCCGTCAGGAGCATCGATGACCGCTTCGGAGAGGTAAGCCGCAGCTGGTGGCTGCCGCACCGTTCCACAATGGTGCTTGCGGTAGACATATCAAGCCAGTGTACGGGTTTTTTCCCAGCATAGTTGATGCAAGACGCTGGAGCGAGACGCCACAGGCTGTCGGCGGCATTTTTAAAAATCGACGGCAGCTCCATCCATTGCCATCACACGGCAGAGCCGTTCCACATGCTGTTGTAGTTTGGAGAGCCCAATGGGTGGAAGCTTTGCTTGACATCTGATTGAACACTCCGAATTGCTTGATGAAGAATTTGTCACCAAGCTGTTGGGTCATGCTGTAGACCACCTTTCAGCTTTGCCACATACTGCACCTTCCTGTTCTGCTTGAAGCAAACAAACAACCATCCTCTTATGCATGCAACTGAGCTGGATCTGCAGCTTTGTGCTGCAGCTCATAAAGAAGTTCCTCTTCCTTTGCCTTTCCCTGCCATGATTGGTGGCCACCAATCACTTGCAGTGCTACCAAGCAGACTTAAGCATTCTGTCTCTCTTCTTCCTTTACGTATGCCTACCATTTTATCCCGGCTCTATGTGCGTTTGCCAGGTACCATGGCGTGGGCCGCATCCAAGCAGGCAGCAGCAGCTTGGCTGGGGCCGTGCTTTGGAACTGGCAGTGCCACCGCAGGATTATAGCAGTGGCATCGTGGACAGCTCTGCGCAGTCCCGTGTCCCAGGCGCGGCTCGAGTCGTCTGTCGCTTTGACGTTTCTGAGTGCTGGGCGGGGGTCGTCACGGCCGGCCGCCATGTTGATGCCTATCTGCTGCCCGTGGCCCAACAGCATGGCCATGTACGAGATGAATTGCAACAGCAGTGAGTTTGGCAAGACGAAGCGATCTACCATCGTTCAGATTTTGATGGTGAAGATGCTGCTGTGGGCTGCTGTGGGCCGGTACTAAAGTCGAGCGGCTTCGGCGGCACGAGCTGCGGAAACACTGGCGGGGCTGCAGTGGAGGACTTCGGTAAACGACGTTGCTTGTGCAATTTGTCTCAGATGGGACGTTCTGGAGGCTCTAAGGGTAGTTTGGCTCGTACCAGGCGCCTCCTCGGTGCAGACTCTGGGCGTAGACCCTCTCTTACGTAAGGGCAATCAACCTTGAAAATTCTGCTGCTTGCGCTCTCTTACCTTTGAAACTCTGCTGCTTGCGCTCTGTTCCAAGCCAGCACAGAAGCTGTCAGCCACGGAAACTGCAGATGCTGTCAACCTGCTGTAGACTGCATGTAGAACTTCGATATCCTAATACACGATGGCTGCCCAGATAGCCTGCAGCATGGCATGCGTGCCGCCCGCCTGCAGCAGACCACTTGCAGTCTGCAGCATGCCCGCACGGCGATAGGGCTCAATATATAGGCTAGTTTGGTCTTACCTGACGGGCTGTTTCGTAGCTGTGAGTCTAACACTGCATGTACAAGACTGCTTGCCAGATTTGCTCCTGCTGCTGCTGCTGCTGCTGCTGCTGCTGCTGCTGCTGCTGCCATTCAGCATCACTTGTGGGGCGCCTGATTGCTGCCGTTGCACTGCCTGCGCAGATTCCCGCGCTGTGCGACTTCCTGCAATGCAAAGAGATACACAAGGGTGATGGGGGTGAGGACCTGGCCCGTTCTGCCGGCGCGGCAGCCGGTGCACTGCGGCAGCTCATGCGCTGTGCCGCCGCCATGGCTGCCGCTGCAGGCGGCAGGCCGCTTCCCTACATTGCGACCGCGGCTGGGCAAGTAACACATCCGTTCAACGTTGTGTTGGGTACCTTTGTTTGCGCATGCATGTCTTGATGGCGCGCATATGCTGAACTACTAGCAGCTTAACGGCAGCAGGTGTTGTTATGTGGCACTGGAACGCCTTCGTTGTGCGCTTGGAGCGAGCTCTTTTAGTGGCGCTCGTGCTTGTACATACAGCTATAACATGAGACAGAATCTGATGTGCAGGCGGCAGTCGCGCTGCTGAAATTGAGGGCCGACATGCACGTAGTCGCAGCGCAGACTCGTGCTGACATCAGCACCGCACAGGCCGCTCGCGACATGCAGCAGCTCGTGGCTGCCAGCCCTCACCTGGCGTATGCAGCGGCAAACAGCAGTGCTGCAGCAGCACTGGCCGATGCCCTGCTAGCCTCGGCAGTGTGCTTGCCTGGGGCAGCTGCTGACTTTGCAGCTGCGGCGGCCGCGCTCGGGGCGCTCGTGCACAGCGAGAGCCGTACCCATGCGGCGCTCAGCAATGCTCAAAGCGCGCACAGCTGGCCTGCGCTGCGCCGGCAATTGCACCAAGGGCTAGGACGCAACTTCTCAAGCGCGGTGCTGGTCGGTCTCGAAGCCATCTATGCGGCAATTGCGTCGGCGCCGTCGCCGCCGCCCTACGCGCCCGCGCCCGAGCCTGAGGTGGACATCACACCACTGCTGCTGTTGACGCTCATACAACATGTCGCGTGTTACGGTTGTCTGCAGAAGAGGACTTGGTAATTGTTGCCTGATTTCGCCCATCACCACGTTCAAACTTTCGCGCTGCCGACTGACGTGACCAAGTCCTCCCCTGCAGGTCCAGCGCTTTGGTCCCACAATGATGCCCACCGCAGGATACGTGCAGCAATGCAATAGCATTGCTGCAATGGCGCTCGACAGGCAAGTACTGCATCTCCGCATGGCATGTGCTATGGCAGCGTCTCAGGCTCCTGTGACTCCAGAGTCTCAACATTCTTTTTGCCTCGATGGCCTTCGATATTCAGTATCGAAGATCCATCGTCGTTCATGGTGCAAGGGACTTCACAGATGAATACGTCGCGCCTGGTGACCCCACGCAGCCTGCCGCATGCGTGTCGGGCTGCTGATTGAGTTGGCTGCACTGCCTGTGTTGCTGCGGCAACGAGTTACCTCCGAAGGGGGGGGGGGGGGGCTGCTGCACACCTAGTCGGTCAGACAGCGTGCAGGGTTGAGGCCTACAGTCATCAGCCTCTGACACCATTGCATCCGAGCAGATGTGTTTCACGGATCTGCGGCATCAGTGTAGAGCGCCCTAGTGGTGCATGCTTTTGCATGTCGGATGCTCGAGCAGCTGCAGCTGAGAAGCGGAGGTTGTCCGGAGTGAATGCAAAGGAGGCAGAAGTATTTGACCATAAATACTGCTCAAAATACTGGAGAGTATATTGGTGCATTGTCCACGTCCCTTGAGCAGAAAATGAGGTTGCGTGGGTACCTTGATTGGGTTTCGTTACATTCGGATATTCCCTACTGCAGCAGTAACCCCTGAATCTGTGCGATCTAGCGCCATGCCGTATTGCTCGCATGCCTGCGGTGCTAGGTACCAGTGATGTAGGAGAACAGGCCGCCGCCCTTCTTTGGGGACGCCTCCACCTCCGCCAGCGCCGCCCGCGCCCGCTGCAGGGCAGCCAAATATCCAGTCTTGGCAGGAATGACACACGATGCCGTCCACACCTTACCGCCAGATACATAAGGTCTGCTACTTGGGGCTTTAACAGCATCACGAAGCCACTGGGATAGTAATCTAAGGAGCACTGGCTGTGGTTGCCTGCGGCTCGTGCTCCACATCAAATAGGGTTGCGAGACGGTATTGCATGGTTGCTGGGGATGGAACCATGATGGGTCCGCGAGGGTGTCAACACCAAGGTTAGCCGGACCTGATTCAAATGCCCTGCAGCTCGCGCTCCGAATCGGCCGCGCAACATCACGAGACCGCTGGGGTGGAACCAGAAGAACAACGGAGGATAGACTCCATCAAATCCGAGTCAAAAAAATGGTTGATAAGGTTCAAAGTCGCACCTGCAGCTCGCGTTCCAGGTCGGAGGTGCGGGACAGCGCCTGCCGCAGCTCCGCAACCTGCGCCTCCAGCTTAAACGAGCGCCCCTGCTCCGCGGCCAGCGCCGCGCGCGCTTCCTCCGCCCGCGCTGCTGACCCCTCCGCCTCCTGCAATTTTCAGGATTTGCAGTTCGAGGGTTCAGTGGGTTCGGAGTTCTGCTACTGTGCATTGAGAGCACCGGAGCAGGGGACAGTGTCTCGGGCAGCACGTTCGGGTTGCATCCACCCTGCTATTCAAACGTTAAATCGCTGCCTGTCAAGGGTCGGAAAGCCATGGCCCTGCTTGTGAAACGTCAAGGCGGCAGCAGCGCCAGGATCTGGGGGCGCAAGCGGCAGTGGCAAGGGGCCACCTTTTCTGCGGCCGCGAGCGCGGACTGCGCATGCGACAGCTGCCGCCGCATGAGCGCCAGCTCATGCCCCGCTGTCTCCTTGGCCGCGGTCGCCTCAGCCGCCGACGCCTCCGCACGCCTCTGCGCCTGCGGCACATGGGCGCCAGGGATGGTCTTACGCGAGTGCAAACGAGCGGCAATCGGTTTTCGTTGCTGAAAGGCACCTGAGTGCTCCTCTAAACGACACTGCCGCCCTCGCACGGCAGGCTGGGTTGTCGTGGTCTCAACATGATGCTGCATGATGAGATGGTGCAAGCATGAGATGCTGACCCTGTGGCTGGTGCAGCAGCATGGGCACTGGCGAGACCGAAAAACGTCTGTCAGTTCAGGTTGTCCTCACGTGCGGCACTCAGGGCTCAGATCGAAACTCGCCTGATCCAACTCTGTCTGCAGGCGTGTCAGCTCGCCGCCGGCGGCGGGCGCCGCATGCGGCTTTGTCGGCGACTGCGCAGGCGACGCCCTGGCGGTCTGTGCTGGTGCAGACGGCGACGGCGGCGGCAGCGCCCGCTGCTGCTGCTCCGGTGCGGCCTCGGGCTGCTGCAGCGCATATCGACAGGGCTGCACATTAGCATTGGGGTCGGACAGGAACGATTGCAGTTGCAGCCCTCTATATTTTTTTGAGTCTGAGACGCAATTGCCGTGTCCAGCCAGCCACATGCTGCAATGCAACATTATTCGGAAGCATCAATGCACTCCCAGAAAAGGCAGTTGTGATACAGCACCCACTTTTGGCGACTTGGGGATGGCGGCGTCCACAAGCGACTGCAGCGGCTGCTTGACAGTGTCGACCAGCTGCTGCAGCGGCTTGGCAACCGCTGCAACGACCTTGGTGGCCACACCCTCCACACCCTCTGTTTTGTGTGCAATGACAAGCCGGTCATTCATGACTGGAAGGTCGTCTAGCGATGCAACACAACTGATCTTCCGGATATCTTGCAGTATGCTTGGCTTGCACAGTCCAGCAAAGCCAGCCGAGCATGAAGCACTCAACCCAAGAAGACGGAAATAACACACTTAAGAAGAAAAATTCGATACTTCTCTTGAATGCAGCTTCACTGGCCGAAAGAGGTAAGAGGAAGTTAAAGAGGGCGGTTCTGGCCGGAAGCGGTGCACATCCCAGTGGTCTTGCCAACCATGCACACCTTCAGACATTTGCCCGATCACACACATATGCCCATGGTGTGAGCCAAGTCGCCCAGCCTGAAATGCGTTTCAAGCGCACCTGGCCGGAAGAGGTGCACATCCTGGTGGTACTTTCCGTTGTAGCCGCCGAAGGAGACCAGCACGCCGGCCGCCGGCGCCGCCAGCAGGCTCAGCCCCTCGCTGGCGATCGCCGAACGCGGGTCCACGTCGACGACGCGTGCCCACGTCAGCGCGGACGGCTCCGCCGGCGCATCTGCGTCTGCTCCGCTGCCCGTGGCGCCGTCGGCGGCATCGTTCCCCGCTTCGCCGCCGCCCTCGGTGCCGCCGCCTGCCGCTGGGGAGGCCGCCGCGGCAAGCGGCGAGAGGTCCAGGGACACCAGATCGGCGCAGCCGGAGGTGTTGTTGCCGCCGCCCGCGATGTACCAGGTGTCGCCCAGCACCGCGCCCGCGTGCCCTGCAGCGGCTTTGAGCGTTTAAATCTGAGTCGATGAAGGGCAGCCTCGGCGTGCTGACTCATCTAGTTGACTTCAGTGACCAAGGCGAGACTCGGGAGCTAGTGCGGCGCCCGCCGACGGCAGGGCGGCTCCCCCCGCCGCCGGGAGGTGGGGGGGTGGGGGGGTCAGTGGATGCAGTCCGAGCAGTATGTCGACGGGAGGGAACCCACAGAAATCAGCATGAGCAGCAAGCGACCGTGCAGGAAAGGGGAGAGGGGCTCGCACCGGCGCGGGCGGAGGGCAGGGGGCCTTGCGTCGGCGGGCTGCTCCACTGCCCTGTATGCGTGTCCAGCACATGCAGGTCCGCGAAGCAGTGCACCTGCTGGTCAGGCAGCGATTGTTCCATAAGTAGCGCTTTGTCTGGAAGCGTGATGGTGTGGTCGCTGACAGTCGTTGCATTGAACGAGGGCAGGCCAGCCACCCGTGTAGATTGACAAGTGACACAAGACACGAGGCCACGCAGCAAGCGTGGACACAGGCGCTGGTCCATCGCCTGGCAGCTCCACAGCCAGTGACCATGCGCCGGGTAGGCGACGCTGGGATTGAGCGGCCGGCGCAGCACGCATGCCGCAAGAGCCCTGTGCGGGTGGTGCCACGCCAGCCCTTCGAGACCATCTGGCAATATGTTTCCCGAGCTCAAAACCAGACGGCCCCGCACCAGCGAGCCGCCGCCAAAGACGAGCAGCCAGCGGTCGGCATACGCAGCGGCGGCGTGCGCCGAGCGGCGCGAGGGGCCGGCGCCCGCCAGGCTCGGCCGGCTCCAGGACATGTCCGCCAGGTCCAGAGCGTGCACATCGTCCTGCGGCCGCCGGGCGCCGTCCTCGCCGCCAAACACCCACACCTTGGCGCCCACCAGCGTCGCCTGCGCAGCAGCGGGGCAGGTGTGAATGTTGGCCGATTTTCAAGTGCGATTACAGGGCAGCGGCGCGTGATGCGGACCGCTGTGCGATGGTGTCAGGCCCGAAAGCTGCTCCAGCCGTACAAGCAGACTTCTCAGCCAAGTGCTCACAGCAAGGGAAGCCTGCATCTCCGTATCCTCTGCATGAAACTGGTAGTGTTTCCTCTTTCATCAAGAAGCAGGCCTTGGACTCGACATCGTCTTCCGCAGGCTTCGCACCGAGTGGCTACCGCGGGCGGCCGGCGCATCCCCGGAGGGCGTCAGCACCGCCCAGCTCAGGGTCTTGACGTCCAGCACCCGCACCATCATGGTCTCCTCCCGCGGTGCCGCACCGCCCGCCTGCGCAGCAGTCGACTGAGGGTTCGATGACGCCAAGGCCAACGGAAGTGCATGATACCAGTGGCAGTGCGCCGAAGCTGAAGCAGGCATGCTCAGTCGATGCATCCTGCACCCATATGCAGCACCCAAGACCTAGAAGAGGATCGGCAGTCGCTCAGGCACCTTGATGTGGCCGCCAATGCTCAGCAGGCTGCCCTGCCACGGCACCAGCGCGTGGCCCGCCGTCGGCGGCATTGCCGGCGGCAGCGTCGGCGGCGGGCTGGCGGGCACTGACGACAGCGGCGGCGGCGGCGCACCGCCCTTGATGGACGACGGTCCGGGTGTCCAGGTCAGCGTGTCCAGGTCCAGCACCCAGGTGTCGCTCAGGTAGCGCCCCCCTGCCAAGGCGTGTTTGAATGCGATTAGGGCCTTTGTACTCGATCGGCAACTGAACATTGTCATAGACCTTTGATCTGGCAGGTCAGAGACGTGACATGATGTCCCAGCGGCAGGGTGTCATGATCAGACAGCGTGATATTTTCAGCGGCGAATTCGTGTTCCTGGGGCAGCAACAGCATCAACAACTGCTCTCTCTGGAGCAACAGAATTTCCCTCAAACGCCAAACTCACCGCAGTTGCCGCCGACAACAAACATGCGCCCGTCCAGCAGCGCGACTGCGTGCTCATAGCGAGCGCCGGGGCGGCGGGCGCCGCCAACTGTTGGCGCTGTCCAGCTTCCTGCTTCTGACGCCTGCATAATGCTGCGCTGCGCGCTTGAGACACCGTTCGCCTGCGGCACCTGCTGTTCGGCTGCTGATTGCTGTGCTTGCTGCGCGTCCGGCGCAGACGGCTCGGCGACGCCGTTGGCGGCAGCTGGCTCCGCGCTGGCGTCATTGCTCCGCTGCCACCAGTCCGGCTGCAGGCATGAGGACAGGGCCGGGTCTTAGCCATTGGCTACCTCACGTGCAACCGATGCAGGATGATCACACAGCTGGCTGCCATGCACCGAGAAGCTTTTGCAGGAGGCCGAGCAGACCCTTCAGATGGCTGTGCGCCCGCCACGATGAGTCGCCAGTGGCTCACCGCTGCAGCTGGGTATCACACTCGTCAATGGCTCCGGCGACGCAGAAACATATTGTGTGTCTTGAACACACCTGCTCCTCCTCGAGCGTGCGCACGAACAGGCGCATGGCCTCCATGGGTGCCATGTCCCCGAGGCCGGACCAGGCTGCGTGCTTGGCAGCCTCTTCCACATTCCAGCCCCACGGCTTGGCCTGCGTGCAAGGCCCCTCGTCCGCCTGCCGCTGCAGCCCGTACAGCACCAGCCGGACCTCGTCCTCCAGGCCCGTGTCGTCTTGAAGGTTTGACGCAAGAAGTGGATCAGCACCAATACATGTGCAGATTGATGCGGCATCAGCCAAGTCGACCAAGGCCCGTGTCGTTTGTGGAGGCATGCCGCAAACACGGCTCGATGCATGCACAAGTAGATGAAAGGGGTGGGTGTGTGCAAGCAAGCACATGAAGGAAGCACGGCTGACGGCTCAGCACCATATGTACGCACATGCAGGCGTCGAACGGATCACAGCCAAGGCTGAGACACATGGAGCTGCAGGCGTGGACGCAGGGGCGCATGGCCTTCAAGCAGGGCAGAAGAGGCTCTCTACCTGAATTGGCCCAGGCGGCGGCCGCTTGGTACTTGTCTGGATATGGAAGAGTGCAGGCGCCGCTCCCGGAGGAGCCGCCCTGCTCAGCCTGCAGTCGCGGCGATCAGGCGTGCGCGACTGATGTGGGGTTTAAAATTTATCACTTGGGAGCAACCCATGCTGCGAATCGCCGTGCTGTCAGCGAACTCATGCACAGGTGCCAGGCTTGTTGTGATCAGCCTCGCACCATTAGGCCTGCGCCGGTCTTGCGTCGACCAGACCACTGCGGCACAGTTGTGCCGTAGATGACCGCTAAAGTTGGTGCTGTCGTGGGGCGAAGTACCGCTGCGACTGCCACTCCAGATCGTTTCGAATATTGACAAGATCAGGTGCTTCTTACTCCAAGCTGCACAGCCCCTGCAAAGTCTCTGCCTTGCTGTACACTGGCCTGTTGATCGCAGGAAGGTCGCAACTGGTGCTGTGCGGTGTGTGACGTAGGAGTAGAGTGCCAGCTTGAAGCAGCAACAAGGGGCGGTGAGCAAATAGCTCTTCATGTGTTTCAGGTGCACGCCAGCAGCGCGCATGGCAAATGTAATTGTATAGTTCACAAGTGACAAGCAGGTGCTCTCGGTCGGCGCATCTCCGCGTTTGTCTCTGCATTTGCCTGCAGAACATCACCGTGTCAATCTACACAGCTCACGTGGGTGCCACTTGAAGGACTGACAGTCCATGGATCGAGCAAAGGCATGGCTGCGCACTAAGGTGAGTGGAAGCTGGCGGTGCCATCATCTCGCCAGGCAGGCACCTGCTGCTCAAACTCCACCGCTGGAACGCTGACGCGCATGCGCATATACTTGACATTAGAGAAGCTGCACATCATTTTGCAGTCTCGTGGTACCGCTGGGCTGGTCAGTCATCTGGCATACGGCCGCCGCTGGTGCGGCATGCATCAGCAGTATTCATGGCGGTTGGAACCTCACTGCCGGCCCCAGCTGCCACGGCACGACTGCCTCATATCGCCGATCCAGTAACAATTGAATGGTTCGTTTACTATGGGCAATACATGCCTCAGCTCTGCAACAACATGACGTGTGCCCATGCGCAGGTGATCGAGCCTGGCACAGAGTACATCAAGAATGGAGCGGAGCCCAAAACTCTTGCAGCCTCAGCAGCCGTCGGCTTTTGCAATGGCCTGTGCCCACTCCTTGGTACGTGCAGCATGGCAGGGCGTGAGCATAGCACGCCGCATACGCTACCGGAGCGCGATGCAGCTCGCCGGGGACACGGTCACAGATATGGCAACTCATGGTCTTGTGCTCATGCAGGCGTCAGCGCGGGCCTCACGTGCCTGTTTATCTTTGCGTCGCGGGGCGCGCTCCACGGCCCCATGGCGCTGCTGGCCAACTTCATTTCGGTGCCAATTGAGGTGGGCCTGATGGCCGTAGATTATGTGGCAGTGCAGTGTGGCAACAACAGTTTGCAGGTTATTGATATGCGAAGTCAAACACCAGTGCTGCACCGCAATGCCACGAAAAGTGAGAGGCTGTGGCGGTGCACGAGCGGCCTTCGCCTTCGTCACCACTGACGTCGGGTCTTGGCACCCGACCGCAGCTGGCGCTGATCGTGCCATACATGCGGGTGGGCGAGTGGCTGACCGGCGCGCCGCACGTCAACTTCTCGCCTGTTGGCATCAAGGACCTCGTCCTGCACTCGTCCAGCGACCTGCTCAAGTCCATCGCCCGCGCGCTGCTGGCGTGGGCGCTCACCTGGCCGCTGCTGGCATTTGGCCTGTACCTGGCGCTGACGCCCGGCTTCAAGTTCCTCAGGCGCAGGTCGGTTGGAACAGTTGCGGCAACCGTCATGTGTGGGTTGTATCGAGGTGTTGCTCTGGCTTCTGCCCAAAGCACGATGCAGGCTGGAGGCACCATCTTGACTGGCGCTTGCCACATCACGCTGCGTGAATGGGGTGAGCGCCTTGACATATGGCGTCTGACGGCATAGGTACATGCGCGCGACAGGCAGCGAGGCAGGGCTCGGGGGGATGCCTGAAACGGAGCTGGGGGCGGATGATGCGCTACACAGCATGCCGCTCCTTCCAGTGGGCGTCTCCAGCGATGGTTCAGGTGAGGTTGGCAGCCCCCAGTGAGCCACTGCGTTTTCCTAGATACTGCAGCTGCTCCAGTGTGTTGGGATGGCAGGGACAGCTTTGTTGTGCCTGCCTTGCGCAGCAGTTGTTCCACATCAGGCACATCTGTGGTGCCTGCAGCGGGCAGTGCAGGGGTCATCAGCCGGCGCCAATCTGGGAGCAGCGCCGACTTCAAGTAGCGTCGACAACTTAGCAGCCTGCGCTGGACATTCGGCAGTACTGTTCTGTCACAGTTACAGATTAGCTAGCGTTGACAATGTGAGATCGGTTGACCTGGGCCGATGTTCGATTGGTTTCGCACTCACTGATTTCGAGTCGGGGCACTGCATAGGTACCAACATGAGCAGTTTGTTCGTTGCAAGCTCACACCTCTCCCTTGATTCGTGTTACCAATACTGACCAACACCGACCGTTTGTGTTGCGCACACACCAGAGCACGGGCACAAACACCAAGACAAAGTATCACCTACAAAACCACCATCCGCAACATCTGTCTGCAATGCGGGATGCCAAGCACAGCGGCCACTCGCCTCGCGGCCCTCGCTGCCGCCTGCATGGCGGCACCAGATGCCGGCGCGCATGAGCCGGTCGGCTGCCACAGTGGCCTGCTGAGCATAGCCGGCTGCGCTGCCGAGATGGTGCTGACGCTGGAGGGTGCACTGCCAAAGCAGAGCCGGCGCGCCGATGGCCGCCAGACGCAGAACCTGCCGCCGCCGCGCATCCGCCAGCTGCTGACAGGCTGGCAGCCAGGCGGCACTCGATGCCTGAAAGGCCAGGGGCTGTACTGTGGGGCTGGATTGCTGCCGAAGCTGCTGATGCTGCGCAGGACGGCGCTACCGACGTCCAGCCCACTGACGCCGCCGCAGCAGCCGCTCATGGCGCCGCCGGCTGTGCAGCTGCCGGCCATGCCGCTGCTGTGCCGGCGTCCTGCCGCCGGTAGCAGCCATGCCCCGAGCAGGGCCCCAGACGATGGCTGCCCCGGCGTGCCAGCCGCCAGGATGTTTGCTGAGGAGGCCAGTCCGCGATGCGTGCCTGTGGCCTGGCTTCCAGATCGCCGCTTGACAGGGTTCGAGGCCTTCAACCCAAAGAGGCTTGTTCCTGATGTCACCTGCATCGCCAAAGCATCACTGGCATCGCACATCTGCACCACCTGCAGCTTTCGCATGCCACTCTTCCGAAGCTTGCCAAACCATTTTCTTTCTCTCCCGAAGCTTGACAAACTAGATGTGTGATATGTGCAGTAGCAGTCAATGAGGCGTTTGATGTTCACTACCAACAGGTGCTAACCGCTGGCTGAATGCGTGATGCTCGGGATGGAGCAGGGTGCACGACAGAGCAGGTGGGTGGTGATTACGTGGCGGCTGACGCACTGGTCTGAGGCAGACCGTCGGCGCTTGCGGCTGGCGCCACCGCGCAGCAGCCCCGGCAGGCTGGACTCGAGGGGCGCCACGTCCCCCTGTGTAGGATTGAACGCTGCCGATCAAGCGCCGCATCCTCGGTGATACGCAGCTGGTCCTCTGCAAAGGGTGGTTGATCGAACATACAATCTTTGTAGAGTGGTACAGCTGGCGCCAACAACGGTCAGGCGCCACCTGTTCAGCATCTCCAGAGGGTCTGGGAAGATGCTCAGAAACAGATCACCAGGCAACGGGAAGGGCGCGTGCACGAGGCCGAACCTGCGGCAGCTTGAGGCCGCCACCCCAGCCAACGCCGTCCAACGCCTCGTTCGACAGCTCGTCCGCGATCTTGTTCTGGTCCCTGCGTGGTGAAATGTGCAAGCGTCAGGCTTGGGCAGAGATGCATGCACGTGGTCAGGCTGAACGTCTGCCGCGCAGCTGCCACTGGGCGTTATGCGGATGAACCAGCACCCGGCAGTCGCAGCGGGGTCAGCACGCACCTGAGCACGTGGCGAATGTCGAATTTTGCGAAGCTGCGCTTCAGCTCGTTGACGCGCGCTAACAGCGGCACCAGCCCCTCGTTCCGGCACGCGTATCGCCCTGACACCTGCGCACCGAGCGGGGAGACTCAAGACGGTTGTTCCAACCTGTGCCCTCTGCTCACATCCCGTATCTCCTGCGGATCATCACTTATACGACTGCGAGCATCGTGTGGCGCACGAGCATTTATGTGGCACTAGCCTGGGCAGTGGTCGCGGCAACCAGAGGATTTGGGGCGGCGGAAGCACAAAGCAGGCAGCAGGGGAGGGGGGGTACCTGCAGGACCACCAGCTGGCTGTCGCCAATGACCAGCAGCCGCCTGACGCCCGCCTGGGCAGCCGCCTAGGTAGGTGCCAGAACCCACTTTCAGGCCAACACGCACAT
Organism: Deuterostichococcus epilithicus; assembly: GCA_033439295.1. Classification (NCBI taxonomy): domain Eukaryota; kingdom Viridiplantae; phylum Chlorophyta; class Trebouxiophyceae; order Prasiolales; family Stichococcaceae; genus Deuterostichococcus; species Deuterostichococcus epilithicus. Next base: position 1,385,084 of record JAVTLE010000010.1, read on the forward strand.
CAGCAGCATTCGGGGTGCCTCAGCCATCACTGAGTGGCAGCGCACATTGCTTGACGGCTGCAGGGTGTCGATGCCTGGTCTTGCGCACTGCCTCCATGGCGACGTGCACCTGTCAGATGCACCGTCAGGTACGGGACAAGAAATTCTGGAGGCCTCGACCAAACACCTCGAGGCCGATGATGAGGCCGCAGTATTCTGCCACGTTGTTGGTCTGCCGCTCCAGCGCCAGCACTAGGCGACCCACCTGAATCGGGTTTCGAATGCTTTCGAATGCTTTCGAATGCTCAGTAACTGTACCATCGCGTCACCGTTCTGACGACACCCGTGCAGATGCATTGGGGTGTCCAGAACCCCCCAGTCATGCGACGCACTCCTGTGCAGTGCACATGGCAAGGCTGTTTGGGGGCGACTGTGCTAGCTGTGGCGGGTACCCGCCGGTCAGTGAGCGCCCCACCTCCTCGCGGCTGGCATCCTCCATAAGAACCGCCCCGGCACCCGCCGGCCCAGGATTGCCTCGCGACGCGCCGTCAAACTCCTGAGCGTGCAGCACTTGGAGCTCGGCTGCGGCGCAGCGACTGTGCGTAGGCAATGGCACTGCTGACCGACCAGAAACAAACATTGCTGATGGCTCATGGCATGAACGGTGAAGATGAACCAGGACATCACCCACAGGATGGCAAGCGCCGTACCATGCGGTATAGCTTTGCGGAGTCGAGCTGCGGCATGCGCGCTGCTGTGGACCCATTGGGTACTGGCGCCTCCGCTGAGGCGCCACCGGCAGCCAACAATGCCTGTACAGCAGGGCGCTCCGCATTCCCATCTGTCCTGGCACCTGTGCCGACCTCTGCTGCAGGTGTGCCGCTCCTGGCTTCCTCGTCCTCGGCTGCGGGCTCTTCAGCCGCAATGTCAGCGCCGGAGGATCGCGGCCGGCGCTTGGCCACCGGCGCCGCCGTCGGCATGATGGCAACACCGCGCTTAGTATGGCTCTGCACGAAAGCCGCGGCTTCGGCTCGGCTCTCGAAGGATTTGTGGAGAGCGCCCGAGAACTTTCTCACTTGCTGCTCGCACTCTGCCCAGGACGAGTAGACACCTACGACAAGAGATCCGAATTGAGAATCCACCGACACTGCAACGATCAGCGCCGGAACACATGGTATTTCCAGACATACATTCGACGTGCCTGGTCGTCGTCCAACTGCAACAGCGTAGTGCTTCGCGGTCATGCTGTGCTGCGCATTCGAGGCCAGCAGCACCACCACCTCCTCGGCATGTGCCTGGCAAATGGGGATGTAGGCTGCAAAACACTCTTTGTAAGTTTGCTGAGGCCGGCAAAGTTCCAAGTTGCAAACTGCACATCTGCCAGCCTGCTACAGAGGTGTCTTGTCCCAGAGTCTGCAGTTCACTGCAGGGCGGGACAGCCGCCAGTACCTGCTTTGGCGGATCACAGGGCATCCGCACCCGAATGGCATGGAAAACACCACAAAGCCAAGGTTGGAAAACACCTACATATCGGATGCTGCGCGCGGCGGCCTAGTCGTCTGCCACAACCGCGCAGGAACTGTTGAGCCGCTTCAGCAAACCAGGAGACCTGCCAGAAGTGCCGCGTTGCCGTCGCGCGCAGACATGTCAAAACATATGATTGATAGCAGTCTGTCATGCTTGCATTGGTCGCTTTTCTACTGGCAGTGTTTATCAAAAGCAACAGGGCAGTTAACCTCATGACGCACAGGCCTTGACATACAGTTGTTCCAGCGGTTTCACGCCGTCATTGGCTTGGATGCGAGCGCACCAAAATGCTCCAAGGAAGAGTAAACGCTCAGCCGAAAGCTGCGCGCTCCACAAGCAGGAAAATCGAAGCAAAAGATCACGAAGCAGGAAAGGAAACGGAAGTCTGCATGCAAGCCATGCGCCATCAACAGGCCTCGAGAATTTGAGCGCAGATATCCAAGAAGCATCAAAAGCGCCGTGTTTTCTGTGAAGCTTGATCGAAGTGTCTGATTGTACCTCTGCTTGCCGCAGTCAGTCTTCAGCCGCAGTCTGCAGGTTTGTTATCGCTGGCCCGGCCATAGCAGGGCGGCCGCACTAGCTGTGACGGCACACACCGATCTGGCATGCCGGCGCGACCACAACCACCACTACTGGTATGTAATATAGTCCACACCGTCGCTCGGCGGCTTCCAGGTGTTCAGATCCAGCTCTGCCTTGATGGCGGACCCGGACCTCGGCCCGTGCTTCCCTCCCGGAGTCCACACTCGGACTTCTCCCTGTGCATTCAGTCAGGAGTCAGGTCTTGCTGGTGCAAAGCATGGACGGTACGGCATGGCTCAATGCCCGACTCTGCGGCAGCACTCACGATGCATGAGCGCTCGTGCCCACATTCCCAAACTGATGCGCTTCGATGGGTCACGACAGTCCCAACCTCTGTTGGAGATCAAGCTCGCTGATACGAGCCCGGCCCCCACGGCTAGATTGCACAACATACTCAGGGACAACTCGAGACAAGAGGTCTGCAGCACACAAAGAACAGCCCGCAGTCTGAAGCTATGAAGCGCACGTTGATGGCGACGGCCACCAGGTGGACGTAGTCCTTGACGAAGTCGTCGGGCAGCTGTGCGTTGGGCGCGCTCTCCTTAATCAGGCCCAGCAGGATCAGCACGCGCGTCAGGTCCACCTGAGTGCAGCGGGATTTGAGACTCGCACCACCCAGACTCTACACGGCTTTCTGCGCAAGGTCACAGCAGCAGCAGCAGCAGCAGCAGCAGCGGTGGCGGCGGCGCCAGCGGCACTTCTAGGTCTCTCCTGCAGCACACAGTTTCTGAGTCAGCGCGGCCGACCCATCCCGAGGGGCGCACCTCGTCGTTGACAAACTGGGTGCCGTCCCGGTTGCAGTTGGCACACTTTGTGCCGCTCGCGCTTGTAAAGACTGACGCCGCGCCGGCGTAGTGCGCCTACATGTCAAAGCGCATAGGCTGTGATTGCCATGCGCGCAGTTGAATGAATGTGCATAGCTAAGAAGGAGCCACTGGGAGATGGACTTCCCAAGATGTCACCTGTGTGCGCCTGAACAATGACTTCGCAGACCGTCTGTCCTGCCTGTATTGCAAAGAAGCCCAACCTGCACGTCTGGCGGCGCGGTCGAGGGGCTGGCCAGCACTTTGGTCGGTGGCAGCGGTTCAGCGCCCTTTGCCCCCTCCGGCGCGTACACGTACACGTGGATGGTGAAGGACACGCCGCTCAGCTGCCACTTGGGGATCTGCAAACCCTCGCAAGAGGTGTACTCAGAATGATCGTGACGCAGGACGGTTGACTACCTAACTCCGATAGGGCGCTGCCTTGGGGTGTGCGCTGGCGCAGCACCGGAGGCAAAGTTCGGACGAGGATAGCACCTCGTTGAGCTGCAGGTAGTGGCGGGGCCCCAAGTAGCGGTCCGGCCGGAAGCGTTTCAGCAGCGTCTTGAAGACCTGCCGCCATGCAGCCCATGTTCAGCTCAAGGGCTGAGTTGGACCGTGCATGCAAGTCAGCTCGACTGCCAATGCGCTACAGCGTCAGGACGGCACAGCACGCAAGTGACGGCCCCCAGGGCAGCGAGCGAGGGCTGAGGCTTGCACGCACCTTTGGGTCGGCCGACTGCACGTCAGGGTACACATAGCCCTGCAATCGGAGCGAAGAAATTTCATTGGAATTGCCCTGAAGAAAATTCCAGCGAGTTGTCTGCCATGGGTGCACATGAGCTCCACATGCTGCACCCGTTGCCCCTTTAGAGCTGCTGCGCCTTGGGGGGCCAAAACCAGGCTGTCATGGAACGGCAGGCGCTCCTTCCTGCGCTTTTTCCCCTGAGAGTGCAAACATGAGGGAGCAGGGAGCAGAGCTGGAGCAGCACCAGCTCCTTGGTGTGGCGCAGGTCGTCGCTGGTCCAGAAGGCCTCCTGCGGCGCTGCCGCCTTGCGGAAGGGGTACAGTGGGGTCGTGCCGCTGGTGGTCCAAGTCTGTGGGTTCACCCACGTCTCCACGTTGGCCTCCTCCCGCTCCTGTGCGACCGAAAAAGGTATGGAACTGACAGGAAACGCACAAGAGGCGGTTCGGGGTCAGGAGGAGCACACCCAAGCGGAGCTGGTGTCGCCTTGCAAAAGCTGGGTCCATGCACAGTGCGCCGGGTTTTGGGGGTTTGTCAAAGCGGATGCGAACGTTTGCAGCCCTGCTCAGCTTGCTGCTTGCTCGCCACTGAACGACGGCAAATCAGTAGTCCAGGCATTGCCGCCGCAGCGCTGGCGGAGGCGATTGGCCAGATAAGAATGGCGCACCGTCAGCCAGGGGTCAGGGTTGACCGCCTGGTACCATGCCAGCAGCCGGTCGACATTGCTGCGGCGCAGGCAGCAACCAGTCAGAAATGGTGCATGTGCACTGTCAGCCATGTTCCAGAGGTGATGATAGCCACGAGGGAGGCCCCATCAAGCGAGAAAATGAAGGCAAGACAGAGGCCACAAAGGTCAATAATGACGTTTCTTCGGACGCCGTTTTTCCGGACGCCACATTTCAAACTTTCAAGCTCCCAACTCACCAATGGTGTAAAAAGAAGATGGGGTCAAATGCAGCCACCTGAGCAACATACAACGCTGTTTTCAGCTCACAAGTTATCAGGTGCAGTGGGGCCGAGGTTCCAGAGCATACCAGCATCAGCTGCGGCGAATTTGAGCAGGATTACCCGAGAGCATGGCCATGTCGGCGATGGCCCCTATCACCGATATGCAAGGCGAGTATGTGATGTTATGTGTGCATCATACCTCGTTCAAAGCCATGTGGCCCGAGGGATCCGCTCCAGCAGCCTCGAACGACCCGGGGTTGCCGCCCACGCACAAGTGCAGATGGTTGTGCACGGCTGCAAGGGCGAGCAGAGCACAGGTCATCAGGCTGGCGATGGCTGTCCAAGCAGTTCTGTCCAGCATGGCGCCTTGTGACAGTATGTGTGGCATCAGTTGTTGGCAAAAAGGCGGATGTCTATGATGTGTATTAGAAGCGTCTCGATGGTGAAGCTGCATGCATGAGACAGGATCGCCTCACCTTCCAGAGAGGCGCCCTTGCCGGCGGTCGTCGCAAACGCAAAGTAGTCTGTCTTGTTCTGCTCGTCGGTGATAGCCCGCCACCAGGTTGGCAGCAGGTCCGTCACCGCCTGCAGGCAAGCAGCGGCGGTGGTGCACTTGGCGGTGAAGCGTGAACGATGAAGTCCAAACACGCTCGGCCGCCAGTGGATTCAGAGCCCAGCACGCCGCCTTGACGAAGAAGTGCAAGGGCACCCAAGTATTGTTACCGACATCCAGTCGTCTTGACGCGATTGCAGAAATATTGCAGACGCCTTATTCTGGAGGTTCTGGAGGTTTAGGCACTCACCGCAAACAGCACGGACTTCTCCAAAGTCTCGTTGTCTGCCTCGTAGGCGCGGTTGGGGTGGCGCAGTGTGCTGTCGCCCTGCAGCGCGGGCGGGTATGCGTATGGCGCAAAGGGCGCCTCGTCGGCCGGCAGCTCGTTGGGGTCCTGTCGCCAGAGGCATGCCTCCTGTCTATGTATGTATGACAGGGCCAGGCGCTGCAGCAGTCCACAAGGTGGCACGCCCGGCTAGAGGCTGCAGTCTTGATGCAGGCCTGTTTGGAGGGCACCAAGCCAGCTCACATGCTGGGCTCAGCAGGGGCGAATCCGCACGGTGTGCAGCCTGTGCGCCTCGTGGATGCAGCTGCGCTGCTGACACGCAAGTTCGGCACACTCTATTTTGAGCTGGGAGACGCAGCCAAGATGCAGAGAGAGAACACTCGGTCCTTCTGTAAAGTCTCCTTTGTAACGATATGCAGGAAGAGGCGCACCAGGGGAGGCGCGTAGTTGCTCTGGTACGTGTCTGGCAGGCGGCCGTTCTTGGGGGGCAGTGCGCCGCCCCACATCGTGTCCTTGGGGAAGGTGAAGGCGTGCAGCGGGTTGTCGATGATGGTCGGCCAGCCCTCGATCGCATCGATGAGCGCCTGCGCTGGAGCGAGAAGACGACATGGAAAGGCGAAGGGCTGCATGCAATGCGAGAGGCTGTGCGTCAGGCGAACACACGCTGCGGCTGCCACGTGTCTGCTGCTGCCGCCTCCCATGATCTCGACGCTGTGACATGCCCATGTGCCATGCCGGTGGGCCCTGCCACTGATCAATATGCCTGGGACTTGGTCGTAAAGTTGGAGGCCTCGTCAAAGTTGGGCGGGTACACCGAGACCGTTGGCGCGCACAAGATGCTGGGCACGCCCGTGCTCTCCGCGTTCAGCCCTGCAGCATTCCGAGCACCAGTTGCATTGACGCTGTGAGCCAGCTACCCGCCTGACCAAACCCGATGCCCAACCGCCAGCGCTCGCTGGACCGCCCCAGCAACCCGCTGCATGTCTGGTGCACGCCGCCGCGCCACTTTGGACAGCACAGACTGCCAAATGAGAACTGCCACGACAGGTTTTCAGTGTGAAACCTACTCACAGTTCCAGTAAGGGAAGCGCAGCTCCTCTGCGGCCGCCTCGTACTGGGCGCGCAGGCCTGGCTCCTTGTACATCTGGGCGACTCCCTTCGCCAGGCCAATGACCTCCTGCAGGCACGGCGACAGCTGCCCACTCTCTCTGAGACTCTCTCAGACGCGCTGTGCCGGACACGTGTGCTGCTGCCCCAGGCTGAGTGGGCTGCAGTCGTGTGCGCCGCAGACCGACAGGCACCATCGGGCAGCATGCAGCACGGCCTATGGCGCTGTGGGATGCACAGGCGTGCTCTGCGTGCATTGCACGCATCGCGCCTGCTCGACGAGCCCCACGTAGGCGCGGTGCCAGGTGGGGAACAGCTGGCTGCCGTGCCAGCAGTACCCGCCCCACCTGCGCAAGTACCAGCAGTGGCGCCTCAGAAGGGATATGAGACGAGCACGGATGCGGGTCAGATGTGCGGCGTCATCCGCAGACAGACACACAACCAGGGCATGGCATGCTGCTGAGTTGCGTCATTGCACGAAGAAACCAATTGCAGACCCAGCCGAGGTTGATGCCGTCGGGGCAGAAGGACACAGGGAGGTAGCAAGAGACGCACTGGCTACTGGACAGATAGTTAGTGTTCCCGAGCGGCTGGTGGTCCGAGCCCATGACGCCGTCGTACGCCGTGAACGGCAGGCCATGGATACCAGCGATCTGCGCGCAGCTCGAGGACAGCACGTCAGCAGCGTGGGAGGTCGCCACCAGCGTGCAGGCACCGCTGTGGCAGTCCAAAGCACGTGCGGACCAGCAACTTTGGCTGCTTTCAGCGCAGTGCTTGAGGGTGCCAATGACCGCTGCGTCAGGGCGGCGCGGCGCACGCAGATGTGTCAGCAAACGTGTCAGCAAATGTTCAGCCATGCAATGGCGCCGATGGTCGTCCATTAGCCGCGTGGCACGCGCCTGATAGTACGAGCGGAAGTCCTCGGCCGGGCGCTCCTTGAGTAGCGTCAGCGCGATGAGGAACAGGTCCTTGTGCTTTGCATACTGCGGCAGCGTGGTGAGGTCCAGCAGATCCAGGCGCGGTTGCACATCTGCAGGCGCATGCGATGATCGTATTGGTGAAATATCTGGCATGTTCCTGGCACAGGGATTGCCAGCCTGGCGACAGCTGGGTTGTTCAGCTGTAGTGCTGCGCCAAAATGTGCAGCGCACTTGGCGAACGAGTTTCTGCGACGCCGGGTCAGGCCCGATGCTCACCCGTGGGAAACTTCACGACGACAGGATCCGTAGACATAATGCCCGCGAGTCGTTTGCAGTCCAGCAGCAGCTTCTTTGAAACCTCCAACTCCTGCACAGGAATGTCAGTCGACGATCGAACCAAAGGGATATAGAACGGCAAATTGCTCTTGATACCCCTTTGCTTACACCAGCTTAGACTGCTGGAATAGCTCACCAACAGATTGTACGACAGTTTGTCGATGCCAGGCTGTTGTGTGCTGAACGCAGTCTAAGAGGCACCTCCACGACGCAGCGCGCCGGATCTAACCAGCCAGCCAGATATCAGATCGTTCCTGTGCGTCAATCTTAGCAATGCTTCCCGGCGAGGCAGTCGACAGGCCGGTGTGTGAAAGTTGGCGTAGATAAGGACAACTGGTGCAGCCTGGACAAACGGTACCGCTTCGTCGTCCGTGCACGCACGCCTGATCTATTTCTCATCGCTCCTTAAAATCGTCAAGCGTGCCTTGCGTCGCCCTCGTGGCGGTTCGCGCGTGCACATCCTACTACCGTGTTGATGGGAACCCGATCATGAACACTGCCGACCCTTGCGACTCCGACAAATTTGCGATACGAGATTCAGGGAGGATATGACCCTTTCAAGAGGCGTAGCTCGAGTTTAAAGGCTGACAAACAGGGGCGGCATGGCCGCCGGTCACCATCACGTGCCAGCCGACAGGACAAAGCCTGGAGGGACTCTTGCGAGCACAGCAGGTCGCACCTCTACTTCTGGTGCGTGGCAGACGAGACGTACATCCCTGGGATAACCCGCGGAAACCAAGAAAATGCGGGCTTGATGACTGAGCTGGCACTTGCATCACGACAAGGGGAATCTCTCCTTCGTTCCCCATGGTCACGAGACGGGAAGTGAGGTACAGTCAAGTCGTGAATGCCAAGATGACTATCTCACACGCAGTTACAGCGCAATGCACGACACAACAGAGATGGTTGCACCGCACGAGAGGGCGCTCACCCACAGCTTGCTCTGCTTGATGCCGCCTTCTCGGCAGGCGGGCGGCAGAGCACGCCGCCATCATCTGGCCTTCTTCGTCCGCTTCTTCGCTGTCGCGGGAGCAGCAGGCTTTTCGGCCGCTTCCTGCAGCGAGTCATTTTACCATGAGCCACCTTTCCGTCGTTGGCGCTTGTGCAGAATTTGTTGCGGCTCCGCCGACTGCCGACCGACATCATTTGACAAACCATCTACATATGTCAGAATACGAGGTGCATCAGACGAAACAAACAGGATGCACCTCCAGCAGGGGTGCGTTCATCGCGGTCTGGGTCGCCGCCTGCGCCGCTGCATCGGCAGCGTGGGCTGCCGCCGCCGCCGCCGCAGCCCCCTTGCTGGCTGGCGGCTTCCGTCCAGCCACCGCCGCAGTCACCCCATTCAGCGATTTGCATGCCGCACGGTCTTCAAGCGTTATATTGAGAAGCATGGGGCAGGGCTTGTGCCATGGCAGTATAATGTCTGGCCCTAGCGCCGCCCGGCTGTCGTCGTTTGCATCCGCCAGGGCCACAAGGGCCGGGCAGGCCTCGGCCGAAAGCTCCGCAATCGCAGGCCGGCCTTCGACCGCGCCCGCCACCATCCCGAGCGTTCTCACGAGAGCCTTTGCTGCGGCCTCGCGCTGGGGGGCTGGTAGGCGCGGCATGCCTGGCTCGCAAGCAAGTGCTGCCAGTATCGAGCAGCCGGTCAGCGCGGCTCGCAGCTCCCTGCCGGACAGCGGCTGCTTGTTGCTGAGCCTGCCAATGATCAGCCCGATGGCCAGATCGACGGCGTGGCAGGCGGCCTGGGCGATGGCGCAGCACGGGCGCTTAAATGGGGACCGCCGCAGCGGCCCTCCGACCACCCCGCGGAAGCCGCCAGCGCGTTGATGGCCGCCCAGACGCCGATCAGCAGCTCCAGTGCAGAACACGGGAGGTCAACCTGCGTACACAGAGCGTTTGCTGACTGTATCTGCAAAGCAGCCAGCGGCGCCCCAGCGGAGGCCGCATTGTGTGAGTGCTGCCCGCCTGCGGAACTGCACAGCACGACAGCAGGGTTCAGCGGCGGCACAGGCCCTATCATGGCGGCTGCTGCTGCTGCTGCTGCTGCTGCTGCTGCTGCTGCTGCTGCTGTCGGGGACTGCCACCCCTGCAGTCAGGGGACCAGCTGCAAAGGAGGGGTGTGCGTCTTTCCAGCAAGCCTGCAAAGGCAACATTCGTCGGCACAGTCACCAGGTCTGTGCCAGCTCTAATGACCAAACCTGCTCATCCGACTGCACGATGGCGAATGCTGCCCACTGCAGAGCTGAGGCCACATGCGGGATGGCGCTCAGCAGCGCCGGCCGGCGGTCTGCCCGCAGACCCCTCGTGGCACGCAGCGCCGCCGCCGACGCAGCAACAATGCCGATGCCGTCGGCTTCCATGCCCTGCGCCACTTATGCCCATGCATCAGAGGCTTCACGTTCCTGTCACCCTGGTTCATATCATCAGTCGATGCGCACACGGCATTTGCACAAGCCGGGCAACATTTGCCCAGATGCATTGCGTGCGCACGCATGCAGGTGCGTCGGGCCCTACCGCAGCAGCACACACACACGCGACGGATGGCTCGGTGCTGCACCGCACCTGCGCGGCGCGCTGCAGGGCTGGGCGCTGGAGCACGTCACAGATGAGCGGCACGTGGCTGCCGAGGACCTCGATTGGCGTGCGGCTACGCGGCCTCGCCAGCAGGAAGCCAAGGCCACGAGGCTGGCCGCCTGCAGCTGCGGCGGCACCGCAGGGTCCGGGCGCAGCAGCACGAGCAGCGCCTTTGCGCACCGCGGTCATGGCATGTTCCACCTGCTCGACTCTGACCCACTTGCCAGGGTACAGCCCGAATGAGTTTTGCAATCTAGCACCGAGCCCAAAGAGCTTCGTGCGCTACTCTGAGTGCCTCCCGGTGCCGGTGCATTTCCAGACGGCAGCGGCAATGCGCACATTTGTCAGCATATGCCCGTTTCGCTCCAAGAGACGAGCAGAAGAGTGCTCGCCTGGTAAGCATCCGCTCCAGCAGCCTTAGGAGGAGCTAAGGTTGCGACGTGTGGTCGGCAGCGGTCAGCAGCTCGTGCATCGTGGCGGCGGACACCACCAGCGGCGGAATATTTGGTGCTGCCTCCAGATCATGGCAGTCGGCGTTAGTCGGCCTGCGATAGCGACGATGATTCTCGTGTAGGAGCAATTACTTTGTCGACGATGCAACATGCAAACGTACACACGCCAGGCGCCTGCTGAGCAGGGATCATATACCTGGCATCGTCCATCTTTTGCTGTGAAACGCAACAGACGATGACGCGACCACACAGAGTCTGAAGTACGATGCGTATGAGCCCTGAGCAAGCGATTTACTGAGAGAGATTGCTGATTGGGTCGAATTTAGCAGATAAGCTTGCAACACGCCCCTGCAAGTTGCTGGACATCACCATGCGTACTGAACAGCAGTTGATCTGTCAAATGGATCATGGGGCTTTGTTCGCGCTGCCCATCTTCAATTTCAAAGTTTACGTGGACTCTTGGAGCCTGGGAACAAGTCTCGTCTGAGCTTTTAATCGCAAGATCGATTGCAGCTCAATCATGTGCAATACTGATCATCAATTAGGTGCAGTTTACCAGCCGGCAAGAATTCTTACACCACCCTGCCGAGACGCCCATGTCTTGTGGCGCTCATGATTTGAATTCCGCAGGATGGCAACAGCCAGGTCTGATCTTGTTGTACCCGCAGCCATCAACTGCCGCAGAACAAAAGTGTGTCGCAGAGCGTATGGAAGCGCAATACTCGTTCTCCGCTTCCATCATCTATCACAGGGACATGCACCGTCAGCTATTACGTATTCTTGCCGCCCTTGTAGGCGGGAGTGGTCGGGCCGTAAGAGCTCTTGGCATAGCCGTCGATGAAGGCGGATGCTGCCTCTGCGCACACATTATGAAACACAATATATTCCTTTCATTCTGTTCAGTCTACAATCTGAAAAAGGCGCAGCGAGCACTGATGACTTGGGTGGTCCATTGCAGATTCACGTTGCGAAGACGTACGAGCTCGTATGCCTACTGAACGCGCGGGCAAGACCTTGCAAGAGCACAGGGATTCGAAGAACTCGGATACAGTTGTTGAAGGAGGTATGTCATGGCGTTCCGATGAGGCATGCCCACCTGGTGACTTGAAGGATTTGTGGACGGCGCCGGAGACATGGTCAACGTTGGATTTGCAGTCATTCCAGCTGTTGTAAACTCCTGCAAGCAGCATGCTTCCATGGACACACTGAGCTCGCCTAGTTCTTGACGGGTCTCGTCAACCTGGGACCTTTTTCACAGGACGCTCGCCCTTCGAGGCTGTTCCGACGCAGCACATACTCCAAGATACCTACCATCACCCATTCGTGAATCGGGCGTCAGCACACAGGGGTTCAAACGTGCACTGCTGCCAAAGCACGCCCACCTGGCTCGCGGCCTTTGGCTACGGCGTAATACTTGCCTGACCCCTTGCCCGACATGCTTTCAGCCGTCTCACGCGAAGATTGCCTCGCGACAGTGCTCCAGGGCTCGGCAGGGCGTGCGTGTAAGTAAGTTGAGGCATAAAGCACGCTGCCCGTGCTGGGGAACTGGAAGGATGATGAGAATCCGATGCAGATCGTGTGAGATCCTTGGTGGAAAGCACGGCGGCTCCATGCAGAAATTTGCCGTCACCTGGTCGTTAAACTTCGACTAAGGAAGTGAGATGAAGTTCAATCGCTCAGTTGCATTCGGCAACAGCTGCATTGACGCTGCCGCGCGCAGCGCGCGTGCCTCGTCTGCATCTCGCATATGCTTTCCTTTGAAGGTATAATCCAGCCAGTATGCGGCATGCTGGGCAAAGTGTGTTTGTATCGTTTTGCCCAGGACCATATCGCACCCAGGGACATGCGACCTGTGGATCTTCCTGTTGATCTTGGCGCACACCATGGCATGCCAATGCGCCTACCAATACCAGTAGCTCAACGACCTCAAACCCTCATTTGCAGCAGCGCGCATATGCATTGTGCAACATTGCAACCAGAGTCTTGGTTTGAAGAAGGGTGCCCACCAGCTGCCAGCACTGGATGTCACAAGTCCGCTCATGCTTACAGAACTTTTGCAGCATATCGCATGTTTGACCTGCGGCGCCCGCAAGCCAGCAACATATACACAACCAGGCTATTGGTCCCGCAAGCAACAAAACCGCCACATCGAAGAGGGACACGACCCTCCCCTCCCAAGGGAGTCGCAGAATGGGCGTCTCTTCCTCTCACAGGCCTGATGTCTTGGCTCAATCTGTATCGTCCGACAGCACGCGCGCGCCGGCGAGCTGCGCCAGCAGCTCGCGAGCAATTTGGGGCGCTGCAGCTCCTCCGCAGCGCCGCCATACCGCTTGCTGCGGCTGTGCACCGCGTCCGCCTCCAGATCCTCCCAGGCTGCCAGCGCCGCCGCTGGCTGCATGCCGCCGCAGCTCGCCGGCACCCAGAAGTTGACGCTTTCTGCAACGCTAGCGCCCAACGCCACAGTCAAGTGGTAGGTGAGGCCAGGCTGCAGGCAAAATGCAACGCCCGGCAGCTGCACCGCCGAGGCGCACGCCCAGCTCTGCCATCTGCTCGCCACTGAGCCGCGGTCGCCAGTGCTTCTCGAATAGTGCGACAGCCCGCCGCCGTCGACGCCAAACTCCCGCTCGGCGAACGCCTCGAATGTACGCCGCCGCTGCCATGGTACCCAAAACCACAACTTGCTGCCGCCGAAGAGCAGCACATTGTAGCTGCCCATAAGCAGGTCCTCCACGTGCGCCGGAGTGCATGCCAGTGCGCCGCCAGCGATGACTGCTGCGCAGCTCGTGCCCGACGCCAGGTGCCACGCCTCACCAGCACGGTGGTGGGCGGCGGCGGCTTTGCCGAGCAGCGGGCCGGCGTGCGGCCAAGAGTTGGCCGCCAGTACCGACGCATCCGCGCTGCTTTGCTCGCCGAGCGGCCCTCCCAGCGCGGCAGGTACGACAGTCCGTCTGAGCCGCGCGATGCCTGCAAGCAAACATTGGCGTACAGGGTTTTCCGCATGCGCCAGATCGGTTGATTGACTCAGTTTTTGCAGTCGTTCTGGCTGGCGCTGAGCACAGGGTGCAGGGCGCGGCGGCAGTAGCACTAATCAAGCTGCAGTTTGGAGGCGGTGGCCGGCGCAGGATCGGATCTAGGGTTATCCAAAAAAAGGAGGAGCACAGGCTGCAAGGAGCAAGGGCTGACCGGCTGCAGCGCGGGCTTGTTGCTAGCAGCGTCGCCGCGGCCCGCCAGCGACACCTGCGCGCTGGGGCCGGCGGTGGCGGAGTCGGCCTGGGAGAGTTCGAGGTCGGCCGCACAAAGCGTGGCGTCGGCGTGGTCCTCTGGTAAGTTGTCGAGCAGTGCCGCTGTAAAGGCGCCCAGCCTCAGCGGGCACTCGTGCTCACCGCCGCCGTCGCTGCACAGGTGCCGGGTACAGGCCGCCGCCAGCTGCCGCACCTGTTTGGTAGTCAAGGCGCCGCTACTTGCTGAAGGTACTCTGCAGTCGTGACCGGCCCCTTCAGAAGTCATGACCGGCCTCTTTGCAGAGTCCAGCGACAGACGCATGCCCCACGCCAGAAGGTGGTGGTGTACAGCCGCAAGCATGGAAGCGTGCGAATGACCATGCAGATGCGGCGGAGGAACGAAGCCACGAAAGGGCGAGCACCTGCAGCGCCAATGCGTCGCCACCCGTGAGAAGTGAGTGAAGGCTGAGCCGTGGCTTCTCCGGTGCCGACTGCTCATGCAGCTCCAGGCTGCCGCCGCTGCCGCCAAAGCGCTGCTCGTAGTACGGCCGCGCATCGATGGCTGCAGAATGCTCGACGAGGCGCCATATGTCTGGGCACTCGTGCAGCGTCGCACCGCCGACGGCGCCAGAGCAGCAAGGCCACCGCCTTCGTCGACGACAGCGCCGTGTGCGTCCAGCGCAGCGTGTGATCCAGTTTTGTCGCGCCCACAGCAGAATCATGCCGTGCGGTCTGCTGCATCGATTGAAGGTGACACATTTCGGGGCTGCTGCACGCAAGATGGCGGTGGCAAGGTCCGAGGAACATGTGACGAGATGCCTGTGAGGAGACGACTGAGGCGGCAGAGGGCGGTGGGCGTCGGAGAAGAGAAAGACTCACGTGCAGCGTGCCAATCCGATCGTCGAGCACGCTGATGACTGGCACAGACTCCACGCCGTCACTCCGCATGTGCGCCAACAGGCCCTCTGCCTGCTCTAGCACCTGCGCCAGCCATGTGGCATCAAGCTGTGCCGGGAGTGGCTGCGGTGCTCTGCTCACACACAAGCAACAGCATATCACCCGCTCCAGTGATGTCTTCTGAATTTCTCTGAAGATGCCAGCAGGACCTCTGCCCGCTCTAGCACCTGCGCCAGCCGTGTGGCATCAGACTGCACGGAGAGCGGCTGTGGTGCTTTGCTTGCACAAAAGGTGCTTTGCTTGCACAAAAGCGACAGCCCAAAAATTCGCCCTCTCCAGTGATAGCGTCTCCGAGGGTGCCAGCAGCGCGGTTGAACCTGGCAGTCGCCAGAGAGGCAGCCATGCGGCAGGTGCATGCCTGCGTCTTGAGCTGTTGCGCCTCTGTGCCGGCGAGCCAGCGGATGAAGTCCGCCACCGCCGCTGCGCCCTTGCCCTGCTGCTTCCTGGCTTTCGCCCTGGCCGCGAGCGCCGCCGTCGCCGCCGCCGCTCTGGCCGTCGGGCCGCCGCGTCCGGACGCCTTGCGCCGCTTTGCCGGCGGCTCTATCGCATCCACCCCCGCAGCCTCCGCACAGTCGGCTGCGCTGCTCGTGTCAGCGGTGCCGAGCTCTAAGGGTTTGGCGCTGCCGCCGCGCGCCGGCAGCTTGCCTGCCCATATCCCACAGGCTTTTCTTTTCCGGTGGTCGGTAGTCGGGTGGGACAGAACTTTCATGGAAGCCGAGGCGTGAGACAGAGCCAGGTCTGTGGTCGATGGACTGCGGCAGCAGGCCAGGCGGCGCTCGGGGTGCACGCCGCAGGGGAAGAGGTGCGGCTTGTCGCGCAGTCTGGAGACACGCAGCTCAGCGCACCTGCCAGTGCCTGGTGAAGCGCCTCCTCGGCTACCGGACGGCGGTCCCCCAAGTGCACCCGCAGCGCGGCGTCTGGCGGCGCCAGGTCCAGCGAGTCCACCTGGGGCGCGGAGTAAAGGAAGTAAAGGAAAAGTAAAGCTTCGAGCCAAATGTGCGACTTAGCTCGAAGGCTTTCGGATGGAGTGCCGCCTCAGTTTCGCGCACCAGGGCCTAAAACTCGAAGGGGCGCTCGGCGACCGTCGGCTGTCTGGCTGACTGGTGCGGTGGCGACAAGGGCGGCGCCTCATGCCGCGGCGAACCCCTGTCTGCCAAGGGCTTCGGCTCTGCCGCCGCGTCTACAGACGGTCCAGCCGCACCGGGCCCCTGTGCAGAGAGGCCCCGCCGCCGCCGGCCGCGCTCTGCGTGCAGCCAGGGCTAGGGAGTCAGGGATGGGTGCGCAGACGGTTTGCAAAAAAGCATGATGTCTGGAAACCTTGCCGCTCAAGTTTCTAATAGTGGCGCAGCACTTGACTTGGCTGCTCCATGGGGGGCAGAGTTGAGTCTGCGAAAATGTACGAGCTCGTATGCCTACTGTAAGCGCGTGCAATGACTTGCAAGACTACAGGGATTCGAACACATGGATCCAGATGCCGAAGGAGGTGCGTCATGATGATGGGGAATGAGGCACTGTGACAGTCACCCACCTGGTTGACGGTCATGTGGACGGCGCCGGAGACATGGTCAACGTTGGACTTGCGGTCATTCCAGCTGTTGTAGACTCCTGCAAGCAGCAAGCTTCGACTGGTACAAGGAGCTCGCCTAGTTCTTGACGGGTCTCGTCAACCTAGGACTCTTTCTTCCAGCAGGCTCGCCCTGCGAGGCTGTTCCGACGCAGCACATACTTCAAGGCAGCCAACATCACCCATTCGTGAATCGGGCGTCTCCACACAGGGTGCCAGAGGGCTGCTGCCAAAGCACGCCCACCTGGCTCGCGCCCTTTTGTCTTGGGTGATTTGCCAGACATGGTCGGGGAAGGCTCGGGGGCTTGTTCAGAACGACTCGAGACAGTGCTGCAGGGCTTGGAAGGGCTTGCACATATCAACTGGATTGCTATGCACGTCCTGCACCAGCCCGTGCTGGGGAAGTGTATGAATGCTGAGAATCCGCCACAGATCCTCGTGCGAGATCCTTGGCGGAAAGTATGGCGGCTCCTTATAACCCTTCGACGGCGTTCTGGTGCTTCATGGTGAAGGGGAGGAAGGTCGAGGAAGGGGATTCCTCTCTTGCCCTTTGCCTGGCAAAATGTACGAGAGGAGATTGCGCGCAGAGAGCATGGAACCTTCGGTTCGTTCTGTTTGACCATGACGCATATCATCAGCATGTCAAAGTGCGCCTGCATACCAATCTTATTCCCGCCAAAGCCAAGCACCATGTATGTATCAAATTACGCTTTGACGAAACGCGATATCTGCCGAGATCAAGCGGACACTTGATCTCGGCTTGATCTCGCCATCGCTATTCCCCGGGCCGCGCACGACCCTAGCTGGTCATTACTTTGGGACCTCCATGGCGCTGAGCTACGGCGAGCTATGCGTCTGACGATGCCAGTAGCTGCCTGAGGCGGGAGTGCAGCTGCGCCAGCGCCGCGCCGGCACCTGCCTCCTCCCCGGCCACAATGAGCTCCTGGATCTGCTGCACGGCGGCTGCCTGCGTGATGCTGCTCAGGCTGCCGAGGCGGGGCCCCTCCGCTGCCGCTGCCGCCTTCTCCGCCTCCTGGGACCTCTGTCAGCAAGGCGTGGCGCACTTTCGACGATGGCATCCGAGCTTGAGCTGAGCTGGGACTCGTGCACAGCACTGCACTGCTGGCGGCGCTGTGCATCAGACCAAGCGGCAGCACGATACATGACAGGTGCATCACTCATGAGCAGCCGTGCGGTTCAGCTGGAAGCACAGCCGAGGGTCGGTGGAGAGACTTGTACCACTGCGCGGCTGGCGATCTCCGCGGCACGGGTGACGACGCCCTCCGGCAGCCCCGCTAGCCGCGCGACGTTCATGCCGTAGCTGCTAGGGCACGCACCTGCGAGCACGCACATAAAGGCATCATCACGATGCCCCCACAGTCTAGTACACCTCCAAGTCCGCCGCTTGGGCTCTAGCTACAGGGCATGCCCCCCTGATCTGCCGTGCCCTGCTTTTCGCTATCATCTGCAGCAAGCTAGCCTCTGGCAGGCGTCGTCGTGCTGAATCCGTCTGCTGGAGCGCATCACTGGCTTCGCCGAATGCTCGACAGATAACAGAGCAGCAGCAACAGGAGCGGCTCATTGCAATGGCAATCACTGGAACTGTCACCTTCTGCGCACTTGCGATGAGTTCTCAGAAATGTGAAGCACAAAGGGAACTTCGCTCAGCAGCGCACCCTCGGCCAGCTTGTACAGGAATGTGACTGCCTCAGGCTCGCCGGCGGGGCCTGGCGGTGTCACTGCGCACGCCATGTGCCGGATTGCGACGCCCGGGTCCACCGCGTGCTCCTCCGCCAGCCTGTGGTAGTGCGTGGCAAACAGGCCCCTGCACCGAGACAGTGAGTCGCATTTGTCATGGATGCAAAACGCCGTCGCTGTTGCACAAGAAAGGCTGGTCGTGCATGGTGTCGTTAAAACTGTGGGGCGGGGGATCTGCATGCAACGATGGGCGCACGTTACGCTGCCGCCTGGTGGCGTCGTTTTGCGCTTAAGACTGTCGCCTTGCGGGGGAGCGCAGGCTGATTGGAGCACAGAGTGGATAGCAGGCACCCACCGGCAGCCGACTTTTGTGGACAGGTGCTGTAGCACCGCGGCGGCGACGGCAGCGCCGTCGTTGGTGGCGGTGCCGCGACCCAGTTCGTCCAGCGCAACCAGGCTCGCCGGCGTCGCAGCCTGCAGTCGTGGCGGCAGCAGCCTCCTTCAGCATCGTGACGTATGGGCAGGCAGAAGCATTCCAGGCCACGGGCAATGGGGCGCCAGCTCGCTGCGCATGGCGCCGTGGCAACTGCGGGCAGGCAAACCTGTGACGCGGGACGTCGGATCCAGCCAGCAGAGTGCGTCGCGACAGCTGTGGCATATACACTCAGCCAGTGCCGCACACGCAGGCACGGTCCTGCGGTGCCTCGACTGCTTGACGCTCACGGCACCAGGTCTGTGGATGGTGAGGTGCTCTGACCAACATGTATTGATATCCTATTGACAGGGTACCTGCAGCATGGAGGCGGTCTCGGACAGCTCCACGAAGAAGGTCGACTCGCCGGCCATGATGTGGTCGCGGGCGCCCATGCGCACGAAAACCGCGTCTGCCGGCGACAGCCGGAAGGAGGAAGCAGGCACCCACGCGCCCACCTGCGCCAGCACTGCCGCGAGGCACGCCTGCCGCAGCAGCGTCGACTTGCCGCCCATGTTGGGGCCTGCGGCGGCCGAGGCGGCGGGTCGGGGCTTGTGGCTGGGGCTTGCGATCGGACAGCCATGCAAAGCCCGACCGCAGTCCTCACCAGTCCTGCCACTCTGCTGGCTGTGAGCAGCATGCGAGGTACCCGGCTGGTGCCGCAGCTGAGTTTGTCCATACGCTAGGGGGCGCCATACTGCTCTATCAACCGCCGGTTGAGTACAACATGCCCACATGTTGTCTGTGGCAGAGTGACAGAGTGCCAGTGCTCTGGATGAATTGCATGCGCACCAGTGAGCAGCACAAAGGGCGGCTGGCCGCCGCCCAGCTGCACGTCGTTGGGCACAAAGGCGGCTGCCGCGCGGCTCATGAAGGCGCACGGGTGGCGCAGCCCCCGTGCTTCGAACACCTGCTGCCCGCCCGGCGCCGCTTCCACGAGCTGCGGCCTGCATCATGTGCGGTCCAGCGGTCTAGTTTCAGGGGTGCCCGGTGGCTGTGTGCAAGGTGAATCCCTCTTCCTGACCTCAAGATGACCCAGATGGTCTTGAAAGGTAGATCGCGAAAGTGGCTGCAAGTCCTCTGTCCTCTCAAGCGAATGGCAGCCATCTGCTGCGGTCTCCCCCACAGAACCACTTCGCATCTGAGAGTTGTACTGCAGCGGACCTGCACATGTCGCCATCGCCGGAGGCAGCCGCAATGGCGAGCGACATCAGGGCGTCCAGCTCCGCTACCGCCTCCACCGCGGCCAGCCACAATGCATGCCGCTCCGCAAAGCGCTGCAGCATGACCTGCATGGGCGAGCGACCACATGAGGCGGACCGGTGAGACAGCTTGCTGGAAGGCGAGTCGGGAGGCTTGACCTGCGCTTAATGCCGTGCAGAGCACCAAGGACATTCTGCCCGGGCCTTCTGTCTGTGCGCAAGGCAGCATTTTTGGATCGATTTTAGGTTGAAATTCCGGCCACACAGCTCTGGATGCTGGCGGCGCAAGATCCCCTCGCATCCTCTGACCTGCAGGCTGGCGGCCAGGCGCCCCTCCCGAGCCTCCCGGGCCGCGCCCAGCGCCGCGACCAGCTCCAGCAGCCGCGGGCTGCGGAAGCGCAAGAAGCCCTTGCGCTGCGCCGCCAGCTCAAAGTCGCGCGGCACCGCCTTCCGAAGCGCCTCCGGCACCTGCGCGGGAACGGGTGCTGGAAAGCCGCCATGTGACTGCGCAGGTTGCACGACTCGAGTGGCGGTTCCGTTGTGGCAGAGACGGACGATCCTGCGGCGGCCCGAAAGCATGCTGCTGGAATACGCCGCCACAGCAGAAGCAGCTGCACAGGTCAGCGGGCGGCCTGATGGCCACGCCAGACGCAGCTGGCCGGGCAGCTGCGGCCAATCACTGTGATCTGCTGCACATGCGCAGAGCTATGACAGCATGGCGGAGTTCACAACTGACAGGCAAGGGATGGCAGATGTCGATCGGTGTGCCGCAGGGCTGCCGCTGCGGCGGAGCTCTGGCTGGGACACCCCCTGCTCACCTCGATCAGGTGGGACTCCTTGTTGACGGCCACGAAGCAGACCTCGCGGCCGCCGCCGATCTGTCGCCGGACTTCCTGCAGGTGCGCCTGCAGGTCGGCTTCCGCCTCCTCGATGGCCGCCTCCGCTGCATCAAATGCCTCGTCCACACCCTGCAGCAGGGAACTCGTCGTCAGTCCGGCGAGCGGCATCGTGTGACGAAAGCCTGGGGTGACGATCTGGCGGGCCGGGCCTCTGTTGCGGGCAGGGGCGCATGTGCGCAGAGGCACCCTCCCACAGTGCTCTGCTCCCAGACAGCCCGTGCGCGGCTGGCGCTGCCACTTGCACCAGCAGTCGTCTCCTGAGCAGATGTTCGGATGCTGGCAGCGGCGGGCGGTTTCGCACCGGGCGCGGCACGACGCGGCCGGCGGTCTGCGCCTCGGCCCAGTCGGTCGCGGCCTCCAACTCCGCGAGCGCGCCGTCGATGGCGGGGAAGCGCGCCCCCGGCGTCGCCAGCTCCGCCAGCAGCTCGCTGTCACACTCGGCCGCCACCTCTGCGGCAGCAGGGGCGCCTCGCAGACGTGAGCAAGTGTACACGGCTCCAGCCAGCTTTCGTAAGCCTGCCAGCAGCAGACGCTTTGCAATGTGTGAGGCAGCGACGCCGCTCAGACGGCCCTCGCGGGTGTCGTGCGCCCAAGCGCCCATCCTCAGGGCTTCAGCATGCCTTCGCAGACGCACCGACAACGCTAGACAACGCTGTCACAACGTTCTTGTCCAGAGGCACTGAGCCGTCAAGCCACACCTGCAAAGCCGGCGGCGACGTCAGCGAGGGTGCGCAGCGAGGCGAGGGCGGCGGCCAGCGCGGCCACGCGGCGGCGGGCGGCGTCCTCGWACASCACWACGCCCGCGCCCTCTCGTGCCGAGGTGCCCGCGGCGGCCGCCGCCAGGCGCGCCAGGCCCCGCTCCATGTCCGCGCCGCCTGTGACGGGAACTTGGTGCGCCCTCAGGCGGGTGTCCCCAGGCGTGTACACATGAGGGACCTCTGGGATCGGGAAAGCAGTAACAGTGTTCATGTGACTTTGGGATCCTTCAGGAGGGTGGCCGCTGAGATTTCCACTGCGTATCCTGCAGTAGCCATTCCTGAGGATTGCGCTGCTCGGGCTTGCGAGGTGCCGCTTTTGAGTCCCAAGCAGGACTGCAGCACTGCCGCCGTGCCGGCATTTCGGAGCCGTCAGCATCGCACGCAGACCAAGGACCGACCAGGCATCATCCGGTCGCGGCGCTGACCTCGCAGCTTGGAGCGCGCCTCCCGGGCGGCGTCCGCCGCGGGGCCCAGCAGCGCAGCGACAGCGTCCTGCCGCCGCACGATGTCGCCGATGCGCGCCAGCGGGCGGCCCAGCCACCGGCGCAGCAGGCGGCGGCCCGGCCCCGTCATGCAGTGGTCGGTCGCCGCCAGCAGCGTGCCGTGCACGCCGCCCGCATCGTTCTCCAGCACCTGGCGGGAACGACCCCCGGAAAGCGCGCCTGAGTTTTCGGCAAGCACGAGCTCGAAGCACCCAGCCGGACGACCTTTTGCATCCAGCGGAAAAGGCTGCGTACCACCGTGGCAGGCGCACAACAGCATCAACCCCACCGCACTTTCGCACACAGCTGACAGGACGGCTGACAGGTGCTCCTCACCTCCAGGTTCTGCAGCGCGGCGCCGTCCATGCGCATGTGCTGCGGCCCCTGCGCGGCCGCCGCCAGGGGCTGCCGCCGGCGGCAGCGGCGTCGCCGCCAGCAGCGGGCAAGCGGTCGGGGCGGCAGTTGGGCAGTACCGCGCGGTCCAGCAGGCCGGTGCGCAGGAAGGCAATGGCGGCGCCCAGGGCCGCCAGCGCAGCATCGCTGCCGCCGGTCTTGTCCTCCAGCAGAGCCTGTGGACATGAGGCAGCTGGAGTCTGCTGGAGTCTGTGCCGGTCGCAGGCGGCGGCCGTGGCAGCATAGGCAGGTCTGCGTTTGCTGCCATTACACTTGTCTGAAGCGACTGAAAGCTGCTTGTCTGAAGCGACTGAATGCTGCATGCCGCAACTGTCAGCCCATCAGCAGCGCACCACGACATTGATGCAGCTCTTCGACGTCAAGTCACTACAGGATACGACATATTGTAAGAACGGGAGACCTGATGCAGCTGTGCAGCACATCATGCAAATCACAGCAGGTTCACGACTCTGGAAACACAGACATATATACCGTACCTGTAGCACCGGGGGCGGCGCCTGCGGCCAGTAGTCGGCCTTGGCGAGCTCCCGCCGCGTGCGGGCTGCGTCCCACAGCTCGGCCGCCGGCACCTCGTTCAGGCGCGGGCCGGCCGCGGCGCCGCGCACCACCCGCCGTGTCTTGCCGCTGGCGTCGCGGGGCAGGACCAGCTCCACTGGCTGCAGCGAGGCGAGGTGGGAGCGCAGCCCCGCCCGCAGCTGCCCGTCCTGCCTGTAGAAGCATGTTGCGGTGTCGTGTGCTGGTGTGTGTGCCAAGTGTGTACGCGGACAGATTCAGGCGAGTTTTCGTGCGGGGCGGCCCGCAGCGCCACGGCGCGGCTTCACTGCCGGACGAGGAGGTGATCAGCGCGGCGCGGCCACTGATCTTGACCAGCTCGTGTAGGACGCCTGCACACGCACTGGAGGCAGCGCAAGCTGCATGCGCATTCCGAGTCCTGGCGTGACACATGCGCAGGCTTCTCAGGCGGAACACACCACTGGCCGACGAGGATCTGGCCTGTGGCGACGTCCACCGCGCACGCGCCCAGCACCACCTGCTCGTCCCCGGAGCCGCCGCCGCTTCCGCCTCCCGCGCCCCCAGCGGCGTCCGCGGCATCATCCGCGCCGGCGGCCGCCTCTGTCGCCAGCGCTGGCGCCTCGGCGAGGGCCAGCAAGAAGGATGCGTCGGGGTGCGTTGACAGCATCTCCCCGTCGGTCATGGTGCCGCGCGTGACGACCGCCACCATGTCCCGGTTGACGACGCTCACCTGAAACACAGGGCAGGCTCACATCATACCAAGGCCACAGCCCTGCACCTGCCATCCCTGCTGACTCAGCTGCGGTGCTTGGCACTGGCACCGGCAGTGCAGCCTGCAGAACGGTGGTCGGCACGCCGTCTGCAGGCGCGTGCAGCCAGACATCCGACGCAAGTTTCTTTGTCACCACAGGTGGCGTTGATGCTGAAAAGCAGGCACACCCCACCTTTGGCAGCTTCTGCTTGCGGCGCTGTTCGTTGCGGGCCGCCAGCTGCACAGGTGTCTCCGTCTGCGCGCCGCACAGCATCAGCGCATCATCCTGGCGCTGCAGCTGACGTGATTGTGCATCGCACCCCGTCAGATGCCGCTGCAGTCAAACGCCTGGCTCTGCTGCCGGCCGTAGCATTGCTCAAGGTGTCGAACGAGCCAGATCTACCAGAGCCAGAGCCGAAGCAGCAAAAGGTGCTCGCCACCTCCTGGGCAGTACCCTGATGCCAGCTGCCGTCAACCGGGTTTAAGGACCACCGCAAGGCGCCCCCACCTGTTCGATGACGACCACGCGCAAGCCGGCGCGGGCGAGGCGCTCTGCGTGCGCGTGGTAGTTGACCTCTGGGAAGCCGCAGTGCGGCTGGTCGCCCTGTTGCAGAATCGACAGCGAGGCGACTCAGCGAGGTTTCCCAGCAGCCGCGTCAACTGCCAGCCGCCGGCGGCGGATGCCGGATGCGCGTCCACAGCCCGGCGGCCGCCGCATGCAACATCGCCGTTTGCTCTCGCATGCTCAACTAATAACACTCCCTGTTTTCTTGCCCGGGAACTCTGTCCAAATTTGCAGAGCATTCACCTTCATGAGGAGGAGGCCCAGGATGTCGACGCCCACATGCGCGTCCATCTCGAACATCTGCAGCATGCGACACAGTTGATCAGCCGTCCAGAGGACACGCTACCAACAGCACCGTGCAGTCCGCAACCCACACGGAGAGGCGAGGCGAGCATGGCAGGCGAAGACAAGCAGACTGGCTGCTGCTGCCAGCTGCCCCCTGCAGTGTGTCATGTTCTGCTTAGAGGCATATGAAGAGAGCCTCGAGAACTGGCGTAAAATCCTCACCTCGTAGAACTTGCCCATCTGCGAGGCGCATTCACATCATCAAAACAGACTGTTGATGGAATATAGGGCAGATTGCAAGCACGGGATACAGCACCGACGCGGCGTGACAAGAGTCTCACATAAGAATGCCGAAAGAACATCACACCTTGAAGAGGAGCACCGAGTCGAAATTCTTTGCCTGCACAGGCGCGAGAAGGCGGTCGATACCCTACTTGCAGCATCATTGGATTGAGCAGTGGCGTGCGCGAGGGCCACAGTGTGACCGCAGGTGCACTGGCTCGGGTGGGTCAAGTGGCTGAAGGATATTGTATGGCAGCCATTACCTTGAACTCCCACCACTGCTGCTGCCCAGGCGACACCTGGGATGGTTAAGGGGGCCACAGCAGTCACACACAGCTCTGCACGTGAATGCCCATCCACAAGCACCGGCCGTGCGAGCAAAGTGGGCAAGGGAGCCGCACGTCCTGCTTCTCGGACCAGTCTTCTGTTCAAGCAACTGATCGTCCACAGGCACTGGGCATGCGATCACGACATGCGATCAGAGCGAGCATTCAGATCATCACAAACAGATTCGCCTTCTGCGTGTTGAGCCAGTCTGCCTGTCAGACCACCCCACCTGCCCACAAGCGCCGGGCATGCAAACTGCTGCGGCCAGAGTTTGTTTGTTGTTATTTTGATCGCAACGAACCTTCTGCGTCTTGAACCAGTTGGGCGGCAGCTGCAGCGTGCGGGGGTTGTACCCTGGCTGCCCCGGCCGCACGCCCGCGGCATCCCGCAGCTTCGACTGGGCCAGGAATGGGAAGCGCTCCGCAGAGCGCGCCGCAAAGCGATCCATCTCCGACGGCATGTGCGCCACCGCGTCGCTGCCGCCTGCGTGCGGCGGAGAGTCACTGTCATTGCTGCTGTGCCCCGTTCTTCGCTGTTGTGTCTGTGCATCGAATCGCAGCAGTTGGCACCCCTCCGTGCTTGGGCGGAAAGAAATCCTGCAAGCTTCGGCATTGCACCGATCGCACGCCGCCAGTGTGCCGCACAGCAAGGCAGGTGGCCGTCTGCCCACCTGAGGGGCTGCGGCTGGCGCTGCCGGGCTCGCCGAACGCAGATGCCAGCATGGCCTTGGCGCCCGCCTGCGGAGCGCGCGGCGTCCGCAGCTCGGCGGGCGGCCGCAGCGGCGTGACGCGCCCCTTCTTTGCGGACCGGGGGCCCTCCTGTGCCTTGCCCTACGGCAGGGCAGAGCATACCTCTAAACATGCGTCTCTGCGCAAAGCTTGGCGCATGACGGCGACTCCGGACGACCACGCCGCCTGATGTCGTGCCGTCTCATTCCGGTCGCCGACAGGCGACCTGCCACCAGCAATGGGCAGCTCTCCCGTACAGTCGACCAGCCACCTGCTGCTGCCATGTGAGGAGGCCTGAGGAGAGTGATGGCAATGTATGTCAGTGGCGAGAGCCGAACACTGCGTCAGCACCTTGCGCTTGGCGGGCGTCTTGTTGCGCCGCCGAGGCGCTGGGGCATCGCTCTCGGCCCCAGAGGCGTCGTCAGACATGTCCAGCTCCTCGTCGTCGGAGCTGCTGTCGTCGCCGCCGCCCGCCACAAACTGCTTGTGCAGCACTACTTGCTCAGATGTGGATCTTCTCCCAACGAATACTCGATTGAAGTTAACAGCTATGCTTCGACTAGCAGACTGTTTTGCATGAGATGCATCTCGTGAAGGAGGAGCACCGACAGGATGCATCATGAGGAAAGGTGGCAAGCCGGATGTTGGCGCATCTGCCATGTGACCACGATGCATGTGAGCCCGGGGCGCCATCTGCAACCCTCACCTCGGAGCCGGAGTCGTCGCCAGAGTCGGCCGCGCCGGCTGCTTCTGCCTCCCCGTCCGAGTCGGACATCAGCGTCCGCGCTTGCCGCCCAGGACGCTGCGCTGCGGCTTTTGCCGCCGCCTTGCCTGCGCACGCGTCGCATCAGCGCTGTGAGGTGCCGCTGCGCCCCTATGGCCACCAGACATTAGACACGGCCTTTCCTGTGACAGTGCTCTTGTAGGAGTGGAGGCAGTCGAATGAAGCTGCGGGGCTCGTGTGAACTCTGGTTGTGCACCGGAAACTCACCCGGCAGCACCTCGTACTTTTCGGCGGCAAAGTCCACCAGTTCTTCGTCCCCATCGTCGTACTCCACAAGGTGCTTCTTTTCGCCAGCATCGTAGCGTGTGACGCTGCCAGTAAACCAAGCTGCTTCGCCGTCCCACCACACCTGGGCCAGCATCTGCAGGGTTCAGGGTCTATGCATTGCGTTATGCGGCGTGCTGCTGAAGGTGCCAGGCCTGTTGACAGGGGCCGCGGGTGCCTTGCAGCAGTGGTGCCCCAGTGTGGCATGTCTGCAGGTGGTCGAGTGGATGCAAGCGATTGCAAGCAGATGCACTCCAGCAGCCGGTAGGCAACAAGGGCGGAGTCAGCAGGACTCACCTTCACGCGGCGGCCGACGAGCTTGCTGGGCGGGCACTCCGCCGTCGTGCTCTGCTGCTGCGGTGTCACCAGGACCGGCGACTTGCTCGGCCTGTGCGCGCTGCCGCTGGCGGCCGCTTTGCGCGGGGCCGCCTTTCCAGGCGACGCCTTTGGCGTGGTTCCGCGGCCGCCCTGACCGTCTGCTGCGGGCGCGGCGGCTGGGGTGCCGGCGTCTGCAGAGGCCGCAGCATCTGGCGCCGCTGACGTGCGCGCCTTCATCCTGCACACCGCCAGCGGTGTGGAGGCGTTATGATGACGCATCACTGTCTGGAAGCGACATGTGGAGGGCGACATTCGAACGGGCATGTGTGGCGCTGCCGCGATGCAAGGCAGCCTGTCAGTGCGACATGCCGAAACCAATGTGGAGATGCTGCACTCACGGCGCACCGGGGGCTCTGGCGGATGGGTGTTGTGGGCGCCCGCTTTGCGGGCCTACTGGGCGACCCAGGGCCGCTGCCCGGGTTCTCCTTGCCCGTCTTGGGCTTGGGCGCCGCGCTGAAGAAGCTGGCAATGGACTTTTGGCCGCTGACTGGGGCACCGGCGCCACCGCTGCTCTTGCGCTTGCCTGCCATGCCAGGACCTCTTGACTGCTGCTGGCCTTGTAGGTGATCACAAACGAGCGATTTTCAGCAGTTGCTCAAGCTCCAACGGCCTGAGACATTGTCATCAGCTCTTGTTGGCAGTTCGTCTCGAGTGGAATCGGCAGTTTGGCCAGCAGCAAACGGCAACCACGACTGACGCTTGCATGTGCTACACACTTTGTTCGGCGATCGATGTGCGTCCGATCGGAGTGCGTGACTTCCGGACGACAGAGTGCAATTGCATGCATAAAGACTGGACCTTGGTTTTGAATTTGCTGGCACGTGCCTTCAAGGTTCACAAAAAAACGCCGAACCGTCGTGCAAGCACGACCTTTTCAATTGTTCCTTCAGTTCCTAGATTCTCAATTTGCGCCCAGCTCGAACCAGTCCTGGGCACCGTGCTCGGTTGCAAACGAAAGTGAGGCCAAATTGCCTGGGACAACCCGAGGGCAGCTGCTGCGCATCGGCTTGCGTAGCAGTAGCGTATCCTCGATGTCTCTCTGCGTATCGGCTTGCGTAGCAGTAGCGTATCCTTGATATGCGCGTAACGCCGACCTTCTGTGCTAATTCTGAAATGCGGAGCTTCACGCTGACCATGACAGCTTGAGGTCCCGCAGGTGCCGCACACTCTGCAGAGAGTTGGCGCCACATGCGCGCGTGTGAACCGGCACCCCCGTCACCCTAGCTGCAGCAGGCTGCACTCGAGAGCGCCGACACGATGAGCAACCAGCTGAAGGGGTGCGTTTGCAGTCGGCGACCTCACCGCTCTGGGGTGTGCGCGGCGCACAACTGCACATGCACTGCACAGCACGCTGATGAGCAGGATGTGGCTACCTGCGCAGTATCAGCCCAACGTTCGCCAAGCGCATAATGAGCGAGTACGTGGCCGCCTTTTGCAAGGACGGAGAGGGGCTGCAGGCAGCGCGATCGCACTGTCATTGCGTCGCAGCCCTCTCAAGAATCCCTGCTAGCCGTCTGTCCGCGCTGAGCTTCAGCGAGACCGGCAACCGCACGGACCCAAGTCGCTGGGACTCCATCATGCACGTCGACATCGAGTGCGTTGTGTCTCCGCTGCAACGAACCGTATGTTTGTTGCAGCAGACACATGCTGTCCCTGACTATCACCAGCACTTGACGTTGGCCAGCCAGGGCCTACCTCGGCTGCCCTCTTCTGCGGACGCTGTATGATCAACGGAGAACCGCATTGGAATCAAATGCTCTGAGTTCCTCGAGCTGCTGCCCGCAGGCACACGGAAGACGGCCACGCCTGCGCCAAGCGAGACATCTGTGCGGTCAGCATGCTCGTTGCCATGCTGGACCCGGCCTGTGCCGAAGTCGTCTGGGACGACCCCGGCTCGGAGCCCGACGAGAAGCTCAAGGCGTGAGCGGAAGCTCTTGTGGTGCTGGCGCTGACGCTGAGCAGCGCAGCAGAGGCGACGCGTGCAAAGCGCATGGCGGCGGCGGCGCTGGCCCTGCCGCACATCGCAGCTGCGCTCGCAGACGAGCCACTGGCGGCTGCGGCGGAGCTCGCGCTCCCCGGCGCCAGCGCTCTCATCGCCGCAGCCGTGCTGCGGGGCACGCAGGCCGGCAGCAAGCTGGAGGCAGCGGTGGCGGCGAGGCTCGCCCTGCCGCAGCTGCTGCCGGCTCTGCGGGTCGCGCCACCGGCGGCCGCGAGGCTCGACCTCGTGCGGTGGCTGGCCGCCGGAGCAACCCTCCTGGACGCGATCACCAGCTGCGGCGCTGCAGCTGAGCTTGCGTCCTGCGCCGCCATGGCGCAGTCGGCGGGCCAGACCGAGCGGCTGCTGCCGGCGGCCGCGGACTTCCTCCGCGTGCTGCACGACATGCTGCTCGACGCGCTGGACGCCCAGGAATACTGCGCGCCCGCGGCCTGCATGACGCCATCCGACAGGTCTGCAGCGACGCAGCGGTGCCACGCAGCGCGGCAGGCCGCCGCCGTTCTGGCGCTGCAGCTGGCGGCCGCCCTGCGCAGCGTGTGCCGCCTGCTGCCGGCTGCGGCCGCGGCGCCGCGCGCCGCGCAGGAGGCTGCTGAGGGAGCCGCGGACGTGGCCAACGCCGTGAACGCCGTGTCTGACGTCCTGGCTGAGCTGCTGCATATACTGCCGCAGTGCCCGGCGGTCGCGCCGGTGCTGTACAACATTGCGCACGTCAGCAATGGCGCCAGTGGCGGCGGCGCCAGTGGCAGCCACCCGAGCTGCTCAGCGCCGCTGGCGGCGCTGCTGCCCCACCTGAGCCAAAAGTATATTGGCGACTTGGCAACGACAGCGGCAGCACAGGCGAGCAGCATCATCGGCGGCMGCGAACGCAATCCCGGCGGCCGCGGGCCGCCTGACGCGGCCTCCGTGGCGCAGCTAGCCGCCGCGGCGGCGCTGCTGCAGGCACTCAGCCCCGCGCTGCCGCCGGCTCGCCAGGGCCGCATCGTGCAGTTGGCCGTCGTCGACGCATGCACTGCCATGCTGTCGCGCGCCTGTACGCTCGACCGTGACTGCGGCAGCCGCCGCGCCGTTGCAGAGCCGCAGCTGGTGCCGCCGTCAGTGGTCAGTGGCCATGCTGAGACGGTTGAAGACCAGGCGGGCATGCTGGCCCGCCATGCGGTGAGGCAGCCGCCCTGAGACATTTACCCCTGTGCGCAGCAGCAGCATGTGACATTGATTGACATTGGGCCAAGCTGAGAGCGAAAGCGACAGTGCAAAGGACTTTCAGTACCCAATCGCGTTCGCATATACTGTCTGCAGTGGGTGACGGAGCCTGCGCAAGAGCGGCTGCTGTGGGGCGCGGCGCTGCCGATGGCATGCGGGTCCAACAAGCCGCTGCGCTTCCCACGCACATGCATCTGGGATGACGTCACCGAGACCGTCGCCAAGGTGCGCGCTGCAGCAGGTGTTCGGCATGCCAGTATCGTTCTGCAAAGTCAGGCTCGTCGTCCCCTTGCAGCTCGGAGCTCGTGTCGGGTTTTTGCTCGAGTCCATTGTGCACTTGCGGTGATGCCACTGTCTGGAGGAGGGGGTGCACTACAGCGTGGCGCCAAAAGCTTCTTTATGCGGACGGTGGATGGAGTTGTCGGAGTGTAGGGTGCCCAGCCTGACGCCGGCACCCGCTGCCGGTCGCAGGCGGTGCAGCTGGTGTCGCGCAGTGTGCTGCAGCTGCTGGGCGATCCCAGCAGGGCCGCGGCGGCCCGCACGGCTGTTGCCGTCATGCAGGAGTGCGGCGCGGCACACACCCTGTGCCTCGTGGCGCGCTTTCCGTCCGCCGCATTCTCGACCCCCGCACCCGGCGAGGTGCACAGCGTTCGCCGCATGGCACCGCCATTTTCAGGGTTAATGTCATAAGGGAGATCCTCTCTCCTGGGTGCTGAGGCGGGTTGGCATGCGGCCTAAGCCTGCTGCCAGCCGACGGCGGCGGTCCCGGGCTGCTTTTGAAAGTCTGAAGCCTCAAGCTCGTGATCCACAGCTCACAGATCCGACCCGATTTGGTCTCACCTGGGTGACTTTCGGGTTCGGTGCCCTCTGGCTGGTTTGCCTTGCAGACTGGACGAATGCGTCAGGCAGGCCTCCAGAGCCCCGCCTCTGCTGCCGCACAGGGCCGCGGTCCCAGATGCTGCTCATGCGCGGCTTCCGGCAGGTCTTCGATGCGCTCGAGGGGGTCGCGCGCGCTCCCATGACTGTCGCCGACGCTGGCCGGCCACTGTCAGCGCAGCTTCTTGCAGCGTGCCTCATCGCCATCGTGAGGCTCATGGACATGGCCAAGGAGGCCGAGCTCGTGAAGGCGGTGTCTACGCCGCCGGGCGCCAGGGCCACGGACTTGCCGACCGTGGGGTACATGTTGATGGCGCAGCTGGCCGCCCGCTTTGCGTCAGACTGGCCGCGACAGTTCCTGCACGTTAGCGCCGCGATGATGCTCAAGGCCGGCCTGAGCTCGATGGTGTCGTCGCTGTCGCCGTCCGACGAGTTTCAGCTGACGGCACACGCTGGCAAGGTATGCACGGCGGGCACGCCCCTCGCCTGCTCACAGGTTGCTGTGGCTCATCAAGGCGAGGCGACGCAGGCGCCTGAGATGCGGGGTGCAGTCGGAGACGCGCCGCCGGGGAGGGGGGGATGCGTATTGCATGTGTTGGCTGCCTCTTATGCCACAATCTTGCACCTGCGGCAGGCATTGGCTGGTTGTGCAGCCGCCAGGAAGCTCACAGCGAGCACGCAGGCGGGAAAGGGGGTTGTGCTCTCTTGCTCTCACCAGACGAGGGCAGTCCGTCAGTCCAAGGCAAGATGCCAACTGACCTGCTGCTTGGCGCAGGCTGACTCTGGGTCGAGGATCATCAGCCATCAGTGCGACGGCCTGCTGGCGCTGGTGCGATCGGGCGCCGAGGGACGGCGCACCGTGGCTGAGGCCCCACAGGATGCGCCCTACCTCGCCTGGGATGTGGTACGCCACATTGTGGAGGGCAGGTGAGCTGCGGGTTCCACCGCTTCCTGCCCCTTCCGGCTTCCTGGCGTGGAGCCACTGTGCATCGCAGGCCGTGGCCGCAGGGTCGCCTGCACCGGCCAAAGCGTCTGGCACAAACTGCAGGATGCCTTCGCCTGTGCTTGACAGCTTTGTCTGTTGACTGTCTCGTCTTGCAATCTGCTGTTGCTGAGACTGCGATTCGTGGAACGAAGCTGTCTGTGCCAGATCATTCAGGAAGCAAGCTTCACGCAATTGCTTTACCCAACTCTGCTGACGCTTTGTGGTGCAATGCCAGGCTGCCAGCCGCGCTGCTGCCGTCCGTCCTGCCGGCACTGGACTCGGTCTCAGCAGCCATCAACAGCTGTGGCCCGGCGGGTGCGCCGCCAGTCGCAGCAGCGCGAAAAGGCTCCCAGTCAGCGGCAGGCCTTGCGGCGGCGACGCGGCAAGCGGACATGGACGCATGTGCCACGGAGGCGCAGCAGGCAGCCGACCGCCGGGCAGCTGAGGCACCGGAGCATGTCGCCGCCGTTCTCTTGGTGCGCCGCTATTTCTGTGCCACCTTTTGGCTGGCTTGCAAACCCTCATGCATCCCCGCTCTCCTCCGGCACACGTGGAACAAGAAAGGAGGGGCACACTCGAGGCTATACCTGGCCGCTGTTCCGATGTTGTGCCTAACCGTCAGATCCGTGCCATTGCTGGCCTGTCTTCGCTTGGGGTTCGTCAGGCGAGCCAATCTTAGCATGAGCTGTTCCTGCGACGAGCCTTGTCCCTGATGTGATGCCCGTGCTGCAGGAAGAGGAGGATGAGCAGGACGCGGCAAGGGCCAAAGCAGCTCACAAACGCGCAAGGAGGAAGGCGGCCAAGAAGGCGGCATTATCCGCCAGGTCGGCTGCCCTGCAGCCGGGGCCGCCTGCCTCCGGCAGCGAGCCAATCCGGGGCCCTGCCAGCGTTGCCGCTGCGGCACGGGAGCCAGAGCAGTCATCAAATGCCGCCGCATCAGCAGCGGCGCAGCGGGCAGTGGCGGGAAGGCAGCCTGCAGATGGCGGTGCCGCCGCCGCGACGCAGGCGCAGTCGCCAGCACAGCAGCAAGCGGCAGGGCCGCCCATGAAGCAGGCGCCCGCGCCGGCGTCTGACAGAGATACAGCCGACGACTGGATGCTGTGTCCTATCACCCAGGTAGCAGTGGTGCATCACCAGGGCAGTATGGTGATGCCCCGTCCCTTCTCATCAAGTCGGGGGCTGGTGGATAGCCAACGCAAGATGCCGAGAATCTCACCGTTCGTGTTGCAGGAGGTCATGCTGGACCCGGTGCTGTGCGCCGACGGTCATACATACGAGCGCGCCGCAATACAGACGTGGCTGGCGGAGCACGGCACTTCGCCGCAGAGCGGGGAGCAGCTTAGCAACAAGGAACTCGTTCCTAACCACGCACTGCGCGGCGTGCTGCAGGCAATGCTGTGACATTTGACTCGGTGGCAGGAGTGGCGCAGTCACTGTACAGAGGCATCAGGGTTTTGCTGCCAGCAAGTCAGCACTCAGGGGCTTTGGGTGTGTGGAAACGTTTGCGTGCTTGTTGCAGAAGCGGTTCTGTATTCAGATCGCAGAATGCTTGTTGACGTGCGTCTCTTTGGACTTTCTCCTGAACCTGAGTTTAGGGATCGAACCTCGGTCGTTCGAAGCCCTGCAGCGCGTCAAAGTTTCAAGGTTTGACATTGGATTGATCAGATTTCGGTTGAGAGTATATCGCTGGTTCTGTTTCTTGACCGCCTCAGAACCAACGCATCACCGTCGATGCTCATAGCACTCGTCGCAACTGCGAGCAAATCGCAGTGCGGCCTGCCCGGCATATCGTTCTGGGAGAGCGCTCGACAGTACTTTCTGGATCTGTTCACCTGGGCTCACTGGTGGACGGTGTTCCTGGCCTTCGGCGAGCGCATGCAGTCGCTGTCGGCGGTGCTGCGGTCAATCGCGCTCCACATGCACCTCCTGGACTGAAGCGCTCGCTCGACCGGGAGGTGGTTTAGTCTCGACAGCTGTCGGCGAACACAGTTCGTGACCAATTGCGCTCCAGCAGCGGTCACGACAGCGGCAGCGACTCAGCCAGGTGAAGGAGCGCCGGTCTGACAAGGCGCAGCAGGACATGTCGGCGGGCTGCTGCGATCAGTGAAGCCGCTAGGTCGGCATGTCAGAAGACGACGACGGCGCCGCGGCGGCAGAGGCGCACTTTGAGGCTCTGCGCCGCTTTGTCGATGAGCAGAATCTGGCCAGCCGGCGGCAGAGCTACGTGCAGGCGCAGCACGGAGGCCATGTCTCACCACTGCAGGTGGGTCCACTCGATGGACTCGATATCAGGTGGTCGTGACGTCGGTCTCAGTCCTTGAAGCTGGCTCGCACTAAGTGACAAAGCCCCTGGGCCTGACTTTCAAGGACTGTGTGTTCTCGTCGTGCAGCTGGCCTTTACGGCGGGCGCTGCGAAGCCGAGGACTGCTGGTGGGGGCTTGCAGCAGCCAGACACAGCGAACAGCGCGTTCAACAAGCTGCTGGGCGTACTGGCGTACCTGTGCGCCAAGGTCGCCCGACTGCGGGAACATGTGAGTTTGCGTCCATCTGTCCGTTGGCTGTACCTGCAAACTGGCATCTCGAGCTGCGTGTCATATGATTTGGCTTGAGTGCATGCCTGCACAGAAACGAACATTGTCGGGATGCAGCCGCTTTGCATCAGCCGCATAGTCCAGACAGCCGCGCCTGACTTCAGTGTGCGGTCACTGCATCGGCAGGCCGAGGCGCATGCATTCCCGATGCTCCTGATGTTTGGCGAGGGACTGCCGGCGGTGCCGGAGCCAGCGGCGGCGCTGGCGGCTGCGCTGCCACGGCTGCGCGACGCTGCAGCGCTGGCGCAGGCAGTGGAGGGCTTGACGCTCAACCTGCTGTGCCAGCTGGGAGGCCTGTGCGCGGCGCACACCCGCAAGGCCACCATCCTGCAGGGTCAGTCTGCTCTGCTATGTGTCTGTGGAGGGCCCAGCTGTGTGCGCTCTGCTGCCTGCCACCAGGCTGGCCGCAACAATCGAAAATTCTGCGCACGTGGTGTTTGATAGCCGAGACATCAGCGCATCTGCTCAGATGAAGGCTCGTAATTTCTCCGATTCAATTGGGTGTGTGAGAGGCCTCGCGACTTGCCCTGTGACCGCAGGCGAGGCGGCGCACGCGGTGTTTGCGGCGGCGGCAGAGGGCGTTGGCATCCTGCTGCGGCTGGAGGTGTTGGTGCAGCGCGCAGCCGGGCTGGGTCCCGCCTTTGCTGCCATGCGCAGGTGCGACAGGATCCTGTGCAGCTCGCGTGACTCCTCGCACATGACCCTGTGCGCCGCTGGCGGCTGGCTGTCATGTGCTGTGGGCGATCCGATGGTCCACCAGTGTTCACGCTAAGAATAGTGACGCAGCTCACAAGCGTGCATGGCAGGGGCTGTCCTACGGGCATGTTCCAAGAGCTTGCCTCCTTACTGTCCGACGCAGGCTCCTTGCCGCGGCAGAGGAGGATCCATCGCTGTGGGGCGGCGCGCCGGCCGAGGAGGCAGAGTCGCTGGCGGACGAAGTCGCAGCGCTGGAGGGCGTGTTTTCAGGCGGCCCGGGACTCTTTCGGTCGTTCCTGGAGGGCCAGCTGGCGCGGCCGGCGGTGGTGGAGCTGTTTGCCGGCGGCGCCGCGACGGGCATCCTTCCCGCGGCGCTGCGGTGGGTCTCATGGTGGCAGTGCTAGAAGCCTTCAATGTTGCCCTGCTGTTGTCGGCGTCGAGTGAGCACCAGCATGGGACAAGGACACAGTCTACGAAAGCTCTAGCTGCCTGACCCAAGAACAACTTGGCGGCCACCGCTGGGTTTACGCGATGCACCGCAGCCGCCGCTGCTGCGCGGCGGCGATATCGCATTAAGACGTTGAGATTGGCACAAATCAGTGCCTTGCAGCACGGCTCCGGTGCAGGGAGATGCTGGCGGAGGTGCTGGGCCGGTGGGGCGGGTCGGGTGAGGCGGCCGGCGACTGCCGCCGCGTCACCGACCTGGTCGCGCTGTCCATTGCTGCGGCCTGGCTGACGGGCGGGCCGGCGGACAAGCGCCTGCTGCGCAGCCTGCAGGAGCTGCACCTCCAGGTGTGCAGTGCACTGGCAGTGGGACAGCTTCATGGTGCATGGACTGGAGGTGTGCGCAGCAGGAGATTGGCTCAGCAGCTGGTGGGTAGGGAATAGTCAGGAATGTTGCTGTCGACGCATGCAACCTTCGCCTTGTCAGCGACACAGTAGAGGCTGTGGATGGTGCAGGTACCACTGCTGCATATCCACGGCATGGCCACGGCGCCGCCCGCGGGGCTGCTGTCGCGGCTGCTGCCGCCAGGCGCCGCCGCGACGCTGCCGCTCGACTTCCTGCAGTCCTCCCACGCCGGCCGCCTGGCGGCCATGGATGCACTGGCGGCCGATGCTGCATCCGACATGCGACGCTTTTCTCTGGCCGCTATGGCATGGGCCTGCGACCTGGACGCTGCCTTTGCGCCGCAGAGGTGCGCCTGCGCCTTTGCACTTTTGAAAACCAAGGTTGGGCGTCCCTTATGGCCAGCTGCATTGTTGCTTTGCGTGGGTGGCCGCAGTTTGGGGTGACTCCTCCGCAGAGGCCGACACCCAAATTTGGGAGGGTGTAGGACTGAATTTGCCTTTGGCAGCACTTGCCAACATATTATGCAATGCCCAACACACGAGCACATGTCTGGTCGCGCATCACACGATATGATCGATGCGCCGTATTCTAGCTAGCCTTGTCGAAGGTTAGCAGACGAGCCTTTTGTCATCTTGGACCAGCTGCTCGAGCTCAGCAGCTTGTGAAAGTGGGCGGTCGCTCGTCTGCTACCCCCAAAAAACTCAAGTCATCGTGGCAATGCAACCTGACAGCAGTCCTGGTGTCAGAAAAGCTCGTCAATACTGCTCGTCAATACTGCTGTGTCCTCTGTGAAAGCCTGGTCGCTTTCACATGTACAGGGCAAACTGCTGCCTCACATCACAGTGTTAGCCATGATGCTGCTGAATGCGCACAACCATGTGGCCCTCCAGGTCGGATGCTGGAACGGTGCGGCGGGCGGCGGCGGTGCTGCAGCGGGGCCCGCGCCTGGCGGCGGCGGTGCAGCGCTGGGCGCAGGCGCCGGCGGCGCTCGCCGGCCAGCTGCAGCTGCCGCTGGCCCCCGCACAGCTGGCGCACGTGGCTCGCGCCGTCTCGCTGCTCAAGGTGCCAGCAGCTGTGGCAGTGCGCTCACTGCATCACATGCCTGACTTCTGAGATGCGCCAGTATGATCATCTGCGCTGCGAGCTTGGCATGTTGCGAATTGGAGCACTCCGCTGTGAAGATGTCTCCAATGCCAGTCCGGCTGGCACTGCACGAACCTTTGGATGCAAACTTTGAAATTGTCAGAGCACCTCACCAGAGTATGGAGGCATCGCTGGAGCGGCACTCGGCGGCAGTGGCCGCGGCGCTGCCGCACCTGCTGTCGGCGGCGCGGGCCAACCTGGCGGTGGAGGCGGCACAGCTGCGGCGCGGGACAATGCCGGGCGGCGGCGGCGACGCCCGAGCGCCGCTGCTGGCAATGCCGGGCGCTCGGCGGCGGCGCGCCGCGGCACTGGACGATGTGGCAACCGTCGCGGGCCTCATTACGCGCATTGCGGCAGGTGTGCCAATGGCGTGGGCGGTAGTTGCGCCTTGCATGCGGTCTGCTCTGCACAACTCCACTGCATGCTGCATTCTCACTCCAGGCCGACTCATGCGACATGCTTGGTGGAGTTGCCTTGTGCAGTCTGGCGAGGCCAGCAGACGCACAGCCGACCTGCCCTGCGGATGAACGATCTCAGAGGAGCAGCAGCATGTGGGAATGTGCGACCCCCCGCAGGGCCGGCTGGGCGGCACGAGCTGCTGCTGCTTCGGCTGTGCGTGGACGCGCTGCACGCGACAGCGGTGCTGACGCCGGACGAGACGGACCGCATATGTGCCGCCGTCAATGCGGTTGCCGAGCTGGCTACCGTGCAGCTGGCCATGCGCCAGGTGCCGCCTCTGCAAGTGCCCTGAGCCGAAACATCCTCCCACGGCCTGCCAACGGCAGCAGACATCAGATGTGCTTCCTATTTGGCAGCGAGATGTGCTTGCATGACCCCAAGCGTGGTGCCGCCGCTGAACTGCATGCCACGGCCAGGCAGGTAGCTTGCCTAGCTACCTGCCCGCTGTCCGTGCGACTGTGTCGCTGAGCCTGCCTGCATGCGGCTCTGCAGGCGTGCGACTGCGGGTGGCTGTTCAGCCTGCGGCAGCAGCTGCGACCGATGCTGGGCGCGGCAGCGCACGAGCAGGGCGGCGCGCAGCGCCTGTCGCAGCTGCTGGCAGCGTTTGCGGACGCAGCTGCGCTGTTGCCGCACTGCAGCCCGCCGTCCGGCCCGCAGGTGCTGCCTCTGGCTGCTGGGTTTTGGGCCATTGCATCGTTCTTGGGCTTCGCAAGTGGGTAGCGGGCTTACATGCTTGGCCGCAGCGGCCATGCAGCAGGGATTGGCCGCAGCGGCCATGCAGCAGGGATGTTGCTGTCCGCTGTATCAGCCCCAGGCCACTGCTCCCTCCGCACTCGGCAACTTACAATCTGCCCAGGTACTGTGTGCTGCTGCACGCTGCCCAGCCTCAGGTGTCGTTGGGGCGCTGTGCTCAGCCTGGTCCGTGCTGTGGCCAGGCACTCGACGAGCTGCTATTCAGCGCCCTGCAAGCGGCGGTGCTTGCGCCGGCGGCGGCGGCGATCGAGGCGGACCTGCGGCTACAGCTGTTTGCCGCGGCGGACACAGAGGGGGGCGGCGACACGGCGGCCACGGAGCAGGCGGCTGCGGCTGCTGCGGACGCCGCTGCCGCCGCGCGGTGGGCGGTGCCGCTGACGGCGTTGCCCCCGCTGCGCCTGGTCACCAGCACGATCCACATCAAGTGAGGATGGCGATAGATATGTTGGTCTATCATCAAAGGCACAAGGTGAAACCACTGCCATCAGCGGCGCCAGCTGAGCACGAGCGACAACTTTGTCAGCGTGGTCAGGCTCTGGAGGGGAGACTCGAATGCAGGACCCTGTGCTGCGCAGGCAGTGGCTGGGCGACAGGCTCAGCGCGGTGGCGCACGAGAATGCCGCAGTGGCGCTGCAGGACGGGCGCCGGCTGTGTGAGGTCGCGGCACTGGCCGCCGACAAGTACAGCCTGCCGGTCGCGCCGCCGCGGCTGCCGGCCTCAGGACCCAACGGCGGTGCGCGCCTCCTGGCAGCAGCCCTCCTATCCACGCTTTGCCGGCCTGCCATCCCATGTTCCCGACATGTTGACGAGCCCCTGCATGCCCCACAGTGGTGCACTGCGCGTCTTCTCAAGCGTCCTTCTCAGAGCGGGCTCAATTGCGCAGCAGGCAGCAATCTGCACGACGACAAGCTCCCCTCGCACAGCTTCATCACGTACATCCCGTGATTTCATGCACAGCAACTGGCTCCCATCTCATATGTCTCTGATTGTTCTCCTTCATTGCGCACTTCACTACAGGGCTGGATGTGCTGGAGGTCGTCGCCGGGCTGGACGTCTTCGCCGCCTGCTTCGCCTACTCTGCTGCGACGGGCGCCTTTGTGCAGCGCCCAGCTGCAGCGCCTGTCGGCGCGGCCTACCTGTCGGTGCTGACGCTGGATGCGATGGCGGCGGCGGTGCGCGCCCAGGGGCTGGGCGTATTGCAGGCGGCCGTCAACGCGGCATACCAGTTCCTCGGCCGCCGCATCAGCGCGGCGTCGCAGGTGGGTGCGTCTGGCTTGGCGTGCAACCTGTGGGCTTGGACAGGACCGGACGCCAAACCTTACGATGGACAGTTTGTGGCAATGAAACCTCCACCTTGTGTCTGCTGTCATGCCGCATGTGCAGCAACCTCGAGTGAAAGCCTGAGTCAACAGCAACCCTGCAGCGGACTCAGGCTGGAGCCGCCATGCGTCGAAAGCTGCCTGTTCTGCACAGGTGCTGTTCCGGGAGGCGGTGCGTGGGCGGCTGTTGACGGAGGCCCGCTGGTGGGCCGCCACCCGCGAGTCGCTGGGCTCCAAGTACCCGCCGCCGCGCGCCGCGCGCCTGGCGTCAGAGCTGGCGGCGCCCCACGGCGATGGCGCCGGCGGGAGCGACAGMGGCGGTGGCGGCGGCGCGACGCCGCGAGCAGACGCGGGCCCGCAGCCGCTGCAGCAGCTGCGCCTCCTCGTCACAGGTGCAGCTCCCTGCACTCCTGGGCCTGCTGCCTGCGTGCCTGCTATATTGTAGAAGAAGGTGACTCGAGCTGAAGGTGACTTCAGATGAAGGTGACTGCACACCGTTCGTACAGCAGCAGAGCGAATTCCCGTTGCTGCAGCTGCCGCAGTCGAACAGGCTCCCACTTCCATCCTGCCGCAGAGATTGGCAACGGCCTGGCCTTCGTGCGGCTCGCACGGCAAGCGGGCCTGCGCGTGGCCGCCGCCGGGGCGCAGGCCGCCCCACCGCCGCTGAGCGGCGCCGCCGGCGGCAAATGTGGCGGGACCGACCGCTCCTCTGCGCACGGCAGCGCGCCGCCGTCGTCCGGCCTGCGGTCGCCCGGCGGCGGGCGGCGGCGGCGGCTGCGGCGCCACCGTCGCGCTTGGCGGAGGCCGCTGAGGCGGATGGGCTGACGAGGCCCTGCGGCGCCGCGGTGGAGGCCCTGGACGACCTGCTCGCAGAGCTGCATGTCCAGTCGGCAGAAGGTGCCGCCGGCTCTCGAGACTCTCTTCAGACATGCTACACACCCTGCAGACTTGCAACGTGCATGGCAGGCAGCAAGGCAGCTGCACATAGGCGGGTGACGGTGCAGCTTCTTGTGACGGCATGAGGTTCCGCTTGGCGACTGAAGGGAATGGCGGAAGTTGCAGATACGCTTTCGGCCGAAATGTCTGCCTGCGGCCTCCAGGCCAGGCGGCCGCGCACCAGCCCTGGACGGCTGCGCTTGCGTTTGGCGGGTCGTATGGGGCTTTCTGCTGACACCTGAAGGCTGCACCAACTGTCGGCGCAGGCCTAGATTTCTTTCCGCCGCTGGTGACGGTCTTCTCTAAGGAGCTGTGCACCCCCGCCAACAGGTGAGAAATGTCAGCACAGGGTGTCAAGGCTCACGGCAACCTCCATGCATGCACTGGAGCCAGCTGTCCCGTGGACTTGAGCCCCAATCACGCTGCACTCCTGCACGTACGCTGCTGTCACACACGAGAGGCATAGCCCAGGCTCGGCCTGCGCATGCATGCGACCGCTGGTCCACGGGCGTGCACCGACAGCGAGCACGGCCTCGCAGGCACCTGCGGCTGTTCCACATGGCTGTGCCGGCGCTGGTGGCGGCCGCTGTGGAGGCGGGGCTGGTGGCCAAGGAGGCGCTCGCCCGCCGCCGCCGCGGCGCCGCCCCTGCAGGCTTCACCGACGACGGCTTCCCCCTGGGCCTCGCCTTCCTGCTCAAGGCAATCGCGCCTGCCTTGTAGGCCTGACCCTGGGATTGATGCAGACTGCGGAAACATCATGCGGCGGCTCCGCCGGCCCCGGCTCTGCAGGGTCCCACCTCGTGAGGCGCGACCGGCTGAGGGTCTGCTGGAGCACATCAGGGTGTGTGGTAGACATCCCCGAGCAGGGGATGTCAGCAGGTGACCTCGAATCAGATGTGCAGGTGCTGGAGCAGGAGACGGCTTTCGACAGCCTGCAGTGGTTCGAGGCGGTGGGCGGCCACTACGCGGGCGAGGCGGCCGCAGTCGCCGAGCGCCCCAGCGCCCACGGCCCGCCGTCGCCCGCCGGCCTGGCGGCGCGCCTCCTGGACGGCCTCGGCTCCACGCTGCGAGGTGCGGCGTACCCTCAGCCCTTGCGGCGGGGTCAGCGAGTGTATGGTCGTGGCTGCGGCACCTCCGAGCACGCTGTGCAGAGGAGGGCCTGCTGGCGGGGCCTGGTCCGCTCCGATGGGAGTGCTGTTCGTCCGGGGCATGCACGGTGCCGTTCAGAGTCGTGCCTGCAAGCCGCCGGAGGTGTGAGAGTGTGAGATGGGCACGGACTGTGGGCCTGTGATGTCGAGAGCTCCATCGAAGGAGGTCGCAGCCACAGCACGTTGCCGTCGGCAGATTTGTGCATGGGCAAGCGGCGACATGTGACATGGCCAAAGCCGATACGGCACCTTACTCCCTACTACCGGCAGGCTCCGCAGGCGGCGGCAGCCCGGACAAGGGTCATCAGGGCGACGAGGAGAACCGGCAGCTGCTGCTGTCGCGCATCCGCGCGTACGCCGCAGAATACGAGCTGCTGGCCAACACGCTCGCGGGCGTGCGCATGTTCTTTGCCGATGCGGACGAGTGAGGCAGAGGTGTGAGGCGAACGAGTGAGAGGCGGCGGCAGCAATGGCGGCTGGGCGGATTCGCTCCGACTGGGAAGGTCATCACGCCCACGTGAACGCCCTTGTATCAGCCTGCAGGGAGCGCGAGCACTTGCTGCTGGCCACATCAATCTGCTGAGCGGAGGCGGCCGTAGTCCCAGGCTGCAGGTTGTGTAAACTGGGCACTGTACGGTGCGGCGGGTGGTGCGAGCAGTCGAAGTGTAGATAGAGCGTGCTGGAACGTTGCCGGTGCAAAGTTGGTCTGGTTCTGAAGGCGCTTGAGAAATTCTCATTGCGTTCTGCAACTTTCATTCAGGAGAGAGACAAATTTCAATGCCTCAATGCCAGATTTCGGCAGGCACGCCAAACAAACCACCCACTCTTACAGAGGCACAGCACATATCTGAGAAAGCGGAAACAGAACCCTTGCGGGACGTCATTCAACAAGCTTTTTGAAGCAGCAGCGCATCCCAAACCAGTGGTTCGGCAAACCAGTTGCGGTCACAGATCGTCACGGGTTGCAATTTCTTCACACCGGTGCCAGATTCTATCAAGATCCGCAGTGCAAAATCCAAACATCGCAGCCGCAGCAGGCCCTTTTACGACACCATTCGCGGCGCTGCTGGCGATGCCAGCGGGTTCCCTGGCGCCGGCTGCTGCTCCTGCGGATGGCCATCGCCGCTGTCAGGCATCATCTCGTAGCTGCCATTGCGCGCCGCCGAGGACTGCCCCGAAGGCGCCGGAGCCGCCATCGAGCACGGGCCCCACATCATGCGCGACAGCGCGCCCATGGTCCGCACGAGCCACGGCGTTTCCAGCTGCGCCAGCCGAAGTCGCAGCGCCGCCAGCTCCTGCGCCTGCGGCAGTTTGCAATTCGAGTTGGGATGCAACCAGTCCAGCAGAACCTCGCAAACCAGGTGCAGTGCGGCTCAGCCTGCGAGGGCTCCAGCTGTGCAAGCCACTCCAGCGGCATGCTCAGCAGCGGCTGGCTGCACGGCATGCGGTCTTCGAGAACGTGGGCAAAACGTCGTCCCATCTCCTTAGAGCGCCGGCTGCTCATGTGTACCGCTTCGCAATCACACGCGTGCGATCAGCCCACACCCGCCGCGCTGAAGGCAGGTTCGAGCCGACTCAAGCGCCACACCTGCGCCTCCAGCCTGTGTGACACTTCATCCTTGCTGTCGCGGATGGCGGACTGCACGAAGGAGCGCTGCGTGCGCTCCTGGTCCAGCCGCCCCTGCAGCGCCGCTATCTCCCGCAGCAGCGTCTGCCCCTGGAGCCGGCAGGAACAGGTGTTCTCGTTGGACCCTCCTCAAACGAACGGTCATGACAGATTTGTTTTTGGACCAGCGCCTGGAGGCCTGCAGCACTGCAGTTCGCATAAGGCGCAGGAGCTCCCCCGTAGCAGCTCTGCGCCTGAATGTTTCCGATGAATGGCGGGTGATGCGGCTTCCAGCCCTACAGGAACCCCAGCAACCACAAGAGTAATCGCCCTGCAGTGCTCAAGCTTCACAGGAGGCGCTTAACGCTGTAGCAGATAGATGTCAGCAACGAAGGAGAGGCGCAAAAGAAGTAGCACACCAGCAGCCCAGGAGGCGCCGCAAACACCCCCAGAGGCGCCGCAACGATCAGCGCACCTGCTTGTCCACCTGGCTCTGCATGAGCACCAGGTGCTGCTGCTCGCGGTTCACCTCCGCCGCCAGGTCGTCCGCCACGCCTTCCAGCACGCCTTCAAGCTTCGCCTCCAGCTCCGCGACCGACTGCCGCACGCATTGCTCGACCTCCGGGCTGTAGACGCCGGCGGGCGACTGCTGCTGCGCTCTGCCGCCGGCCTGCTGGCCGTCCGGCGTGTCCGGGCCGCGGTCGGCCGCTTTCGCTGCCGCCTCTGCGTCGTATCGCC
Organism: Deuterostichococcus epilithicus; assembly: GCA_033439295.1. Lineage (NCBI taxonomy): Eukaryota > Viridiplantae > Chlorophyta > Trebouxiophyceae > Prasiolales > Stichococcaceae > Deuterostichococcus > Deuterostichococcus epilithicus. The sequence goes on from JAVTLE010000010.1 coordinate 1,429,736, forward strand.
GGTACGACTGCTGCTGCTCGTAAGCTTCATGCGCGTCGTCTGAATATGCGTCATATGCGCCGCCGCCGCCGCCGCCGCCGTCACCATCCAGCTGCGCGTTCAGCTCCTTCACCTGTGCACATATGTGTGGGAGGACGCTATTGCGTACATGATCTCTGGGCAGAAGGGCCAGAGGCCCAGATCAGTTTGAATCATGTATGCGAAATTCATGCACAATCCAGCACCCACCCTCTGTTGCAGCGCCTCAAATACTTCGCCGGTCTGCTCGAGCACCGCTTCTCGAGACAGATCAGCGCTGCCTTGCGACTCACGCTGCTCTGATTGCTGTGCTTCTAGCTCTGGAGCAAGGGTCCTGGCAAGGGGGTGCTGCTCGTCCATGGCAGGCCGTCGAAGCTGAGTTCTGAGACGAAAAGGCTTCTTGAACACTCCTGGGAGCCACCAGCACTGCCAGACTTCTCAGCAATGTGTCAGAGTGCACGGCAGGATGCGAACATCCTACAGAAGTCCACTTTCCGCACAGCCTTGCGCAGCCCTCTGCAGTGTTGAGCAAGCTCTTCAAGCAACTTTGCGACTTTTTTGCGGTTGACTGTCAAGACGCAAGCAAGAGTTTTACGCACTTCACACCTTCGCTCGGCCTGCCGCCGAAACCCTGATGAACCAAATCCAGCTCATCGTGAGTCATGCCTCACAATTCAAAATGCCACCTCCGAAAGCGGAGCAGGGCAAACAGAACGCACCACCCTGATCCAGCAGCCATGAACACCATGGAGGAGGACAGGCAGCAGCGACAGGGCTCCCAGCAGCCGCAGCCCGAGAGCACAGAGGAGCTGGGCGCGGAGCTGCGGGAGAAATTCCTCGAGTTTCTGGAGGCCTTCACGGAGGCGGACGCCGCCAAGGCGGCCAACGCGCCGGTGCCCGATGACGGCGAGTCGCAGCTGTACTACGTGAACCAGGTGCACGCCATGAAGACGGCGGAGAAGACGACGCTCTTCGTGGACTTCTGTCACGTCGACCTGCACGACTGGGACCTGGCGCGCATGATCGAGACGGAGTTCCTGCGCGTCGAGACGTACCTGCGCAAGGTGAGAGGTGTATTTTGTGCATGCCTATGCATATCCTGCGCATGCTGTGGCGCGTATGGCGATCGTGCCTGCGTTTGAAAACATGATTCGATTACTGAAAACTTAGTTCGGTCGCGATCGTGCGGTTTTGCAGAGCATGCACATGCGTCTTCCATGACACCTTCAATGCCATCTCGATGCGTTGGCCCGCTCTTGACGCCCCACAAAAGCTGGCTTAGCCCGGGATCTGATCAAGTGTGACTTGCCTTCACTGCCCCCTCGGACAGGCGGTGCAGGCGCTGGTGCGCAAGCACGAGGAGGCGTATCTGGAGAGTGAGGAGCAGGGCGACCGCGAATTTTGGGTGGCTTTCTACAACAAGCCGCAGACGCTGCCGCTGCGGCAGCTCAAGACAGGCGCCATTGGCCAGCTCACCTGCTTCAAGGTGCAGGACGACGGCCTTGTGCAGCTGAGCTGGGCACGTGCAAGACCAGGCCTTTGCATATCGCCCAGGCGGATGCGTGCACCTGACCAACAATCATCGGCGACACCATGCCACCAGGGTCCAACCTGCAGAGAGTTCAAGCAGGATGCAGCATGGCACTGCGCACTCTCCATGCACAGACATGAATGCGCTCGGCCCTGCAATGTGGTCGAGGTCCTGCGCAGTCGCTCGATCGGGTGCCGCCCCTCCGTGCATGACCGAGATACATGGTCTACATCCACACAGGGCACGGTGACGCGCAGCAGCGAGGTGCGGCCGGAGCTGTACCTGGCCACCTTCAAGTGCCTGGAGTGCCAGGCGGAGGTGGCGAACGTGCAGCAGCAGTACAAGTTCACGCAGCCCCTCATCTGCCCGAACCCCACCTGCGGCAACCGGTGCGCTGCGTCGGCTCACTCCGTCATCGTCCCAGCCGCAGGATGTGGACATATGTCCGATGGAGTGTGCTGCAGGGTCGTGGCGGCTGTCGGCTGCTGCTGGCGGTGCTGCTCAGTTGTCTCGCCACTGACGATTGCTTGCGAGCTCCGCCAGTCTTCGTGAGGCTCCTGCTGAGGTCGGTGTTGCTGAAGCTGGTGTTGCCAACACATGCTGCCGCACTGTGCTGCAAGGTTGATGACAGGGGTTGAGTCCCCGCGCGCAGGAAGTCTTGGGTGCTGGTGCGGGAGAAAAGCACCTTTGTGGACTGGCAGCGCGTCAAGGTGCAGGAGTTGTCGGACGAGGTGCGACTCCGCTGCAGCGCCTCCCCTTAGTCGCCCCCTTAAGTGTCTCATGGGGATGTCTATTTCCTGCGATGCCTCGGAAAATGCGCTCAGTGATCCCATTCGAGGGCGCCGCCGCACCGCATCCATTGGCAGCCTGCCGGGCTACAAAGCCATGGCGCCTACAGGATGGACGCTAAGCAGAAGAGGAGCAGGCCAGCCGCCTTTCAAGTGGTTGTTTCACCACATGATGCACCCTGCTGTGCAGGTGCCGGCGGGCAGCCTGCCGCGCACGATGGACGTCATCCTGCGCAACGACATCGTGGAGGCGGTGCGCGCCGGCGACAAAGTCGAGTTCACCGGCGCGCTGATCGTTGTGCCCGACATCTCGATCGCCACCGCGCCCGGCGAGCGTGTCACCACGCGCTACGGTGAGTGCGGAGGGTGCCGCACGGCAGGGTTGCACGCTGAGCTGCTGGCGCCTGCCCCGCGGGGTTTTGGGCAGGGGGTGGGGTGCGCGTCTCAGGAATGGGAGGAAGCGCTGCTGGCAAAGCACCAGGAAGTGCGAGACGCCACCGAAGAACCAGGGCCTACCGCACGGCATGCCCTGCGACCCTGCCAGGCCTGGCGCTCCTCACACACCTCGCCGAGTCAGACTTCGAAACGACATGTGTGCAGGCGGCAGCAAGAATGCGGCGGGGCTGTCGGACATGGGCGTCTCGGGCATGAAGTCGCTGGGCGTGCGGGAGCTGACCTACAAGCTGTGCTTCGCTGCCTGCTACACCATGGTGCGCTCGCACTTTTGCAAACCCTAGACACTCGACTCGCAGGGCTGCTGCATGCATGTCTTACATTTGCTGCAAGGCTTGCATGCGCTAGTGACTGCAACCTGACGGGGCTAGAGCATAGGAGGGCCCCCAGTCCGCCTCAGCTCACACATACATGGGCCGCCTCGCAACCGGTGAGCCGCTTCGTGCCGCAGGGCGCGGAGGCGTCGGGCGGCATGGTCAACATCAGGGCGGACGAGGAGCTGACGCCGGAGGAGGTGCTACAGGGCTTCTCCGAGGCCGACGCAGACGATGTGCTCGCCATGTCGCGCGACCCCCAGGTGCGCCGCGCAAGGCAGCTTCACACCGCCTGCAGCACTGGTCTCTGTGGGCTTTTCCGCCTCAAGCCGCCTCCGCGCTGCTCGCGGCTGCCCGCATGGCTGCCACAAGCTTGAAAGGAGCAGTTGTGCGGAGCTGTTTGAGATTGGCAAAATGGGGCGGCTCGGAGGCTCCCCACACGAATACGCTTTGAGCGGTAGGGCTCTGCGATCAGACTGACAGTCCTCCTGGCTGGCAACAGGTGTATGAGCACATCACCAGCTCCATCGCGCCGGGCGTGCACGGGCACCTGGACGTCAAGCGTGCGATCGCGCTCATGCTCTTTGGCGGCGTCCACAAGCAGACGGCAGAGGTGGGGCTGGCGCTGGTGTTGCTGCCTCCGCCTCGCTGCAGCGAAGTAGAGAGTACCCACAGGACGTTTTCAGGCTGCAACGTAGCAGCAGATCTGAAGACGACCAGCAGCAGCTGGCCCCTGCAAGGGGTTGCCAGGTTGCCTGTGAGGGCGGACCTCTTTAGCTGGACGGCGCCGCCACAGGCTACAGCAGCGGAGCGCATGCATCATCGTGCCGTCTTCTTTCCCTCTGCAGGGCATAAACCTGCGCGGCGACATCAACGTCGCGATCGTGGGGGACCCGTCGTGCGCCAAGAGCCAGCTGCTCAAGTACGTGGCGGCCTTCCTGCCCCGAGCAGTGTACACCAGCGGCAAGTCCTCCTCCGCCGCCGGCCTCACTGCCACCGTCGTCAAGGTGTGAATCTGTCATTGGTGCTCCCACTGGCGACCAATGTACCGGTTCTTGTGACCCAGTGGCACAATGCCTGGGTCTAATACAACTCTTACATGCTGGCCCACCGCTAAACTGCATCGGGGCCTAGAGCACGGTGCTGGCCCCAAAGTCCCAACAGCTTTTAGTTTCCAAGAGTGCCGGCGATGCCTGCGGACCACATCATGCTTGCTGCCTGCATTGCGCCCCCAGCGTGCCTGCTGCGCGGCCCGCAGGAGACGGACTCCAACGAGTTCTGCATTGAGGCGGGCGCGCTGATGCTGGCAGACAACGGCATCTGCTGCATCGACGAATTCGACAAGATGGACGTGAAGGACCAGGTGGGCCATCTTGTTTGTCAATGTTAGAACAATGGAAATAGAACAATGGAATTAAAGATGCATTTTGCTGAGTTTCATCTTGCCAATTTGTAGGTGGCCATCCACGAGGCCATGGAGCAGCAGACCATCTCCATCGCCAAGGCCGGCATCCAGGTGTGCGGCCAGCGCCTTGTAGGGACTAAGGGTGTTGCACGTCTGGACAGCACCTGTCATGAGCAATCCCTGTGGCACAGAGTCTGCGGTTCTGGACAGAAGAAACCTGCAGGAGCGCCTGCTGGCAGGCTGTCAGCACCCCAAACATTAAAATTGGAGATTGGAACCTGACACACTGCTTGCCGGCATGAAGTGCTGTAGCAGAGGAGAGGTTATATGGTGACGAAAGGGCAACTGCAGTGCCATGTGGCGCACCGCCTGACGAACATTGTGCATCCCGACAGGCAACGCTGAATGCGCGGACGAGCATCCTGGCGGCAGCCAACCCGGTGAGCGGTCGCTACGACAAGTCCAAGCCGCTCAAGTACAATGTCGCGCTGCCGCCCGCCATCCTATCCCGGTGAGATTGCACAGCATCTCCTTCCGAATTGCTGGGCCGACTTGGTGCCGTTGCCGCTGCAATGCCTGTGTGGCACCGTCTCGGCCTGCCGCGATGCCCCTTGCCGTGCCCAGCACCATCGCCGCCCGTGCAGCCCGCTGCGCCCGGCAAGCGGGCCGAGTGGCCCGGCGAGCGCTCTGCCGCTGCTGACGCTTGTCGACCGACCGCTGCACAGGTTCGACCTGATGCACGTGATGATTGACGAGCCGGACGAGGAGCACGACCGCGCGGTCGCGGGCCACATCCTGGCGGTGCACCAGCTCAAGCCGCAGGCGCTGTCGGCGCACTACTCCATGCCGCAGATGCAGCGCTACATCAAGTACGCGCGCGCCATCAAGCCGCAGCTCACGCCCCAGGTGCGGCCGGCTGACGATACGGCGGCTGTCGCCCGGCTGCCGGGGGCAAGCGAAAGGGGCTTGCCTGTGGAAGCTGCCGAGAGTGGCACCGCAACATCCGGTGCCGTGACTGCTGAGCCCTTCCGGCACAGACTGCCTTGCCATTTCATAGGACTTGGCCGATGTGCGCGCAGCAAGGCTTGCACAGCATCAAGGGCTTGAGACATTTTCCAGGGGGTTTCCGCTGTGCTGTCGATTGCGCAGAACCTTTCCCTGCTCTAATGCCCGCAGGCGGCGAAGGTGCTGGTGGAGGCGTACAAGGGGCTGCGGGGGGAGGACGCGCAGGGGGACGCCAGCGCCTACCGCATCACGGTGACACTCCTACACTCCTCCCAGACGTCAATGCTGTCATGCGGCGTCCATGCATAAATTGGCCTTTTGTTCAAAAGGCTGCAGTTCAATTGAAAGGTCGACTATCAAACAAAGGCGACCCAAACGCAGGTGCGCCAGCTGGAGGCGCTGGTGCGGCTGTCGGAGGCGCTCGCCCGCGCGCACTCGCAGCACCGCATTACGCCCGCCTTTGTGCGCGAGGTGCGCGCCGGAGCATCTCGAAACACCAACTCCTTTCGCTCCAATGAGGATCGACTGGTGCCTGCGCATGACACGAGCGCCTCAAGTTGTCTGGAGCGTGCCGCTGGAGGGCGTCCCCGAAGCAGCACGCTTGCGCCGGGCGGCTCCCGGCCAGTCGTCGCCATGCACTGCTGAGGCTTTGCGCTGAAGCTGGCGCAACCTGCCAGAGCCTCCCGCTGCGTCCCCGCAGGCGACGCGGCTAGTGAAGCACAGCATCATCGCCATCGAGGCGGGCGACGTGGCCATCGAGGACGAGGTGGAAGCGGAGGACCCGCTGGCCGGCGTGCGCGGCGCCGGCGACGGCGCTGCAGAGCTCGCCACGCCGCCCGCTGCCGGTGCGCATCCCATCGTTCGCTGCATGCGACTGCACGACTGCACGAAGAGTGCTGTCCAGCAGACGTGGTGCGGGAGCAGAGGTACAGCGAGAGCGGCCTGCAAAGTGGCAGCGGTGTGCAGCCAGTTCACCCCTTCATGGGGCCGCCACCGTAGCACACCAATGCAGCCGGCGCAGACATTCCCCACGAACTGTTGCGGGTCGTGCTGCCGGTTGCTGATAACCGCTTGGTCATACTCCTGCAGACAGCGCGCAGCCGATGGAGGAGGACAGGGCAGCGCAGGAGGGCCGCGGCAGCTCGACGGCGGCGCCCGGCACGCCGACGGCAGCGGCAGCGGGCGGCGGTGGCGTCGCGGCAGCCGGCAACCGACCGGTGCCACTGCGTGTCAGCCGCAAGCAATTCGACAAGATCAAGGTGCTCTGCACCCCGCCATCTGTCCTCGGTGTCTTTCATACATGCAAGCAGCCGTCGCCCTTGCACTTACTGCTGCGGCGCACGCAATTGCCGCCGGACACCACGCGGCAGACTGTCCTATGCTGACCCGCCGTCGCCGCCGCTGCGCCGCAGGGAGTGCTGCTGCTGCACCTGCGGCAGGTACAGGAGGAGGCGGAGGCAGCCGGCGACGGCGCGGAAATGTTCGACTATGGCATCAACCACGTGGCCGGCTCCCCGCAGCGCTCTCTGGTCTCCTGGTACTTTGACTTCCTGGCCGAGCGGTGCGCACACCCTGAACCCTGGACCCTCCAAACCCTGAACCCTCCACCCCTGTGGACTCTCCCATGAGCAGTGCTGATGCTGGGGCAGGGAGCCGGGACACGGGCATGCAATGGGTGTCAAGTTGGGACGCAGCGCCTCTGCACGGCAGAGTCCTCGACCGCGCTGCTGCGGTTGCCCTGGAGGCGGCTCCTTGCTGGGGGCCATGTGCCGCGTCACCGCCGGCTGTCACATCACATGCACTTCGCCCCACGGTGTTGACGCAATCGGGCAGCCGCACATGGGGCAGCTCACACACCGTGTGCTCCAGGGCGACGCGCACACCTCCTGCACCCCGGTCCCGGAATCCCTGAATCCAGTGATCCGGCGCGCAGGGGCGAGTTGTGGGTGCCGCGGCCGGACGATGGCTCTGACGGCGCCGAGGCGGCGGCGTGGCGGGCGGAGGTGGCCCTGGTAGAACGTGTCATCTCCCACCTGATCGCCAGGGACGGCGTCCTCGTTGTGGCCGACACCCCCGAGGTGCGCTGCGCTTGACGTCGGCACCCGCTGCCTGGTGCGGTACTGGCATGAGTCTGCCATCCGTTGCTGTCTGGCAAGGTCCTGGCAAGGTTCTGATGCCAGTGCGCACCAGCGGTTGTGGCACCACCTAAGCTTGGAGCCTCCGCACCGCGTTGCAAGTGGGGCATTGCGTGCACGCAGAGGAGGGAGGACGAGGAACAGGCAGAGTGGGCGCAGCGGCGCATCGCGGAGCGCGTGCTGGCTGTCAACCCCAACTACGTGGACGACCAGTGATCTCCAGCGATGACCAGACGTCTGTGAGCGACTCAAAGCGCCCACAGACGGCCATGAGCCGAACAACATTAGTCAGCGAGCGCACTGCATTCCGGTGCTGACCAGTGCCTCAGCCGCTCGCGGCAGTTCTGACGATGCGCTGCCAGCCCGAGAGCACTGCGTCACTGGCCCATGACTTCACTACAGGCTGGAGCGGCGGCCGACGCCACTTATTGACAGCCACCCGCTTGGTTGTTGTGTGGAGCATCGAGAAGGGTAGCAAAGAGTTGCACCGCAATTGGGTCAGGATGAACCCTGCTGTGCCATCAACAGCAGCACATCATGTCGCGACGCCAGCAATGCTTTGGTTTTGATTTTGTATCGCGACTCTCTGTAAGTGAAGACGAAGCAACTGCGCGTGTCGAGGCGACAACCATATTTTATGGGTCACCACCTTGATCATGTCCCTATGAGCTGAGAACAGCAACTTTGAACCAGAGGCATCCTTCCGGTCTGTTCTGCAGCAAGTCAGTTCACGCCAGGTTGTGAAACTGCTTTGTTTGCCCTTGCTCCAACACGTTTTCAGGCTGAGGATGCGGCTCCTGGGTTCATGGACAACTTCAGCCAATTGCGATGCATGGCGCGCCGCCATGCCTTTCGTGTCGAACCTAGCTCACGCACACCAACTCAATGTTTCCTCCGCTTTGTTCGTCTAGAATGACCCTGAGTGCCTATACCCGCCTGGCTGCGTTGCCCCTCCGCTCCTCCGTAGCTGTCGCTGCTCTGCTGGGCGCGGCCGCCGCCATCTCGTTTGGGTCCTGCCTTCCTGCTGCCATCCTTGCTTCCCCCAGCTCGCTTGCCGCTGCTGCCTGGTTTGCCGCTGCCTGTGCCACCGCTCTGGACTGCGTCCCCATCGGCTTCGCCAGCCGTGGTCGCCAGCGCTGCCATCGTGAAGTTGCCGTACACGCCCAGCTGCAGCAGGCCATTGACATACTGTTGCGATACCGACCCTCGGGGAAGAGCAAGCCAATCGCAAAGCAGCAATAGCAGGGTGGATGCCGATGGTACACATACCGCAGTCACAGCGGTGTGCAGACCCCATCCTGGCCATATTGCTGTGGTGCGCGGTGCGCAGTGCGCTGCGTGAACCCCCACATTGCTGCAGCAGGGTGTCGCAATCAAGCGGCCGAGAGACTCACGTCGTCAGTGTCGTCGACGCGCGCAAACTCGTAGCCGACCCCGGCGCAGCGGGACCCCCGGCAGCGCGATGGGTAGTCCAGAAAGTGGCAGGATCCAGACCGCGCCTGCCCCAGCGCCATCCAGCGCGCCGCCGCCGGCGAGCTGGCCCAGGCGGCCGCAAAGGAGAAGCCGCTGTGGCTCATCACAAGCGCGTCCATCTGCGCAGCAGAAGCTGTTTTGGAGCTCGGAACATCGGGGTCGCATGTTTGTCTGCGCGGCAGGCTTCACTGGTGGGTGGCGATGACGTCCAAATGGCAATGGCCCAGGGCGACAAGGCAGCTTGGCGTCGAGAGTTTGGCCATAAGACGCCTGGCAGGTCATGTCCACAGGCCTCACGTGCTGCAGAGCCCTTCAGTCGTGCACGCCCCGCCCAGGAGGCGCAGGGCAGAAGGCCGGCACTTGGAGGGAGAGAGGCAGATTCACACCCGCGTCAGCAGGTACCAGTCGAGGTACGTTTTGGCGGCCTGCCGCACGAGCGCCGCCCGGTCGTTTGCCGGCAGCGCCGCCGCGAGGTGCGGCTTGTCGTTGTGCGTGATGGTGCCGCGCGCCGCGACCACCGGCACGCCGCCCGCCGCCAGCCGCCGCGTCACCGCCTCCAGCGCCTGTGCGGCGCAGGCACGAAGGTGTCCGTTCATCGCCGCTTTGACGAGTAGCAGCAGCTGGCTGTGGGGTATGGATCTTCGTCTGCTCGCCTGCTGGCACAACCAGGATGCTATCGCGGTGTGAAGGGCATCCTTGCCAGCACACTCGCCACAGCCCAGAACCTGTGCGGCTGCGCAAACGTCCATGCGCTGAGGGCAGCCGCAGCTCACGCGACGCAGATTTGACCAGAGTAGCAGCCGTGACCGATCGAGCCCAAGCGGTTGTATTTTTTCCCTATTAGCGGTGCGACACCTGCTGCCTTGCGGCCAGTGACGCGGGTAGTGCTTGACGCAACCACGAGGAGGAGCCTCGTTCGTGTACCTCAGCGGAGTCGGCGGCGATGAAGGCCACGCAGGGGCGCGGCGCTGCATCAGCGCACTGCGCCAGCGCCTCCTCACCGAAGCACCCTGCAGACCTGCTCAGTCAGCAGACGCCACTTCAATGACATGCAATGAAAACTCTGTTCCAGACTGGTTTGCTTCGGACGGCTGCCCCTCGCGCGCAGTCGTTGCCCCTCGCAGAAGAGCTGCCATCAGGAGAGCGACAGGCTGGTCGGCTCAGCCGCTGTACTTGGCGTGCTCTGACCTCGTGTCGCTCTGGCACGCTTGACGCGGCGACCTCGAGCACATGGCATCCAAGGGATGCCACGTGACTGACAACGCGACAGATCAGCCAGGGCAGATCGACTGCAGAGCCTGACAAGCTGGGACGATCCTCAAAAGGGCTGCCGCATGGGATCCTCCACCATGTTGCGCTGAGCGTTATGAACCATCAAACACTGAGCCCGACAGATCAAACACTGAGCCCGACAGATCGACCATGATGAACCGAGCACTGCAAAGTCACAGATTTGCTGAAGCGCACTCGAGGGGCTGACGCACAGGGTCCTCCATCTTGTCGCCGCCCAGACGCACATGGATGCCCACCCTCAGGGCCCCCGGCGTCGTGGCCAGCTGCTGCAGGTAGGGTTCCGCCTCCTGCTCCAGGTACGACGATGGCCGGCTCAGGTACAGCGCCAGGCCTGCGCCAGGCAGCAGAGATGGCTCGCGCCAGCTCCAGAAGGCCGCACGATTTCCAAGCCTCTCGCACTGTCGGCCGGCCTGCCGGCAGGCAGCGGTTGACTCCAAGTCCACCCGTGCGCCGATGGACATACCCATAGTGCAGCCTCGATGACCCGCATCCCCGCACGAGTGGGCCTGCCGGCCGCTCCTCTGGCTGCTCGTTCTGCCATGCTGCGACTCCCATGCGCTGTTTGCCCTCCCATGCGTGCTCCAAAGTGTCCGCCCCAACAGTGTCGAACGGCCCTCGCCTGTGTGCAGCAGGTCACGGACCGGCACGTCCGCCAGGCGGTAGCGCGCCAGCGCCCGCGCGAGCGACGGCGCCTGCAGGAACTCGGGGAACAGCGCCGCGTTGCTGCGCGACTCCACCACATCCGCCCCCCGCCACTTCCCCACGTAGTCAAAGTCTGCAGCACCCAATGCAAGCTGTCTGAAGGGAAACAGCTCGAAGGCGAAGCAGCTCGGACGACAGCACCCGGTTCCAGCAGATGCGGCCTCCGATCACGGGGCAGCAGCGCACCTCCAGGCGCCATGACAGCCGCTGCAGCGTGCCCTGGGAGGCGGTGCATGCCGGCGAAGCTTTCATGAAGCGCTCACCCCGCATCTTGGCGGCGCTGAAGACCTGCAGGCGGCGCCACGCCACGGTTGTGGCTGACGCATTGCCAGGCGCCACCAGACAGGCGCGCATGTCCGGGAAGGCCAGCGTGTCGTCGGACGGCAGCAGGTATTCCTGCACCGGCACTGGCCGCTCCCACTGGCTGACGAAGAAGGAATGCGTCAGCACCGCCTGCGTTGTCGGCAGCGGCAGGGCCGGTGAGTCGTTGGGCGGGTCAGATATGGTCCCAAACTGCACAGTTTCAGGGTTGTGCTTCATGGCTACTCGTGGCATCAACTCCGATGCATGCCAGTACGCGACGCTTTTTCGTGGAGGCGCCCGCGACCAGTCGAATTATAAGCTGCGGGTTGTCCACCTGCCAGAAGGCCAGGTTCTGGCCCTTAACGCGGTCGCCGAGGCCGCCGCACACATGGCCATCATCGCGGCAGACATAGGTGACGACCATTGGGCGGCAGGGTGTGCCGACGCCGCGCCGCAGCGACCACAGCCACATGTCGCGCACGTGCCGCACGATGTGTACCTGCCGAGCGCCTGACCCTGTGGCCGCCTGCTGCAGCCACCTGCGACGTCGCATCAGAGAAAATCTGCGGCTGCGCGGCCTGACCGTCTGCGGCGCATGTGGAATGTTTATAATCGGGAACAGGACATCGTTGCCATGATAACCCCATGAATGCATGTAGGGTGGAAGCATGCAGGCCGTGCTGACTTCACCTGAAGTCGTAGCCCTCATCCAGTGACCGCCCATGCTGGTCGAGACACTCGGCGTATGTGAGCGGCCGCCCCTTGGCGTCTGCCGGCACTGGCTGCGAAAAGTCAAAGGGGCAGCTGTACCGCTCCCGCTGGAAGCCGCCCTTGCTGTACAACAGCTGTGGTTGCTCCTCCTGTGCGCTGCCTGGCCCGCGCACGCCCACTGCGAGTGAGGGCGCGTCCTCCAGCCGGCTGCCGGCGGAGCCGACACCGCCGCTGCTGCCGCTGCGGTGTAGCGCCCGCACCCATGGCACCACATGCTCGTCGCTGTTGTAGGTGACTGCAAGAGCAGGGCAGGTGGTGGTGGCGCCTTCAATATTTCAGCGTGCTAGATCGACACCTGCTCGCGACCCCCTCACCTCTGAACACGACTAGCGCAAAATCAACTATGATGCACATGGACTTCTGACGACATAGTATACAACAGAATGACACTAACTCGTACCTGGGATGAAGAAAAACAGCAGGGCGATGGCAAACACTGGCAATATATGCCACGATCTGGGCTGCCAGCGAGCCTGCGGAACAGTGTGATCTGGCGTGTATACCGAAAGGCGGCTTTGCTTGACGTGTGGCGCCGGCGATGACCCCATGTCACCCAGCCATCACGCTGATCTGACTTCAATTTTCAGCGAGCCGATGTGTCAAAGCACCTTGCGAGCGTCCTGCACTGCTGATCAGCACTGTAACAGGGCGATGACACCTTGCAAACGTTAAGAGACTGCGGTAGCCATGCACCCATGCACTGGAAGTTCATGGGTGTCCCGTTTCTGATGTGCAATACCCCCTTCCCGGGAGCGCCAGGCGATGCTCCACACTCGCGAAGCGGGCGACAGTTGCCGTATATTTCGCCAGCTCCTTCTGACAGCAGAGCACTATTTCAGATTGCAGAAGCGACCTCCTAATTTTGTAAGGCAACGCAACTCGGTGTTGAGCGCATTGCACACGTCCTGTCCAGGAGTAACGCTGCAGTTTCACTTCGGGTTGCACGGCCAATCAGTGCGCCTTGTCTCTCACATCCGGAAGAGCGCAATTCAAGCCAGCTGGCTGCAGTTTCCTTAAGCTTCGCCGGTTTGTGAGCTGCACTCACCGCCAAGCGGCAGTGCTCGTGCGGCTGAAGGAGGTTGTGCAGGATGAGCTTCTTCGGCAGAGTTCTCAGCTACGTCTTCAACGAGGTGCTGGTGAACACCCTGGCCAATAGGTGTGTCCGTCGTCCGCAGTGCGGTAGTTGCGCATGATGTGTTGTCTGCAGGGTGCGCTATTGCGCCCAGGGCTGGGCACGGCATCTGCACATTATACTGCTCGACAATACACAGTATGTTCATCGGTATTCAAGCCTTGAATACGCATTCGCACCTCAACCGTGTGGTGCGTGCAGCAAATCTTTCCAGCGCTTTGCGGTGCGGTCCAGCAAGGCGATGGAGGAGCTCAATGCCAAGAGTGAGTGTCCAGGCAATGGAGAGCACCGCATGCCGCCGTGCTGTGCTGCTTGAGTATGTCTGCATGCAGTTGCACCAGCGTGCCTTCGAGTTTTGCGGATGGTGCATTGTGATGGTGTGCACAAATGGCTGAACGCCTGCTGCTTGCATCTCACAGGCTCGGAGCACAAGGAGCGTCTGGGCTCTCAGGCTTCGGAGTTTGCCAAGACGTTCAGGGAGGAGCTCAAGAAGGGGAGCGACGAAATCTTCAAGGATGCACCGCCCCGCAAGTAGCCAGGCGCTGATGAAGGAGAGCAGCAGGTAGCATTGTGCTGAGGTTCGTTGATGCACCAATACACCCAAGAAAGAGCTGGTGATGTATGGCAAGTGCCAAATCGAGCCCAGCATTCGTTCATTGTGAGTTGAGATCGATCGAGTGAAATGGCATGGCAAGGCGGACACTCCCATCAACAGGCAGGGTGAGCGTGATCTTTTCCGATGCATGAAAGTACCCGTTAAACGGAGCAGGGGTGCCAGACTCAGTGTTCATTTTGCAAGACGACGTGCCCGCCAAGCACATGCACTCCGCACATAAACTCTAGCAGCATCTCCAACCTGCACTGTTCCCCCGCACCAGCGTCACAAAACACAAGTCATAGCCCTGCTGTCAGATCGTTAGCCAGCCAGCCAGCCAGCCCAATATGTCCATCTGTTGCAATACTTGAGCACAACGAATGGAGACGACGGCTGGCAGCCATGCGCCACCTTTGATGTACCTGGCACGCTGCTCAGCCAGGCCAAGCTGTGAACAGCCGGCCGTGGTCGCCACCTCAGCGGCACATGAGCGTGGCCATCAGCGCCGACAGCTCACTGTCGCCCAGCGACATCGTCCCGCCGCTGGCCGCCTCGCCCTCGGCTTCGGACGCGACCGCCGCCGCCGCCAGCAGCGCCGCCGCCGGCACCGACTCTGCGAGCTGCTGCTGAGAGCCGTGAGCGCCGGCGACGGCCAGCCCATCGCCGGCCGACAGCCCGCTGCCGGGCACGCCCCACAGGTTACTGGAGGTGGATCCCCAGCTAGGCTGGCTGGACATTGCGGAGGCATACTGGTCCAGTCCCAGGGAGCTGGCGTGCGCCACCATCCCGCCGCCGCCGCCGCTGCCGTTAGCCGCTCCGTAAGACATTGGGCTGCCGTAGAAGGAGGAGGCCGAGGCCTGGTGCTGGTGCGCCACGCCGGGCGCGCCAAAGGGCGACAGCAACTGCTGCACGCCGCCGGCGCCGCCGCCGCTGAGGCCATCGCCCAGCGCCGGCTTGGCACGTTGCTGCTCCGGGTAGAGGTCGCTGCACGGGTGCAAATGGTGGACACATCGTAAGGCTGAGGGTGAAGGCGACAGTCTTTCACTGGCGAGGTGTTGCAGACATTTCGAGGCCTTTCGCAATATGAAAGCAAGCGTCCAGCTAGAGAGACTGTGGACATTTGCTGGAGGGCAGAGCCATGCCACAGTTTGGCTCTGAAAAGTCGCACCTGGTGCCCGGCAGGAAGTCGCCCCACGGGTTGCCCACCGACAGCATGTCGAAGCTGCTCACGCGGCTGTGCGTGTTGCTAGCCGCCGCGCTGCTCAGCCCGCCGTTCATCAGCGCCGCCTGCTGCGGCAGCAGTTGCGATGCCGCCGCGCCGCCAAAGCCATAACCACTGCCACCAATCATGTAGCCGCCGCCGCCACCGCCCAAGCCGGCGCCACCGCCAAAGGCGCCGGGCGCCTGTGGCCGCTGCAGCGCCGCCGGCGACACGAAGGCCTCCCGCGGCAGCACTGCATCCAGGACCGGGTCCAGCGAGCTGTTGCGGCCGGCGCCGGGAGCGCGCTGCTCCGGCGGCATCGTGCGGCTGTGGCTGTGCACCGTCTGTGCCTACGGCCAGCAGTCGGCGGCTCAAGAGTGTGTGACAACCCACAGGCGCGTTAACGCAGCTGAGCAGCACCTGCAGGACCCCCAGCTCACTAGCAGTGCTTACGTTCGTGATGCAAGAGCGCCGGCACACGCGCACGAGTACGCTCGACACGGCATGCCCTGCCAAGCCGCAGCAGCATCAACATTCGCTGGAAGGCGACGAGGATCTTGCGAGATGGCGGGCGATGCTCACCGGCAGCTGGGAGGAGGGGGCCACGAGCGGCGAGAAGGTGCGTTGGTGGCGCATGCGCACGGTGCCGCCGCCCGGCCGCGCCGCCCCCGCGCGGACAGCGCGGCAAGCGCCGCCGCCACGTCGCCTTGGCGGCGCACCACCTCCTGGCACAGCGCGGCCTGGCTCGCGTCCAGCACCACTCCCGCGGCAGCCAGCTGCGCCGCCTCGTCCGTGACGTCCACCTCCGGCAGGGCTGCGGCACCAACACGTGTGCACGCTTTCAGACAGCAAGTCGTGCATGGCTTGAGCAGCCGCGGCTGAGCCGAGCGAGTTGGGATAATGGACAGGCTGATGGGAGGCTGGATGAGGTCGTGCGGCTTGCGAGCACTCCGCGCCATGTTGGCCGACTCAATGGGGCACCCCAAAATCGTGTATCTGAGGCATGCCTGTGCGCAGGAGCAGCTGTTGTGCCTCCGGCTTGGTGGCGACGTGGCCTTCCAGTAGCCACTGCACGGCCGGGTGCAGCGCGCAGCCGCACAGCTGCACTGCCGCAGCCGCCTGCCACTCCGTGAAGCCTATCCGCCGCAGCTGCACGCTGGCCTGCTGCATCTTGTGCAGCGCCACGAGCTGCACACCATCACCAGCGGCACCTCAGCGCAGATGTGGGACTGACCAAAGCACTCAGGGCCAAGTGAATATACCCATAACTCGCATCCAGGTACGAAGTCGCAGCGAAGAGTTGTAGATGCCCTCTCTCCCATGTGTCGCTGCTTGCTAACTTGCGCTGCTGCTTTGGGGCTGAACTGGGGCCCACAGCGGTCGTTAGCGCTGCTGAACAGCGCCAGCGGGCATGCAGGGTTAGGGTCTATGGTGCCAGGCCACCTGCAGGCAGTGCTCCAGCACGTCGCCGTCCAGGCTGAGCTGCGGCAGCGGCGCCGCCGCCGGCGTGCCGCCGGGCGGGGACCCCGAGGACTCCGATGGTGCCGGCCGGGGGCTCTTAGCGGGCGACGCCACAGGTGACCGCGCCGCAGCCAGGCCCGGCGTCTGGTGCGGCGTCAGCGGCGGCGACGGTTCCGAGGTGACTGATGGCTCTGCCTCCTTCTCCTGCTTCCGCTCGCCCCTCCTGCAGCAGAAGGTTCGTAATCAAAACTTCAGTTCTGCTTTCATATAACTTTCAGAGATAGGTGGCGCGTGGCAATTGCCCTGTCCGACCTGGATCGTGCTCCTCGGCCTGAGACTGCAAACCCTACCACCAAACCAATGCTCTGCTGGCAAGCTGTGCTGGCAAGTGGAGCGAGGACTCACCGCATGTTCTTCCTGAAGGCCTTGCTAAGCTTGGGCACATCCTGCGCTGCATGCGACGTCGCCGGCGCAGCTGCTGGCGGCGCTGCCGGTGGCGCCGCCGCCGGCTTGGCGCTGGTGACTGAGCCCTGCGACAGCCTGCTGCTGGAGGCTTCCGATGCGGCAGAGGACATTGCCGGCAGCAGGCCATTGCCGCCCCACCGCCCCTGCAGTTATGCAAGGCACCATATTCGTGGGCTGCTGTAAAGGCGCATCAGGCGAAAACTCCTGATGGAAGCAGAATGCGAAGCCAACTCCAGACCAAACACAACAGCCCCTTTGCACACGACATGATGCGCGTGCAGCTTGGTGCAGCCAAGTCGCAATTGGCCAAGAAGTCACGTTTGGCTGCGGCGCCGCCGCCTTGTTCGCCACTGACACAGCGGGGAAGGCCTCCGTCGACGACACAGCCGGCGGACTGGGCGGCCGCGGCGCTGGCGCCGGCGACGGCGGCCGCGCCGCCACACTGGACGCGCTGCTGGAAGCACCCCAGACGCTCTTCACCGGCGCGGGCTGCAGATGCATCCGGAAATAGATCAGCAGGTTCATCGGGGCGGATTCAGCGGGTCGTGTGGTACAGTGTGTGTGGTGCAGGGGGCTCTCGGCAAATCCAGGCTGCCTCGAGAGTGGTGGAACCTAATGGCTGCATCGGGAGACGGCAGAATGCGGGACCAGACTTGAAATTCAGCTCCAATGAGGTTTGGGAGGCCAAGAGCAGCTGCGGCCACGGTTTCTGCGGCTACAGTGTGAACACCCTGGAAGTGCCACTCGCCTGAGAGGGGCGTGCTGGCAGCTTGGCATTGCGGGACGCCACAGACTCCTCGTAGCTGCGCATGACGGGCACAACCGGCTTAGCCGGCTTGGCTGCGCCATTTGTGGCGGCGCCGCCGCCGGCCAGGCCCAGCTCCCGCCGGGCAGCCGCCGCCGCAGAGGCCAGAGACTCCTTCTTGGCTGCAGCTGCCTTTGCCTTTGGCACTGCCGCAGCTGATGCCCTGCATTGCGAGATATATGCCATTGCAGAACCGTCCGACGAGCAGCAAAGTAGACTGCAGCAGGCGACAGCCTTAATGCAACAGTTTGTGCTTGCAACTCATGCCAGACAGGTGATGGCCAAACACTTAGCGGTTCGCAAAGCTGCGGGCTGAATGGCAGATCTGTGCAAGCAGAGCGTAAAATTGCTCACGGTCGGGCGGCAGCAGCAGCTTTCTGCTGCGCCTTGAGCTTCGCCTTTTCCTCCTCCCGTTCCTTTGCACGCGCCGCCTTTGCCGCTGGGCCAAAGCGCGGGGTCGGCTCGGGCACGGGTTCAGGCATCTTCGCCTGTCGGCCAAGCGAGCTCATTGTGAGGCAGGCTGCGGACTGTGAGGCACGTGTCGCAAGCAGTTGTGGACATGCAGCGTGATGTGGACCCCCGGAAGGCCCACTTCTTGCTGCTCACCAAGGACCCCACCTTTTTCCGCTTCTTCGTGCCATCATTGCGCACATGGATCGGGTGCGACTTGTCGATCTGCATGCGAGACAGGCTGTCAAGCTTATGTTGGCTCTCATGAACCTTGCACTCGATAAGCCAAGAGCACGACATGTTGTGACATGACATGGAGGTGGCGCATTCGCCGTCAGAGCGCCGCTCACCTTTCCACGGCACGGCTCATCATACCGCGTGGCCTTCCCGCAGCCACGAGGGCACTTGAAGCCGGTCTTACGGTTCCTGCGATTGTGAGAGACTCGTGTTTATAGCGTCCACGAAAAACATGCAGAATCAGCGCTGTTCGCCTGAGGTGCGAGGTGCGGGTCTAGACGAGGCCGAGGCCCCAGCCTAGCACGACCAACCTGCTCACATGTTTGCCTTGAAGCATGGACGCATCAGCATCATGCAACGCAGACGACGTTCGTGAGGCTGAGATGCAGGTCTGAAAATCTGCGGATTGATGCATGTCAAAAGAACTCTTGGAGCAGGTCCATTGCGCCACTCACTTCTCGCAACGAATGTTCTTGAGGTACTTCTCGAGGCACTCCTGGTGGTATAGGCTGGCCTCCTCCGGGCAGTTGGGCGCAAAGGTGCAGCTCAGGGCATTCAGCTCCTGTGTTTCCGTGTCGCACTTCTCGCCACACAAGTCGCAGATGCCCTCAACTGAATGAAGACCAGAGATGCCACCGACGCCCGACATCGATGGTGGTGCGCGGGCGGGCTGCTGCTGGAGAACCAGTGTTGGCTAAACCGCGGTCCCGCTGAGAGCAGCCGTCATTGCAGAACGCCGCAAGGGGGCGGTGCAACAGATTGCTGCGCCGCTTTCAAAGCTGCATCTGCAGGTTGCCCTGGTGCGGTTTGCGGGTCAGGTTTTGAGTTGGTGCACCGCGACTCCTACCGAGCGCTGCATTACGGTTTCCCATAATGATTAGATGTGCTATGTAAACCCTTGGCAGTGCAAGACCTGAAAAGGCGGGCAGCTTGGCGGCTCGCGAAAATAGGGCGCGATGGAACACCTTTAATTGTTCACCGACTTTGCCAAGCGCTGGTCGAATGCACCGTCGCCGCGAGGCCACGGCGGAGGTGCCGGTAGTCAACAAGCGGGCGGCACACGGTCCGCCGCCGACTGGCTTTGCCTTTGATACCTGCTTCTGTTCATTTGCCCTTGACACCTGCTCTTGCTCATTCTCGAGTGTCGCATACTGCTGCTGCGCGTTTAGAAGACCAAATGGACTTAGTGCTACTCGGGTTTAATCGGCCGGCGGCGTGCGGCGGCGGGCGGCCCGCCGCTTCCCACCAGGCCTGACTTTCAGCTGTGATATGGGGTGCCCCACCCCTACGTTGAGCTCTGAGTTTAGATTGCAGACCAAATCATGGACCGCCATGAGGAAGCTGTGCCTGGATCTAGTGGACTAGGTCGTAGGATGGGTAGTGACTGGCGTACACGCATGACGCACGCAGCACACACTGCAGACTGCACTTACCCGTTCCTACCTAAAAATATGCTGGCTGATGGCATGCAGCATTCTACTGAAGGCATTGTCATCACTCTATCTTCCCTACAGCTGCGCTGATGTGCCTGCCACGTTCAGCACAATGATTCCACAAAGCCCAACATGTTTATGGTCATGAGCTGCCTGCCTGGCTGCAACCCAAAAGTGCTGGATACGGCTGCGACCGACGCGTACATCGCTCAGAACAGCGACGTCTTCTTCATGATCCTCATGATTTCCTCCTGGTTGACCTCGCTGTCGCCGTCGCGGTCTGCACAGGTCACACGAACGAGTCAGTTTTGACGTGACCGTCACAGTCGAAGGCCCACATGCTCGAATCATGAGACAGCACAGTGCAGTGCTTCATAAATTGTGGAGTCAGCTGCAAGCACCACCAGTTGCGGCTCGAGGACGCACCGGCCTCGTCGATCATCTCCTGCAGCTCCTCATCCGTCAGGTTCTCCCCAGCTCCCCGTGCAAGACATAAGAGGCTCGCCATCACATGCTGTCGTGGTGCACCTCCAAGGCAAAACACTCGATGCCACAACAAGATACGTTCGCTGTAGCGGCATATCAGTCGCCCTTTCAGCAGCGCGCAGCATAATCAAAAGTATAGATTGTGATGCGGTCTTGACCCAGAGCACTCAGCGACGCACTTGGCCACCCGCTTGAGGTTTTTAAAGGGGAGTTTGCCGGTGTTATCGTCGTCGAATAGCTTGAAGGCCTTGGAGACTTCTCTCCTTGCTGTTGCGCTCGCCCAACTTGGCTGTCATCATGGTCAGGAAATCCTCAAAGTCGATGGTGCCGCTGCCGTCCTTGTCAATATCGGCGATCATCTTCTTCACCTCCTCCTTCTTGGGCTCGAAGCCCAGCGCCCTGCATCGGCCATGCGCAGCCCTCATGTGCATGTTCTCTCAAAGATAGCACAGGACAGCAGAGGATATGGCAGCCGCTTGCAGAGGATGCATACGCGCCATGCACTGTGGTCAGCAATTTGCCGATTGCGGCGCGGCAGCCATGCGAGCGCAGCGCACCTCATCGCCATCTTGAGCTCCTTGGCGTCCATGGTCCCGGACCCATCGCTTCCCTGCCCCCGCACATGTTGCACTCTTGATTGGCACACTGATCAACCCTGCTCACGGATTGATGACGCAGGGCTGTCCGCGCAAACATGCCACGGCACCGTTTCGGTGCATACACGCACATTTGAATCAAAACAGTCAACGTGCGCGTCGAGCATTTGAGATCGCACCCGACGTCTCATGAACGCACTGCACGCACCTGATCTCCTGCTTCTGTTCCTCTGTCAGCCCTGGCGGCTGGCCTGCTTTCTTGTCCTTACAGGCTACCGTGACAGCCTTGAGATAGCTCTGCAACGAGAGAACAGCAGTAAATGTCAATTGTAGATAAATCGTGTCCTGCGAACGAACTCTGTGCACCGCGAGTTGGCGGGCGCTCGGCAAATCGGCTGGCGTACACTGCCAAGCATGTGTGAGAATGCTGGTTTCTGGCAGTCGATTTAAAGATGTGTATTTAGATGTTTGAGGTATGTATTTAAGCAGCCTCGACGATGATTCTGCTCCTTGCGACCGTTGCGAATCTTGAGTAGTGCTGTCCGCGAGCGCCGCGCGCACGCACCATTTTGTTGAACTGGGGTTTGCCCGGCGGGTGGCCGTGCCGTCAGACAAGACCGACGTCAGAACCTCAATTATTTCACAAGCAACTTTTTCCGCGCCCCGTCGCCTCACAAATGATGTCGCGGATGAGCCGCGGGTCTTGATGCACAGCGGACTCTCGGAGTTTGCTGCCCGACGCTCCGCACTCCGACAAGAACCTTGCAGAGTCTGCGAGGTCAGAATTCACACTGCTGCTGGTTTGGCTGCTGTCATCCGCGTGCACTCGATTCCGTCCGCTCGCAGCAAAGCGTGCGCGAAGGTTACGCCAATTCAAAGGGTTTAGCGGGACTCGCTCCTGCAATTTCGCAAACTCGCTCAAGGCAGCTCACACCAACTCTGCCCAACCGCGCCTGACTCACTCGACGCTGTGCCGTGGCCGCGACGTTCCCCACTGTCCGTGCATCCAGCAGCTTCCGGTCACTGTCACTGTTCACGGCTGCTGTCACCAGGCGTCGCAGTGTCAGCCAGCACGTCTTGACAAATATTTCAAGTTTGAGCTTTGCCGCGCGAATCGCCGGTTTGGTCGCCACTGCCAGGCCGCAGGCCGTAGCAGGAGCCAGCAGTGTCTTTGAAACAATAGCATGCAAGAGCAGAGGCCCGTCACGCGAGCAGCGGCCGCCGCAGCAGCGGCAGCAGCAGCAATGGGCCCGGACGACCTGCGAGACGCCTTGTCACACCCGCACCAGGCGGCCGGCAAGCGGGCTCAGCATGCAGACGTGTTCAAGGTGGGCCCGAATGGCTCACACCCGACTCCCTGGCGGACGAGGCCTGCTGATTGTCACGGTCCGCGATCATGATGTAGCGTCAGTGACACACGAATCTTTCCAATGTGCAGGGCGCGCCGGGAGGCTCGAAAAAGGGCCGATCAGCATTCAGCGACCTCACAAACAGGAGTCACCAGTCGGCAGATCGGCAGGCGGCAGGAAAGGTGAGATTCCCGAGCCTGCTGCTTTGTCAGACGACCTGTTCGTGTGCCTGTTGCAAGCCGCAGGCCTGTTATCGGCGCCTTGAAGAGGTGCAGACTGTCCGTCTGATGCGTCTTGCAGGCGGACACCTACAGCAAACCGTCGCAGCGGGTCTCCGCTCCAGCGGCAGCAGCTGAGGCGGTGAGCTGCTAAGGGCCTTGGTGCCTTGAGCTTCAGCAAAACCTCCTCTGTGGCATGCAAGACGGACGCAGAGGTCCAGAGTGGACATCCTGACCTGAGGCGTCTCCTGCAGCAGGAGCGCAACCCCTTCGATCGCGTGCGGGAGTCGCGGAGCGCTGGCGTGCCCTCACATTACAGCCGACAGCAACGTGCGTCTGCATGCAAGTTGCATTTTCCTTCGAATGACTTCTGGGTTTGCCTGCCTGCTGCACACGGAGCGTGGCAACTCGATCTGCACAGGTGATGTGCGTCTTACACGAGTGCAATGATGCTGTGCAGTCAGCGACCGCTATGCTGTCGACACCTTCCAGCCCTCAGTCCCAGCCCCAGCCCCGACGTGGATCGACATCGACGCCCTCAGCAGCCTGCTGGGTTGCCCAGACTACGTCGTGCCGATCTTTGAGCACCTGCGGCAAGCGGAGGTGTGCATGACGGACAGCACCCGCAGCAAGTAATCTTCACAACCAATGGCATGCATTCCCAGATGCTGCAAGGTCCAGCGGCCGCTTGCCCAAACAACATGGTCTGTTTGCATCTGAAAGCGTGATCCCTGACAAGGGCACAGATAGCTGAAGTGCACGGGAGGCTCGGCCAAAGTGTGGATGGCTGAGTCGTGCAGAGGCACAGTTTGCTCTGGGAACAAGTTCATGCGGTTCAGAGCGGCTGCCACCCAACAAATGATGTCAAGTAACTGGACACGTGTCGTGACCTGCAGAAGCGGCGGCGACCGACGCCCAGCTACCTGGAGTCGGTGCAGACAGACATGAACGCCTCGATGCGCGGCATCCTGGTGGACTGGCTGGTGGAGGTGTGCCAGGAGTACCGCCTGGTGTCCGACACCCTGTTCCTGGCGGTGTCCTATCTGGACCGGTACCTGAGCCTGGTGCCCGTCGCTCGTGGCCGCCTGCAGCTCGTCGGCGTGACTTGCCTGCTGCTGGCGGCCAAGTACGAGGAGATCTACGCACCTCAGGTGCGCCGCACTAACCTGATGTTCTTTCGCAGCTGTCCTACTCATCTGCTCGCACGGCGTGCTGCCCCATCTGTGAAGTCAGCTGGACCCGGGCGGACACAGGCTCTGGCAGCAGGCGACTTGTCTGCGCTGCACCTGCTGCTGCTCACACAACAGTGAGCTCTGCCCTCTGCAGGGAACACGGCCGTTGCCTGTGGCCTGCATGTTGCGGTTCTTGCAGTCTGCAGCGAAAGTGTTCTTGGTCCGCAAGCATTCCACATGCAGCAAGACACTGACAGCCGCGGTGCAGACACACTCGAGTCGTGCTCAACACGCCTGACTGCCGGCGCCACAGGTGGACCAGTTCGTGTACATCACGGACAACACGTACACGCGGGGGGAGATCGTGGCCATGGAGGAGCACATCCTGGGCGTGCTGGACTTTGAGCTGACGCAGCCCACCGCCAAGACCTTCCTGCGGCGCTTCATCCAGGTGCGGGGTGGAATCCTTGCCCATCATGTGGGGGCTTTTGCAGTGCAGTACAGCGCGAGCACTGTCTAGCCGGTCGATCCATACGCTGAGGCACATGGCGGCTTTCATGCTTCCGTATAGACTTCTGCACTCAGGGTATGCTAGTGTACAGGGAACCAGCTTCAAAAGGGATGTGCAACTTGGGTGTTGACGTATGTGCATGCAGGTCTAGTTTGCATGCTTTGGCCGATCAAGGGTGCCTCTCAGCGCGTCAGACGGACAAAAGCATGATGTCCTGCCATGCCAAATGCGCAGGCAGCGATGGCGGGCAGCGCGCTGCCGGACGCGCGGCTGGAGCACTTGGCTGCTTACTTCGTGGAGCTGGCCCTGTGCGAGTACGGGGCCTTGCACTTTCTGCCTTCCTGCACGGCGGCGGCGGCGGTGCTGCTGGCGCAGTTCTGCCTCGGCGTGCGGGTATGGTCGCCCACCCTGGAGCACTACAGCCGCTACGCGCCGCCGGACCTGCAGGTGCCGGCGCGCATCCTGCACCACCTGGCGGTCGACGCCTACGGGCGGGAGCACCCGCCGGCCAGCCGGGAAAAGTTCTCCAGCGCCAGGTGCGCGCAGCGTGTCGTGCCTGTTTGAAGCAGTGCAGAAACACTCCCGCGCTAGCACTAGGAGCAGTGTTGGTGCACAAGGAGAGAGGTTGCTGCGGAGAAGTCGATTAACCGGATGATCGTCCTGTTGCAAGTATCCGGCAAAGCCGTGCTTTTCCTCAGCCCAATCCCGCCTCCGGCTCATGTGAATTCCTTTCCTGTGTAGGTATAAGGCAGTCAGCCTGCTGCGGCCGCCGGAGTCGCTGCCCAGCTGGCTGTTCAATAGCTTGACAGCGGCCTGCTGACACCGCGTCGAGATTCGTGGCAGGACTTGACAGCACCTCTTTCAGCCAACAGTGTTCCACAACAGTCACAGGCTAGACGTGACAAGGGTCCACAACACATGTACCTACAGCCGCGCTGAGAGACGCGCTGCAATGTTTGCGCACTGTGACCAAGCAGCAATGCCGCATGTTCTCCATGTCAGATCAGCAGACTCGTTGTTTCTCGATTTGTTCTGCATGGCAGCCCCATTGCCACGTCGCTGGAGGTGGTGGGCACTGCGTGGCCAGCCATGCCATGTGTACCTAGGTATTGACACACCTGACCCACACGCCATCGTGCGTGTGACTGAACATTGCAAAGCTGGATGAAGGTGTATCTCAATACCATCACGTCGGCGCAGCTAGGTACTTGCAGCAGGTTCTCTCAAAGAGAATCTCACAAGCCTGCAGGGAGTCTCAAAGCATGAGGAAACACTGGTGGATTCATACACACACTGGTGGATGCATTTGGCACTCCCCTGCGCGTGACCGCCCTATGCAGCGGTGCACAAGTCCCCCTGGAAGCTGAAATTCTTGGTAGCCAGTCCTTCACCCGTGTCACTCGAGGTGTTTGCAGCCATCCAAAGCACATACAAATCTTTCGACAGCATGCATTCAATGATGCACTGTGGTTCTATGACGACGCTGCGTGGGCAATCGGCGCTTCAGCACTGCCAGGCACCGCTGTCCTGCGGCAGGAGCAGGCATGCACCGAGCGGCCAGCGGTGCATGCAGGCGTCACGAGCGGCGCTCGACGAGTTCAGCCAGCCACGCAAGGCGCGGCGGGACCTGGCAGGGCCGGCGCATGTGTTCGCGCCCGCGACAGAGTCACGGGACGCCACGTCTTCAGCCAGCGGCAGCGACCTGGAGCTGGAGGAGCGCACCACAGACGGCCAGCCGCAGGCGCTGCCTTCCTGGCCCAGCCCGGTGTCCATCGCGGACGTCACGCGGCCGGTGGCAGCCGACCGGGACATCATGAACCAGAACCTGATGAACATCGGGGACCGGCACGAGACGCTGCAGGCCGCAGCGAAGCAGATATTCGGCGCGGGCGGCAAGAAGCTGCGGCCTGTCATCGTGTTTCTGGTCGGCAGGGCCACGATGCAGCTAACAGGCCTCAGGTGCACCTCTTAAGGGGACATGCCATCCATCGAAGCGTGTGCCTCATCATGCTGAGCGTATAGCAACTACCGACTACGTTGTCTGATGATATGATAATGATGATCGAGCTCTGTATCACCGCTAGCATGCAACCTGACAAGCAACTTGCCCTCGCTTGCTTTTCCGCAGTGACCTCACAGAGCAACACAGGCGGCTTGGGGAGATCATCGAGATGATTCATACAGCCAGTCTCGTTCACGACGACGTCCTGGATGAGTGCGACACACGCAGAGGTGTGGGGCAGCTCGATGTGCACCATGACACTCCTGCAGAATGTTTGATGCATGCTGAAGCTGCATCGTCCTTGTCTGCTGACGGTGACATTTTTCCCTGTGATCTGTGCGCAGGGCAGCCCACTGTGAATGCAAAGTGGGGCAACAAAAATGCAGTTCTGGTGGGCGACTTCCTTTTTGCACGGTCGTCGTACCTTTTGGCGCACCTTGAAAACAACGAGGTATAGGGCTTGTTCATGGCTTGCTGCCACCCCAAGCGCAGGACGGCATTGCTGGTGTCCTGTATGTTTCTCTGTGCATTGCTGCACCCTCGCTGCGCCTCGCCGTCGTGTGCTTGATTAGTTGACCCTGAGCCATTGTGCTGTGCTGCAGGTGATCAAGCTCATCAGCCAGGTCATCGCAGACTTTGCGGATGGCGAGATCAACCAGTCGCAGTCGCAGGTGCGTGCGCGTGCCGCCATTGGAGACGTGCCTCGCGAACACAGGCACAGGGCGACGCTGGAAATTATCACACACGCTTCCTGCATCTCTTACTTCAGATCACCCTCTCCTCTGCACCAGCTTTGGGGCAGCGCCGTGGCTCTCAGGCTGCATCTTTGCTTCCATGCCAGCATCCGGGCGGGGCCTTCGAAAACGCAGAACTCGTCCTCATTCAGGATGCATGCTAATTCATCTTTTCCCTGCGCGCAGTTTGACACTGACCTCACCATCCAGCAGTACCTGGACAAGTCGTACTACAAGACAGCGACACTGATCGCATCCAGCTGCCGCGCGTCCGCCATATTCAGCGGCGTCGATGCCGACGTCAAGCACGCCATGTTCGAGTACGGCCGCCACCTGGGACTGGCTTTCCAGGTGCGTTGACAAACTCGGCTGGTAGGCTGTGTTGGTGGGTGCCGTGATGACGGGTGCGTGCGCCGTATGTTCCTGTGCATGCATCGTGGCTGGGCCTGACGTTTGGAGGGGACGACTCTTAGGGTGAGTTGACACTGGACCAACTGCAAAAACCCATGGCATGTTGTTGCTGCAGGTAGTGGATGACATCCTGGACTTCACGCGCACATCGGAGGAGCTCGGCAAGCCGCAGGTGCTGCTGAAACTTGCTATGTGACGCCCTGCCTGCCACCTTCAAAGCTCACATCTGACCGTTTCGACACCCTGCATCCACTCCTCATCCTCTGCTGCCGAGGCGTGAGTGCAGCATGTCGCCAGTAGGCTGTTCAGGCCACCGTCCTCAGTCGTAGAGACCGTGTTCCCAGTCGAGTTCAGAACAACAGGACACTGACCCTGCCCCGACCGCTGATGCTGCTCTGGCGCTGCTGCGACGCAGGGCCAGGACCTGATGAGCGGCAACCTCACGGCGCCGGCGCTGTACGCGCTGCAGCACGAGGAGCACGGCGCGGAGCTGCGGGCGCTCATTGACAGCGAGTTTAACGAGCCGGGCGGCCTGCCGCGCGCCATCCAGCTGGTCCGCGCCGGCGGCGGCATCGAGCAGGCCCGCACCCTTGCGCGGGCCGAGGCAGAGCAGGTCCCCTCCCTTTCCTCCCTTTGTCAAGTTCCCTGGTTTCGTCGTCCTGCCAGGAGGCCCTTACCCAGAGGCGCATGCCGGCATCGTGCGTCGAAGCTGCATGCTGCGCCCTGCTGGCAGCCCGTGGTGGGGGCGGCACACCCCCTCTCCTCTGGCTGTGTGCCGACTTCTGCATGCTGAAAATGCGCATGCCGGAGCTGCGTGGCTGCCTCCTGGCAGTTGCGTGCCCAGCGGCGCGTTGAGCTCCTTTTTGGCGGCGCATGTGTCTACCCTTGTTTCTCAGTATGAGTCGGAGGAGGAATGAACGAAGCGTGCTGCTGCGCAGAATCGTCTGCGGCACAATGATGGCTGTAGCAGCCGGTTACAGACGCTGCAGTCTGGACTACCTTCCGAGTCAGACGTCCACTCATCATTTGGCACCGACCTTTGGCATGCTGTCCCCCTTGCAGGGCCTCCAGTGCTTGGCGTGCCTGCCGGAGTCAGACGCCAAGGAATCTTTGAAGATGATGATCAGCTACGTGCTGGAGCGCCTGTACTGAGGGACTCACTGTTGCGGAGAGGCTCGGAGACATGTCGGGCGATGGCGCAAAGCCGTCGTCGTGGCCTTCCGCAAGAGCATATGGGGTTGAATCGTGGGGTATTGTCAGCGTTAGGATTCTGGGCTATGGCCGATTTTGGGATGCAGCACACGTTGGAATGGACGTAGACGGTCGATTGTTTTACTCTGCTGCTGTGGCCCGGAAATTGCAGGAAACTGAGGACCTTTGCTGATTTGAGACTGCGTCATATTACTGAAGAATACAGTAATAACACACGGAGTTTGTGGGCGCCTGAACAAAACGGGCACAATGTCGCACATGCTGGTAAGTTGTATCCAGATACAGCAATGGACCACGCTGGTCCATTTCTTATGGCTCTCTCCCTCAGAATTCAAAGTGACCGCTCGGAACTGGGACTGAATGTTCCATGACGCAGGTTATGCGTCTCTAGATGTCTAGAAATTATGCACTCTCAACCTGGAGGAACGATTGACATCTGCAGAGTGCTGTGAAGCTGTCGCTCGAAGATCCTGTGCAGTGCCATCCCGAACTTGTGAAGTGCTGCTGCCAAATCGCTGCATTTTGCCGCTTCAAGTGGCAGGCGCCGCATGGTCCGGCGTGTTGCATATATCGCCTCTGGTGTCTGCCTCTAATCCTCCACCACTTGTTACCGCTCACTTCCCCTTGCGGGTGGCGACGTAGAAGCTGCTGTACATGTTGACGCGGTCCATGAACACCTTGTCCGCCCGCTGCAGCTGCTCCACCTGTATGGCCCCAGGAAAAAAAACTTGGTGATTCGAGTGCATACTCGCGGTCTGTGGTGCAGCATCATACGCATGCTGATCACACAATGTATGCCTGCTGTGACGCATTTTTGCGGCAGTGGGGGTCAGGTGCGGGTTTGTCAGCGGGCGCACCTTAAACCCTGCGGCGGCAATGATGCCAGCGTACGGCGGCTCGATGGCGGCGGAGCGCCAGATCACCCGGCCGCCTGGCACGACGTGCTGCGACAGTGCTGTGGCCAGCTGCTTCGCGTAGATCTCGCACATCCAGTCGACGTGGTCCATCAAGATGACCTAACAGAATGACCACGCCAGACGTGGAAAAAGGACCAAAATAGACAAATATACAGCAGGGTTGCGCTCAGGGCGGCAGGATTGCTTGCAGAAGGATGCAGAGCCGAAGCAGGACTTGTCACAAAGGCCAGGTCTTGATCTTCTGTGCAAGATTGCAGCGTGTTAGGTCGCCGCCACAACATTGCCGACATGTAGCAGGGCTTTGAACCTTTACAGCATACCTCAAGTATAACAACTTGGGCTCTGCAGACTCGTTCTGGAGTCACTGTTGAGCATCAGAAGGTTTGCAGAAAGGCACAAGCACCTTGGAGTACTGGCGCTGCTTGAGGGCGTCCATGAAGGTGCCGGAGACGATGTTGAGGCCCTCCAGGCGGCCCGCCTTGAGCGAGTTGAAATTGCTCTCCTCCAGGTACGACGGGCAGTTGTCCCTCGCGAACCTGCAGTACCACACCACGCGAATTGAGGGCCCAGGGCACGTCATGGTGGTCGAGGAAGGTGAGTGGGAGGGCCGTGCAGCATTCGGGGCAACGGACAGCAGCTGAAGCCAGCGCCGCTTGAGAGCCGGATGCCAGTGGCAACCGCTGCCAGAGTCAAGCCAGGGGTGCGCATGTTTGCAGCGATTGGATGCGCTACAGAGTTCCTGCTGTTGGCGAAGCCGGCACCTGCCGGTGAGGCAGTTGTAGTAGAAGTAGTTGTCGGAGCGCAGGTGCGAGTTCTGTGCGACACCGTCCAGTGTGCGGGCAACGTAGCTGGCAATGCTCAGCCCGTCCTTGTGGATCTGCGGCGAAGGCAGGCGGCCATGTCTGAAGCTCGGTGTTTGGCACGTGCACATGATTGTCATGTCTGTGCAAGCAATTGCAATCTAGACATGAAGGTGTCAGCAGCATGCGATGCATACTCGTCAATATTTGATATGCACTTACCAGCCTGTACTGCTTGCACGGGACGCCGCCGCCGAACCTGTGCCAGTACCACCAACAAGGCTCAGTCTGGTAGGGTGGTGAGCGCGAATATATCAGGTAGCTGCAGCAGGCGAGCTGAAAGGTTGGCTCTGCACGAAACGACCTGCGCCTGCTGTCATACAGCAGGATGCAGACATGTGCATCAGGGAAGCAGTTTGCAACAGCAGCCAAAGAAGCAGCCGAGGCGCACCAAAGCACGAAGCGGTTGAAGAACAGCAGCGACACCAGGCTGATGAGCGCATTGACGAGCCACGTCGGGCCGCTGCGCAGCAGCCGCACGGGCCAGGCGGCCTCCCAGGCGGCCCGCTGGTCCTCCAGGGTGGGCGCGGTGGCCACACGCAGCACCGCGCCGCCCAGCCCCAGACATTTCATGATGATCTGGAACATCCAGACCACCTGCCCCTGCACAGTGAGGGCAGGCGCAGCTGCTCAATGCCACGTCACATGTCGAGACTGCTGCCGCAATCAGCATGCAGTGACATGAGACGGCGCTGCTAGCTGCCCGCCATAACCAAGACGGAGCTGCATTGTGCCATGGTGTTGCAGAGACGAATGTCATGAGTGTGCCTCGTGACAGCCTCACCATGCCGCCCTGGTAGTAGAGGCCGCTGCGGAAGTAGTGCAGTCGGGTCTTCCAGAAGGTGTGGCTGGTCTGTGTCAGGAAGGGCGCCAGCCGCGTCTCATACAGCCGCTCGATGTGGGCGTGCCGGCCCTCCCCAAACATCGCCCACACGTCCTCGTACTGCAGCTCCCTGTTGTGCAGGCACCGTTCCGATATCAGGACGGCAGCACGAGGCTGGGGCGCCGTCCCGTGGCAGCTCGACACGCGCAGCAGAGACCAACCGGTGGGCGTGCTTGCCTTTTGGATGGTAGCTGCCTCCATCGATGACTGTACGACTGGTGATGCTCCTGCATGTCGACAGCTGCAGAGAGGCGATATGGCAGACAGGCGGTGTAAAACCCTGCCTGATGGCGGTGGCCTTGAGCTCCAGCAGGGCGCTCTGCGCCGGATTGCAGTCCACGGCGGTCACTGAGGACGCGCCCTGCAGGCACATGTTGATGGCGTTGCAGCCGCCGCTGGTCAGGGTCAAGCACACGTCGCCCTTGCCCACCCGCAGCACCTGCAGGCAGCGTGATGAAGCACGTGGAGCGCAGCACAAGAGACATGGCACCGAAGGGCCTAGCATACCGCACTTGCACAGCGCATGTCATGTAAGTGGTGTAGGCGGCGGAAGATGGATCGCTGCCGGACTCGATGAAGCTGGTGTAGCAGAGCAATCTCATTTTAAAAAGCAGCCAGCGACAATGCGCACCTCCATGTCTGGCCGCGGGTCCTCCCACGACTGAGTGTACAGGAAGGTTGGCGGGAACATCGGCGGCGCCTCCACCTGCATCGTGTCGCAGATGTTGTCAAACACGCAGCTGCGCAGCATCCACCGTGAGGTGCAAGGAAGCGGAGCAGGCAAACACACCTGGCAGAGCCGAAGGCCAGACGCACTCGGTGATCAGATGAAAGGTCAGGAAATATGAAGGAGGGCCTCAGTGCGTCCAATCAGAGGCACACCTTGTTCTCCAGCAGCACGGTGGCGAGCTGCGGCACGTGGCCCACCCACACATAGTAGGGCGCCCGCAGGTAGGGCACGTAGGGGATGCTGCCCTGGCTGTTGGTCTCCCACACGCGCGACAGCTGGTGGTCCAGGTATTGCCGCCGTTCCGGCCCGATGTCGATGCTGTCTGTGTCGAAGATGCACCTGCGGCAGCGGCAGCAGATGTGGTTCAAAGGACTGTGCGTGTGACGGCAGCAACGACCGCTGCCAGCTGACAGCTCCCAGGGTCGCATGTGGAAACAGGGAGCTACTTGCTGTAGCCGCCAGCGTCGCGTCCCTGCAGCCGACACGTGGCGCAACGAACGAGTGCAGCAGCGGCAGCCCCACAGAAACGCACCGCCAGAAGAAGCGGCGCGCCCAGGTCATCTGCCGCAGCGGCAGGTCGAACTTCGAGGACACGAAGAAGTCTGTGACGCCCATCAGGCCGCGCTCCGGGTCCAGGTAGGAGATCGCCTGGTCCACCGCCGAGTGAAATGGCGGGATCACTGCACGAGAGCAAAGCTGCACTTCAGCAAACCAGGTCGCTAACACCTTCTGCACGTCAGAATCAGGGACGCAATTCTCGTTGCGGCCGCCGGCAATTGGGCCATATTTTGGCTTCCGACGGCCCTGCTGGCAGCGTGGCATGCGGAGCCCCTGAGCCGGTCCTGCTATGGAGCGAGCCAGCGCGTCACGTGACCTGGGCAAGAAGAAGAAGGCGCGCACTGGACAGCGAGTAGGAGAAGGTGACGGCGGTGGCCTGCCCTGGGGGCGCAAAGGTGCAGGCGTCCCCCTCCACTACGTGCACGTTGGTCCAGCCCTTGGCCGCCACCTTGAGCCGCGCCTGCTTGCACAGACTGGCGCACAGGTCCACCACATAGATGGCCTTGAATTGCGCCAACGGCAGGTACTCCAACATCATCTCCACGTTGGCCTGCGCGCACGGCAGGCGGGAGACTGGGTGAGATACTTGTGTCAATTGCGGCCAATTGTGTGCACACATGTGTCGGGTGCGAGAGTCTGATGACAGGCTCTGCAGGAGATTGTTCTTGATGAGTCGGGGAGGCTGCAGGTTGGCAAACCACGAGCACACCAAGACCAGCACTACGAGAACACCCAGGACTAGGCCCAGACAGACTGATCGATGAACAGTAAGCGTGCTGCTGCGATGAGACTTCAACGATCACATCGCGAGCCGCACTGGTGCCCCCTGGCCTGCCGCCCGGCGGCCGGCAACGAAGTTTCGCCACACGGCAAAGGTGCGAATATTTCGGCGATTTTCGAAAGCCGCACCCCTGTGCCGCCGCCGAGGTCCACCCACACCAGGTTGGTCTGGTACCTCAGCCTTGCCGCGACCGCCGCCAGCATCTGTTTCCTGCCCCACAGAAAGCTGCTCCTGAAGCGGTCGTCTGCACGGGCACACGAGCGTCCAATCAGCAGGTGCAGGTGGTTTGAACCGTCTCCGATGACCATTGCGACGATGCATAAGATGAATCAAGCAGACAGTAGAGTGCCAAGACATGTGGCGGTGGCGACAAGGGCCCCGGCAAAGACTGACTGCCGGGTTGGGCGAGCCGAGATCACAGTCCGCAAGACGCTCCGACAGGCCAAAGCCACCGCGCCAGCAAAATCACCCAGCACGTGACCAAAGGCAACGATTAAAGACTCACATGCTGCTGCTTGCGGCCCGTAGAAGGATTCCAGGCGCTCAGCGTGATCGCTGCCGGAAGCCTTCTTGAACCACATGGACTTGAGGACCGTGAGGTCCTGCTGCACGCCCTTCAGCGTCTCCATGCGGTCCATGCTGCGGATCCTCTGGATCAGGCCGGGCCGTACAGCGGCGCCCAGCTGGGCCTCCCCGCCTTTTCCCATGCTGAGCAGCGAGTGTGCGCCTCTTCTTGGAATGGTCTGCTGACGACGGCAAAATGGGCTGCTGACCCCTGATCAGACCGCTACAACTGCGCCAGCTCCTTGGAGGTGCAGTATGGGGCCCAAAACATATGGTGCAGCACACAGCGCGCCGGCTGGCCGCTCAAACAGGTCGAGATGCCTTCGAAAGGCATCTCGGTCCCCCGTTTCGCCTGTACCGTATCACTGCCCTGCTGCAATCCTGACTTCAACTCTGCGAGTCCCGCCTTGCCGCCCGACAAATTTTCAAATTCGTGATCGGGCCGCGGGGCTCACAGCCTCACACAGGTGTCCATCCGCTGCTGTTGGTCCGACTGGGCATACTCTAGCTCCCGATATTGCTTTTGACTGCGCCGTGCGATCTACGCGTGCTCCTCTGCCGTGCTCGCGGCCAAGCGTTTCTCACGCTGCGGCGCTGGGCGTGCGCCGGGCTAGCAGGGCAGCTTGGACCGCGCGGCACGCTGCGGCATCAACCACTGAACGGACGCGAGGCCATAGAGCGAGGCCCTGACGCGCGCCGTTGCATGGGAGGTTAGTAGTTGAGTTCGCATCCAGCGTGCAGGCAGCCGGCTTGTTCACGCCGAGCACGCGATCGGCCTGAAGCACAGTAGATCAAGAACATGCACGACGAATTTAGGGGCCTTGATCGCAAATCTGCATGCATGGTCCTCGCGTTGGGCCTCGTGCGAATCCAGCCTGTTTGTACCGTGCTGCAGGTCAGCGGCTGCGCGGCAGGAGTCTTCAGGAGCGGGCCTTCGCGTCCAAACCGGACGCGCAGGCGCGATCCGGCGGCGGACGCCGCTCCAGCTCGCCCTCTGGCAGCGATGTGCAGCAGCCAGCGCCGCTCAACCCCGCAGAGCGGCCACTGCAGCCGGCCGGCCGGCCGCATTGGGCAGGGTGCCCTGAAACGGAAGCCACCAGCGCCGTGCGCGCCTCAGCGGCCGCAGAGCCTTCTCAGGCGGCTGATCCATCCCAGCACTGGCAGCAGTATGCGCCGCTGCAGCACCTGGCGCCACAGCCTCAGCAGCAGCAGCAGCAGCAGCAGCAGCAGCAGCAGCAGCAGCAAGCGCGCCAGCACAAGCACAAGGAGCAGAATGTGCTCAGCCAGCAGAAGGCCATCCTGCCGGGCGTGCTGGCGAGCCTGGTGCAGGCGCAGCGCAGCTTCCAGGTGCATCCTGCCTCGAAACCATCGCGGCCGCCGCTGGGGCCATCGGCGCCCTCAAAGCGCATCTGCATCAATGGCGCTGGCTGCAGGCCGGACGCAGACAGCTGCTGCGAGGGCGTGGCGACGTCGCACCCGCAAAACAGCGTGCCGCAGCTGCGTCCCTCACACCTCCTCGCAATGCAGCAGCAGCAGCGCGAGCAGCAGCAGCGGCTGGCGGCGGCACACCAGCGACGGCCTGGCCCGCATTGCAGCGTCCGGCAGCCCGGCGGGCGGCAGCTGAGCGTGCGCATGCCGCTGGCGGCAGACATGGCGCACGCAAAGCTGCACAGCTTCTTCTCGCGGCGGCGGCGGCTGCTGCAGCAGCTGGGCCGGCGACCGAGCCGCTACGAGCGGCCGCCGCAGGCGGGCCCGCGCAGCGGTCTGCTCGCGCTGCCAGAGGACGTGCTGGTGCGCTTGCCTAGCTGCAGTAAGTAGTTATGGCAACATGAGTAAAAGGTATATGCTTACGCCATCTGGCTCAGGGGGACAAACTGCAGAGTATGTTTGTGCTGTGCAGCTCAAGGTCATCTGCATGCTGCGGCATCAAGAGATCGGCGACCTGTTCAGCGTCTGCAAGGAGTTGCGCGCCACGGTGAGTTCCCGTGCACTGTGACCCCTCAAAGCCGGCCTCGAGCCACTGCAGATCCGGCACTGCAAGGCCATGCGGCGCCTCACTCACTTGGCTCTGCGGTCGCATTCCCCCGGCATCTTCCCATGCAGAGCTGCGATGTGATACCTCTGAGAAGCACTCTACCGATGAGCCGTCCTGCTCACTTTCCCTGCAGATGGACACCGCCATGCTGCTGCACTTCAACGTGTCCACGCCGTCACACCACGACGGCCCGGGGCAGTGCCTGCCGCCGCGGCCTGCCAAACGCGGCGGCTCCCCCACATCGTCCACCGGCCCTGCTGGCAGCGCCGAATGGTGCGCCGGCTTCCTGTCCACACCAGCAAGCGTGCGAGCAGTCACAGGCGCAGGATCGAGTAACGAGGATATCTGACCTGACAAGCCCTCCCATCCTCCACCCTCGCCCGCTGACGCATCGCTGACGCTACCTGTGTAGGGACACGCACCCGCCGCGGCCGGCGGCGCCGCGGGCGCTGCTGTTCCAGGACGACTCGGAATGCTCGTTGGGAGGCGGCGATGGGGACATGGATGCCGAGGCGTACCCCTCCACGCCGCTGACACCCATTAGCATTGCATCGTGAAGCCACACGCCGCCACACAGGCCAATGAAGCCGCGCCGCGCTGAGCTATCAGGAAACAGCGCTTGCGAGCTGATGCGGTCGGGGTCTGAGGGGTGGGTAGGTTCTGAGCCAGTCATTTCAGCAACGGGGGTCAATCTCTGACCTCCATTTGAATCCTTTTTGTACCATAGCAGATTGATCGTGTTTTGAGCACCTCATCAGTTGTTGTGGCAGAACCTTGATCTGGCAATATACGTTGCTGGTTGTAAACGTCCTAGTCCCAGCAGGCACATAATGGTCTACTGCTTCGCAAACTCTGCTGGTTTTGAGTTGATGGACAGCTGTTACAATGGGTCATGTGATAATGTGATTATTTTGGTGAACAGAGGATGGTTTCATCAAAACATTCGTTAATAGATTAACACACGCCCCTCTCCCGAGGACCGGTTTCACCGGCAGAGGCAGGTACAAATACCAAGTCAAAGTTCACTGCAGTTCGCAGGAAAGCCAAAGACTCGACAGCCCGCCTAGAGGTGCCCCTCTCAGGAGTAGCCAGCTTCGCCGGCAGAGGCACCAATAAACTGCTGTCCAGAGTAAACTGAACACGGGTCACTTGTAGCAGAAGGATATGCTAGGTAGTATCATATGCGTGACAGGCGAAAGGCGCGCGACACTCCCCAGCCCTGCCAAGGGAAGGAGATGCCGCACGGCCCTCCGCACAGGCACCGCCCCTCTCTCGAAGACGATGACAAGCACAGTGTTTGCTGTCAGAGGAGACAGGCGCCCTCGCTCAGACACGGGCGGACATGGGCTCCAATCATGACGCCCAGCACCCGCCAATCGCCCGGCGGAAGAAAGGTCCTTGGTGCCACAGGAGAGGGCACTGCGCCCCAGTGCATCTGCTTTGGCCGTGAATGGCTGCAGCTCCCTTTACACGACCCTTCCCAGGCCGCGCCGCTAGGACAGCAATGCTCCCGCAACTCGTGGGCTGTGGCAGCCGCGGCGCCGCTCAGTGCGACGGCTTCTTCGTGGCCGGCGACTCGCCGGTCGGCGTGCCGGGGGCCACATTGCGCTTGTTGCCGACGGCCGCCACGGCGCCGGCCACCTGTCGTGCCAAGTGGAGGCGCACACTGTGAGTCTCCTGCATGAAGCACTTGCCGCACGCACTGTGCCGGCACGCTGTCCCCGGGATCGCTTTGACAAGTGCAAGTTCAGGCTGCGGAGTCTCTGTTGTGGGCCGAACAGGGGCTCTCAGGAGGGCACATCAGGCCCTCCACCAAGCGGGCACTCAGGCCGCGATCAGGTCCCTGAACCCATGCGGCAAGCACCGGTCGCCTCACCTCCTCCACGGGCGCGTGATCGGCGGCGGGCTTGAGCGCGACTGTGACGCCCTCCATTGCGGCGGGCGCCTCGTCGGAGCCCGATCGAACAGCGGCCGGTGTGAATTCCGCGGCGTTGGGGTTCAGCGGCGACAGCGGCGACGGGGGGGCAATGCCCTTGCCCTGTGCAGGCACGAGATACGTCAGTGGTGTGGAGTGCAGGCTCAGACGCAAGCCAGTGCCTGCTTTGGGCTCGACACTCTCAGCTGCGCGTACGCGTGCAAAGCACATCCTGGCTGCAGCCCTCCAGTCCCAAAGCACAGCAGAACTCGCAGACGGGTGACGCCGTCTGAAGGGGAGACTCAGACACCGTGTCTTGGGTGTTTGAGGCAGATTTTCAGGAGTGCGAGCGCCCCGCACCTTGCGCTTCGCGGCAAAGCGCAACTTCTCGACCAGCTGCGCGCAGTCGGGCTTGGCGACCAGGACGTTGAGAGAGGCGCGGCCGCGCCAGCAGGACAGTGCCAGCGG
The DNA here is from genome assembly GCA_033439295.1 of Deuterostichococcus epilithicus. NCBI lineage: Eukaryota > Viridiplantae > Chlorophyta > Trebouxiophyceae > Prasiolales > Stichococcaceae > Deuterostichococcus > Deuterostichococcus epilithicus. Next base: position 1,468,108 of record JAVTLE010000010.1, read on the forward strand.
CGCCGCGGCCGCCAGAGCGCCCTCCGCCGCGCCACCCGCCGGCAGGCCCAGCGCGTCCGCCTCCTCGTCTCTGTGGCCAGGGGCTAGCATTTCAGGAAAGGCATTCTATGTAGTTGGGAGTCGGGCGGGTGTGGCCGGCTGCGCGTGTGCGGTTTCGGGGTGCGGTCTGGCAGAAGGCCGCGTAGCCTCGTTGTTCAGTCGGCCAGGCCACAGCAAGAGTCACCAGAACGATCAGCGGCCCAGCTGGTCAGGATCTGTGGCTGGGCGTAGCGATGTGGGACACGGAGCAGCACCCTCTGTCGCTGTGTCGTGGGTCGGAGGTCGCCGCATCACTTGTGGAAGGGCCGCACCTGAGGGTGGCGACGCAGCAGCCGTTGCCGATGTGCGCCAGCTGCGCCAGCGTCTGCTCGTCCTCGATGGGCGGCCCGCGCGGCTTCTCCGCCGTCGGCTCGCCCCGATTCTTGGGCTTGGCAGGCGCCTCCGCCGCCGATGCCAGCTTGGCGGCCGCCGGCCCGCCACCGTCGCCAGCGGCCGCCGACGCCGCCGGCTGCGGCTCGTCGGCGTCAGACATCTCCGCATCGGCTGCAGCGGCGGCGGCGGCCGGGGTGGACGAGGCGGCGGCSGGGCGGCAGCGGCCTCAGCGGCTGGCTGCTCGGCGGCTGGCTGCTCAGCGGCTGGCTGCTCAGCCGCCTCCTCCTGCGGGGCCGCCTCCTCCCCTGCTGCGGCAGCATTCTCGAGGCGCGGCAGCGGCAGCGAGCGCTCGGTCAGCAGACGCAGGAACTCGGGCGTGGACAGCGTCAGACGCTGGCGTGTGATGAATGGCAGCAGCAGCGGCAGCCCCTCCTGCGCGATGCGGTAGCTGCAGGGCACGCTGCCGTCCTGCGCATCCAATGACACGATGACGCTCAGGCGCTGATCAAAGGAACATGCAAACTTCTGGCCAGAATTTGTAAACTGGCCAGTATTCCGCGTATTGTGACATAAATTCATCAAAACCAGCAGTAAAACATTCAAACATACATGCAAATGCTGGTTTGAACCGCCAAGTGAGTTGACTGCCGTAAAAGCTGACAGGCACGAAGGCACAAAGCCATGCGACCGCGTTCCAGAGGCGCCCGCTGCATCCACAGCTGGGCCTGCACAACGTGAAACCCTACACTTCCAGCCATGCGACCATTTAAAAATCCACACCTTGCTCTCCTGGCGCTCAAAGGCCTTGACGCCGACGGCAGTGATCTTCAGCGCCTCCCGCTCGTCTGCTGCCAGCAGGCTGCCGACGCCCGGGCCGACGATGTACAGCCGCTTTGGCGTGTCGCGCTCCGCGTTGCGCGTCACCAGCTGCCCCGCCAGTGCGCTGCCGCTGCCCAGCCTACGGCCCAACGCAGGGTGCGGCTTGAGGGCGGTATGAGGGCAGGGACCTTGGCCGGCTTTGCATGTAACCGTGACAAGTCTCCTGTGTCTGTGCGTGCGCAGGAGGGCGCTGTGCCGAGTTGGCGCTCCAGTGCACGATGTGGTGGACGCTGCGGCTTTAAAAACCGCGATTCGCAAAAGTGGTGCAGGAGGCTGCGAGACACGAGGCGGCGGCGGCGGCAATGCCAGCACAGGTGAACAAGGGCTGTAATTGAGGGTTCAGAAATCACACCCGTAGAAGGCGGCAACGCTGTTCAGCAGCTCGGGGTTGGTGACGGGGACCACCGGGTCCAGGCCGCTCCACTTGCCGCCGCCCTCACGGCCGCGCGTGCCGCCGCCCCTCGTGCCCCACACGCCTGCGCGGCGCAGCAGCACATGCAAGTCGCTGATGCATCCCGCAGCATGGTTTCAAAGTTCCTCTGAGCAGACGGTGAGCCACTGGAGGAGGCCTTCGATATTTGACATGCACCGGTGTTGTGGCACGACAGGTTTTGGCTGTACTCACACCTGCAGTGGCTGTGGGGGCTGCTGCCTGTGCTGCGCCGCCGGCCGCGGGCACCTCGGCCGCCGCGCCCACGACCTCGGCCTGCCGCAGCACGTCGCTGGCTGCTGGCTCCGGTGCCGGTGCCGCCGGGTCTGTGGACTGCAGCCCTGCCTCCGTCTCTGCCGCAGACTGCTCCGCCGCAGCGGCGTCCGGGGCCGGCACAGGGACCGCTGCCTTGCCGTCGGCGCCGGCGGGCGCCGCGGCGATGTCTGCCGGCGGCGGCTGGATCGTCGCCGCAGCTGCCGCTGGGTCCTCGCCACCGCCTGCCTGTGCAGCTGCTGCATCCGGCACCGCCGCTGCGTCGGCACTCGGCGCCGCAGCCGCTGCTGGCGCATCCTCAAGGCCCGGAGGCAGGCTGCTGGCGGCCGGCGCGCCGGCGGGCGCGGCCGCCACCTCGGCCGGTGCCGGTGCCGCCTGTGCCGAGGGGACGGCAGCGTCGCCACACTCCTGCTGCGTCTGCTGCGGCGGGTGGCGGTGCGCCAGGCTGACGGGCTTGACGCTGGCGATGGGCGCCGTCTTCTGCAGCACCGCAATGAAGAAGCCGCCGGTGTCGCCGTGGTGCGGCAGCACCCGCATGCAGCGGTCCAGAGGGAAGGCGTCTGACGCCTCGTCCGGGAACATGGTCGGGTCAACCTTCGAGCCGTGCTTCTGCGGGTGCCGGTTTCCGGGAACGGGGTCAGCTGTTGATGGAACCAGATGCCCAGTCATATAGATAAATAACAACTTGCACCTCCTCCTCGTCCATCAGCACTCCACACCAGAGGAAGCTGAGGCAGAGTTGCGTAATGAAGTATGAACAGGAGAACCAGAAAGTGCGTGGAGGCGGCCAGCAGCTTACCTGGGTGGACTCCTGCCAGCCGGAGAGGAATCCCTGGCGCTGGTCCTTGACCTTCCAGGTGCGCAGCCCGGGCAGCCGCTTCAGCTCCGGCAGCTGCTCACTGACGTCCACCAGCTCCATGCTGCCGCTTGTGCGCCTCAACACCTGTCCGGCCAGGAGGGGAGTCCGCGATAAGTTTCTCGCCCTGTCTGGCCCACCTAGCGCAGTGCAGGCAGCCGCTGACACTTGAAAGCAGCAAAGCAGCCTCAGTAGACAACGGACATACACCAGAAGGTTTTGAGATTTTAGAAGTCATAGAGGCTCGGTTTGAAGCGCACCTCCGCGACGATTGCCTCGTCCTCAATGGGGTTGAAGGTGCACGTCGAGTACACCAGCCGCCCGCCCACCTGGAATCGCGCACCCGCAGGGCTCAGTGGCTCTCTTGGTGTTCCGCATGGCGGCGTCCGCGATATTCGAAAATCAAAGCAGCCCAAAACGTGCGCTGAAATGCGTTTTTGGCGCACTGGGTGGGGTCTCAGTAGGTTCAGACTTAGCTGCATGGCGATTGGGGACTGTAGGCAGCAACCATTGCAGGCTGCGTGCCAACAGAGAACCTGACAAGCCAACGGAATCAGGGCAAGCGCACCTGCAGCAGCGCGCAGGCGCGCAGGGTGATGCGCAGCTGCAGGGGGTGCAAGCCGTTGCCATTGCCGACGGACCACTTGCGCCAGATGTCGGGCGCCTTGCGGATGGTGCCGTCGCCGCTGCACGGCACGTCGCACAGCACGCGGTCGAACAGCATCGGCTCGCCGCCCTGCGCGGTTGCAGCAGCCCCTTCAGGTCTTGAACACAGTGCTTCATGCATGGCAGCGGCTCCTCGATGGGGCGCGCAGACCCGGGTCCGCGCTGACACATTGCACAGTTGGCTTGACAGTGGCACGTCTGACGCCTTGTTGCCTTGGGATGTGCACATCCAGATGATTGACTGGAGGTAAACCTGGGCAGCACTGTGGACGAGGGGGAAGTGCTGCGCCTCGTGGTTGGACACGATCAGCGCCGGGCTGCACATCCGCTTCACCTGCCGCAAGCACCAGGGGGATTGCCACCGCGGAGTGCCACGATTGAAATGCAGTACATGCATGCGCACATGCCATGTGCAGGTCGCAGCGCTGGCCACAGCAGTGGATACACCACCGCCACAGCAACAAGTTTGATAGGCAGCCGCCCGGCTTTGCGATGGCCCCTCAGACGTCGGCTCCCGAGACACGGTGCACACCTGGTGCGTGAGCAGGTTGCAGCGCTGGGCGTCGGCGTCATTGGCGACCACCAAGCCGGGCGGCGTGGGACTGGCCGCATGCAGCGCCTCCAGCAGCTGGAACGTCTTGCTGCCCGGCGCCGCGCACATGTCTAGCACCTGCACGGCAGGCGGCAGATGTGCGAGCTCAACCTCAAGCTGCAAGCTTCCCGGTTTCGAGGGACCTCTCTGCGGGCAGAGGGGTCCGCAGGGCATGGTGAGGCTAGCAGGCGGCCGCCGCCCCCAAAAGGATCGCCAGCTGCTGCGCCCTGCAGCGTCCAAGCCTGTTCCCACCGCATGCAGCTCGACACTCCAAGCTGCGCTGTTGTGCCACCCCATGCCATGCAGCGGCGGTGATCTCACATCAACCCCGGCAGGCAAGCGCGCAAGGCGCGCACCCGGTGCTGTGGCTGCACATCCAGGAACAGCGGCGGCACCATGGACACCGCCTCCTGCCGGGTGATGCCGCCGCTGTCGTTCTCCCGTTTCATGAAGTCGTGCACCGCCGCCAGCGCGTCCAGCTTGCGCAGCTGCGCGCGGGAGGCGTCCATCTGCCACGCCAGCTTGCGCGGGTACCAGGGCAGCGGCCGCGGCGGGCGCAGCTCCTCGCCGCCGACCTGTCGTGCATGCCAAAACCAAAGGTTTCATGTCGGGAGTGGCGTTTGTCAGCACGCTATGGCCACTGGCCTGGATGCTGCAGATAGGAGGCTGCTCACCGCTCGCTGGTTGCTTGTCTTCATGGAGAACCGGGCGGGTGGCATGTACTGCACTTTGGGGGAAGTCCCCAAGGTTCACAACACATCTCCCATGCCGTGGCCGAGCACCGACTGCATGACTGACTACATCAGGAGTGGCAGACCTTGACGGGGCCAGAGGTGAAGCTGGCCAGAAAGTCCGTCTCCAACCGTGTGCGCAGGTCCTCTGCAAACTTGCCGCTGCCGTTGATGCGGAAGGTCGTCGGCAGCGTCGTGCGCAGCGACCCCATGAAGGCGTCCCATTCGCCTGAAACACGACATTGATGTTTTGGGTGCTGTATGCTGGACGACCAGTGGACATGCCGTCTGCCCGCCCACCAGCCAGATATTCTGTCTGCTTCGGCAGGCTGCAGGGACACGCAGTCCTGGACGCAGATATCGCCAGAGCCTTCCTGCATGCACCTTCTGGAACGATCTGCTGCACTTTGTAGTACTCCTCGAAGTCGGCGTTGTTCATGTCCAGCGGCTGCCACTCGCCGCGCTTCGGCGCGTCCGGGCGCCAGACATTGTCCCGCTGCGCTCGGAAGTCCCGCGCCTGGGTGCGCCTCTGCCACACAACGAGTGGGAATGGGCAACGGTCAGGAGAGCCACAAGAAATCCGTGACGCTGATATGACAGGCAGATCACAAGCTGTGCACCAGATTTGCCTCTTGACCCGCAGTCTGCAACTGAGAAGCGAACGATCCAATCTCTTGTACCTTGCCGCCGCCCCGGCGACCCATGCTGGCGCCTGCTCCACAGCTGCCCTGCCAATCACGATCGACCGACGACCGCAGGTGCTATAGCCTCAGCCCTGCACGTTATCCCTGCGTCAGCAAGAGGCACTGAGCTGGCAGGACGCGGGTGGCAGTTCTGCCTCCATGCGACTGTAATCCTGGTACAGTAACGCCTGGTGCTCGGGATCCGAGCGAGCGCAAGCATCACGTATAATGACCATATGGTGCTCGATATCAGGGTTACTGGTTCACACAGTGAGTGCCGCATGCACGAATCCTGTTGGGCACAAACCTCTGTCACAGCCGCCTAGACAAGCCCCTGCGATCGCTGGGCTTGACGATGCTCGATTGCACCGCGCACAACGCGGTTTTGCTGTCCCTCACTGACAATTGGATGCTCAGCCGCTGGAAGTCTGTGCAACAGATGCCGGAGTTGCTGCAGGAGGTGTTGTGGGAAATTGTCGGGCTGCCCATTCTCAGCGTCCCAGCAGCAGCCTAACCATATTGCGTGCTAATGCAAGCACTTATCCTCGCCAGGAATTGTGCCTCAGAGCGCAGCACACGCCCGCCCAGCCCACTGCGATCGCTGCCGCTCCCGGACGCCATGGCTGCCGCAATGATGACCCCGATGGTAGCCAAGCCGTTCAGCGCAGCACGCGTGGCGGTCCGGCCCGCACAGCAGCGATGCCTCAGGCTCGCCGTCGCTGCCTCCAGCCAGAAATCCAGCCCGCTGCAGACAGCCATCTCCAGCCTCAGGTCGGTCACACGTATTTGCAGGTCCTTGAGGGTGCTGGAGGGTGCTCCGCTGGCGGTGGATCGGGCCTCAGCAGCCAACAGCACCTTGCTGGGCAATCTGCTCCAAAAGACACAAAGGCGACGGCCGCTTGTTGCCGTCGTGCTGGACGGCTACAAGACAACTATGTTGTGAAATCTCGCACCTTCCGCGGGCTCCTGTACTCGCGAGTCATACATCCAGCCCTGGTGATCAGACATCCGAGTGTCAGCTGAAGCCTCCAAGATCGTAGCGCATGCGCCCTGAATGTTGACACGGTGTGCCTGCGTGCAGAGCGGTCGAGCTCCCAGCGGTGGTGAAGCCGGCAGCCACAGCGTTTGTAGCCAATGTGCTGCTTGCGCTGCCAGCGGCTGCCGAGCCCGGCAAGATTTTCGACTTCAACCTAACGCTGCCCATCATGGTCACGGAGTTCCTGCTGCTCATGGTGAGTGCTTTCTGCGATCACACGCAGCCCCTCAAAACCCTGTCTCCCCGTTGGGGCGGAAACTGTGACTGGCGAGACAGGCCGAGCGCAGGAACACCTTGTGCCATGCATGCAAGCGCAGCTGACGCCAGCCTGCGGTCAACGTTCGCCGACATCGTGCACACAGGTGTTCCTGGACAAGACGTGGTTCGGCCCCGTCGGTAAGCAGCTGGAGGACCGCGATGCATACCTGCGCGAGAAGCTGTCCTCGGTGAAGGGCGACAGCGGCGAGCTCCAACGCCTGCAGGTGGCCCCCTCCATCTGTGCCGTTTCATCCCTACCTCGTTCAGTGGCAGGGTGGAGCGTCGAAGACTGGTGGCTTTCGCCAGGGCAAACTGGCGGGGCAACGCACACAGGCACTGCAGCTCCTGGAAGCCTTGACAACTCTGGAAGTCCCGATGGTGGAGGGGAGGCGAAACGGGGTGCCGCGGCACACGCACAGGCCGCCATGCGCTCAGGCGCCTCTGGCCCCAATTCCCTCCCGACAGTCGCCCAGCCGTTCCTCTGCCTGTTGGACGCCAGCTCGCACAGCGCAACGCTCACGGCGTCGCATCCTGGTGGCTGCCGCAGGAGGAGGCTGAGCGCGTGGTGTCGGAGGCGCGCAAGGAGGCGCAGGCCACCATCGCAGAGGCAAAGGCCTCCACGCAGGAGGAGCAGAACAAGAAGCTCGCCGAGGTCAAGGCGGTGCGTGTGCCTTCTTTACTCGTGACTTTCCACCGTCATCTAGCGAGCCTTGTAGATGGGTGCCAGCCCTGATGGCACACCTTCGGGCTGCCAGTGGCAGCAGCCCTTGGCAGTCCAACCTTCATAAGGAGCCCATACCCATCATGCAGCCTGACTGGGGCGTCTATGCGCATGACACCAGCACCCTGCTGAGCCGTGCTGAGCCGGCGGTCGTCACTGTCACGCAGCGGATCGACAAGGAGCTGCAGCAGGCGCTGGACACCCTGGAGAAGGAGAAGGACGCTGCGCTGCAGGACCTCGACGCCCAGGTGTGTTTCTGCAAGGGAGAGGTTACTACAGTTTGTGCGTGTTGGACGGAGTCAGCTTTGTAGTGTAAGGGGGGGTGTATGAACAACGGGGCATGTGGCGGATGCTCAAAGAGGCGCATGTCAAACGGCATGTGCCACACTTCATGCCTTCCGCCCCTTCCAGTTTGCACCGCTCCTACCGACTGGGTTTTGATGCGGTACCACTCATGCCTTGCAGGTCAACAAGCTGTCGACGGAGATCATGGACCAGGTGCTGCCGGAGGGCATCAAGCTCGACTGATCTTGCTCGCCGCTGGAGATGATGGGAGTGCAGCCCTGAGCCGACTCTGGGCACCGCTTGCTGCTCCACCTGCAGCGGACGATCATTGCTCATGGCTGCTGACCATCACTTTTGCCGCCGGACCAACAATGTACAGCGCTGCGGCAGGGCAGGCCTGACATGTGCAAAGGGCCATGCGTCTCGTTGAAAACTGCAATTTTAAGGTTGGAAGCCAGACCGTCCTTCATTCAGTGCAAGGAGCAGACTGTCTGGCACACTGTAATCATCTGCAGAACCCAGGCCTCCGATAAAACTAGACGCGAAATAGCCGACTGGGATGCTTTGTTGGAATGATCAGGTACAGAACAACCATTGTTCAGGCATGGAACAGCTTTTGAACATGCTACAAATGGTGCTGACAGTGGTTCATCACCATAGCGGCGGCGACAGTGTTCAGTCAGACCCTGGGCGTCGGCATCATCACCATTGGATGCCGTGTCCTCCAGCAACTCGTACATTCTATGCATGCAGCACCCAATGCAGTTGTGAATTGGTTTGAGAGATTGATTGTACCTATGTAGCCTTCATGCAGTGAGCAAACAATCAATGCATGTCATGCACATGCCCCAGAGCGCCCTCAGCAGCTGTCAGACAGATCACGTGCATTCAAATTCACTGCCATCCCCTGGCCTGGCAGCTGCCAGCGGCATTCAGATTCGTATAAAGAACGTTACATTTTGGCAGTGCGTTGCAGGTTGCATGCATACTGCAGCATGAGCGAGCTGGTGCCGAGAGTTGGTATTGGAGTGATCATCTTTCGGGGCACCCGTGTTCTGGGCGGCTGGAGGTGATCAATGCTGATGTTTGATGTGTCATCCATCTGCTTGCCATCAAGAGGCTCAGGCTTGGATTGCATACTCCTGATGAGACCCGGCAGGTTTCACAAAAAGCCGTGGACGCAGCACGTCTGCATGTTCTGCGGCAGTGCTGCTGTGGGAAATTAGTGCTTGGTTCTTACAGCGGCTGTTGTCCGGCATCGCTGAAGGGGGTCAGTTATATTCGACGCCACCAACCGCCGTCATGCATGCAGCAGTTGGTCTGGGGTAGAGACGAACAGTGCATTGCGCGTTCAGTTCACGCATGGATGCAGCAGAGGGGTTCATCAGCAGTGCGTCTGCCTATTACTGGTCTCATCACCAATTGGCGATGAGAATACACATCGTTGAATATCTGGTAATCTGCTGCCCAGTCAGCCTGAGTGAGGGTTGGCGGTCATGACCTCTCGCTGTCACAAGGCTGCTGTTATACTAACAGGGACAGTGGTTCGATTGCAGAAAGGGCAAAGGCAAGCTCGGCGCCGGCGAGTTTGCTCTGCCGGGCGGCCACTTGGACGCTGGCGAGTCCCTGGAGGAGTGTGCGGCACGAGAGGCATGTTTTGAGAAGATGTACATGATTTATTTGTGGCTGCGGTTGCTGCGATGGGCCAGCTCATGCTCAACATGCAGGAAAGACGGTATCTAACCGCGCATGAGAGCATGCTCCCCATGTGATGCCTGCAGGTTATGGAGGAGACCGGGCTGGTGCTCCGAAATATACGTTTCGAGCGCGTGGAAAACTGTGTGCACCGCCGGGACGGCAAAATTATCGCACATTACGTCACAATCTTCATGAGGGGCGACGTCGATGAGGTGCAACCTGCTGCATTGTGCTCGGTCTGGATCATCATGTATTGGTACAGAATGGCAAATTGCGGCAACATGCTGAACCTCATGCCTGTGATGATGTCTTTCGGGGAGTTCACAGGATGCAGAGCCCCAGAACATAGAGCCCGACAAGTGCGAGGGCTGGCAGTGGGCAGAGTGGAGGGACATCCCGCGGCCCGCCTTTCAGGGCTTGCACCAGATGCTGGACGCAGCGGCGGCTGGCAAATACGACCCCTTCCAAATGCACCGTGATACGAGATAGCAGAAGCCATGCGGCAGAGCATCGCCAGGATCGCCAGGAAGCAGAGTTGGTCTGTCGTATGATGAACAGAAAGACAAACCGTTTGCGGGGTCGTGCTTCTGAGAGCAATATGAATTTAAATGGACGCTCATAAATTATGTGTCAGCGCGCGCAGCTGCCGCACACGTGACTCAGGCTGCACTTCACGTCTCCTCTGGCACATCGCACTCCTGGACTTCTCGAGTCGCTGGCACGTACGCCGCAAACGTGCCTTCGGCCGAGAACGCGCCCTGAAGCAGAGTTGAGAAGTTGAAAGGAGCCTGCAACACGTACCAGCCGCAACTGCAGCTATGCCCGCAATCGCAGCGCAGACACAGAGCACAATGCATCCTGCAGGCGTCAAGGCGAGTGCCGCACACAGCACCGCGTGTATGGTCCAACATCACCCTGACCGACCCTTCTTAAAATCCCCGAGTGCAGCACTTGCTCACCGGGTTAAGGCACACGCAGTCCTCAAAGGTCGTGGACGCGAGCGGCGAGCTGGCGTCCGCCAGCACCAGCAGGTGCGGAGCCGGGTACAGCCCCAGCGAGTGGTCGTGCTGCCACGCCACGGGCTTGGACTCCAGCGGCACGGGGGCCAGGTGCGACTGCTGCAGCAGCGTCATGGCCAGCTGCCGGAACACCTCCTCCGGCGCGTCGCCGCCTGCAAAGCGAGCGCATCAGCACATCGGCATTGCCGCACGCCAGGCGCGGGATGAGTACTGCTGTATCCCCTCAGGTGCACGGCAGCTGTGAAGAGCTGGTGACTGCTTTGCGGCTGCGACGCCGACAAGCCCGAACACAAACAATGGTGAGGTCGGCACTTTGCATGTGGGGGACCTGCGCTGAGGTATCAGAGGCCAAGAGCGACAAGAGCGACAGTTGCGCGTGGAAGGCGTAGCACTCAATCTCTGGGGCACCCTGGCGGCCGCCACCAGCACCAGGCTGGGTGATGCGGGTGCCGCGGCAGACACGCAGCGGCGTCTGGGGGTGGCATGGGGCACCCGCGGCGCACGGGCCCTGTGCTGGACTGTCGTGATGTGATGCAGAACCCAGGAGTGACAGAGCCGTGCGGGGCGCGGCACCTGGAGGCGGCATGAGGCACTGGCGGCGCATGCTGTGTTCAACGTCGTCCCGGAAGAACACCAGCTGCTGCGTGCCATGGCGCACGCGGCACGGGTTGCTGCCAAATACCGCGCCGGGCAGCTGCGCAGCAGCATATGCTCCAATCAGTGGATTTCGAGCACGGAACCGGTGTCAGGTTCGGCGTCGACACAATCAGAGCGGACAAGCCAAGAATGCTGATTGGAAAGTGATGTGTGGAAGGGTGTTCGCACCTCTTCTGCCAACTTTTCCGTGAAGTAGGTCGGCAGCGGCGGCCGCGGCAGCACGGCGGCAGGCCCTGGGTCGTCGGGTCCCGGGACAAACAATATCTTGCTGCCTTCCTGCAGGTGCACTGCCCACTCTCAACGTGTCTCGCAAGCAGGTGTAGCTGTTGCAACCGAGGTTGCTAAGAGGGAACTATCAAGTATGAGCAGACGCCTTGTCAGTATGGCCAAGAGCCATGCTCGCAAGGGAGGGGCACCCAGCGCGCTCACGCAGCTGCACTTTGCGGCTGCGCATACAACACCAAAGACAGCAGCGACACACGGCACCCAACCTGAAAAATGTGCAGCTGGCAGGCGCAGCGAGCAGGGACGCACCTGTATCCGGCGGAAGGTGCGCAGAAGCGCGGCTAGGGCATTGAAGTTTTCCCGGATGCCTGCAAAACCGGCGCTGGTGGCGGCGCCCGCATCCGACTGAAAGTTGCCCATCAGCACGAACAGCTTGGGCACTGCCTCCGCCTCCTCGAAGCCTGCGTTGCATCCGCAGGTGCTTTCCTGTCTGTAGGTTTTGGGCCGGCGAGCTCACCGATTGCCGCAGCTGGCATTGGCGCCGCTTCACTATAGAGCCATGCAAGATATGGACGGAGTCGTGGCGAGTTGGACGTCGAGCACAGAGCCAAAGAGCTGGCACTCGGGCGCTCATAAGCGTTGCATGGCACGCCCAGATTTGCAGACCGAGTTGAATTGCAAGTCAGTACAACGTGGCGCTCCCGAGACCCCTGACCGCACCGCCGAAGATGGTGCGCAGCCGGTCGAAGGTTGCCGGCTTGTCCAGCCAGATGTCGGATAGCACCACGATGCTGTCGGCCTCGTTGTCGCCCTCCCACTGCGCCGCCCGCATCAGGTCGTCCGCCCGCAGTGGCGGCCCGCCGAAAAAATCGAGGCCCTGCGTCAAGTTTTGAGTGATTGAGCGCAGCGGCTGGATTAGGTTTGATGCTGCTGCTGCTGCTGCTGCTGCTGCTGTGCAGCCCAATGCCATCGACCCGCAGCAGCGGCCCCGCCGGAGAATTCGAGGCGCCAGGGATCCGAGTCGGGCTCCAGGGCCGAGCCAGGCCTGGACTGGACGATTGAACTGAACGCGCACCTTGCCGGCAATGACGGAGGCCTCGCGCGACTCCACCGGCGGCAGCCCCAGCGCCGACACCTTGAAGGCGCCGTTGTGCTGCAGCTGGCCCTCCGCCACCACGATGCAGTTCTCTGCGGGGCACCGGTGGCTTTGGTTCATGAAGTGTCGGCCGTCCCACTGCGCACATGCTCGCTTGCTGTGCATTGGCCAGAAGCCGTCTTGCGCCTAGCCGGCAAGCATTGCAGCAACCGAGGTGTGTCAACGTCCCATCCCTGGGCTTCCAACACAAACCTGCGCCCAGGCGGTGCTGCTGCGACCGGTGGGGGCTCTGTTGAGTCTGCCGTTAGATGGCTCCCGCGCCACATCCGGTCAATAGAAACTGGCAGCAGAAGCGTCTACCAGTGGTGAAGCCGTGGCCGCTGGCGGTGCCAACAGTACGCACCAGGACCCATTCGCTGTGTGTCAGAACGAGGTTCAGCAGCAGTGCCTTGCCGGTGGTGATGCCGCGGCCGTCGGCGGTGCCCGATCTGACCAATGGCAGTGACGTGGACAGATCCTCGCTGGGCTAATCCGCCTCGCGAATTCCTTCTTTCTCTCTAATCATTACATCCCTTATAGTGGTCGGGCTGTGGAAAGTCTCAACAGCAGCGCCCCACCGGTGATGAAGCCATGGCCGACGGCGGCGCCCGTCAGGTCCAGCGGCAGTGACGCGGACAGATCCTCGATGCTGTAGCAGCCGTCCTCCGTCTGCGTGATGCAGCCCATCACGATGCGCGTCTGCCCCACCACGCCCAGCATCGCCTTCAGCTCCGTCAGCTGCAGCAGAATGGGGCAAAACTGGAAATTGAAAGCCGGCTTCGCGGACTCGCACACATGCCCAGTGGAGAAAGGCTGCTCGCCCGCCACTCCCGACATCGCATTCAGCTCAGCGCGCTGCGGCACGGGGGTGCGATTGGGAGCCCCGATTTACGCATCCCGAACTCGCACATGCTCAGTCTTGTAGTGCCATGCAGCATAGCCTTCAGTCCCGTCCGCTGCCGCGGCAGGGAGGCGCAGTTGCTGAGGGGTCAACATCCAGCGCTCCTGCTGCGATCCCCGTCCACATACGCTGTGCGGCGGGCACGGAGCATGCCCACAGGCAGCAACAGCAGTGCGGCAGCTGATGCGCGATGCCAGCGCCAAGCGCTCGGCACAGAATGGCACTGCTGCAACACGGGTGTCGCTGCTGTCGTGCCACCTGGATCGTCCCTTGCTGCCGTAGTATGGCCTGGGCAGAGGGGAGGGGGGGGGCACCTCGATGTAGGACTCTGAGGAGCCGTCCWYGWTGGCGGGCTTGTACCAGCCCTTCTTGCGCCGCAGCCGCTGGTGCAGCATGTAGAAGCGGTTTATGTACAGGTCCATCTTGTCCTGCACGCAACAACACTTGCCCGCCATTGCGACGGCCCAGCTGCAACGTGCCTCAACGTTTTCCCGAAACGGTCGAGCTGGCATGCCACAGCAATCGAGGGGTCCACCTTACGGTGACCGCGGTCCTCCTTGTGTCGATCAGCATCAGCATTATCCGTGGCACTGTCCAGCCGACATGGTTTGCTTGCCTGCGCTGAGCCGAGCAGCTTTGGGGCCGTCTCCGCCATGTAGAAGCACTTGCGCACCGGGTCGTACAGGACTTTCGGCACCTCAAAGGCGCTGACTACCTGCACGAGAATGCGGGCGCAATGAGGACCAGCGGAATTGACCCAGTCCCCGCTTGCGCCGCACAAAGGTGCCTGCTAAGGCTCCATGCGAGACTGCTGCGCATGCAGGTGGCTGCAGCAGGAGCTGCAGCCCGTCTGGCAGCGCTGGGTGGGCCAGAGCACGGCAAACCTGGATGAAATCCTCCTGCTGCGATGCGCCATGCATCATCTGCAGCGCAGCCTTGATCTGCTCCGCCGTGACCTTGATGGACCCGCCTGTGATGGACGCACATGCTGCCTGTAAGCATCTGCCGCTATGAAGCTGATCAAAGGCCGCGCGGCAGACATGCACGCAGATGCGTCAGACAGCGCATCATGAAATGTCATGGTTGCGTCCATGTGTCGACTCCGACCGCACGGGCCAGCACAACACGATTGCACCTGTGTCCACGGTGTTGAACAGCGTCTGCAGCTGGTCATCGTCGTCGCCGCTGTGTTGCAGCCACTGCAGCAAGAGCTTGATGGCCTGGTCCTCAAGGCGGAAGCCGGCCAGCGACGCCTGCTCCTGGATGAGCTTGCGATCGGACATGCTCACCATCTCGGCCGTTGTTCAATATAATTGTTGGAGTCAGACTCTGGTGCGTCACATCCCTGCCGTTGGGATGGAGCACCAAATATTCTTGATGGCAGCCCCAGAACTTATTGATCGGTTTCCCAACCGGCGCGATTTATTGAGGCGCGATTCCGCCAGCTGCGTTCTTGCGCTGCGAACCTCAAGATCAAACCCAAACAACGAGGAGTAACACGCGTGCACGGGATTGCACCTGTGTCACTCAGTGTCTGACAAATACTCGGCCTTGGGGTGTGCGCACAGTTTCAGCTGAACTGAACGACTTGCTAGCACTCTTGTGCAAACATTGTGGTTGAGCAGGAACCAGAAACTTGCAGCAAAATTCGTATTTGAAAACTGCCATTTCTGCGAACGGCTTCCTGCAGCCTCAACATGACGAGCATCTGCCGGCCAGATACTCGGATGCACTTGCGCATGTCTTTGCAGCGTTCTGAGTGTTCCAATCGGGCTGCCTGCTGTGCACACGCAGTGTATCACACTTCCGACACCATCCACCTTTTTCGGAAATCCAGTGACAGCGTCTGGTTCGCCGCTGGGCTTGCAAATGTCAAGCATGACGTCTGCCTCATTCTGAAACATTCAGAGCACCGCCCGCAGCCATGGGCAAGGGAGGCACCAAGTTCGAGGGCGAAGCCATTGGCGTGCGCGGCAAAAAGTTCAAGTCCTACACCCTCAAGGACCGCAAGAAGGACCTGGAGGAGTTCCAGAAGTCGGGCGTGCACCCAGAGATCGAGGCGGTGCGGCAGAAGCGGGCGGAGGACGCGCTGCTGGCGCTGCCGGATGTAGAGACCGGGCGGCCGCGCACCTACCTGGAGTTTACCATCGACAAAGTCGCCGCTGGTGAGCGACGAATATGCTCCACCAGTTGTGCTTTCTGTTCGTCGGTCCGACAGACGCTCCTTTACACCAAGCAGTGACAGGAGAAGCAGGCGCATCCCGATCATGTGGGCGTGCGGGAAACCCTGCATAGCAGGTCCCAACAGTTTCATCGTGCATGGCGGCAGGCAAGGTGGTGTTCGAGGTGTTCCAGGACATCACGCCGCTGCCGGCGCGCGCGTTCATCAACCGCTGCCGCCCAGGGTCCACATCCACAGTCCAGGGCACGCAGGTGCACAGAGTGCTGCCGGGCATGGGCATCTACATGGGCCTCAATCCCAGGTGCGCAGCTTGCACCCAGCAGGTAGCATGCCCTTCTCTCCGGTACGCAGCGCGATATCAGGAGGCATGCAGCAGGAGCGTCAGAGGAAGCTGGCGGGACTGCAAACTTTGTCATGAGCTGCTTAGGGCCGCCCGCGAGGCTGCCATGCCTATCATGTGCGCTGCAAGCAGCGTGTACAGCCGCAGCAGTGCGACCCCTCATCATCGCACTGCAAAACCCTAAACCAGATGGTTCCAACACTTGCTGGCGCAGGTTCAAGGGGGAGGCCAGTAAGCTCAGGAACCTCAGCGGGCTGCGGCATGTGGACGGGCACACGGTCTCGATTTCGCCGGACGGCACCGAGATCGTGGTGTCCCTGGGTCGGTCGCTCACTCTGGACGCCTCCTACATGGTGGGTGGCGTCAGCTTGCCTGAACCAGCGCCTTTCGAAAGAACAGGACTACACTGGCGCTGTGTGTATCATGATGACGTTGGCAGCGCACTGCGCACACCAAGCAGGGTGCGTGGTCAGATGGGCCGCCGCCGCCATCCGGGAGCGCCCTTCAGGGGCAGCAACGGCAGCTGCCATGACCTGCTGCGCCGGCCGAGGGCAACGCTACTGAGGAAGGGGTCTATGCGCACACCGCAGGTGGTGGGGCGGGTGCAGCAGGGACAGGAGGTGCTGAGCCAGATACTGGACCTGGGAGTCGATGCACACGACGCGCCCGCCGCCCGCGTCACCATCTCGGCCTGCGGCATGACCAACTCGAAGGGTGCGCCGCAGATTTGTAGATCTGCTGTGGCCGGGCAATTGTCTGCAGTGCTGCCATCGCATCTGTCACACTCACGCTGCTTGTTGGGAGGATGCTGGCGCTGGTTCTCTTGGACGCGTTTGCGGTACTGCTCCGGGCCTGCCTGCCATGGCAACAGCTCGAAATCATGCCCTGGCTCATTGCTCGGTCGCTCATTGGGTGGTCTTGCACGCAGGCGTGATCGAGACGGATACTGCAGAAGCAGCGGCGGCGCAGCGGCGAAAGGAGACGCCTGAAGAGACGGCCGCACGCCTGGCGAAGGAGTCGCATGCCACGCAGGACAGCATCAGGTGGGTCACTTCTATGCACTTTTGGCATGGTACCATCTTCAGCCAGTGGTGCGCTGGCTCACCGCTCGCTACAGCTGGTCTGCTTCATGAGCGTGATTGACCCTGTGCCATTCGCGCATCCCGGTTTTGGCGACAAAATCGGCTCCAGGTGCGTGACCTTCAATGCCTTGCAGGGAAGCGCTGCAGGCGGGTCTGAAACGGAAGGAGCCTGCCGCAGAGGCTGCGGGGGCAGCAGCAGCGCCTGCTGCAAAGATTAAGCGGGGCCATTACGATGTTCTTGGCGCAGGCAGCAGCGACAGCTCGTCATCCGACGAAAGCTGATATGTGTATGCCCCGCAGTGGCGACATGCAAGGTTGTTTGCCTTCTGTACAGTAAAGTAGTAGGCACGAGAAGTAGCTCGTTTGTGAACTGGCAGGCTGGCACGGATGCTGTTCCAACCCGGCTGATGATCGTGCGAACGCTCTAAGCTCTGAAATAAGCGTCATTCGCTTTGAACACGTGGACCTAGCTGAATGATCGGGAGACCCCGTTGCAAGGAGAATTCTCGATCAGATCAGGGTGACAGTGCGGCATCACGAGCAGCAGCAGCGGGTGAGAAGTTTGGGCGTGACCCGTCATGGTCTGCAAGCTGAAGCCAGCAACACGTCAGTCTCAGCAGGCGGAGTCATGTCGAAGCTCGGGTGCCTCGGGATGGCAACCCAGCCTGTGACGTCTGCCTCGTGGTGGTTGATGCACCAATCAACTGCTCCATGGCCGCGGGCCATCATCGGCGGCGGCGCCCATAGCCCGGCCGCGGAGGCGGCTCATCCTGCGTGGGTCCATTGCCACTGTCCTCCTCTGCGTCACAGCAGCGGCAGTGGCATCACAAACCAAGTCTTGCAGCAGCATGGGTCCTGAGTGCAGCGCAACAGGTGCATTCAGGAGCTGCACAGCCATTTGAGGTTTGGCGGTTCCTGCAACAAACCAAATACTGAATGCAGCGTCAAGCACGAGTGCATCTGTTCACGGAGACGAAACACAGCCATGACTTCTGGCGCTCGTCGGGCGCACCTTCCGACTCCTGTGCAGGGGTCGCCGCTGCCCGCTGCCGCCGCTTCGGCGGCCTCTTCTTCGGCGACGCCACCGCGAGCGCCGGAGCGCCGGCGTCGTCCTCGTCCACCTCGTCCGCGCGCAACAGTCTGTCGTCGCTGCCCGCCTGTCCGTCCCTGTTCGCCTCCTCGTCGCTGGCCGCGTACAGCATGCGCATCACCCGCTTGCGCCTGCAGCGGCAGCAGCCATGGAGTTCCACCGTTGTCTTGGGTCCGAACTGGCCCTGCGCAGGCGAGTAAAACACACACGCGCGCCCCCGACGCAGGTGAGGGCACCTGAGGCCATCAGCCGTGGCAACGCGCAGCACCTGCTGCTCCGCCGCTGGGCCGCTTTCGACTGCACGGCTCCAGAAGCAAGCTGGAAAGGCTGAAGAAGAGCCGCACTTGGGCGACGCCTTGGGACGCTGCTGCTTTGCGTGACTGCGCGGCAGCTCCTCTTCCGTTGGCATGATGCCATCGTCGCCCTCAATGAAGCCGCCGTCGTCTGCAGGCGTGCCGCCCTCGCCCTGTGAGCCACCTGCCGGGGAGCCGCCGTCAGCCGGGGAGCCGCCGCCAGCCGGGGAGCCGTCCTCGGCCGGCGACGCCGCGGGGGACGCCTGCGGCGACTCTGATACGGCCCGCAGGTCCTCCCTGGCCTCCTGTGCAGCGCAGAAGGACGTGCAGGATCGCAAGTCTGGCTGCAGCAGGGATTTCTGGAATTTCCTAATATCCACGAGTGTCCACGAGCCAAGCGGCGACCGCATCCACTTGAAAAACAAAAAGGCCACAGAAACTGGGAGCCCTCATGGCATCTGATCGCCGCTCTGTTTGCGCTTCAACGCCGACTTGGTCCTGTGCTTCGGGTCAGACCGTTTTGGAGCACATACTGCTTCAGTGCAGCGGCTCAGAGTGGCACCTCGATGAGGTCCTCGACCTCGTCCTGCGCCCACTGGCGCCGCTGGCGGGGCCGTCTGTCCTCCTCCCGCACCTGGAACGAAGGACAATACGAGTCACACCGCAATGTTGTCGCAAGCACTGGAGTCTTAGACAGCGGAGTGTCGTGCATCCTGGCAGCAGGCTTCAACACAGAAGCCCGAAGCTGGGCAACACGCGCCAGCGTGACGGGTCCTGCCGGACACACTTGCATGACCAAACATACAAATTTCAACAGCCCCCCGGGGGGGGGGAGGGGGCATGCAGCATCAGCAGCTTCCGAGCAGATTTCGATTGAGAGCAAAACAATTCGAGAGGAACATATTGCATCAGTCGTGACACACCTCCACCTGCTCCTGCTCGGACGCCTGAGAGTCCTCTTCCTCCTTGTCATCCTCTTCGGCGGCCGCAAAACTGATGCGGCGGCCGGAGCGCTTCGCCGATGCCCTGGCGGTGCTCTTGCCAGCGCCGCTGCCCTTGGCGACGCTCTTGCGCAGCGTGCCGCGCGGCGTCTTGCCCTGCAGCCGGGCATGGTCGCTTACGCAGCGGCTCAGAACTGCAGCACACGGTGCCTCTGCAGTTATGACACTGATGATAAACAGTGACGATGACTAGGCCAATGTCTACAAACGCCTCTGGATGGAGTAGTTTGAAGGGAACGACCCGGCCCGGTCAACCGCTGAGCCCTCCGCCACACAGCAGGTAAGCAGGTCAGCCGTCAGTCGAATGCGCTGTGCCGTAGCCCSCSCCCTTTCCACCCACCTTGGCGGCGCGCTCGCGCAGCAGGTCCAGGGTGACGAAGTACGGCTGCCACTGGTCGGCCGAGTCGTTGGGCGCTTGGGGCGCCGCTCCCGCCTCCAGCTCGGCGGCAAACGCCTCCGCCCGGTCGCCCGGCAGCTTGCTGGCGAAGTGCTTGAGGCCCTGTGACAACGGCAACATGAAGTGGCGCGCGCTGGGGAATGCCGCACAAGGTAAAACTTGTGGAATTGCATGTCAGACGGCCTGCAGTCTCTTGGCTGTTCCTGGCAGGTTGCTGCTGACGCAGGTGCCTCACAGCCTCCGAAATCATTGCCCCTCACTACCCATGCATTGCTTTAAGAGTGTCGAATGACCGGCCAAGCAAATGAAAGCTGGTCAGCTTGGTGCCACATACTACGTGGCTATCAGGAAGTCATCAGGAAGCATTGAAATCTGCAACCATGGTGCACACCGCAAGCTGCTTTGCGTTGCAAGGGGTATGACGACCGCACCGTGAGAAAGGCGAGGTTGCGGGGGGCGTCACGCAGCGCAAAGGTGGCGCCGGCGCGGCAGATGGCGTCGCAGGCGCCGGCCGACGCATTAAAGCCCGCGTAGGTGGCTGCAATACGGTCCGCTAGTGCCGTGAAGTCCTCCTGCAGGAGTTTTGGATGACATGACTGTTGTGATAAGCCCAAACGTCTGAAATTCAGTTCTCGAGGAGGTTTTGGATGAGGGTGCGGCAAGCAGGTTTGGAACAGTACGAAGCTATGAGAAGGCACACCAACAGGCAGCAGTCGATGCATGGGCGCATGCTGCAACACCAGCAGGACAGCTCCTGGACGACTGGCGCAGCTCGCAGCGCATGGAGTCAGGCTGCAGCACCTCGGGGGCGCTGTAGCGGGCGACACGCTCGAAGGCGACGCGCAGAGCAGCGGCATACATGGTCGGCAGCGCAGCGGCATCCACCTTCTTCAGCTGCCTGCACGGGTTGAGGGGGTATGGTCTGTCGTTGCAGAGAGCCTCTCGTCAAGTTTCCGACTGTGTCGCACGGCACCACGCCGGAAGTGCTGCACCAACGTAATGGCTTTTCCGGCCACAGCGGGCAGTTGGCACCTAGGTGCTGGCTGGTGCGCGGGGTGTCATTCTGGTCAGTGCCCTGTCGGTGACCCTGCAAGCCGGCGCTAAACGGCTTGCGTGTGCAGGGACATGCTTCGGGCGACCTCTCTGTTGGTGCCCCTGTACGCCGGAGCAGGGCGAGTTGTTGCAGAACAGCACACGCACCGCGCGACCTCCTTGATGGCGGCCTCACAGCGCCTGCCGTGCGCCACATAGTGCGACAGCAGCTGTGCCGCCAGCCAGGGCCGCTGCTCGCCTGCGGCGCCGTGCACCACCAGGCGGCCGACGACCATGACCGCCTGCTCCTGCTGCTCCTCGAGCGCCTCCTGTGCGTTGCGACAGAAGAGATTCTCGTACAGAGAAAAGGTTATCGTCAGGCGTCCAGCGGGAACACCGTCTGCTCCCTCAGCGCACTGACATATCGTCTCAGAGCTCAGGACGCTGGGAGTTCGACCCTCGCCAAATCATTGCGAGCTGTTTCTGCTGGTCCAACGAGCTTGCGCAGGGGCTGCAGCCCGGTCCATCAGCATGGCAGCGCACGGCGAGCGGCCCTTGCACGAGAGCTTCCGCAGCCCCGGCTTCAGAAAAGATGTAGTAGTGCTTTTCGCAGACTAGCAGCGAACTCTGAATGGCCCTGTTGCAGTGCCGTCCGCGTTGTGCGCGGGGTCTCATGGCGGCTGCCGGGCGATCAGTGCTTACCTGCGCCTCCACCCGCTGCGCTTCCTCGTCCTGACTCTCGGTGGCGGCGGCTGGCACCTGTAGAGGGCAGAGCATGCCTTTCTGAACAGTGAGGGACGCCCGGTCGACATCGAGCTCGGGGGTGCAGGCTGTGATGACGGTCAGCTGAGGCACCAGAGTGGCAATTCGCAATGTCACGGAACCGTCAAGGCCGCCGGATCAGGACATGGAGGGAAGAGATGCGCTGCCAGAGTCAGGAGTCTGAGGTCACCTGCTGGTCCAGGATGTCCTCACACTGCGCCCAGAGACGGCGCAGCGCGGGCTCCGAGGGTGGTGCGTGCAGCGCTGCCAGCGGCCCATCCGCCAGGTTAGAGCCGCCAAACACCACATACAGGTCGCCCAGCACATAGAAGACCGCCTCTCGCACGCCGTTCTGCACAAGTGTCGGCCACGTGTCCAGCTGAATATCTGTTGGGAAGTCTGATAGATAGCGGCAGTTGCATGCAGGGCAGGGTAGGCAGCAGGCCTATTGCAGGGGAGTCTGCTGGGGTGCTCGCACTGCTGCACAACGGAACCGACTTCGCACATGCGCGGGTGCATCTCGAGCATTGTTGTGATCGACATGCTGATGACGCATGGCGGGGGTCGCACACCAGCGAATCAGCTGCCCGAAAGCATGTTTCTTGAAGGAAAAAAGCAGGTTTCCGCTTGATGCCGGGATTCGCCTGCTGGCTAGCCTCCAGAGTGGTCTCCAGCAGCGCGGTGAGGCGTCGCCGGGCGTCTGCCAGCGCCGCGAGGTCGCCTGCGTCGGGGTCCCCCGCTTCCAGGCCGTGCATGCGCCACAGCAGCAGCATGAAGGCATTGCGGGCCGCGCTGCCGATGATGTCCCGCCCCAGCTCCCGCCCGTCTGCCGCCGCCTGCACGGGGTCGGCGCTCGCTCGAGTCGATATCACCATACATCCAAAGTGCGCAGCAGGTGCCACGCAACCACTAATTTTTACATCAAAATCGCTCCCACCTCCAGACTGTGGTCTCAGACTCTATCACCGCGCCAGGTTATTGTTAATGACGAGGTGCTATCAACTGTGACAGAAATCAAGGGCATCAGACCAGGTGACCAGGTGAGAGCATTGGCCTGCACACCACTTTGACACCCAACAGGAGGCGGCCTCGGGTGGAACCGTGAGGCCAGAGCACAATCTCTTCAACACATTGCATCGTGGCGGCACTCGTATGCAGTGCCTGCAGGATGCGGGAGTTTGTCTCCAGAAAGTTGTCCGGTGGCAGGTCTCAGCAACATATCACATCGTGGCACACGACTTTGGGGAACACAACTGCAGCACCCGCAGGGTAATGGCGTCTGGGAAGGCGTCCGATGGCAGCGTCTAGGAAGGCGTCCGATTGCGCGCAGACGTGGGATTGTGTTGAGATTGGAGCACAACAGCTCCGACATGTTGCCATCGTGGTAAGATGTTGCAGCACCTGCAGGATGCGGGTGATGGCGTCCAGGAAGGTGTCCGAAGGCGCCAGCGCACCGCTCTGCAGCTGCAGCCGGTCCGCCCGCTGCAGCGCCGCCGCGGCGGCGAACGCCACATTGGCGGCATTGCCGCCGTCGGGCGAGGAAGGAGTGCTGTAGGTGCTTGCGCCCTCTAGGCTGCACGCCTGCCGATTAAAACACATGAACAACGTGGAAGCAGCTGCCGGAGCTGCAAACACCACAGTGGAGGCCTTGCCGCCGCCGCGCGGTGGCGCGCTATGATGCTTGCGTCCTCTTGAGTGCACCCCTTTCAGTCCCGACAACAACAGGATACTGACGACAATTGCAGCAGGTGTCGTGGTTTGAGGTCATACATTTTCGGGTATGTGACAAGTGTCACCCGAATCAGAGGCAAGATCAAAGTCGATCAGGTTTAAGACTTTTTGGAATGTACGGAGGCGCACCAGCTGGCTGTCGGAGGAAGACTGCACGGCATCGACCGACTCGGCCAGGCGCATGGCGATTGTGTTAGCTGTAGACTCCAGTACCAGCCGCGCGTGGTCCTGCGCAATGCGAAGCTGCTCTTGAAATCTGCATGGTGGCGGTGCAGAGCCGACTCCTGGCATGCCGGCCATGCCGACAGACGCGACGCTCGCTCTCGACCACTGGGGAGACTGGGCGGCACGCCGTTGGCGAGCTGGTCGAGCGACACCTGCACTGCGCGCGCCCGGCGATCCACCGGCAGGGCGCCAGCCGTCGACCACCCAGGACCCCGGCCAAGGCTCCCGAACGTCCAGCAAGCCCCAGACTCGTCCAACCGAGTCCATACAAGAAATGCGACCTTCGCCCTGAAGAAACGGGCACCTTGGTGGCGTCGGAGCCGTCGGCGGTGGCGTGCACCAGCGCAGTCACGCAGGCGTCCAGCACGTGCGACGCGACGTGCTTGGCTAGCGTGTCTGCCAGCTGGTGCAGCAGCCCCTCCAGCGCCGGTTCCGCCTTGCGCAGGCTGAACACCTCCAGCTGCAGGTCCGCCGCGATGCCCGCCAGCGCCGCCGCCTGTTTGGGCATAGCAGAAATTAAACTTACGCAAAGGATGAAACGGCGATGAGGAGTTTGGGCTCTCGTGGTGGCAGATACCTAGATGCAGTCGCGCCGACCGGCTGATATTTGCAGCGTGCGATGTGCGGGTCCGACGGGTGAACTTGTAGTTGAGGTAGCAGCTCGAGGTGATGGGGCACGACAATGCCACAAATGCCACTTCGTTTGTGCCGCTCGTGCACTGGCAAGGGTTGCAGTTGATCGAGCACTCTTTAGGTCCATGTGGTGCATCAGCTGGGCACACTGGGCGCACCTGCAGCGGGTCCGTCTGGTACTTGTGCAGCAGCCCCGGCAGGCACTTCATGAACAGCAGCGTGGCACTGCGCCGCCGCTCCTGGAACGCCACCTTCTGCGCTTTGCCGTGCCCCTTCCTGCCGAGACGCAAGCAAACCCCGAGACCCATTGATTTGTGCGCTGCTGATCTGGCTTGTTTGGGACTTCGTCACCCGGCATGTGACCCGGCATGCATGGGGCCGCTCCTGTCCACACTGGAGAGCTTGTGGAAACACTGAGGTGATGCAGGCGCACCTGGCGTCCTGGCGGGCTGCGACGAGGGTGCCGCCGCAGGCCTTGTGCACCGAGGCACGCAGCACCTGCAGCAGGTTGGTCACCGCCGCGGCGCTCAGCGGCCCGAGGCCCCCTTCCTCCTCGGCCTCCAGCGCCGCCGCCAGCGTCTTCCAGTCCGTCAGCAGGTCCACCCTGAAGCAGATGATGCTGACGGTGAT
The DNA here is from genome assembly GCA_033439295.1 of Deuterostichococcus epilithicus. Lineage (NCBI taxonomy): Eukaryota > Viridiplantae > Chlorophyta > Trebouxiophyceae > Prasiolales > Stichococcaceae > Deuterostichococcus > Deuterostichococcus epilithicus. The sequence goes on from JAVTLE010000010.1 coordinate 1,492,962, forward strand.
TGAGTGATAAGCTGGATACTTGGCCGCCTGGCGACATCGTCCGCAGCAGAAGCAACAAGCTTCGAGACATCAGGGGGTTTGACGGGGGTGGTGCGTGCGCTGAGATGCATCTTGTTTGATGACCTTGCAGCCAGAGAGCTGCGGAAGAGAAACAAAGCGATTGACGACCCCGACAGGTCGTGCCATGGTGGCGCAGGGAGGGATGCAAGGGAGCCAGTAGATGAAGATTGCACCGGTCGAACAGCGCGTCCACCACGTGGTCGACCATCTCCATGTCGAGCGCCTTCTCGGGTGCCCGCTGCCCATCGATAGACAGGCGCCGCCTCTCCGGCGCCTCATCGTCATCCTCCTGATGGGACGGCACAATCTCGACTGGCATTCTCGATGCAGGCCTGGGAGGATCGAAACGATGTGGGCATGTGCTTTGAAGGCACACCACAGCACAACCATCGGTTTGAAGCTTGCTGCACACCGGTCGACCCGGCTGGTCACACAGCCGAGCATCCAGCACTGTGGCAGGCTTGGACCCTCCTGGATCGCGTGAAGTTGTGAGCCACAGCACAGATCGCACCTCGTCATTGGCCAGCAGGTACATGATGTACAGCAGGCCGGACAGCTGCAGCTCCTTATGGGTCGGTTGCGTCCCCGCTGGCGCCTTGCGCCGACTGCCCTTTGCCGACGGCTGCGGGCACCAAGACGCAGGCATTTACAGTGTCTTCTTCTTGATAGTCAGTGCTACCGATCCTCACCCTGTCTCGGCAAGGGCATGACTGGCAGATGTGATGGAGTTGTCAAGGCGGACCCGTTGCAGCGTGGTCAGGTCCCATTGTCTAAGCAGGAATGCACAAGAACCGTGCAGCTCGCAGATGCCGGTGCTCGTGCAGCAGAGCAACAACCAGGGCGGCACAGCAAATGGAACTCTGCACCACCAGCCGGCGATAACATGAACATCAAGTGGAAAAGGGGCTGCATCCAGAACTCACAGCACAAGCGCCTGCCTGCAGCTGGCGGGTGCCCAGCAGGTCAGCCACAAGGTCGACGGCGGCATGATGCCACCACAGTGATTGACATGTACACGGAGGATCCTGCTTCACCTGCTTGATGCAGGAATGATGTGCGGCTTTGCACCTGCAGCTGGCGGGTGCCCAGGTCCTCCAGCAGGTCTGCGACCAGGTCGGCGGCGGCGTGCCGGATGGGCGCCGAATCGTCCACCAGCAGCCGGTAGGAGTCGCGCACCGCTGTGCCCTCCACCTCGTCCAGCTTGGCCAGCCGCGTCAGCAGCTGGATCTGCAGGGGGTTGTTGGAGATACAGTCAAAGTCTGTGACGCAGCACCGTGGCCGTGCCCTCCGCCTCGCGTCACCAGCTGAATCTGCGAGAGGCGCGGGACACAAGGCCCCTCGGTTCTTGCATGGCAGGCTCCCCACCAGCCCTCGTTGGGCCAGACAGCCGCTGTCACCTAGCTGTGTCACAAAATTTGCCGCCGGTCGACAAGCAGGGCAGGCGCACGAGTCCGACGAAGATGCCGCCAGATCGGGGCCTGCGCATTTTCAACGTGCAGGACTGCGCCAGAGGTGCGGCAGCGCACCCCCTTGACGGCGACAGCCTCGTCCACGTCGTAGACCAGCTCCGCGAAGCGCGTGGAGAAGCGCGCGGTGAAGGCGTGCAGCGGCGAGACGTGCTCCTCGGCCAGGTACAGCTTCAGCAGCGCCGTCACCGCCGCCTGCCGCACCGGCGCGTCCTGTTGTGCACACAGAAAGTAGGTCAGGTCACCCACAACTGGCCATGAGTTCGTTTGCCGTACACACATTGAGAGCTGCTGGCTGGTGCGCTGCCAGGCGAGTCATCTGCCGAGAACAAGTAGCGCGGCTGCGGGCAGCAAGGCTGCCTGTCGTGTGCAGCAGCAACCAACAGCTGCAGTGATGCTCCTCAACAGCTGGCTGCGGCTTGATTCCTCACGCTGAGGAAGCCAGGGCGTTGCACATGCACGGACAGACATGCCAAGCACAACAGGCACGAAGCACACAAGCCCACCTTGTCAGACAGCGCCCAGGCGAGGTATTTGAGGTAGGCATCCTGGAGGAATACCGCTGGCAGCAGCTCGATCCAGGCGCCAATGCCGACGATGACCACCGACCGCACCTCCTCCGAGATGTCCCGGAAGCGGTGCGCCGCTACCGCCTCGAACACCACCTGCAGGCGGCCAGGGTGCTGCTGATTGTGGAGATGCCAGGAGTTGCGTGCTCCTGCCGCCTGCGGAGGGCTCATGTGCTGCCATGTCACGGAAAATTGACGAGCCCGCAGCAGATGGGATAGCAGGCGGAACAGCATGCAGCTGGCTGTCTGTCAGTCACGTGCCTTGATGTGGTCCTTGAGCTCCGTCGCACGGTGGTGGGTCTGGTCGATGGTGCGCCTCAGAGCGCTGGTGCGCTCTGCTGCGGCCTGTGTGAGGGACACACGAACACAGGGTGCATCGCCAGTCGGTCGGGTTTGCAACCACAGGACCTAGTGAGACGTCTGCCGCTTCGAGATGTGGCTGGCGCATCAACCAAAACCCCGAAACCAGTCGGAAGACGGCAGCACGTAACATCTTTACACGGTGAGTTTGCCCGCGGCAGACAGAGAAATTGTTATAAAGACGTGTGTGCTGTGGGGCAGCACCTTGTTGCCCTTGCGCTTCTGCTCGGCCTCCAGCTGGCGCTGCGCGGTGTCGCGCGCGTCCATCAGCGTGGCAATGACGCGGATCAGCGACGTCACCAGCTGCATCGCCGCCACTGTAGCCACCAGGCGGAAGCTGCGGACAGTCGCACTGCAGGGGACAGATGGGCAGGGCATGAGGTCAAAAGTCAGAATGCTCTGTTGCATTGTCAACAGGGCCAGCCCTGCAGTGTAATTGGCATTCGGCATGACCAGCACAGGCGCATGAGCAACAGGCGGATGTGCAACATGACCAGAGTGGTTCAGCTCATGAGCCGAAGGAGGAGAGAACGGGCCTGAAACGCACCAGCTGACGGCCATGACCAGGTCCAGGACCTTGGCCAGCACGAAGCCGTCGAACAGCGCCTCGCTCGTCGCCGCCTCGCGCACCACGGCATCCCACGCCTCCTGGAAGTGCGCCTGGAATGCCTTGCCGCCGCCCCTGCCCTTTGCGGCATGCATGTAATCCTCGACGCCGTTCTGCGTGGCAGGAAGCATAACAGGAATCAGAAGCAGAAGCGCACTGACGGGACTGCCTGTTGCAGTTGTCGCTCGTGTCATAATAGGAGCCGGTGCTGGGCGCCGTGATCCTGCACGGGACCATCGTAACGCCACGTGGCTCTTCGGGGCCATGACGCAGGCCTGTGTGCCACATGGCATCTGGCCGCATCGCGCCATTTGACCAGCTTGTCCAGGCGTCCTTGAAGCGCTGTCATCTGCAGGGAACTCAATGCAGAACCGCGTCCCGATGGGCCCGACGCGGCGCGATGCGAGGCCGGCGTCCTCCGAGTTTCTCCACCCAGAGACACTCGCTGCACAAGGCACAATACGCAGCACGTTCAGGGCTCCGGGCCGGCGCACCTCGGAGGCGAGGCGCAGGACGCGCTGCACCAATTTGTCCACCTCGCCCTCCTCCACCTCCTCCTCGCTCACCTCGTACCCGCAGCCGCACGCCTGCGCCACACGCATGCATGCATGCTTTCGAGAAGCAGCGTACACGAGTCGCGTGTGCGTGCCTGGCCTGACACGAAGCTGGACATCTGGCGGTGACAAACACGGAGCCTCGGAAGCGTGACACGACTTTCACTGCATGTTTGCACAGCAACCACACGGTGTCGAGCCTGCGCGGTGAGGCACCTGCACAAAGAAGCTCAGCAGCTCGGCGACCGCTTTTGTGCGGTTGTGCTCGAAGCCCTGTGCCCATGTCTGCAGGTGGGAATGACAATGTCAGCTGGCAGCGGTGACAGGCCGGCACATTCGCACGCTGCGCAGCGCCGCGCAGTTGCAGCGGTGGGCGGCACGCTGCCGAAGCAAGCCCTACGGTGAGGCCAGAGAAACACTGTACCTTGATCGCTGATTGGATTGAGCTGCTGTGGTGCAGCACCACGTCTGCACAAGCAAGTCGCACGAGTATCAGCGGCACGTACACGCATGTGTGCCCACTGCGCTTGCGACATGGTACACATTCCCACCAAAGACTTGAACGCATGAGTTCCTGCGTTACTCGAGGTTCGCACAGCGCACCCAGCATGCTGACATCCAGTGGGGCCGGCGCCGCAGTCCTGCGTGAGGCTTTCGCCGTCGAGCCCCCCAGTTGTGTACGTGCCTGCGCACAGCAGCAGGCATGAAACTCCTGCCGGTGGACCCGCATCGAGCCTCTTGGCAGATGTCCGTGAGCGGTGTCACGGTGCACTGACCTTGTCGGTTTTCTTAGCCGTTGAGCGAGGGCGTGGCGCAGCATTGTCGTCCGCAGAGGCGTATTCGTCAGACTCGCTCCTGTCGCAGCACACAGCTCTGGATGCATGTACGCAGTTTATGGCATTTTGCTCCGACTCCAGGCGCATGCCAGAGCATGCCAGGCCAGTCATGCACTCGGCAGCCCAGGCCGTTAGGCAGGTTCCTGCCCACAACTTTTCCAAGGGCAGGTCGCCACCGCACGCACCCACTGCTGTCATCCGTCTGCTCATCGAGGTTGATCTGCTTGCGCTTGCGTAGCGACGGCGCCATCGCAGCCGGTCAGAACGCTGATGCTCTAATGCAGGCAATTCAAAAGTGCATGCTACGCTCAGCCCTGAGCCCGGCCGCCTGACATGAAGTGGCTTGTGAAAGCTCACGCAAACCACCTGAACAAGCCATCGTATGTATGCGGCGCTCCGCAACGCTCTGCAAGCTTTCGATAGTCACTTGTGTATCATGCTGCGCCATGCTGCGCTTCCTCCTCAAATCCTCATTCTTCCCCGTCTCCGTCCCCTTTACTCTGCCTTCCGACAGGCCTCTCACACAAACTTGCTCGCAGTTCCTCTTGCAAGTGTCAGTTCCCCGAGTAGGACATGAGCTGTCGACCCATGTCGGTTTGAGTGCTTCATGCCAGAGATTTTCCACCGCTCAGCAGCATGTGGCTGGCATGCCTTTTCACTTCAGTCAGTTCGCAGCTTCACATGTAGATGAGCATCTGCAAAGCAAGCTTCTGCAGCTGCCCGACTTACCTAGACATCTGCGCCACTGCCTGCTGACTGGACCGGAGCGCAGGTGCGCTGCATGCATCAGGCGCAGCACTGCCTCGTCATGTGGCCACGAAAATGAAACGCACTTAGAGAGTAATACAAGGACACCTTTGGCACTGTCGTTCCCCGCAGTGGCCGCACGGCGCTGCTGTTCCACTATGCATACATGCGTGCCGCGGCCGGGGAACATGTTATCTTCATCACCAGGCGTAAGGCTCTCGAGGTCGAGCCGCCAGTGCTGCCTGCGGGCGTCACAAAGGACGACCAGGCATTCGGGCGCATCCACATGAGGTCAGGCCGTGCCTGTGGCAGATGCATGCCTGCATGATCCCAGGCTGTACGGGCCCAATGGGTAGCAGACAAAGGTAGTCAACCTTCGGAGGTGCTTGCAGGTATCTGGATACGCTGACGGACGTCAAGAAGTTTGCCGCAAGCCTGCACAGCCTCGAAAACCCGCCGGCGGCGCTCATCGTGGACGATCTGTCAAAGTTCGAGGATGCAACGTGAGGAGGCGACGGTGCTGCATTTTACAGCCGTTACCTTGCTGCAATGGTCTTCCCTGCATGCTCAGCAGTTGCTTGCATGCCAGAACGACACTTCCTGTACAACTATCCTTGGAGTTGCCTTTCGAGGTGAGGTGTTGCCATCCCACAGATCGAGCGATAGGCAGCACCGTGAAGCGGAGCTAGTAGCAACGCTCAGCTACTTGCACGATGCCACAGAGTGGGCAGGGTACGTTGTCGGCATCTTGCTGGGTTCAGCAGGAAATGCTCATGGTTGACCGTGAACGTGAGAAGCACAGTTCACCACACCAACCACAAGGCGTGTCCTGACTGCAGGAAGCAACGAGCGGACAAAGAGTGCATGCTCCTCATCTCAGAGGTGTCCTCGATAGAGGGCCCGCGCATGCTGTTTTTGTACCAGCGCTGGTGCCCACTTATCCTCATGATCGCGGGTGCGTCAGCCTTTGCATCTATCCTCCTTGGCACATCGTCAATCGACTCCGGATCAGCATGTGCTTGTGCATCACATTCTCGGACCTGTTCGGATGATGTGGAGCGATGAGAGGGTGAGACTCTGGTTCATGCATGCGCGCGCAGTGACGCAGGGCGAAACCGAACGGCTTATGCTTGCCCCATCCGTGTTCGACTATCAGGACGTGAACCCGGCAAACTCAGTGGGGCTGGACTTTGCGATCGCAAAGCGCTCGGCGCTGTGTCTAGAAGGAATCACAAGGCTGGCATGACTGTCAATCAGCACCACGCTCCTCGCCTCCCAAGACGTGGATATGAAAGGGGAGGGATCAGACACGCAAGCCTGTCACAGCATGATGTCAAGGTCGGTAAGAAGAAGGTCGGTAAATTCTGCGCGGGTCCTCAGATCTTCGCAACGTCAGTCCCGCGATCCGTCCAACCATGGAAATGTACCCTAATCACTACTTGTCTCTGGGGCTTTCATCGCATGATCGGCATTTGTCAGCTACCTCGACCCATTCATGACTCACGAATACCGTAGAACAACGCTAGTTCACGAATCACCAGCCGCTCCCGTCGCTGGCTTGCTTGCCGAGAACATGATGAAGCGCATGCTGCGCTGCCGCTGAAAGTCGACAAGGCCGACAGTGCTGGCGAGCTCGCGCAGCTCTGACTCCTCCCACCTGTGCGCGAATGAGCACTGCTTTTACTTGTCGTGCTTTGGGCATGTGGTCTGCCTAAGGCACTTCGGTCATGTGGTCTGCCTGAAGGCGCTGAAAAGAGGTGCAGAGGTGCCCGGCCGCCAGACTCACCATCGATAGTTCTTGCCAGTGCCGGCGGACGAGGGATCGAGCTGCAGCCAGGAGATCAACAAATGTGGGCTCGATGACAAGCCAATGCCAACATCAGTCAAAGCTGTCAGGGAGGTGCGGAACTGGCAGGTCGCACCTGATTCAGGAACCTGACTGCATCGTCGCCGAAGACTTGGCCTGCGAGGGCATGCTGCGTTGACAACGAGTGCGGCGCAATGCACGACATGCACATCACGCACGTGAATCAGGCAACCAATTTGCACCTAGCCTTCCGTGATCGTCTCACCTAATGGTGCTGACGCCTTCAGGAAGGTCGAGGCGACAAACACGCCACCTGGCCTCAGCACCCGGCTGATCTCGGCGAGCTGAAGCCAGATAGACACACCGCTTGCCTCACGTGAACTTCGAGTCACCACAACAGTCAAATGCCAAACAGCTGCTCACAAGCCTGAGGTTGGGGCCTACTTACCGCTGCCGTAGGGTTTGGCCAACAGTGGATGGCTGCGCCAGCATGGATCGCAGCGACTGAGCCGGTTGCAAATGGCAACCTACCCACGTCCGCCCTCAGCAGCAGCACAGACCTGCAAACGCCCACAGAAGGTTCAAGCTGCGTGTTGCCTCCCTCTGCTGCTGCGCACTGTCCGCCGACGACAGCAAATTTTCGTGCATCACTGTGCATTCTTCAACGCCGCAGGCCCAACACACTCACCCGTCATTCACGAAGCCGGCGTCGTCGAACGTCTGCTGCGTCTGCTGCAGCATCGACTCGCTGTAGTCGGCCGCTACAACACCCTTGAACTGCCGCGTGGAGGCAAAGCGGCGGGAGAAGATGCCACTGCCGCAGCTCATGTCCACAACCACACTGCCATACGCCGGTCGCAAAAGGTCCATCGCCATATCAAACTCCCTGTCGACGCCTGCGCAGAGTGGCACAGCATGGGCACGCAAGGTGCCAAGACTCATACAAAGTCGGCTATGATGGGGCGCTTGCTGCACATGCACGGTGCTCTGCAGTGAGACATATGCATGTGGCCCCAGCTGCGCACCTGGGAAGCCGGCCCAGGCAAAGCCCTGCCGCCAGCCGCGCTCATACACGAAGCTCACGAGCGGGTTCCTGCGATTGTTGTGTATTATTTGAGTCTTCGGCGTGGCATCCAAACCTGGCGTAGCATGCGGCGGCACTGCAGAGCTGACTCACCTGAAGATCTCCACGCCGCCCCAGGAGGACTCCTTGTACACTTGCTGCGTCACGCCGCTGGTCAACGTCAGGTCCACGAAGCTGCCGCGGTCGGTGTTGAAAGTGCGGGCGCACCGCGCACAGTGCAGCGGCTCGTGCGCCCTGAGGAAGCATTACTGAGGGTCTGTGCGCTGTGCAACTGCCAAATGCTTCGGAGATCCTTTGGGGGCGTCATCCACGGGCTGAATGGTGTTGCGCTGCCCGGAGCGGCGCACCTGTCTGCGTGCAACTCGAATTGGGTGTCTGCGCAGATGGGGCACGCCAGCTCAAATGCCGTCGCGTCGCTCTCAAGCGGAGCCCCAGGCGCCGGCAAGGCGCGAGCTTCATACGTGTGTGCTGATGCTGAGCACCGCACGGAGCCGGCTGCACAGCTGCCGCAGCCTGGGCGCCCCTGCCGGCGCCCCGCCGCGCTGTGCATGCGGCTGCGGCTGCTGAACTGCCTTGATCCGATGTGCCACGAACGCAAAATCGTAGCCGTGTACGCCTGCGTTAGCATCGCGCCCGACGGCGTCGTCAGCGCAAGCATGTCGCGTTCACACGTCGACGTGTCGTTCAGGTGGAGCCTCCGAGAAGCAGAGGACGGGGTCCGACGGAGTGCGCAGCACAGGATCCGACGAAGGAATCTGACAGCGTGTTGTGACAGGCAGCCCCTCGGTCTGCAAACGCGCTGCACCGCGCTGCACCTGGCACGTGCGAGATTGTTCATTTGCACTCCTGGGTGGGCTTCAGCCTTCGCTGCTGGGAAGTGGCCCTTTGCGAAGCGAAGAACAGAAAAAGAAACAGCAGCCGGCTGAAGCATCGAACGCCTGTGTTGGTATTGTTCTCAGGCGGTCGAAACGAGTGATTCGGCGGAGAGGGGGAAGGGGGGTGGTAGCCGCGCGGCGAGCAGCACTGCGGCAAGATCTGGAGCCCAGCGGCCAAGGTCTATACCTGGGTCATATGTGCGCAAGTAGTGATATGCGCAGCACCTGGCATGAGCAAAAAGTATAGAACGCTCCTGAAACGCTCCACGGCCGCCCGCTGCACCCTACACCCTACAGGGCCAGCTGCGGCCCCGGCCGCGCTGCCTGCTGCCCATCTAGGATGCGGCGGGCCGCCCGCCAGCCTGCGCCAGTCATCCATGGTGGACAGCGCTGCTAGGCACACCAGGCGCCAAATCCCCCGCTCCACCCCCTCGCTGACTGCGCATGAGCCAAACGTCCACCGCCAGCAGGCCGCCCCTGCTGCTAATACTGCTGTCACGCCGGCGCCGCCTGCTGCCGGGCTGCTGCTGCTGCGGCGGCGGCTAGTGGCGCCTCTCATGCAGCGGCAGCTGCTGCAGCGCAGCCACTGTGGGAACCTCAACGGCCGGCGGCGCTGCTCCCGCGGCGGCAGCTGCTGCGGCCATCCATAATCCGGCCTCGACGGTGGAATCCAGGCACCTCGTGATCAACGTTATTGCATTGCCAGTACTAGTGCACACGGCCTGAGTCCCTCACCTCACCAGAAGCACACACTCGCCGAGCTTGGTGGCGCCGCCGTCAATCAAGGCTGCGGCAAATATAGGATAAGTACTGCAGGACCGCCAAATTTTGCATCCTGGCGCTGCCCGCCCACGTTGCTTCAAAGCAGGGAAGTGGCAGGGAAGTACAGGAAGTAGACCATTTGGCCGAGTGGTCTAAGGCGCTGGAGTAAGGGTCCAGTCCTCGCGGGCGTGGGTTCAAATCCCACAGTGGTCATTTTGGGCAGCGAGACGATGCCTTGGCTCAATTTCTGTCGTCAGGGAAACTGTCCTGGGGCGCCGGGGAGCCGCGACGACCGCCGCAGCACGGCGGCGGTGCATTTGCAGCGGCTGCCGCACGGCTCAGCCGCCGGATTCCAATGCGCCAGTGGCAGGCAGGGGCAGCGAGCGGCATCGGCGCCAGTCGCACGACGCCGCTGGCAGCCGCCCTACTACCTGGCCAGGCCCACGCGAGCTTGGCGGGGTCTGAGGTGAGGAACCCAGGCCGGGTGCATCACTACTGGCAGTGCTACTGCCCGCGCAGTGGTCTCCGCCAGTCAGGCCGAGCTCTGGGCGGCCGTGGCAGCTGTCGCCGCAGGGGCAGCGCCAACAGCTGCCGCAGCTCCCACGGCGGCGGCGGCGGAGGCGGCAGGCCAGCAGCAGCAGCAGCAGCAGCAGCAGCAGCAGCAGCAGCAGCAGCAGCAGCAGCAGCAGCTACGCTCTTGCCCTGCGCTCGGGCCTGCGGCGCTGCGGCGCCCGGCCGGCGGCAGCTGCAGTCCTGCTAGCGGCAACGCCGCAGCACGGCGGCGGCGCTGCCATGGCGGCTGCCGCACCGCCCGGGCAGCCGAGACCAGCCGCATTACGGCGCACCAGCGGCAGGGGCAGCGGGCAGGGTCATGCGAACAGCGCCGATGCTGCCGTCGGCGGCCGCTGTAACGCCTGGGCTCGCCCCAGCTCGGCGAGCTGTGTGTTTTCGGCGAGGTGAGGAACCTAGGCCGCATGCACCAGGAAACCGGCAGTGCGCCATTGCCCACGCGGTGGTCACTGCCATCGGAACCGAGCTGTGGACGCCGTGGCAGCTGCTGCCGCAGGAGCAGTGCCACTAGCCGCCGCAGTATCCACAGTGACAGCAGTGGTTGCACACCAGCGGCAGCAGCAGCAGCAGCGGCAGCAGCAGCAGCAGCAGCAGCAGCAGCAGCAGCAGCAGCAGCAGCAGCAGCAGCAGCAGAGGTGGACGTCTGGCTCATCCGCAGTCAGCGGGAGGGGGAGCGGGGACATTGGCGCATGGTGTGCCTGGCAGCCCTGTCCGCCATGGACGGACTATGGGCGCAAGCTGGCGGCCTGCTGCATACAAGATGGGCAGCAGGCAGCTGGCCCTGCAGGTGTTTCGGGCGGCCGCAGCGCGTTTGTAGGGTGTCCAATTGGAGTACTGTGCTCCTGAAGGGACAGATGAATTGCTTCAGGTTGAGGCGAGTTGTCACCCACCCGCTGGGTAGTGTCAATTCTCAAACCCCTTCTCGCGGCACGTGCAGCACATCTGTGCAGATCCAGCTCGTGCCGGTGTGCATACGTTGCAAATCCTCTAGCTATCGCCCAGAGTGGTTTGGATAACCCGCCAGCAGTGCTGCTTATACACACTAGCGCGGCAGTCGCACACGTCATGCAGGCCTCGTTCCCGTGCCAGAGTGCCCATCCTGTCTCTGCAGGGCGCCACAGGTCTCTGCGGCAGCTGAGCAGCTGCCACAACGCTACACATATCACACTGCAGACGCGGTGCACTCGGCAAAGCAGGCCGGCGCGGCAGGCGTGCACACCCAGAGCAGCTGGTGACCGCCGCGGCATGCAGCGCCGCTTGCCATGCTCGCAGGCCAATTCGACTGTTGTGTGGATTGGCCGTAGTGAGCTGCGGAATTTTGAGCCACCTCCGACCGCTGCAGGCAACTTTGACACCGGCGTGTCGGCGGCACCAGGCCTCAAGCCTGAGCTGCGGCAGGCGCTGGACGAGTTTGTTGGACAAAACAAGATTGTACTTTTCATGAAGGGCACGCAGCAGGTAGTACACGAGCCAGTGGTGCCCCTGCCAGCACCTCGATGCACCAACATAGTGATGCAGCTTGTAGTGGACATACGCTGGCCATCGCGGCAGGTCTCGCGCTGAATGGCTGCATCCATTTCGGTGCAGTTCCCGCAGTGCGGCTTCTCCAACACCTGCGTACAGGTAAGCGTGTCACATGCATTGCTTTGCTGTGTTACAACAAACGATTCGTTTACACACCTTCATAGCTCGCCCTTGCTACCGCTCCGCAGATCTTCCATGCGCTTGGGGTGCCGCCAGACAGTTTCACCTGCGTCAACATCCTGGAGGACGAGTCGCTGCGCTCTGGGCTGAAAGAGTACTCTCAGGTGAGCCAGACAGATGGCTCACGATGTCATCGTTTCAATGCTATATGAGCTGTTAGTCGGGGATGGATGGAGCCAGTGCTAACTGAGACCTTCTGCAGAAATTTCTAAGCAACATGTTTTGCCACTGCAGTGGCCAACATTCCCCCAGGTGGGTCCTCGCCTGCCACTGCCCCACCGCGTCTGCTGGGTTGCGTCTTCAAGTACCCACAAGCATCCAGGGTGTCCGTGTCACAGAGGACTGCGGTGCTGCACCTCACGTCGGCCACTTCGTCAAAACGCTCTCTCATCATACTGACCCTCATCTCCGCAGGTGTACATTGATGGCGAATTCTTCGGCGGCTGCGACATCATGATCGGTGAGGGCGCACCTCGGTCCATAAGTCGACTCATCTAGCTGGCATTGCCATAATGTTGTCAGATGGTGCTGACATGTGTCCTGTCCTGGCTGTCATCGCAGAGAGCTACCAGCAGGGGGAGCTGCAGGAGGTTGTTGAGCGGGTGCTCAATGAATGAGGGGGCCCAACGAGTGACTCGCACTTATTGTTTCTGCGGCTGCTGGGGCTGGCAGCTCGCACCCTCGCCATCACATTGTATCGTACAAACATTGCGCAGGCGGGCCGGAATTGATGTTCGCAGCAGACGAAAAACAGCTAGGTGGTCAAGTTCTGTGCCGATGTCGATTGTTGTTGGACTGGTCGACCTGATTGCACTGGTGCCTCTCATGGCATGTTGGCGCTGCCTGTCACTCTTTCTCCGGTATATATCTGGTTTGATCTCCATATTCAACTGGGAGTTGGAACTTGGCATCAGCTCATTGCACGATACCTGAGACCGGCATCTTACAATTCGCATGCAGCGCAGCAGGCACCATCACTCCCTCACTGTGGCTGTGCATGTTCTATGCGTTCGGCATTGGCAGTCTCACTCCTCAGCACAACACTGCACCCCACTGGCGAATGCCCACCAAGTCGATGGCCGGCACGCCCTGCGGGCGCAGCTTGACGGGACGGTGTGGCTCCTGGCCTTGGCCCACGCATCCCCGTTTTTCGACACCACGCTCCGGTCCGATTGCAGTTCGTCATCAACAAGGTCCAGTTGTGCTGCTGCCCGCAGCCGAGCGGTGGCATCGCGTGGCTCGACATTGGCTCGCGCCTCAGCAGCCTGACATAGCGCAGAGACCACTCTGTAACATACTCCGATGCACTTTCAGAAACCGAGGCCCCAAACAGCCCATACGCTGTCGACTTGCCGGCACTGTTTCATGAATGTTCACGTTTAGCTTCACCGGCTCCCTCACCCGTGGCCCTTCCTGATGCGACTGCGTGCCTGACTGCGCCGCCACAGCCGAGCCGTGGGTCAGCCGCCTGTCAGAACACACAAGAAAATTCTTGCAGGGGTGTGTGGCCTGAGTTTGCATGCGGCAGGAAAACCTTGTTGCACAGCAGCGCCGTCACCATTCTCATTAGTGGTACCACTGATCAACAATTCAGCACCTGAACTGGTCGATGCACGCATGCTGCCTGTCCCGCTCAGAGTCCCACTGCGCAGCCCGCTGCCTCAGGACCGCTTACTCGTTGCACAGATTCTGCACCTCCTGCACAGAATGCCCAGCTCCCGCACTCATCATCTGACTCGAAGGCAAGGCTCGGCAAGGCGCACTTCACACTTCCCCAGAAGTTGCCAGCTGGCACCTAACAGTGTGCTTGCAGTGTCTCTCGAGCTGGACATCATCTCTTCGCAAGTCAGGCACCTGTTGGAGGCTGTGTGGATCGTCTGGCAGTGGCAAGGTCGGGCGATCGGCTGGTGCTGCGCCGGCCGCGCTCCGACCCTGCTACAGCAGATGCACGATGGGCCAAGCCGTCAGCGCAGGCCCTTCTGATGGTCATAGCCTGCGCCACCTTGCAGGACATTCACAGCCGCAACAGGAATACCTGTTGCTGGACAAGGCTGACACCACATCTCTGCAGTGCTGCAGCGATTTCTGTCAGGGCCGCGCCAACGGCACCCAAGTTGCCCGGTGCAGTCGTTTCCCTGCATGCGACACATCAATGCCCGCTTTGTCGTTAGCAACAGTGATGCCGTGGTCACACAGGCAGGCAAGGTGCTTTTGCCTGCGGCTGTGCCGAAGGACTGCACAAACCTCAGCAAGGCCTCCAAATGTGCCAGGTCATCGGCAGGGCTGTTGCCTGGCGGAGAGGCGCAAAGTGCTGCCAAAGGCGGCGGCGGCGGCGGCCCGAGGTTGGACATTGGCGCCGGCAGCTACTTGAAAGACGATGTGCATCGCCCAGTCGCACTGATCACAGACACTCAGTTTGCTGTCCGAGCCCAGCACTCCGCACCGCTCTTCATGCTGGAATGCCACATGGATGTGTGGCTGGCTGTCTGTCGCGCACCAGCAGTGCTTACTCCAGCTGTGCGGCAGACACTTCCCTCATCTCAAGCCATAAGAATTGCTGCAGTTTGCAAGGCGCAATCGGGACCTGTAGTTCAGCCGCGGCGAGGTGTCTGGGCGCCGCTGGTCCGTCAGACACTGGCTGGCGCGGAACTGCGCCCGTGCGAGCGGCTGGCTTGGGAGCAGGGCTGGCGGCAGCGCCGCCCGCCTCTCCGGTCGCACCTTGCCCACGCGGCTGACATGGCGGCCTCTGGGACTGGAGGCAGCCGGGGCAGGCGCCTGTGTGTTAACCGTGTTTGACGAAAGCTGGTCGCTGGGCATTACTACAGCAGCAGCTGCGCGTAAAATTGTACGCAACGATGTCAGCACGCTTATGCGCAGCCTACGGTGGGCGCATGCGAGGGCACATAGGGCACCTTCGTAGACGGAGGTTGCGGCCTTGATGAGGAGACGCTGTGCATTCCCGCGCTGCCGTCTTGCAATTCTGTGCCGGGGGCCTGGTTCATCCGCTTCGACTTTGGTTTGGCGCTCATGACTTGGAATCATCAGTAGCAGGCAAAGACGGGGATACGATTATCCTGGCAGGAATGCATCCCATCGCTGTGCGTCGTTTCGAGCGAGCGAGTGCTCAGCTGCACCACCCATCCTGCACCTATTGTAAAACTCATATGCAGGGAGCTTCGCCAAGTGCTTGGAGTTCAAGACGACACTGCCATCTTGCAGTTGCAACAAGCTGCTCCACGAAAGCTGCATCTGACGAATGCGGCCACACACCTTTACTGCTTTGCACACGTGGATGGCGGGATGTTTGCTGCACATATGTGCGAATTGCTCTGCTGGGAAGCGAGCACATCGTCTGCCGGTTTGCAACGCAGAGACTCAACGGAATGATGGTTTTGCGTCCGTTGGCGACGTCGAGAGCAGCAATTGGCCAGTATGATCTCCATGAGCTCGGCCCTCTTGGACGGGCCACTTGTCAAGGTGTTTGTGCCAGTTCCCTTCACTCTTCCACCACAGACCAATATGACTGCAGGAACGGCACAAGCTCAGCAAAACCCATGGTACTTGTTCTAAGCGACGGCCAGGCATCACATTCAACAGTGGCGAGCCCGGCCGGCTTCCTGGAGGTTGTCCATCCACCGCAGCAACTTGCACGCATGCGCCAGGTCCAGCGGCTCGCCTGCACCGTTTGGCAGGTCTGTCTGAGCCTGTGCATTAGGTTCTGTCAGCCATCGGACTGCATGGCTCCCCACAGCACCTGTCATGCGGCTCTGCGCAGCCACTGCAGCCTTGCTGGCGACATCAAGAGGGCATCTGTACAGGTCAACGGCAAATCCTGCAGTGCTCACCCTGGCGCTTCGTTGGTGCCCTCGTCGCGGGTAGATAGAACGGCCCAGCAGCAGTCCACCCGGCGTTTGCCGGCACCGCTGCGCCGCCCCGGAGCGCTGGCAGGGGCGCAGCGGTGTGCACCAGCAGCCGCGAGGTGGGCTGCTGCCATCCGCGGGCGTCACCGCTGCCCGCCGGTGGCGGCGGAATGTCAGCAGACAGCGTCACCCGCATCGGCTGCAGGTCCAGCGGCGCAATGGGCGGCAGCTCTGGAAGCTGCGGTGGCGCTGCGGACATGACTGGCAGCTCCGGGAGCTGCGGCGGCGCTGCAGACACGACAGGCAGCTCTGTACGCTGCGCAACCGGCAGCGCCGCCTGTCGCAACTGCTCTGGCACGGTCGCCACCTCCGCCTGCAACGGCTGCTCGCTGGGCTGCGGCTGCGGCGCAACCGCCGGCAGCGGGCGCTTCCAGCCAGGGAAGCGTCCCGGGCTGAGCAGGCGCGGCGACAGCGCCCGCGCCGCGGCTGTGATCTGCCGGCTGGACCGCTTCTGCTGTGGCGGCCGGCGCGGGATGCCGCTGGCTGTCCATGCCGCCTCCAGCAGATCGCTCTTGCGCCGCGCCGCCTGCTTGGCGGCTGCCTCGGGCTCTGCTGCCGCTTCGGTGGCGGGCCGCTTGTGCGCGCCACCGATCTGCACTTTGCATGCCCCCTGTCAGCAAGGAAGCTACCCCAGCTGTTGGCTGCCTCAGCATCACGTGCACGCATTCTGAAGGACAACGGGGATCGATGAGAAGACACGATGTACATCTGAGCAGTCAGCCGCAGCAGCAGCAATTGTCACATCCAATTACAGTCTCGAAAGCTGCCGGTGCACCTTGTCGGGCGCAGACGCAGCTGCGCGCTCGCCGCGCTGACGGCTGTTGGTGTCGAGCGCCCGCATCGGCGCCTGCGCGTGTGGCTGCGCCGGCGGCCGGGGCAGCTGCAGCAGCGTCGCCGCCGCCATGGAGTCCTCCTCTGACAGCTCCGGCTCCTCTGCTGCTTCCTGCTGCCGCGCCACTGCGGGCGCTTGCCCAGGCTCCTCCACTGGGCCTGCGAGGCAGAAGGGAAAGCGATGCAGTGTCATTGCACACATTGCACATGCAAAGTCTATCGCAGAGGTCGTTGTCTCAGCTGGACCCGGTCACTGCAACTGAACTCGTGCGGGGACAGGTGAACCTGCAAGCCGCGTGACGCATGCTTTGCCAAGGGGATGCCACCTGCAGCATCGGCTGTGCAGGCGGCGGCCTCCGACGCGGCAGTCGCCTCAGCTTGCGCGGTCCCGCCGTCTGCAACACCTACATCGCAACAAATAGATATTCGAACCTGCAGTTGCGCTGCTTGCCGTGGCTATGCTGTGCAGGGCTGAGACACCCAAGGCGGTTGCCTTGTACGATGTCACACGCCTTTGTGGACCCTAAAACTGCATCTATATTGGTTGCCGCACCGTTGCCAGGCAGCCCTTCGGTGCACAATCCAGACCGAACACACAAAGCTGCGCCGGCTGCGGCGCACCTGCTGCCAAGCGCGGCGGTGGGCTTGCCTCCTCCACTGCGGCCAGCTTGGCCTCAAAAGTCCTTGGCGGGCTGCCTGCCGCCGCGAGTGGGCTGGCCGGTCCGCTGTCCTCTGCTACCTCGCGCTGCGGCGGTGGCGCTGCCGCGCTGTGCGGCCCCACAGCCAGTGCGGCTGCGTCCACAGCCAGAGCTGCGATGCCGGCCGGTGGGCCGGCCTCTGCAGCGAACCCGACTGACAGCGCCGCTGCCCCCTCCCTGCAGACACCCACAGCCGCTCGCTCAGCCCTGATCTGGGTGTGGCACCAGGTGACCTAACAGCAAGGGCGGCCTGGGATGATCCTCGAGGGCAGTATAGAGCCGTGCATCCCAGCTGGCGCATTGGTTGCATCCCGAGTCCAGTCACAGCACGCATGTGAGCCACCAGTCACCCTGGGCTGGCCGGCAGGGCCTTTTTGCGCCGCGCCGCGATGCCGGCGGACGGCGGCGGCAGCAGCAGCCGGTCGCCAGTGCTGACGGCGGAGTCCGGCGGACTGGCCGTGCGCTGCGCATAGGGCGCTGGCGTGGCCACCTCTGTGCCGCCTGTACAACTCAGATTAGCCCAGATCAGGGGCACCATGCTTGAGGTGCAAAGCGACGGTGTGACGGGCAGCAAAGCGGCCTGCGGCGGGTCACAGATGTAGGAAAACCAGCAAGAACGTCTCGTGCGGCTGCCTGTCTGCAGTAGAGCATGTTTCTGTCATCAAGGTGGACATCAAGGTGTTTAGCAAAATCTATCATCAAGCAGAGTTGTGCACCTGAGTTCGTGTGGATGTGATGTCTCAGGGGGCCAGACCGCCTGTGCAGGAGAGACAACACAGCTCAAATCGTAAGAACAGGATCGTTTTACCACATGCTGACCAGTACTGCAGCCACTTGAAATGCAGGTCGCCGGAATTGGCAGCGCAGCGGCAGCTGGCAAGGAACAATTGCTTGCACTCACCCCGAGCTCCGGCAGCCGGCAGACTGCACTCCGGGCGTGGCTGCTGGAGCGCCGACGTGCCCCCCTGACGAGACGCCGCTGTCCACGGAGCCTGGTGTCTGTGCAGGCGCAGCGTTGGATCCCTGTGCAACGTCGAGAACGCAGCATGTCAGCTCAGGGACGGTCACATGAAGCGGACACCTTGTTCCCAGCTGCATGTCAGCTTTCACACACGCTGTGCAGGTCAGAGGTATAGTATTGCATCAGCCGCCAGCTAGGCGCCTGCGCCGCACCCTTGATGGCCGCTTGCGCGCGGACGGCGCTGGCGTGGACGCCTCTCGCGCTGCACCGCCCGAGCGGCGGCCCTGCTCCTCGCGAGACCAGCCGAAAGCGCCCTTGAAGTCACGCAGGGACGACTCCCCAGCCGGATGCTCCTCCAGCCGGGCGTCCCAGGTCCAGGGCATCAGCGAGCGCAGCTCCTTCAGCTGGCGCGACATCCTGCTTGACGGCAAGAGTCAGTATCAGAGGATTGCAATGCAATGGCAATGCTGATGTCCTTAGTTGTGTGCTGTGACCTTACTCGGTGCAACAGCAGAGTGGTTCGAAGCGTTGTTAGCAATCGCAGGCAACCGGATCCAGGGTCCCAAACGGCACGCGCCAGCAAGCAAGGAGACGAGAGCAGCACGAACTTCTCCAAGCCACTCAGCGCCCTCGCACCTGGCCCAAGATGCCAGCAGCGGGCCCGAAGTGGGGTCGTCACAACAGGGCCAGCGGAGTCCGACGCTCCCTCAGCGGCACCAGCACAGCCGTCTGAAGCTTCGAAGGATGGAATCGCTGCACAGTGTACTGGACACCAACTGTACTAAGGCGGAGGTAGCGGGCAGCACGCGCTGTTGTTGTGAGCTGGCCCGTTTGAATACAAAGCCGCAACCCGCAAGTACTAGCAAGCTCAGTTCCTGTAAACCCTGAATCCTGTTGCATTGCGTTTGACTTTCACAGTGCAACTTCGCACCGTGTGCTCTGATCTGCCTCAGATCTTGCATTCCTGTTCAGCTGTGCGTCTCCCATCTGATTGATCAACGGCAGATCTGCTACAAACTAGCAGACGATGACGACTACCGCGCTGCTCGGCCAGAGCTGCTCGCTCAACGGCACCAAGTGCTTCCAGGCGAGGTGGGTTGGTGTTGCAGGCAGCCTACAACCGCGTGCTCAGCTATCGATACGGGAAGCTCGATCAAATCCGCAGCAACCTTTTTCTGGATGTCTCACGCCTGCTGCTGCGATCCATGGAGGCCTAAGCAAATGGTGGCTCGACGAAGGCTGACTCGGCTGTGCCGCTTCCTGCAGGCGTGCACGGGCGCCTGGGCATGCAGGCCGCGTAATCGCAGCCTCTGCGTCAAAGCAGGTGGTTGGTGCCCCCCTTCTACGCGGAACTCCAGAGAATTGCGCAGAAGGCGTCAAGCAGCAATGCAGCCATGATCTGTTTGCCGGCAACTTGCCAGCACGCAAGCCTGATGCGGTTGCTGATTGCCGTCGCAGGAGCCACAGCACACCAGCAGGCGGGAGGCCGTTGGCGTGCTGGCCTCAGTGGCGGCACTGCTTTCGGCCGCACCCGCGGGGGCGTTCCTGGGCATTGGCGAGGGTCAGGAGAAGCTCGACGCATACACCGCGGACACAGTATGTGCTGCCGCATCCTGCACCTGTAATGCAGCAACCCTGTGCCAATCACGACGGCGTGTGCACGCTTCCCACCGGTCATCGACACTACAACCGCATGACGGACGATGCATGCGCTTTGCGCAGGCTGCTGCTGACTGCACAGCCGGCAGCTGGGTCCACGAACCCAGCATGCAGCCTGCGCTTCTGCCTTACCAGCTTATTCCCGTGCGCTCGCAGAAAGCCATCCTCGGGGAGGTGAAGCAGTATTTGGACCTGCCCAAGGATGCGGCGAACCGGGAGGAGTTTGTCTTGAATCTGCGCAACAGCATCAACTCATGGGTCGCCAAATACCGCCGCAGCGACTTCACCGGCAAGCAGTCTTTTGGGTGAGGCTGGATTTTGCCTTCCCGCAGCAACAGACGGGAGCCAGATTCGCCTTGCGCTCTGCTGCAAGGCACCTTGGGTTGCGATTGTCGCATAACAAGCTGGCCAGCACTCGCAGCTTTCTGCATGCAGCAGATTCTTCACGGAACGTGCGCTCCGGTGCAGGAACACGTACACGACGCTGAACGCTCTCGCGGGCCACTTCAACAGCTTTGGCAACTCGCAGCCGCTGCCGAAGAAGCGCTTCGAGAGGGCCGTGAAGGTGCAGCCCCACTCTGTGGCACAGTCTCACTCAGTGATCCGTCTGTGCATGTAGCGCTTCGTCGTCCCTGTTGAGGACTGCCTGCTGGCAGCCTGCATCGTGATCCATCACCTAAAATCCTGCTGCTGCCGGCATGCAGGAGGTCGGCGATGCCGAGAAGCAGCTGACCCGTGGCCGGTAAGCGCAAGTACTGATATGGCCTGGCAGCGGCCTTCAAGTGGGCCGCAGCCACGTTGGCGGTTAGTTCGGGGACGGTAGACCTAGATGATGCTCTGGTCGCATGAGCGGTATTTTTGACAGCAACTGACTGTTTTAACATGCACTGGTTGCAATGATATGGAACAAAATTTTGTTCTGTCTGACAACATCCAAACATCTCAGTGCTGCACAATTCCACTCCTGGAGGAGCGGACGCTTCTCGAAGCAGGTTCATACGATTGTCAGACCACCGCCTGGTCCGTCAATATCCAACCCTGTCGGACCGCTGCCGCCCGGGCCGCCGCTGAAGCCACCGCCCGGGCCACTGCCGTCGCTGTCTGGATCGTCGTCTCCACCCTCCTGCCCGTCGTCTGGCGGCCCCACGTCCCGTCGCTTGGCGCTGTACTTTTCCCGTAGCGCCTGTCAGGACAACAGAATCATCACTGCCCGCATGCGGGGTCTGTCCCTAAGCGCACCGTGAACATGAGCGCTGAATCTTGTGCTCGACCTTGAAAGCTTGGCACGTTTTGGAAGAGCAGGTTTGTGGACGTGATCACTTTTTCACACCTTACTGGTTTTTCACACCTTACTGGGCAGTGTGCCCACCTTGCTGGGCAAGAAGTCGCCGGCATGGTCGTTGCCCAGGAACAGCATGCCGGTGTACGGGTGGACGAAGCTCGTGTCGTCCCCGTGCTCTGGGCCCCAGGTCTCGTCCGTCTGCATGGCGCAGCACTCCAGGCGCTCAGGTCGCTGCGAAGAGGTGCAGTGCGCAGGTCGCACCCACCAGCCAGGCTGGCAATGCAAGCGCTCGCACATGGCGGGTTGGGCGCAGCCGCTGCGTTGCACGGGCTGCGGGTCTAGTCCTGCTTGGCTCAGTCCCCAAGTCGTTTTGTTTCACCTCTCTATGAGGCTTAGAGGACAGTCGAGAGAGCGGCGGCGCTCCTCCATTAAGGTCATGAGTGCAGCCTCAGGCTGGTCGAGGAGACGGTTCAACGCAGGAGGGGTGGCTGTGCAGCTCCCAAAGAAGAGGTGGAAGTATGAAGGAGGCGAAGAGACGAGCCTATCGTCAGGCTGATCAAGGAGACAGAGGGAACAGGCAGCACCTCTGGGGGCGACAGCAGCTCCTCCGCCACGTAAGCAATGGCGGTCTGCGGGCTGCCGCCCTCCCAGTCCCGCAGGTCCACCAGCACATGGTAAAAGGTTTGGCAGGCGCCACCCTGGAGGCTGTCGACGCCATTCTCCTCCCGCCACTCGCCGTCCTCGCAGCACCGCACGTCCCACCTGTAGGTGGACAGTGCTCGGTTGCAAGTTGCGTGGGGCGTTGCGCTGCGCCAAATCACAGAAGGAGAGCTGTGGAACGCTGCCTTTGAGCGCCTGACTCTGCAGCGTTACAACTGGCAGACTTTAGCCTGCACGGCGCACACCTGTCTTCAGCAGTCGAGCGACTCCGATCAGGGGCGACCCGGTCTTGGAGGCGCATCAATGTCAGGGCCTGCACAGCGGGAGGATGTCTTCACAGCAAAGTCAGGGGCCGCACCCGCAGATGATGCCGCGGTACCTGTGCCGCGAGTGCAGCACGCGCTGTCCCAGACGGAACTGCCGCTCGCCGCTGCCGCGCTGATCCGCCGCCTCAGCCGCCGCGGCGTCTGCCTCCTTTTGCAGCGAGGCGAGGCGGTCCCGCAGCGCCGACGCGTCTGCATACCTGCGCGGCAAGACAGAACACATGGTCAGGGCAGGGCAAGGCTTCCCAGCGCCTGCCGATCGCCTGCCACCTGGAGCCGGTGCAAGAACTCGGAGGCAGGTCCTGGGATGCACAGTGGAGGTCTCCCTTGTTGCATCGGAGGCCATTTGACCATGTCGAACAACACCACGAGCGCCCACGGCCGAGATCAGTGTTGTGTTCACCCTGCAGCGTGAGGGATCAAATCGTGCGCACCGCTCCTCCTCCGCGGCGCGCTGCATCTCCGAGCGCAGGCGTAGGCCCTCGCTTGCAAAGTCGGCCACCACCGTCTGCCGCGCATCGCGGCAGCCGTCCCCTGGCCCCTTCGACGCCTACCGCGTGGGGCACCGGCAGCTCGTCAGGCTTGGGGCATGCAAGCATGCGTCTGCCGCACTTAATGCAGGTATCGGCAACAACCCACCAGACCTTGACCTGCAGTGGTTCTGCACCACTCCGTGCAAAAGAATGCAAATGCACACGCGCAAGTGATCATGCTTCAACACACCCGATTGCCAGGACTTGCAGGCGTCGGCGTGCGACTGGCCCAGGAAGCACCATTCGACCGGGAGCAGGCTGCGGACGCCAAGCGCCAGCCTAACAATATCGTAACAGTTCGGCAGAGGCTGGACCCACCTGAAAGCCATCGATGGCCTCGCTCAGCTGCTCGCGCCGCTGCCGCAGCTCCGCCGCAGCTTCGAACATGTCGTTGTTCAGCGCTCGCTGCAGCTGCTTGTCGTAGTCCTGGAGGTGGATGTAAAGGACAAGGGGTATCACGTCCAGGTCTACAGACATGCGTTCAGACGCAGAGTAAATATCCAACATCTTGTGCCATGCGACGCGAGATGGTACTCAATCGCAGTCACTGCAGGTCAATCGTAGTCACTGCAGGTCAATCGTAGTCACTGCAGCAGCGGTTTGCGGCACATCCCTGTCAAAAAGTGCATCACCTGCTGAATCAGGAACAGGACGACCTCCTTCTGTATGAGCGGGCTGCCTGTTACCTCCGCCGTAACGCCGCCCGCGGCCGACGACGATGCCGACTCGCCACCGCCGTATGAGTAGGGCGCTGGCGCGGCAGTCCGTCGGCACCGGCTGTGCCGGTGTCCAAGCTGACGGCCGGCGGCTGACCACGCATTTTGCATCAGGCTGCACCTCCGCTGCCGGGCCGGTATGCTGCTGGCCGCCCCACTGCTACTTCGCGATCGCAGTGCACACCGCCGTGCATGTGCAACTGGCTGCCAGATACAGCCAGAGAGCGTCTGAAGCGACATCGGATGCCTGAACGCTGATGACTGCGCAGACCTGCAACGCACTGACACGCATCCAAACGGGTATTGGATATGCACGCAGCAATCATTCACGCAGCAACCAAGTGCTTTGGGATATGCATTACGTTTGGTTGGAAGGCTTCACCGTGCGAGGCCGCCTGGCTCGCAATTCCGAGTGTATGATGCCGGAACCGAGCAGACTTTGCTATGCCTGCGAACTCCTCGTCAACGTCTGTCAACAGCGGTAACTGTGTGACTCTAGTCGCAAATTGCCAGAAAGCGCAATTGAACTGGTGAACTGCAGGCCCAAGTTGAAGAGTTGCGTGTGCATGCAAAGTGCCCACAACAGAGATCGTGCTTGGATTTGCATCATCTGGGACACTTGAGAGTTTGCAGTGTAGACGACAAAAGTTGCCGCAATGAATGCCACATGCCTCTCGCCGCGTGCTCCGTTGGCATTGACACAACCCTGCAGAGCGAACCTCCTGGCATGCATGCGGCCGGCAGCGTCAAGCAGTGCACCAGCGGTGCAAAGGCGACGGCGATGCGCGCAGCAGCATGTATCCTCACGTGGTAGACCGTCTTTGAGGTGCAGCGCGGAAGCGACAGACTCGATAGAACCAGAGGAGGCGCCGCTGCCGGCGCAGGCCGCTCCGGCACCGCTCGAGCCACGAGACGATGACGTGCGCACAGCTCTGGACATTTGACATGTGACATGTTGGCAACGTTGTGAGGAGATATTGTGCGCACCTTTGTCGTTCCTTCAGACGCCTGCAACTGAGGATTGAAATGCGTGCGGCGGCAAAGGTGCTGCCGGATAGCCTCACTGACGCGATCGCCCAGGCGAGCGAGTCTACAGTCACCGCAATGAACGCGGGAAGCAACCGCATCGTCGTGAGTCACTGCTGCTGCCCCGTCCTGCCTTTGACAATGCACGACTGCACCATGCCATGTTCTGGACGGCGTTGCTGCATGCGGCTGCCTGGGCACGGCAATGCTGGCACACTGTGCGGCTGCTGCAGCAGCTCGAGACTGTGTCCAAAGCGTGAGATGTATGTGAGGATCTATGTGTCGATGTAGGCGGAGGTGCTGCTGGGAGAGTTTTGGGACCCGTCCAGCGGCGCCATCTTTGCCGAGGAGGGTGACCAGCAGCGCTTCTGGAAGCTGACACGGAAATTCGCGGAGGACCTCGCCGCCATGGCGGGCGAGGGCACCCGCGTGCGCGCGGTGAGGCAGTCGGTCGTGACTATGCGATGCCACGACTTGCATCCACGACGGCAGACGTCGCCATGACTAACGGAACATGCTGCAAGCGCGCTCTAGTGCGCCTGCTATGCTCGGCGGCTCCTCTGTGCTGGGTGTGTCTTCCTTGTGAAAGCGCACATATTAAAGTAAGCTCATGCAGCTGGTAAGGCCCATTTTCGTCACTTCGCCTGCAGCTGTACCCGGACATGGGCGTGGCGGCAATGCTGAGGAACCAGTGGGGCGACGCGGGCTTTGCCATCGGCAGCCTTGGCGACCGCACGCCCTACCAGGAGGAGGACGACATCATCGTCTTTGCGGCGCCCGACCCCCAAGGTGCAAACCCCACAAGTTTGCGCTCCAGATCCGGCCGGGGGTCCGCAAGAACCTTGACCCGGGTGCCGGCGCCGCCGTGAAGCAGGGGACTGAGGCATGCTGGGCCGTCCTGTCCTCGTACATTGGCGTTCCTTCGCCCCGTTGCATAGCTGCTGCAGCAATTATTGGTGCCGGCTCGGCGGCTGTTGCCTGTCGTCCGTTCAGCCAGTCGCTTCAGAGATGCGTGATTGCGGAGCAGGTGTCGCAGCGGCAAAGCGCATCACGGCGGATGCGACGGACAAGACCGTCGTCATGTTCAACCCGCGGCTTGCCAGGTGCTTGCAGCGTCTGCGCTCCCCAACATCAGCATGACAGGGAGGCGCGTCTGCATCGTGTGTCCTGCGGGCCATGTGGACTTGCAGGGCTCATTTGTGGAATGCAGTTGCACATCATCAACTCAGCACCTGGCGGCAGCGGATCCAGCTTCGTTGCAACTTTGTCAGGATTGTGTCTGGCCTTGTTGCACAGCGGCGAAGTAGGGATCGGGCTGAATGTCAGGCGCATGATGCTGGACTTCCTCGGCTCTTTCACGACAGCGTACAGCCTGCGGCCAATTGGTACGCTCCTGTTTTCAGCTCTGCCAGCCTGCGATGCCCTGCCATGTTCGTGTCGCCTGCAAATGTGTGTGTGGCTGTCTCTGACTCGTGTCTATAAATGATGCCGCAGCTCTAATTTTGTACACCTGCAGGTGACATCGGCACCGTGTTCCGGCGGTACCCAGAGCCTTGGAAGGTCTTCATCGAGGACCCCGAACTACAGGTGCTTGCTCCCCTGACAGCTGACAGCACCTGCTGGCATGGGCTTTGGCACCTCAGACTCTGATCCCCAACAGCAATCATCCCTGAACGCACATCATCGGCGTACACTGCGAAGGAGTGCACAGGGTGGCATGTCATCAGATGCATCTGCATGTTGGGTACCCTCTCTCTGCAGCCCCGCTTGCGGTTTGATGAACAGAGCCGTACAGTCATGCCTTCGCTGCGCCTGCAGGGTCGCTACAAGCTGGCCGCTGAGCGGGATTCGCGGCCAGCAGGTGCGGCATGCTATGATGTGGTGGATGCTGCTCGCTCACGGACTGTGGCATGCGAATCACTGCGCCAGCTGCTGCAAGCACTCCTTCTTTAGAGTGAGAGGCACACAGAGAGGCACATTGGGTACTCTTCAAATTGCACGTCAATGAAATGGGTATTCTCCATGGCAGGCGAGGCGCTGGACTTCATCATCCAGGATGCGCTGGGCGGCAGAACCGAGGCGGAGGGGGAGGAGCCGGGCCTAGGACAGCAGATCGTCCGCACTGTCAGCTCGTTGCAGCGCTTCATGAACGCGCTCACCAGATAGACGTTTTGCTTTGGTGGGGGATTACACTTGGGTACCAGCGCATATATAGCCTGTCTTCTGTGTTCAGAGATGAACGAATGAACGCCCACGGAAGATCTGATTGCAGACCGCGTCAACATGCCATGTGGCGCTGGCACTGGAAACAAACCACATATACAACGGAAGAAAGAGTGGAAAGGAGGAGGGGGGAGAGAGCAAACGCAGCAGTCTCGGGTCGATTATGCGCAATAGACACGTGGCTGTACGAAGCTTAATCTCTCAGCACTGTCCTGCCGCCCTCTAGAATGTGAGCACCGCACGGGTCTGCTGACCTGCCGGCATTTGAGGCAGAGGCGTGCTGGAAGTGCCTTGGGCCTGCCGTGCGCCGACGCCGCTTCCCCGCGGGCGGCAGGGGTCCACAGGCCGTGGCAGCTGCAGCGGCCTGCCGACGGGCTCTGTCTCCACCTGCTGCCACGAATGATGATGTGCGCTGCCGCTTTCTGCGACCGCACTCGTCATGTGCAGTCTGTGAGGTGTCGCGCGCTGCTCCGTGATACCCGCCGCATGGAGGCTTGCCATGAGGCAGCGTGTGACCAGCGGCGATCCATTCCTGCCGGATTGGGCAACGGACCGGTTGGCAGGCGACTGCGGCGCAGCAGGGCGGCTGTCGGCATGCTGCACCCGCGAAACCCGCACGTCGGCGCGCGTGCTGGCTGCGGCAGCTCCCGGCTGCCACAATGCCATGCTCGCTGCTCCCTGCCGCATGCGGCATGGGGCCGCTGGGCTGAGGGCACCCTGCACGGTGTCGTCGGCTGCGGCTGCCAAGTCGCGCCGCACCACCGCTGGACGGCAGGTCGTATGCTGCTGGATGATGTCTTGAGCCTGCGTAGTACAATGGCAGTTGGCGCTGTGGTCTGACCTGAAGGAGCCACACCCTCCTAACCGAATTAAGACGACAGCGGAACGGGTTCATTGCCACAGGTGCACTCTGACGTTGGCGATGTGCACCGATGCAGTGGTAATGCGAGTGGGTTTGGGGAGCAATGACGAGACCTCTAGGTTCAGGGCGCAGACACCCCTCATGAAGGCCTTCTTCATCTTTTCCTCCAGCTCCGTGCGCAGATTGACCTCGTGCGCTGCGGCCGCTTCCGCCCTTGTCACCTGTATGCAGCGGGCTTGCACATGAAGAGTGTCGAGAAAATAGAGCATGCCATCACGGCAGCTTTCAGCAGAGTGACTGATTTGACCGTTCCGTTCTGACGTGTTTGACCGCCCGAGGGTACTGGCTGGCATAGGCATAGCTCAGGCCCACCTGTGCTTGCTTTGCAGCGACGCATGCATTGGCTGCTGCCACACTGCAGCCTTCTGCTGCTCGAGGCTGTGCTGCATCGCTGCTTTGGCATGTGAAAGGACAGTGGCGTCAGTGTCAGAGGAGGGTCATTTTGACATGCTCTGAGGCCATTGACTGCACCAGCTGTAAGGCACATAAGAGCGCATGTGACCAGCAGGGTTTGCATAGACAAACATGCAGCTCAGGCGTATTCGCAGAATGCTGCACGACACCTTGGCATGAGGCTCGACGCGCGTCCAGCGCAGCCAGAGCATCAGCGGCTTGCCCTGCAGCCAGAACAGGTCGCGGTGCGTCGCCGCGTGCTGCGCCTGCTGCCGCTTGCGCCGCTGCCGGTTCCGGTGGCCCAGCCACCCACAAAATGCCCGTCGGCTGAGGACGTTGTAGTGCCTGATGTGCTGAATGGCGTCGTGGGCCGCCAGCATCCTGCCAGAGGATGACGTGTCAGCCGTGCGACGTTTGGGAACGTGCTGAACATTGTAGCATCAGCATGCCGGCCGGACAGCAGGGGTTTCATGCATTTCTGGCGCAAGGTCGGCATTGAATCACTTGTCAAGGCTGGCCTGCGCTGTGCGATGCCGGGAGCGCTCGAGCTGCAGCTGCCGTGTAACATCGTCCAGCTGCGCCTGCTTCTGCTCCGCCGCCAATTGCTCCTCTGCCACGGCAGTCGCAGCGGCGTGCCGGGCTTCATACCCTTCCATCAACCTCGCGACATGCTCCTGTGGCGGCTTCCGAAGGCGTCATGTCGGCCTTGACTTCATGAGATTCCCGTGGCCATTCGGCCGCAGAACAGGACCGATACGCTGCTCCACATGAGCAAGTATGGGCAAGCGCACCAGCAGCTGCTGCTTGAGAAGGCGCTGCAGCGCATCGATTTCTGTGGCAAAATTGCCAACGTCGCCGTCCTCTTCGTAGAGCACGCAGTTCTGAAGCTCGAATGGCTCATTGCTGTCTGCC
Organism: Deuterostichococcus epilithicus; assembly: GCA_033439295.1. NCBI lineage: Eukaryota > Viridiplantae > Chlorophyta > Trebouxiophyceae > Prasiolales > Stichococcaceae > Deuterostichococcus > Deuterostichococcus epilithicus. Next base: position 1,522,022 of record JAVTLE010000010.1, read on the forward strand.
GCCATCATGTCAGCGCCGCTGCGGTGCTTCGCTGGGGTGCATGGCAACGTCGACGAGGGTGTGTTTCGCACGCTCCGGACTTGCGTGTTGGAGTGACTTCGGATCAAACAAAGCGTATCGTGCGCGACTTCTACGGACAATCTGCGCCACCGCCATAAATCCACCAGGCGCGACCAGACCAACGGATTGTATCTAAGCCTATGAGAACAGGCTTGGAGTCACATCATACCAATATTACATCACACCAACGGTACAGCCGCGACGCAAGACAGCCGCGCTGCAAGATCAGGAGAGCGGTCCGACGAGGAAGGGGCGCGCTAACGGCAAAACCTAAACACTAACCCCCGTTCGACACTCGAAGTCCCCTCGAGTCTGACACACTGAAACCCTGCTAAATTTTCAAGGTTTTAACTAACCCTGTCGGGCGACACCTGGCGACCCAGGAGACTTGCCAAGAAGCAGAGGCGCCAGACCGGTGGATTAAGGCGGACGCGGCGAACGGCACGAAACATCACGACAGTGTGACATTTGCTGGCGTCGGTGCAGGAGGCCGCGGTTACCGGTGCAGGCTTGGGCGTAGTAGACTCTGTTCTGTATCTTGCACTGCGTTCACGGCGTCACACTGCCAGCGGGCGCACCCAGACTCTGGTGCGCTCCTGTGCCTTGTCCTCTGCTTGCCTTCTGACACCAAGGCGAGCCGCGTTCCTGCCCAGGCTCGAGAAGCTTGCACCAGCAAGCGGCCGCCTGACGTTGCCGCCGCAGCAGGCCTCCTCTGTCATGTGATCTGCAGGCCAGATGAAACTCTGTAGCCGCAATCCCAGAGCTCTGCGGCGTCGACGTGCCAATTGGCGGGGCACGCCGTCCACTGGCCTTGATATTTACCCATATTTTTTGGCGTGACTTGCACTGCAGGACTTCGCCCAGCACGGCAGGCAAACATGGCGGACGTCAGTATCAGGAAAAGGTCCTTGACGGACAGCAATGCGCCGCTGGCAAGGCCGCTCAAGGCGGTGTACTTGACTCCGGCAGCGAGCAGCACGCCAGAGTCCAAGCCAGCAGCTGCCTGCCCGGCCGCCACCCAGGCTCAGAAGGCAGTTGGCGATCATGTTGCCAAGCCCGAGCAGCAGCAGCCCGCAGCGGCAGCCGCCCAGCCAGGCAGCCCAAGCTCCGGCGATGCTTCACCGAATGCTGACCTCAGCGCGACCAGTCCGGTGACGCCATCGCGCTGCGAGCAGTCGGAGCAGCAGTCGGCTTACTTGCTGATGAAGGCGCGCAATTTGCTCTCGCATGCCCGCGCTGCATGGGCCTGTGCGCAGCGGGGCGTGGTACAGTCGGGTACACTCACCTTTCTGTACCCGTATCTGATACGCAGCATAAGCCGTCCTGGTCACCAACAGTGCGGTTCATGCGTCCTCTTGCATTGCTCCAGGCCTGCGAGCGGGAAGAGGCAGCGGAGGACCGCGCAGAGGAGGCAGAAGCGGCGCTGGACACTTCGAATCGCAAGCTGCGGGAGACGGAGACGCTGCTGCAGGCGGCCCAGGAGCGGATAAAGCTGCTGGAGGTGCAGCTGTTGAACCGCGCCGTGTCGCACGCCAAGCTGGACAGCCTCAAGGCCGCAGACGCTGAGTGCCAGGTGCGAGGCGTGCTCCAGTCGAGACGGCACTCGTCAGTTCCTGGCGCACAGCACAGCCCCCGCTCTCGCGAGATGCCTGCAGCGTGCAGCGCCATCTCGGCGCAGCCGGCGGTGCCTGTCGGAAATTTTGTGCATGGCACCTACGCATCCCATGTGCAGCACTGCCGCCCCGTGACGCGGCCAACTGCGGGGGGGCTGATCCCTTGACCGGGGGCTGTGTTACCTCCTGCAGGCCATCTCGGAGGACAGCAATTCGCAGGACAGCGAAGGCAGCGCAGCGACGGACATGCACCTGCCGAGCAGCGCGGAGGAGCGGTGGCCCCGCCGCCCGATGTCGTTCGACTGGGACTCGGCGCAGGTGGACTGCGAGACGCTGCAACTGCGCCTGGAGCTGGAGGCGACGCACGCGCGGCTGACCATGTCCCGCGAGGTGATGGCAGTGCGCCGTGCAGGGCACCAGGCAGAGACCCTGGCAGCCGCTTGTTGCTCCTGAGAGAGTCTTCTCTGGCAACATCACTGCCGCCTGACCGGCAGCCGCCTGCGGGCCGCACGTTCTGCGTCAGCACGCCGACCCTGCTGCTGCTGTGCAGACCATCCTGCTGCTGCCCCGCTGACTGCGCTCCTTGCGTCTCCCCGTGCAGTCGGAGCGGAAGGCAACAGCATACGCGGAGGCAGCCGGCACCCGGCTGGACGCGTTTGCCGGCATGCTGCGCGGCGCTGCCGACGTCGCCTTCTGCGGCAACGACGCCTCCGCCCGCCGCCTGCGCCACCACCTGTTCCGGTGCGCGCCAGCGTCCGCCGACTTATCTTATGATCATAAGATTTCAAAAAGTATACAAACCTCCCACCCCTCCGCAGCACTGCTGTGCTCGCTATTCGGCGGCGCATTCACGTGCGTCAGCCAGTCAGTGGACGTGCTTGTTTCAGTGCCGCTGCGTCTGCATGCATTGCCTGATGTTGTTCGTCAGGGCTCTGTCCTTGCCACCCCTACCTCCCGCCTCTTGACGTCCACCGTCTGCCGTCCACCGTCTGACAGTCCCAACCCTCCCGCGCACAGCTGCCTGGACGTGGACTGCGATGGCTTCCTGGGCGGCGGCGACCTGCAGCACTGGTACCGCTCCTCGGAGCAGTTCCTGGAGACCCAGGTGCGGCCCTGTTGAACCCGGGCATTTGCGGCAGAACTGCTGCCTCCGCTGCTGACTTGTGTCCCGGAAGCCCACAGTGGCACTGGTTCACAATGTCGTTGGCTCCGCAGGAGCTGTTTGCTGCTGCATGCGTGCGCAGGCACACCCCTGTTGGAGTGCTTGCCGCCCCCGGCGCACTCACCAGGTGTCTGTATCCCTTGAGCCCTGTGATCGGGCCACAGACCCTGAACCCCGGGGCTGAGCCCTCACGAATGCTGGTCGCAGGGCTACGACTCGGTGAGCTTCGAGGCGCTGCGGGCACAGCTTGCCGATGCGCTGTACAGCCCCAGCCTGCCGAACGAGTTCCAGTGCAGGGTGCGCGCCACTGTACAAAAGTCCCTTGAGCATCTGCATTGCCTGCATGTGGGCAGTCCCTGATCCGTGCCGCGGTGGATGGTTTTGTCAACGCCACGTGCCTTGAGATTTTGCCCTTACCATGTTCCCATCTGCGCAGCGGCAACATGCAGCTCTGGACCACTGCTGAGCATCTGCGTGGCTGTCGCTGCAGGGCAAGGTGTCGCTGATGCAGCTGTCGCGGTCAAACATGGGCGCCGGCATCGTGGCGACGCTGCTCAACCTGGACAACCTGATGCAGGACCGCAACACGTCGGAGTGGGGCGCGCCCACGCTGACGGGCGCCCGCTCCTTCCCGCTCAGCTGATCGCTCCTGTGGGCAGCGGCGCGGCGCAGCTTGCAGCCCCGGCCACAGCTGCGACGCTCAGGGCTGCCGGCAGCTCGGCTCGCCATGCCGCCGGCAGCCCTGCCACCCTGTACGGTCTAGATGCCGCCCTGGCTGCCGAGCAGTCGAAGGGCGGCAGCCGTGCGGCAGCGGCACAGGCGGCACAGGCGGCCGCAGCTGCGGCGGTCATTTTTGGCAGACACCACTCCACCTTCGTTTGTTTTTGCTTTCTGGAAGAGCGGGGCGTGCAGCGTCGCGAGTTTTGCGCAGACCGCGTTTCATGGCCCGCCGTCAGGCGGGACAGCGCTATCGGCGATGACTGCAATTGAAGGCGAAAAAAAGACGACAACGAGAACTGGCATGGCACCGTCTAGGACGACAACAGCAGCAGCAGCAGCAGCAGCAGCAGCAGCAGCAGCAGCTGCTTCGAGCGTTTTGTTTGGTATTGAAGCACTCGCACAGCCCTCAACTCGTCGCTGCGAAGTTGATTTAGTGTAGGTATAGATAGCATTCTCAGCCTTGTGCGTGCACCCAGAGGTGGCACCACTCCATGTTGCGAGCGCCTGTGGGGCGCGCTGGACATTCTTTTCGCATCGGCTTCAACAACAGGTTAGCTCGCGTTGTTTAGGACCCTGCTTGCACATCTGATATCCGGACAGGATCAGCATTCTTGACGCTGGCGCCCTCGAGCCCAGCGGAGACTGACTTTTGTGAACACCGGTAATTGACGACTCGTGGCCAGGGGCATGTTTTGCGCAACAATTATCCCCAGAGCTCTCCGCATGATGCATTTCGCGCACTTTTTCCGCCGTAGAGTCTAATTCTGGCATGGTAACAGTATGGTAAAGTGCTGCAACTATGCATAGTTTCACGCTGCGCCAGCCTGTCCAACTGGCGAACTGTCCAAATTTAGTCGAAGTTGGCGACTCCGCGATTCATCCCCGTGACTGTGGGTATCTCGTGGGTACTCCATCGTTGTGTATGAAAACATGCTCGACACCATCCTACTTGTCTACAAATTGCGGATCAGATGGCTCGTCAACCTTCTCGAGTCTGTTGGACACGCTTTGACATGCCCTTTCCAACTCGCATGGCACACGAAGACAGGTGCACCAGGACGCTCAAATAGAAATAAGCTGGTCATAAGCTATCAATCAGCTCCCGAGGCGCGCAGGCAGTAGGGCGTTGCTAGGCACAGCAGGCCGGCGACGCCATTCAAAAAGGCAGCGGCCACGCAGCCCAGGACAAAGCCCTTGTTTGCAGACACGCCCCGCAGCGCCCGCGCCGCCGGCATCAGTAGCCACAGCGACGCCACCAGCATTGCGCCCGCCGTTGCCGCCTGCACCTGCAACAAGAGCAACAGAAGCTCAGAAGCTCTCTTCTTGCCTGGGCAACCGAGCTGCTGTACTTTCCATGCGTTTCCCGGCCTTCGTCACCGGATTCTGCGCATGACAGCACCCTTTGTTGCAGCTGCCTAGCTGACATATCTGCAGACTCGCCACGGCCGGGTCGGCTCGAAGGCAGCCAGAACTGACCTTTGCGATGAGCGCGTTCGCGTCGATGGCGGCGGCCGCCGTGCCGTCCAGCTGGGTGGGCGCCCGCGCAACCGCAAGGGCCGCCGTCSCCACCGGWGCGCCCCCACGGCGCACGCCAGGAACAGGGTGCTCCGATGGGTGCGCCCCAGCAGGGGCGCCGCCAACGCCGCGCCGGCTGCCCCTGTCGCAGGCGCAGAGCATGCGCATCAATGCGCCTGGTGAGGAGGTGGCGGCTGATGCCGGGATACAAGACTGCGGATACAGGTGGGCCAGCCCCAGGCGCCCGGTAGCGACAGGCACTTGGCCCTGCGCTGCACAAGGGCGTCATAGAGACGCGGCAGGCAGGTGTGGGCGCAGCACAACATCAATCTCCAGTGGCGCAGCTGCCCAGGCCTGTGGCAGCATCGGGGAACGTCCCGGAAGAGCGAGTGGCAAACACCTCGCACAAGAGCGTCCAGCGCGAGCGGGAGCCACAGCTGCGAGGCTTCGGCCGCGCCGCTCGCCGCCGCGGCCGCGGCCCGCCAGCCGGTCGGCAGCGCGTCCGCCATCAGCACCGTCACTGCAAGGCCTGCCGACAGCGCCTGCAAAACACAAGGAGTCGCACTGCTGGTTGCGTTGCAGAAAGCACACGAGTGGCACCTCCTGCCGAGCCGTGCCCGCCTGGGCAGACCTGCATCAGAGCATGATGACATAATGGTTCAGGCCTGTACAAAGCCGAACTTCTGCACATCAGGAATCGCAGACTTCGTGACGGTTCAGAGATGATGCCAACCTGGGGGCCGAAGGCCGGCAGCGGCACCCTGCCGCGGCGGCTGCGGCCGGCCTTGCCGCTTGCGACGTCCGGCGGCGGCGGCCCCTGCATGTACGACGGCAGCACGCCGCTGCCTTGTGGCACCCGCCCACCTGCGAGTTTTGCATGTGAGAAGGTGAGAGAAGAGCCCTTTCACACGGCACCGGCCCCCGCATGTCGCAGATGCAAAGGAGCATGCTCTGCACGGACACAGCTGGGGTGTGCACCGGATGCTGGGTCCTAAAGGACAAGCACACAAGGACACGACCCCCGACACGACCCCACCAGGCGTCTGTGGCCCTACCTTCCTCTGCCTCCCAGGGGTGGCGCGCTGTCGCCCGGGGGCTGATGGCGGCGATCAGCTCACCGGCCGCGGGGACCCAGGCCTCGCCATTTACGTGCGCCACGCCATTCGCCCTTGGGCTGTGCCCGTCCCCTGCGGGTGCGGGAGGGAGGTGCGGGCACATCACACCGGCAGCCTCGCAGGCTCAAAAGTCTGCACCCGCTTGCCTTTCACAGCAACTGGCAGCACTGCATCAGCGTGTGGAAGGACCCTGCTGCTCGCCGAGAAAGCGGCAGGTACTTGTGGGCAACCCATTGCAACCTTCACGTGTACTGAACCTCGCATGGGCAGCGGGCAATGCATTGCGGCCTCACCGTTGGTGTCGTCTGCCTTCAGCTTTGCAGGCGGCGCGCCGGGCTGGCTCATCCACCGCCATGCAAACACCACTGCGGCGCCGCCGCCTGCCGCCCACAGGCCAGTCCACAGCAGGCCTGCACACAAGGCTCGGTTGTCTGTCTGGACCTAGCAAAAGTACATGGCGAGTCGAATCACCTGCAAGCTGTGCGACACACCTGGAGCACCCTGCAACGGTGCTGCTGTTACTCAGAGGGTGTGGTCACAACCAGAGGGTGGCTGCTGCATCTAAACAGCTGATGTCGCTCAGGTGTCCAGTTCCGAGATCAGTTCCGTGGTGCAGGGACTACACCATCCGGGACGGCACCACTGATGCATGGCAATTCCAGCTGCCTGTCACTGTCTGTCGGTCGCCCCAACTGAGCCACACCTGGGTTGCCGCTCCAAGCGGTGCTGGTCAGCGACGAGCTGCCGCCCCAGGCCATCAGCCCAGCGCCAACACCCAGCAGCACCGGCCCTGGCGTCAGCAGCATCGAGACCAGCACGCCTGCGGCACAGCATCACAAGTGCTTTCATGATTCAAGAGGCTGGCATCTTGCATCAAGAGCTTGACATGGATGCAAGTTTCACTGAAGGCGGATCCAGCACGGTCAACACACTTCCAGATCGACACCACAACTGGCGTGTGCGCTGATATACATCGATGCCCGATCAGCGCCATCAACGCATTGCTGTTGGACTTTGCCGATATCGACTCACCTGAGACGGCGGCCAGCAGCGCCGCCGGCAGCAGCGCAGCCAGCGTCGGCAGCACGACCGATGGGTCGCCGGCAAAGGGCGAGGCCAGGCTGCCGTCGGGCCGCTCCAGCAGCGCAAGCGCCATGCGCAGTCCCTCCAGCCACGCCGCCGAGAACGTCGCCGCCGTCGCCACCTGATGTCAGGAAGAAGTATGCGCCTCAGATGATGCGTTCCAGCAGCGCGGGTGCCAGGCGCAGACCTCCAGCCATGCGGCTGAGGACGTCGCCGCTGCCACCCTTGCCCGATACAACACCACAATGTCGGCAGACACTGCCGCGGCAACGCTCAAGAAGGCTGGCGTGGTGCTGCCCAGCAGCACAAGCGTCCGCTGCCGCCCAGCAAATGAACCCAGGGAGGGCCGTTGCTTTCAGGGTTGCCCTGATGGTGTTGCATCTGGCAGGCTCGAGGGACTGTTTGCCATGTCCGTATGTCGCAATGCAGGGCTCCGAATCCCGAGGAGCCTGCAAACTCAGGGACAGCCAGACACACAAGAGTACCCGCACCTTGCCGTGCGGGGCGCCCTCCAGCGCATCCGGCAGCAGCTCGGCGAACACCATCCACACCATGCAGCCGGCGGCAAAGCCCAGCGCCAGCGGCAGGAGCGTCCGGAAGGCGCTCACAAACATGAAGCTGGGCACCGCGACCACCGGCTGCGGCATGCTCGTCAGCACCGACCTGCGGCGGCGGCGCCCTTTGGCATGATCAGAGATTATCGGGTCACTTCACTGCAAACCCAGGGTCAGGCACTCTGCCACCCCAGCCGAAGCTGAGGCGCAAGGTAGGCACGAGATTGCAGCGTGTCAAGTCTCTGACAGTGCACGGCAGTGTCTGTACTTGCTTGAGATGCTGGAGGCAAAGCTCGCTGGTTCCTTTCCCCTTCCGCTGTCAAAGCAGCTGCAGGAAGCATTGAAACACAGGATCCTTCGAGGGCATATAAAACGCAGGGAGGCGCGCACCAGATGAGGGCCTGGCGGGGCGCCACCCCCCTGGCAACCAGCACCGTGGCCACCGCCAGGCCTTCTGGTATGTTGTGCAGCCCAATGGCGAGCGTCACCAGCACCCCCTGTCGTTAGGACGTAAACAGCTCGAGAGGTTGCTGATTGTATTTTCCCAACTTCGGGGCGTCTGACAGGCAAACTGCGGCGGAGTGCACTGCAGCGAATGCGTGCCGGAGGGAGTGGGCGTAGCCAGGACTGCCAGGACCACGCTTGCGTGGGACAGCGTCACGACGACCCTTGATCGAAGAGCAGCCTCACCTGTGCCCAGCCGCGGTGGCCGCAGAAGGAGACGCCAACGCCGGAGCCCTCGCCGAGCGCGTGCGCCGCCATGACGGCGACCAGCAGCAGCGTCTTTTTTGCATCGATGCCCTGCAGGCCCTCGAAGCGCACGCCCTCCCACTTCTCCAGCCACTCCTGGCTGGCCTTTATGAACAGCGCGCCTGCGGCGGCGAAGCTCTGGATTGGAAATATGAGTTTCAGGATATCAAAATGTGCTGGGCGGCGCCGCTTCTCCGGCCGCTCTTGCTGGCCCTCATGCGCAGCGTGCTTGCAGTCAGGTCTCAGAGGTCAGAACATCCGGTCTGGCGGGCGGCGTCGTCCACTTCGCCGGCCGCTTCCGTCTGGCCAGTAAAAACTGCGCCCTGTGGAGGAGTTTCGGAAGCTGTGAGGATCTTGGCAATATGGCCTGCTGGGCAGCCCGTCATCAGCAATGCTCACTGCTGGAGCTAGGCCTCAGGCGGCCTGCTCGAACGGAACAAAGCTGACTTCGTGGCTCACCCAGGAGGGTGCCATGCACGGCGAAGCCGGCGCCGTACGGCGAGTACCCAGTACTTCATAGGCAACCCGAACTCCTGCTCGACCCTCCGTCATCCGAGGTCTCTCTTCTCAAATGTCGGACCGCATGGTGGACCAGTGCCGAAGAGCTGACCCTCATGAGCTTGTTCTCAACCCAAAACTCCGACGACTCACCGAGTATGACGCCAAGCACGGTGAGCCCAGCGCCGTACGGCTGGCCCTCGTGCACCAGGTCAAAGCTGGCGGCAAGCATGACGCCGCAGGCAATGGCATTGGCGAGCGCCGCCCACTCCGCGGAGAGGCTGCCGACGAAGAAGAAAGGCACTGCGCCGAGGCCTGACGCTGAGCCCATGATGGTCGTCATGACGGTCACCTGCGGGTTGGCAAGTGTCACCATGGACTTGACGTATGGCGATGCTGAGACGGTTTCGACATGGCATGCCGAAAATTCGATGAGGGCCATGCAGAGGAGGGGAGGGTGCGAGAAATCACAGCCCAGCAGTTGCCGCAGGCAGTCGCCTGCCACATGAAGCGCAAGCGCCTCGTCCGCCCCATGTGGGAAGGGGGATGCTGAAACGCCGGGCATTATCTCGACGAAACCAACCTCACCTCTAGTATGGTCGCGTGCTGCTTCATGTCGGTGTCCCCCACGATGTCCTGGACCTCCGCAGCCGGCTTCCTGAATCCGTCCGAGCGCGTCAGCGAGCGCAGCGAGGCAACCCCGCCGGCGTCGGAGCCGTTTGCGGCGCCCGGCCGTGCCGGCGGCGAGCCTGACAGGCTCAGGTGGTGCCTGTAGCGTGCATCGTGCCGCGCCGCCAGGTGCCGCTGCCGCGCCGCATGGCCAGCGTGCTCCGCTCCAGCCGCATCTCCGCCGCCACGCGCCTCCTCAAAGCCGGGCGCCTGCTCCGACGCCAGCCGACGCTGCCGCGCCGCGGCGCTGTCCCGCGCCGCCGCGTCCCGGCCGCCCTGGTGCGCCTCCGTCCCGGGCAGCGAGCCCCCCGGGCGGSTCTCCGCGTGCGCCGCCGCCTCGCGCTGCCGCTTCTCCGCCGCGTCCGCCGCCTTGAGCGCCTCCAGCCGCAGCTGCCCGTCCAGCTGCGCCTCCTGCTGAGCGGCCTGCTCCGCAAGGTGCTGGCTTGGCTGCACCTGATCCGGCACGAGGTGGCCTTCTTGCCCCGCCGCAACCCGGCCCGAGCCGCGCCCCTTGCCATGCCACGCCGCTGGCTGGAAGTCTGCAAACTCGGCGTCGCCATCCCTGTTCAGGTACTCCTCAGCACCGCCGCCGTGGGCACCAGCGGCTGTTCCGTCCAGGGCGCGCAGCTTGCCGGGGTCGGCGGCGTCAGCGGCAGCGTCCTTTCGGTCCAGGGCCTGCTCCGCCGCCGCGACGTGCTTCGGGTGCAGCACATCGGGCACCAGCTCGGGCGCGGCGCCGCCTGCGTCTGACGCCGTGTCACTTTCCTGCAGGCGCCGCCGGCCGCCGTGCAGGAATATCCCCGCATGGTGGCGTGCATCAGCATGGAGCGGCTGCTGTCGCCAGTATGGGACATCCTATAGGTTGGAGGACACAGCTTTGAAGGTCATGCCTTCAGGAGCTTGGCATAAGCGCACAGACATGGTCAAGGCAACCGAACGTATCCATAGATTGCATTAATTGCAATCTGCGAGGATAGCTACTTCACAGAAAGACGCGCCTTTGGTATCTCAGCCGCCGCTGAGACTCTGGGCGCCGGAGCCTGCTGCAGCAGCAGCAACAATGTGCCAGCGAGGGCCCAGCGTCCGACGCTCATCTGCCCGCCCACGGCATCGGCTCGTGCGCAAAGCCCTATCGCGTTTGCATGCTGTCTGCCGTGCCTGATGATTGGTGCAATACCTCGCTGCTCAGCTCTCGCTGCCAGATATGCGAAGAAGGACTTTATTCCTTGGCTAGCGCCAGGTGTAGCGAAGCTGCGCGCTTTTCGAGTGCGGCCAAATTACAATGCAGTGCATGAATTCTGCATGACGGATGGAGTGTAGCACCTGGTACCCGCGAAGTACTGCAAATATGCGCATGCGCAGCACGATGATCTTCTGTCAAGCATCAGTGCCGAGTCATGCACCGCTGGCAACCCAAACCCTGCTGGCAGTATCACTCGAAGCCGCAGACGTGCAGAGCAGAGAGCAGGTCACGCCGCCGTGGGATAAACCGTCGACAAGAGAACAGCGCGTCGCAGCTGACGCTGCGCACCGCTCGCCCCATCCGTTGCAGCTGTGCACATCTCGACAGCTGATCGCTGTATCCTCTGCATCCGATTCTACCCACAGGGACAATCCGATCTGACCGAAACGTCGTTGACGAGCTGTTCAGGACATAAGCTTGCCCTTCGGGCCTGTCGACACTTTGCGATGTGCCGAACATCTGCCGGCAGCAGCTGACAGCGGGGGAACTGGCTCCCACAGCAGCATGGATTCGCAGGTAAGGATGAAAAACGAATCTGACTGATTCTTGCATCATCCGTATGCCTGCCGTCTTCACAGGTTTTGACGTCCGATGTCTCCCTGTAACGCAGTGGGATGCGGAGGCGATCGATGAAGACTTTGAGCAGTATGGAGGTGGGCCAGGCTCGGACCGACCCAATGAAACACTCTACTGATCAGTCCTGCATGCCCTCGAGGTCGCACCTCGGCACAGTTGTAATGTCTGACCGGAACGTAGTGCGGCAGGCGCCGGCGGCGATGGCTACGAAGGAGACGGCTACGGAGGCGGAGACGGCTACGGTGGCAGCGACGGCGACGGCATGGACTATGCACAAAACCCGCTGTTCCAAGACCCGCTGTTCACGCCCGAATCAGCGGCGCTCGGCAGGGCGAGCATGCGCGGCAACACCCTGTATGACGCCACGCCCGGCAGCGGGTTTGACGGCGCCATACCTTTCGGCGGCACAGCGCTCGGAGCGCCAGGCTTCGGGCCTGCGTCCGCGCCGCGCATCGCCCAGCAGCGGCGGCCATCGGAGTTCTTCGACCCAGACCCGCGGCTGTTTGACCCAACGGCATCGGTGGAGGCGCAGCCGCCAGATCAGCCGGTGGGACCAGCGACCGATGCCGCGCCGCTGGAGCCGCCCACGGCAACAGCCATGGCCATCGTCCTGTCGCCTGCAGGTACCAAGAGTCACATGCCTGACACTGATGGTCGGCCTCTGCTGCAAGCACGGCCGCTTCTGTGAGGCATGATGCGAGACGAACCGCGCAGCGAAGGCAGCCAAAACATTCTGCTGGGATGTGTGCTGAGGCTCCTCTTCCATCACACTTGCAGCCAGCCGCGCCAGGCGGGAGAAGCAGGGCGCCCCCGAGGACATCGCCTTTGCGGAGGTGCTGGGGGCGCTGATGCGGGGGCAGACAAGCGCCGCGGAGGCGGTGCAGGGCTATGCGGCCATCTGCCGCGCCCGCGCCCGCGAGCTGCGCACGTCGGCGGCCGGGCAGCTGCAGCGCGCGGCGCGCTACCTGGCCCTCCGTGACGAGGTGCGTGACTGCATGTACATATAGATATATAGTGTAGATGTTTGGCTTTGCCATGACTCTGCATTACCCTCTGACTTTATCAGTGCGCCAATGACAGCGACTGCAACCTGGGTGGCACCGCAGCTCATTGTCGCTGCAGTCAGCCGTCTGGTCCTGGGCCGCCTGCTCCAGCCATGCTCTCGAAAGCTGAATAGGCGCAGCCCTGCTCGCAGGCGAATGCGCTGGACGACGAGGCTGCTACCTGGATGCTGCTGGCGCACCTGGCAGGGGACGCCGACCCGCGCTTCCCGGGCGGCTACGGCGGCGGCGGCGGCGGCGGCGGCGCGGAAGAGGATGCCCCCCAGCGCCGCAGCATCCACCGGCAGGCGGCTGACCTCATCGCTGGGGACGAGCATATCAACAGGTGCGCTGCTGCGTTACAGGCTGGATCCGAGCTCGGTGGTGTCCGAAGGAGTCGTTGAACCAATCTCAATCTCATTGCCCTCGTGTCGACCCTGTGGTCGGTTGCCAGCACTGCTGTCGCAAACCTGCAACAGGTAGCATGTGTTAATTGCACACCGGTGTAGCAGTGTAGCTTGTGCGGATTGCACGCTAGTGTCGCAGTCTTCGAGACCGTTACGAGACGTTTCGCAACCTGCACGACAAACCGGCGCACCCAACGGACAGGGCGGCGCGGGTGGTGGCGTGGCTGGAGGCGCTTGCGGCGCAGGCGCTGGACGACGAGGCGGCGCTGGCGGCGGCGGGCGGCGGCACTGCGGGGCGCTTTGGTGCGCGCGAAGGCGTGTGGGCCGAGACGCGTCTGCGCCTTGCCGCCGGCCTGTCCCGCGCCGGCGACCAGCCGCTGGTGAGCACCTCCAGTGGGCACCAGGCCCTTCGGATGCGCAGTTGCGCAGTCGGGGCTGCGCAGCCAAACACCTCCGGCGCGCATCACTGCCTGGAGAGGAGCGCAGCCCAACGTCACCTCGCGCTCTGCCGCAGCCGGCAGCCTGGCCTGAACGAGCTGGACCCAGGCGCTTGTCAAGCTGCGGAAGCAAGGATCGTGACAGCCAGACCCCAGCTCCCTCTGGTTTGTGTGAACCTCCATTGGCACCTTATCAGTTGGACTGCGCGGCAGGTCAGCGAACTGGACCCGGACGCTCCAGGGCGGCAGCACCGGCTGCTGCACGCCGAGAATGTGGCCGACGAGGAGCGCATCCTCTCCCGCCTGTGGCGCCTCATCCGCGCCGGTGCGCATGCCAGTTCCTCAGCCGCAGCCACAAACTCGCGTCCGGCCGCAGCCGCCATCTGCAGTCGCTGGCCCTACTTTGTCGGCCCCTGGATTTGGATGCTGCATGTGCTCGAGGGAACGGGAGCATGTTCGGCTGTGAGCATATATCTGGCATTGGTTCATGTGTGGTCATGGGATGTGATGACTGCTGCAGGGAGGGTGGCGGAGGCGCGGGAGCTGTGCCAGGAGTGCGGGCAGCCCTGGCGCGCCGCGTCGCTGGCCGGCGGCGGCGCCTGGGGGCCGACGCCACTGGGCCCTGCCGCCGCCGAGGCCGATGATGCGGACCCGTCCGGCGACCTGGCCGACGAGCTCGCAGACCAGGTGCGGGCCTCGGTCGAAACGCTGTGTGACGGCCTGATGGCACAACCTAACGCCCGCTCGTCCATCCAGTCGATGAGCGCAGTGCTGTGCAGCCTGCCTCATGCACGTCTCCTCCACATGCACCAGCCTCCAGGCTGGCCGGTGCGGCGGCGCAGTGAACAGAGTCGCCGGAGTCCTCCGAGGGATCGCCTAGCACAGAGGCATGAATCGAAACGGTCGTGCCACCCCCGCAGGTGACGCGGGGTGACATGGCGCCGCGCGCCCTGTGGCGGTGGGCGGCGCTGCAGACGGCAGACAGGGCGGCTGCGGGCGCCGAGCCCGGCCGCCGCGGCCCCAGCGCCGGCACCCTCGAGGTGTGCTCCGTCTCCCTCGAAAGCAAAAGCCGCCCGTGCCGCGTTGTGCGCTCGCCACACGTCTGCCTGCAGGTGTCACTTTTGGTCCGGCCTAAATGCGCCAGTCGATCTGTCAGATGGTAGGCAGTCTATGCGGCTCCCACAAGGCACTTATACAAGCGCCTGTCGCAGCTTTACAAGCCTTCAAAAACATGGTGAATGATTTCACGTGAGTATTGATGTGCCAGTGTAACTTGACCCTCCGAAACGTTGCGGTGTACTGATGGATGATGCTTTTCGCATCCCACATCATTCCCCTTTCGGCTGTCTCAGGCAGCTGTGTACGGGGCGCTGGCGGGGCACCTGGGAGCGGTGCTGCCGGCGTGCAGCAGCTGGGAGGACGCCGCCTGGGCGCTGGCCCGCTGCTGGCTGGAGGCTACTCTGGACCGCCACCTCGCGCAGGTCGGCTGTTGCCGCATCCGGCAGGCTAGAGAAAACAATGCAGAGGGATTCTCCGGGCAGCTGCATGTTGCCTGGCAAGATCAACGGAGTCCTTTGCAGTTCTCGATCTGAGTCTGAAAAACTGTGTGAGGCCGAAGTTGCAACACCGCCTCCTGCAGGCCGCACGCCCTGACGCGGAGGCGGATGCTGGGCTGGACGCGGACGTGCTGGCAGGTGCGCTGCCGGAGCAGGGCGGCGACGTGGCGGTGCTGCGCGAGGGCCTGGCCGTGTCCACTGGCGGATGGCCGCTGCCCAGGTGCAGCCTGTGCCGACAGCTTACTCCCAGTTTCATGGCGTGGGCTGTCATGCATCCGAGATCCGCTTCCCTCCGATATCTGCTTTCCTCTTTTGCACTCGTGTGAAGATATACTCGCTCGAAGTCGCATCGAGCAGTGCTGACATGCATGTGTCAACCACAGTGAGCGCCCAGCGGCGCCGCCGTCAGCGCCGCCGTCGCAAAGGGTTCCGCACCGGCTGCTGATGCAGCCTTCCTGCCGCCTGCGCAGGGTGCTGGCGCGGCTGCCGCGCGACTTTACGGACATTTTCACCGACGAGTCAGCGGCGGATGCGGCGGCGGTGCGGGCGCAGCTGGGCAGGCCGCAGCGCGCTGTCCAGGCTGGGCTTATTTTGCAGCGGCTCCAAGACGTGGCTGACCGCCTGGTCGCCTGGGTGCTGCCGGTGAGATGCCAAGATGCTTTGTGAGCACAGCATGTTTCAGGTTTGATGCCAAGCCGCAAACCTCCCGTTGGTTGCTATTTCTAATACCGCAACCCAGACGACGCAGCGCTGCTACCACTCGCATCGAAACCCGACTCGTACTGCATCTGCCAACAGCCGCGCACCCTCCTGCTGCCGCAGCCCAAGGGCGACAGTGACAGCCAGCAGCCAGCGCCAGCGTGCGGGCCGGGGGCGCTGCGTTTCGCGGCACACTTTGCGCTGGCGCTGCGCGCGACAGGCGTCGTGGCGGAGCCCTCCTGGGAGGAGGACCAGTATGACCCGCTGCAGGTGCGGCGACCCGAGGTTTTGCCAAATGAGGCCAAGACAAGAAATGGCATGGTCTTCTGGGTGGTCGCTCTGATGTCGAGACACATTCGCCTCATGCGCCACGCCGGCGCTGTCCCTTGAAGGGGATAGCTGCGGGCGGTGGTCCTGTGTGGTCAAGCATGGACTGGGTGTTCGCCCTCTCCACGCTCGGGATCAAAGTAGGAGCATGGTAGGCCGCCCTCGTCGGTAGACATGGTGCAGTGCGCGAATGTTGAGAAAATTTTAGTGCCTGTGTGTGAGTGTGTCTGGAGCTGCCCAAGCTGCGGGCGGCGCTGGACGAGGTGCTGCAGTGCACGGCTCGCATGCGGGTGCCTTACCAGTTCATATCAGCGCGAGGCTGTCCTGCCTGGGCCGAAGCAAAACCGAAGCGGCTTTCGTGTTGTGCCGCGCGCAGGAGGCGCTGAACGAGGTGCTGCAGGCGTATGTGGTGCATGCGATGCAGTCGGGCGCCGCCTGGCTGGTGCCGCAGCTGGCGTGCCACCTGCGCGCCGGACGCCGCCACCTGACCTATGCCATCTTCGCGGAGGAGCTGACGGCGAGACCCATTGCCGAGTGCGCTGAGGCGTACGCTGAGGCAGACGCCTGGTTCTCCAGTTGGCAGGGCGGCGACGTGCAGCCGGACGAGATGCTCATCATCACCGAGCAGGCGCGCGGGAAGGGTTTGTGACTTAGAGCGGTCGCCGCTCGCATGTGCACCACTTTGGCTCCCTTGGTCTGCAGGAAGCGTCCTCTTTGCAGGGCAGCGCTTCCTCGGGGTGCACATCACAGGCGCTGTGCCACAGCTGCCGTGCGGGCAGTGCCGCTGCGCCACCCGGCGACCCGGCCGGTCCCCGACAGAGGCGCTCTTCGTTGCCTCAGATCGCGCGCGCGACGCGGCGGCTGCCGGCAGGCGGCCCTGTCGGCCGGGCGCAGGCGGCCCGCTGGCTGTGCTTCGCCGACGCCTCGCTGCCGGGCGCGCTGTCACACGCCAACGACCTGGCGCGCGAGCTGGCCCTGGGCCTCGCCGCAGCGGAGCGGCCCTCGGCCGCGGCCGGGTGGGCACTGCTGCATGAGGTGAGACATCGAACCTTCCGCCAGGGTCGCTGCGCTCGACCGATTGCTGCACAGCGGAGTTGGCGCGCACGACAACGTGAAAGCACCGGAGGGTGCCAGGCCTCACCGCTCGGTGCCACACGGTCAGCTGCCGCCCTCCGACATTGCACAACCTGAGCTGTGCGGCTGCCCCCCTCGTCTTGTGCTCCGCACATGATGTATAGACGACGGTCAGTCTTTGCTGTGCAATGTGCTAGGCCCCGGCTTCAGCTGAGTGCATACACGTTGCAACCGAGTCCGGGAACGAGCCGAGGACCTGCGACCCCCAAAAGCCTTGGCCGCTGCCGCCGCAGGTGCTGCCGGCGGGCAAGCCGGGGCCGCTGCTGGCGATGAGCGATGGGCAGCTGGCAAGTCTGCAGCTGCTGCCGGAGGCGGGCGCCGCCGCCGCAGAGATAAGGTGCGCAAAGGACGGTGCAGTGGCAAGGACACATCAAGGTTGATCAGCATTGATATCCCTTGCCAGACCCGTGGTGCTTCCTGTTCGCACGTTGTTCGCACACAGCCCGCTGGAGGCTCGAATCCCCGGGAGGGTCTCCTGTGATGCGATGCATCCAGTGCGACGCAACCCTGCCGGCGCAGGGTGTGGGCGGCGGCGTTCGACAACGAGCGACGCTTCCAGGAGTGGCGCTCGGAGTACGATGCGGCCATGGAGGGGCGGGCGGCGCCGCTGCCGGACTTTGAGGCCGGCCGGCTGCGGGCAGAGGCCGAGGAGCTGCTGCAGGCGCTGCTGGGGGTGCTGCGGGACGGCGCCTTCGAGGCCGCGCTGGCGCTGCACCAGGCGAGTCACGACTCCGGCCTCCTGGGCTGCTGTGTTTGCGTCTGCCGCCGCCGCAGCTGACTCCTGCGCAATGCACACTGCTGCAACGGGCTCCTCCTCCCCGAGCCTGGCCGAGCCGCCCGCTGCATCCTGTGCAGCCGTGGCCGCTGCACCCTGGTGCCCTGCTGACGCCGCCGGACAGCCCACCTCAAGCCTTGGAGCGCTGTGCCACCTCACATGTCGCCCTGCAGCCGACGCTCGTCCTACATGAACACACTCAGGGCTGCGAGGCGGCGGCGGAGATGGTGCTGACGGCGGTGCCGGCGGCGCTCGTGGAGCCCGACAGCGGCGCGGCGGCGGAGGCGCTGGAGGCGGGCGCCGCCTTCCCCGCGCTGCTGCAGGCGGACGCGGCGGCGGCGGCGGAGGTCGTGCTCGCCTCACTACGTGCTGCCGTCGCGTCCTCGCCGCGCGCCGTGGCGGCAGGTGCCGGCTCTTGCACTCTCCGATACGCACTCTGAGGTTGAAGTCTCACCTTGGAAGCGGAGCGCTCGAGTGTCTTGCCGCAGGCTCGCGCAGGCAGATGGCAGGGCTCATTGGTGCCGTGAAGGTGGTGTTCTTGACGTGCAGCACATTGAGAGCGGCCGCGGGACCAAGCATGGGCTGCCGGCTGCTGTGCAGGCCTGCGCATGTCGGCCGCGGCGCCCGATGGCGACAGCGGCGCGGCCGGGCTGCTGCGGCTGCGCATCGCGGTGGACGACGCCGCCGCGGCCGACCTGGTGACGGCGCTGGCGGCGGGCGCCATCAAGGGCGCGCTGCCCGGCGGTGAGCAGCTTTAATGATTTGGGTTTGAGGCTCCCCACAGCAGCCCTCCATGTGCCTGTTTCAACTTCGTGTCTGTTGGCCTGTTGCTGCGACAGGTTGACACCAACTTTCACCCTCCAGCTGGTCCACATGTTCCTTCGACTGGACCCATCGATGTACCAAAGGGCGACATGTGTTCCTTCCGGCGGCGTCATCGTGCAAATATGAGCCTGGCTGCGGTCGCCTGCCGCAGATGCGCCCAGCGCCGGGCCGCTGTGGGTCATCAACGCTGACGGCAGCAACGGCTCGGTCGCCGCGGCGGCGTGGCGAGTGCTGGCGCCACGCATTGCGCTGCAGGTTGCTGAGCTCCGCCAGGTGTGTACTCCGAAGCTGCAAAAACACATAGTATTGCCATTTTGCAAACGAACGCTGAATCACACCGCTGAGTTGCTGCACTATGCTCACCTGTGAGCGGTGGCGCGCACTGTGCGGCAGTCAGCTGCCAGGCCCAGGCTGCAGCACAAGTCAACGGTCGATCTCAGTGCCCCTCCCCGCCGCAGGCTGCCGTCGCACTGGGCGCGCCGGCGGCCACCGGCGCCGAGCTCGTGCTGCTGGSGGCGGGCTTGCCAGCCGCGCCGGCCGCCGCTGCAGGGTCCAGCCTGACGGTCGCGTTCAGTGCGGCGGAGCTGCGGGAGCTGCTGGACCTGGAGCGGGCAACGGCGCTGCTGGCGATGCACCACAAGGAGGCTGCGGCTCATGCCGAGGCTGCCGCCGCCGCGGAGGGCAATTGAAGATGGTGCAAGTGAAGACGGGCGATGGCGTGCGCACTGGCGTCGGGCTCGACGGTCGGGAAGCTGGAAGGTCGACAGGGTGTCGACGGGTGCCTGTGTGCTGCGGACGGTCAGGCTAAAGCTTGCGCTCTGCGATGTGCGCAGCTGCCAAACGATGACGATGCCGGCTTGCTGACCAGATTGGCTTCTGCCAGTGTTCAGCTGTATGCGACCCTGTGGTACTGGAAGTCCGCCTGTCCAAGCAGCTCCAACACGGATCTCCATGGATAACGTCAGGTGCACAGCATGACGACTACCGCCTAACTCGATGTGACCCCTGACTGTGGTGTTCCTGCGTGCCGCCGTCCTTGCGGAGAGCCCACCTCCGGTCAGTCCGACCCTGCCTCAACCCAGCAGCATCCGTTGACTGTGGTCAAGCCTGAAAGACAGCGACTGCAAATGCGGGTCCAGCTCCGCCACTTCTGGCATACGCGGCAGAGATATCAAGAGCTACCCATGGTACCAGACCGCTCAGCCTGCGTCAGCGAAGCCTGATCATGGACGCATCGCCATCTTGCGTTGACAGCAGTTTGCAACGGCTCCTGCATACTTTATCAGCGTACGACAGCGGATAAAGCTCTTGCGCTATGGCTGCTGATGATCTCCAGCGTTACAGGTACTTCGCACCGATCGAGGCGTAGTAGCAGGCACAGTGCATGCCAATCCAGAAGCAGGCACCGTGCATGCCACTCCAGATCGTCGGGTCGCATGTTGCATCGACCATCATGCCGCGCTCTCGCAGGGACGCGGCTCGCGCCGGGGAGCAAATTTTTGACCTGCTTTGGAGAGACTCCGAGATGCGCTTCAGCCCGGCAGAACTTGAGCGCCAACTGCTGGAACTTTTCGGGAAACACCCTGAGCGGATGCATGTCGACCTGTACCTGATCTGCACGAAGGCCGAGCTCAGGTGCGTTCCAAAGCCCCGTGCCTACGCTGGATGCCCTGTGGCCTGCCGCCATGCCCTCCGCAAGTGTTGTAGGGCACATTCCTTGCATGCTGGCACCTTGCGCAGGCATTGGTTCTTCTCAGAGAGGCTGCCGCGCGAAGGCATCCGCGACCTGGAGCCGCTGGTGCTGCTGCTGCGCCTGCTGGGTCCGCAGTACCGGCTGGAGCTCTCGGCGGCGGCATTTGCGGCACTGGCTTTGGTCGCGCAGTCCGGCGACGGCGCCTGCGGCCTGCGCGCCATCCAGGGCGAGGTCGTGGCGCGGCTGCACGCCGCAACACGTCGGCCAGACCTGGTCGACGCGGCCTGTGCGGCAAGCCCGGCCGCCCCCGCTGAGCTCGCCACGGCGCTGCTGGTCGACCAGTTGCCGTCCGGCGCCGCCCGCTTCGCCGCCCTGGACGCCCTCGCGCCGGCCGCCTGCCACGTCACGGCCGCCTGCGACCCAGAGGATGCGCGCTCCGCCTTTGTGGCCTCGCAGCTGCTGCTACATGCGTCGCGGCACCACGCCACGGGGCGGCCCCAGGCCGGCGCCGGCGCCGGCGCCGTGGGCCAACAGCTGCCGCTGCCCAGCCTGGACGTGTTGAAGGCCGCCCTAGGCTTGGGCCAGGACCTGAGCATCGATGTGGCACAGCCCCAAGGATCGCGTACTGCAGCCGCGACACAGACGCGGCTGGCGGCCGCGCGGGACGACTGCATCGTGGCTGCCATGACCGCGCTGCCATCGGCCCTGCAGGCGGCTGGCGGGAAGCTGCCCCGCTGCGATGCGCATGCTGCTTTGGGCATCGTCGCCAGCCAGACGACGCTGGCTCTGGCAGCAATGGGGGGGCTGCCTGCGGTGGCAGTCCGGCCGACTGCGCTGCCGCTGCTGTGGCGGCTCTGTGAGCCCAGCAGCAGTCGCGGGCTGCTGGCGGCGGCCATGGAGGCTGCCAGAGCTGCAGAGCTTGCCAGGGTCTGCGGCACGGCAGCAA
Organism: Deuterostichococcus epilithicus; assembly: GCA_033439295.1. Classification (NCBI taxonomy): domain Eukaryota; kingdom Viridiplantae; phylum Chlorophyta; class Trebouxiophyceae; order Prasiolales; family Stichococcaceae; genus Deuterostichococcus; species Deuterostichococcus epilithicus. Next base: position 1,543,419 of record JAVTLE010000010.1, read on the forward strand.
CGTGCATGGAGTTGGCCCTGCTGCAGTCGTCGGACGCTGCCGTGGTGCACGCCTCGGCTGTTGGGTCTGATGCCCACCACGGGCGTCTGACCCCAGCGCTGCGGGCAATGCACAAGACCGCTTCTTGGTTGCCCCTGGTGCTCGCGCTGTCACGGCTGCTGGACGTCGCCTGCAGCTGCAGTCCTGCGCAGCAAGGCACTCTCGGTGCTGCCGGCAGCAGCGGCAGCACCAGCAGTGGCAACCCGTGCGGCGGGACGGAGCTGGCGGGACCTGCCTCCGCGGGCGGCCTCGGCGAAAACCTGCGGGCGCGGCTGGAAGCGCCTGCGCAGCTGCTGCTGTCTCTGGACGCCTGGCTGACTGCGGGGCTGGTCGTTCTGCTGGACGAAAAGGCTGCCCTTCAGGTGCTTAATGGTGCTGCACAGCATGCGGGGTGTGACTCGGCCCTAGTCGCCGGCGTGCCAGCAGTGACCAGCTTTATCCGTGCACTGTCAGATGCTGTCCACTTCGTCAATTTACGAGCTGCGACTTCCGGTCCGCTGTCACATGCCACCTGCGCTTTATGACAGTAGTGCTGGGTGACCAACGGTTGAAGCTCTCCCTACAAGCGCATTCGAGCACGACAGAGTTGCTGGTCGCTGCAGTGGGTGCGTGGCGGCGGAGGCGACGCCGGCGGTGCCGACTTAGTCCTGGACCATGTGGCGACGGCGGCAGAGACCTGCCTGGGCCTGCTATCCCGCAGCGTCCTGCAGCTGCTGGGCGGCGCCGCCTGGGGCAGCGTTGGCGGCAGAGCGGTTTTGGCCACCCTGGAGCAGCTGGAGGCCTGCGGGGCGCTGGCCGCCCTCGCGGCGCCGCTGGCGTGGAAGCCATCGCTGCTGTCTTGGGCGCCCATGCGAGAGGAGGCGCTCAGGCACAAGGCGCCGCCGCCGCCAATGGAAGCCGCCTACGCGGCCTGCCAGGCGGTGTTAGCGGCCGTCGGCGCCGCGGAGTCGGCCGCGGAGGCAGCGGCGGCCGCAGAGGCGGCTGCTGACATGGCGGCGGCCGGCGGGCCGGCGGAAGCGAGCTCGGAGAGCAGAGCTGGCGGCTGGCGGCCTTCGCCGCGGGTCATGGCGGCGCTGCTGCAGGGCTGCGCGGGCGTGCTGCTTTTCGCGGCACGGCACACCGGCGGTCAAGGCATGACGGTGCGCGGCCGGGAGGTGGACGTCAAGGGCGAGCGGCACGCGGCGCTGGCGGCTGATGGGTTGCGCCTGGCGGTGGCGGCGGTTGACGCGGCGGCCGCTGTTGCGGTGCTGCAGCGGGCGGCGGCGGTTGACGCGGCGSCCGCTGTTGCGGTGCTGCAGCGGGCGGCGGCGGCGGCGGCTGCGCGGCCTGACAGCAGCAGCGGCGGCGCCAGTGGCACTGCCAGCAACGACATCGCGGGTGATGCTGGCAGCATCGTGGAGGCGCTGCTACACGTCTTCGACTGGCTGGCCGGCATGGACAAGCTGGTGTCGCACTCGGCACTGCTGCAGAGCGTGTGCGCGGCGCTCGCCGCGGTCGCGATGGCAGACGTCGCCGCCCGCCACCAGCTGGCACCAGGCGGCAGCCACGCCTGGCACGTGCACGTTGTAAAGTGGCGGCAGCGGCTGCCGGCCCCTGTGTGGCGGCAGCTCGCAGCGCCGGTGCGGTGGGTGGCGGACGCGGCGGCAGGGCGGACAGTTGAGCTGCCGCTGACGGACGATACTTTGTCGGAGCCGGATGCGAGCACCCAGGCTGCAGCGGAGGCCGGCGCAGAAGCGGCCGCAAAGGCTTTGCTCGAAGTGAGCTGATCCCTTTACAGGGACGGATGTTTGTCAGCTGTGTCCACAAACCACAGGTTGGGGGGACGGAGGGACGTGGGAAACTCGGCATGCACAGCAGCAGATGCTGGGCTTGAAGCTGGGCTTCATGCTTGCACTGCAGGAGGAGGAGCAGTCGGCGCGACAGAGAATTGGCAGCCGCAGGCAGCAGGGCAAGCAGCGACCAGCAAGAAAGCAAGCCCGCAAGTGAGAGGGCTGGCGTCTTCAAAGAGAGAAGCAACGGAAATGCACAAGGGCAGCATTGGCAGCAGGGGGCCCTGTCAGCAGACAGCGGACCATTTCAAGCAGAATGGAACCGCCTGACATTTCAGATGGTTGATTGATATTGCTGCGATGGCGCAGCTGCTGAATTGCGTTATGCCGCGCAAGCTTCAAATTCGGAAGCATGTTCTATTGCTCATGTACCTGTGGTTTCAGCAGACATGCACCCAGCAGACGGCATTGCCGTCTGTGCCCTTCGTCATACCCACATACGATCTTCATGCTGAGTGATGCTGATGCTGAGTGATGCTGATGACCTTTTTGGCACACTGTGATGCATCGGCCAGCACTGGATACCTTCGTCCTCTGACAATATCCACTCTTACTGCGAGTCGGTTAGTCACAATGCTCGCTGCCTGAGTGGAAATGACAGGGATGCGGAAACCATCTGGCTGCCTGCATGCTCCGCGGGCAGCAAATCATCTGCTGCCAACTAACCTATCCCAGAACTACTTCAGACGCCCCGGAGGCTGCAGGCGCCCCTGGCCTCAGATGCCGTTGGAGAGGCCCTGCAGCTGCTGCAGCTGCTGCCTGAGTTGCTCCACCTCCGCCTGCCTCTTACTGCGCCACTCTGGACCATCCTCCTGCATGGCAAGAGATTGCATCTGCTTCAGTTGCAGTTGCTTCGATGGCTTTCCTCAGATGGCTACTCGGCTTCAGAAATACAGGCTTTGGAGATAGGTGCATGCAAACACTCCGTGACCTTGACATAGGGACAGGTGCAATCCGGCTGGCATGTCGCGCCTCTGCGGCCAGGAGTCCCACCTGCTGCGCTCTGACGAGCGCCTTCCGAGCATTCCGCTGCTTGTCGACGTCCTTCTTCGCCTGCACTTTCGGGGAACCCAGAGCTATCAGCTCATAAACCCTGATCCAGGTTTCGGACAGGCAGACTGGAAAACACTGCGGCTCTGCAGCTGCCGGACAATGGTCGGCCTGGCCCAGTGCTGACAAGGTGGCATTGCAGATTGCTGACGCGTGACACGCTCGACTCGTGGAGTTGCCCGGTGACGCCACGAGTGCATGTGCTCACACACCGAAGAACAGCCCGTTGCTGCATTCCGCTGTGCAAACAGAGCTTCGGCAGAGAGGGTCCAGCCCAGGCTTCAGGGCACCTGCTTCTCTGAGAACTTGGCGTCCGCGGCGGCAGGCTGCGAGGGGTAGCCCTCTGCATCGCTCCACCCTGCAGGGGAATACTTCTCTTTGAGCGCCTCCTGCACCGTCGGCTGCGCCGCGAGCGCCTCCAGCTTCGTCAGCTCCTGCAGAGCAGCATGTCAAGTTTTGGGAGTACGAACAAGCTAGATGAGTCGTGCCAGAATGCACAAGCCGAAATAAAATGTCGGTGTCTGATGCGACCAACACGCGCGGAGACGGGTCGCCGCTGCACGGCAGCGACTCTGCAGGCCGGCGCACGAGAGGCGCCGGCGGTGACTCCGGCGTCTCAGCCTCGCCAGCGTTTGAGTGTGGCTGACTGGCCGTTCACCATTTTGGGTGTCAGGCCAGCGCCCACACATGCAGGAGGCGGCCCGGTCCAGAGCGGAGCGCCAGGATGGTCACTTGGACACCGCGCACTGCTGCTACCCAGCAGGAGGGAGAAAGATGCGCACTCCCTGCCGCAGGTTGAGCTGCTTCTCGAGCTTGCCGGCCTGCTTGGCGGTGGCCTCAGCCCGCGCCGCCGCCCGCTCAGCCGCCAGCACTGCAGGCTCCTCCTCCTGCAGTTGGGGTTTAGAAGCGGGGTCAGCACGGTCCTCAGATGTGAGGGCCATCGAGCGTGTCAGGCCGTGAGGGGTTGCGGACGCGGACAGCGCTTGAGGCGTTCGTGGCGCCACGCGCAGGGTCCAAGGATGCCTCCGCCGGTGCGCGGGCCACGGCAGGGCTGATGCGACGAGTCCTTGGCGATCGCGCAGGAGCGGACAGGACGGCGCGCTCAGGGCGCCCTCGAGCGCGCCGGGCAGCGGCGCATGCGGCCGTGCGGGTGGACGATGCAGACGGTTTTCAGACGGTTTCAGATGATCCGCGTCAGAATCGTGACTGACGCACCTTCCAGGTGGAGGTGCCGTCGGGCCGGTCCTCCAGCCGGATGCCCATGTCCGCCAGCGTCTCGTCCCGCGCCCTGCGCCAAACACGCTGCTGATCAGGCGGCGCTACTGACGCAGCGCCTGTGCGGCCTCGGGATGACGACCCCATGCCCGGCGCATGCGCACTGTTCGTCAAAAACATGGCTGTCCGGGCGCCTTGACACTTTGGGCGAGCACCACGCCGCCCATGGTGGCAGGACTGGTGCCATTGCTCGCTGCGGGCACTTGCGCGAGCAGTGTATCAAGAGCTCTGCATGACGGTCACCATGCCCCGCCGATCATGCGGGCGCACAACACGCTGCCCCAGCAGACAGAAAAATGAACTCAATGGAAGCCTCGCCTGTCACAGGCGGCCAGGATGTCCTGGAGCGCATCGCCGGGCGCGTCCTTGCCGCGTGGCCCCCGAGCCGCGCCGCGCACCTGCGCCACGATGTCGGCGCTGCGCTCGTTGCATGTGGCGGACCTGAGCCTCAGAGCATCACGGCATTGGGTGCAGCCCCCATATGTGCACGGCCAGGCGTCGAGGGTACACGTTCCAGTGCCCCTGCTGCTGGCCCTGACCTGTTCCCGGAAGGCCGTGAAGGCGTCCACAAAGGGGCCCCACGCCTCAGCGCCCGAGGCGCCGCCGGCCTCGTCGGCCACGTTGAAGGAGGACAGCCGGTCCGAGGCGGCGGGCACGAGGCCCAGCACCGAGCAGATGCGGGCCACGAAGGTGGCGGCTCGCCGCACGAGGTCCGGCTGCGGCAGCAGGCCTGCGGTGCGCAGGTGCCGCAAGTGTGTGAGGTCGGGGGAGACGCAGGGGAGGTCTGGTGGTGGTGTTGGTGGTGGGGTGTCGTTCCCGATGCAGAACGGTGGCGTGCGGTGTGTGCCACGCAAAGCAAAGCAGCTGGTGGGACTCGCCACGCAGGCCCCACCCGCCCCGTCGTGTGTTGAAGGTGTGCTGGCGCGCGATGCGCTGCCGAACATGGGTTGAACAGATGCAGACTCATCAGATGATCAGCCTGAGTAAGGCCGAAAAGTTGCGGACAGGAACCTTCGTGGACGCTCAAAGCTCGAAGCCTGCCGCTGCACCTTCGGGGCTGCTGCCGTGAGGCAGCGGCCGAGTGGCCAGGTAGCTGTTGACGCCGGTGATGAGGCCGCTGAGCTCCTGCAGCGCTCGCGATGTGTTGATGCTGTCGCACAGCGCCGCGTGCACACCGCCCTCCGCGCCCTGCAGCTGCTGGTGCAGCTTCGTCTCCTCTGCCTGAGGGCGAGGAGAAACAGCATGGTTCAGGCATCACGGATCGGTCGCCCGTGAGGAGGTCTGGGCAGCTGGCCGGGTGTCTCGGCGGGCAGCAGTGCATGCTGCCGCCGTTGGGATGTGCCAGCGGTCAGGCACAGGCCGAGGGCGAAGGCTCGACCCAGGCCAGGCCGGGGAGGTTCAGGAGGAGCGCGGTTTCGAATTCATCTCGGACAGCGATCGCCCAGAGCAGCGCGTCTCCATTCCAATTTGAAATTCGAGAATGGCACCTGCCACCGGGTGGGGTGCCACCGCTCTGGGCCGCTGCCTTCGGCGGCGCGCGCCGCGATGGTCCTGTCCGTCTCCCGCAGCGTTGACACCACGTTGCCGAAAAAGTTGCGCAGCTCCTTTTCCCGCGTCACCATCGCCTCCTAGCGGGCACAGACCACCAGGCTTGATGTCTGCTGTGTGTCAGCCCGAACCTGTGTGGGGTCTGTCAACCTCGTGTTGCGCGGTGTTTTGACACGTCAGCCTGGCACACCACACCTGACACACCATTAGGTCAGTGGCCCGGCAGATGGTGCAGCCTGGTGCAGTCATCCGGGATCAAGAGGGTTTAGGGTGATGCAGCTGAGGCCTTCTGCCCTGCCGGGAACGGGCCGCAAGGCACACACAGTGCGAGGTGCACACCTTCGTCTGCTCGCCAAAGGTCATGCCGGCGTTCCACGGCTGCAGGCACATCATGAGCCGCAGCTGTCGCGCTGTGAAGCTGCTCAGCGCTTCCCTGCACAGACACAGCAGGGCGTCAAGACCTGCAGGAGGGCTGCAAGTTTTCGTGGGCCGAGCACCCTGCAAGCACAGGACCGCAGCGCATGCATAGATTCTTGCTGTATAGTATATGACCTTCCGTGATGGAACAGCGGCCAATGCTCACAGATGCGCGAGCAGCCGTGTTCTGACACAGCAGCGCACCGAATGGTGATGAAGTTCTTGAGGGACTTGGACATCTTGAGGCCCTCGATGTGGAGATGTCCCAGATGCAGGAAGTAGTTGACCCACTGGTGGCAGTCGCAGCTGCCGCCCGCCTCCCCGTGGTAGTATGCCTCTGCCTGCGAGAGTTCCGAGTGCAAGCCGGTCATCGCCATGCGAGCGAGATTGTGCTGACCCATCAGAGGCACAGAGCAGCAGTCGTCTTGGAGTCGGTGAACTTTGATAACAAAACCCGGTTGTGCCTGCACATGCGCATCTGGGGGCTGCTTCCCGGCGCCACACACACTGCAGAGGGTTTGCGCAGCCTTGGCGTCAGCAAGAAGGATGCTAAAATGCGAGGCGGTCTTGGGCAGATGCTCGGAAGAGCACCTGAGCCAGCTCGTTGTCGTGGTGCGGAAAGCGCAGGTCCGCGCCCCCGGTGTGGATGTCGATCTTGCCGCCGATCAGCGCGCTCGCCATCGCTGAGCACTCTATGTGCCAGCCTGCGCATCAGCAACCCACGCCGTCAGGCCGGCATGCAGCGCTCACCCGCAGCCGATCTGAGCACAATCCCTCGAGCACTAAGCCGGCACACTGCACCAGACGGCCCAGCAGTGCATCTGCAGCCATCCCGAAATCACCAGTAATGCCAAGCATGCACCCATGTCCCTTGTTATTGTTGTGATTACGGACTGTAAAAATCCACACCTGGGCGGCCGCGGCCCCAGGGCGACTCCCAAGACGGCTCCCCCAGCTTGGAGGCCTTCCACAGCGCAAAGTCGCGCTCGTTGCGCTTGTCGCTGGTCGCAAAGTCGGCCTCGCCGTCTGCCGCCAGCTCGTCTGCCGCCATCGCCGTGGTGGGGCTGAGCTTGCGGTACTGGTGACCCGACGCCCTGCGGCGCGCAGGATTTGGTAAAATACAGACAATGGTGTGGGCTGCCCAGGGCTGCCCTGCGGCGTGTTGCAGGTGGGTGTCCGAGCACTTGCGGCCGGGCATGCAGACATGGTCGAATGCGGAGGGAGAAGGCTGCGGACCTTGTGCCGCTGGGACAGCATCTGCCACAGCAGGGCATTGCAACTCCAGGCACACGCATGCAGGGCGCTGTGTGGGTGTGGTGTGCTGCGACTGCAAGAGCAGCTGTGCCATGAAAGCATGCCTGTGCATTCTTTGGACCGTGTGGACTCAGCCAATGTGAGAGCTTGCATTGCGATCGGTGAAGGAAGAGCGCACTCGAAGGCGCGGGTGTCAAAGTAGACGCTGCCGTTGCGCTCGTACGCTAGACCCTTGTCTACGATTGTGCGGATGTAGTCCATGATCTCGGGCATGTACTCACTCACTCGCGGCATCGCCGTCGGTCGCCGCACGCCTGCAGGGTTGCACCCCTGTCACTCCAAGCTAACGCGCTCGTTTCAGACTGCCTGTGTCCTGCCGAGCCTCAGGAGCCTCAGGAAGGGCAGGTTGTGCCCGTCGCCAAGGCCTTGCAACAGCTAGCCACCCATACGCCAGGATGTCTGTGATATACTCTGGCAGTCCAACTCCCATCTTCCAGGTATCGCGCCACGGCGAGCCCGCCCAAAAGGGCCAGGGTGACCCCCAAACGCCGCAGAACACTGCCAATGAACCCGCCGCAGCACACCCAAGTCGTCCACGTCGCGCAGGATGTCAACCCTGTAGCGCTGAAAACCCACATCACTCGACTTTCTGGGGAAATCACAACAGAGGTACCATCACGCACCCAGGTCATCCATGTCGCGCAGGAACTCGGCCTCATACCGCCGCGCGTGCGCCTTGAACACCGAATGGTCCGTGATGTCCGCGTCGCCGGCGGCGGCGTCGGAATCGAGCGCCTCCGCGAGCGCATTGCCATGCGTGGCGAAGAGTGCATCCAGCGCCGCTTGACCTGCTGCGCCTGCGCACCAGACCACACTGTCGTTGGGACGGCCGCCCACCGAATTATGCTGGTTCCCTGGGAGCAGATACGCGCAGCGTGTGGCTCTCTCCTGCGCTGCCTCGGCAAGGTGCGGGGGGTGCTGGTTTGTTGGAGCACGGTGCGCAATGCGCCGGTGGAAGGCTTGCAGGCGTGATGGCGATGCACCATGCCCGCACCGCCTGCGCCGCCCCCGCGCGTCTGCTTGACAGGTGCGCAACAGTAGCCAGGCTGACACGGGTATTTCTGCTGCTGGGGGTGGCGCCGCCACAAACTGCCGGTCAACAGAAGGTGCTTAGTGCCCACAGCCCACCTGTTTCCCGGTCCCGCGCCAGCTGCTGCTGCTGCTCCTGTGTCCGCTGCACGAGCGTGTGCACCAGCGATAGCCGACTCCGCAGGTCCTCTGCCGCTTTTGCCAGCGTGCCCTGCGCAAAAGCCGGCGTCAGATGTGAGGCTGGGTGCTGCTTACTTGCAATGTCACTTCTCCTATCCTGCTGAACCATGTGGCCATCTAGCTTGAAGGTCGAGGCCTGCGCTTGTACTGGAGGGTGCCACCGCCACTTACAACCTGCAGCACATCACAGCAACCCTCCACCAGCCTTCAACCCCTGCTTCCTGGTTTGTGATCATCACTCCACTGACCGCACAAACACCACACTCACCGAGTCTGCGCGCTCCGCCGCCGCCGCCTCTGCTGCCTGCACCTCGCCTTCGAGGCCCTGCACCGCCTCCCGCTGCCGCTGCAGGCCGGACTGCAGCGCGCTGGCGACGCGGTCCCGCACCTGCGGCAGACCATCCGCACGTGAGGCCCTGCTGCGCAGGGGGCTTGGAGCGGGCGTCCAATGTGTCGACACCACATGCGGTGCGAGGCTTCAGCTTGGGATCCATAATGCAACTCAGCTGCGAAATGCAACAGCACAGGTGCAAGGCGCTGTGATTCTTGTACACGCCCTGGAGGTCAGCATTCCCCGACATCAAAAGTCAGCATGTGACAGCACGCACCTCCTCGGGCGACGGCCGGCTGTCCCGATACCGCTGCAGGTGGAAGGCGCGCCGCGCTTTCAGGATGATCTTGTCATCGACGTCCGTGACGTTCATCACCAGCAGGATGTTGAAACCGAAGTAGTCCTCCAGCACCCGGCGGATGATGTCAGACGTCAGGTAGTTTCGCGCGTGCCCCATGTGCGACACCTGGGCGCGTTAGCACTGCCGCCTCAGACGCACTGTATTCTGGTTTGCCGGGTGGGCACGGCACCGCTGCGTGAGCGCCCATGTGCTCGACACCTGGCGGCCAGAGGGCCACCATGCACGCTGTGTCTCCGTGCGTGCTTTCGAGCAAATGTCTGCAGCCAGGTCTGTCATATCATGCCGTGAAGGTTGCGCTGAAACTTGTGAGCATGCATCTGCATGGCGCAATGCTGGCCGCCTGCGTGCCGGTCACCCACTGCCAAGCGAGCTTCTCTCACCTCGTACACAGTAGGACCGCAGGTGTACCAGCTGATCTGACGGCTGTGGGGGCCTGCAGCGGGTACGAAAGGTACCGCATGGTTGTGGTAGCTGCTGTAGAGCTGGAGCTGGGGCCCTGACTGCGATGCACCGGGCGGTTGTTTCCACGCCCAGCGGTCAACCATCGGGGCTGCCGGAGATGTAACCAATTTGCTTCGATTTCCTATACAAGTGGTCTGCTTTGGTGCTGACTCCAAGCCGTAGCAGAGTTGGCCAAGTACGGGCGACTCGGACCGTCAGCACGGAGTAGCTGCTCGCGCTGCGCGCTGAGACTTTGACGTGAAGTTGTCCTGCACATCACGCAAAGCTTGCAAGTGTCACGCAATGCCAATTCTGGGCTGGACCATGATCTGCATGCAGTCGCCGGTTTCTGCCATCTGCCACAGGGCGGCTGAATTTTGGCTCTTCGATTTGTCGCCGCTGGAGTTGCCGCAGCTAAATTTTTACTGCATAGTGTCCGCAACGACAGAGAGTGTCTCCAACGCGCAAGCGGGTAAGATGAACATTTTACCGCATACTGTCCCTGCAACTAAGGAACGAAAACCAAAGTGCAAGCGGGTGGAATGCACTCAGGCGGGGTCGGTCAAGCGTGTGCACAGTCACGAAAGAGCACCTGACTTGAGGGGTTGGGCTGACCGGAGAGGCGACAAATTCGCGAAGGGCGGCGGCTGCAGGAGGGCACTGTCAGCAGGCGGGGCACACAGCGAGCTGACTTCAGCAGGGCAGTATGCTATGCACCTAACGGCCCCCTTGAACATTTTACCGCAGTAGAGCTGCAAACCCAGTTATTCCAAACTGTACAAACAGCTCATGCCATGCAAATGTTCAGTTTTTGTTTCAGCAAGTGGCTGCTACGTTGTTTTTGTCGATACCTATGCGTCACCTGCCTACTACGGCGCTCTCAGACTTGCAACACAGTCGCCTCTCTATCTGCTGTCTTGCACACGCGCAACGAGGGAAAAAAGCCTAGTCCCTGTCGACCTTTGAAGTGCAGCGTCATGACGTGGTCTGCATCGCCGACGCAATGTATTTTTGCTTCTGGAAGTAATGGTGCATGCGTGTGCGGATACCGCCCTTCGCGCTCTCTGCGGGGCCCTCCTCCTCCTCCTCGCCTTGCGGCAAGAAGTCGCTTGAGTGCACCCTCGGGCCCTGCGCCCGATCCAAGAAAGTAACTGGCCAGCTGATAGGTCAGCGGCACAGGCCCTAGGAACGCTTGGGCAGGTGTCAGAATGAGGCTTTGAGAGGAGATGCATCAGCAGGGTGCTGGTGTTGCGACTCACCTTGCCAGGCACATGCACTGCTGCGGGCACCGCCTGTACCGGGCTGCTGAAAGACACATCGGACGCCTCCGCCAGCAGCACCGTCGCATTTGCTGTTGAAGCCGGCGCCTCGGCTGCCTGCACCTCAGTCCAGCGCGCATACCGTTAGTGTTACTGCTGGAGAGTCAGACTTCTCGTGCTGATCAAGAGGTTCGAAAGGCGGCTAGCATTTCTCGCAGAAGGCTGCAGCAGCTGCGCCGTGCCAGGTCGACCTTTCAATCGGCGCAGGCAGCATTGCCAGAAAATCCAAAAAAATACATGCGTCTGAGAACACCAGCACACCACGTGGTGCAGATCGGCTGATGTCTGAAGGCTGAGGAGGACTCACCAGGTAGTGGAGGGACGCCTCGTCAAACGCGTCCATGCGCTTGAGCTTCTGTGTCAGCGTCGCCTGCAGCGCCGTGCTGCTCATCGACTGGCTACGCCGCACTGCTCCCGACTCCAGTTTCTGCATCTGCCGACAGCATAATGGCAATCCTCAATGGTGAACGTCGGGTCGTTACCCTTGGCCAGCGTCTAAATAGGCACAAATGACAACCCACTCGAGCAATTTCAACTGCTGCGACCTCCGCTGTCAGTATGCATCTCAAGCAGGCGGAAGGCATGCTGTGCGCGTCATCACCAGCTTCGTCTAGACGTGCACGCTCTCACCGCTGTGCGCTTGGCCTCGCTGCTGTGGATCGCCGCCGTCGCCGCCGGCTTGTTTTCGGCAGGCAGCACGACTGGAACTGGGCGCCGCTTAAGATCCTCTACAGCCGGCGCGTGGCCGCTCTCCCGTGCATGCTTGCGCTGGTGAAACATCAGCCCTGCGGCAGACCATGGGTCAGCCAACCGGCTAGCAGCATGCATGTGCAGTTTCAAGGAATGGTGGAGTGGTGGTTAATTCCTCGCCACTGCGCTGCAAGTGCGTGCAAGTTCAAGAGGATGCAGTAAGCACAAGAGCCTGAGCCAAGCCGGAGCAGAAGAATCTTATGGAGGACAAGGCTCCCAAATTTACAAGACGCCTCGCAGCGGCAGATGTGCTCGAGCACAGTCGGCAACAACGCGGTGCAACAGGCAACCGTCCAGCGCTTGCTGCACATGGCTGCGTAGCAGATTCGCCGGCTCCCACGCTCTCACCAGATCTCCAGCGACATTGAGCCACAGGCAGGGGGCGGCAGACTCACAGGGGTGCTCCAGCAGCTGCCGCGCCGTCGGCCGCGCGTGCGGCCGCTTCTCCAGCGCCTGGCGCACGAAGTCCGCCCACTGCGGCGAGTGGCGCGTCGGGAAGGGGATCTTGTTGCACGTCAGGATCATGTTGACGGTGCGCGCCTCGTCGTCCACCTCGAAGGGCGGCTTGCCCACCAGCAGCTCGAAGGCCAGGACGCCCGCCGCCCACACATCGATCTACGGGGCGTCACAGAGCCGCGCCACCCATCTGATGGCTTGTTGATGACAAAGCATGACCGCTGCTGCCTGGCTCGATCAGGTAGGTGCTGCCGGGAAACTGGACCGGCCGGCCACAGGACAGTAAGTCCATGAAGGCTGGCATATACTACTCGACACCGTGCCCAGGTTGTGTTCAGTGCTCACATGCACCAGCGTGCTGACACGCAGAGATGCCTCTCTCGCGGCGACATTCGTGCTCTGCAGAGTTGCCCTGTGCAGTGTGCGCACCTTTTCGTTGTAGGGGCGGATGCCGCGCTCTCGAAGCTGCTCCACCGAAATGGCGGGCGCCTCCTGCAGCTCTGCGCTGGGGTTCGCCAGCACCTCCGGCGCCATGTAGTCCAGCGTGCCTGCGCAGTGTGGCTGACACGGTGCATGCCGGATCCCTCCCGCGCAAGGTCGGACACACTTCGCTGGGTTGCGGCAATCCCTCAGCTTTCGCGTCCTGCGGTGCCGTCGTGATGTAGCGTAGTTGAACGTGCTGCGGCATCAAAACCAGGTGACAAACGCCACCGCTGGCTGGACCCCACACCTGAGCGCGTGAAGGGCAGCTCCTCGGAGGCGGCAATGGCGAGGCCGAAGTCGCCCAGCTTGAGCTGCCGCGTGCGCGTCAGGAAGAGATTCTCAGGCTTGATGTCGCGATGCAGGATGTGCTGCTCGTGCAGCCGCACCAGCACCCGCAGCAGTGGCGCGATCACCTGCGGCAGGAAGCTCTATCTGGCCGCTGATGCACGACGAGAATATCTACGCCGCCGACAGGCAGGATGTGATGGTTAGAGTTCGCCAGCAGTTTGCAGAGGTTGCCGCCTGCATGGTGCGCGCCTGATGTGCAGCCCTCCAATATCACTCACCTACATCTATCAGCAAAATGCAGCTATGTAGATTGCGTCAATCAATGGGAAACAACGGAGGAAAACGCACCTGAATGCAGACCCAGTGCTCGTCCAAGACACCACCGTGCACCAGCATGGTCTTAAACAGGTCGCCCGCGGTGCAGTGCTCCATCACCAGGCTCACGTGCTGCTCGTCTTCGAAGGTACCGTACAGCTGTACCACGCCTGCAGCCGGTGCAGGTGCGCCAATTGCTGGCATGCTAACGCGGAGCATGGCGGCCTTTTTGGCATGGTGTGATGATTTCATGCGCTTGACGACGACGGTGTTGGCATGCCGATGAAGGAACACTGATAGCGCCCGAACACCAAGCAGCCGTAGCGACGGACCAGGGCAAGCGGCATTCGCACGCCGCCGTTATGGAACACTGGCCGCTGCACTGATCGCCGGCAAACTTCAAATGCAACTTATTTATAGCGCCCCACCTTCGCTGCCTGCCAGCTGCTGCATGAGGCGGATCTCCCGCTCGAGTCGCTGCATGTGCTTTGGCTTCATCTTTGCGCATTCATAGATCTTTATGATCATCGTCTCCTGTGTCTTCAGACACTGCGCCTTGTAGACGGTGGAGATGCTGCATCAGAAAGACTGAACTTCAAGGATTTATCTGCTGCGCCAGTGCGCGCCGGCACATGTGCTGGGAGGGCCATGCAGTACTGGAGGACTTTAGGCCGCGTCCAATGCCATGATTGGCGCACGGCTGCTTATCTGAGCACCGACCTGCCGCGGTAGAGCTCAACCCTAGAGGAGAACTGAGCCAGGCTGGTGAACTCGATCTGCGGCCTCCGGTGCGGCCGGGTGCCATGCTGCGGCTGCGCCGGGTCTGTTGCGGCGCGCGGCGGCGCCGGGGCGCCCACGCCCGTGCAAAAGCTGTCCGCCCGCTCGATTCCCAGAGTAGACTGCAGCGCCGGAGGCGTCCCGGTTCTGCTGCAGGCACGGCATGGCACAGCGCTGGGCGATGGCTTTATACCGGGCACGGCGCCATTTCCATGACCTTGGCACGTGCTGGCATGACATCAGCAACTCGACCGCGTTGACCATGAACAATCCAGCTTTTAGGCTGTAACAATGCATAGAACATGTGAAATCAGAGCTCTCGAGATCATTGCCGTGCGATCTGAAGACATAGTCGGATGGTCCGAGGGCACCAACCAGCTCACCCAGGCAAGCCTGCAAGGTCGAGGCTGGATTTATGAATGGAGCTGGGATATTGAGCGCTCTGGACACGCGCTGCTGCGATAAGGAAGCTGCTGCTCGATGCCGACGACCCCTCGACGCCGAAACCTCGCTTGCTGTCCTTGAATCTTGAAAAAATCCCCATCGCGCCAATGAAAGCAGCGCGCTGTTCTACGAATCAGAGTTCTCGATCAAAGCTCCCTGTTGACGATTCAGGATTGCAGCCGACTCCGTGCCACGAGTTGCGCGAGCGGCAACAACGCTCGCAGGCTCCGTCAAAACCCTGCTGTACAAACAACATGTGCAGCCTGGGGAGTCATGCACCACTGCATTTTCCAGTCTCATTGTTGAATTCTAGTATAGCCTGGAACGAAATCAAGCAGTGACCAGTGTGCGGACACCTACAGCGTCTATGTGTCTGCAAAATCATTGCCGGATGGCAAGCGCGCGCGCCGTTCAGCACAACGAAGCACATGATTGTGCGCCCTGCTTTGAAGCATTCGCAGTCTGCAGCAGACGTCTAGCTTTGATGTCTCTTGTTTATGCATATGCACTGCATCACGTCCGCTTTTCGGACGATCTGGATCAGTCTTCAGCTCGAACCAGTGTTACAGGCAGGCTTATCATGGTGTGTAGGGCTGGAAGCGCAGCGGCGCGCCATCCCTGGTGGTCAGCGCAGCAGGCTGCTGCGCGGGCTGCAGGGGTAGCCGGTTCAGCCGCTGCCTGCAGAAGAACCACCTCTTTGTCAAGTCGCCGGTTGCATACTGTACACTCGTACAGATTCTGTCACGGGCGCTGGGTGTCATCACTCCAACGAAAACGACGCCCGGCGTCACCCGGTGCGACATGCACCAAGGCCTGCAGCCTGCCGTTGCGCCACACCAACACACTCACTTCAGGACATCGACGCTGTTGAGCTTCGCGGACGCCGCCGCCGGCTCGGCGTGGGCGTCCACCCGAAGGTCTGCTGCGTAGGGCATTGCTGCGCCCTTGTTGGCGCCCGGCTGCCGCACGTCCGGCGTCCTGTAGGCCGCCCGGCCCTCTGCAGTTGGCGGACCAATGCAGACGTCAATCAGAGCCCACACGTGTGGTGGCCTTGCGCATCACTACTTCCTAGTGGCATTCACGACATCCTGTGTGGCAGGTGCTGCGGGAATGGCTCGTGCGGCAGCAGACTGTTCCGCGTACAGCAGCATCACCAGCGGCAGGTTCAGCGACCCACCGGCGTAGCCGTCGCGGTCGCCCTGGCGGCGCGCCGCCACCTGCCTCAGCTCCTGCACAGGCAACGTGCAGACCAAGTCCTCGCGTGGCCGCCACCCGTGCAGCTCCGATTGCAGCGTGCTGAGGACCCCCTCAGCTCCGAGGCGAGACTGGGTGCTGGTACGTGTGTGCGGAGCTGGACGACCCCTTCTGATGCGGACTGGCGATGCAGCGGTCCTCGACCACCACGGTAGCACTGGTCACAGTGGGGCGGCCCAAGCCCTGACCCGGGACCCCGGAAGCACCTCGTAGAAGTAGGTGCGTAGGCGGTCATTGGCGCCAGCCAGAAAGGGGTCTACGTCCACGCCCGGGTGCTGCTGCAGGAAGTCGTGAAGCGCCTCCATGCCCTGCGCATGAGGCGAGGCAGTAGGGTGTACGTCCACCCCGCTGGCACACCCCGACACAAGGCTGTGCTAGAGGCTGTGCGCCAGAGGCTGCGTCGACGTCCGCGCGCCCACACGTGACTCGAGGGCAGCGGGCAGCGTCGCCAGAATGCACGCAGTGGCCGGGTGACATGTGAAGCAGAGGATGTCGCAGGCAGGGATGTCACCTCGACCCCTGCGGGCCGCTGGCCCAGCTGATCGAGTGCTGCAACCAGCCGCTGCTTCAGCTCCTGCACAATGGGGAGTGGACTCAACAATGCGACGAAGACAAATTTCTTGTCGCTGGCAAGCGATCTGAGCCACGTGTCAGATCATCCACAGCACCAGGTCAGCAACAAAGCTTTGGGGGGCTTGCCCGACAGCACGGAACGCGTCAGCTGACTTTGATGCCCAAAATACTATGGATCACTGGAGGCACCTGCTCGATGGGGGACAGAGCACTGCCGGGGGTGGACCGCTGCGGTGCCGCGCCAGCGGGTGTTGCGAGGCCGCCGCCGCCTCCTCGCTGCTGCTGTTGCGGCGGGGCTGGCGACTCTGTAGAGCCCGCTGACAGCGTCGGCCCGGAGCTCGCTGCAGGGAACGGTGTCGCAGCCCCTGTCAATGCGCCAGCTCCAGGATGCTTCGAACGCAAGATGTGTTTACCAAACTCACAGCGGCCGTACAGGCTGGTTTGGGTGCTGCAAGGCAGCAGGACAGCCGCACCCGAGATGCTTTGCACGCGGCGCGCGATGCGCGGCGGCAGCGGCCCTGAGATCAGGTTGGCCTGCAGGCAGCAGACCAGGCGTCAGACATTAAGGCTCAGCTGATGCTTCGCATGCTCTGACGCGGCCTCGGTCCCACACATTCGTTGCGCGGATCGGCAGCAGCCCACACGGGGCAGCAGCCCACAAAGAGCGGCGAGGCAGCAGTCGACGCCTCGGCTGCAGCACCAGCTGCAACAATCGCCGTCAGCTGCGAAGCACCGAGCCAACACTGCGGGAGTCAGCCGCCCACCTGGTGCAGCGTGAGCAGGTTGAGGTCGATGTAGGCGCGGATGATGGGCAGCGGCTCCTCCTCCGATATCGCCTGCATGTCCTCCAGGATGGTCATGCCCTGTGGTGGAAACAGCCAGCGGAAGTGTCAGAGGACGGCTGTGCTGTGAACTCCTGTGCTGGCTCTGTCCCTCGGATGGTGACACACTGTTGCAGCACCTGCCCCTGTCTGTGCACTCTGGGCTTGGTAAATGCCTGCTGCACCGCGGCAGAACAAGCGCTGCCCGCTGCAGCACTGCCAGGCGCTCTCTGGGCCATCCAGTCCAACAAGACTGTCCGCAGCCTGCATTGCAGCGCTGCGGGCACACCCACACCTTCTTCTTGCACAGCTCGTGCAGCAGCGTCTTGACCATGCGCAGGGGCTTGTCGTCGCGGCTGCTGCGCACGCGGATCTCGTGCAGGCCCAGCTGCCGGAAGAACTCGTCCACAGCCAGCAGCACTGTCGAGCACTCGATCTCCTGCGCATTGGCGACCAAAAAGTCGCAATGGGTAAGCGCCCAGTGTCTAAGACCATTACAGCTTGAGTTCAATGATCCAGGGGAGCTCCCATGGCAGGAGCGCAACGACGTCCTGCTGAGTGCTTGCCATCCACAAGTAGATGCTGCCGCCTTTGTGCATTGGGAGCGCTTGTGGCTGAGCCTCGACGGAAGAATGATCACAGTCGAGGACTGAAACAGCATGAAGACTGAGAGGGGAAAAGGGAGAACAATGGTGGCATGGCAGTGCACCTGCAGGTCGTCGGACAGCGCCTTGCTGATCTTGATGAGGCACTTGACGGCGAGGTCGAAGAACTTGCCAGCAGACTCAGCGCGGTGCCGCAGTTCGGCCGGCGGCTCCCGCGTCAGCAGCAGCAGCGCCGTGAAGGCGTACGTGCGGTTGGAGTTCTCCAGTGTCTTCAGCATCAGCACGTTCAGCGCCTGTGCCAGCATGTTGTGGAGTGCTGCTCGAGGGCAGGGGGCCACTGACAAGCTTGAGCAGGGACCCTGTTTTGCATGGGTTGTGGAGTTCTGCGCGAGGGCGGGGGGCATCTGACAAGCTTGAGCAGGGGACCCTGCCTTGCATGGGTTATGAAGCTGCTTCCCTGACAATTGTGCTGGGACGCCCAGCCACAACATCACGCCCTGCAATTCCCGCGCCGGCTCCGCCAGCGCAGGGCAGGCGCATGGCCAGCTGCAATTTGCCATCCGTCATTCGGGAAGTAGGAAGCACCTTCATGAGGTTGCCGCCCTCCTGGATCTCCAGCACCCGCGCGTCGATGAGCGTGAGCAGCATCGCCGACACGAAGTCGCGCAGGGTGTCGGACGCGACGCTGCGCGCCAGCAGCGGCACGCTGAACAGGCGCATGAGCAGGCTGACGGTGTACTTGCACTTGCGGTGCGGCGCCGGCCGCTTGGTGCGCTCCCAGATGACGAAGGCCTCCGTGAACATCTGCGGGCGCGGGGCAGGACGATTAGGTTGGGGGCGTGACTGAGAATACAAGAACGGTGGAGCGGAGACTGCTGCGTCAGGAAGTACGACAGCAGCAGCATCGCCAGAATAAACAGAGCGTCCTGCACACCCTTTGCACCCATGTGACCAAAGCCATCAAGGCTGACAATGCAGAGATTGGGCCCCAAGCTATGCACACAGCGGACCACAGGTCCGGCAGAAGCTTCAGCAGGACCTGCCCTTGACACGAGAGGATCACGGAGTTCCTTCCAGAGGGTCGCACCGCGCGCAGGCGGCGGGACAGGGTGGCCACCAGCTGGTTGGCGTCGCTCGCGAAGCGGGCCTCCATGACGCCTGACACCCGCCCCTCCATCATCTCCGACAGCTCCCCGCCCAGGTTCTTGATGCCCTCCACCTGTGGCACAGAGGGTTTCTTCTTATCTTGATCTAGTTTTACTGTATAACATGATGAGAGGACATGGAACAACAACAGGCTGAGAGCTCAAAAATTTGCTAAACGCAGGGTTACAGCTTCCACTCAAAGGTGAGCATTTTTGCCTGCTCCTTTCAACGCTGAGCCAGCGCACTTGCAGATGATCAAGCAGCGCAGTTGTAGGTGCTGCATCGCATGTGCCGGCCATGCCCAGAGGTGCGTGGGTCCTCGCACCTGCTTGTCCGAGTGCCGGTGGTTGAGCAGGGCGAAACCCTCTTCCCACGCCGCCTCCACCTCCTCATCCGGCCGCAGCGGCTCTGCAGCGTGAATGAGAGCAGATTTGCAGTAGGCTCTCGTCACTATGACCGTTGTTCATATTCCCTCGTTCCTGCTATTTGAAGATGCGACCAGGCTGTGTCGTCTCCCAGATGCAGGCGCCTGCCACCAACTGCACACCAACTTCAGGCCCGAGCTGCAATGCCTCTCCAGGATGCAGGGGCAAGGCGAAGGGCGACAGCACCTGGCTCATAGGGCTCCTGGAACACCGCAGGCGTCGCAGCGGGCACCGGCGTAGCGATCGCGGCCTGGCCCGGCCCGGGCGTCGGCATGTATGAGTAGGGCGGCGGCTGCGGGGCGCGCGCCGGTGTGCCCGCATACGACAGCGGTCTGCAATTACGGGGCCGGCTTGGTTGGCTGACGTTCTGACCAGATGCGACTGCATCGGTGAGGCTAGGGAAGCGAGCTTTGGTCGCTGATCGGCTTGACGTTCTGCGTGGTGCCTGCACACTGTGTGACCCAAGGTATGGTTTGCACGCGCTGAGCGAGTGCATACTGGAATGCATGTCAGCAGGATGAATGGCTGCTGATGAGAGGCCTTCGACGTCAGCAACCATAGCTGACAGGGGCGCAAACAACACAGGGCAGCGGCGCACCGGCTGTCCAGCTGTGGCGCCTCCTCCCCATGGTACAGGGTGTCCCCGTGGAGCGCCGGCTGCTCGTATGCCGGTGGCTGAAACGGCGCGTGATACGCCGGCGCCTGCTGCTCGTAAGGGTGCACCGCCTCGTGCGGATAAGCGTCGAACGGGGGCGGCGGCAGGTGCGATGCCTCGCCGTGATGCTGCACCCTCGCGGCATAGCCGTTAGCGTAGTCGGCAGGGTACCTGTCGCGGTGCGGTGGCAGGTATCAGCGCACTTGCTTCTCAGGGGTTTGGCACTTGCAGGTCGGACAGCTCAAGCAGCGGCTGCGCTGACATTAACTCGGAGCACTCGATGGGTGAAGTGAGCAATCGGAAAACGACACGGGGGGCTTAGAATGGGGACCCTGACCCGACCACAAACGGACCCGTACTGTGGAACACCATTCACCCTCTGGAAAGGAGACCTGTCATGTGCGCACCCGGCCTCGGAGGGCTCTGCGGAATCGTCGCCGTACTCGGAGTAGGTGCGCCCCAGCCGCTCTGCCCGCCGGTACCCAATCTCCAGGCCCTGTTCCAATCGCATACGACATGTGGAAAGCCGCCCCTTGCAAGGTCCAGGTCTGAAGGATTCCAAGTCCGCAACACACGCCTGGGGTAGCATCCTCCCTGCGAAACTCGCAGCGGCCACAGCACGAAGCGGACATGGCGCAGCGTGCCGTGGCCGGGTCCGACTTATCCTGATGGACGTCCTGTGGAGTTCACGCTGATAGTCGTCGCACCGCTGAGGATGCATTGCCGCGGGCATCGGGACACCCACCTGCGCGGAGGCCTGCTTGTCGGTGTACTTGAGGCGCTCCTCGATGAGGCTGCGCTGCTGCTCCGACACACGGCCGACCAGCTTCCACAGCGCGGCGGGACCCTCCTGCTTGTAAGCAACCTCCATGGCGCCCAGCGCCGCCGCGCGCACGCCCTTGTCCCGGTCCGTCACCAGCTGCGGGTGTGCGGCGGCGAACCTTGTGTCAGCAGGGTTCCCTTCTCTCGTCCCCAGTGATTGGCTGCTTATGCTCCTGGGGAACATGCCACGACTACTGGCGTCCCCCTAGCTCTAGCTCTTGCTGTGCCTCGTGGCCATGCCGCCTTTGGGGCGGTGGTCTACACGCTGTGCCAGCCGCAGCGTCATGATGGCATGTGCCAGGCTGGCACGCTGCAGGGCACCGAGGGGCAGCATCTTGAAACCGGTTGAGTTGCAGAGCAACCTTGAACCCTCGATACCTGCGCGATGGCGGGCAGCGGCTTGTAGCGGGCGCCCTGGTACACGATGATGCCCTCCTGCTCGATGAGCTCCCCCAGCACCTGCGGCCAGGACGCAGCCTCACATGTTTGACACCTGCCCTCAACATGTGTCAGTGCACTTGCAGCATGGTAGCAGAAGGTGACCTGCTGACAGACCAACCCATTGCAGCAGGGCGGTGATGAGCCCCGGCCGTCCGCCGCCTGCACCATGCAATGCGATCGCAAGAGACGTCGTGACGCCCCAGCAGGCATACCTCGATGGCCTCGATGCGGGTCTTGTTGTTTTTGGAGCCGAGGCCCAGGACTAGGAACTCGCACACGCGCTGCGACTCGAACACGCCGCACGCCTGCTTCAGCAGCTCCCGGTGCAGCGCCCGTATCCGCTCCTGTGCGCCGCAAGGAGGCAGTGCGGCTCATCAAGAGGAGACATACTCCCGGGAAACAGACACCGCAGGCAGCGCTGAGCCTCATGAAAGTCGCAATGATCAAGACCCATGCCCTTGTTCGAGCCAACGCACACAGCAGAGACAAGCAGACTGCGACCATACCGAGTGCCACGATCATGACCAACTCGAAAGGGGTTTGCAGGCGTGCCCAACAGGCCATGATCCGTGTTGTGTGCGAAGGCACACCTGGCTGTGACCCGACTTCTCCACCAGGCAGGGCAGCAGGGTGTTTGCTTCAGCGTCCGCCAGCTTGTACCCCTGCACACGCCGTTCCACATGCTTCGCATGCCGACTTATGGGTGCTTGCACCTGAGGAACATGCGTGCAGGCATGCGCAACCGCGCCGCCGACGCCGCCGTAATGTCCTGCATGCAGCTGGTCGACGTAGCGAGCGGCACCATCGACAGACCAATGTTCGTCCAGCTTCACAACTGACCCCACGGGCCAGCCATGCAGAGACCGGCCAGGGCGGGCAGCAGCAGGAAGAGGGCTGCAGGCAGGAAGCAGGAAGCGCGCACGTGCTCATACAGCGCGTCCAGCAGCGCCCGCGCCAGCTCGCACACTTTGAGCAGCGCCTGCGTGTTGCCCTCGCACATGCGCAGCACGATCCAGCGCAGCACCAGGTCCAGGGCCGCCAGAATCGCCTCGAAGTCGTCAGCCAGAGCGCACTGTAGCATGTCCGCCGCCGCCGTGTGGCGCGTGAAGTCCTTACCGAACAGCGCCGCGCTGCGTGGAACGCAGTGCCACGCGTGTTCGGGACCTACAATCGAGATGAACAGGGCAGCAGCCAGCAACATCTGGCGATGCGCTTGTGTGTGACAGCTGCACACGTTCAGTGCCATCGACATCGTGCCACAGCAGCTCGTGTGGTTGCAGGCTGGTTCATCATGCTCCCCTGCAGCAGCTAAAGCGTCCAAGCCCTAAACCCCGCACAATGTGGAGGGACAGGTCCGCACCCCAGGGCGGGCGACGCGAGCGGCAGCAGGTCTGCCTTGAGGGCCTCCTCCTCGTCGTGGCGGGGCGCCTCGAACTTGCCGCCCAGCCGGAAGTGCATGCCCCGCAGCCGCGACTCCTTCTTCGTGCTCACCTGCACCATCGGCGCCGCCTCCTCCGCCGGCGTAGCCGGCTGCGGGCCATGAGAAACATGTTGACATTTTCTTGAAAATTATTCCAGGTCAGGGAGTTTGCATGCTGCAATCTAGTGAGGAGCTCAAGCTCGGGAGCCAGCAGGTCAGTTCAGCGCCTCGCACAGCAGGATGCCCCTACAGTCGTGGCACAGCAGTGGCAGTCTGCAGCGCGCACCGGCACATTGGGAAAGGCTGTGGCCGGACGCCGCAGGAGGCCTGTGGCGGGCCGGCCGGAGGCTGCGGGCGAGGTCGGGACTGACGCTCCTCCTGCACCTGCACGCCCTGTGCAGCATGCATCGAGAAGTTCAGGACCCTGTGCAGGCTGTACAGAGAGCAGCCGAGATGTTGCATCATGCTCTCGACAGCCTGGCCACTGCGACCGGCAAAGCAAAGAGCACCCGGGGAGGCCACGGCAGGCGCGGCAGCTGCTACGGCGGACGCCTGCGCGGCTGCCGCCGCCGCCACCGAGCCCGGCTGCACGCCGTGCTTGGTCAGCAGCTGCAGTGCGGGCGCCCGGTCCCTGCTGCCGAGCGACTGCGCCGCCTTTAGGACCGCGGCGTCCCCGTGTGCCTGCCGCCGGCAATGGAAACAGTCTCCCACCAGGTGCTCGAACACCGGCCATTGCGTCAGGCACACATGGATCTCCAGGAGAGTGGCTGGACCCACGGGCTTCGCGCAGGCCTCCAGGCTCGTTCCGGCCCTCCCAGACTGGTTGCCGAGTGAGGTGAGGGCTGGGTAGGGCCTTTGCGTGGTTTTCACCAGAGCAGCCGAAGCAGTGCAGGTCCCACCTGCAGCATCTCCCTGATGAGGGCGTTGCCAGCCTCCCGCACTCCGCCACTCTTGTCGGCGGCTGCAAATGCGGCAGTCCGTGCGCCCACATCCAGGGACTTAGCACCCTGCGACAGTCAGCACCGGAAGGGTCAGGCTTCATGGCTCCAGCATCGTGTTGGCTCGCCTGGCAGCTACGATGGCAAAGGGAAGCATGACAGCAGCCTGCCCACGCCATCAACATCAGCAGCGTCCTAAGCTCAGCCATGCCCCGCTGGGGCTGTCCGCAGCAACATGGTAGACGGGGCAGCACCGGCGCCGCCGAATGTCGCCCTCCCAAGTGATCGCAGCGCAGCCTGCCCCACCTGCTCCGAGGCGAGCGCGGCGCCGAGCCAGGCGACCGCGGCGATGCGGCCCTCCGGGCTCATCTTGGGTGTGGCAGCGGCGTCGTGCAACGCGGGCGCCAGCCTCTCCAGCGGCACGCGGCCGCGCTCGCCGATCCAGTCGTCCAGCATCGTGATGACCGCGTCACGCACCTGCCGTCATGTTAGCCCAGTTGCCCTGTATGAGTCCCATCTGCTCGGGCGCAGCATGTCTTGCGCCCGCACAGGCGCGCGAGACGACCAGTGGACTCGGTGGCTGTACGGCAGCTCGCGAAACTGCCTGGACAGGGTCGCTGGACACGAGCATGGGGACTGCAGGGGGGGCTTGGCGCCCTGTGCAAGCGCATCGCAGCAGAGCAGCAGCTATGTTTTGGAATTGCTGTCCAGCCACCCTCTCAGGGCCGCGCACCGGCTTCTTCTTGTCGGCAAGGCACTGCAGGGCGGGCACCAGGCAGGGCCGCGCGGCGCGCTCGATGGGCGGTCCCATGGCCTTGCCCAGCTCCCCCAGCAGCAGCAGCGTGCGCACGCCCAGGTTGCGGTTGGCGTCTGCCAGCCGGCCCTGTAGCGAATTTACAAACCTTTTGCGTCAGCATTCGTGTCTGCAGCAGCAGCAGCAGCAGCAGCAGCGTGCGCACGCTCAGGTTGCTGTTGCCGTCCGCCAGCCGGCCCCGTAGCATAGTACTGCATGTACTGTGTCGGCCTCTGGCAGCAGGCTCGGGGAAGAGAATTCCAAGTGCTGGAATGGCAAAGAGACTGTCGATCGACATGCACGCTCGTGCAGTGACCCCGACGGCAATATGCATCAGGACACCCCGGTTCGTCTGTTTCATCCTTCAGGCGGCCAACCTTCAGGGCGCCCATGAGGTCGGCGACGCTGGGCGTGATGCGCCCGCCGGCCGCAGCCAGCAGGCTGTCCACAGCCTCCAGCCCCGCGGCGCGCTCCTGCACACCAACAAACTCACGGAGAGATCAGCAGGACTTCGGAACAGCATGATGTCCAACAAGTGTCGCCGGGTATTGCACACATGTCGCGCCCTGGCACATTGGCTGTCATGTATGCGCAGGGACTGCAACGACGGACGGGCTCCAGAAGCCGATCTGACAGCCATGCAGGTGACAGAAATGTGGCATGCCTTCCAGTTGGCGCTGCCCAGCCGTCGGATCAGCTCCTCTGTGATCTGCCCGCTGATGTCGGTGCGCGGCAGCAGGTCCTGCGGGTCCGCCGCAGCTGGCGGCGCCTCCTCCGCTGCTGCGGCGTCGGCGGCCGCCTTGCCACGCCCGCCCCTGCCGCTGGGGGCCACGGCGGGTGCGCCACGCATCCGCCGTGTGGGCACCACCTGAACACACATGGCATGGTGAGTATCCTCCAGAAGGTGCGCCGCGGGCTGCCTTTGGCCGGGAGCAGCCACTCTGGGACCCCAGCCTCCACAGCCCATGCAGCAAGCTGGCAGACTCGCGAGCTCTCTCGTACTGGGACAGGACCTGCATGCTCTGGCATGGTGTCTCCCCGCAAGCACCAGGGCTGCTGGCTGCACCAAAAGCCTGTAGCATTCCTCTGAGCGATCAGGCATAGGTTCTCAGGGTCCAGTGACCTTGCCTGCTGCAGCGGGTTGGCGGCGAAGGCCTCCTCCAGCGTCGCCATCAGCGCCGGCTTGACGCTCTGGCGCACCATGTCGGCCAGCCCTGGGCCCAGCTGCCGGTGCGCGGTCGCTAGCATCGCAACCGAGGCGTTGCGCGCGCCTGCCAGATAGCACAGCAAAACAGCCGAAATTGGCAGACTGCACATGCGTGGGCATGAACAATGGTGAGAGGCACGAGCAGGTGCGCAGCCGAGCGCACGACCCGCGACAACCATCAAGATGCAGCCCAGCAAAATGATTCATTGTACAAGGATTACAAAGCAAGGACAGGGCGCATGGTGCAGGCAGCACCTGCATCGCGGGAGCCGAGGTCGGCCACCGCCCACTCGACCAGCTTGCGCACGTCAAGGGCGGCGAGACCGAACTCCTCCACCGTCAACGCGATCCACGCCAGCGCTTCCGCCAGCACCTGCCCGATGATTCGGTGCCAAGAGTCGGAGACTGCCGACTGGCAAGTATCGTTGCAGAGGTGGCCACCCAGACCAGCGCCAAAGTGGCGAGGCCACACCATGCTGCGCCCGGCGCGGGGGGGACGCACCTTCGGGCTCTTGTGGGCGGCGGCCTTCTTGTGCAGCTGCGTGCACACGAACTGCGGGCCAACGGCCTCGGACAGCGCCGTCAGCGCCTCCCCAGCCGCGCCCTTGAGCTTCGAATCCGACAACTTGTCCACCTGCAGCCAAGACCAGCAGTCATCGACTGCAACGACGCCCTTCAAACCTGCCACGGAACAGCTGTGCCCCGAGCCATGCAGACTGCCTAATCTCTGCTGTGTAGTTGAGTGCTGTAGTCTGTTGTTTATCGTTTCGTTCCGTGGCTGTAGTTCCGACATGGAGCATCCGGCATGAACAGGGGGACAAACAAGGGGCTGCTGCCCAGAAGGCACAGTTGTGCGCCGTCCGAGAAGAGACAGCGGCACACATCGATTGGGGGCTGTTGTGCATCAGTATCGCACCAGGCCGCTGATGGCAACGAAGGCATCACGCTTGCCCAGGCTGGCGCAGTTCTGTGCTACAAAGATGACGAGCTGAATGGTCTTGCCAAAGACCTGCGGTTGCAGAACATCCTGAAGGCGTCAAAACACAGCGTACGATGCGACTGCCACCACGAAGCTGAACTACTGGCATGAGCATGGCAGCTGTGCGGGAGGAATACCAAAAGGCCATGCATGCAGCGTATGCGAATGAAGTCGACACATGGCCAGCTGATGCGCACCTGGAAGTTTTTCTCGCCCCAGCCGGGGAAGAAGGACATGCAATGGATGAGGGATGGCTCGCACAGGTTCGGCTGCTCATTAACCTGGGTTCGTGCCATGACACAGGCGTCAGCAGCTTGCAAGAAAGAACAAGATGGACAAGCACAGCGGTCGGAGTGCACACACAGCAGTTGTCGCGAGACCAGGATATCAAAGTTGCGCAGCGCCCTGCAGCAGGAACTTCAGCAAGGCAGTGAGATGTTCGCGTGCAATAGAGATGCTGTTAGAGTCGTTCCACACCTTGTCCAGGATGTAGGTCATGGACTCCAGCCGCTCCTTCCAGGCAGCCGCCACCAGGCTGGGCACCGTCGTGTCGCCAAAGGCTGCGTTCAACCGCTCCTCCGCCTGCGGTGATTGCCACAAGAGCTGTTGTAGGGGCATGCGAAGCAACGTTGCATGTCTGCGACTCTGAATAGAGCCTTTGGAGGGCTCACGCGAGCAAGTGCTGAAGACAAGTGAGCCGGATGGGGTGACGGCGGCGGCGGCAGCAGCAGCAGCAGCAGCAGCACCTGTGCACGGTCCATGCTGCCTGCCGACAGTGATGCATCATCGTCGTCCGCCGGGCCGGCCCCTGCGGAAGAAGCCGCAGCTGACGGGCCGGCCGTCCTGGAGCGCGGCCGTGGCGCCGGCGCGGCAGCAGGCGGCGCGCCAGTCGCGCTGGACCGCGGCGATGTGGGCAGCGAGTTTGGCTGCGAGGACGGCCGACTCGAGGCCCTGTTGCAAGGTAAAATGCAGTGGTCACAACATCGCAATGCGACGGTAAGAAGATGTTACGGAAGGAACAGCATCTGCGGACTTTTCATAAGTCGAGGCATTCTGGGCATACTTCACAAGACATTGATCTTTGTCACCATGGCGTTCCATTAGTCCCTCTGCCTGTGTGCAAGTTGATAATCCAGCCCCTGGCTGTTGGATCGGACAGGACCGACGCTACATGGCTTCCTCGAGTCTTGGGCCCATTCAGCCTGCGCTAGTCACCTGGAAGCTGCGGCAGAGGGCGCCACCGAGGGAGCGGCTGCCGGCGCGACGCTACCGCCGCCGGACGCAACCGCAACCATGTCCGCCAACAGCTTGCGACGCTTGTCGTCCAGCACCTTGTCGGTCGCCTTGGCGAGGCCCTTTGGGTCTTTCGCCGTCGTCGCAAACGCCACCAACACCTACACAAGGCGCACGGACGGAGTGTGCAGTTGGTCGCTGAACACACGAGCACTGACCCCTCCCTGCCCCGGTGTCTCGGACCATGCCACTCGCCTCAGTTGCCACACATCAGTCCCCAGCCAGACGCCCTACGAGTAGGCATTCAGCAGCCGCGGCTCACAGCCATTCCGGCCAGGTGTGTGCTCGGTAATCAAGAAGTGTGAAACAGAACTATCCGCTGCAGGGTGTGGAGCACTCTCACCTGCAGCGCAGCTTCCCGCACTTCTGGCGCCGGCTCCATGGCAGCCTTCGCCAGCGGCGGCGCCAGCAGCGCCTGCACTTTCGCCGCGTCCTTTGGCGGCGCTGCCGCCACTGCCGCTTTGAGCACCGCTAGCGCCCCCACCTTGGGCTTGGGCAGCTTGCCGGCTGCAACGGCGGCGTAATCCTCGGCAACATCGCCCAGCGCAAAGCAGTACCTGTATTGAGTGAGGCACTTCAGGCGCATGGAAGCGATGGTCGTGTGGCAAGCCGCATATGGAACCGGAGCACGCCCTTTCTGTACTGGGTATATGTGTATGATGCGAAGCATGCTTGCCCGCCACTGCACGTGCCTGGCAGCGTTTGTTGGCAGGTTGGGAGTTTGCAGCTGGAGGGAGGCAGGGCTACAGGGGCCATGCGCCAGTGTATGGACCTATCGAACAGCAGGAGCCGCGGCCAGGTTGGCGGTGCTGGGTCATGCTCACCTGTGCATGTTATGTAGGGCGTCCGAGACGTTGCGGCACAACGCTGCGTTCTTGTCCTTAAACTTATCCAGGAGCACCGGCGCAAACATCCTCGCCGAATTGTGGAAGTCCCGCCGCAGGCCCTGCAAGTCAGGGTCAAGGGCATCGCTGCACACAGATCGGCTGTGCCGGTTGCGTGACTTCAGGGAGCCGTCCGCTGCCGGCCGGACATGCCAACAGGACGACCAACCTCTCGTTGGCAGCTGCAGATGGCGCTGGCCATGGCGGCCAAACATGACCCTCCGCTAGGTGTGCATGAAAAGGTTAGTTGCGGCAGCAGGCAACAGCCGCTGCACCTTGGCGAGGGCGCCGACGCACGCGACCGCCTCGCCGACGCACACCACATTGCTGTCCTTGGTGATGACCACCTTCAGGCGGCGCTGCACGTCGCCAAAGTCGCCCGGCGCCAGGTGCGGCGCTCCTGCCGCCAGGAGACCCGCAGGCTTCACAGGCAATCTCGTAGGGAGACCAGTCATTTCAGAGACCTGCACAAGGCACTGGAGGCAGCAGGAACAGGAGCCCTGGCAGGCCGCCTGGCGAAAGCCGAAGGATGTGGGTTCACTCGTGCCTTGAGCGCCTCGGCAGAGCGGATCCAATGGGGGCTGCACCTGCCAGCGTCTTGAGCCTGGCGAGCAGGTCGCGCCGCAGCGACCACTTTTCAGTGGCCGCCACATCGTCGTCCCACCCCCGCAGCTCCGGCAGAATGTCCACAGGGTCGCTGAGGTCGTATGCATCTACCTCCTGCGGCAGCAGCGACACGTAACACCCCCGCTGAACAGCCTGAACCAATCCGCAGGTCCACCGGGCACCGGGCCGGTCAGGTCGTGCAAAGTCCGCCTCCTGTAGCGTGAGCCGCGGTGGGATGACTTGGTGCTTTGAGTGTTGGAGCAGCCTGTTGAGACACGGAGTGCTCAGGCATGGGCCGCGTGCCAGTGCAGAGGTTCCGTATGCTGCGGCTGTCTTCAGCAGGTAGGCAGCTAAAGCCATGGCCGACGACTGTGGCTGCATCGATATATGTGAATGAGACATCCGTCGCTGTAGCCGCAGCAACAGCCAGTGCACCGGGGGCCATGCCACGGCCCCACCTCATCCAGCTCCTCGGCTGCGGGGCCGGCAGCGGCAGCGCCGGGTGTGCCGGGCGCGGGGACGGCGGCGGTGTCCTGCTGCGCTTCCGCGGCCCGCCTCGCCGCCTCCTTCCGCGTAAAGCGCTGCGGCGCATGAGAGTACGAGTGTCAATGCCGGCAGCACGGCTTGCAGTGTCCCACTCTGCAGGGACAGTCGAATGCCCCACGAGAGAGCTTGCTTGGTGCAGAGGGCCAGATGGCGATTCCACACGCCGTGCGCGGGCGTGCAGCGTGGTGGTGGCAGTGGCACCACCAGGAGCCGCGCTGCGCTGACACGGACAATTGTCATGATGGCTGACATGATGGCTGGAGTGATGATTGGCGACGCGCCAGCTGCTGTACGGCACCTGCAGCTCGGGGCGGGAGGGCGCCTCCGCAACCGCCTTCTCCACGTCCTTGCGCATGACGTCCGACATCTTGGCCAGCAGCGCCGCCTCCACCGGCGCCGCGCCCAGCCACTGGCACACCAGCACCTGACACAGGAGGAGCACCAGGAAGCCTTACACGGAGCGATGAGCCAACTCCCTCGCCTGCTGCGGCCGGAGAACCCGTCCTGCATGCCGCCTGCTGCGGCTCAGGGCAAATCCATGTGCCAGACGCCTGAGGCGTCGGTGCGCAGGTTTGCATGCTCAGCTGCCTGCCAAAGCCTGGCCGGTGTGAGGGGAAAGCGCGGTCGGGCGTGGCGCAGGTCTCGCACCGTGATGGACTTTGCTGCATCCCGCACGGGCGCCTGCTTGGAGTCGAACAACTTCGGCAGCGCCGCGACCAGCGGCTTTGGCGGGATGACCTTCAGCCCGAACAAGCTGCGAGCGCGGGAAGCACAAGTCATCGTGCAGCCCCGTGCATTGGTCGCACCTAATTGTGCGAACTGCCTGCGGCGTGCATGTGTGGGCCACCCCCAGGTGTAAGGCATGGACTCTGGAGACTGTCACACCTGACGGCTTTCTCAGCCAGAGTCGCCGCCGCCTGGACGGTTTTGGGCACCTTGTCCCCAAACGCCTTTGTGACCTCGTCCTGCAGATGACACGAAACCTGGTCCTGCTGTGTCTACTCAGCAGGTCCACACGGCGGACCCAGACTGCTCGCCTCGAGGGACAGACTGCGAGTGAGCCGCCCTTTGATTCATTGCCGATCAGCCAAGCGGTGCTGCTCGCACCATGACGACCACACCCTGCTCCAGCTCGATGAACGCCAGGCACACGTCCGTGGCCTTTGCCACCGTGTGCACCCGCTGCTTCAGCACCGATTTGGCGATCGCGGCGCACGCCGGCTCCGCGATCCTGCACAGCGACACAGCCGGTCAGCTGGGTACAATGCTGTACGCCGCGAGCCGCGTCGGGCTCTCGAGACACATGTATGGCAGGGATGCAACTGCACAAGATTCATCCATTCTTCTCATGGTTGCATGCACCGTTGCTGGCTGTGGCACGCATCGTGAACTATTTCTGTAACAGTGCCGCTTCTCAGCAGTCACCTCGCCGCCTGGCCTTCGTCACCAGCTGCGAGGTACGCCAGCATGGCCTCCAGAGCTGCATCCTGGCAGGCAGCATTGGCATCCCCCAGCCCCTTCGCCAGCAGCGGGCCTGTGGGCACAGACAGGGCGCTCAGCCTGGCGCCGGCGGGGCGGGACTTGTGCGGTCACGCATGTGGTCCGCAGACGCACGATTGACGAAGCGCTGCAGCACGCGCAGGTGTGCTGCGTTCACCGAGACTGTCGTCAGGCGGATGTCCTCGGGAGCATGCTGCCTTGGCATCCTCATAGCCGTCTCGGCGGATTTTCCAATTTCTGTCCGCTAGCCGCTGCGCATAAGGCCAGTCCCTGGCGGCCCGCAGGCGGACATCCTCCGCCTCTGCGTCTGCCATCAGACCCGCGTGTGTGGCTCTCCCAACATGGGCTGTCCTCTGGAGCCCTGGCCTTCAGAGTGGCGCCGTGGCCAGCACAGCTAGTACGTGACGGCCCACTCTTCGAGACGTGAAGCGATCACAGAGTTACAGTGTTAACTGCAGAGCATCCGCCACAAACTCTCGCAGTAGACAGCGCCGGACGATGTCGCTTCTTCGGTCACACGAAAGCAAATCGAAGGATTTTCTCGAAGGTGCAGCACCCTCCTGTGCGCTGTTGCAAGCCAGCAGCAGGGACCGCGCTTCAATAATCAAGTCTGGTCGCAAGCTGCGGGAACATTGCGTGCTAGCGAAAGTGCTCGAGCTGTCGTTCGAAGTCAAACCGGGGGTGGATGATGGGAGCCGTACAGAACTCGAAGCCAGCGACGGGTAGGAAACTGTCCATTTACAACTCTCGGCTTGTGTTGCAAGTCAGTGCTGGCGTTGTCTGTCAGAAAGGGCTACACAGGCGCCGGCGCTGCTTGCACACTGTTTGCATTCCACTTGCACAGCTTGGTGTGGCGTGAACAGACGCCTGCCAGTTCAAACACAAGCGCAGCCACATCCGCCTGACTTGCCTGGAGTCTGAGAGTAGCTCAGCACCATGGACGATGACTTCGGCGATGATGAAGATTTTGGTCTTGGAGGTAAGGTCCTCATACGTGCGCAGGCGTTCTGGGCAATATGCGACTGCAGTTCAGCCAGGCTTCACTGCGAGGTCACGTGCTCTCTTATTTGCAGGCGATGAGGCGTTCGAGAAGCCCGCTCAGCAGTCACAACAAGCACAGCAGCAGCCAAGCCGCGGCGGCGTCGGTGCGGCGCAGCCGTCAGCAGTGAGCAATGAAACCCCGGCGCCAGCTGCAGTGCAGCAAGCGGACGACCTTGGCGCAGAGCCTGACCTCTACGGTGACATCCACGAGTCGCTGACAGCAGGCGATGCCAGCAACGGCGGCAGTAGCCTTGCAGCTTCTGCGCCGGCACTTCAGCAACCGACCGCATTGCCACAGCAGAAGCAGCAGCAGCAGCAGCAGCAGCAGCAACAGCAGCAGTTCCAGCAGCCCGCCCAGCAGCAGCCGGCAGCGCAGCTCGCGCCGCCACGGCCGCCGCCGGCGCCATCGCCCCCGGCGCCGGCCGCGCAGCAGCAGCAGGACGGCGGCTCGGCGGTATTTGTCGGCAACCTGCAGTGGTGGACGACAGACGTCGAGCTGGAGGCGGCCTGCGCCGAGTTCGGCCCCGTCTCCGCAGTGCAGTTCACAGAGGACAATGCCACCGGGCGGTCGAAAGGGTACGCGCGGGTGCACTTTGCGGACGCGGGCGCCGCCGAGCGCTGCAAGGGCGGCCTCAGCGGGTGAGCGGGCCTGCGGTGGAGAAACCGTTGCAAAGTGAGCTGCATCGCGCACCTTCTTTCTAGAGATGCCAGTGGGCAGCGCCGTGTTGGGGGTCTGAAGCCAAAGCAGCTCACCAAGGTGTCACTGCTGTGCAGGCGGGAGATCAATGGCAAAACCTGCATCGTGACGCTGTCTGGCGCCGCACCCAGCACCTCAGTCAGCCCGGCAGCGGTGCGGCTTCCGGCATCGACATGCTGTAACCATAACATGCACGTCTGTCTCCCAAGCCTCCGCATCATGTCGGTAAATCCTGCTGTCGAGGTCTGACGCCCGGCGTCCTGATGCCAACCCTTATAAGCAATGTGTGCAGGCACAAGAGCCGCTGGGCTTTGCCGGCAGAGGCGTGCGGCCACAGTTCATTGCCGGGCGCGGCGGACCGCCGCCTGGCGGCTTCCCTGGTGGAGGCCGTGGGCCTGGCCCCGCCCCCGGCAGCATGTTCCGTCCAGGAATGCCTGGCGGAATCACAGCAATGGGCGGCGGGGCCATTGGTGGCGGCACTGGAATGAGCCAGGGCATGCCGGGCCGCGGCATGCCCGGCATGATGGGTATGGGCATGCCTGGGCGTGGCATGATGGGGGGCGGCGGCGGGATGGGTGGCACCGGAATGAGCGTTATGATGGGCGGCGGCGGCATGAATGGCGGTATGGGCGGCGTCATGAACGGCAGCATGGGCGGCGGCATGAACGGCGGCATGGGCGGTGGCATGAACGTCGGCATGGCCGGAGGCATGGGCGGCGGCATGCGACCGTTCATGGGCGGCAGCATGGGCATGGGTCCTGGCGTCGGTGGTGGCGGCATGCGGCCTGGCATGGGCCTGCCGTCGCCCTTCACTTCAGGAGGTGACGTTTCTGGCAACGAATACCACATTGTCAAGTAGAGTTGCCGCACGTTTCTCACTGCGTTTCACGTTGGCCAGCGCAAACCGGACAGTATCAGCCAGTGCGCTGACCGTGCACACTGCTGTGCTTGCAGGTGGAGGCCAGTTGTCTGCTGGCATGCCAGGCAATAATGGCATGCAGGCAGCGCAGATGGACAACAAACGAAGAAGACTCTGACTGAAGTTAAAAAAGGCGTGCCTGCACAAAGACCGGCCTAGCGTTGCTCCTTAGATACTGGATATAGCAAGTTGCACATTTCTCGGTTGCTGCTGCGGGCGAGCAAGGCTGTGCCAAGCAGGAGGCAAGGCATGCGTACTCCTATCTCCCAGACCAAAGTGCATTACAAACGGTCATCCACCAATGCGCAAGCCACGTCTTCTCAAAAATGCTTGGCAAACAATTGAGAGACGGGCCTCTGACATCGCGACCCTAAATGTACAATCAATTGATGGGTACAGCTCTGATTACATGCCACATTGCACTCACACAGTGTTCTCTAGGTACATCAGCGCCAGAAGAATGCGCTGGTTTTCTCGTCTGCGCGCCAGGCTTGTGGTCCAGCTGGCCGAGGATGCGCACTCACTTGCTGGATTTACGTCCGAAGCAGATCCTGCACCGCCAGACTCCGTGCTCGCATGTCGCGCCAGACGCAGCGTGCGCCTCTTTCTTTGCAGCCTGCATTGAACGGCCACATGAACCTTAGGTAGCTCATGTCGATTGCTTCTAGTGTGAAAGCAATGCGCGCAGTAGCAACACCTGCAGCTTTCCGCGCGCAGACCCTCACTTTGCGCTCATCAACCTTTGCGCGCTTGCTGGTCCCATTGAGCTGGCGGATGCGCCGCATCGCGGCAGCCTCAGCCAGGCGCTCCTGCGTGGCAGAGTGTCCCCACCTGGAGCAAACTGCGCGGCGTATATTCCGGCTTACACAGACCCCAGGAACTGCCTCACATGGATCACATCCCTTGCCATACTTGCATCTGCATGCTTGCATCGCTGTGTGGGCGTTCACAAGTTGGCAGAAGCTGGCCGAGAATTGCATTGCCGATCACCTGCTCCTTGTCCACCTTCTGCTGACGCAACTGCTGTTTGTGCTGTTCACGCTGCGCCTTCTCCGTCAGCTTGGCTGCTGCCAGCTTGTCTGCGCCAGATCATCTGGTTCGATATCAGGCATCGACTTACCGTCAAAAGAGCGGTGCGAACGGCATCCGAGAGCACATTTCACGCGAGCAACGACTGAAGATCGTTGGCAGTGAGTGAGCGCTGCGATCCCTTCTGCGCTGGCTCGGCACGAAATGATCTTGCAAACATGCTGACGCAGCACTGTGTTTGATTGCCAAACGGCACAAAAAACTGACGCGCACCGGCATGCGGGCGAGAGGAGCTGCGCAGTCGGCTGGTCGTGAGGGCCTGGACGCTCGACATTCTTCCTGAGGTTTGGATTGGGGTTGCAGGTACAGGTGCGGCAGACGCGCAAGACCAAACGGGATCGACGGGCACCAGGGAAACGGGTCAGTGAAGATTGCCACAGCAAGTTTCAGCGGAGTGTCTGGCTTTGTGATCTACGCCGGGGGTGGTCTGTGGTATGACCAGCAAGTCGCAGTACTGCAAGGGGAAGTGCACAATCGGTAGAAGCGAGGATTTCGGAATCTACAGATGGTCACATCCTTGGAGATCCTGGGAAGCCACATCCGTTGAGGCACCAGCGTAGCTACCCACGCAGTCTCGCCAATGCGCGGATCTATCACTTGCTAGGATCGATCTTGCAATTGCCACGAACACTTTCAGTCTTTGTCATACAACAGCAGCTGCCAGATCCGCAGCACGCACGATCCGACTCAACGATGTCCTGGGAAAGTAAGCAACCCATAACACCTGTAATGCCGTTGTCCTTCTGCTTACCTTGCGATGCGTGACACAGCATGTTGTACTGAGCTCTTCTGCACGTTGCTCTTGCAGACGCGCAGCGCAACTACCAGACGGTGAACATTTTTCTGCTTTCTCACCGGAGTGCATGATAAGAGCCGAAGCTGCGAGAGTACTTGCCGGCTGAGATTGGTGTGAATCGCTGCTGTGCCCTTCGACCTTCGCAACAGGTCTACGAGGAGCGTGGCCACCCAAACGAGTCTGACTGGAAGCACGGTGCGCATTCCCTCCTGCACCACATGCTGGTTCTGCACACGTGATTTGCCATCTGCCCGTGTCTGCCAGGGATCTTCACTTCGCTGTCTCTGACTCTCTCTTGATGCGGCTCTCCTTTGCAGAGGTCGTGGCTGGCGGCGCTGCCTTCGCCGCCATGTGAGATCACCGTGCCACTGACACTGCAGTTTGCACTCGGACGCTTGCCCTGATGGACCACGGGAATCACGCTTGTTCTCTGTCTTACGCTTATTTTCTGCACTTGCAGGCACGAGTTTGAACAGCGCGAGGAACACCAAGGCAAGCAGGTGGACCACGGCTTTGCCAAGGTGAGCAGGGCAGATCGGCACCACGCGGGTCGTACTTGGCAGCACTTATTGGTGTCACGACAGTCGTCGTTCCCTGTGTGACGCTGAGAGAGGAGACCTCTCTGTGCAGGAGCTGATTGCCGGGTTCGCAGGGGCAGAGGTTGACAAGCTCGCCGAGACGCACGGGTGCGCATTGCTCATGGCGGCGGGAGTGGCAGGCCTCCTGCGTGCTCGTTTCGCAATGATTGCATTGCACGTGCGTGCGTGTCGTCACAGATTTATTGCACCTTGACACTGCTGTTCGATGCGCAGGCTCGACTGGCTGGACAAGGAGAAGACCAAGCACCATGCCAAGCGCGAGGCGGAGCAGCTGTATGACCAGAGCTACGGTGGGTTTTGGGGTTCGTCGAGGCACCTGTCTGCTGCGATTGCGCATTCTTCCATGACGTTTCGCTCGTTTGTCTGGTGACTCGAATACTTTCGGCTTGAGCTTTTGTGCTGCAATGGGGTCATGACATATGTTGTCGTACCTTTTTTTTCAGGGCAGCAGCCACAAGGCCAACAGTATTACAACCAAGTTCCCAACCAGTTCTACCAGCCGCAGCAGCAGCCTCGCTGGTAGATGGTAGAGCTGGGCTGTGAGATCGTGTGGCTCATTGAAACCTGCGACGGCGCGGGTCCTCGGCGCATAATATATATCGTTTTACCATGATATCGAAGTGCGGCAAGTGCGCCAACGAATCACACTTTTGAATGGAATGCCGCTATTTGGCAGCCCAGTTTCTTACAGTACATGCAGTGCACGTCCCCGACCAACTGACTTTACGTGATGGTGCCTCGAACCCTCGTTTAAACCATAGACTGGCAATCGTTGGAGGGCAATCTGGGCCAGATTGGCAAGCCTCGGCCCGACGTATATCCACAACGCCAATTTGCGTCGCAATTCTCGTTGATGCGCCTGTCAGGTAGACTTGCCGGCATCGACGCCGCCGTGTAATTAACTTACGGCAAGTGGTCAAGCAGGTGAATGCTCCGCGGCAATGACCTGCCAGTCGTCCCGGCTGATGAACGCTCTCTCCACCACAATGGCCCCTTAGAAATTGACTTCACACTTTCTAGCATGCACGACCCTGCTCGCATAATGTGCGTGATAATTGTCGCTGAAGTATATTCGAGAAGCTTATGCGTGACGTGTGGGCTTTGCGGCCGATTCCGAAGCCACCTTGTTTGTGGGGACTGCTGCTGGGTGCAGCCAAAACATCTTGCCTGTTCCACTACTTTGGCTCGCGTGTCTGGTGCCTGTCTCTGGGAAATCTGCCAAGCAACCCGCCTGGGGTGTAACAACTGGTGCGCCGCTGCCGGCCTGGCGCAGACCTTCAAAGGATGCCAAGCGGCGGCCTGATTTAGAAGGTGGAGGAGATGGCCGTGCCACGCGATGTGAGACGCCGGGAGCAGGTGCGACGAGCGAGGTCACCAGCAAACGTTGATTTGCCTTCTTGCATGCACAGTTTAAAATGCAACAACCTGCCTGCGCTGCGATCGGGTCCAATTGTGGTATCAGGGATTTCATGCGACTGCGAAATCCTGCCATTGTGCGCAGAATCTGGCCAGAGATCAGGCCATGTACGATGCGGAGGCTATATGATCAGCAGCAGCAGCCGCAGTATTACCACGCGCAGCAGCAGCAGCAGCAGCAGCAGCAGCAGCAGC
The DNA here is from genome assembly GCA_033439295.1 of Deuterostichococcus epilithicus. Lineage (NCBI taxonomy): Eukaryota > Viridiplantae > Chlorophyta > Trebouxiophyceae > Prasiolales > Stichococcaceae > Deuterostichococcus > Deuterostichococcus epilithicus. Next base: position 1,581,725 of record JAVTLE010000010.1, read on the forward strand.
AGCAGCAGCAGCAGCAGCAGCAGCAGCAGCAGCAGCAGTTCTACGAGGCGCAGGCGCCGGCGCTGGTCTACGAGGTGCAGCCGCCGCCGCCGCCTCAGGTCAGCTACGAGGTGCAGGCGCCGCCGCAAGTCCGCGAGGTAGTGCAGGCTCCACCGCAGGCCGTAGGCCTTGACAGTCCTTGAATCATTGTGTGACATTCAATGCGTGACAGCAGCTGCACGACAGTTGCTGCTATCAAGGCCAGGTCCATATCCTTGCTTCACAAAGCTCATGTCAGCTGCATGACAGCCAGCATGACAGTCTAGGCAAGCCAATGACACCTGGTGACACCGCGCCAATCCCAAAGTTTGTCTATGATTCGCAGCCACCGGCGCAGGTCTACGAGGTGCAGCAGCCGCCGCGGGTCGTCTACGAGGTGCAGCCGGCACTGCAGATCTACGAAGTGCAGCCGCCGCCGCCATTCTTTGAAGGCCCTCGCCAGTGGTAGCAGCAGAGTAAATGCGCTTGTCCAGGACATGCACGATGCGAGGACCTGAGCAACAGCGCACTGCACATCTTGAGTCGTTGGAGCATGAGTTCTCTGGTCGAGGCAAACAGATCGAACAACACAACAATTGGGTTTAATCAGGCGCATGCTGCATACACCACTCGGAACGCCAAGCTGAGTGCTGCTCAGCTAAAGGGCGCAGTAGGGCTCACGACACACAGGGCGTGTGTGCGTCCGGCTGGCTGGGAATGAAGGATGGAGACGAACAGGACAGGGCAGCACAATGAGTCTGGCTCGGAGGAACTGCAAGACGACTGATCGTGATGTTGCATGTACTTAGTGTCTGCATCAGGTGAAGCGGCATGCGAGGGGCGGCAGTGTATTTTGTAAGAGTTTGGCACGCTGTCCTCATTGTACAAATTAATCGGAGCTGAGTTCGCTACCTGGCTCTCAACAACGTCTTGCTGCCTCGGCCGTAAGCTCCTATCTGGTGACCGTCAAAGCACTCTGCGCTGCCCTAACTCGGTTCACAGCCGGCCCACCCAGCGTGTTGCAGAGCTTGCACAGCCACTAGTTGCGGCCGACCTTGCTTGGCCGCTAGTTGCAGCCGACTGACATTCGTTTACAACTGCTCGAGGGCCACCCAGTGCTTGCGAACGGCTTGGCCACTGTAGACCAAGCGGATGCGCGTTGTCGTGAAGACTGCAGGCCTTGAAATCCCTTGAGGGCAGTCGGGCCAGCTGCCGCCGACCGCTTACACGCCTTGGGCGTATCGCCAAGACAGCACGGCACACTGTGCCGTGTCGCATCGTGGCGTCACTGGCAAGGCCCTCGACCTAGGCCTTCATGCCCATCTTCATGTTCTTGATTAGCTGCCGTTTGTACTCGCGGATATCCCCTGCATTGCAGGCGGCTCGGATGTTCAACTATGCTATAGAATACTTGTAGCATGCATGTATGGGGCCATTTGAGAGGCAGAGGCCAAGCAGTCGTGGACTCACCCTTCCAGACCTGGACCTTCTTCTTGTCGCAGACCCAGATCTCCTTGGCCACCTGCAGCGCGCATGTCGACGACGATGAGCAGAGCGTCCAGTGCAAGACTGCCAGAAAAGGTATATGAGGGGGCACCCTTAAGACGGCAGCACAAGAAAAAGCTGCAGGCACCACACGCAACAAGGCACACCTGGTCGATGAGCCGGAAGTCGTGCGACACCAGCACAAGGCCGCCCTGAAAGCCGTTCATAAGGGTCAGTCTGACGCTGCTTACGATGCTCTCCCCCAGGCACTCGGTTGGTGCAAGGAATATGCATCACTCTTGGTTTGAACTGCTTCCGTGCATCAACAAGCCGCCTCCGTGCATCATCCCATAGGGGCATTGAATTTCGTGACAGCCGCTTCTCGGAGCAAGTAGCTGGGTGGAGTGGGGATGCAAGCAGGACAGATCCGCTGACCTGGAACTTGTTGATGGCGACGGCCAGGGAGTCGATTGCCTCCAGGTCCAGGTGATTTGTCGGCTCGTCGAGCAGCAGCTGCAGGAAGGGTGCAGCAAACAACTCAAAGAAGGCGAAAGCGGACTTGGGTATCAAAGCATTTGATAGAGCAAGACGGCGGCAAAAGCGGAAGCGGGCTTGGCTCACCATATTAGGGTTAGTTAGGCTGATCATCGCAATGCAAAGCCTGCTCTTCTGCCCCTCGGAAAGCTCCTGCGGAAGCAAAGCAAGAATTCGTCAGAGACACGCAATCCAGATCGAAAAACTACTTAGGTATATGCGCGAGCCATATCAAGGCGCTGGTGAGCAGGCGCTCACGATGCAACTCAGAGTTTGCACAGCGCACAGCACACCGGCTCGTGTTTGTGTGCTTCTTTGTGAATGGGATAACAGAAGGTTGTCAGCTGCACGAGTGTGCAGCGTAGCTCACCCCGATGCGTGTCGTCTGCATCTTGCCGCTGATGCCGTAGCGGCCCAGGAACCGGCGCCACTCCTCCAGGTCCTTGGTGAACGTCAGCGTGTTTGGGTACTCCCGCTGCAGGGAGGGGGACAAGCGCAGCGACGTCAGCAAGCGTCATCATGTGCTGCAGGGTTGGTCAGTGCACGGGTTTGGGTGCTGCCGCGCGGAGGGGGCAGGCGCCGCGGCGGCGTCAGCAACTTAATAATGGCTCAACAAATAGGCAAAGCACAGGGCTGCGGCTGCATCCGCAGCGCAGCTGCGTCTGCGGTGGTTGCCAATGCACAGGGTGACGGGCTACATGCAACACAGGCGGCCCCAGCGGGCGGCAACAGGCAAGGGGACACCGAGTCACCGGCTGGCGGGCCGCTGGAGCCGGCTGCCGCGGCCGTGCAGCCGCAGGTTGAGGGCTGCGACAACACGAACCTGGAAGAACTCGAGCACTGACACGGTGTTGTCGAGCGCGTCGACGCTGTGCTGGTGGTACTTGGCGATGGACAGGTGGCTGTGCCGCTTGACCTCGCCCTCCGTCGCCTGCAGCTCCCCCGTCATCAGCTTCAGCAGCGTCGACTTGCCTGCGCACGGCAGGCAGGGTTTCAGCGATCACGGATTGCACCAGGCTGTTCACAATTCACTAGGCTACCCCCACACAGGCTGCGGTTTCCATGATCGGACTGCGTGCATGGAGCATTGGGGTTCGGGGTTTAGGGGTTGACAATGGGTGTCAGGAACCAGCCGAGCCGTAGCACCAGCAGGTGTGCTCAGCAGGCGCCATGTGAAGAACAGCAAAGAAGAGCGGCACCGCACCTGCGCCGTTGGGGCCCACGAGCGCGATGCGCGAGTCGCAGTCGATGCCCAGCTCCAGGTGCTGCAGCGCGATGCACATAGGTCGTGAGTTGCTGAAGCACGACTGTGTGACGACCAGTCGACAGCCCCCGCTCGACACCAGCGAGCTGCAAGCGGTCGACCGGTTGGGATGAGGTGGCCACAGAATGCGCTGGTCGCACTCGCACCTGCACCCACATAACCAGCACGGCAGCAGGCTCACATTTGACCGACACTTGACTTGAAAAATGCAGGGTTGGAATAGCCGCAACCCACCGAGTACAGGTAGTCGGCCTTCTTGCCCGAGTAGGAGAAGCTGACGTCCACGAAGGGCATGACCGGCGGCGGCAGCTTGTCACAATCCGGGAAGCTGAACTTGAAGGTTGACTCCTGCGTGACCGGCTCCGTGAGCCCCTTGGCCACCATCTTGTCGATGATCTTCTGCTTCGACTGCGCGTGCAGCAAGAGGGGGACACAGCAGATAAGCGCAAGCTGTGGTGGGGCCGGGATCAAGCCAAGGCAGTGCTGCCGTATCATGCTGATTTTCCTGTGAGCGACCTGACAGCTTTGGGGACGCACAGTCGACAGCGAATTGCACGAGGAAGGCAAGCTGGTCAACGATGAAGGGCTTGGGGCCAAACCCGTGTGGCATGTGGGAAACCAGCCAATGAGAGACATATCTGCTTGACAAGGTTGGAGTAGGTGCCGCAGGAGGCGATGAACTCCTTGAGGTGCTTGATGTCGTCCTGCTCCTTCTGCCACTTCTTGTGCTGGATCGTCTCGTTCTCCTTGACCGTCTTGACGAAGGTGTCGTAGTTGCCTGCGCGCGCAGCAGCGGTTCAGAGTCCAAGTAGGCGTTGACACGGTATGCCCACCCAATGCACATTCAGCAGTGCATGAGCGGTCGCTAGTGCGGCGCAGATGATGATGCGAGGACGCGAGCCGCAGCTACGAAGCCACACATGCGCTCTGGCAGGATCGGAGGAAGAGATTGTATACTGCATGAGGCTGGCAGCAGGGTCGCGCAATGAACCAAGAGCCAGAGCAGACACTTGAGCAGACGAAAGGAAGTGGAGCAAGGGGTCACACCTGTGTAGTAGGTCAGCTTCCGCTTGGTGATCCAGATCATGTGTGTGCACACGCCGTTCAGGAAGTCCTGCAGGATCGAAATAGGCATCAAATCAGCCAATGGTGAAAGACGTAGATGCAGCTGATGCAACCAGCTCTCATTCCGCCGCTTCCAAACCCCCCTCCCCCCGGTGATGACCCGCATGACAGTCTCAATATGGCCTCGTCCAACGGTCAGCGCCTGCCAGACCACGCTGCCCTCCCGACCCGCCCGCAGCCACGTCCCGAGCCACCCAAACAGCCCTCACGTGCAATCTGCAGCGCCATAGCATTGCAAACTGCAGATCCATATGTCCACCCCCGGCGTCCAGAGCAAGCAATGAATCTTCCAAGCGGTACGTTCCAGAAGATTACTTAAGTTGTACGGGCTGGCGAGGGCACGGCGGTGCTGCCTGATGGTGCTGTACATGCAGATAGGCCGCTCATAAGAAGCATTGCGAGGTTTCAAGGCCAATCTGTTCGGAGCTCGGTTGCAGAGCAGCTGGGACGCTTGCAACTTTTGCGATGGGTTGCAGAGGCCGCGCATCAGCTGAGGAGTCACTGCACATGGCTTGTGCACGGCCCGGAGAAGCGCGCCTGCGAGTGACTGACGAGGATGAGGCACTTTTTGTAGTGCTTAAGGTACTCCTCCAGCCAGACGCAGGCCTCCAGGTCCAGGTGGTTGGTCGGCTCGTCCAGCAGCAGCAGCGTTGGCTCCGCAAACAGCGCGCGCGCCAGCGCCACCCGCATCCGCCAGCCGCCTGCGCAGGGAGGGGGGAGAAGGCCATGTCAGTCGCCGGCTCCGCAGCTTCGCCGCGTCTACGCAGCTTGTTCGGCAGCAAACAGGACCCAAGATGCCATGAGGAAGCAAGCCCCCCAAATTTAGGACTTTGACACCGTTCACTTGGGTGACACGAGGCTGTCGAAAACAGACCACAACTGCTACGGCAGCGTTTGCCCTGCACTGACCGGTGACCGCAAAAAACTCAAAGTCTGCCGGCACATGGAGCATGCACGGTGCGGGCCGACACGCACCTGACATGTCCTTTGTGCCCTTGGCCATCATCTTCTCGTCGAAGCCCAGGCCGTGCAGCAGCTTGGAGGCCTCCGCCTCGAAGGTCGACGGGTCCAGCTCGTCCAACCGGTCGTAGATGTCCTGCGGCACAGGGTATCGGAAGCAGGTTTGAGGAGGGTAGACGACGATGGGTGGATAAGGAAGTGTTACAGCGTGGATGGTCCTTGCTGCAAGCACATCGTAGCTGTCCTGCGGCACAGGGTATCAGGAGCAGGGTCTAGCAGGGAAGGGATGAACGGTCTGAAAAGCGTGACGGCATGCGCAGCGCGTTGAGTCTGCTGAAGCCGTTCCTTGGCGACCCCCTTTGTCGGAGCCTCCGGTGCTGACTTGCGACCAGGCTGGGTTCCACCTCGGCAGCCTACTGCGCGAGACGATAGCTCCTGGCCTGTGCCGCCGCGCACGCCGCTGCCCAGAGTGGCGGCCCGGACTGGCTCAGTTGCGGACTCCTTCAGCTGCCCCAGCCGTGCGAAAGCCCCCGGCTGTTGCCACCGAGCTGCCGTGTTGAGCGCGAGAGGCCGCCGCCGGCAGCGTCACAAGCCAGACGACCGAGCAGGGCTTGCTGTCGCTCCACAACCAGGAGAGGGGCATGGGGGAGAGGGGAGAGCGGGCGTCTCAGAAACCCTGGACGGCGAAAATCCACCTGCAGGCGCTCGTCCTCGGGGCCGTGCTCGGTCATGATGTACTCCTCCAGCTTGTTGAGGCGCGAGATCTCGTCCTTGATGTAGTCCACCACGGTCTCCAGGGCGGTGCGGTCTGTCGGCGCGACCTCCTCGCTCAGGTGGTACAGGTCCAAGTGGTCCGGGATCGGCACCTGGATTGATGAAATGTCAATACAACGACCATAGCAAGAACTGGCGCCTGGCGGCGGGCATGTTAGCGAAACATCATGTGCAGCCAGGCCGCTGTGGGCCTCGGCGCTGCCGCCCTCGCCGCATGCGTGCGGTGCCTTTGCTGCCATGCGACCGTATTTGTTGGACGTGCTACAACGTTCAGGCGCTGTGCTGCCGGCGCCATCTATGGGTGCCGGAGAAGTGCCGTGCAGTGCCATGCAAGTCTCAAACTGCAACAATGTAAAGCTGGCCAGGGAACCTGGACGGGCACAGATGGGCAGCTGGCTCTGAGCAAACAGACGCACCTCCCGGTTGGCTAGGACCTGCACAGTTGAAACACGGAAGCTTTACATTGATGGCCCTTCACTGCCATGACCTGCCTGCCTGGTCCGATGCAAGCCAGCGGCAGAGCGCAGATGTCTTCAGCGGACTCACACTCAGGAAGTTTGTTTTGCCGCAGCCGTTCTGGCCGATGAGGCCATAGCGCCGGCCGATGGTAATCTCGATGGAACAGTCCTGAATCAGCTCCTGACCTGGATTGCGACAAACCCCGCGAGACATCAGAATCGGGGCGGTGTTCGCTGGCGGCGTTGCATGAAAGTCAGAATCGTGGTGAACAGGCAATGTATCAGAGTCTGCTCTGAGGATTTTGGAAGCAACACACCATTCAGCCCCATCGAGAACCCTGCGGAACACAGCTCAAAGAGTCGATGGTTCAGCTCGTTGAAAGGCACATTTCCAGCAGTTGCACCAAGGTGACAGGCATCAGTGCCGATGCAGCCTTCGCTAAGTCACGTAAAGCACACCATCAATCTTGATGTCTCGACTTGTGGGCCGCGATGACAGCACGCCAGTGACTGTGCGGCCATTGGCAGAGTCTGCGGATGCTGAGTTCTCGGTGGGGGAGATGTCAACCCGGCCCATCCCATTCTGCAGATCCGCCAAGCTCGCCGAGCTCTGCACAGGTAAGAATGGTGTCAGCACACTTGAATACCGCCAGCTGAAGTGGCATTTGGCGGAGGCGGGCCACGGGCAAGCGCCCAAAAGCTAAGCAAGCTTGCGGACTGCACGGCACCGACCTGGTCGCGGGACACTGGCGGCGTCTTTTTGCTCTTGTCGCCCGCTGTGCTGCCAAGCTTTGCCTTCTGGTTGGCCTTCTTCGCGGCTGCCTTCTTCTTCGCAGCGTCGCTCACCTGCCGCGCAGGAAACAGAGCGTTCCTTCGCCGCCATTGCCCTGGCTGCCGGTATGTCCTCATGCCGCCCGACGTGCAGCACTAGAGAAGAACATGCACGAGGGCTCAAACATGAAGGCAGTTGTTGCATCTGTTGCCGCCCAGGGCCGGCAGAAGACTAAGGCCCCACCATGACGCCGGAGCGGGGCTGCCCGCTGTTCAAGGAAAGGCTTGACCAGGACCACCTGCCTGCACTAGAACTTCACGCTGTCAACTTCCTGCACTTTTGGCATCCTTGGGACAGCATGCAACCCAGTTATGATGGCTTCGCAGGGTGGCACCAAGGAGCATGATCGCTCAAAAGCAGAGGACGTCACAGGCCCGGCCAATGGACACAAATCAGATTCTGCTCTGGAGCAAGACGCACCTCAAGCCTCGACAGGTCAACTATGTGCTACAGCGACCTCCACACAGCTGCAGAATATCTGGACGCCCCCAAAAAACGGAATGAAACTTGCTGAGGCTCAGCACGCAGCGGAAGCGCAAGGCTATAGCGTGCAGCGGTTGTCGAAACGCAGATGAGTGACCGCGTAATAGTAATTACAGCACTCAGGGCGCAAACCCAACTGCTTCCTGGCGGCCACCTTCCGAGTGCACATGTGTGCGGCAGTGAGGGCTTTGCGGTTATTTCCCCTGTGTCGTCAGCAGCATAGACGACACAGCTGGCAGCCCTCGTGTCCTGGCAGCCAGCTCGGACGTTGTGGAATGGACATGCACTGTGAACTGGACGAGCGGGGTGGACGGGGGGTCGTGTCGCAAAAGTTGCGGCCATGTCACACGGCGAAAGAGGTTACCAACACCAGTCGGATATGCAGGGGCGTCCAACCGGCACAGTTGTCGGCGGCGCATGAAACATAATCACCCCGCCCTGATGTCCAGAGACGCGGAGGCCACGGAACCTGGGTACTTCACGGCGTTCCAACGAAGCCGTACAGAGCCGAAAACAGACGCTCGTCACCGGATAGCGGCTGTCGCCAAAGGCCATGCAACATCCGTGCGTACCCTTTGGCTAATGCAGCCTTCAAACAAACAACGGACAGCACCACGCCCTGCAGGCTGCGTCTGTGCAGCTGTATCGACGCCATGCGCGAAAGCATGAAGGCCAACGGAAAGAAGACGCATCTAGCTACTTCTGGCCCCTACATCCTGCTGCGAGGTCCAGCAGGATGCTGGACATGAATATGCGCCCGCGCGCACTCTCTCTACATAAATTGCATTGCCGCAAATGACTCTACTTCATGCAGGCTGCTAATGCCGCCGCTACCGCTGCGCCTCTCTGCAGTGCCCTCGTTAGGTTGAGGCAGCCAGCTCTGCCGGCAGCACCGCTCCGCGCCTGCGGCGCCGTGCTGCTCTCGGCCGCAGCACCTGCCGCTGGTCCATCAGCCGCCCGCGGACTCTTGTTAATGACTTCCGCGTGGCTACTCAAACGCATCGCTCTTCTTGTTGTTCGGTGCCGCCTCTACCTTCCTCTGCGGGTCTTGCAAGGCGCGCAGCTGCAGCCTCGCCGGCGTGCAGGGCCTGGCATGCCCTCAGGCGGTGTCGGCGACGTCGCCGGCGGAGCGCTCGGCGGAGATTCGGGAGGGATCGCGCTCGCGCTTGCGGGCGTGCACGCTGTCCTCGTACAGCGCCGCCATTATGAAGTCCTGCGGGTGACATGAGCGGGGCTGGTGCCTCAATTCCTCAAGCGATGTGAGGCGCACTGGGTGCCAGTGCCGTTGCCCATTGCTCCGGAACAACTATGCAGTCGTTCTGACCATCGTGCAGCCCTCCTGTTGGCTCAACCTTCCATTGGCTCAACGGGAGGCCTGCTGTCAAGACGATCAGTTCACTTCCCGACTGACAGGTAGACGGCGAGAACTGTACCTCCATCTTGGTGCGGAGCAGCGCCGGTTGATCCTTGAAGAAGTCGTACCTGCACAACGCCCAGCAACAGTTTCACACACTTGTCGGCCATCTGCGGCTTGCATGCACGTCTTAAAAGCCGCCAGCCGTGCAGCCACAAGCTATGGATCCACGAGGCACTGCACTTCAGGGCCTTTCAATACGCCGCATCGTGTGGCAGCATATGGTAGAGAAGCTGCAGCACTGTCCCGCCCACAGCATGCCGACACCGGATAATCTTCGACTTGATATACATTTACACTCGGATCCCTCACCGCTCCAGCATGGCCTCATAATAGCCCTGCAGGCACTCCCGCTGCCGCGCGTGCACCAGCAGCGTCTGGAAGCGTGCCGATGGCGACATGGCCCAGCCAATAACGGCCGCCGCGGCGCTGCCGCCGCCATTTCCGGCGTCGCCGTCCCGGGCGCCACGCTCTGCTGCGGCCGCAGCGGCAGAGCGTGCTGCCAGGCTGTCGTCCAGCGCCATAGCCACCCGATTCATCCTGCGGCAGCGCACACCACGACCGGAATCAACATGGGATGCGATCTTCTGACGCGATCGTCACTGTGCCCATTATGAGCAGGGCGGTGGAGCAGCAGCAGCAGCAGCAGCAGCAGCAGCAGCAGCAGCAGCAGCAGCAGCATGCGCCAGCAGGATGGCCTGAAACTCACTGTTTATTGACTCTGGCATGGCTCCGAATGTCCCGACACCGTGGACCGTGGCTAAGGCCCGTTGTGACAACCACACCAGGACCACACAGGTATCGTGCTGGCAGCAACAGGCAACCCGGTGGCAAGGGCCTCACCAGCGCGACATGACAGCAGGGTTTGCCTCCTCGTGGCCGGCAGCTGGCGGCGGCGCGCGCACAATCAGATCTGGCGCAGGCGCCGCGGGTGCCTGCTGCGGCTGCGGCTGCTGCTGCTGCTGGGGCGGCGCCAGCACTGCCTGTCCCCGTCCGGCAGCTGCGGCACAGAAGACGAAGGGGTGAACACGGGTTCCGCAGGCGTAAAGACGCATTAAAGTCAACTGGCCTATATGAGCTGCAGCGTATCCGATTGTGTGTGTATGGCGTTGCTCCACGTGACACATCACGGCAGCCCACCCAAGAAGGGGCCTGGCACGGTGTGCTGGAAGCTCTGAGCTGCACCTCGGTCGCTGGGCAGCCAGGCGTTGAATGCCGCGGGCCGCCTGTCGGCGCTGCGGTCCAGGGACCCTGTCCTTGCAAGGCCGCTGGGCCCCGCGCCTCCGCCTGCCTCCGCCAGCCGTGATGCAAGGTCGTGGCCGCCAGCCAACGGCCGGCCTGCATACATGCCATTTCCTGCTTGTGTGGCTCTGCTGAGTCTGCTGGGCAGCGACATATGGATGGCCAAGCAAGGACTTGCTACGCGCGACCCCATGAGCGTCATCAGCATACGAGCGTCAAGCCTGTCTTGCATGATCCGGAAGCTGGCTGTGCGCACACGCCGGTCCTCGGACGCAGCAGTGCTCATGCAGCATCTGGTCAGGAGCAAACCTGAACGGCGCTTCTTGAGGGGCGGGCCGACAGGCGTGCCATCCGACTCCTCGGAAATGCTGCTGCTGCCGCCGCCGCCGGCTGCGGCGGCGGCGCCGCCGCCGCCGGCGTCCGGCGGCTGCTGCTCAGGCAGCACCGGCGACACTGCGCCCGTGCGCCGCCGCCGGCTGACCGCCACGGGCAGCATCGCATGGTGCGCCTCGTCGCTGTGGGTGGGCGAGTGCCTGCGGCGGGAGGTCGTCCGGGAGGTCAGGCTCGAGGCACACGCTCAGTGCACCCCGGTCTTCCGTCCATCCTCCTCGAGTGAGCCGCCAGTGGGCGGCAATGGGTCTTGCAAAGCAGCAGGACATCAGACGCATACATAAGCCTACAGGCCTCGCTGCACCACCCACCGCTCCAGCTGCACACGCTGGACACGCTGCCATGACCTGCAAGGACGAGGGATACGGGGCGCACTGCGTGGGCGACGCGTCGCGCAGGCGCGAGCGCCGCTCCTGCCTGTCGGCCGTCGCCGGCGCCGCGCAGGCGCCCGGCAGCTGCTCCTCGTCGAATTCGGAGCTGGCAGAAACGTTGGACGCCTGGTGGTGCAGCAGGCCGGCGGCGTAGCTGGCGGCATAGGAGCGCAGCGTCGCGGCCGGCGCTGAGCGCGAGCGGTTGATGCCGCCCATCGCATCGCCCGCCTGCCGCTGCGCCTGCAAAGCACACGCACGCGACCAGGGCTCAGTTCATTCGATGCCGACGGACAGTGGACACTGCCCCGGACCTGGCCTGCAGAAACTGGCTGCAGAGGGATCATTTTGAGGAAGCAGCTGTCCACAGGAACACAGGATGCACGTCAGGGTGCCTGCGGGCTTGTACACGCATGCTCCCAACTCTGGATCTCTGATCCCAGAACCTCCCGACCCTGGACTCATGACCCACCAGACCACACAACTCTGCAAGGCAGGCTGCCCAAGGCGGCCGAGCGCAGGGTTGTGCCGAGCGGCGGCGCACCAGCTCGGAGAAGCCGCAGTCTGCGGGGTCGAAGGTGATGGTGGGCTTGGCGGCGCCAAAGTCCAGCTTCTCCACCGGCAGGTGCAGCTCCTCCACAAAGCGATCCGAATACTTCACCTGTGGGTCGTGGGGCGGGTCGACGTGTTTGGGTTTTAGGGATTAGGGTCAAGCGCAGCAGGATGGAGAGGTGCAACCGGACTGACTCACTTGTGCAGCTGAATTCGATACGAAGTGCACCGTTCGATGGCAAGCCATGCATTGGCAGCGGGCCGGAGAGCAGCACTTGCGCGAAGCTGCCCAGGGGGCTCAACGCGGCACAGACACGCGCCCGGCAAGTGACAGGGGGCAAAAGGAGGAGGTGTGAAAAGGCACCTTGTGCTTGCCATTTTCCCGGGAGTAGGAGATGATCTCGCCGAGGTAGTACTCTGCGTCGGCGCACCAGCACACCCACACGGTGCGACCAACAACGGCGGCGGCGAAATCCGCCTCCGCGCGCCGCTTGAGCCACGCCACGAGCGTTGCCTTGGAACCCTCGCCCTCGCCCGCCACGTGGATGCTCTCCTTCCACCTGCGCGCAGCATGCGGCACCAGGATCGGATCAGGCCTCATCGCCAGTTGGAGCTCCATCTGACATGCAAGGTCGCAAAAGTATGAATCCGCAAGGGTTCAATTGAGCCCGTATTGCATATCCAAGCCTCAAGATCAGGACTGAGTGCATATGTCGTGGTCGACGTGCAGCTGGGCTGCATCTGTTGTCGCCTGCACGCTCGACCAAAGGCGCACTTTTTGGACAGCTCGCGGCCGGCGGCCTTCTCGAAGTGGGAGCAAGTCATGATGCAGCCGCCCTGGGAGACATCCACCATGGGCAGGTAGCGGTACTCTGCAGAGGTGCACTTTATGTACAGGTCCCGGTCATGGCCGCCCAGGAAGAAGCCCGTCAGCCTGCGACAAGAAGTATGTTACGCATGACGACAAGGCAATCAGCTGCCTGGAGTGTAGCTGCCTCGCCAATAGAAAGCGCAAGGGGCCGCCACTGGCGCACGCACAACTGCAGATGCGCTGCGTGACGGCTCACACAGTGACAGACTGTGAGGGCAGCTGGCAAGAGACTGTGACCAGCTGAGATGTGCTACTGGCAAACAGGATCACTCGGAGGCTACAGTCCGGCAGGGTTCGAACAGGAGCCTCACCCATTGCAGTGCACCTCGCACAGCGGCTTCCAGCCCAGGCGCACGACCGGGTGCAGTGTGGTTCCAGCCAGCAGCGCACGCGCCGCAGCAGTGCGCGGCCGCGAGGGCCCCACGAACAGGGACTCCGGCTTGCCGAGCGGCCCGCTGCCCGCGCCGGACCTGCCGCCGGGCTTGCCGCCCTGCGGCCAGCCGCCACCCGGGGCGCCGTCCTTGCCCGCGGCATAGTTGCGCAGGGCCTGCAGCATTCAGTGATGTAAGTTTGTCGGCAGAGCTGACTCGTAGGACGAGCAGCACCTAGTGCGGGACTGGCTGGCAGGCCATGAAAGGGGGGTCTAGATGCACCGCAAGGCTGCACGCAGATGCATGCTTGGCCAGGTTGCAGCGCAGAGCATCAACCGACCAGCATATGGACGTTTCAGGGGGCACCTGTGAGGTGTACGAGTCCGCTGTCTCCGAGCGATTGAGGCTGCCGCGCGCCGCCGGGGGGCCAAGCTGCCGCAGCGGCGGTGGCAGCGGCGACTGCAGTGGCGGCAGCTCCTGCAGCGATGGCGACCCGCCGCCCTGCTGGCCTCCAGGCCCGGCGCTGAGCGGCGTGACTGCAGCGCGCTGGGCGCGTGGCAGCGGCGGCGGCGTGACGGCCTGCAGCTTCGACTGCGCCAGCTGCTGCACAGCTGGCGAGCCGCCGCCGGCCTCGCCGCCTTCCTCCAGCACCCGCGCCAGCGGCAGCGGCTGGCCCCGGCCGAAGGATGCCGGCCGGAAGCCCAGCGCCTTGCTGCTGGGCGGCCCGAAGCCCGGGCCCCCAAACCCCGCGAGCAGCTGGGCCTGCGCCAGGTGCAGTGGGCAGTCGTTTGCGATGCAGGCCGAGTCAGCAATTTGACGCTGTCTGATCGGATGTTGCGTCGCAGGACCAGCGCAGAGCACGATACATGCGCATGCTGCCTGGCCGATCGGCGCGCTCGTCGGCCGCCAGCGACGCCCTGAACGACGCCTGTGGCGCTCGGCAGTTCCTGCGACCCCTTCCGCACCCTGGCCCCGAGCGGGACTGACGGAGGGCCGCAGACTCATGCAATGTCAGTCATGCTTGTTAGATAACCCACCGCTTGTATGTCAGCGTCGGGGTGCATCGCTGCGTCCTTGCTCCCCTCTGCCCGGCCACCGGGGGCTCGCAAGACGCGCTGCTCGGGCGCCTCAATGCCGCCTGGGTCGCCCGGCGGCAGTTAAGACTGCAAGGACACAGCCGAGTGCTACGTCGGTGCAAAGCCGGGGTTTGGTCCAGACACTCCTGGACGTCTCCACTTTTCTGTGTCAGCCGGGGTTCGGCCAAGCCGATTCTGCCGGTGCCCAGACACGCGCATTGCCCGTCGGTCCAAGTCGGCTTCATGTTCGAAGAGTTTCTGAACGCGGAATTGTCGCGTGCCTGGCGCAGCGCGCGGTTTCGAAGCATGTGACAGCACCTCACGAGAACCGGCCAGCGATGCGACAGCAGGACTCACCGGTGCTCGGCTGTGCCTCCGACGCAGCGTCAGGTATCCAGTGGCAACCCGAGCAAACGCGGCAGCGGACCCGGACGGTGCGCAAGTGCTTCCTGAAATTGCTGACTGTGGTCAGACCGCCTCCGCGTCACTGCCACCTCAAAGCGAATGCAGCTGACGATCGGCACGCCGCTAATCCGGAACGGCCACGCGGGTCCGTTCCGGCGTGCTAGTTCTTACACTGCCTTCTGCGCAAACCGTTGTCGATGTTCTCGGGCCTGTCCTCCCTCGTGAGGACCTCGAAGGCGGCGGTAGCAGCGGCGGTGTATGGCGATAACAGCCGCACGGCTTACCCTCACCACCTGAATCTCTCTTACCACGAGTTGCTGGCGATGTGATGTGAATTATGCCAGTGCGGGCTATGGCTGTGCCACCTGGAGATTGTCTGCATTCTCTTATGCTATCTACCGAGCAAAGACGGTCCTCTCACAGAAAGAATGGGGTGGTGCGGCAATATGGTGGAGCACGCAAGGGCGGTCGCCAAGCTGCCGTCGCAATGCGCCTGGCGTCGCCGCAACCATGTGCAACGCAGTTGTGCTGATGCAGTCTGGGTTTACATCGCAGGCCCGCTGCGCGCCGGTACGCCGCTGGCCGGCAATGCCTCGTTGTAGCCCTCTACGAATGCCTGCCGCTGTGCATGCTCCGCCACCTGTGTTGGTAGCATGCGTGCCCAAATAAGTTCAGTACGCTTGCTGACGACCGGTGGCCGTACGATGCTGGGTAGAGATGACGAGTCAACAGCCCCTACTATCAGCACCCTTAACCAGCCTGAGCGAGGCCGGGAAGGTGTGATCTCTTATTCGCTCTCACGCGCCAGAAAGACGTCAAGAAGGCAAGACAGCAGGTTCTGATGGGTGTGCTGGGTACAGCAAATAGCTAAAGACGCCTTGCACCCGATGCGAGCATCTCTGTAACCTTGATCACGGCGGCACTTCCGCATCAAACAGATGAGACTGCCCGCCTCACCTTGCGGGCGATGACGGCGCGGAACAGGGCAGGCGTGAGCACCGGCTGCGCACTGCCGTACACCGCTGTCTGGATGCTGCTGATCATCTTGGCCAATTCGCGGCCGGAGAAGCCGGCTGTTGCCTCTGCCGCCTCCTGCACGTGCGCCTCTGCGATGCCCTCCACCCTGCATGGCATATCGCAAAGGGGTCAGCCGCTGTGGCCTCGTGGATGTATGAATTTGTGTATAAGCTGAATACTTGTTGAGCAACACTACGCTGGCTTGTTGAGATATGGTGCAAGCGGCAGATTAAATAGCCAAGATCAGCAGAAAGACAAAGGCATGATACGATGCGGGGGCCACCTGATGGTGTCGGCTGACGACTTCTGGCCGCGCAGCATCGCCAACAGGCGTGCGCGCAAGCCGACGGCGGCGGTACCGGCGCCGCCCGCGGCAGTGCCCGCCTGCGAGATGTACTGCTCCAGGTACAGCGCGATGATGTGCTTGCGCTCCGGCGCCGACGGCAGCGGGAACTCCAGTGCCTCATCCATGCGATCGATGACCGCAGGGTCCAGGTCCCCTGCAGCACAGGTGCAGCACTGTTGTCATCGCAAAGGTCGGCACCTGATGCGCCGACGGCAGGCAGATCTAGCGCCTCGCTTACGCGGTCGATGCTCAGTGGGTCCAGGTCGCCTGCGGCGCGGCGTGGTGTGAATATCAGGCGAGCTGGGGTATGATGCCAGAGCCGGGTGCACCCACCGCTGATGTCGCATCCCATGCGACTGTGGCCTTTGTTGAATCTTGTGCTGATGGATGCATGCAGCAGACCCATTGCCAGCTATGGGTTGTGTGCACCTGCGTCATGTCAGTGACGAGCCCACAGACTGGCCAAGTCAGTCGTCGATGTCAGCGGCAGAGGCAGGGTCCACATCAGCTCGCCTGGTCTGTTGGTGGCGAGCACGACCGCAAAGTCGCGCGACTGGTCGCCGGTGCGGAATAAGATGGCGTTGAGCGCGCCGCGCAGGCCCTCACTCATGCCAGCGCCTCTCCGCCCCAGGAATGCGTCTGCCTCGTCGATGAACAGCAGCAACCCCTGCGTGAGAGAGCGGCACAGTCAAGGCTGGAGGAGAGCCACCGTTGATCTCACGGGCAGGTCCCAGAGCAATTTGTTAACGAGCATGCTTGCTGAACCGAGCTGCAGGAAGGCGTCAGGAGCCAGCAGGTGACAGTTCAGCCTCCGGCAAGCGCTCGCCTTCTTGCTGGTCTCTGCCCAGTCAAACATCTCGTGTATCTGGGTGACGGCGCCGCCGCCGAGCGGCGCCACGTCGCCGCCGGACATGATGGCATAGTCCAGCCCTGAGGTGCGCGCCAGCCGCTTTGCCGCCATGGTCTTGCCAGTACCGGGCGGACCTGGGGCCACGAGCAACATTTGATAGCGGAGCCGACCAAATCGTGCATAGACAAGTCGCCAGCCAGCCCTTCATCGCCATGGTCCTGCCCATACCAGGCGGGCCGGGGCTCAGTGGCAACATAGAGTTAAACGGTGCTCAGGACTGAGCTGGAATTGAGTAGCGCCCTGGGAGTGTCGTCGCAGGACAATGCTAAACACCGCATCTGGCATCCTGAGCGACTACTGTGGCACGCAGCAGGGCCGCGTCGTTGCAGATGCCGGCGACACCCTCTGCAGCATCGGTGCCGGGGTGCAACTGAGACGTCGAAGGTCCCCGTACTGTCAGGGTTGCAAGCGGCGCCTCACCATAGAACATCATGTGGCGGAAGGGGGCGCCGTGCTGCCGCGTGTTGGCGGTGACTGCCGCCAGCGAGCGCACATTGTCGTGCAGCGCCGCGGGCAGCACCACGTCGCTGAAGTCCCGCTTGACCGCCTCCAGCGACTTGCTGCCGGAGCTGGTGCCCTTGCCACGGCTCCACCAGCCCCTCCGCGACGTCTCCCGCACCTGCCGGTCGGCGATGCGGCGTCCTGCCTCAGCGTCGTTGCGATGCACTGGCACGCCAGCAGTTCAGCACTAACGTGTTGCTCCTCGAGGCGGCCTGTGACTGCACGCGCCAGCAAAACCCTGCGCCGCTAGCGCCAGCCCCAATCGGCGCAGCCCACTGCAGTGTCCCTTTCCCCTGCTTGCCCATGAACGGCAGGCAGCAGACATCTTCTGCTGCACGATCAGCAGGCATGTCGGCTTCGTGCAGAATGTTGTGTGTCAGACTCACCAGGCGCGGCGTGCCGAACCAACGGTCGAAAGTCTTGCCCGCCACCCGCACGCCCTCGCGCGTCGAGTACACGCCCAGCGCCAGCAGCGTCAGCCCCGCGATGCCAGTGCCCAGCTTCGTGGTGTCTGTCAGCAGGTCGGTCAGCCCGGAGCCCAGGTGGCCGAAGGTCACGTTGATGGCCTCCACCAGCTTCTTCCGCTCCTCCTCCAGCTGCAGCAGCAGGGTCCTGCGAAGGAAGAGTAGCTGGAATGAGGGCCGGCGGCGAAATGGAGATTCGCTCAGGCGCCTTGACATGCCGTGATGCCGCATGGCCAGAGTGAAGTCCACTGCGGCAGCAGCGTCCCGTGCGGTAGCCGATGCACAGCGCCTCTAAGGCGGCCCGAGCCGCATCGTCGTCTGTCTCTTCGTTCAAGCAGGCACGAAAAATCCCCACCACATTCCTGCCCGCAAGGGCTGCCACACCCACCGGCAGGCAGCGCCGGCTCAGCAGGGACGCTGCACCAGCCACATGCGCACCTCCACCCATTCCCTGGCACAGTCCACAGTCAAGCCGACTGCGACTGACAGCAGCATATCTGGCTCCCCGCTCTCAGTCTGAGGTCACCTGCGGTTGACGTCCTCGTTCTCACGGTTCTCCCGGATGCGGCCCTCCGCCTCCGCGAGCGCCCGCTCCCGCTGCACCTTGCCCTCCAGGTCCGACTTGTACTTTTCCGTCGCGCGGCGCTCGGCCTCAATCTGCTCTGCGACCTGTCGCCGCTCCGCCTCCGTCCGCCGCGTCGTCTCTTCCTGTGAGTTCACGACAACATCTCAGCGTTCCGGACCATGAGTCTCGTCGCCGAATAATCTGCGGGGTGCCTCGATCTGCTCCGCGGCCTGCCGCCGCTCCCCCTCCATCCGCCACATCATCTCCTCCTGCGTTCAGGCGGCGGCAGCAAGTAGATCGAGGAGCTCGTCACCAAACAGCACAACGCGGTGTCACACTATTTGCTCGCGCGAATGGTTTCGGTGCTGGGTCTGCCCTGCGCTAGCCTGCTCTGAGCCTTCACAAAACCTCCGCCCTGTGCCGATCCCAGCTCCAGACGCCAACAATGACACCGCGCCGTGCCGGCGCAGCCGCCTGCTGTCCACAGAGGCGCATGACACAGGCGTTTCATGAAGGCGCAAGCTCCCACGCCGACCTACTCGCCTGGAGACGGACGAGCTCCGCGTTGCGCTCGCGCTGCTTCTGGTGCTCCGCCTCCATGCGCTGCCGCGCCAGTCCGTCCTGGTACTTTGCCACCTCCTGCTTGTTGTATGCGTCCTGCTGCTGCGCCTTGCGTTGCTCCTCCCATCGCACCTTCTCCACCTCCTGTTGTGAAGTGCGCAAGGAAGGCGGCATGAGTTCAGGTAGCAAGGGCCTGTCGCGACGGACGCAGGCGCGTCGTCGTGTGGCCGGCACAGATGACGATGGTGTCGGAACCCAGAAGCACCAGCAGGTGTCTGCTAGGATCATGAAACTTGCCATGGTCTGACATCCAGACAGTTCATTCTCAGGTTGGGCATCTGATTCTGGAAGCTGCCCTGGCCGGCACGCACCACTGCCGCTTGTTTGGTAGCTGCCTCGAACTCCGCCTGCTTCGAGCGGGACTCCTGCTGCTTTGTCCGTTCCTGCTCCTTTGACAGCTCAATGACCTGCAGGATTGTTCACATCTACACGCTGAAAACGTCATCACATCTGCTCGAGGCATGCGTGAACATCATGAAGGTTCGATGTCTGCGAATTGACTCGCGATTTCTGCAACACCTCGGATACATAAATTTCAGACTACAGGAGCCTGTCGCACGCATGAACATCGCTCCGTAACGCGCGAACCTTTTTGGCGAATGGAGATTTGTTGATTTCCCTCAGCGCCTTTGCACCTCGCTCCAGCGCTTCAGGGTCGAAGGAGGGACCTCGGGGCTCCTTTTCACCGCTGTCATCGCACAACGCGGCACTGCATACGCCAGTGCTGGCTGCAGCAGCCGCCAGACCAAGATGCCTCGCTCTGAAAGCAACATTTCTCAACATAGTCGAGTACGATGTCAACTCAGGCTTGAGTACACTGGCGCTGGAGGCTAGTGCGTTCGCCTCCTGGACGAATGTGAACCATCGCTTGAAAGGTCTCAGCAAATGTCGTCATGTGGAAGCTGCAATCACGTGAGCGGTACTTCCAACAGCCTGTACGACACAAACCTTCAATCTACCTTCCATATCAATCTACTGACCGTCCAACAATGGAGACGAACTCCAAAGCGCAGGTATACTTTCGTCACTACACTTGGCCAGGAGATGACAGTCGAGCAAAGCCGTCGAAGGTGCTGTCCGAGACTTGTCCGCGCACATCAGTCTCGCGTGTGCTGCTTGCACTTGGACTTGCCGCCAAAGTGCCTGCCGCCCTCCTTCCGCAGCGTGGCTCGACATAAGGCACAGAACGGCGTCGTACACGCCCAACAGCTGATGTGGTTGTTGTTCTGCATCTTGACGTTCAGTGCACCTGTGATGGGCAGCACATGTCTGTCAGGTTGGAGTCCAACGAAGGGAGAGCTCCAGCAATCAGACATACAGCGGCAGCAGGAAATGCAGTAATATGGAATGGCGTCATCGCACCGCAAGTGGGGCAGTGATGCCGCCCGGGCCGCCTGGCATCTTCTGCCGCCTGCATTTAGCATGAAGTCTTCTCGGCCTTCCATTTGCCGCATCGCCAATGGGTGTTGAGCAAAAACAAGCTACAGCAGGTTCAGGTATTGATGCTTCCGCACATTCATGCAATCAAAATACCATTATGGAGGTTTTCAGCCCGCACCTCTTCTGCCGGCCAGTACTGCTGCTGTGCAACGAGCGCCTCCTGCCGGATCATGGCTGCGTCCCACTCGTGGTTCCACCGAGCGATCTCGGAGTCGTCAAACAGCACGCAGCTGCCGTCCCTTGCGCCCAAGAAAGCCAGGATGTCCTCAGGTTGCGCATTGCGAACTTGTTGCAGCCTCCTCACAATGTCATTGCAGCAGGCTGTCAGCAGCACATGCTGTTGCACGATACTGCTGCAGGCCCACCTGTAGTGCTCGTATCCACTGATGCTTTTCAAGCACCTGCAAAGCAGAACGACATGTGTTCGATGTGTTGATGAGCGTCTGCACGTTGGGCAGCACCTTGCAGCAGAGGCACACGCGCTGCTGTCCAGTGCCCATGCTCAAGGTTGCATCAGCCACAGCCCGCACACTTGGCAGGGTGCAGGGCCTGCCGCCAAACTCACTTCCAGCACCAGAAGCCCCCGCAGTTGCCGCAGACCATCTTGTTGCAGCCCTCCGTCTTTTCGGTGGCCATGCTGCAGGTCGGGCACTGCTTTGCCGTCTCCCGGATGCTCGCCAGTGACAGGCACTCCTCCTCCTGCAGGCCACAGCACCGCGTCACCGGGGCGCAGCCCGTGGTGTGATTGATGACAGCCAGTCTGCAAGACTTTGGCGGTCGATCCTCTGGTGTGCACACCCCCACAGCATCCCCCACAGCATCCCCAACAGCAGAACAACCCTGATGTGGAACCATAGCAGGGTGCAACCGGTGGGTACCTTGCGGCGAAACTCCTCAGCTCCATCCTTCTTGCCAGCCATGCGCTGTCGCAGCAGCTCCAGCTGCGTCTCGGGGCTCATGCACTGGGTCCCTGGGTGCCACGGGCTGTTGCACAGCGAGCAGAAGACGAAGAAGCACCTGCAGAGCGTGCCCACATATTCACCACAGCTGTCCTGGCCCCACGACAGGCCGAAGCACTCAGAAGGAGGTACATCAGGAGGACACCCGTGAGACGCCGCACAGCGGCAGGGCAGCGGTAGGCGCACTTGGGGCACTGCGTGCAGTGGTCGTCGTCCTCCAGGGCGGGCGCCTGGCAGCGGGGGCAGTAGATGAGGTCGTGCATGCGGTCCAGCGCCCGCTGCAGCGTGAGGTCCTCAATGCGCTGCACCTGCTCTGTCGCCAGCAGCCGCCCCAGCAGCTGCGCACACGACAACAGCGTGCGAATTCGCAACACGCGCTACGCCTTCACCCTTCTGGCAGCTTCATTAAGGTGCACAGACTCTCACAGGGACATGGCGCAGCGCAGCGTGGGCACCAGTTGGATTGGCCTTACTCAGCCCACTGTACACGCAGGGTCGGGAAGCAGCAAGCTGGCTGGACCCCCCTCGTGCCATCGCTTCCAACAACAGAGGGTATTGTTTGCGGGGGTGCTTGGCGCTTGGCATGGTACCTGTCGGCTGAGGCGCTGCTTGCAGCCCGGTTCCAGGCAGAGCAGGCTGTCGAGGCTGCCCTCTGCGATGTGCATGCCCGCATGCGTTGCGACGCATTCCGCGCAAAAGACGTGGTGACAGTCGTCTAGGCGCACACACTGTGTGCCCGGCTTGTCCTCGAAGCACACCGGGCACAGCCATGTCCCCTGACAGGCACGCAGCAGCAGATGGGCTTCAGCATGGCATCAGCATGAGGGCTGCATATGAGGCGCGCTGCAAGCTGGAGACCTCACTCGTGCAGAGTGGAACAGTAGCAGGGACTCGAGAGCAGCGTGACAGCCAGCAATGAAACATCACCGCTGGCAGCGGCCATGGCCGGAGCAGCACTGCGTCATCGCCGGCGCAGAGGCAAGCAGAAGCACACAGGAAGCTTCTGACAGACGCCCCCTTGCCTGGCGGAACAGGCCGTAGCTGTGCGCGGCATCGTACAGCATAAGCTGCATGCACAGCTCGTCTGGCGACCGCACTTCTGCCGCTGCCGCCGCCGCCGCGCCGCCTGGGCTGCTACCACCGCGGCCCTCTGTCGTGACGCCATCCGCAGCGCCGCCTGCTATGCGGTCTGTCGTCGGCAAACTGCCAGCTGCAGCGTCTGCCGCCGCGGCACCACTGGCTGTATCCGCCCTGGCCTGCTGTCCGGCGAATGCGGGCTTTGCACCTGTGCCAGGGCACCAGCTGGAGGCCTGCGGGTTCAGCGTGCCGTTCACGAGGGGCGCCGGCGGCTCGCGCGCAGCAGCAGCGGCAGAAGAGGATACAGCACCCAGCTGCGAGCGCTGGGACCCTGCGTGTCGCTGGCGGCGCTGCATTGCCGCCTGCTGCGGGGCCGCCTGCGGCTGAGCATGCGGCCGTGTGCCCGGCTGCTGGTTCTGCTGCCGCGGCAGAGGCTGGCCCTGCTGCGGCTGTTGCTCCTGGCGCAGCAGGGGCTGCTGTGCTGCGTGTGCGGCAGCGGCGCCGACGTCCATGCTCGCTGCTGCTGTCGCTACGGTGTCCAGGCGCAGCGCGTGGCTCGCGCCGATGGCCTCCAGGGCGCTGGCTTGCAGCCAGTCGAGCCACACATAGCAGATCGGCAGACCGGCGCCCTGCAGCCGCAGGCGAAGCAGCTCAGCTCAGCCACTTGGCTGCAAGATGACAAGCCGCACGCCATCGTGCAGTTCAGAGCCTGGCGTGTGAAAATGTGCACATCATTGAACAAGGGTGCCTGCCTGTGCCCACGCAACCCTGGCTTCTCTGTGCATGACAGAGAGCATGCGTGAAGGTGGTGGACCCACCTGCTCGTCCCACAGCCGGGTGAGCTCTGCCGACAGCATCGCGGCACTCAGCGCGCTGACCCAGAGCGCCGACAAACTGAGCTCCGGCGGTTGCGAGGAGGGGTAGCCGCGGGGGAAGCGTAGCCGGAGGCACAGCGGCGGCAGGTGCCTGATGCGAAGACCCGCGGCGGCCAGGCTGTCCGTGCCAGGTGCTGCCTCGCGGCCACCGCCGTCCTGCTCCCCCATCTGCGAGCGGAAGCGGCAACTCATACCACGGGGTGCAGCCCGCTGGGACGTACTTGCCCAGTCACAGTTGTGCAGATGGTGACTTTGCAGGCACACGCCGCTGACTCACATCAGCAACAGCAACCTAGCTTGGCTGACGCTGAGCCCGTTCTCATGAACTGACCGTGCCACGCTGCGAGCAGCACTCTGACTTGCTGCCCACCCACCGCGAGCGCCAGACCATCTGGCGGCAGCTCCACATGGATGGCTGCCTGGCACTCCAGCGGCTCGGCCGGCAGCGCCGCCGCCAGCTCCTCGCTGGGACCCGCGACCGCCGCATCAACGCCGAAGCCTTCCGCCAGCACCGAGAAGTCCTCGCCGCAAATGGACTGCAGCGCCGTCACCTCCTCCAGCTGCTGCCGCCAGTTGTCCAAGTCTTGCGTTGCCGCCGTCATGGCCGCGCTGAGCTTGACTACAAATGGCTGATCCTGCACCGATATTTGAAGAACATGTGCATGCGCCTGTGTTGCAACAAACATCATGGGTGACATGGTCGCACATGCACGGTGACCGCCCTGCAATGAGGACGTACCTCGAAAGCTGTGCGTGGACGAGTATGCAGCCGATGTAGCCGACCACGAGGCTGGCGCCCAGAGCGCCAGCCAGCGCGACGGCGCTCACAAGCCGCTCAACAGGCGGAAAGAGGTCCAGCAGGAACAGGCCTTCGTCCGCAAACGGCTGCACAACGCGTACAGTGTTTCATGTGACACCGACAGCGATGAAACACAACTTAGCAGCACGTTCACTGGCTGCACGAACTCCACCCAGCTTCAGTCAGGACCGCACCCACCGTGCCCAACAGCCAGATGCTAGCGTATGCGAAAGCAGCGCCTGCGAGTGCCAATGTGACGACGCCCACGAATCGATCAGTGGCGGACATAGGCGCAGGACATAGCGCTCAACGCCGACGAGAAGTGGAGCTCAGCACAACGGTGATGTTTGGTGTCAGCGCCGCTCCTCAATGACAACACAGCACCGACGCGCGCAATGTGGTCAACATAGATGTTCTTACGGACGCTTATCTGCTCAGCATGCAAACACGGCGGCATTAACTTGCAACTTCCCGTGGTGACCGCCCTCGCTCGAACTTCACATTTCTTACCCACGTGGGCATCATGAGCACGTGACGTTGTGTGTAAACCTAGATCAGCACTCGCGTTTCAATCATACCTTAAACCAATATCAGAATTGAGCAAATGTGGCAGAAAGAATCATGGCTGCTTCCGCCGTCACCGAGCCGCTGCTGCCGCACGAAGGCGATGAGGAGCTGGGGGTTTCTGAGCCGGGGCCTGTGAAAGTGACCTGGTGGACGGAAACCAGATACCTCATCGGTCTCTCGGCACCTGCGATCGTCCAGCTGGCTGCACAACAGGTATGAGCACAGCCATTGGGGCACACCGCAAATGCATGGTGCCCGACACTATCGGCTTGCCAGCAGTGCGAACGGTCGCGCTGATAGAACATACTTGCTATTGCAGGGATTGGTCGTGACAAACCAGGTTTGCGCACACAAAATCGGGGCGTCCCGTTGCGTGAACACTTCTCGCCGAAGAATGCTGGATTTCGGGACATCCCCTGACAACCTTGATGATGCTGTATCAGACCACGTATTTTGCCTGGCAGTCAAGGTTCTAAGAATGTTCTGGCTGCACAGATCATCATTGGACATGTCGGTGCGGTGGAACTTGCGGCCGCGGCAATCGGCATCACTTTGTGAGCGGATGTGTTTCAAACTTAGTCCATCTGATTCTCTCTGCTCGTCATGACTCTGTCAGAAGTGACAAAAAAAATTTTGGATCCTCGCCACCTCAATGCATTGAAATCTGAGAAGCAAAGGGTTTGCCTGTGGCGCAATTTGCTGCGGGAAAGCGCGAAGGGACACGCCGCAGCCGGACCCTAACGCTTCTTCTTGAATTGGCAGTTTTAACCTATTATGGTATCTGCTGCTTGGGGTATCATCCGCACTCGACACCCTCGGCAGCCAGGTCGGTCAAGGCTGCGGATTCTGTCAATGACTACGCATTGTTCATAGGCTGCAACAGGCGGCATCGCACTACTACATGGAAATCATACTACTCGAGTCCATGTACTCGCCCCGGTGGAGTGCAGGCGTTCGGCTCAGGCGACCGTGCTGGCGTGCTCACCTGGTCTGCCTCGGCACACGTTGTCATGACGCTGCTGTCGCTCGTCATGGCCGCAGGTGGTCGCGGCAATTGTGAAAGAATCCATGCAGGCTGCGAGGATGTCTACATGATCATTGCATACACGTGTGCTGCCTTCTTACTTTGATGGTTTTGTGCTGCAGCCCTCTGGTTTGGGGACACCGTCGCTGTGGTGCTGTTCAGGCAGCCTGACCACATTGCAGCGGTAAGGTTGCTGCAGTGCATCATGAAGGATCAACTGCAGCACTGGTGATGTCTGAAGACATCATTAGCGCGCAGAATCTGACGCACATATATGTGTCCAGATGGTGGGCGTGTACTGCCGCTGGATGATTCCGGGGTTGTTGCCATTCGTCTGGAGCCTGTGCATCATGAAGGTGCGGCCTGTGCATGGGATTGTTTCAGACAGGGTTATTGCCTAGAACTGCCAGCAGATACAGTCTTTGTGCTCAATCGGGAACCTACTTTCTGCGCAGACGCTGCAAGCTCAGACGATCATGTGGCCGCCTGCTGTCGTGACGGGCATCAGCGCGCTGATTAACATCCCGGTCAACCTAATCCTGATCAAATTCTACGGATTTGAGGGCGCCGCGGCTGCTTTCTCTGCAACCAGGATCATCATGTTCCTCCTCCTTGTCGGTGGGTCATGCTTCCCTCGTGGCAGCTTGCAGCTGCTGTTTAGCAACTCGGCTCCTACCGGTTTGCACGAAGGTCCAGCCGAGCTCCATGATCGTGCAGGATACGTGGGGTGCTGCGGTCTCGGGTGCCTCTCCATCAGTGATAGCGACGAAGACGAGGCGGACAAGGACAGTTTGACAGTGACTGCCGCCATCAAAAGCGGGTTTACTTTCACCACAATCCGCCAGTTCTGGAAGCTGGGTCTGCCAGGAGGTATGCACCTTCGGCTTGCGATGCCATGGCATTTTCGGTCCTACGTATATCATTGATCTCCGAGTTGAGTATTTGCATTGTGTCCTGTTCTGAGCACTAGATTGTGCTTGCAGGCCTGATGATGGCTGCAGATGCGTCATCATTTGATGTGACGACTGCCTTTGCCGGCGCCCTTGGTGAGGCGCTGTGATGATCCACCCTGCAGCCCCGTTTCATGCTGTGTTGCATCACCCCTCGTGGCATATTGCTTTTGTTGGAGTCCTCAACAAAATATCTGTCTCGAAGATTATCTGAGGCGCTCACGGCTGCTTGCAACCCTTGAAACCTACCAAAAAACCCCTGTATTCCTGATGCAGGCACAGTGGAGTTGGACGCCCACACAGGTGGGCATCAGCTGTGCCGCATCTGTTCTCATACATGCTGGAGGCACTGCTGCGGTGTATCCGCAATGTTTGCTCGTGCGTGGCCAATGCGGCCAAAATAAGAGATGCTGCTTTGAGGCTCCAAGCCATCGATGCCAAAGAATATTCACAGGCAACCCCTAGCATACAATTGAGCCACGACGCTGTGTGCGCTGCAGCCATGCTCACGCTGTGCGTCTTCCTGTTCATCAGCTTTCCCTTCGGCGTCGCCACTGCCTCTACCATCCGCGTCGGCAATTTGCTGGGCGCTGGGCTTGGGCAGCAGGCGCGCATTTCTAACTGGTTAAAGGTTCAGGGCTGCATCGTGCATGTGATGGTGCATTGCAACTTTGACAGCGGGCACTTGGAGGAGATTTGCAGTCAGGTGGTCTTTGAGCTATGCTGCGTCAGCGTCCTGTTCAGCATGATGACAAACAAATTGTGGCTGCAGGCCCGTCTGTCGGGGATCGTGTGCGTCGTCATAGGTGCACCCCTGTTGAATGAATTGTGGCAGAAGTGCCTAAATTCCTGTGTGTGTGTGTGTGTGTGTGTGTGTCCAAATACTTGCTGGCCTGTTGGGTCGGTGGCAGCCTTGCTGGCTGAGGGATGCATCGGCTGAAGGTTCGCAGCACATCACAGCATGGCTGACTTACATCATCAACAACGCTTGCTGACATCATGTACGGTCTGGGCACTCAGGCACGGGCTTCCTGACCATTGCGGGCGCCCTCATCTTCATCTTCCGCAACTCCATAGGTCATGCGCTGCCGAGAGGCGATGTGCTCGATGCCATGCATATACAAGGCAATCGATTATCAGCCGACAGCATTGACGGCAATGGTATGAAATTTGGCTGTCCTGATGCCGTCTTCCTCAATGGACAGGCTACCTCTTTGTCAGCGACGCTGAGGTCGTTCGCATGGTGGCCGCCATCTGCCCCATTGCGGCGCTGTACCAGTTCCCAGACGGCATCCTCGGCTGCATAGGCGGCGTGCTCCGGTGAGCACAGCGCAGCGTATCTGATCTTGTTTCGGAGGACCTCCGTGGGTTTGTCAGGGCAGCGTGCTGCTGTTGCATGCTCTGAGTGCCTTCCGGGCACTGACGCAATGCGGCTTCGCCAGAGCTGTTGCGATGTGTCGGCTCACAGGGGCATGGGGCGGCAGGCCTACTTGATGGCCTTCAATCTGATTGGATTCTGGGGTTTCGGCGTGGTGCGTATGGCTGTCTTGTATCTTGCACGTCATCTTCCATTGCGTCCCTGCAGCCTGCTGTCGCTCTCTACCTGTCAACCCACTGCTCCTTCTCCGTGACGGCCTCGCGTTCCCTCCTCACGCTGCTAACGGCCAGCTATCACTTCCCAGCCAGCCGTGACATGGACCGCCCACGGCGCAGGTGCTGGGATACACCATGGCGTTTGTTTTCGACTACGGATTGGTGGGCCTGTGGTGCGGCATCCTGACCGGCGTCGTCGTCACCGGTGATCGGCAGCTGCATGTTCTGTCTCCCTGATGCGCCTTTCCTGATACGCCTTCAGGCGCGCACGGCGCATCACACTGGCCAGACAGCTGGTGCAACGCAGCTGGCACTGCAGCTTTCATACCACGGTTTCATCGCTGTGCATGACCATCCCGAGATTGCGCCTGTACGTGGTGACATGTGGGACTGCGCCACTGTCACGCAGCCATTCTGTGCATCATCACCATGCTGCGGGTGGACTGGGACAAAGAGGCGCTCAAGGCCAAGGAGCGGCTGCAGGTGATCTGGTTTCGCCTCTGGCACATGTTCTGGGCTCCTGACTGCAGACATGAACGCAATGCATCGAGACGGGCAAGGGTCTCCATTGCCCCCCCCCTCAGGCACCGTGCCGACGCTCGACGCGCCAGCTGCTCGCAACCTTCAAATATGAAACAGCTGCACACTTTCGACGGACCTGTCGGCACTGCTGTCTTGTGCATCATCGATACGTTCCTCCAATGCTGTCCTCAGCCTGGGCCTAGCCCTAGCGAGTGCTGCGCGCTTGTGCAGCCCGTCAGCGCCCCCTGGAGCAGCATGGAACCCAGACTGTCACATCTGGACTCCCACATTCCCACAGGTCATCCAGGCGCTGGAGACGGGCGGCGAGGACGCATTCCTGGCAAGCGCCGGCGGCGATGCTTCTACTGCCGATGCCCCGCACCTGACCGACCGCCAGAAGCAGGGCGTGCGCGAGTACGCACGCCAGCGCTCCATCGTGGTGCCAACTGCTGCAGGGGGCATGCACCGCTCCGCGTCCTTCGCGCGATCCGGTTCGCTGTCACGCAGCTTCAGCTTCAACAACAGCGGCGGCGACGGCACGTCCGTTGCGCAGGCGAGTTCATGCTTGATGACTCAGAGTTCGCACTCTTGCTTCCCAGAGGTTCATGCCCTGCCACTCCTCGGAGTCTGTGTGTCTTTTACTGTGCATGACGTCATCCTTCACGAGGCTGGAGACATGTGTCTGGCGGGACATTGCACAGATGCTGCGCAGACTTGCATGCGGCTGACTGACCGCGAACGTCACCTTGAAGGCTGGAGGTGTGACTTCAGGTGCTCAGCGGTGGAACCTACGGCAGCTTGCGTCTGCGCGATCCGATGTCCGCAGCGTTTGGCGGTGGCCGGCATGGCTGACGCATGCGCGATTGTCCTCAAGCAGGCTGCGACCAGTCTGCGATGCCAAATGTTGGACTGTGCCAACAAAGTACTTCTGAACAGGTTGCATTCCTACTTTGCGACATGCCCGAGCGGTTGTTCATTGACTTGTGGCTTGAGCACCGACTGCACGCCGCAGTGCAAATCAAGGGATCAGATGGGCGTTGTCAGGAGAGACTGCTCAGCTTCCGCTTTCAGCTTCGGTTCAAATTCATGTGAATCATGTTATTACCACTACTACACCGTAGCTCAGTTTCGTTGCTAAATGTACGTCAGACTGCTGCCAAAACCCACCTACCGTGGAAACAATAAGGTTCATGTTCAAGAAGCTCAATGCTACCGCCGCTGCGACATCCAGTCGTGCTGGGCAAGCTTGCGCGGCGGCGCAAACCATGCCACCCGCCCCGCCTGCGCACCACCAGCTGGTGGCACACTGCCGCGCTGTAGCGTGGCCTGCACGGACCAGGGCGCTGGGCGCTTCCGGGAGGGTGCGGTCGGCGACGCTGACGCTCGTGCCGCCTCGCTGGTGTGCACCACGGCCGTGTGCGGCGCAGGCGACTCGACGGCCGCAATGCTGCGCCATGCAGGCATCGCCACCGCGCGCGGCAGTGACGGCAGTGGCATGGCTGCAGCAGCAGGCACCGGCGACCTGGCAGGGCGCGACAGTTCGTCGCGGATAGGCCTTGCCAGCACGACATTGGGTGCTTGCACTGCTTTGGGCGACGGCAGTTTCGCGCATGTCTGCGGCCGCGGTGGTAGCTGGTCGTCTCCTGGGGAGGATCTGTTCGGCACGGCCGCTCTTGCCTGCTGCACGCAGCCTGGGGAGACAGTCGCTGCCGCTTCTGCCGCACGCCGCAGCTGCTGCTGTTGTGACAGCGGCGAGGCCGGCTGCAGAGGCGTGTGGTGCGTGCACCGCATGAGCTTCTTGGTCAGCAGCCGGGCATCGCGCGGCTTGCACCTGCAGTTCAGCTCTCCAGCGCTCAAAGCTTGAAACAGGCAGGTGTGTGAGGCCAGTGCGACCTGTACACAAGCGAAACACCCCCTTCCCCCTCCCAGTGTGGCCACAGATCCACACCACAGCAACTGCCAGCGACGGGCCACATGTGCACATCTTCCACCAGCTCCATGATAATCGACAAAGCATCAAAGCATGAACCCACTTGGATCCAAGTCCATCGATGCCTTGATGCGAACCACAGCGCACCGAATGTGGAAGGCGCGCGGGCAGCGAATGCATTGTACCATGGGCGAGGCGTCCGCCAATGCGCCGCATGCCGCGCTGCACAGGCACACAGGCTGTGGCCTCTCCATGTAGTTGATGTGCGTGCAGCCAACGCTGGGCATCTGGATCGACTCGCCAAAGTGTTCTATCGGGTTGTTGGTAGCAGCTTTGCGGCAGCGAGTTGGCTCTTCGGCGTGCGGAATGATACCAATCGGCCACCACAGACGTCGCCGGTACCAGGCGCTAAAATCCGTCAGGGAATGGCCAGGCGGCAGAAGAGGGGACGCGCACACCAGTGATGCAGCGGGCAGCGGAGGGAGCCGCATGAAGGGGCAGCCTCCGCTTGCTGCAGCCCAGTCAGGCAAGCCTCATGGTACCACCGCCCGCACTTCGCAACACTGCACTTCTGCAGCGGCGCAGGCGATGCGCTGTGCGGTGCTTCCCCATTGACCCCGCCGCCGCCGCTGCTGCCGCCGCAGTGGAAGCAGGTCCAGCTGCGCAATCGCACGACCCACAGCGCTTGCAGCTCAGCTGACAGAATGTTGACGCAAAGTGATGTCCGACAACCCTCCCTGGCGAGCTCTGTCAGCAGTCGGGGTGAGTGGATGCAAACCTGCGAGTTGTGCAGGCGTGGCACAGGCCTGTTGCGGACGGCTGCTGGCAGCTGCGGTGGAAGCTCCGGCGGCAAGGCCCGGCACACGACCAAAGTGCATTTCTTGCTGCAGCTTGGTCTGCCAGACCTAAAGGCCACCATCACAGGCTCAGCAGTCAGCAACAATGGATTTTCGTGACTGAGACAGCATGGCTTTGACGACAAGCCCTCGGTGCGGCTGTCATTCAAGATCGCTGGCATTCACTTGTCAAGGGTGTGCAACCATCAAACGTCACATGTTGCACGCTGCTCAAGGGAAGACATTTCTCACAGCTGAGACGGCAACCATGCAGCTTGAAAAGCTGACCTCCATGCATGCCGCCACGCTCGCAGTCAAAGCACAGTGGGTGATTGACACGGCCGCCAGCAGCTGCGCAGCGGGTGCCACAGGATGCGCTCGGCTGCAAGACTGGCTGGGGACGACTTGACACACCGTGCTGGCCGCACTCCACCTGTGGTCAGATTCAAGGACACGCAGGTTTCTGCAGCTGTCACCCGTTTTGACATACTTTAAGGTGGGTGGACAAGATCGGATGCTGGGGCCGCGATGTGCAGGCGGCCTGACCAACCCAGAAATCCTCAGAGCTGACTCAAGAGACCAGAAAAGGATATAGGCTCAGAAGTGCGCAGGTGTGAAGCAGTCCCGGCAGCGGCGCGTGCCTGGCGGATGATCTCGTGCACGACACGGCGCACATCCTCGACAACACGCTCGGGCGTCGGTGGGGCCTCCAGCCGCCCAATGCACTCGTCCAGCACCACGCGGCACTGCGCTGCCACCGTGGCATCGTGTGATGCCTGCCGCTGCGGCGCCACCCTGCACGGCAGCAAGCCTCCAGCTGTGATGGGCACAGTCCCAAGGGCGACGGAGAGACCCCTAGCTGCCTACAGTTCTCATGCCGCAAGCCTTATTTGTGCTGAATCGGGAAGGTCTGGCACCTGTGGAAAGAGATGGTTAACGAAGGCACTGCACCACCAGTCACACGACGAAAGCTAAAACGTTCAGCACCTCTTAGGCGCCCTCCTGTCAGGCGGCGGCAGCACCGCCTCCGGTGCTGCTGTCGACATTAGCAGCGGCACCTCGTCCCGCAGGCTCCACCGCGAGGCGGCCAGCGACAGCTGCTCCATCGCGATGGCGCGCGCCTCCGCCAGCACCGGTGCGTGGACGTGCCGCAAGATCAGGCCGGCGCTCTTGCCTGCACGGACGAGCAATTTGCCTCGAACCAAAGCCCGCAACAGGGTCCGAGGTGCTCACCACCTGCCGCAGCCCTCTAGCATGAATGCGCCTATGGAACAGAATATCCTGAACGTGCAGACATCGAGGTGTGTAGTCCTCGGAGAGGCACCGAGCAGAACCAGCACGAGAGGTGCGCACTTGACATGTCAGACGGACGCACGCAGTGCTTCAGGCCGGTGACGGCGTATCCGCCAGGGTCCAAAAGAAGGACACAGCCGCGCTGCATGTCGATGCAGAAGGCGCCGTTGCTGTACCTGTTCCGTCAGGAACCTTCGGTTGCTGAGTCGCTTTCGATGCGAAACATCCCACTCATGCTGCAATGACGGACCGCTTGTAAGTGAGTCATTATGCGTACAGTGCATCAGGACAGCATGGTGCCCTGTCCAGAGGCGCCGGTGTTTGACTGGTAGAGCTGGGACACGCACCCGTACAGCTGCGTGCCAAAGGACAGGCGGCTGTCGGAGAACAGGCGCAGCGACACGACGGGCGCCTCGAAGCGGCCGCCGTCGTCATAGTGGGCCTGGATGCCCTCGCTGCCGTCGTGGTACAAGTTCAGGGCCGCCGAGTTAATGAAGCCGGCTGGCACCAGGCCCGCCGCCACTAACGGCTCCTCCACGCGCCGCTGTGGCAGCGGCGTCCGGTTTCACAGCTTGCGAATCGCAGCGTCTACATCACTAGGAGACATGCACAGGCACCTGCTGCAAGCTCAGCCATAGCGACCTGAAAGTAGTCAAAACTTTCAGAGCCTCAAACAGCCTGTAACTCATTGGCAGCTGCGGCACGGCGGAAGCTTGGCTGCAGCCCTGCTCTTGTGCTCAAGGTGGCGACCGCTTGTCGGGCCGCACCTTCGTCCACGGCGGCAGCGTAGGGACATCTGTCCGCACGCCAGCGGCGCGCAATGCGCCAGCCTCCGCCAGCTGGCCCCGCGTCCACAGGTATCGTGCGCCTGCCTCCGGTGATGATTTGGTGAACAGTTGACGCAACTGACAGGCTGACCTCAAGGGAGTGCGAGCTCCACAGAGGTGCTGCACAGGCCGGATGGGCTAGCAGCGGAGCCAAGCGCTGCGGGAGTGTCATGACGGCCGAGCCCTCATCTCGAGCCCGCTGCTCAACTGGATCAAGCATTCATTGCAGAGGCCAGCGTAAAGTGCCCCAGGATCGGAGGAGTTAGCTCCAAGTCAGGTGGATATCGCAATCATATCGCACCGAAGAAGAACTTGGTGCGACGCAGGGCGCCGCCGCGGCCGTACGACTGGCACATGCACTCCGCCGGCAGCGCCCCGGCCCGCGCCTTTGCAGCTGTCGCATCTGCATCCGCCTCAATGGCCGCCAGCTCCTCCTCACTGAACACCTGAAGAGTATGCAGGACAGAGGCTGCCGGGCTTGCAAATCAGGTGGCGGGATGGCTTCGGTGTGCTCTCGCATGTCGCGCCAGTGCTTCAAGCAGTGAGCAGCTGGCATACGAACTGCACTGCACTGGCTGGGATACAAGATGACGGTGGACTCAGGTGCCACTGAAAATCCAGCAGTCTGCAGCTCCTGCCTGAATGGTACCTTCGCATATGTGGTGATGCCGACAGGCTGCATGACGCCACTGAGGCCTGGTGCCTCTGGCTGCTGGCCCATCACCTGCGGCTCATGGCACTGCGATCAGGGTCCATGCAGGTGAAGATGCCAATCTCGAAGTTGCACCTTAATTGCGGCAGGCAGGAACCTTGGCAAAGCCAACGCCTTGGCGCTGCTGTCTGCTCACTCATCAACATGCTGCTCTGGCGCTGAACCCACCTCGCAATAGTTGTCAGGCAGCTGTCCGGCAGGGAAGAAGTACTGCGTCCTGATGAAGCGCTGTCCGGCCATGGCCACCTTCGTTGGGCCACCAGATTGAATGAGGACATGGCCTCAGACTCCCACACGCCGATCATCACCCGCCGTGCTGTGCTTGAACTACCGCTAACCCAACGGCTTTCTTCAAGGCACAGGGCTGAAACATATATCCGCATGTGGACATGGGGCACAACGGATGGGCTGTGGCCAGCAGTCGTCACAACGCTCTCATGTCCTGTGCACACACTACACATGACCGCAACCGCACCTCCTGGGCTTCCTGCACGACATCGTAGGTGAAGCAGTCCCGTGTGCCTATGAGGTACAGCGGCCACGGGACGGCACCCGCGGCAGCGCGCTCGTGCGATGCCGCTGCGCCTGCGCACGCCGCTGCGAGCGCGATCGCCTCCGCTTCGCTGATGGAGGGCCCTGGAGCTCCTGTGCCTGCGGGTGCTGGCGCCGCCACTGGCGCTAATCGTGCCAGCGGCACGGATGCTGCGGGCGGCAGTGACCTCCTTGATGCTGCCGGTGCTGACGGCGCCATCTCCATCTCTGGGTCTGCCGCCTCTGCCCTGCCGCCGCTGTCCACTGCCGGCCCTGACAGCCGTGCTGGGCCGCTGACATGGCTGCCCGCCGTGCAAGGGCTGAGCGGCATTGCCGGCCGGAGAGGCGCCGCCTTCTGAGGCGTCTCCGGGGCGCGCACAGCTTCACGGCCTGATCGCTCTGTTGGCGCTGCCTTCTGTGGCGTCTGTGGCGCAGACTCGGCAGCAGGCTCCAGCGCCTTGCCGACCGGCTGCACATCCGCCAGCAGCGCTGCAGGCTGGATCGACTGAAAAGCCGCGTCGACGCTGGTCTCTGGAGGGCCGGACACCGCAGGCCGGGCTGGGATGTCGAGCGCGTCATGGTCTGCGGCTGGAGGCTCGGCTGCATGCGGGGCGCCTGCTGCCAGCAGGGCGGTGGTCGCGCTGCAGGGCCGCCTGCTTGGCGTTGCGGGCGGCTGCGGCTGCGGCAGCAGCGACACCCTCTGCTGCTCCTGCTCCTGCAGCTGCGGCAGTTGCAGCCGTCTGCTGCTGAGCCCGGTTGGCAACGCGGCGGCTGCATCGGCACTGCCGCTGCCGGCCTGCAAAGCCGCTGGGGAACCAGCGCCCTCCGGCAGGGTAAGACTGCTGCGCAGTTGTGCAGCTGGCCGGCTGACGGCGACGGCCAGCCGTTCACAGTAGGCCAGCAGGCGAGCGCGGCTCAAAACAGCAAACTGGCGGGCCAGGCTCCTCTCCGCAAGGCGGACGGCGCTGTACAACACATCCCGGCGTTGACTGCAGCAGCAAATCGGCGAGCCGTTGGCAGGCAGAACAGGAGGCAGCGGGGTTGGCCATGACGGCAGCTGAGATGTGCTCGTGAATACACGATGGGCTGACTTCTGGCTGGAACTGCAGTGCTATCGAGAGGCTTTGAACCACCAGGTCCAAAGTCTGGCATGCACAGCAAAGTCCCTGTACAATCTGCCAGCCGGTCGCACCTGGGCAGTGCCGCCCAGATGTCAGCTTGGACGAACAACTCCAGGCGGCAGGACAGCGTGTGCAGTCTTAGCTTGGCATGCCCGTTTGTCACCGGCTGCTCCGCGCTTGCCGCATGCTGCATAGGCGCGTCAGGGTGTGGCGCTGCCTCCTCATCCCTGCAGATGCGCAACCTTGAGATCGTCGCGGTGCAACATCGCAGAAAGCGTGGGCCAGAATGCCGGTGGGGGTGCCAGCACAAGATGTGCTGATCTGGTCCTGGATGCTCGACTCGGAGCAGAAAACTGTGCTGCTGACTGGGCAGAGCTCTCTTGGTTTGGCAAAAGCCTTCTGCAGGCTTGCACATTGAACCCTCTGCCGATGCCTACCAGGGAACGGCGTCTCGTGCAGCATCGTCCTCGTCATGTGTCTCCCGCACATCTCCTCCCGGGGCCGCGGCAGCCTGATGCTCTGACTTGGCCGCCGCCGCCGCCGCCTCTGCTGGCGCCGCAACCCCCGTCGCGAGCTCAGCCAGTAACTCACCCTCTGTGGCAGCAGCCGCCGTGCATGCTGCAGCCGGCGCCGGCAGAGGCATCAAGTCAGACGGGCCTTCGGCGGCTGCGCTGGCTGCAGCGCCTTGCTGCAGCGGCGCATCGCCACAGCGGCGCACCGCCGTGCCCACAGAGTCCATCGCCTGCTTGCTGCAGCTGGCGCTTTCGCAGTCTGCATGGCAACGTTGCAGCTAGTCTGCAGTCGAGCACAAGTCTTGCGTGCTCTCAATTCGCTCATGCTCTTGACAGCCCGAGGACATGGAGAGATCAATGAATTCAGAATTCAGAAGGCCGAGCGCTTCTACCTGGTTCAAGTGGAGCAGCGTCCAATAGAGCCGACAGTACACCTGCAGCAGCGATCAGACACACGGAAGACACTGAGACCAACGCCTCTTGCTTCAGATCAACAAATATGGGATTTGTGCAGCCGCCGCAACCTGCTGTTCACCGCGTTGCACAAAGTTGCAGCATGGGCGGCACAATGGAAGTGCGCTCCAGACGATGTGGTACCTGTGCTCTGCAGCCGCCGGGCAGCACAGCGAGCAGGGTAAGTGCCGCCGATGCCCTTCTTCACGCTGATACACAGCTGCAGGGTGCTGTCTGAAGTCCACCTGGAAGGCTGCACAACAAGGGTCAGGCGCTGCATCAGAGCCACCTGTGCCTCTGGCAGCACCATGCCCACCCAACATGCATGAGGCGCCGATGCATCGCTTGGCGCGCGGCTCGCCTGTGGTCATCACGCGGCGTCTGCTGCCCTGGCGGTGCGTCCTGAAGGCCAGTCGACGCCTGGTCCTGCAGTGCTGCCGCCACCACCGCTGCCGCCCCTGCTGCCGCCGCCACCGCATCTGATGGCGCCATCTGGCAGGGCTGCAAGCGGCCGTCCTCGTCCAAGCGAAAGTGCAGCACAGCCGCTCTGCGGTCTGCCAGCAGCGGCGCCAATGCTGAGACACCCGCGAGCGCCTGCGTTGTGCCGTGGTGCCGTGCAATGCACGCGCTGCGCTCTTCGGGCCGGAGAAGGTAATCCTTCTGGACGGCGTCGCCCAGATTGTTGAACACCGCAGATGCCACGTCCTTGCAAGCAGAAAAAGCCTGTTTGTAGTTTCACAACCAGACGACGCTAGAGTGTCCGCTATTATAATTGCCGTTCCAGCATGTGCGGAGGCGCGCCCGGGCTTTATTCGGACCTCTGCAGGCAGCTGTGGCGTGCGCCGTGGAATGACGCATAAGGGCAACGGTGGTGCGGAGCGACAGGGAGACTGCGGACTCGCCTCGTGCAGGATGCAGTCGACCGCGGCGTCTACCTCCGCGCCGGTGACATCGCGCAGGCCCGGCGGTCGGATGACCAGGTGCGGCAGCTTTGTCGTTCCGGGCGCCGTGCCCAGCTGCCGGCTGGTCGACTCCAGGACGTAGGACACCGACGCAGTCGACGGCACCTGCCGGCGCAGTGCATGGTGCATCAGTCACTTGGCTTGAGCATTGCATAGGCCACTGCGACCGCCGAGACACTGCCAGCAGGCGTCAGTGCCGGAACGGTTTCCGTGGCAGCTGTGGTACCTCGAGGGGGGCCAACGCCGGCGTTTTCAGCCTGTG
Source organism: Deuterostichococcus epilithicus (assembly GCA_033439295.1). NCBI lineage: Eukaryota > Viridiplantae > Chlorophyta > Trebouxiophyceae > Prasiolales > Stichococcaceae > Deuterostichococcus > Deuterostichococcus epilithicus. The sequence continues at coordinate 1,620,016 of JAVTLE010000010.1, forward strand.
AGTCAGACTCGCAAGCGTGCTGCACAGCGTCTTCTGCCGCTGCGCACGCCACGCCGCCGTGATGGACGCTGTGTCGGCTGCAGAAGCCTCATCGATTTGCGCTGCACTGGATGATCGACTCGTTTCCTGCTGTGGTCCCTCATCCGTTGCCGTGAGCTGCTGCTGCTGCTGCGATGGTGGTGGTGCTGCTGCTGCTGCATTGGTCTCGGCAGAACCATCCGCCGTGTTGTGCAACGTGGATGCGGCGTCGGCCTCCGCTGCATAGTCTTTGTGCACCGGCAAAGTGTCGGTGCCCAGCGACGACGCAATTTTCAGGCCAGTGCACCGATCAAACGCGGCTTCCGCCTGATGCAGAGGTGCCGACTCTTCTGCCAGCATGCCTGTTGCTGCGAGTTGCAGCGCTGGTGGCAAACCAAGTATCAAGTGGGGCGCTGACTTCTCCGCAGAGCTGTGTGTATCGTCTGCTAAGAGGCCACAATTTGCTTCGATAGTCATGATTTCGATGGATCATGTGTAGTGATATGTGTACGTTGCGAACTTCTTGGCCTCAAAGCGCCAACGTGTTTCGTGAACACATCGTCGACGGGCAAAGCCAATAATGTTCCCTCTAGAGTCAGAATTGCGCGCAGGTACGCATAACTTATGTCATCATAAAGATGTTCAAGGGATTTGGCGCATGGTGTGCACGGCCTGTGTTCCGGGAATTCCCGAAAATTTCACAGCACGAGACCAGCCCTGCAACTGCGATCGGCGAATGGGATGTCGCCTGCTGAGGCCAAGGTGCTTGCATGAGGCAAAACGCTCATTGCCTTTGCGCCAGGACTGGCGGAGGTAGCGGCCAGAGGCGAAATCTTTGGATCTCCGATACCCCGCGAGCAAATCCTCTCCCCTGCTTGCCAGGTCAGACCGGTCAGCAGGGGGCCGACCGGACCCGTCCTACTTCCCTCGCGCGATGACTAACGCATCCCCCGTGAGTCCCAGCGGCGCTCTCTCTGTCCAGCTGTCGGCGACACTCGCATGCAGCTGTCGACCATCATCACGCTTGTGTCCCCCCCTGCCGCAAGTCCGCTGCTTTCATAAAAGCTGCACTTTGAAGAGGTTCTGGTGCGGCACGAGACAGCGGGCGCCGGCAGCAAAAAGCGGCAAAGAGTGACCAACCGATCTAATCTGTGCACTGCACCTCAGCCACAGTCGGTCGAGCGGTCGGGCTGCGTGGTGAGTAGGTTGTCAGCTTTGCAAGGCCGTCACGCGCATGATCTGGCGTGCAGCACGTCGCTAGACGGCCCGACACGCATGATGTGAGCATGTTGGTTGGCACTGCCGAAAATCTCGATGCACTGCTTGTATAGCGCGTCTGCGCACGTCCGTGCCTACTGAGCTCTGGATCCTGCACGCGGCAGGCCCATCATGGCCGCGTCTCTGCGAAGCACCGCCACGCTGGCCTGCCTGCTGGCAGTCGCTGTGGCCGTGCTATCAACAGAGGCTGGTGCGCACATCTTTCATTTGGCATGCGAGAGCAGTCAAACAGCCTACAATGATTCCGATCGGCCATAGCCCTCCTATGCGCTGCGTGCTGGGCGGCAAGGTTCGTGCCGTGCAGCCATGTCTGGTGGCAACTGATGCTCACCTCTATCACTCTGCACTTTGTGAGAGCAGCGCTGCTTTGAGCATTGCCGCTGCATTGCAAACTGCCTCAACACCTGGATGCTTGCAATGCAACAGGGGCGCAAGCGGTTCACCGCGGCTTCATCAGGATGCAGAACGGCGGGTTCGTAGATCAGGAGTGCAGAGAGTTCAACTTTGTGGGCGCGAACGCCTGGCGATGGGTCCAAATTGCAGCCAACCAGTACCCGCTCAGCTCGCCGGGCAACGACCTGCCCAGCGATGACTACCTTGACCACAATGGCAAGAAAATCAACCCGGTGAGCGCTGGCGCTGCTTTTCCGCATGTCAGCCTGGGTCGTCGTGGTCGCATCCAGTGATGGCTTGACGATGATTCTGTGGCATCATAACGAGAATATTTGTCCTGTTCAGGCGCTTTGGGCTATCAGGGAGCTGCAGAAGAGCGGTGTCACTGTCCTGCGCCTCTTTGGTGCCGGAGTCACCACAGACTTCACATACGTCAAGAAGTATGGTACCGCAGGCGCCGACGGCACCACATGGCCTAACGGTGGGTCAAAAGCTCATCCAAGCTTGTGCACTGTCAGGGTCAGTAGGACTGAGTTGGCATGTGCTCGCGGCATCGATTAGCCAGTGGGCAACTTGCAGTGTCTTATCCACAGCTGGTGTCGACTTGCAGGTGTCTGGAACTGGGATGCAGTCACAGGCCTTGACAAGGTGCGTGTCATGACACCACATGAACCTGGTCAGGTTGAGTGCTTTTGGGTTTGTGTTGGGACATTGGCACAAGTCGCACATTGCATCGCTTCAGCTTGCGCTCTGTCATCATCTGCAACGGTCTAGACCTAGTGCGACGTCTGGCATCCCTCAAATGACACAGGTGATCGGCTGGTGTCGGGCGCACGGCATCAAAGTGATCATCTCCTTCATTGACAACTGGTCACCCGTCGACTCCAAGATGGCGGTGCGTTACCTCCGCCCCTTGCTCGTGCCTGGACCTTCCAGCAGAGCGTGGACATTGCTAAGTTGACAACTTCTATGTCATTGCTGCGGTGAACAACCGCATCTTTGCTGCAGATGGTGTGGGCTGCCGGCAACGCAACCGGCCAGGCGCTGACGGCGGACGACTTCTACACCAACGAGCTGGTCAAGCAGTACTACAAGAACCATGTCAGCTTCGTCATGAACCACGTCAACAAGCAGACCGGCCTGCAGTACAAGGTGCAGCTCCTTTGGCTGCCGGCACGACTGGACACTTGTCTGCACAGGCTCGTGCACGCCTGCGTTGTGAGGCTGGGCAGCAAAGCTCAAGCCACGAGGCTCGTTCACCAGGGCACGGCAGTGGCGCTTTTGATAATTTAAGCAAGGCCTGCACACGCAGTCAACCACCACGCTAAAGCTCAACTCTGCCGTGCCCTGGTGCAACAGGAGGACCCGACGGTCATGGCGTACAACCTTATGAACGAGCCGCGCTGCAACTGCGCCCCCACCGTCGTGGACACGAGCACCGGTCTTGCCGCCGAGGACCCCAACACAGACTGCGCAAACATCGAAACGTGCTTCACGGCCGTCCAGGTGCACGACGCTGCCTGTGCTGTGCCCCAATAGCGAGTTGTGCTTTGTGCGGCTCAAAAATTTCGATTCGGTCACAAGTCAAAGTGGCTCTGCTCAGGGCTTGAACGCGCTGAAGCCGTGTCTGGCTCCTCCTGTATGTCCCTGCTCATGGGCCACCTCGCACGGGGGCGGCGGCTCTCATCCTAATGCCGATGCACGGGAGAAGTGGACAGCGGGGGTCGCTCTGCATCTTTCTGCGACATCGAACGCTGTGCTGTCCCTCCTCTGCGTAGGCCTGGGTGAAGGAGATGGCTGCATTCGTCAAGAGCATCGCACCCAAGCAGATGGTGGGCGTTGGCGATGAGGGTTTTGCCACCTTCATCAATGACGCCGACTCGCAGACCCTCGTAGACTCCAACCCAGGTGCTGCCCGCCAGGCTGCACCACAGTGTGCCTTCTTGCGCTGCAGGACAGCCAACGATCCTCTGTTGCATGCAGAAAAGCTGCGATGGACACACACCGCCGCAGCGCCCGGTCCACAATGTTGAGATGCTGGCTACATGAGGCACCATGGCAATGGTTTTAACCTGGCTTCAACGGACGCCTGTGCATTTTCAGGATCCTGGAGTGCCATCACCGGTGACTCGTACAGTCTCCAGAACATCCGCGGTATCGACTACCACTCGACCCACATGTGGGTGGACGACTGGGCTGTCGCACCGGTGCGGTCCTCTGTCAGAGCTTCCCACCAAAGCTGCAGCTGCATGGACAGGTTTGGAGACCGATTCGGATCGTAGAACCTTTGACGGTCTTGTGTGGCACACAGAAGTCAGGCTATTGGCAAACCAGACGAGATAGTCAGGCGAGCGCAGCTGTCCGAGGCCGTGAGATGCACTCAGTTCTTTCATCACCTGATGGTGCTGCGACCATGCAGGCTCTGCCGCCGCCATACGAGTCAGACTCCTCGTCTGGCGCCGCCCCGGCCAACCCCAGCGACTTTGCTTTCCACAGGTGCGGCAGCTCACAATTTGTCCAAGCAGGGCTTACCCATTTCCGGTCGCAATCCTTCCGGCAAAACGCCTTCCTTGCCGATGCTGTACGCTTTTTTGAGCCGTTAAGTTCACTGAGCAAATTGGTGACACAGTTCATGCCGTTGCCAATCCTGCCAGCAAGCACATTGTCCCGAGCTGGCTTGCCATTCGGCTTGCCATTCGTTTTATATGAAACATCTCTTTGGCACGTGCAGGAAGTGGCTGTCGACGCGCGCGGCGCAAGCGCAGAGCGATGGCAAGCCCTTTGTCATCGAGGAGTTTGGCAAGTATGTGCCGCGCCCCGCGACGTCTGACAGCGACATCGCGCGCATCCGCGACCCCTGGTTCGAGGACGTTTTCAGCATTGTCGAGGGCAGCATCAAGTCCGGCGGGCCCATCCACGGTGAGTGTTGATGCACCAGCATCTTGTTGCGTCTAGCTTTGTCGTGTCGTGGTCGTCAAGCCCATGGCGCCGGCAGCAGTAAAGCAGCTGGCAGATTGCTGCTCAGATGCTGTCACTCATGTCGGGACTTTGCAGCTGCTCGTGCTTAGGGCGAAGGTTGCGCTCTGTATGCTGGACCTGCTAGCGTCGACGGCAGCGGTTTTCAATTTTGTTTCCGTGTGGCTGCATAGCACCAGTGGGCCCTCTGCCCCACCTGTCTTTGAACCTGCTGCACCGCAGGCGTCATCATGTGGAAGTACGGCGTGAGCCCCTACCATAACAACACCGACAAGAACTGGATCAACGTCAAGGACTCCACCTGGACCGACATCATCGAGCCCCTCGGCGAGATGCTGTCGACAGACAAGAGCGCGGTCACCAACTGCCGCCCTGGTGCGCTCCCAACCTGGAGAGCATCTCCAAAACAGCGGGCCTGCTGTTGCTGATGCGGCTTTTGGGAAGCCATGCATGCCTTTGAGCGACACGGGCACCGTCCCTCGCAGGATTGCCTGCATGGCGTGAATGCACCCCAGCTGTCCTTTGCAATCGACATTTCAGCTTGCTCCCAGCTTGACTTGATGCAACACAAGCTTTGCGGCTGACATCGCATGCCGCAATCCTCTCCGCGCAGCCACTGGCTCCACGCAGCTGGCGGGCATGGGCATCTCCACCGCAACGACGCAGGCGCGCAGCGGCATGGTCACCACGTTCGCCAACCAGATCAACTACGGCAACCACGGTCGCAAGCTGCGGGGGCCAGGCGCAGACGACACGACTCTGGCGCAGTACATTTCGCACGGCAATGACATGGCGGCTAGGTCCGAAGGCGAGCCCATTGAGGGCCTGGCGGACCTCACGGGGGTGAGCGCGGCCGTCATCCTTGCATGCATTCCTGCAAGTCTGGCTTACTGTTTTGGGAGATATTTGTATTGCTGGTGGAACTCGGCTGTTAAGTCGGGCCAGAGAAGGGGAAGGAGTTCTCTGGTATCAGCAGCGACTGTATTTCCTGCGGCTTTGCAGGTCCAGCGGAGCCCGCGCCCATGCGCGCGCGCCTGCGGTCTCAACAACGAGTGCACCGCTTTCCACTACAACAAGGTATGCCTTGTTCATTGATCGCCAGAGCTGCTCCCTAACAGTTGCACGCCTGTTGTCTGCCAGAGTCTGACACCGCTCGGCATCGAGATCCCTTATAAGCCGGCTTGGGTTTGGGAGTGCCTGTCGGGCTCAGACGGCCGCCAGCATGGTGCTTGCCGGCGCCGGGTGCCCTTCCTTGAGCGCTGTGCAGCTGCCATTGACACATTGCTGCTGCACCTGTGCTTGCAGGAGCTGGGCAGGTGTAGGCTGCGCAAGAACGTGGGCCTCGCCTGGGGCTTTGACGGCGACGGCTGGCAGACGTACTGGCAGGAGGATGTGTGGGAGGACTGAGCCCTTTTCAAGGCCGCGATGTCGCTCCAGCATTGCCCTCCGGCAGGAAGCAGACCCAGCTGTGACGCTGCGGTGTCAGGAGCCTGCTGTCTGAGAGAGGCGAGGAGACCCTCGGCAAAGTTTTGAGCTGGATCGGGGCACTGGTTGGAGCATGTTGGCCGGCTTTGCCGGCATGCACAACACTGACGCACCAATGCCGCTGCTGCCCGGCACCATTCATTTCTCTGTGGAACCGAACCTGTTGATTTTTAGCTCTATCATAGAGGTAGGTACCGCTAGGCGAAGATCTCAGCCACCGTGATCGAGCGACTCAGAGGTAGACAGCATCCAGAGCGAACTGAAATTGATTGGCTTCGATGCCTCTAATCAATCCAATTGCTGAAATTGACTGATGGCACTTGTGAGAGTAATAAGTATGTACCGAGACGGCTCGCTTTGAGATCCGGCAATTGGCACAGCAGCCTGCTTGCGGGCGGGCTGCCATCAAATTCTTCATGTGGCCTCTGGAGCCACCAGTAAACGACATCTTCACAACTCGAACCAACAGTCATGCCAGATGGCGCACAGGAGAGCAGCAAGTCGATACGCCCAGCGTTCTTGTCCCCTGTTGCGCTCGGCATAGACGCAGGTGCATCTACTGACCCTAGGTGACTGCATGACAGGAACTCTCCCGTGGCAGCCAGCACACGTCACAGCCCCACCGCCGCGCCTTCAGAATGTGTCTGCGCAACCCGGCCGCCGCCGCGACCGCCTCACACCGTTTTTTGCTTCTTTGCGGCCTGCGAAGCGGTCGCCTCGTCGCAGCGGCTGCAGACGTATGTGCGCGGCCGCTCGCCGGTCGCGTAGTCCCGGAATGTGCCCAGCACCCCTGTCTTTGCCCTCGGATCGCAGGAGAAGTGCACCTGTACATAGAGCACAGCCACTTGGTTAGCACCTTTCCTGGGGTATGGCGATGTTTCATGGCAACCACAGCAGCAATGGAGCGCAAGTGCCTTTGCTGCGACTTCGCTGGCACACTGATGCAGTCGCAGGGGTGGCACGACCGGTAACAGCGCCACCGCCAGGCATGTCCACGAGCTCGGGCGGCGGCCACGGCTGGCAGTGCACGGTCGAAGGCAGATGGAGCGCTCAGGTATGGCCTTCCGGTATGGCGCCTGAAGTGGGTGGGAGGGTAAGGGGTGGGTTGACAGCATCCCCAGGCTGCACCAGCAGCCGAGGCCGGCTGTGCAGGGTTCGAGGGGAAGCCCTGAGGGACAGGTGCCACCAAGGGGGTGTGAGGGTGAAAGGGGGTGACGGCGCACCCAGTGCTGGCATGAGTCGCAGGAGATCCAGTCGGTGGCTTTCTCCTCGCCGCCGCCGCACAGCGCGCACGCGTCCCCGGTTACGTCCTCTGGGTGCTCCTTCTCGTAATCCAGCAGCCATTGCTGCACAGGGGCGGCACACAAAGGGGGTGGTGACAGCAGAGTCGGCACCCAAAACAAGGGTGAGAGTGGGGCGGGTAGCAGGGTGAGGGTCACGCACCAGGGTGGTCCACAGCTGTGGTCTAGAGTTCAAGCCCAGGGAGGGATTGTCGAGGTAGCATCTCGAGGGAGGGGCAATTCAAACATCAGCGGCCACGCCAGTCTGGTGACAGCAGCCGCAGGCACGCATCATGACATTGCATGGTTGTGGATCGTGATGTTTTGTCCGCACCTGGTAATGGCGCTTGAGCGCGTTGCCGACGCCGGTCATGTTGTTGACCTGTGTCCAGTTGCGCATCTGTGTGAACACCTGCGACTTCCAATTGATGCCGTTGCCCAGCCTGCAGGAAGCCAGCAGCCACAAGGTTATCCAGAACATGCCAAACTGTAGGAGATTGGGGATGTGTGGTGGCAGGACAGTCAAGGCGACTCGAGCAGAACAGTGCCTCGTCTTTGCCTGGAAAAATATCAACACAGCAAAGCAGCACCAGGGTTTCCCGAACACACTGTCGTCTAGATGCCTGCTGGCCACGTGCTGCGACGGCTGACGACCCTGAATTCGAAAACACGAGGCAATGGAGAAGGGTCGGTGCCGCATAAGAGGAACAAGGAAACGCACCCGAAACCGCCGCGGGAGACGACCTCCTTGTACAGAGCAAACAGGTCCAATTTTGCGCCATTCAGGATGGCGTCCGGGAAGGTGTCGCGGTTGAGCAGCTTGCCCTGCAAACAGCGTAGCATCCCGGGGTGAAGAACAATGAACGACAGGAAAGTCCTTGGTGACGAGGACAAAACCCGACTGTTGCTGCGCATACACTACTTACAACACAGCAACAAAAAAAAGTCCAGATCAGAAGAAGCTCTCGAGAGATCCCTCGAGAGATCCCTCGAGCGTTGCACCTTGCGTTCGGAGAGGTAGGCGCACACGTCATCGAGGAACTCGACCTCGGTGCAGTGGCTGAGCGGCGGCCGCGAGCTCAGCCGCGGCTGTCGGCTGCTGGTCCTCGGCGGCGCCCTGCCTGCGGGCGGCAAACGCATTGGGAAACCGTCACACACCGCAACATGGCAAACAACCACAGCACATCCAGCTGTGGCCCCAAGCCCCTGCAAAAGTGCTGTCACATGTGTGCACAGCGGTGGGAAGTGGCGGGTGGCTAGTGACTTGCGGGCGGCGGCGTGGAGGTGGGCTGGCGGCATGGATGCACCTGACCCGGCCTCCGCCGGGCTGGGGCTGCCCCGGTCGGCGCTCACAAGGCTCCAGTCCACAATGCCCTCGGCGGCGGCTGACGGCGCCCCCGGCTGCGTAGCCCACTCTGCAAACGCCGGCGGCGGGCTCCCATGSCCCGCCGCACTGCCCGATGTGCCGTCAGGCCCGGCGGCCGCGGCGCGCGGGGCGAAGGGCCGCACCGGCGCGGGCAWCGCTGACAGCGACGGCGGGCCGGGCAGCGGCGTGCCGCCCGTGGCGGTGCCCGCGCCCGCGGCGGGCGGCGCCAGCGGCAGCACTGGCGGCGGACGCGGCATGCACAGGTGGGCCTCCACCACTGCAGAGAACAGGGCGGCGTCCTGCTCGCCGAAGGCGGCGACCGAGGCGCCGCCAACGGCGCCGACGCCCAGCGGCACCAGCCCCCGAAAGCTGGAGTCCTAGATCGTTGACATTGCAGGACTCAGCTGGAATTGACTGAACACTGAGCAGTCGTTCGTGGAGAGTCGATGGACGCAGTGGTGAGTGACATTGCAGGCGCCTGGGGCACCCCCCACAATGAGCATGATTCCGTCTGCCTGCAGGCAAGTTGAGCAACGACACCCTGTAAGGCAGCCAGTGGCCTAGGCAGTTGAACGAACGCGCCCAGCCAAAACAAGATATGCGGCAATTGGGCAGCAACGAGACGTTATGTTCTAACTATAGAACATAACGTCACCGTTTACCGTTAAGTATGAACATCTTAAAATAAGACGCATGCCACACGCACACCTGCGACAGCGCCTTGAGCAGGGAGACGGCCCAGAGGGAGCTGGAGGCCAGCGTCTCCACTACAGGGGTGCCGCCGGCGACGGCGGCGGAGGAGCGCGCGATCGCGGCGGGCATGCCCTCCGGCGGCAGCTTGACCTGCAGCGCCAGCGCGTCCGCCACGAGCGTGTGCCGTAGGGCGTGCTCCACCAGGGCCTGCTCCGCCAACACTGCGGGACAGGGGGGGACAATTGGTTGATGTTGCCAAGCCACTTCCAGTACTTCCAACCTGCTTCCAGACTGGCACAGGCGTGCTCCATCAGCGCCTGCTCCGCCAGCACTGCGGGGCAGGGGTGGTGGGCGACACAAGCTTGAGGTCTTAGGACTCAGGGTTTAGGGTTTCCGCTGACGAGCTAATGAGCTTGAGGCTGCCGAGCTGCTTGCACCTCCAGAGAGCGGCACAGGGGTCTGCTGTGAGCGTGTGCCGCAGCGCCTGTGGGGGAGCGCCTGCGCCGCGAGCACCATGAGGCAGACAGGAGAGTGAGGAGGCATGTTTCAAAGGCCCCACTTCACTCTTCAACGTCACATCAAACATCACTGAACCACTTGAGGCTTCAGCGTGTGCCGCAGTGCTTGCTCCACCGGACCGCGCCACAGCAGACTAGGCGCATATTGGGACAATTGCTGCGCAGCCAGGGGCGTCAGCCGGGTGGTGACGCACGTGTGCGTCTCGGCATGTCACTAGTGGACATGGCCACACAAACTCTGCTCTTGCGGCAGGATGTTAAATGTCCTGCCCAGAAAGACTGATGAGCCAATGCATTTGCATCTGGACGCGGACTGTGTGACTCTTTGCATTCTGGCTGGCGGTCATCGCGGCATTCCCGCAGCGGCAGGCGCGAGGAAGGCCGCGTCCCCGGAGGCAGGCACCAGCACGGGGAAGGAAGCCATTGCAATTTCTGGGTTTAGGGTTTAGGGTTCAGGGGCGCCAGCACACCTTCCGGAGGGCCGCCCAGGACGACGCTGAGGCGGGCGCCTGACACCGACCGCAGGCTGGCTTTTACGGCGTCGCAGCCGGCCAGCAGGTGGGCAGGCCGTCGATCCGGCGCGTGCAGGGAGATGACGCGGGCGGCGCGCACCTCGCTCACTAGCAGCGCCCGCAGCGCCTCCCCCAGGTAGCTGCAAGGCGGCGATCAGGGTTCAGAATGCTTTGATGCACACCAATGTGATGCATCATGCACTCGCGCGAGCCTGTGCGAGGGGTTTCCCACTCCCAGCGGAGAACCTGGCGACCGCGCCAACTGCCGCCGCGCGCCGCACCCCAGAACCCCCTGCAGCGTCGCTGCCGGCCGCGGTCCTGGTCTCTGGCTGCCGAAGCCGTGAGCCAGCGAGTGCACCTGAGGCGGTGGGAGTCGACGAGCGTGCTGTGGCCGCAGACCAGGAGGCGCAGGTCGGCGTGCGGCGCCAGCAGCCGCACGTGCGCCCAGCCCGGCAGCGCTGCCAGGATACCCCGCGATAGGTCCAGCTGCATTTGAGGTGAAGAACTCATGGTCGACACATTCTTGCATTGAGAGCTCTGGTCGAGCCTTCTGGTCAGCCATGTATGCGCATCACTGGGTAGCTGTTTTGAAGGCAGCAAAGTGGGGTCAATGGCCGTGTCAGCAGAAGGAGCAGGAGTTTCAAGCTGCAGACGGCTGCTAGTATGATGTCTTGGTGGTTGACGGCGAAGGCCGCGCTCGTGCTTCGCACCTGCGGCGCCACTGGCGCCGGGATGGAGGTGTGGTTGGGCAGCTCGGCGGGGTCTGCCGACAGCAGCAGCGGCAGGATGGGCGCCTGGTGCCGCCCGTTCTTCTCGCCCAGGCAGTGCACGTTGGTGGCGTGCACTGCCATCTGGAAGGCCTGCAGGCCCAGGGGTTTATCCTCTTGAGTATAGGCGCGGGCACTCTACACCTGGTGCGACACTGGAGAGCAGCTGCGCTGGGTGCTAGGTGCTGGGTGCTGGGTGCGGCGCAACTGCCGCCCTGAGCCTGGGAACTACCCACGACGCGTGCAGCAGGCCGACTGAACCCCACCTCCGGTGCGCTGACAGTGGCGTTGCGCAGGGCGCCAAAGAAGGCTTTGCCCATGAACGCCGCAATGAGCGCCGGCGCCGCCTGCTGGTCGTCCCAGTGCACCACGCTGCGCACCGCCGCAGCGCGCAGCTGCTCCGCTGCGCACAGAGATTGGAGAAAACTTCGTGCCGAAATGAGGGCGGCTTAGTCTTTGCTATGATGATGTGGCAATGCGTTTTCAGCTCGATCGGGAGTTGTCGAATGTATCCACGTCCACATGTCCACGTTGAGGCACCACACTTGTGTCAGGCGTCGGTTCAGGCCTACGGTCGTTTGCCAATGGTAGTCTCAGAAGAATCATGGTCGGCATAGAGCTGCATGTGAGGCGCCTGCTTCCACCTTGCTTTGATGGGAACTTCGCATCGAAGTACACAGTGTCCAGCTCTGCATTGCCGATGGCATCCACTATCTGCTGTGGCTCCATCAATTTGCTCTCGCCTGGAATGGAGGGGTGTAACAACAATGAGGAGCTCGCGTCTGCATGTGGCTCGAAGTGTGAATCTGAATAGGGATGCAGATGCGAATCATGAGATTGGTGTTAGTCCCGCATCCCTGCGCGCCCGCCATTGAGTTGTTCAGAGCGAATCATGAGACACACCGCTGTCGGCCTTGAAGCTCAGTGGCTTGAGCGTGATGTCGTTGACGGCGCTGCCGTGGCCCGTGATCACGATGCCGGAGGACATGTACAGCAGATTGGGCTGGCCCGACTGGATCTGCTGTGTCAGCTCCTGCAGGCTGGGAAACCGTACGACGTGCACCTGCGGAACAAGGACACATGTGTAGCACGGAATTGGGACGATTCGCTCCGGCCTGGCACTGCCCGGCAACACGACGGTGTGCTGAGTACCATGGCGGCACCGCCGCTAATGGGTGGTAGCAATCCCGCCCAGTCAAGCGGGGCTTGCTGATGCATGACTGCACACCTCGGCCTCCGTCGCGGGCAGGTCCACAAACTCCTGCACCGCGCCGCATCCCGTATCCTCGCTGGACCCGCAGAAGACGGCCAACACCTTGAGTGGCCGCTTCGCCGGGGCGGCCATATCAGGGATGGCGGGAACAGAGCTCCCGACACCACCCGCGACCTGCGATTCAAGCTGCTAGTGCATGTTCGCCTCTATACGAGTGCAGCAGTCATGCACAGGCCGATCAATGTCCCTGCTGCTCCTGACGAGGAGGATCGATATCAAGTTGAGACCGTAAAGAGTTGCGTGAACAATCTGAGGATTCACAGGATCGCAGATCTGGATGCCACAGACCAGATACCGAGCAGAAGAAGGCAATTGTGACCTTGCACTCACCAGCAGTGCTTGACAGGAGGGAATCTTCCCCTGTTCTGTACTGTGATTCCCGCGACTCGCTACCCCGCAAGTTCCCTTCTTCAGACCCCTGTGTGCTTCCGAAGTGCACCCATTCTTCGTTTGCCCTGGCGCCTGAGACGAGCGAGCTCACATACCAGCCTTTAGTCTCGACGCTGGAACGTCACACGGTCGCGGTAGTGCCCCCGCTGGCTCCGATCGGCCGGAGTCGCATGCTGCAGACGCAGTAGCTGGGCCGATCAGCATGCCAGGCACCGAGGAGCAGGGCAGGGGCAACCGACGCCAAAGCACCTCCGATGGGCCTCCCAACCTGCGGCGCAGCAGCGCCCAGATGCCGGTCACTCGACAGGCAAGGCGATCGCCAGTTGCGTTGGCGGCGCCACGCTCATGCTCTCATGGGTGCCGCGTGCATCATGCAGACCTTGAACAGGGTCAAGTGCACGCCGATCTCTGCGGACTGATCGTATTGGCCCCACATGCAGGTCGGCTTCCATGTGGAGGGCGTGCCGCCATCGCCAGCGCAGGAAGCCACGCTAGCGGAGCAGCACCTGCAGTCGGCCAAGGTGGCGGCTGGTTCGCCATCGCCGGTCATCATTCCGCCGACATTCCAGGTGACGTACCCTTTCGCGAAGTGTTTGGGCCTGACGCACCATTCCGCAATCGCAGCGCATGTTCAGTGGATGCCCACAGCGGCAGTCGACGCTCATGTTGTTCAATCTTGCCTGCAGAACCTGCCCGAGGGGCTGCGCACAACCTCGCTGCCGGTGGATGCCTCGGTGGCGGCGCTGCCGGAGTCGCACTTGGCAGACCTGCAGACAGCGCACGGCCAGCGCAGTCCTGCGCGGGCCAGCGCTGACGTAAGTCCGCACAAAGTTGCCATTGTCAGCTGTCATCTGCGCGCTCTGCACTGGGTTTTCGGCATGCGGTCGGGCAACATGTGAGGATCATCGCCGTGTCTTTGGAAACATGGTTCCTTGAAGTTTTGAAGAGACCATTATTAAATTTCTGAACACAGTTCCCGGTGTGCAGGTGTCTCGCTTTGGGCAACAACAAACGCTGCGGTGGGTGCAGCACCTGCTCATGGCCTACACCACGCACGTGTCTGTGCAGGGTTCCGCATATTCTTGTGCTGGGTCATCGACGCCGCCAGACCACCAAACGGGGTCATCCACCGTTATGCGTTCAACCATCCTCACATGGTGGCCACAGGGAGGAGGGTACCGGACGGCTGGTCCGTGGCGGCAGCGCCTTCGTGGTGTCGCCCGGACCGGACCCATCCCTGGTGTCAGCGGTCGTGGAGAACGAGCAGCTGCACCGCGCAGACACCTCGCCTGCCGCCGTGGCAGCCGCCACAGCCCGCACGCCCTTCGACCACGACGATGTGGGCGCAGGCGACGCGCCGCAGCAGCGCGATGTGCTGCCGCCAGCCACGACCAGCCTGCCGCCGCTGGCATCGCGGCGCCAGACGCCACCGACGACGCCGCCAGGGCCACGGTCGCCACAGGCGGCGCTGCGATCGCCGCCAGCGGTGCCGCAGCTACGGGGGCCCGGCGGGGACACTGCCGGCTTTGGCGCAGCCGCCAATGCCGCCATGGCGGCTCTCCGGACGCCAACGGGCAGTGGCGCTGGCACGCCCACCAGCGGCACCCCGAGGGGGGCGGTGGCGACAGCGCCAGGGCCAGTGGCCTCTCCAGGCACGGCCAGAGCGACGGACGATGCCACTGAGTCGACCACAGGTTCAGGTGTGGGCTCACGCAAGCTCGCAGATAGGCGCAGCATGCCAGACATACATTTATCTGAAACATACATCGGGACAGTTGGTGGAGCACCAGCATTGTGCTGACGGATGCACCAGCACTTCTGTGATGCATGGCTGCACATGAGCAAGAGCTGCAAGCCGGACAAGAAATCCCAGCTTGCGGAACCCAAGTGAAGTGAAGGAGTACTTGAGAAAGTAAGCTGCTTCAATACTGCAGGTGCGGCGGCGCGCGAAGGCAAGCCCCAGCAGGGCGGCAAGTCGCAGTCGCAGATGTCGAAGGCGGAGCGGCGGGCCAAGCAGGAGGCCCAGCGTGCAGCCAAGGCGGCGCAGCAGCAGCAGCAGCAGCAGCAGCAGCCGCAACAGGTATTGGGCGTAGAAGCTGACCGCACTTCCAATGCAACGGCCCGGGCGGCAAGGGCTCAGCCCATGCATATTCGCTCAGGTGTGCCTTGAACGAGCTTGGCCATGTGCAGATGTCACAGCACAGTAGCCGCAACTGGGTGTCCGGTGCTCTGCCCAGGGTGGCAAGGGCCAGGGCGGGGGCAAGGCTCAGAGCAGCGCCCGCCCTTCCGGCAGCGACGCCTCCTCGGCGTCTGCGGCGCCAATTGGCGACAGCCTGGCAAATGCGCCGGCGCGGCGGTCCAATGCCGGCACCGCCGCCGCTGCGAGCGGCAGGCAGCTGCGCCTGGCGGAGGGGGATGCTGCAGGCGGTGGCGCAGCCGCCGGCCGCGGCAGGCAGCAGCAGCAGCAGCATCAGCAGCAGCGGGGCAAGCGGCGCGACCAGGCGCAGGCCGGCACACAGTCCGTGGAGCTCTTCTCGCACCTGCAGCAGTATCGGGTGCGTGCTTGCTGCCCACGGGCATGCAAGCTCTGCCTGTTGATGCAAGTGTGCCGTGGGGTCTGGCCTGGGGACGGGTAGAGGTTCGCCTGCCTCACGAGGCAGACTTCTGGACGCGTGTCATGCAGCTCCCGGTGTGTCATCCGAGCAGTGAAAGCACACTGTTGGGACTGTGAAAGATGTGGCACAAGAGTGAGTGTGCGCCGGGCAGTCCCACCGCATTTGGCTGGGGCTGAAGTCTCTGCCTGATGTCACTGACACGGGGTGCGCTCTCGCTGACAAGCAGCACCGCACGGCAGTACCTGCAGTGCATGGCCGTCGAGCTTTGTCATTGTTTCTCTTTTCCACGCTGCAGCACATGACCATCGAGAGCGCGCTGACGGACAGTGAGCTGGCGGCGGGCGTGCACCCGGCGGTGCTGCAGCTGGGACTGCGCTACGCGGACGGCAGCCTGCGCGGCGCCTCCGCCCGCTGCGTCGCCATGCTGTCCGTCTTCCGCCGCATCGTGCAGGTGGGGCGGGAAAACAAAAGAAACAAAGCCTGCGGCCCGATTGAGAAAGCACTTGCTGAGGGCCTGGTGACCTGGGAGCGGTGGGTCCGGGCCAACTCCTGGCTGCTCCCGCCTGCCGTTCTCCATGCCGGCGTGCTGGCGTGCACCACTGCAAGCAGCCAGCCAGCCCACTGTGTGTGTTGCCGCCTCCACGGATGTGGATCATAAAGGCGCATGCTCATGGTCGCCCATGCACATCAGTGCAGCGCAGGCATGTGAAGTCGTATGAGCTCTTGTCGTGTGGAATAATGGACGCTCCCTGTGGGAATGCAGGACTACAAGACGCCGGAGGGCAAGGTGTTGTCACGAGACATGATGGCGGTGCTCAACGCCGCCATCCGGTTCCTGGTAGAGTGCCGTCCCCTGGCCGTAACCATGGGCAACGCCATCAAGTTTCTCAAAACGCAGGTGTGCTGCCGTGCCCACACTGATGTACAGAGGGCTTGCCCTTCTGTCTGGTGAATGGCGCCAGACCAGGCTGTGGCGCTGAATGCAGCATTTCGAGGTGTTGCTGCAGGGTGTCGGTGGCAACCTAGCTAGGCGGGCTACCGACTGCATGGCGTGTGAGGGTTTTAGCTTTCGTCGCCTGCTGTCCAGGTGTCCAAACTGGATCCGAACGTCGCGGAGGCGGACGCCAAGTCGGCGGTCATCCGCGTCATCGACAATTATATCCAGGTGTGGCAACTCAGACTCTGACGCAGCCGGAACCTGACGCATACATTTTCTACTGCCGCAACGCTCGCAAATCAGGCTTCGACCTGCGACCATGTCAGGTTTCACGGCGCCCCCAGTGCTGCCTGCAGGCCAACACGGGGGACCTCTCTCCTTTCAGTCCGCACCGCGCGACGTCATACTCCCTCTCGGTCCGACAAGAGTTTCCACGGCTGGCTGTCGCTACTTTCGTTTTGTGTGTCGCAGGAGAAGATTGTGTTTGCAGGGGATGTGCTGGTGCGCAATGCGGTGCAAAAGGTCGACGAGGATGACGTCATCCTGACGTACGCCTTCTCGTCCATCATCCTCAACATCCTGCTCAGGGCGCAGCAGGTGGGCTGACTCACACGTGCTGCCGGGGGGGAGGGGGGCAGAAGTCGTGACGCGGGTGTCACCTTCAGCCGCAAAGCATGCGTAGCGATTTGGGCAACGGTTGGAGTTGTTCACACTGCACATCATGGCGCGTACGTTGGGGACGCACCTTGATACTGGCATGTGTGGTGAGGCAGCAACGACAACCCACTCGACTTCCTGTCAAGAGCGCATGCTCCCATGCACGGACACTCCCATCTACATGTGTGGTTCATAGTCGGGCACACGCCGCGTTCCGCAGGAGGGGAAGCACTTTCGGGTGGTGGTGGTGGACTCGCGGCCGGCGCTGGAGGGGCGCGAGATGCTGCGCCGGCTGCTGGAAGCAGGCGTCTCGGCCACCTACCTCCACCTCAACTCCCTCGCCTACATCATCCCCGAAGTCTCCAAGGTGTGCTGCGCGGCACTCAGGGAGCAGCGCAGCAGGGAACAGCGCGCCGCCATCCCTTACATTATGTCTCAAAGCCTTCAAATGGCCAAGCTGCTCTTGGGCTGCGTCTCTGCCCTGCGCCTGCGAGGTCATAAATCAAACGTTCCCGATCGACCCGCCAGAGCTGCGCGCCGCGGTGGCGGCATCGGCCGTGCCCTGCGTGCAGCCCGGTCCTGCAGCTCGACCTCTGCGGACCGCCCTGCAGCAGCCAGCAGGGCCATGCCACTCCATGCGGCAGAAGCAGCAGTGAAGAAAATCTAGAACTGCGGCCGCAGGTGTTTCTGGGGGCGGCTGCGGTACACTCGAATGGCACGGTGATGGCGCGCGTGGGCTCCGCCACTGTCGCGATGACGGCGGACGCCGTCGGCACCCCGGTCATCATCTGCTGCGAGACCTACAAGTTCGTGGCCAAGGTGCGGACCGCCGCATCATCTGAATTGCGCGCCGCCGCCTGCCGGCTGCTGCACGGCAGCCTCTTTTGATCCGCAGGAGGACCTGAGACGGGGTTCCATGACCAATTATGAAGTCTTGTCCGTCCACCAGATTGGCAGTTCGTGCCTGGCGGCGTGTTGCTCGTCCGAGAAGAATGCAGGGCTGAAGCTGGCACTCGGCGCCTCTTTGCATCGTCGCAGGTGCAGCTGGACTCTATCACCAGCAACGAGCTGGGGGACCCGGACGCTCTGGTGTCGGTGCAGGGGCGGCCCGACATCACCACCCTGTCCGACTGGCTGTCGCAGCCCAACCTGGGTGCGTCGCGCTGCCGGAATCGCTGTGCTGCTTGCCGTCTGCTGCCTGGCTGGTGTCCAAGTGCGGAGCTTCAAGAAGTGCTCTGACAAGCGGTCTGCCTGCGCAGAGCTGCTGAGCTTGACGTACGACGTGATGCCAGCAGAGTACGCCAGCGTTATCATCACCGAGTTTGGTGCGTGTCTACTGTGAGTGCGCAGCGCCAGCCTGCATCCTGTGCACCTTCAGCGCAGCAGAATCCTGCAGAGCACGAAACGAGCTGGATCAAACGCGTGTGGTCCCCCGCAGGCGCGATTCCGCCCTCGAGTGTGCCAGTCATCTTACGGGAGTACCAGGCAGAGCCTGTGTGATGCACGGCGGGCGTCTGCGCAACATTTGCATGGGGCTGCGCCCCCCGTCTGACCAATGCATCAGCTCTGGGCGGCGCTGGCTCGCCTGCGAGTAGGGAGCATGGCCTGCGCACATGTGTTCCAAGACCGTCCTGGCACTGAACCGGAGGATTGCAGCTGCTGTTCGTGGTTGGGATGCGAACCTGCAGCCATGATTGAAACCACGCCCACCCTGTGTCGCTTTCCACACATATGGCCATGGGCCCATTGTCAATTGCAGAAGAGTGCACAATTTCCATCCCGACACACACTTTCTAGTATCTCCATTTAGAATTTGGTTTGAGCCAGCGCTGCGCTTCTCGCAGACGTTTGCATTCCAAGCATGGCTGACTCGTGTGGCTGGACTGCATCCGCTGTTAGCGTCCAAACTGATGGCCGCATCGCAAAACTGTTACTCAACAGACCGCAGAAGAGCAACGCGCTCGACACAGCTGCCTTCAAAGAAATACCAAGCGTGAGGTCCCACCGCATGCTTCAGAAATGTTCCGGAATCATGTGTGGTTGCATCGGCGTTGTCCGGGCTCTCGCGATTGCAAGAACATGCTGATGAAAGATCTCCAAACTTCCTTCATGCTTTGCAGGCACTCGCGTGGATTGAATCTCATGACGACATCCGCGTGGTGCGCTGCATGCAGATTGTGCCATTAGGAGAACACAATCCGAGGCGTCAAACAAGGAGAGGTTGTTCTGTGTCTGTACTTATATTTAGCGTTGGTGCAGATTCGGTCGCTGTTACTGCAGGTGCTGCTGAACGGTGCGGGCCGCAACTTCTGCGGCGGCATCGACCTCAGGTGCTGGAGCGCTGAAATGCGTGAGTTTCAACTTTTGGATGATATTGCCTAGTAGCACGTGATATATCATTGACAGAACAGCGATCTGGTCATGCAGTGTGGCGCGCGGGATACTAAGGGGTATCACCGACGCAAGCTGCCCCAGCAGGGCCCGGGAGCAGCTGCGGCGCGACATCCTGGCCATGCAGGTCTGGCAAAAGACATCACAGACCTGATGATTGAGCCACAAAGCTGAATCCACTACTCGAGCCTTCTGCTGAAGGCATGTGAAGGCGTGCTTCATGTTTCCAGGACGCCTTCACGGCGTTCGAGCGGTGCCGTGCCCCCGTGATAGCCGCGGTGCAGGGCGCCTGCATCGGCGCCGGCATCGACTGCGTCACCGCCTGCGACGTCCGCTGCTGCACGGAGGCCGCCTCATTCTGCGTCAAGGAGATCGACCTGGGCATCACGGCAGACCTGGGCACGCTCCAGAGGTTATTCCGCCTCATCGGCGAAGGCGAGCCGCTTAACCCTAAAACCTAAGCCACCGGCCGTGCGACATGTCCTTTGTGGACTGCTTTCTAGATGACTGTCGAAACGACCCATGCTCAAACGATGCAGATCAGAATGCGGACCCGGAACCCAGCTCTGCAGTTAAACATTAGATCAGGCAAAGTGATGGCCGCAGGGCGCGCGCGGGAGCTGGCGCTCACTGCAAGGACCTTTGGCGGGAGGGAGGCGCTGCAGATGGGTTTAGTCACACATTGCTACCCTGGTGCGGCCACCGACACCTGTCGGAGATAAGACGTGCCTTGAGGGCATCCCCTGTGACCAGATGTACCTCGATTGCACTTCACTTCAAAACGATGCGCATATCGCAACGGTGAACCTTGTAACTGTTCCACTGACAGATGAGGCCGCAATGCGGGAGGGGGTGCAGGCGCTGGCAGCCGCAATCGCAGCAAAGTCGCCAGTTGCGGCCTACGGCACCAAGCGGACCTGCCTGTATGCGAGGTTGGCACATGTGATCGAAGGCCCATTGACCTTCCCTTCAACAGCCCAGCCCTTTGCATTCCCGCCAAGTCTGCAACCTCATGGCAAGGGGTGGGGCGGCCCTGCAGCTGCGGAAACAGTGGAGCGCAGATTGCGGGTTGCCAACTGCCAGGTCTGCCAGCGGAGTTTCTTGACACGTGTGCTGCACGTGTTGGCAGGGAGCACACGGTGGCCGAGGGCCTCGGCGAGGTTGCGCTGTGGAACAGCGCGCAACTGGTGTCGCAAGATCTGAGCGAGGCGTTCTCCGCGCTGCAGCAGAAGCGGAGACCGCAATTCTCCAAGCTGTAGCACGGCCAAGTTTGTGAGTAGGACGTCAATGTGCCGGGGAGTGATGACTGACAATGTTCTCGCTAGGTGCGTGGATCTCAGGTGTTGAGCAGATCTCTGGCGATAGTCCTTGCACACGCTTGTCCAACGAATTTGCTCCGCAGCCAAAGCCACTCAATAAATTCGCGGATCCAGGGGTCTACATTGCAGATCCGCCCCAGTGTGCCGGCACATTCCTGCACGAGTGCAGCAGCTGACAGCTGCCATGCCGCAGCTGCGAGCCAGGCTGAAAGTCGCTTCCCGCTGTCACCTGTCAGCCTCCAGCGTGCTGATCTCCTTCACAATGACGGCCTTCTCCTCCTTGAACTGCTCATCATCTGCATCAGAAAGGACAGAGCACTGGTCGGGAGAACGTTCCCCATCGCCGTTCGCCATCGCAGTACTGGTGCAGCATTTTCTGCAGCCTCAGGAAACTTGAAGAAGATCACCACCACAACAACCTGCTCTTCGGGCAGCAAAACATCAGAACCTGAGAGACAGGGCAAAGGCGCACTGGTGTCGTTGTGGAAGTCCTTCAGGTAGCGCAGCAACTTCTCCTTGTTGCCCGCCAGAATGTCGATGATCGGCTGTGTCTTGTTGGGGTTTGCCACAAACACCTGCACGACAGACACGCACGCCGGGACTCATCGGACAGCCTGCGGCAAATGCAACAGACACTGCAACGCAACAGCTGGGCGGCTGCGGGATGGGCCAGTAGTGAGACGTGCTCATGTGAGCCTCCTCTGAAAGCCCTCGAGCGCAACAACGCCACACAACTCAAAACCAAGACCACCGAAGAAGCCGAAATTTGCACGGCTGAGGGCAGCGGGACGGGGGGGGTTGCCTTGAAGACGTGAAACGCCTCGAACTGGATGCTCTTGGAGGAGTCCTTGAGCAGCACCATCATGAGTTTGAGGTTCTCGGCGTCCGTCACGAAGCGCATCATGGTCTTCGCGTTGGCCGGGTCCAGCAGGATCTCCCCCAGCAGCTGCGCATGCGCAATTGCATCATTTGACATCAGAATGTCGAGGACGTGCGACATGTGTAGGCGCTCAGCATTGGCAGTATTCGCTGCCCGCCCGTGGGCGCATTCGCAGGTGCCATTGCTGCACAGACCTGCAGACCTGCTCCAAGGCCTCACAGCTATGCCAAAAGCGCCTCCCCTCTGCCCCCTGCTGCTGACAAGCTGGAAGCAACGACCAATGCGGGTGTGCAGATCTGGGCATCGAGCCTGTCGTGCCGGAGGCTGCGCAGCCGGCAGAACACACACCTTCAGGGACTGGCGCCTCGTGACGTAGTTGTCCGATTTCAGCAGCATTGTGTAGCCCGCAAAGAACTGCGGCAGTAAGCCAGAGCAAGTCGGCATCACACTGCCAGATGCCAAACATCACAACGCTGTGATCATGCTTCAGGCAGACAGCTGTTGCCCGTAGTGCATCGGCCCGCCGACAACACTGACCATCCGGCAAGGGGTGGACTGCCTCTTGTTCAACGGCGAGCGCGTCGGCTACAAAGGGGCTTGAGAATGCAGATGTGTTGCTGCAGCGCACCTGGTCGTAGTGCTGCAGCGTGAACTTGGAGATCAGCGGCTTGTGCCTCGTCAGCAGGTCCTGCAGAAAAGGGCATAGGGGTTGAGGGAGCCGTTGCACATTGCGGGTGCACTGCTGCTGCGCCTGACGGCAGACCCTGCGGATTGCTGCTACTGACGCTGCACGTGACGCTGGGTCCATCAGAGGTGGAGGGAAGAAGTCTCAAACACAGGGCCAGCGAAAATTTGCAGTGCCGCCATTGTGTGCATGCCGCAGCCACATCAAACGAGAGGTTGAAGCGGTCGAACAGGCACACGAGGGCTCAGAAAGGAGGTGGGTCATAGCTCGCCTTGAAGGTGGTGAAGGCGTCTGAAGCCACCTCGAAGTTGGCGACTTCAACCTTGTCGAAAAAGTCCTGGAAGCGCGGCCCCTCAAGCACCAGCCTACCAAACAGAACCATGGCAGCTCATGAGGATGTGGCTGCGGTCCATCGACTTCGAAGGCGGCAGTCATATCCTGGGCATTGAGCAGCTGTTACGCAGGACATAAAGCTCGGCAGATCTGCGTCTTCTGATGACCTCAGCATGGCAACACAGAGCTGGACAGCGCAGGGGAACAGCGAAGTTCAGAAAGGACTCACTTGGCGATGGCCTCGCTGCGGATGCAGTCGCGCAGGATGCTGCCACAGTTGAGCGCTGTCTCGGGATTCTCATACCTGTACGCCGGTCCAGACACACTACATGAACGCAAATTTCAGCCGTACTCGAGAGGCAAGCAATATCGGGCAGATGGACAGAAAGCAGAGACCTTCCAACTGCAACAGTAAGCGTCGACAGAGCACCTCAATAAGTAGAGTTTGTACTCATCGTTAAACGTGGCATGACCGTTCTGGCACCCTCAAGTGCCGCACGGATTGAGGCTGAAGGCGCGCAGCGAAACGCAGCATGCAGCGCGCACAGCGCACCCGTCAAACAGCAGGTCGAGCAGCTGCGGGTTCTCAATGACGTAGCGCTCCCCAGGGCGGTCGCCCGAGTTGTCCAGCCGCACGATCGCGCCAATGAGCTGCGCCGCATCCTTGCGCGCCTCGAACTCCAGCACCGGCAGCGCGTTCACGGCGCTCAGCGGGAAATTCAGCTTTATCGCCTGTCAGCATCAGCGAAAGGAGATGTTGTGGTTCGCAGAGGAGCCGCAGGAAGTGCGCACGGCTCAGGGCCCAGCACCCAGGGGGCCCATCACCCAGGGATTGTGCTTCGATGGCCAGCGAGGTGGCGCATCGATGCGCAATGACTGCTCCTCATGCGGGCAGCATCCCAGCGTGATGCACGCCCAGGTGGGACGGTATGCTGGTCGCATGCGGCATAGATGACCTGCATACGTTTCTGGACATGCGAAGGGCCTGCAAACACATGCCAAGCATGCGCGCAGCGTGTGCCCACCTCGTATGCGGTGACGACCGCAGACTCCTTGGCAGCCTCGCTGTCGCCGGCGGCAAACATGGTCGCCTTCATGACTGCCAGCGACTTGGACACCTCCTCCACCTGTCGAATTCCAAGACGGAAAGTCCCATCTGCCTTTCGACCTTTTCATCCAGCACACGCCCCAATTTGAGGCTCACTATCATGTGGTGGGAGTGCCGCCGGCGCCGAGCCACACCGTCAGACTGAGAGGTGCACTGCGCCAGCGACATGCCGCGGCGCATTGTTGCGCACCTGCTTATCGGAGGCGCTGCCCTGATCCAGCCGCTCCAGGGTGGCGACCGTCTTCGCCACTAGGTCTGGCGAGGAGCGGCTCTTGCCGCGGTGCAGCACCTTCTCCAGCATCGACATGGCTGCCCGTGGGCTGCTCAGCCGCCAAGGGCAGGACGAGGGGCCGGCTCAGCCGACTGGGGGCGAGTTATAAACGCGGCTGCGGGCGCTGACCGCCGCGTTTGACCAGAAGGAGTCAGTCGTGCCAGGAGCTGATGGGCCTTACTGCCGAAGAGGTGCCGGCCTGACGGCCGCCGTTTGCGCTGTGAAACAAAACAGCGAGCTTCAGCGACAGCAAAGCCGCCTTTTGAGACTGCAGAGCGGTTCCGGCAGCTACGTGGGGGTTCAAGGTAGGGTGCCGATGCAGCCGAACCGCGTGGTGATACGCGACCAGGAATCGTGGCGCGATCGCTCGGGAAGTGGACGAGGAGTCTCAAGGTGCTGCGGCACTGCTCAGAGGCGACAGCGCTGTGTGGCAGCTCACGCGGTGCGTGAGTGGTTTGCCGGGGCGGAATCGAGACGCTCCCGTTGCAATTGCCTGTCTTGCCCCTGATTTGGAGGCAGGTGCAGCGGGTGTGCGTGCAAGGAAAGTTTGCAAGCTGACAGCCAACGGTATTTTCGTCACAGCAACCAACTTCTGGTGGCATCCCACATAGTTTCGTTGGTCGCTCGATGTTTGCACTGCGGCATGCACTGCAATCTCCGACACTGAGACCCGCCATTTGACGGCGTCCTGCTTATGTGAGAAGGTGCAGGAGTGACAGCTGTGTTAAGCGGATCTCCTGCGCCGCGCTGCCGGATGCTTGGCGCTCGGCGGCTACTGCATGCCGACTGCCGCGCCCAGAGCGTGCGCTTCAGCAGCACCATAACAGAGGGATTGTACGAGGCCCTCGGCGTGCATAAATCGGCTTCGTCTGACGAGATCAAGTCCGCGTTCCGAAAGGTGATTGATCGGACGACGACTGCATCCGCATGTGTCGGTCTGCAGCGCGACTTGCTCATTGCCCAGCTGCCGCATCGTGGCACGGTGCCCATCTGCAGAAAGCGAAGGCGCATCATCCGGACGTAATCAAAGAGAGCTCTCGGTCCGGCACGGACTTTGCCATCATTCTGAGAGCCTACCAGGTGGGGGCCTCCTACTCATGCGGTGTGTGCACGGCGGGCGGGTTGGCCGTGCAAAGTTGACTTGTTCTCACAGAGTGGGTGGCCCTCACGTTTTCAGTCACAATTCTGTGTCTGTACACCAGGTGTTGAGTGACCCGGCTCAGAGGGAGCTGTACGATCTGCAGCATGATACTGGCACTGCCAGCTTCCTCAGACGCGCTGCGTCCCAAAAGCAGTGCGGCCAGCTGCTCTGCCTGCAGCTCCTGCACACAGCAAATGAATTGGCACGGCAGTGACCATGACGCATGGCGCCTGCAGACAAGCCGATGGTGCGCCCGGGGAGCGGGTCGAGTGGGGCTGGAATTTCATGCAGAAACTGGACCCCCAGGAATTCAGGCCTGCCCGGCAGGTGCGTTCAGCCACACACCGCAAGCGCACAGCATGTGCAATGCAGCCCGCTCACATCGCAGCCGCCATCCGCATGCCAGGAACGCTGCAGGAAAGCATCGTCGGGCGTTTGCAAAGCCATCGCCTCCACAGCCTGTGAGTGTGTGCAGAACACTGATGGCCCTGTCCAGAGGGCCACACCACCACCGCTGCGCAGGGCAGCAACGTGGACCGGTTGCGGGCAGAGCTGCAGGCGGAATTTCGAGATGCGTTGCTGCACGCCTATCACGGCCCGCGCGTGGACATGTCGGCGCGGCAGCTGCCCGACTGCTTCGAGGCGGACGAGCGGTCCGACGCCAGCGCGCCCGACGTGCTGCAGCTGCTCAGCGGCAGGTGATCACTATCACCTTGTGGCTTCCTCTAAGGGACTGCTTCGAGGGGGGTAAGCATTCCGATGCCGGCACGCCTGCCTGCTGCAGCTGCTCGGTGGCGCGCCGCGGCAGCGCTGTCTCCTTCCAGTCGCGCTGTCCAAGAATGGGGGTGATTGGAAGGGGGAGGGGGGAGGGAAATGCTGTCCTGAGCGTGTTTTGGTGGCACGGGGTGCAATGGTGCTGCATCCTGCCGCCTTGATGGCATGCTTTGCGGATGGAGCTGGGCAGTCCGAAGACAGCTGGACATCTGCTTTCTATGGGCGCTTGCACACATCTGTTCGGCTGGGCTTGGCGGGCTTTGCAGTGACGCTGCCCGCGCCTGCCAACTCGCAGGCAGCTGCTGGGTGTGGTCCAGGAGCGACGTGCGCGGCTGCTGGCGGACGGCGCAGAGTCCGCCGTGCTGCCACAGCAGGACGCGCCACAGCAGAGTGGCGGCTCTCCCGAGCTCGCCGTTGACGAGGGGTTCGGACCCGCAGCGGATGCAGCTGCGGGCGGCATCAGCACGGCTCCGGATCCCCGCAGGTGAGGCATCTGAGGCTGAACGCTTCCGGAGCATCACGTCTGCAGCGTGATGTAGGACCGTAGATCCATCATGCCCAGTCCCGACAGCTTACAGCTGCGTTGCACACGCGCCGACGGCCCTGCTCGGTCTGATGCGGCTCGAGTTCGACATGCCACGGCAGGCGCAGCACGACGAGTGGCGACAGCGCGGGGGGCGCCCCGCGCCCGCGCCGGCGCGTGCTAGAGCTGCTGTTTGGCGAGGGCGAGGTGGCGGCGGTCGGCGTGCAGCATGGCGCGGGGCGGGGGCAGCCCGCCACCATCGAGGTGTATCAGGACGGGGCGCTGATCTACCGGGAGGAGGGCGGCAGAGTGGTCCGGCCCGGCGGCGGCCGCCACACGCACCGAGTAACCCTCAGCGCCACGCCGTTCGTGAAGCACCTGGACTTCGTGGCCGTCGCCGGCGTCGGAGGTCGGCAGCGCCTCCTGACAGCCTGAGCCTCGGGCTTGCTGAGTCGTTCCACGGTGCCCTGGATCACAGGTTGTCACCTGTGTGTGTGTCACAGGTTCCCAGGTACCTGATGTGTCCCCGTGCGGCCGTCGTACTGGCCTCCCTCCATGCGCTGTCAGACCTGCAGCTTTTGTTTTTGTTCAGAGAGAAAGTGCCAGCCTTCTGAGGGTCCTGCGCAGGCCTGAAGAAGGACAGGGTGATATGCCGAGCGAAGCGGGCGTGGCTGCCGCCTCCCGCCACCTGGCTGTTCAGGCCCCGCAACACCTCCCACACCTCAGGTGGGGCGACCTCCAGGCACCCTGCACGCCACGATTCATTCACCACTGCGTCTCGCCCACGCTTCCACAGCGAGCGTCCTACGCCTGCTACCTGTTTGGCGCTTGACGAGGGCGCTTGCTGCTTGCGGAAGTGCAGGGGGCTGGTACTTTGAGTGGATGGGGTACGGCAAACACACAAATCACCCGGCATGGCTGCACCCGCACGCCATGGTCCTGCGGGCAGCCTTCGAGACGCTCGACGCCGAGGTCGCCGCTGCGTCGTCGTCGGCAGCGGCAACTGCGAGCCAGGCAGGAGCCGCAGGCGTTGAGCCGCAGTCCGGACTCTGGACCAGGCTCAAGTCGAAGCTGGCACGGAGAAGCGAGTGAAACGGCGGTGCAAGCGCTATCACATTGGGAGCTAGGTGGATGACAGACAGCAAGCAGCGGCGGGCGACGTTGCAGGTGCTACTTGCCTCGGGTGCCCTCTTGCACAGCTCTTTGGATCCGGTTTGCTGCAAGTGCCGGCGTCGTTGCATCTGCTGGAGTGCACCTTTGCGTCAGTCAAGTTTGTGCAGGCCGGCACCCGACAGCCAGTTGTGTTGTGTCCTTGCAGAAGTGGAGGTTGCAGTGTCTGCCTTCACACCACGTCGAACGTCAACTCGAAAACACTCAGGGCAGCTCAGGAGGGGCTCAGCGCTGCAAAGACGTCCGAGATGATGTCGTTGGAAAGCAGGAAGCCCTCTGGGTCCGCGAGGCGGCACCGAGTCTCTCCACCCGGCCCGCGCTGGAACACGACCAAGCCCTTCTGCTCGTGCTGCTGCACGGCCAGCCGGATCTTCTCCTGCGCCGCGGTCCCGTGGCTGCGGCCCACCGCATCCATGTCCAGGCCCTGGGGCGGGGCGCGCTGACATTGGTGCTTGGTTCGGCACTGTGCTGGGCTGGAGACTTGCTGACTTTTGAAGGGCTGTGATGCCGGTTGCCAGAGTTGCGGACTCAGCACGGCCTACAGGACAGACAATGGAACAAGCACGAAGAACGAACTGCACGTTGCCCTTTCCGAACAAGTCGAGCGTTCGTCTCACCTGCGCAAGGCGCAGCTGCAGCATGATGGTGTCCAGCAGCTGCTCCGTCGCGCTCTCGGCGCTCGCCGAGGAGCAGCCGCCCTCCGGGCAGCCGCTGTGCACCCAGTTCCTGCACATGGAGACCACAAAGCGCCTCTCGCGTCGGGCAGCACCGTGAGCTGTGCTATTGCGTTGCGCGACGTGCTGTCAACCTCGCATGCGTGGCAGCGAGGCCTTGCTGCCGGCCAGCTTGACAGCAGGTCAAGACGCTGAACATCAGCTCTGAGGGTTGTTGTCAGCACGAGACCTGCAGCACACAGGATCAGGTCTGCAGGAGGTGCGCGCCTGTATGCGGCCATTGCACGGGGCCGCGACAGGCGGCGGCCGCTCAGGAAGGAGGCAGCGCCGAGGCCGAAGCCGTGGAAGGGGCGCGACTGCCAGTATACCATGTTGTGGGCGCACTCGTGCCCCGGCAGCGCATAGTTGGACAGCTCATAGTGCTCGTATCCGGCCTGCAGCGTTTGTCACAATAAACCTTGTACCCCACACTCTGTACAGCAGGCATTGTACGACACACTGCAGCAGCGGCGGGACCGGCAACTCGGCAGTTTCGTGAAGGTCTCGTCAGGCCAGGATCGCAACGCTCGGTTTCTCGGTGGACTGGGCACTTCCTCGCCATGTGCTGAGCCGTGCTGCGAACGGACTCCAAGGCACGCATCAGTCCTGCAGCAGGGCGCCGCGCCGGGCGCACCATGTGTGATCCCCCACCACGGGGTCCACAATAAGCTCCACCAACGAGTGCACCGACATGCCAGTGCGAGGGGCACGCCTGACGCAGCATGCGGGAGGCGTCGCCGTACATTGCGGCACCCGCCTCATCGTCCGGGAACGACAGCCGCCCCGCCGCCTGCCACCGGTCGAACGGTGTGCCCGCCTCCACCTGCCGGCAGGAGCCGTTGGGGGGCGCATCGTCTGACCGTCGACAGATCGACTCAGCATCAATTTGTGGCCATTAGGCTGGGGCCACAAGCGCCAGGCAGAGTGACAACGTTTGAGCGAGGGTGCCTGGCATCCCACCTGCAGGTCGTAGACAGAGATGTGGGGTGGCCGCGTCTCGATCGCGCGCTGCAGGGAGTGCCGCCACTGCTCCCGAGTCAGCTCCGGCAGGCCTGCCGGCGCAGATGACAGCTGTGTCGGACACAGCATGCTGGCAGCAGCTCTGGAAGAAGCTGTCACGCCCCCGGGCGCATGTTCCACCCGGATGACGCTGCATCGTGCATCCCATACACATCTCAGGCTGCAGTGACACAATGCTGCCTACACCGACGTTGAGTCGTGGCATCGCCCGCAGCCCGCACCCGAGATGAGGTCCAGGCTCCAGCTGCACGGCGCGGCGGCGGTGACGGCTGCGAGGGCCGACTCGACGTCCGGCAGCGTGTGTGACCTGCCGCACGCCGCCAGCAGGTCCTCCTGGAATGCCTTTGGCGGGCACGGAAGCCTCTCACTTCTCAATTCCTTAGTGGCTGCACTGCCAAGAACCTCTGCTGGCTGCTGTGCGGAACACTCGGCGGCAGAGGCGCAGCTGCTGCGCTGTCGGGGATGGCTGCAGATCTGCTCAGGCCTCATGACCACAGGGCTGTGCAGACTATACTGCAGTTGATGAAGAGTGATGGGCAAACGTCGGGGTGGGCGGGGGAGGGTCTACCTGCACGCCGACGCTGAAGCGTGTCAGGCCCAGCGACATGTAAACCCGGAGCCGCTGCTCGTCAAAGGTGCCTGCGCTGGAACGTGCGGCATCTCAGTGAGCTCCAGATGGGCGATGCAGCATCACCTCCCATCAGTGACGCAGGACCCCACTGCTCCCTGACATAAAGCAGCGATTGAGACACCATGTGGCGGAGAACAGCTGCCGACCTGGGTCGGCCTCCATAGAAATCTCAGCGTTGGCGGCGATGCCAAACTTGCTGCGCAGCGCCGCCAGCAGCTGGGCCAGCAGCGGCGGCGGGATCAGGGAGGGCGTGCCGCCACCAAAGAACACTGTCGCCAGCGGCTGCGCGGCCACCCTCATGGCTCAGACAGAGCAGGTGTGACTGACCCAGCAGATGGCTGTGGGTGTTTGTAGCAGTGATGACAGGCGTGCATCCGGCTGCACAGGTTGGCAGCGTCCATCACTGGGATCGACAGCCCAATCCGGTACCTTGTCGGGCTGTTTGGCGTGCGGTGCCGCGTCGATTTCTGCCAGAACAAGGTCCACGTAGTCGTGCATGCGGCTCTGCACGGCCGGCTGCTGCAAAGAGGATCCCACCGCCACGACAGGAAAATCGCCTGCAAGTTTCATCCAACCTGGAGTCGACTATCACGCCGCACGATGCATCACAAAGGCTGCATAGCAGCAGGGACCATGCGGGAAAAAGTTCTGACGCAGACGGATGCAGTGTCGACTCACAATAGAAGCATTTCCTCTTGCAGAAGGGGAGGTGTATGTAGACGGAGCAGGCGTCTGGATCCGCAAACGCTGACAGGCCGTTGTCCGCTGGTGCAGCGGTCCCCCCAGCCGAGCTGCTGGAGGCGACACTCCGTGCATAGCGGCCGAGCTCAGAGCCATTTGGAAAGCTTGCTCCTGCACAAGATGCTCGGCTGAACGCCACATTCTGTCGATGCCGGCCCAATCCAGTGACGTGCGCAAGGGAGGCTGCCGCGCTGCCGACTGCTGTGCTGCGTCCCTGCCACGAATTGCGTCGACAACTGCTCTGCGGCAGGCTGGCCTCAGTTGTAAGATGTGAAGCACAAGCGACTGACGTCATGCTGCGTCCCAACAAGGTGGGCGAGGCGCCGATGTCTGTCAGGCGCTGGCGCATGTATCTGATGCTGCTGTTCTGACGGCAAAGCTGAAGGACGGCCGTGTAAGACGAGTTGCGTCCAGCATTGAGCGTCAACGACATCAAGAAGGCCGCAGACATGCATCATACAACGATTGCATACGTCAGATTGCGATGGCCAACGCTCGAAACCGATATTCAGTACAGAAAGCTACTGCTGCATTTATACCCGCTCAATCTGACTGATTGATGTTGAATCGAGAGGCTTTGGACTCATCACCTCCCTCTTGCAATCGAGAAATGATGCTAGCAAACAATTATGGAAATGCATGAACCGCCCGCCGCCGTGATGCCCCACAAAGCCAGTGGCAAGATATTACTGGTAAATGGTGGAACGGCCGCACATTCTTCAAGCGTCTCTGTGCGTGTTGGATGCCGACGAAGAAAGACATCTGGAGAGCACATCAAGAGGGGAGGAAACATAGAATATCTGTTCTGCCAACAGCGCTCCAGCTACACTCCAACTCTCACGCCAAAAGTCATAAATTCATCCGTCGACAAAGTCAGCGTTATATGGACTCTTTCCGAAGCATTCAGTCCCTCTAGACAAAACCGGAATTGTCAGCATCATCCTTCCGTGCAGTCACCCGCTGTTTGCCACCAAACTGGGTAATACTGTCGTCAACTCTTGCCAACACGCCTCACAGTTGCTCTCCTCGTCGCCGCACATGCCGCACACCCGCACAAAAGGTGCACCCCTGCCTCCTTGTCACGCTGTGCCGGCGCCGCTGGTCGCTGAAGGCCCTGTCTGTCCCTTTTCTCGGGGCTCAGAACAGCCCGAGGAACTTCTTGCGCGGCGGCGGCGGCGGGTTGACCTTGTCCTCGATATATGACTTGCTGTCCTTTGCCGCCTCCGCGATGGTGGCGCCCAGGTTGCTGGCCTTCTCCTTCGCCACTTGCACGTCCTCCTGCAGCACAGCAGCGGCCGGCGCATCGTCAGACGGTCGGCGACAGCGGGCAGTGGACATGCCGTGCTGCATGATGCGAAAGGCAGGAAACAGCGTTCGCGTGTTGAGGGCGGCATCGACAGCTGCACCCTTAAAATGGACCGTCCTGCACACACAATGACGTACAGCCATTCGCTGCCCACCTGCAGACGGCCGCGGCCGCCCAGAATGGCAGCCGCCAGGCCGTAGGTGACGATGACGCCCGCGACCCAGCGCAGTGCCTTGATTGGGATCGGCTGGTGGCGCTCCCGGTTGATGATGAAGCGCGACCGCACCTTGCGCCTGTGGCCCGGGGGACTGCGCGCGTCAATAGTCCAGTGATTGGAACAGTTCACACCAGAAAAGGCGCAGCCCGGTGCGGTTGCTCGTGCGATGAGTCGCACATCAGTGTCGCCAGATGGCCAGGTTCTCTTGCAAGCTCGTCGGCTGTGCGGGGGGACACATAGCTGGATAAACCCACGGCAGAGGTACACAGGATGGCACTGCGGAATGCCAAAGAGGCACGCCTCACCCGCGGTCATCATCGTTCAGGTTAAGCAGCTCCTCCTCCCGGAACGCATAGTAGCGCTCCTCCGTCAATGTCTGCGCAGCCACAGCAGCACAGTTGCTCTGGCATTCCCGTACGGCCTGGAGGGCGCAGGGCCGGCAGGCTGCTGCCGCACGGGCTGTACCTGCCATCCTCCGCACATCTGGCGCCCGGCCCAGCACAGACGCGCAGCGGGTTGTTCCCATCGCCGCCCTCCAGGGCACCACAGGTCGTGCGGGCTGGACAGGGCGGCACCAGGCAGACACCATGTTGAATTACACAACAACTCAGTCTGGGAACACATCGCGCCAGTTCAGTTCACCTTGAACTCTTCGAAGCACACTTCCAGCAGCAGCTTCTTGAGCGAGGCGACGTCGCTGTGGTCGCTGGACAGCGCCTCACAGGTGCCCCACGGGTACCGCCGCACCGGCCAGTACCTGCCACAAAGTTCAGCATGAGTTTCAGATCAGGGTCAACCATGGGAAGTTTCCGACTGCTGCGGGCTTGCTGTGGGCTTTGCTCGAAGCCCAGTGTGGATGCTGTGGTGCTAGTCAGAGTCGCAATGTGCAACTGATGTTCAGCACACCCCGAACTCACCTGCCGACTGAGGAGTCCATCTGCCGGGAGGCGACGATGGCAAATGGCGGCACCTGCAGAAGGGCCACAATCTGTTCAGCGACTCCCTTAGGATTTCATAGAGTAATTCCATCGCTTTGCAAGCGTAGCGCCAGACTTCTGCCAAGAAAACGCCTCATTCTGACCTTTCCACCGCACATTTTCTGCACGCCCGCCAGACCCTGGAGCCACACGGAGCAGCAACATTTGAAGAAGTGTGGGGTGGGACCTTGTGCGCCGGATGCGCTTCGCTCAGCGCCTCCTCGCCGAAGCGGAACATGACGTCGCGGCCGTAGTCGCGGTTGGCCTGCTCCAGGGTCTCCCGCACCGTCTTGCGGAAGGACGCCAGCTCGGCGGACGTCATGCAGTCCGCCTGTAGGCGGCAGCGCCAGGCATTATTGTTTGTTTGTTCATTGAGGGCCCAATGTCAATTTCCTGTGGAGGTAGGGCCGTCTGATAACGTGAAGCCAGCAGCGGCAAGAAGCCGCCCAGCCCGGACCCGTTGTACAGTGCGTAGCGGCTCAGGGGCAAAGACCACTGGCACCGAGGTCATACGAGCTCCCCTCCTGCCAGGCCAGGGCTGCCGGTGCACAGGTGCTTGCGACTCAGATGACTGCTCGAAGTAGAGCTGCACCTTTGCCAGGATGGGGACGACGGGCACCGCCTCGCTCAGGTGCGCCATGAACTTGACATCCATCTCCTTGATGCGGTGCGGATTGACGAAGTACAGCGCCACGTCCACGCGCGGGTCTGGCGCCTTGTGCATCGGCCCCAGCCGCCGCGCATCCTGCAGAGCACAGCCGTCAACATCAGCAGTCGATAAAGGCAGATCGCGCCGGCCGCCTGCATGAGGCAGCAAGACAGCCATGAGGGGGTGCACAGCAATGC
Organism: Deuterostichococcus epilithicus; assembly: GCA_033439295.1. NCBI lineage: Eukaryota > Viridiplantae > Chlorophyta > Trebouxiophyceae > Prasiolales > Stichococcaceae > Deuterostichococcus > Deuterostichococcus epilithicus. The sequence continues at coordinate 1,654,220 of JAVTLE010000010.1, forward strand.
CGCGTCGAGCGATGTGCTGGGGGTCGCTGGGGGCCCAGGGAGGCATGGCCACGCAGCGGCGCACCTGCTCGTTCTCCAGGCACTTGAGGTTGCACTCGTGGATGTGGGCGTTGATGGGCTCCATGTTGTCGTGGATCGCCTCCCACCCGGGGGTATCCTGCACCATGGGTTGCCCAGGTGCTCAGCAGCCTGGGCCATGCGCTGCGCATGGCCGAGAACCCGTTCCATGCTGCGCACAGTTCCGAAAGCGAGAAGCTTGAAGCAGAAATGCGGCAGACTCTGCGAGACAGTGATCCCAAGACGTGGAACGGACAGGCTCCGGGTGGCTCTTCAATTGAGGCGGCACCTGCACGGAGTAGTGGTACCGAATCTGGTTCGCCTCGTCCGTGACGTCGATGGTGGTGCACAGCTGCTGCGGGTTGCTCAAGAACACCTGCTTGCTGGTGGGCCCTGCCACGCTGGCCACCTGCACGGCAGAGCTGCAGGTTGCTGCTGGTTCCAAGGTGGAAACAGATCCGGCGGTTGACCGGGGACGGCGTGCCCACAAAAACCTGAGGAGCGATTGCAGACAGGACTGGGGGTTTTGGAAGATGACATGTAGCTTTCGAGAGTCCCACCTTCAGGTTTGGGTCCTGCGCATACGCTGCAAAGAGGTTCTGGATGAAGGTCGTCTTTCCCATGCCTGCGGGAAGATAGTCAGGAAGATAATAAAGTAGCTCGAGCGCATCGAGAGGCCGATTCGGATTGAGACAGCGTCAACATCAAAAGGAGTTTATATGTTCAGCCCTGCCATTATCCAGTCGCAACTTTGTCGGTATTACGCCCCAGCAGGAGACCTGCTCAGTTCTTATCTCAATTAGCAGCGGCCAGCCCTCTCGGGCTGTGACACGGACAGGCAGCGAGCCTCCGCTGCGGCTGGTGTTGCTCACCCGATTCGCCGACCACGAGGATCTTCATATACCGATCCAGCCACTGCGGCTTGATCTTCGGCAGACCGCTGAACGCGCTGCGCACATCGTGCACGTAGGATGACGGGTTGGAGTGGCCGTCCATCACTCCCGAGTCAAAGCTGGGGCCGCCGCCGTTGCCGCCTCCTGGCCCTCTGCTGCGATTGGACAAATCCAATGCTCACGAAGTTTGTATCATGTTTGTCGCTGGTCTCACTGCTCAGCCAGCAACGTGTGGCAAGAAAGCATATCGATTTGGACCAAGGTGTACCTGCCGCCATCGTCGCTGGGGGGTGCCATCTGCAGTACCAGGCGTGCGTTCTCCGGCAGGGCGATCTCTGGTTGCCGCGCTGCGAGTGAACGTAGCCAACATCAGCGATTGCTTTACACAGGGAAAGGACCAGCACGTGCACCACTGCGCCAGGGCTCGATCGCTGGGTTGGCAGAGGCAACGCCTACCGCCGGTCCTCTGCAACAGCGACTTACATTTGCCACCCGAGAGTGTTCGAACAGGCCCAATTGGCAAACGCAATGCTACAGGAGGACAGGGCGCCAGGTTCGCGTCAGCTACTGGGCCAAGTGCGCAAGTGCGCAGAGGCCAAAACCCCCCACGCCTGTGAGTTACGGGCTCTCAAGCTCATCGCAAGCTTAAATTGACGGGTGTGGGCTCAATAGCGATTGAACCCGTTGATCCGCCTGCCGGCACCGCTGCTGACGCTGCAGTTGCTCACTCGCCAGCCAGCTGGGAACGACGTCGGACCAGGCCCGTGCAGCAGCATATTGTTTGCGCTTCGTGGTCGTTCGGAGCTGCAATGATACGCATTACAACACTTTGAGAGAGTCTGGTCCCTTGCACGAGGGGTACATGTGCCGTACTCACATGCCTGGCTGCCCACTTGGCTCGCGCTGTCGCCGAGGTCGTCGTGCATCGCCATTTGGCTTTGTTCAGGGATCGGGAGCATTTGCAGGTTGAAACTCGAAAGGCGCTTCTGAGTGCGCGCACCGCGCAGGGGAACATCGATAGTTTGCACCATGTTACAAGCCCTGAGGGGTTAAAAGGGTGCAAGCAACGGGGCAGAACAACCTAAGTGCCGCAGCGACAGCCGAGAGGACAACCAAGGGGTACTGAAGCTTCAATACCCCTTACGACAACCACCGGATGGATCCGACTGATGGTTGCCGCATTCCGAAAGCAACGCCCGCCGCCTTCAAGCAGCATCATCGCAGGTGGCCGCGCCGCCGCCGCCGAGCGCTACCCGGAACGTCTGGTCCAGACCCAGGTACGAGTCGGACACCAGGCGCAGCACGACCTCGGCGTGCGGCGCGCCGTCGGTGCCATACTGCGGGAACGTAAGCTTCGCAGTCGACCGCTCGCCGGCAAAGGACAGCCGCTTGAGCGCCAGCAGCTCGTGGTCAGCCGCGTCCGCCAGCACCAGCCACCAGCCCTCCTCCTTCACCTGGAACATGGAGAAGCTTTTCAGTAATGTCCTGGCGCCCTGACTGTTTTGTTCTCCGTCCTGTTGCCGTGACCTTGGGGTGCTCAAAGCTGCAGGTGGCATCTACATCTGCCAGCATCTCGCGAGCATGCATGCATGCTGGCACCAACGAGCGCAAGCGGCAGCGGCGGGCGCGAGCGCATGTGCGGGACTGTCATCCCGGCGGACAAGGCGGCAGGCGCGGGCCTTGGGGAAGCGCGGCGCGTAGACGCGCGAGTGGCCGCCGCTCGCCGCCGGACCCCGCAGCCGCTTCAGCTCGATGCCCAGCACCAGCGCCGGCTCCGCCTCGGCGTCCCCGTCATCGGCCTGGGCGTCCACCGGCGCCGAGCGTGGCGGCTGCCACCGCACGTCCACCAGCGGCAGCCGCCTGCACACCCGCTCGGCGCCCTGCGCCGCCTGCGAGTTCGCAACCGCCTGTGACTGCCGCGGGGAAAGCCGGTGTCATTTTTTGGTCCACTTTTGATACCTGGGCTGCAGTCAGCACGAACCGCGGGTCTCGAGCGCAGCAGCAGCATTCGCCGGGCTGGCCGCCACGCCTACACGCCTGCCGGCAGCGCCTCTCAACACATGAACAAGCACACGCAAGGCAACAGCAGAACGGGTGCGTCCCATTGCGGTCCAACCAAGGACATGATACCCACCCCGGCGCCAAGGGCCTGCTGCAGCACACGCTGCACGTCGGCCGGCCGCTCCCGCAGGCCCGCCAGCAGGCCCGGCAGCGTGCCGCCGCCGCCGGCCGCGGCGGCTGAAATTTTCGCCGCCTCCTCCGCCTCCACGCCGGGGAGCATCGTGAAGGGGCTGTCGTCCGGCCACCGAGCCTGCATGCGGCGCTTGGTCTCGTTGGTTTCATGCTGCTGAAGGCGGCTTATCATCAGAACCTCGAGGTGGGCGGTGACCGCCCGCTTAGCAGAAACAGCCGCCAGCAGGACTGTGCTGCCGCTCCAGAGGCATAGGCATTACGCAATGAAGCCGGCGACCAGACGAGCGGCAGCGGTACTGCTCGGAGTGGAGCAATGTGAAAGGGAGCACAGTGGCAGAGGACACGCCTGCAACAGGCCCTGCACCAGGTGCATGGCGTTGAGCGCGGTGCCCAGCCAGCCCGCCTCCGCGCAGACATCCACCATGGCCTGCGCACACGCAGCGCAGCACCCGGATGGACCCACATCCTGGCGAGTGATTCACCGTTCCTCTGCCCCTACAAGTCCACGAAGTGCAGCTTGTGCACTCACCGAAGGCTGTGACGCCGTGGCACACGACATGAGGCTCGCACGCTGACCGATCGCATCAGGCTGCGGCAGGTGTACCCGGGCCTGGCGCGAACCTGCAGGATGCGCAGCGTATTGTCGAGCACGGTGCGCGTGTCGGTGACGTAGTCGGATATGGGCAGCTGCCCACGGCCTAGGTGCGCCTGCAGCAGCAGGCTTGCCTTGGCGTGCGGGTCGTCCGCCTCCCGCCTGTCGATCGGCCACCGCACCTGCGCGGCGCCATGCAGCGGCTTGTCAACCTGCTGCAATGCATTGGGCGTCCCCGGCCCGCCTCCAGAGGGCAGCAGTGCGCAGCGCTGGTCCGTCGGGCAGGGCATAAGGGCATCATTCCTCACGCACGGGACAGAGCTCACGAGATGGACCACACTCGGGTGGTGCCACCATTTGCCATCACGGGCGCACCTGGCCGGACAGGCCCAAGTTGAGCTGGTCCTCGTTGTGGCGCACCGGCAGCTCGTCGTACTCCGAGGCGGCGCACAGCGCCCCCAGCACCTCCTGCAGCATGAACACACGCCAGCAATCATGTCATGCGTCTGTAAGGCGCCCTTTCAACACTCGCCCAGGCCCGCCGGCACCTCCCGCAGCGTGGCCACAGGGCCGGTTCATCAGTCCTGCACCGACCTTCGTGCCACACCCTTCATGGTTTTGCATGACCTTCTTGAGACACCCAGCGGCAGAGACTGCAGTGCCGCCCTATCGCCCGGAAAGGCGCTTCTCTGCAGCTTGAGCATGAGGAGGTGTCACAGCAGCCGAGCAGCAGCGGCATCGCTCCCTAGGGTCCAGCTTGCCACCGATTTCGCTGGCGGCAAACCAGGCGGCATTCCCGAGCCTGCGCGCCTCGGTGACGACGACAAAGCCCCCCGGTGCTCGACCAATGGGCCAGAAGTTGAGCACCGGGGGGCTTTGTCGCCACCGAGGCGCGCAGGCTCGCGAATGCCGCCTGGGTTGCTGCCGGCTCTTTGTCAGCAGACTAGACGCTAGGAAGCGGTGCGGCCATTATGCTGGTTGCTGCTGCTGCTGCTGCTGCTGTCTCAGTGCACCCTCATGCGCTCCAGCTGCAGGATGCATTGAGCAATAGCAAACCACATTCGACGCCCCAACGGGGTGGAAGGCCTGCAGCAGCTGGCGGGTCAACCAGCAGGGTCAACCGCGCACCTTCAGGTCCATGTCCGGGCCCAGCCGCTCCGCAAAGGTCGCCATGGTGGTGTGCTGCAGGTAGTACACCGACGCGATGCGGCCCGCGGATGTTGGCGCCACCTCCCCCGCCAGCCCCGACGCCACGCASCCCGCCGCCTGCAGCAACACCACCCGCGGCCTTCCGTCAAGCCTGAGCACGACAGCTCTGTGACGTGCAGCTGCCCCGAACGCTTGTCAAAGCGTGCCATTGCGGGAGCGCTCCAGCTGCCGCGCCGCGTCCGTGATCATCGACCGCCTGCGGCCGTGTTGAGGAGGGAGGCTTTGACGGATCTGGTACGGTTCATCTTCCACTGTCAATTGTATGCACCGGGTCGTCAGCTCCATGCCCCGGGGACTGCACCCTTCCATCAAGCCTGAGCACGACAGGCTGAGCTCACAGCGCAACAGTCTCGCAACCCCGACACCGGACAGCCTGCCCAGCAGTCAGGCAAGAAAGACCAGACGCAGCACCTCAAGGTCGGCCAGCGTGTCCTCCACGAGGCCCGACAGGAAGGCGTTGACGGAGTCGGCGTCGGTGCCCTCCAGGTCGTAGTAGGAGGGGTTGGCCAGCAGGCGGCGGAAGAGGAAGGTCCAGGTGAGGTAGTCCACCGCGTCTGCGCGGCTGGCGATGGTGCCTGCGACCGCCTCTGCGTTGAAGTGCTCCGCCAGCTGCATGAGAGGGAGCACGCGGATGTCAGTCAGTGCGCACGTTGACACGCTGCGGCAGCATGCGAGCCTGCCACTGCCTTTGTTGAACTGCTCCGCCAGCTGCAAAGGCGGAGACAGACATGCACATCACCAAAGTGGACATGGAGCTCGGGCATGCGACTGTGCAGAGCTGAAAGGGTTAAGAGGAAGCGAGCGTGCAGCTGCAGCTGGAAGGGTTTAGAAGGCACGAGGCTGCAGGCACAGCCAATGTCCGAGCAAGGGAAACATGGCGTGCAACACATAAAGGAAAGCGAGCACCTGGCCAGCGAGGCTGGACTCCACGGGGAACGGCTCGTACCTGCGGCAAGGCAAACGCACCTTAGGCACCAACGCACCCTGTGAAAAAGGCCGAAGATTTTCGCAGATACGCAAATATTCCTGAGATGCAAAATGCGTGTGGCAAATTCCGATCGTGCTGGGCAGCGGGCAACAGTGACAACAATGGAGGTGCAGTGAACTCACAGGAACTTCTTGTAGAATGACTTTTTGGGCTCGGCCACCATGATGACGGCGACGCCGTGCTTGTCGTACTGCGGCCGCCCTGCGCGCCCCATCATCTGCAGCACGTCCGTGATGGGGAAGTCCACATAGCGCCTGCGGCGTGTTGACATGCAGCGTCAACCCGACGGCTGGGCGCTCCGCCAATGCGCTTCCTGGCGTCACATGCCCGAGGACGACGCTCATGCGGCATCTCTGGCGGAGCACGCATGCCAGATGGGCTCTGGCATGACCCGGATTTCGGTGGACTCGAGTCGGAAGACCTGCATTGGAAAGCATCAAGGCATCCGAGGACGGTCCACACCTAGAGGGCGCATCGAAGTACTCGGTGCCCTTTATGACCACAAGGTGCGCCGGCGTGTTGACACCCCACGCCAGCGTGCTCGTCGCCACCAGCACCTGTGCAGCCGCATGTCGCGGCATCTCAGCGTCGGCTCCTGGGCGAGCCTCTCAGCGTCTGCTGGGACAGAGCAAGCGTCTGGCGCTGGGCTTCTCACTCATCGCCGAGCCGTGTCAAGCGCACGCCTGCACGCCTGCGCGTCCAGCAAGCAGGGCCTGCCTGGATCTTGCCGGCGACGAACAGCGCCTCGACGCAGCGGCGGTCGCCCTCCTGCAGGCCGGCGTGGTGCAGCCCAATGCCGAACTGCAGCGTGTGCTTCAGCGACGCATCCTGCCGGCGGACAGCATGCATGGAGTCAGGCCGGTGGGTGCGGCGACAACATGCTGCGTCACTGGGTCAACCACACGGGCACAACCAGCTTGCCCTCACAACGAGGCGGGCGTTGAACATATGACAACACGACCACCACTTGGGCACTTGAACGACTGCCACAATTGACGCCGGCAGTGTACGCCACACACTGCTCTCGCGGCAATTGGCGTCGCCTCAGGGACGTCGAGAGAGCACAAGCGCGCAGTCAGGCGGCTCTTCGGACACCCCGTGCAGCCTTGCTTCACGGGGGCAGCAGGCGAGTGGCGCGCCTTAATGCTGGCCACGATGGCATCCAGTTCGTCCTCGGGCATGTGCACAAACTGGCGGGGGCGCTCATCTGCTGCCGCAAAGCCAAGCAGGTCCAGCGCTGTCAGCCGCGTCTGCCGCCGGCTGTGACACAGCAGCAGCAGAACCCTTGTCGTGGTGAAACAGGGTGTCAGGGTTTGAACACCCCATTGCAGGTTCCACATCCGACTTCTGAGACTGGCCTGACTGCAGACATCTTCTCCTGACTGCGATTGACACACTTAGGTCCACACAACGCATCAGGCCCCTAGCTCTTGCAGGCCGATAAACCCTGCCGATGGCCACACTGCAACTCCACAGTGGCCAACACATCAACACATGCGCAGCGCGCGGGGGGCTGCACACCTGCTGACGAACACGAGGACGGGCTTGATGGGGGAGTGCGTCTGGATGGCGGCGTAGGCGGGCTTGTTCATGGTGGCCATGCGCGGGCAGTAGAACTTGCCGGGGTAGCCCTGGATGTGCGCCTCCAGCGGCACTGGCCTGACGCTAGGCTTGAAGTTGAACATGCCCTGCAGATATAAACAGACGGTTTTATACTCAGGTGGAAGGACGCAACCTACTCATTTTGACCCTCAGGACGTGAAGCACACCGACCTATCACAGTCGCTCCCCTTGCCTTGGCTTAGGCAGCCCTGGTAGTCGAGGCGGCCTATGCAAGCACTTTTCCTCAGGCGGTCTCCTGTGCCGAATGGCGACTCTTGCCTCTGGCATAAACCAAGTCGTCTTAGGCAAGCAAGCGATCAGAAGCTCTTGCCTTGGGGCCGATGCCCAGCCAGTCGGCCAGGTCCTGCGCATTGGCGACGGCGGTGGACAGTCCCACGAAGCGGACGTCGCGCGCCGTGTGCGCCGAGATGTACCGCATCCGCGACACAATGACCTCCAGGATGGGGCCCCTGCACAGGATGTTTGGAGGGGTTCGTTCCTGGCTTTCCTGGCGGTGGCAGCCATCGAGCAGTTCAGCCGGTCGCAAGCCGCTGAAGGGTGCTCGCAGGCAGGTGTGCTAGAGCATGCCTGATGCACATTCATCATGCTAGCCATACAAAGAGTTCCGAGGTCCCAACACTGCGGGGCTGCAAGGTGCGGCGACATGCAGACGAACAAGACGTTCAGATCTTCATAATCTTGAACCAGCATCAGAATGGCATCAATGCCGTGGCGCGCACCGGTCGTTGCCGAGCAGGTGGATCTCATCGATGACCAGCAGGCCGACCTTCTGCACGTAGCCGCGGTTCTGCCAGTTGCGGCTGATGCCGTCCCACTTCTCCGGCGTCGTGATGATCAGGTCCGCCGCCTGCAGCGCCCTGCGTGAGCGGTGTGGCCCCGCGTCGGCGGACTTTGCGGCATGAAGCTGCTGTTGGGGCCTGCCTTTGCGCGCCTGATCAACGGCTACTTGGCAGGGCCTATCGCAAGGGATTAATATTGGTCCCAACAATGAGCAGATGCAGACGGACAGTGCCTTTTCTTCCGATCGAGGGTACAGCAGATCAAGCTTGGTGTAGGTAACATATGTGTCACGGTGACGTACCTGACGTCGGGCGTGAAGTCGCCGGTCAGCTCCACGATCTTCTTGCCCAGCGCGCGGCACAGACCCTTGCCCCAATCCTCCATCCGCTCCCTCACCAGCGCCTTCGCAATTCCAAACATTGCAGTTGAACGGCGATTTGGTGAACAATCGATCACAAATCTATCGTTTGAGATCGCATGGAACTAGCCAGAACTGGCGCAACCTGCAAATGGAACCATTTGAGTGCCCAACAGAAGGGCAGAGGAAAGCCGCAAAGGGGAGTGGAGAAGCCGCAACAGGGGTGGCGGCAGTGCGGCGCGCCTTGAGCGGCGCAATGTAGATGACCTTGCGGCCCGGGTGCGTCGCGAAGCAGTGCAGGATGGCCAGCTCCGCGGAGATGGTCTTGCCGCTGCCCGTTGGCGCGCCCAGCAGCACGTTCTCGTTGGTGTGGTACAGTGTGTGGAAGATCTGCACACAGAGGAGATGGCGCCAAGCTCTGCCATGTCGTGGGACGGGGCTTTCAACAACAGCAACGTATTGGCGGTCTGCATCTGCAGATGCAGCTGATGCCCAGCAGTTCTGCGAAGAGAGATTGCCGTGCACCGCAGGGTGTACCAGCAGCTTCCTTGCTGTGCAAGCTGTCAGCTGGGGCAATTTCTCCAACAGCGGGATTCAGATAGGGCAGTGCGGCGCACCTGCGTCTGGATGGCATTGAAGTGGGTGAAGCGGTACAGCGACTGGAACGTCGCATTGTCCAGCGCAGACACTGGCAGCGGGTCCAGGTCCAGCAGCTCGGTGTGCGGCGGGTGGCGCCCGGGCAGCAGCAGGCCCTTGAATGACAGCGCCAGCAGCGCCTCTGCGGAATGCCAATTGTCCGACACCGCCCTGGGATGCACATCCCCATTGTGAGATCCCGGCATAGAGAACAGGCAGCGTTTGGCGCACAGACAGCAGACGACCCCTGGTTGACACCGCCAGCAGCGGCTCTGCGATGTGACACTTGTTCGATACTGTGCTGCAAAGATGAGTATCTTGCTGAGTGCCCCTGGAGCACTCACAGGGCGACAGCCCAAGCGGGCTCTTGCATGTTGCACTGCTTGCAAGGCCCTGAACCAGCGGCGGAGGGCGGAAGGCTGCAGGCAGTAGAACCAGTGTGCAGACCTTACGGCGGGGGCGCACCTGATGTAATACTGGGTGGGCAGCGGCTCCCGCACGGGGATGGTGAACGCCAGCGTGTGGCTCGCCTCCCGTGCCATCTTCTTTGTCAGCGTCCACATCTGGTAAGAGCAGCAAATGCGAGGAGGTGATATGTGACAGAGCGCACCATGCCGGTGAATACTCGTAGGCGCATGCGGCGAGTGAACTGCGCACTGCATGGTTGTGCAGAATGCGCCTTTGTTGCTTACAAGTTCACACACATGCTGGCCGTCAATGTCACTCGGCCTCAAACCCGGCTTTGCGTGCCATAGGCTGGTTGTCTGTGGCGTAGACCCTTCGAGTCAGACCCATACCTCGGTGTGATAGATGGTCTCCGAGTCGGAGTCCTCCACCCAGAGGTGCCACCGCAGCGAGCCGCCGTGCGCGCGGTCGTGCCATGCAAACTCCGGTGTGATTTTCAGCTGCACTCGCAGCACCGACCTGCGACATTGCCACCGACGCATCGTTTCATTCCAGGATTGTTCCCATCAGAGCACCGATGCGACATGAGGAGCTCTGCATGCATCGGCCGTGTGATGACCAGGTGCTTGCAGCTGGTGCACTGTCGAGCCGAAGGCGTCCTAGCGATGCCTTCCTGAAACAGAGTCAAACCCGTGACCGGTTTCGCAAGAAACGAACAAGCACACGATGGAAGAGATGACAAGCACCTGGTGATGGGGTGCAGCTGCGCCTCCAGGTGCAGGCGCGGGAAGCTGTCGATCAGGGTGCGGATGGCCGGCCCCGCCGCCGGGTGCCGCAGCATAGCCCCGATCTCGTTCGACTCCATGTCCTGCGTGCGACGCAGGCACTCGAACGGCACTGGCATGTCCGCGCGCCTTCACAGCGGGTGGCCGCGCTCCAGTCCATTGCCGCCTTGAAATGCATGTGCACCGTGCAGAGGAACGGCCTATCCAGGGCTTCTGTGCATTGTTCAGCCCTTGGAACAGTAGTTGGTTGACAGGACCCCACCTCCAGCTGCTCCAGGGCCAGGCCGCGGTCCTCCAGCTTGAACAGCAGCTCCGGCGCCAGCGCGGCGCCGAACTGCCGCAGCGGGTGCTGGTGCTCCCATAGCCGCGCTTCCAGCGCCTGCCCAATTCGGTTGCCAGAGATGTGGCTGATAGAGTATTTGCAGATGACAGAGTGGTCATGCACGCAGCTCGAGAGGCGACCAATTCTAAGTAGCAGGGAAGGAGTAGAGCAGCTGGACGACTTGGCAGCAACTAGTAAAGGACAGAGTCAGGGAAAGCCAGCTCCAGCGCACGTGCCGGCACTTCCACGGATGCCGACAGGCTTCAGACACACAGGACTTCACCCTCAATGTGCCCAAACGGATGTTGCACGCGTGCAGATCATTAGAAGAAGCCAGACCTTGCAGAGGCGCAGCGCCAGCTCGGCGGTGGCGGACCAGCCGCGGCGCAGGCAGATCTCGAACACAGCTCGCGCTATGCGCGGCGCGTTCGTGGACACGTACATCATGTCCGCCGTGAGCGAGAAGCTCTCCACTCGCGCGCGCGACACAAACGCCTGCGGCGGTTGGTCACGCAGCGGTCGACATTGGCATCGCAGTGGTGACGTCAAGGTAAGGCCACTCGTGGCCCTCAGCTGCACGACAGGGGCGCCGCACCCAACATGCGATGCCGAATGCAACCTGCACAAGCATGGTCGCAGCACTGTTTTGGCAGTCTTCTGTGCATGCAGAAGCACCCGGCATCCGCAGCAAGCACATGCCAAGCATGCACGAAACAGACAGCCGGCACCTGGATGAGGATGCAGACTTTGCCCTGCTTGTTCTCCGGGCCGCCGCGCGCGTCGAAGGGGCAGGCGTCCGTCAGCAGCCGGTCCAGCTCCGGCAGCTCCTCCTCCCGCACCGCCATGTTCTCAAACTCCGAGGATTGCGCCACCATGGACAGCAGCTGCGGCCGCACGGACTCTGCTTCGCATGCCTTTATTTTGGCCTGCCTGCCGCGGCTCATGTATGAGTGTGTGCCACCGCCTGACGAATGCTCGGCTGGCATTGAGCCATTGCCCGACTCTGGCGACTCGCAGCAGAGCGCACAGGTACAGGCACACAATTCTGCAGGCTGCCAAGGCCTGATTGGTCTCAACCGCACACGCCAGAGGCTCGAGTCCAGCCTCCGAAAGCAGGACACTCGGTGCGATGGACAACTGTATTTGTTTGACAAAGAGTCCGCACCCGGGCCTCGTCCATGGTTTTGGTCAGCTGCTCGTTGAAGACGAGGATGGAGGCGTGGCGGATGTAAAAGTGGCTGGCCACGCGGCCCAGCTCCGTGACGTACAGCTGCCCCGAGCGCTCGTCGAAGCGCGCCATTTTGGAGCGCTCCAGCTGCCGCGCCGCGTCCGTGATCAGCGACCGCCTGCGCGCGTGCCGGGGAGGCAGGCAATGACGGATCTGACATCGTTCAACTTGCATTGCCCCTAGTGTGCGACGGGTCGACAGGTCCATGCTTGTCGGACCCTGCTGGAGAGCGCCGCGCATCAGCCCAAGACCGTGGCAGACAGCCGGATCAGAAGCGCCCCGCAGCCGTACAGTACGACGCATTCATCTGACAATGTTTTCATCTGACATCTGGATTTAAATGCCTCATACAGCACCTGCGGGAGTCGAGGCGCGGGTCGGCGGCGAGCTCCTGCCAGGTGACGCCGTACGGCAGCGGGTTCTGCATCATGCGCACGTACAGGTAGGTGTACGACAGCCACGCGCTCGCCTCCTTCACGTTCGTCACCGTGCCTGCGCGTCCGGGGGACAAGGGTCGTCTTGAGGGGTCGTCACTTGCGGTGCAGCGGGCGGAAGGCTGGTCAGGGACTGCTCGAAGCTCCATTGAGGCAGCCGCTGACGTAGCTTGACAGCTGCCTCCACAGTTCACAGGTTGCAGAACCCCGCAAGCTGCATGCCCTGCAGCCTCGACAAGGCCGCCGCGGCACCACCAACCAGGGGGCAGCCGACGCCCTGCCCTGTGGCCCCCTTGCGACAAGCAAGCCCACAGTCTGACAACTCACCCAGCACGATCTCCGCGTTGAGGTTGTCCACCAGGCCGCGCACGAACTGGGACTCGATGGGCAGCTGGTGGGTCAGCATGCCCAGGTAGTGCGCCAGCTTGTCGTGCGCGGTGATGATGATGCCAAGGCCGCTGTCCTCGAACTGGGGGCGCCCCGCGCGCCCAAAGATCTGCTGCACGTCCAGCATGCCTGCAGTTTTTGGAACATCAGGAAATGTCTGTACAAGGTGCAGTGTGCGGCGCGGCTGTTCAGACGTGATGGGTGCCATGGGTGGAGCGGCAGAGGCTGTTGGAACGGCCTGTCCGCATGCTGGAACCCACGGGTGAACCACGGTCAGTAACTGTCTTGGGGGTTGTAAACCAGTTGCGTACTTGCTGTTGATGCCGCTGTGGATCAGGATGATATCGCACGGAGTGTCTGGCTTCTGTAAAACGTCTCCCGTAAGGATTGCGCACCCAGGTCCTTGAACTGGCCGCTCTGCGCATCGTACAGCTGCGTGCCCTTGATGATGACGGTATGTGCCGGCAGGTTCACGCCCCACGCCAGCGTCGCCGTCGTGCACAGCACCTGGCCCAAGCAGAGCGAAACAGGTTTGAGCAGAGTTTGTGACGTCATGCGCAAGCCCGCTGCCTTACTGCTTCTATTCAACTGTTCAGACTCAGCGTCTGATAGGCGCACATAGCATGCCTGGGCCCAAACACCCTCCTATAGGAGAGCCCGCCGGGCTGCAGCTGTGACGATGCAGCACGAAGGCGAACGCATGCGGCAGAAGCATCAAAATGCCGACTGGCACCTGGATGAAATTGTTGCAGGAGAGGCGGTCCACAAGATCGCGTCAATGGATGCGCTTGGGCAAAACTTGTTTGGCAACGACACAATATGGAATGCAGCGTGCCGGACCAACCTTGATGACGCCGTCGCGGAAAAGGCGCTCAACCAGGTTGCGGTCGCTGCGCAGCATGCCGGCGTGGTGCATGCCCAGGCCGCCTGCCACCAGCTCCGCCAGCTCCCTGTGAGAGTGGGGAACACCACTCAGGCTGGCTGTGCGCGACCAGCTCCGGCAGCTCCCTGCAATCGAGGGCGGCTGGGCAGACTGGAAGGGGATGTCAGTACCACTCTGCGGTGGCAAAAGATTGAGCGCTGCTCCTGCTCTACAACAATTATTCTCGCTCGAATGAGGAACACTGTCTACCATACGCATCTGCCGACATCACGGTCCCAGACAAGAGCGCCCCGCGCTGGAGTTCGGAATCGAAACCACCCCTGTTGGTGCCGCTGGCGGCCCAAAACCGCAGTTGTCGGAGGGCTGTTGCACTGCACATGGGTTGCGTCCCGGGCGCACTTGTTGCGCGACTTCTTGACGTCCTTGCTGATGAAGCCCCACTGCGGGTGCTCCGTGACGTCAAATAGCGCGGTGTCGGAGCTGTTCTGCGCCTTCTGGATGATGGTGCGCCCTGTCTTGCCGGTGTCCTTGCGCGAGTGCACGAAGACCATGGCCTGGTGCCCCGCTCGCAGGCTCTCCGTCACCTGCCGGCACTAGCGCACGTGGTTTTGAAGACCGGATGCGACGACGGTAGACGAGCAGCATGTGTGGACATGAGCCACAGCTGAAGCCAGAGCCGTAGCCAGCGCCGGAGCCAAAGCTGGGCTGCCAACGAGACGAAAACCAAGCCAGATTGCAAGGTGGACAAGACAATCGAAACTCCAAAAGCCCCATGTTCATAATAGCCGACCTTCTCGTAGCACACGTCGTCCATGATGTTCTTGGCCTGCAGGATGTTGCGCTCGCTGACGCCGACGAACTGCATCTCCAGCGGCACCGGACGGTAGGAGGCGTCAAAGTAGAACAGCCCCGCGTCCACGCCCAAGAAGGATGCCACATCCTGCGCAGGGTGCAGGTGAGACCTCAACAATTAGGACGTTGATCTGGGACGCAAAGTCGTATCACCAACGGTCCTGCAAACCTGACACGCGCATGCGGACACAGTCGATGCTGAGTTGCTCGAGTTCTGCTCATGGTGAGGTCGCACACTGAGTAGGGCGCATACTGGGTACCTTGTAATTGGGCAGGGTGGCGGACAGCCCCACGATGCGAATCATGCTCTGGCTGGCCTCCACCTGCGCACGACCCGTCGCGTGACTGTTATCTGACTGTTGATTCTTGACAGAAAGAGCGCCGATACCCGGTGCATGGTGGGATGCATCCCAAAAAGGATGGTTCGTGAGTGCACATTGCACACCTGCCGCTGGGTGCGCGCCACCAGGGTCTCAATGACCGGCCCGCGCTCATCGTTCAGCAGGTGCACCTGCAGGCAGAACCCACCAGGCCTCTGCGAAGGGACATGCATCAACGAGAAGTTTGCATCGGGTAATGCGCACACAAGGAAGTCGCCGCGGCTGCGGCGTCCGTGTCCCGCAGACTCCACAGGACCCAGCAGGCTGCAAAGCTGCGCGGCAGGGTTGTGCCAGAACTGATGCATTTTGTTGAGGACGAGCAGCTAACTGGCAGGCAACGGCAACCTCGAAATGGGGCAAAGGACTGCATGTCGACAAAGCTGCATGGCGCAGTCTGAGTGCACTTGGACCTTACCTCGTCGATGATGAGCAGGCGGACCAGCGCAGAGACGGCGACGTCAGAGCCCTTGCGCGTGATGACATCCCACTTCTCAGGCGTCGTCACAATCATCTGCGTTTCCTCCATCTCGCGTTTCGTCAGCTGCATGTCGCCCGTCAGCTCCCGCACGTTCAGCCCTGGCGTGAAACCATTGGGAAGCCTGAGTTGCGAAAGCATCATCCCTGCAGTGCAGCCTTCATCCCGCGCTTGGTGTCTGGCAACCATCAGCAGAAGTCCGTTGGTTTGTCAGGTTTCTGGCTGCAGACCCCACGAGCCTCGCTGGCCACATGCGCAGCATCAAACGCATTGTGATGCGCTGAACAACACACACAACGCGCAAGTGCTCACAGCATTTCGGAGCGGCAGGATATTGCCAAGAGGCAGCAGGGCGGCCCACCCAGGGGCGCCAGGCGCTTGGCAAAGGCGTTGGTGACCTCCGCCGCCAGCGCCTTCATGGGCGCCACGTACACCACCTTGAAGTTGCTGGTCTGCGCAGGAAAATAGCTGAGGAATCGGAAAGGGAAGCCGTCGAGCCGAACAAAGCGAGCTGGAGGATGTCTTAAAAAGCGATCGAGTTGATAAGGGGAAAACAGTGACACCATCACCTTGATGTCGCGGTCTGTTCAGGCATGGATCGTCACACCGAATGCCAGACCGCTGAACACACAAGTGTGGTGGGCTGCTGTACAGCCTCAGCTGAGTCACATTGATTGGGGTTCTGCAGCGGCAGCCTTTGAGCCGCGTGCGGGCCGCGCCTGGATGATGCCGTCCGCCATGTTGGCGCCGATCTCGTGCAGCACCGCCAGCATGGCGATGTTGGTCTTGCCGGCGCCCGTGGGCGCGCAAACCAGCACATTCTCGTTGCTGCCGAAGGCCCTGTCGTAGATTTTGCTCTGGATGCGGTTGAGTGCCCTGCGTGCCGAGGAGGCAGAGGTTCGCTTGGCCATGGCACAGCTGAACTGTGTCTGCCCTATCACATCTGCATTTAGCACCCACACAAGGGTCGAGAGGGGATGTGTTCTGCATGCTCACTCGTAGCCGTCGAAGGCGAGCTGCGCCCACTCGGGCATCTCCCCGATCAGCACGCGCCGCTCGCCGGCCGGCGGCGTGCCCTTCTTCACCGCCGGCACAAACACCTCCTCGTACTTCTTGTGCACCCTGCGGCAGCAGTAGGGACCCATTTGGGAGGCGTTCCCTCCAACATCCTCCAGATGCATGAACCGTGGGCGCTCAACCCCAGGGAACCAACCCACGGGAATTGCACGGTGCTCGCAGATGCAAAGCAGCTGCATGTGTCTCTCAGAGCCAGATTGTGGGTGTCTGTGCACATGATCAAGCATGCGGCTGCCCTGCCGAAGACACAATGTACCGGTGACAGGGAGCCTCACTTGCGGCTCGTGCCCTTGGGGAGGGCGCCTCGAGTGCGCAGGCCGTCATTGCCGTCCCCGATCTTCAGCTCCACGCCTGCCAACAATACGACTGTAGCCTCAGCGCTGAGGCGCGCCCCCGGCAGCAGTTTCACAAACAAGAAACAGACCTGTCCAACCTGCCATACAGAGGCAGCGAAACAGCGAAACAGCGGTGAACAAGCTAGGGCAATAGCGACAGAGAGCATAGGAAAACAGATCCGTGCGCCAAGCGCCGCCGCCATTGCAGCAGCAGTGGGGATAGCCAAACAGACAGGATATTGAACAAGCTCCGTCTGAGTTTCGGCCCTTCACCGTTGTGGAAGCGCAGGGCGCCGCGCTCCGCGGTCGCATCCAGCTCCGCTTCCAGCAGCGCCTCGAAGCCGTTGACCAGCAGCCACTCCAGGTCCGGGTCGGCGCCCGCCCGCTCGGCACGCCGCCGGTCCTTGCGCTGCAGCTTGTCCAGCACCTTCTGGCTGGACGTCGTCACGCTGCGACCAGGTTACCAATGGCAGCGTGACACCCAGTGGCAGAATACCCAGTCGGGCATCGCGCTTCATTCTTGGGTTACCAAAAAAGAGCTTCGGCACACCGCTGCTCCTTGCGCTGCAGCTTGACCAGCACCTTCTGGCTGGAAGTCCTCACGCTGCGCGGGCGGCAAGCAGCGCATTGAGCAATCAGCTTGAGGTTTGAGTCATACAGGTTGTGATCACGCTTCATTGAGGAGATGGCAGCGCTGCTGGATCGTGCAGGGCAAGGAGCGCTTGCTGACTGCGCCAGGCTGCGGCGCAAGCTGCTGAATATAGTCGACCAGAAACCGGCATCATTGCCCGGCGAATGCTGCCACGAAGGCTGCTTCCTGCGCATGAAAACTCTGCATGCACCTGCAACAGGGGGTTGCCACACAGGTCCAAGTTCCTGCAGATGCCGCACACCTGACGGTGGAGCCGTAGGTGGGCATGGCGGGCTGGTCCCGCTCCTCCTTCTCACGGAGCGCTGCGATGGCGCGCCGCAGGTTGGCCGCCAGCGGCCGCCGCTGTTCCACCAGCACCTGTGCAGGATGCTTTGGTTCACCAGTCATCCCCCACATGCCAGGCTGTGGCTGTGGCTGGCATCATCTGGGCGGTTTGGCACGTGCCTGAAAGTGCGATGACCTACATGAGGTCAGCTGATGCATCAAAGATGCCAAGTGGCCCTGGAGAGCATGCAGCTCGAGAACCGGCTTCAGGACTGACATGTATGACTGATCCCCGTGAAAACCCTTGCCTGGATGGCGTCGAAGAAGTCGCAGCCGAGCATGTTGAACAGCTCGGCGGCGAGATCGTCGCCGGAGCGGCCGCCCAGGGCTGCCGTCGCGACCGTCGTCGCCAGCGAGGTGACGTCGGCGCCCTCAAAGGCGCCACTGTACTGCATGCACCAGTCCGCCAGCCACCTGACGCCCACCTGCGCATGGCACAACCTTGCATGGTTCAGCGCAAACTCGTGTGCCGTGAGCTCTTTGCTGGATGAACGGACAGCCCTGGGACCTGCCGACGACCTTGGACGAACAAGACCGCGGGTGCAGCTGCGTGTGACATGCGCAATGCCTGCTACCTAACCCTACCTTGCTCTCGGGCTGCTTGGGGCCGTACTCCTGGGCGTCATCGTCGTCTGACAGGTGGCCGCCTGGCGCGCCGCCGCCGGCGGGGCCCTGCATCGCCATGAACATGCCGCGCACAGACTCCACAGACGGCTGCCCGGCGTCCGTGAGCCTGCAGCACAGTGCGCGTGTTCGGTGATGAGGCTGCCTGCGAAAGTACACATGCGCGGGGTGTCCCTGAGCCTGTAGCATAGTACGTGGTGTGTATCGGTCCGATCAAGCTCAGCAGCCGGCAGGAAGAGCGCTCGACTGCGAAGTGGACCCAGTGTTTTTCATTCACCTGGGCTGCATGGGACCAGCGGAGCCCGAGCCGGCGCCGCACATTGCAAGCACCGCCTCATCAGCGCTCGCGTATGTTCGCGGTTGTTCAAAATTCAAGGAGGCGCCGTACGCTGCCGCTGCTGGACCTGCGCCTGAGCCCGGCACAGGCACGGCAGGTGCGGCGCCGCCGCTGCCGCCGCCTGCAGGCTGGCCGCGCTTCTGGGCATGCCCCATCAGCGTGCGCGCCTGCTGCACGAGGTTCGGCAGGGCAGCGTCGTCGATGGCGCCCACCCCTGCCACAAGCTTCCGCCTGTTGTCGAAGCAGTGCAAAGCAAAATGTGAACGGCATTGGAAGTCCTCGTTCGTGCATGCTTATCAACAGGCACTCGACCGCTAGCCCGCAGAAAGCGCTCATTATATCGATGATGTCAAGGCAGGTCGACGAGCAGAACATGTGCAAGGCGCCGTAGCTGCCAGGCAGCAGTCAGCACCGCGCAGAATGGCGCTTTGCAAAGGGCTTCATGCAGAGTCCACCTAATGGGCTCCATCGCCACTGTGCTGCCGCGGCCATGCAGCTGCTCTGGCGGCGGCAGCTGTTGCAGCACGACCCACGCCGCGGCCGCTGCCGCCTGCACCTCCTGCGACGACGCCTCGCCGCCCAGCAACGTCGACACCGCCGCCAGGTACCGCTCATAGGCATCGCGGCCCGCTTTCGGCGCGCGCGCCCAGGGGCCGAGGATCGACGCCGCCAAATCCGACGTGCCGACACGCGACCCCTGCGATTTGTAAAGGCGTGCAACTCTGATGCGGGTTTCAGAGTTGATGAAGCGCGATCGAGGCCACCATGCATGTACGGTGCAAGGCATATGCCGCACTTGCCTGGCCTGCGGCAAGTTGTGCGCGCTTCTGGTTCAGCAGCGCGCTGCGCTGCACGTGTTGCGTCTCGAGACTGGCCTGCCCGGCTGCTCCGCTGGCGGCGAAGGCGCGCAGCATCGTGGTCAACCGTGGTGGCGCCTACATGGTGTGCACAAAGTCGGCGTCAATGCACTGACGGTGATGCCGAGGATGTTGCGAGAAACGAGAGTAAACATTCACTTTACAAGCGAGATAATATAGGCAACGCTAGCGCGCGGAGCAAGCGATGCCGGATGAGTTCGACACCCAGGATCGCCCAAAAGGCATGCACCTGCAAGTTGCTGCCATCGCCTCCAGCACCCTCTCCACGCCCCATGGAGAACGCTTCTCACTTTGATTGCGGATTTTCTCTCCTCTCACACCGCATGCAGCACTGCTGCGCGAACATCGAAAGTGATGCTGGCGAAACAGAGCCCTCATCCGAAACATGTGTGCATGTGACCGACAGCATGTATGGCACAACTGCGATTGCAAGCGACGCTTTCGAACACAAGGTCGAAGCACAGCGCGCGACTTCTGCGTACCCAGACCCAGCCTCTAGACCACACCTCGGAGCAAGGGTCTGAGCCCATCGTAGCAAAGACTGTTCTGTTCAAACCACAAACTCGCACTGCCAGCATCCTAACCATCTGTTGAATGATAAAATGATATGATAGACGTCAAAGTGCTACGACGACAGCTGTGTTGTCTTGCCACGTCCGCCAGATCTGAGCAGGAACACGGTCGCACCGGTCACTGCCGGTCGCCAACAGTCCGCCAAACTGTGCCTAAAAAACTGAGAGGTGGAGCTTGAAGTCCCACTCGACACGTGCCTTCTCCAGGGCGGCTGCGTCGGCTGCGGCTGGCTCGCTGCCGCGCCGCGCCACAAGCAGCCGCCCGACCTTCTGAACTGTTGCGGGCTTCAGCCCGAAGGCCGCCTCCAGGAAATACGCCGCCGCCGCCAGCCGCTGCCCCAGCTGCGGGATGGCTGTCGAGAGGTCGATCGAGGTTTTGAACTCAGCAACGTCCACGTACACGTCTGAGCTGCCTGACTGTATGTCGACCTGGCCACGGCAGTCGAACTGCAGCTGCTCCGCTGGCAGCCGTAAGTCACTGATGCTGGCCATCGCGTAATTGGAGGCAAGGTAGAACCCCGGGCGGGCTGCCGCGTTGAGGCACATGATGCCAGCGCCCTCCGGGCGCATCAGCTCCCGCGCCTGCCGAGGAGGCAGAGTGACGGTGAGTCCGCGGTAACAAGTGGTCTGAGCGAATCTCGAGATGAGGCGGCGGCGGGTAGTTGATGCATCTGAACCAGTCAACACACATGAGGGGAAAATCACAGTGCAAGCAAAGTCCTCCGGCGCCATGCGCATCATTGCACACCTTCTCCTCGTCAGAGGCGCACGCCTGCACCTGCAGCAGACATGCCAGGCTCGAGTTGATGCATCTGAACCAGTCAACACACATGAGGGGAAAATCACAGTGTAAGCAAAGTCCTCCGGCGCCATGCGCATCATTGCACACCTTCTCCTCGTCAGAGGCGCACGCCTGCACCTGCAGCAGACGTGCCAGGCTCGTCCGCACCGCCTTGTCATCGCAGGAGCCGATGAAGGCGCCCAGCGCGGCTGGCTGGCACTCGTCGTCCACAAACCAGGGCTGCGTCAGCAGTCCGTTGCTCTGCAGCACCTCTTGGAAGGCGCGGAGTAGTCGGGCAGAGATGTTGTCCTGCACGAGTGCCTTCACCACGTAAAACACATCAGCCGGACTAACAATATTCGAACTAGGCTCCAATCTCCAATTGCTCAAGCCCTGCAGTGACATCTCGTGTCAGCACACTGCCAGGGGGACTGCATACATCAGACTCGGCAGACGGATAGCAGCAGGACTCGGGCAGTGCACAGCAAGCGCCGCTTAGTACGTGGTGAGTTGAATTCAGGTTGGACCTGGCAAACGCGCAAGACGATGGCGAGGCCTTCCTCCAGCGGCGCCCGCCGCCGGATGTCCGACTGCAGAGCGGCATTGGGGATGAGGCGGATCATGTCCTGCAGGGACACTGCCAGCAGCGGCTCCACATATGTGTCGCCAAACTGCCGGGCGGCTTTGCGCCGCACGCGGTCCTCTTCTTGCGCCACACTGCTGCACCACGACCGCCAGCTGCGAATGCGAACGCGACACACACATGGTGTCAAATAAGCATACGTGGCTCGCACATTCATTGCCGAGACAAGTCGCAGGTCACAGGCCAAGGTCCCAAAGCAACCTCACATGACACATCGTTAACGTCCCAGACTCAACATGCCCAGGCCCGCCTGCTTGTTGGTCGCAGTGACCTGCTTGTTGGTCGAAGTGACCTGCTTGTTGGTCGCAGTGACCTGCTTGTTGGTCGCAGTGACCTGCTTGTTGGTCGCAGTGACCTGCTTGTTGGTCGCAGTGATCTGCTCGCGTAGGTCCTCAAACCCACGCCTCACCTCCTGCGTCAGCTGCTGCAACCGGAACCCAACTCCCCTGCATCCAGAGTGAACGAAAAAGCATTACGCGTCAGTGGTGTGTTTCAGCGTGGCACATCGCTCTGGCTCAGCCAGTGCAGCGATCAAACAGGATCTAGCTGCACACAGACACACTGATTCCACCTGGAAGCCCCAAGACAACTTTGCATTCATACCCGGTCGCAGGCCGCCGCGCTTGCGCGCGTGTCCGCACGCTGGGCCGCTGAGCGTATCTTTGCGCTCTGCAGGGGGTACTGGCAGCCGCTAGCCGCAACATCAGCGACGTGAGCTGTCGAGCTGAGTGAGGTACTGGAAATGCTGACACTACGATGGGAATGCGGGCCTCCGAGTCCCTCGCAAAGCCTTGTCACAAATGGCTCAAGTATTCGAGGAGTTCCAATGACTGCAAGCCTCAATAAGAAGCATGTTGTCGAGAACGCCGCACGGAGTGACGGAGATGAGGCGAGGGCAAAACCCTGACCATACTCGTACACGTACGCCGTAGCCTGACCCGTCAGCAATGCAAATGCTTGCTCCGACAGCATTTGTCCATGTGTGGCACAATCACGCTTCCGGAGACAATCCGGACGCGAGCCGGAGGAAAGCCTCCTTGTGGAATCCTTGTGGAGGGACACCGGGCCGCGGCTCTGCAGATGTTTGAAATATTTCAGTTATCTTTGTGACTGGCCTTAAGCACGCCTGTGCATGTCGCAGCTGATTGCACTACTGCAGTGAGCATTGTGTTGCAGCTTGAGATTTTCTGGGCTGTAATGCTTGGAGGAAAGGACAGTGCTCATGGCACAGCTGGATGACAGTTCAGACGCCTCAGGCCAGAACAAGCGCACCCTGCGCGCCCGGCAGCCCGTGACATACAAGAACAACGTGAGTGCTACTGCTGGATTGCTCGAGTCCAGGGCAGCTGATGACAGATTCACCCCAAGCGCATGCGGCAGAGGCGCCATTACCACTGACCCCATCCGACACCTGCACAAGCGCCGCTGCTCATCCCGGTGCCGCAGTCCGACTACGTTGACCTTGGCGACTCGGATGAGGAGCTGCGCGCCGAGAAGCGGGCGCGCCTGGACAACCCGGCGCCCAGCGATGCGACATTGGACGCAGAAACCGCCTGGGCGCTCGGCTTCACGCCAACGACAGTGACAACCGAGGAGGAGGATCTGCTGCCCGCCGACGGCGACGAGGGCGTGTACACCAGGGTGGGACATGTTGATGCTTTGCTCCAAGAAACTGCCGGATAAGCTGAAGTGCCATGTTCTAACAGTTGCAGTCGACCGGTTGGTTTGAGATGTTCGATCTAATAGAATGCAGCTGAAGCTGTGTTGCACGGCATGATGTGACGTTCGTTGTGGTACGGGTGTCTCCACATTGTGCCAAAGCCGATGCTGCTTTCGCAGGTGCGCAACCATGTGCTGACGAAGTGGCGGGAGGATGTCTCCAGGTGAACCGCTCGCTCCTGTGGTAAATTTGCGCACAGTCGGTGACAATGAGATTCGATGCGGTGTGCTGATGCGCATCTTCACCCTCCCCACTGCAGGTGGCTGTCGGAGGCGGAGGCGGCCGCCGGCATCTGGCACCGCCACCACGCGTATGTCACGGTAGCATGGCACTTCCTGAACGACTCCGGGTACATCAATTTTGGCGTGGCGCCGGACATCACCGCCAAAGTGATGGCCAGGCCCGCCAAGCGCGGCGCGGTGGTCATTGTAGGCGCTGGCATGGCAGGTGAGCCGTGCTGAAAAGTACAGGCACACGCTGCCGTGCTTTGCCAAGTTCCTGTGACGCTGATGTCCAGGACGCTTGTAAGATTGGCATCTCGGACGATGGAGCATGCGCACTGTGCTGGTGTTCACCCTGGTCTCATCATGTAACCTCGCACAGGGCTGGCTGCTGCGCGGCAGCTGCGCGCCTTCGGGCACCCGGTCATCATCCTGGAGGGCAATGCGCGTCCGGGCGGTCGCGTGTACACCAAGCGCCTCGAGGTAGGCTTTTCACTCTCGGTGTCAGCGCTTTCAGGCTTCGGGCCGGCGGGAGTTGCTGTCCAGAATGCGGCAGGAGGCCACGCAAGTACGAGCTCTCTCAAGTACCCGGTTGCAACGGCCGTTTCTGCATGTGCTGAGCGCCGCCCGCCATTCCATGGGGCCTCCTTCTCTGCGCGTCGGGGCGGCTGCGCGGTGGCCTTTGTGACGGCGCGAGCGCGGCGGCGGACGTGGGGGGCAGCACCGTGACGGCCATCATCCTGACGGGCACGCCCCACAGGATATGACAGCTCTCCTGTGGGCTCTCAGGGCGGCGGCTCGAGCGCGGTGGCAGACTTGGGCGGCAGCATCCTGACGGGCATCGACGGCAACCCGCTGGCGGTGCTCGCGCGGCAGTTGCGCATCCCGCTGCACGCCATCAACTCGGAGGGGGTGCCCCTGTACTGCTCCAACGGCAAGGAGGCCAACCGGCGCCTCGACCAGCAGGTGCTCGGTGCCCCCGGGTCGCTCCTCGCGCCGGGGACCATACGAAGCAGGATTCTGCGCACCGTGGCAGCCTGTCGTCTTGTCCCGCTGCCTTTTCACTCTTTACAGGTGTGCAGGCCCTCCACGTGTCTTCTCTGGCATCTTCAGGCCGCGCGGTGGCTCTCAGGATACAGAGCCAGCGCACCACGAAGAGGCTGCGCCGCCCTGTGAGCAATGCCGTGGGGACGCCCTGTCGGCACTGCCTCCCAGGCCGCAGCGCGTGAGCAGATGTAGCCGGAGGCATCACGCGATTCAAACAGCGAGTCAGCCCCTGCAGAAGCGAACGAGGGCAATTCAGTGCTGCCGCCCGAACCGCACAGGTGGAGCAGATGTACAACAAGCTGCTGGACGAGTCGGACCGCTTCCGGGAGGACATGGGCGACATCACTGACAACGTGTCGCTCGCCACCGCGCTGGAGGCCGCCTGGGAAGAGCTGCCCACGCGATCAGGTGCCTTTTTGGGAGATGAAATCCACGCAATGGCAGATGAGGCAGCAGGCCGGCGGTCGCGGGGCGTACGCAGCCCCCTGCTCGGCGGCCAACGACTGCACGGGCACTGCTTCTGCACCCGGACCGGATGGGAAGCGCATGCGCACCTGAGCGGGCATGCGGCATCATGCGACCTCCTCATAGCCTGCAACTGCACACCTACACCAACGTTGCCCGTGCCTGCTGCAGGGCAGCCGGAGGAGCGGCAGCTGCTGGACTGGCACATGGCCAACCTGGAGTTTGCCAACGCGCAGCTGCTGCGTCGGCTGTCCATGCGCAGCTGGGACCAGGACGACCCGCACGAGGTGCCCGGCATCCATGCCTTCCTGCCGGGTGCGCCGCAGGAGTTTGCAGGAATGTATCCCTTAGCCTCCTTGAATTGCGGTCTTGGTCAGGGCATTGACGACGAATAAAAGAAGGGCTGCCCATCACCCATACCGTGTTGCCGGGTGCGCCGGCGCCGCATCTCCGGGTGAGATGCTGAGCATTCCACATAGGAGGCATCACTTCGGCAGAGGTTTTAAAAGGACCCTCACGAGGTGCCCGGCACCCAAACCTTCCTGCCAGGTGCGACACAGCTGCCTCTGCCTTGGTGAAACGCTGCCTCGGCAGGGTGCTGGCGACCCTCAAGAGCCACCCGGCACCCACCCCTTCCTGCCCGGTGCGACGCGGCCGCCTCTGCTTGCCAAACCTGCTGACCGGCTTCACTCCCAGGGCTGCGCTTCGCGCAGACTCCCAACAGGTGGCTCAAGAGGCGCCGAATGCGCCTGCCAGCGTGGGGCAGTTGAAGCCATCAAAGTGACTCAGCTACTCTGCAGCAGGTCATATACCCCCAGGGGCACCTGTCGGCCGTGGCCAGCACTCTGGTGCGTCACGACGGCTTGACCCTCGACAGTGACAAACGCAGGCGGCAACATCCGGCTGGTGGAGGCTCTGGCAAAGGGCATCCCCATCTTCTACAACCATGTGGTGTCGGGCATCGACTACTCCGAGGCAGGCGTCACCGTGCACACTGCACAGCAGTCGTTCACAGGTGCTGTTCGTGTTTGTTGTCCTTGTGACCATTTGCATGCAAAAGGCTACTGCTGGTGCGTGTCACAGAAGCAGGCTGGGAGCTGCAGCGAGACAGCCCCTGCTGCGCAACCCCAGCCTCCAGTCACAGGAAGCGTCGGCAAGACAGCTTGCCGGCAGCTTGATGAACGAGTCCAGGTCCGGATGGTCATATCAGCCCGCGCCATCCTGACCACGAGGGGGGTTGCGACTGCAGCGGAGGCGGCGCTGGTGACGGTGCCGCTGGGGGTGCTGAAGAAGGGCTGCATCAGCTTCCAGCCGCCGCTGCCGCAGCGCAAGCAGGAAGCCATTGCCCGCATGGGCTTCGGCATCCTCAACAAGGTGGGTGCTTCCTGTGTGGTGCACACTCAAATCCAGAACGCCCCAGGGGCGCCCTCATGTGCTGTTCCCGTCCTGAGGCAGGGAGCCAGTGCTGTGGCCCGTGACTTCACGTGAATCTCATTCTCTCTGTGCATCCCGAACGTCCATCCTCTTCCGTCTCGATTCCGTGGCAGGTCATCCTGCTGTTCCCGCGGGAGTTCTGGCCGAAGGACGCCGACATGTTTGGCCGCGTGGCCGAGACCACCGCCGAGCGCGGCGAGTTCTTCCTCTTCTACTCCTACGCCGACCTGGCAGGTACTTGTCAGTTGTATTCACAGTTGTATTCCTGATTTTACACGAATCTCCTGCGCTTTACAAACTCCTGCTTCATTGCTCATGGGAGGCAGCCCAGCCTGCTGCTCCACGCCTGTGGCGGAGTCCAGCTACACGAAGCGACATGCGTGGTGCCAGCATCTCCCACTCAACACGCCAAGCACTGGGCAGCTCACGACTGCTCCGAACCACATTGCGTCACATGCGCATCAGCGCATGCGGGACGTAACGTCAGGTCGTGCACTGCGAGCACGTGCTCATGCCCAAGCTTCCGTGCCCCTGCCAGGTGGCTCCAGCTGACATCTGCCGCCCCAAACCCTGACCAAACAATTGGACCTGCTTGAGCCAGGCGGCCCGCTGCTGGCGGCGCTGGTGTCAGGCGATGCGGCGGTGGAATTCGAGAAGCAGACCCCGGACGCCATTGTGGCGCGGGTGCTGGCCGTTCTGGAGCGCATCTTCACCCCGCGCGGCGTCCGTGTACCTCAGCCGCTGCAGGTGCGTGCGCCTGGTTCCGCATGCTGGGGACGCGGGGTCTGGATCTCGCCCGCAGCATGTCCCTGCCCATGTCATCTTGGTGTGAACCTGCGTCACGCTGTCACTGCCCGCCCTTGCGCTTGTCTCACTCACAAGGCTCTGCACATCTGGCAGAGCCTTGTGAGAGGACGCACACGAGGGCAGGCAGAGACAGCGCGCACGCCGCCGCGCTCAGAGCGTCAGCTGGCTTGCCATGTCAGCGGGTGCCCAAAGTGCATCGAGCACCCGGTCCCGAAGCCTCCGGCAAGGTGCAAGCAACTGCCAGTGCGCAGGCTGTGTGCACGCGGTGTGTGGCGGTGACCCGACGGCCCGGTGGCAGCTGTGCCCGCTTGCGCATGGGCACCTCGGAAACCGCTCAGAGAGAGGGCGCCTGAAAAGGGAGTGCCTCCAATTGCAGGCGGTGTGCACGCGTTGGGGCTCCGACCCGATGGCGTACGGCAGCTACTCCAGCCTGTGCGTGGGCAGCGCCGGCGGCGAGGACTATGACGCGGTCGCGGACTCCGTGGGCAGCCGCCTGTACTTCGCCGGCGAGGCGACCACCAAAAAGTACCCCGCCACGATGCATGGCGCCTTCTCCACCGGCCTGCGTGAGGCGCGCGCTTCTCAATGACTTCCGGATCCTGAGCCTGCCACGACCACAAGGCTGCTGGCTGCATGCCTCTGAGAGCTCAACACCCTGGTGTGCCTCCAGTGCCTGGGTGTCACGCTGCATTGATGTCTGGAGTTCACGTGTCTGCCCGCTGTGAGACCCGCCTAGTCACCGCGCCCCTGTGTCGTCCTGGCTCTGTCACAGCGTCTGCAGCCACGACGAGCCATGTCTGCCCTTGTGTCAAAACAGGTACTGTGCAAGAAGTACTCACAGAAGTCTCGTCCGCGGCAGCTCAGCCGCTGCGGCATGCGCTGCTGGGACTGTGCCGACTGTCGTGGACCGTGTGCTGCAGGCCGCCAACATCAAAGCGACGCTGTCGAGGCGGGCGGCGGAGGCGGCGCTGCTGCGCAAGCGGCTGGACGCGCCCGCCACGCCCTCCCTGCCGGAGGCCAAGCCTCACACCGCGCAGCAGGCACGTGGCCAGAGGCTGATTGAACGCCCGGGGTCGCACCTCCATTCATGGGGCAGACATCAGGCTCTGCAAACCCTACCATTTGGTTTTGGCCAAACGTGCGCTGTGGCTGCGCGGCGTCGTGATTGGTCTGAGAGTCGCATGGAGTCGGATCATTTGCCAGCTGCATTGAATGTGTCTCAAATGTGCAGTGTGCACGGCTGGACAGCAGTTCAGTGTGCACTGGTTGCGGCAAGAAGGGGGCCGAGCGCGGTCAGGCGTTTGGGAGACAAGCTTGTTGTCGGACCCCATGTTCGCAGAACCTGCAAGCACGGGACGGACTTCCCAGGTCGAACATCGAGCTCCGAAACCATCAGCGGAAGCATCACTGTCTGGAGTCCGAACCTCGCAGGAGGCGCGGGAGGCGGCGTCACGGCGCGCCGCCTCCAAAATCGGACATGGTTCCCGAAACGATCAGCGGAAGCATCTGTGTCCTCAAACATTGCAGGAGGCGCGGGAGGCGGCGTCACGGCGCGCCGCCGTCCAGCGCGCTGCGGAGCTGGAGGCGCTGCTGGACGCGGCCTTTGGCGACCCCGGGCGCCCGCCGGACCTGGAGTTCGGCTGCTTCGCCGCGGTGCTGGGCCCGGCGGGCAGCGGCTTCGAGGGCGAGGCGCTGCTGCGCATCGACACAGGTGCATGACACATCGCCTGTTTTGCTGCGGTCACAGCGCCAGCTTTGAGTGTAGGCGCTGCCCGTGGCGGCCGTGCTGTGGTTGCAGACAGCCTCGAGCGGGCTTGCCGACGGCTGCGAGTGTCGGAAACGCCTCCGGAAGCACCTAAGGAAGCCCCTTCCTAGAACCGAAGTGCCCATGCCCCCGCAGGCGATGCACGCGGCGGCTCCCGGCGGCACCTGCCCATGTTCGTGCAGCTCACGGCGCACCAGGCCACCATGTGCGCCTCAGCTTTGCTTCATCTGAAATCCGCAGTGCCGCTCAGCCGCGGCATAAGCTTTCGATATCTCGCACACTGACATGCAAGGGATGCATGGCTGGAAGGTCTTGAGCTCCAGCATGCAAGCTGCGTCACACCAGGCATGCGTCGCGGCTGTGATGGGGCTGCAAGACGGGCCTCAAAACATCTCGAGCCGCCCGCCGTGAAGTGATCCTGGATGCCCAACGGCAGGCTGCGGGACATGCGGGGCGGCGACGACGCGCGCATCGACGCGATGACGGGGCCAATGGGTGTGAAACTGGTGGGGCGGCCGCCGCTGCCGCCCCGGGCGGCGGACCTTCTGAAGGCGGTGCTCATCGCCCGTGGCACGCCGCTGCCTGTGCCGCAGTCGGCGCCGGCACCGCCGGCCGCCGCTGCACAGCAGCTGCCGGCAGCGTCCGATCAGGGGCCACCTTCAGCGGCGCGGCTCGGCCATGCTGTAGCACCGCAACTCGGCCAGCCTGCAGCGGCGCCACAGGTGCCGCCCAGGGGGCCTCAGCCAGTGGCGGCAGCGGCGCAACCTGCCGCGTCTGCATGGCTGCCCCTGCGGCCACCTGCAGAGGTGCCACAGGTGCAGCCACAACTGCCAGATGTCGCCGCTGCCTGGCCGGCCGCGCAGGCGGCTGCGCAGGCGCTGCACCACGCGCCTGCGCCTGGAGCATGGGTGCCTGGTGGCGTTGCAAATGGCCCTGCGGCCACTGGTAGCACGGCGGCACCCACTGCCAGCAGCCAGCCGGCCCTGAGGCTGCCAGCGGCGATGCATCCGGATGCCATTGCGGCATGGCTATCGGCGCAGATCGCCGCTCGGTCAACGCCCGCACCGGCCGGCAGCGCGTGGAATGGAAGTGCGGCAGAGGCAAGCGTTTCGGTGCCGCTGCAGGCACAGCAGCCGGCGCAGCAGCCGGCGCAGCCAGCGCAGCCGGGCTCTTTTGCTGCGTTGATGACGATGCCGCTGGAGGAAGCACTCTCCCCTCCACCCAGCAACACCAGGCAGCCGGGTGCGGGGGCAGCGCAGCATGCTGCAGCGGACGACAGCTTCAGCAACCCCGGTCTCTAGACCCTGCTCTGTCCATTCACGCATACCTTGTACAACATTGGGTTCACAATCGACAGGTTGTGATTGTTTTCTGAGAAGCAGGCTTTGGGCAGAGCGAGACGGTGTCTCCGGAATCCGCCACCCTGGTGCGCAGCCACTAAGTTCAGACTGTGAAGCTTTGGTCGTCTCATGACCTCATTCACTGCGAGAGTTCACTGGCGAACGGCTGCAGCAACGGTCGCATAGCGGCTGCACAGGGTTCCGGAGTTGAGAGGCGCCAGGAGCCCAGGACAGTTCCGCCGCCCGAGTCTACAGCGAGAGTCCCGCAGGCCGAACTTGCTTGCAGATTGCAACTTGGCCCTGCCGCAGCCCTTTGAGCAGTTGCGACGACAAAACACAGCATCAGTCGCAGCGCTGTCGAACCTTTGTGTGTCCCTCATTGTTGCTGCGCCCTCTGCTTACCAGGACACTCGGCGTGTCTGCTGCAATTGTACACGTTTGAACCAGCACGGTGGTATAGCTCTCGTGATTTGAAGCGAGTCGCATCGTTCTGTATCTCCAGCTTGGCACGGTCATCAGCTGCATCGAGCCCGACGGGAGTAGTGCCACTGCCTACTGCACGCAGCGCCGGCTGCTCAATCCACTCTAGTTTTGGGCAAGCAGCACGCAGTGAGCCGGCTGCCATCGCACTTGTGCAGCCGGTCGGCAGGACATCGCTCAACACGAGATCGCGGAGCTGAAGGTATGTGGCCATGAAGGTGAAGGCCATCAACCGCAGCGAGGAGGCATGCACGCGCGAGCGGTCGCAAGACCTGCGCAAGGTGAGGAGCCACAAATTCGTGGCTGTTTCATTTTCTTGCTGGAATTGACCGCTCTGCTGTGTTTCAATCACAGCGCAGCAGACCATCCAGCATTAACGCCCCCTCGTCGGTGGCATGACTGAAGCTGCTTTGCTGGGGGCTGCTGAGTCTCCAAGCATTCTGGTGATGCAAGGTGCACCGCAATCTGGACCCGGCGCTGCACCCGCACGAGAAGGCCATCGAGTACACCCGGGCGCTGAATGCCGCAAAGCTGCAGCGCGTCTTTGCCAAGCCCTTCCTTGGGGCGCTGCCGCACGATGACGGCGTCACGGCGCTGGCGCGCAATCCCGCGCAGCTCAACAGCCTGGTGTCCGGCACAGCGGACGGCACCGTGCGACTGTGGGATGTCGCGGCGCAGCGCTGCCTGCGGCGGCTAGAAGGTGGGCGTCTGAAGCGGGCGTCGCAGACCATATTGCACCACAATGCCCTGTGGTGCAAAATGTCATGGCAGCTCACTGTCTTCTGAGCCTAAGCCTCACACAGCTTGGTGCTGCAAGCAAGCGAAAGCGCGGCCAGCAGAATCATCACCATTAACACGGATCCGGCTTGGATTGGCGCGCATGCCACACAAGGGCGCTAAAGGGCATCGCAGTCGCGCCTGGCGGCCTGAGATTTAGTGAGTCCAATTCGCAGGGCACACGGCGGCTGTCAAGGGTGTCGCCATCGCGCCCGGCGGCGAGACGGCGGTCTCCTGTTCTACAGACGCCACAGTGCGGCTGTGGAAGCTGCCGTATGCGCCCTTCCATGCGGGCAGCGTGGAGGAGACGGATCAGGCGGTGCTGCAGTTTCAGGGCGCGCACGGCTTCAGGTGGGTGGCGCTTCCGCCGCTCTGTGGGGGCATCCTTATGGGCGTCCCCTGGAACAAAGCAAACGCACATGCGGGCACTCGATGTCATCTGCGGCCGCATGGTGAGCCGGCCCTGACTAGTCAATCGCCGCCGTGCGAGGCTCCAGAGCTCGCTGGCATGTCTGCTGAGATCGATCTGAAGGACGGCACACAACATCGCCTGTGCTCCTCACGCGGTGCCAATGGGCATGATCAGCCGCTGGAAGCTCGGGGAACACTGTGCGCCACCCATCGCATGCGGCACTGACACTTCTGATCTAGCTGCAGCGAAATATTTACGGCCCACACACCATGCAAAGCTGCGGATGATGAGAAAACTGAAGATATCCGTTGTCTGAGGGGATCAGATGCTGGCTCCTGTGCGGACAACATTCTGAGCTCCAACTGACGCAGCACCCAACCTGCGACCTGCCTGACGAACGATATCGTTTGCCTGCCTCTCTTTTCCGCTCTACTGGAATCACGGCTGCCTGATCGCTGCGGGTGATGAGAAAACTGAAGATATCCGTTGTCTGAGGGAATCAGATGCTGGCTCCTGTGCGGACAACATTCTGAGCTCCAACTGACGCAGCACCCAACCAGCGACCTGCCTGACGAACGATATCGTTTGCCTGCCTCCCTTTTCCGCTCTACTGGAATCATGGCTGCCTGATCGCTGCGGGTGATGGGAAAACTGAAGATATTCGTTGTCTGAGGGGATCAGATGCTGGCTCCTGTGCGGACAACATTCTGAGCTCCAACTTACGCAGCAATCAATTGGCCCAGCCACCCTGCAGGGGCCCTATTCGCAAAGGGCCACCCTCATGCGCCTGTGCTTCTTGCAGGGCAGCCTGCCGTCGACTGCCCGCCGCACACACGGTTGCTCATGCAGCCGTCTCTGACACCGCAGGGGCATCGACCACCACTGGCGGGACGATGTGTTTGCTACTGCCGGCGCCAAGGTGGATGTGTGGAGCCATGAGCGCTCGGAGCCGGTCAGCACCTTCACGTGGGGAGCTGACACCATCCACTCTGTGCGCTTCAACCCGGTGAGCGGTCCGCTGCAATGGCTCCACGACATGTCGCGTGCTGTGGCCCCGACTCACTCCTGACCCTCGGCAGCGCTCGAGAGCTTGCGGTCGCCACGCCTGGCGGCGCGTCCTGCTCCACCACTTGGGCAGGATAGCACCGCAGGCGGTCCGACTCGCATAGTCATCAACATGTCCGAGTGAAGCACCGTCGCTGGACGCACACCGCGCCGTCGCTGGCTCACAGGCGGAGGCGGACATCCTGGCGACCACGGGCAGCGACCGCTCCATCGCGCTGTACGACCTGCGCTCCGGCAAGGCCATCCGCAAGCTCATCATGCAGACGCGCACAAACTCCGTGGCGTGGAACCCCATGGAGGCCTTCAACTTCGTGGCGGCCTCGGAGGACTGCAACCTGTACTCCTACGACATGCGCAAGCTGGGCGCCGCGACCTGTGTGCACCAGGTGTGCGCTGCAGCAGAAGCCTGTCAGAACCCATTGTGTCCGATGGCGCCTCTCTTCAATTGCGGCCTCCGCATGCTGCGCTGGCATTCCTCCTCTCTCAGGCACCCTGCCCATAGTCTTCCAGGCAGCCAAAAGTGCAAAGTCCCAATCGTATCCCGCATTCTGAGGCCGCTCGTTTGCCGCCGCCCGCAGGATTTTGTGTCGGCGGTCATGGACGTGGACTTTTCGCCGACGGGGCGCGAGTTTGCCGCCGGCTCCTACGACCGTTCCCTGCGCATCTTCTCCCATGCCGGCGGCCACAGCCGAGAGGTGTACCACACCAAGCGCATGCAGCGCGTATTCGCCGTACGCTTCTCCGGCGATGCCAGCTACGTGTTCTCCGGCAGCGACGACATGAACGTCCGCATCTGGAAGGTGCGATGCCGCGCCCGGGGCGGTGCTGGAATCTGCCTGAGAGAATTCCGGCCCCTCAGTGCGGCGGGAGGGGCGCGGCAGTCTCCCGGCAGCGCAGTGCGCAACTGTCTGCGTGCCGGGCTCAGAGTATCGTTCCGGTGTGGCCTCTGCCGTGCAGCGCCCCGACGTCAGGTCGGACAGCCTCGCATGCGGACTTGCCAGCACCATGAGGCAGTGCCGGGTTCTGTGCGTGCAGGCGGACGCCAGCGAGCAGAGGGGCACGCTGCTGCCGCGGGAGAAGCAGAAGCAGGCGTACGACTCGGCGCTGGTGGACAGGTACAAGCACCTGCCGGAGGTCAGCCGCATCGTGCGCCACCGCCACCTGCCCGCCGCCATCTACAAGGTGAGCGCTGTCAAGATAAGTGTGGCACGGACTTGGTCCGATCGACGTGGCCTGATCCGTTGGATGTGGATCCACTCGATCAGCTGTGCGCATTGAATCATGCATGTTGGGCTTGTGAGAACGAAGTGGCAAGCTGAGACTGGGAGCCAGCATGGCGGTGGCGTGCTGGGGGCAGCGACTGCAGCGGCAGCACAGACCATTCCAGATCACATACGCCATGGACATGCGTGGCCTGCATGACCCCAATTGCGTTCGAGCTACATGATGTTGCTCACTGATTTTAATCAGTGCCATCACGTCGCAATTCGCAGGCTGGGAAGACACGGCGGACGATTATTGATGCGGACGCCAAGAAGGAGCGTCGCCGCATCCAGCACAGCGCGCCGGGCAGCCGCGTCGTCAAGCCGGCCCGCAAGAAGAAGATAGTCACCATCCAGGAGTGACTTTCAGGGGTTACGTTGGTTGTCGCACAGTGTTTCCCGGTCGAGATTTGTGTCGCTCCAGTTTCAGAGCCCAGAAACGCCATTCTGACCGAGTGCAACACCCTCAAACGACCTGAGTCCTGCCCGGTGCGGGATGACTTGCACTGCGGCTGGACTGCGGCGCACAGGTTCGAGATTGCATACGCACTACGGATCGCGCACTTGTACAATTCATCACACTGCCAACAATCTGCAGGAGCTGCGCCCTGCTCACCTCAGTGCGAACGCAACTGCAACGCACAGATCGCACACCTTCGTGCCATCTCAGCACTACTGTTGACTGCAATACCTTGATCGAATCTAGAACATCGCGATCGATGAGTCGAGCTTGAATCAGCAGTTTCTTCCTTCTTGTTCACTGGCGAATTCGATCTCGTGATCTGGACTCGGTGCACCTGGGCCTGATGACGTTGCTGGGATCCCTCGGCTGGATCATCTTGGCAATCATTTTCGTGCCGTACCTGCTGCACCACGCGCTGCTGGGACTTTTCAAGGGCCGGGACCTCAAGAAACGTTATGGCGCGGAGTGGGCGCTAGTGACGGGCGCCAGCAGCGGTGCGACTCCCCACGTGCAGTGTACAGATTTTGCTCGCAGATGAGATGAGCTCAATCTCCACCCGCATCTGGGAGCTCATGCAGCTTCCTCGATGGTCAGCAGTCGCCGCATGTCACCGCAACCGCGCCGCCGGGCTGACTACCTCAAGCGATGCTCTTCAGCTTGTCGAGCAGCAGCATCGCCAGTGGCCTCCAGGCGACTACTGCCCGGTGCCCGACGACTGTCCCGTCCATGGCACGCAGGTATCGGCAAATCCATTGCGAGGAAGCTGGCGGCGCAGGGTCTGAATGTGGTGCTGGTTGCGCTGCAAGACGAGGTGCTGGACGCCACCACCCGGGAGCTCAAGAAGGCTTTTCCCAAGATCCTGCTGCGCAAGGTGCGCTCGCCGGCAGCGGACAGCAGCAGCGACAGGCCCTGGATCTGCATCTTCGTGCCTGGAATGCACCGGTGAAGCAGCGAGAACACCTGAAGAAGCATCGCAGCAGCCGATGACAGCTGGCGAGAACATGCCTGCCGCACGACCCTCGTGTACATGCGTCAGGTGGGCGTGAATCTGGGCAAGCCCGGCTATCTGGAAGAGGTGAAGAAGCAGACAGCCGACATCGACGTCGCAATCGTCTTCTGCAACGCGGGCTACATGCTCACCGGCTTCTTCGACAGCATGTGCGGCAGTGCACGCTGCGGCAATCACTGCTAAATCACACCATCAGCATGCCATGTGCTAGGAGCTTTCTCCATCGTGCACATGCATGCTTCAATACCTCGCAGAGGCTCCCCCCTGGACTTCAAACCGGCTGACGTTACAGTTCATGTTGATGTGCCGCAGGCCGCTGGAGGCGCAGCTGGCGAACATGGAGTGCAATGCGGGCAGCGCCGTGCAGATCACTCACCACTTCCTGGCCGAAATGGTGCGCTCCACGACAGACAGGTCCTACTCCTTGCCAGTTGCGCACTCCAGCCGTGCAGAGGGCTGCAGCAGAGCCGCTGCCCTGCGTCTGTGCTCAAGGTCCTAACAGCACAATGCAAATGCGCTCAGCAGCAACATCCAACAATCTCGTGCTCCAACATCGTCACACGCTGTCCCGCCTGCAGAAAGCCAAGAAGCTGCGCGGCTGCTTTGTGTACACGTCTTCCGCCGCGGCGTCCATCGTGTCCCCCTTCACGGTGCTGTATGCGGCGACGAAGTCCTTCATCTCGGCATTTGGCGCCAGCCTGGCCGCCGAAGTCAAGGAGCTGGGCATCGATGTGCTGGTGTTCCACCCATCGCCCGTCGCCACCCGCTTCTATGACAAGGTAAGAAGCCGGGTCGCTGCTGCTGCTGCTGCTGCTGCCTCGGAGGCCACCGCAAGACATCAGCTGCGACAAGAATTCGAAGTCGCTCGCTCTCTTTTGGTGTGTGCAGCACCTTTGCTGAGCACAGCCCAACACACGCTGGCACGGCGCCAGCTTAGGCGCACAAGGTCGACATGCTGGAGGCTTGCTGTCGCCACAAGTGCCCGCATTCAGTGTTGCTACCCATCTCGCACAGGCGCACAAGATCGACATGCTGGACTTCTTCAAGTCCTTTGCCGTCAGCCCGGACGAGCTGCCAGACGTGGTGTTTGCCGCCATCGGGCGCACCGTGTGGCGCGACATTGGCGCTACCGCTGTCTCGTTCCGACTTGTGAGCATCCTGTCGCCCCGTGCTGGCCCGTTTCTGGTTGCAGTCGCCCTTCTGTCTGCCGAACGCCAAGCATTGGAAGGTTCAAAAGTGATGTGCTAGGAGGTCTGCCCCTGCACACGAGCGCGTCGGCAGCATGCGCATATCGCATCATCACAGCAGAGTCGAATTTTGCCAGGGGCGGCGTCCGTTATATCTGATGCAAGTCATGCGTTTTTTTGACCTGCAGATGATGAAGCTGGTGGACTACAATTTCCTGGCAACCCTGACAGCAGCCATCGCGCAGTACATGCCAGACTTCAAGAAGCAGAGAGCGGACAATAAGGCGAGATGATAGAAGCTTTTGATAAGGAGACCCTCTGACGAGCTCGCTGACTAGAGCGGAGAGCCTAATGTCATGCTGTTGTAATTTCATCAGCGCACTTGTTGCACAGCGTTCAATCGTGACCGGATCTGGGCAGTGTGTCCTGCACGGAGAACAGTTGCTGCTGCAGCTCAAACCACCTATTCAACCAACCCAGATCCGGCTTGTCTACAATTTCAGCTCTCAAGGTCGCTGTCAACGCCAGCGCCACACTGCTGATGCCGCGCGCGCGAGGCCATTGGCGCAATCCGCTGCTGCATGCTGTCCAGAGTCTCGGCCACCTTGCCAGGCGCCTCCTCGGCTTGGTCGTATGTTTGTCTGCACCATACTAGATGGGGCAATTCGGCTGCATTGTCAGCGCCACGCCGGGATCAACTGTGTCATCCAGCCGCGACCACCAAATCCGAGGCGGCTGGAGATGGATGCGCTCACAAACTGTTCATGGCTCATGTCACGATCGTGTGCAGCATGCAACTCGAGGCTACACGTGGTATGTACCATCGAGCACCGACAGCATGCAGTGGACCGGACCT
Source organism: Deuterostichococcus epilithicus (assembly GCA_033439295.1). Taxonomy (NCBI): domain Eukaryota; kingdom Viridiplantae; phylum Chlorophyta; class Trebouxiophyceae; order Prasiolales; family Stichococcaceae; genus Deuterostichococcus; species Deuterostichococcus epilithicus. The sequence goes on from JAVTLE010000010.1 coordinate 1,692,233, forward strand.
GCGGGCCGCGATGTTGGTGATGTCCTCCAGCACCGCGGTGTCAATTTCGCCGGGCCGCCGCGCCTGCAGCTGCTCCAGCAGCGCCTCCAGCCGCTCGTCGTGCTCCCCCAGCCGACCGGCCAGCCGCATCTGGTGCAGTTGCCTGCTCCCCAGAGAGACGCAGTTTACACCCCCAAGCAGAAAACGTCTGAGACTCTTGCCCTGCCCAGGACCAGTGCCAGCGGCAGGACATCATCATCTTCACCTTCATGCATGTACAGGCCTGGGTGCGAGAAGGCGTCAACCCTCTTGCACCTGTCGACGGCGCCGACGACCTTGCGCAGCATCGAGACGTCACTCGTGAAGCCCTCAACGTCCATCGCCGGCCGCGCCTCCAGCGGCCGGCGCCCATGGAGCGCTGCCGCGAGCCGCCGCCGCGACGCCAGGACCCGCTCCTCGCACCGCGACTGCGCTGTGGCGCAGTTGGCCCGCAGCTGCTCCGCCTCGCTCTTGGTCCCTGCGGCGAGGGTGCCCGTGCTCATTCGTTCCATTTGCAATGAAGACTGCATCGAACGCCCCTTTGCGGACGGCTGCGTGCCGTGCGCAGCGCAGGGTGTGCTTGATCATGCACGCTACCGCGCTTGTTCGCGGATCCACTGCCATGTCGCTGGGCAGATGCTGCCCACCTCCCGCACTTTGCACAAATGCGACGGTAGAAACGCCTCGCACCTGGCCGCAGCCTGCTTCCTGTGCGCAGCCTGACACTGCTGCGCGGCTGCCAGGGCCTCTGCCGCCGTCGGCGGCGCCTCCTCGGCCTGCTGCACAAGCTGCTGCTTGGCGCGTGCATTCTTTGCCGCGGTCTCCTGACGCTGCACCTCCAGCTGTGCCACGGATGCGGCAGCGAGTGCCTCCGTCGTTGCCTGCTCCTGGCGAGCTGCACAGCACGCACGATGGCGGTCAGAGGCTTGGGCATCGTGCCAGACGCTGCCGGTGCCAGCCGGCTGCTGCAGGAAGCCAGTTGCGCTGTGCCGGCGCTTGCTGCGATTGCTGCAGCCAAAGCCAGCTTATTGTGCGAGGCAACGTAGCGGCACATCAGAGTACTTTCGACTCAAGTCACACATTTGGTCTTCCGTGCAGCCACTCCTTGCCGCTGCCGGCAGACGTGTGTGTGCGCAATCTGGCGGCCGATGCAACTCTTGAAGGCTCACCAACGATGCAGTCCCGCAGGGAGCGCTGCGACTCAGCCTGAGCGACGCCCAGACGCTGCTGCGCCTCGTCTAGCTGAGCCTGCGGCAGCCAGCAGCAGCTCTGCTTCCCTCAGGAGCTGACAGATAGTGCACAGTTCTTCATGCTTCGCTGCTTCGTTATCCGGGCACTTCGAATCACGCCTCTGCGCAATCCGCTAATCCTGCTTCAGAGGTTTCTTTGTTGCAGAAGTCGCTGCTGAAATGAGCACTGCCTGCAGCAGCTCGCACTGTGTGCGGCACTCCTGCTCCGCTCCCGCCGGTCTTCCAGCAGCCTTGCGATGTGCTCCTGCGCCGCCTGCTCCTGCACTTAAGCGCACAGGGATTCGCGACACGCAGATTGCAAAGCAGTGATGGCACCTACAAACCTCGGAGGATAACCATGCAGCAAATGTGGCAGAAGTGTTTCAAATGTGCTCGCGGATCGTGCACATGTGGTCATCGATAACTCTGCAGCACCGGCTCGCCTCGTGCTCGTGGCGGGCCTGCAGCGACTCCAGCTTCGACGCCAACGACTGCGCATCCAAGTGCGCATGCGGCGTGTGGCTCCTGTAGCTTGCACCGGCTTGCCGCAGCCCGCTCTGCCAGGACGGTTCACATCCCTGCGCCGGCGCCTCGGCGCCGTTGCCGCAGCACCCGCGGCCGCGCCGGTGCGGTGGCGCCTGGCCGTCGTGCAGGCGCCATGCACGCTCCTCTATGAGCAGCGCATGTGCGTCGCCGAGAGCCTTTGCAGCGCTTGCCATTGCTCATCAAGTGCTTCCTGCTCGCATGCGGTTGAGGCGCCGGTGCCAGCGATGAGAAGCGGGAGAGCTCGACGCTCAACGCAAACACGGCAAGGGGGTTGGATGATGAGTGCGGTGTGCATGCGTGCGCACCCTCTGGAGGTCCCGGATCTCCTCAGCCTGCGCGGCAGCATCCCGCTCCAGCGACAGGATCGCTACGCTGGCTTGCGAGCTGTTGTCCAGCCGGTACAGCAGCTGTGCCTTGACCTTCTCTGCAGCGGCTGCAGAACGCAGGAATTTCGCATGCTACGGTTGCATGAATTCAATCACAGTCAGGCCAGAAGGAGCGCCGGCACGATCCTGCCGCTGCAAGTGCAGTTGGCCCCAGGCGAGCACGGCCAATTTGGACAACAAAAGACACGTATCAACGGTGGTGTATCTCACATGCACGTTCGCTGAAGTTGATGAGCAGCTTCTTGGCATCCACTCGGGCCGAGCTGTCTTCAGAGCGCATCATCCGCGGGTCCATACACAGAGCCTCGTTGCACTACCATGCGCTGTATGTGTGCCTCAAGGCTGGTGGTGTCGCCTCGTCTGCTGTCTGCACACCACTCTTGCGTCTCGGAGCGGAGGGGCGCGTGATTCTTGGTTCCGCCGAGTGCCGCCTGTCAGGTCAGCAGCCAACAGCCAGCAGCTTTCGATCATACAGCAGCAGACCATGTGCAACGGGCTTTACAGACGTGAACGGTGTGATGGCACTGTGCGCAACGCTGCTGAACACCCCGCTGCTGAAACACCGCCAATGTCACGCCTGCGGCACGCCGCGGCCATGCTCGTGTCAGCCGTTGCTGCCCAAGCCTGGCCTGGGTGCGGCTCGCGCATCTGGACGGAGGTGCTTGCGACACCGTCCAGAGCACTGCATCATCCCTTGCTCCTGCTCTTGGAGGTGATGTATGTCTGTGGCAGCCCATAGGCTTCTGTCAGGAACTGCGCTGCGTTCTGCAGCTGGTCGCCTTGCAGCGCAATCTCCTTCCCTGCAGCCAATGAACCGGATCATTCACGATGAGCGCATCACCAAGCACCCAGCATCGTCCAGGGAGCAAGATACAAAACTTTCATTGTCTTGCAAGCAGGCTTGCGCCGCGCAGCATGATGCTCAGCGACGAGAACTCATGAGAACTCCATCTGCACCTGTCTCCGTCTTGCCAGGCAGCTTGGTGACAGAGGCGGAGGACTGAAAGCGCCGCTGCAGCGCGGTCGCCAGCTCTTCCGGGTCTATCGCAAACGCCTCCATGCCTGGAGCCCAGCACGGAGCGCCGTCGCCATCAGCCACCCATTCAAAAGTGTGCGCAGCTGCACCCCCGGACCAGTGCACGACTGCCCATGCCGTCCGCGACCCAAAAACCCGACAAATTCCCAAATCCGAGGCACTCGTTGTCCAAGAGGACATTTGCACACAAATATCATAGAACCCACCGGACAAGCGTGTGATGTGCTTCCGGCCGCCGGCCCGGTCCTCCAGCTGCACCAGCATGTTCCTCGGGCCGCCCTTTTGCAACACCTCCTTCTCCTCCTGCACAGTCAGTTGAGCGTCTCCAATCAGGTGTCGCCCAGCTCGGGGCCTTGCCAGAATTGCCTGACCTGAGGACTTTGGCCGAACAGCAGGGGCTTGGCGCACTCCCTGACATTGTTCAGCCACCGCCCACTCGCCCCTCACACGCCACCAGCATGCGAGCGATTGCCAAGCGGCGCATCGCGTCAGGCTGCTCGATCGAGCACCTGCTGCGTGGTGCGCCGGATGCGGCTCCACAGCTGCAGCTTGCCCAGCAGCCGCCGGACCACCTCTGCCGTCTCTGCTGTGGTGCCCTCCTCTGCGCGACGCACACGCCGTCCACAGTGTCAGCGGACCCGCAATCGGTCTCATCATGCGAGGTTCCTGGGCGCCGATGGCCACAACACAACTGCTAGCATGGTGCCCAAGGCTCATTTGCCAGCGCCCGAAGTCGGCAAACCCAATCTGCACAGGCAGCAGGCACAACCGCACCAACCTGGCTGCTCGGACTTGTTGTAGAGCGAGCCTATCAGCAGGCGGTCCAGCTTCAACTGCGAAGCGTCCGCGGCCGGCGCCAGGCCGCCGGCCGCCGCATACTGCCGCAGCGCCGCCTCAACCTCCTTAGAGCTGTACAGCCTGTCCTTCGGGCCGCCGGCGCCAAAGACAGGCTGCAGTGACGAGGGTGTCCTGGCAGGCGGCAAAACATCATGAGGAGAAATTGCCTTATGGCTGTGGTGAAGGTGTGCAGAGACAGCATGCTGGCAAGGGTGGGAGGTGGGCAGCCCGTCCCGGGCCGCCCAATCTAGCACACCTGTCGGCGTCAGCGAGTCCTGACCTGGCAATCCATCATGCTACAGAGGGCTCACGCGGACGTGCTGGGGCATCCCACCTGTACGCTGTGGCCACGCTGATCGTGGCGAGTGCTGCTGTTGCGCCCTTGCCAGCAGACTCTGCTGCCTGCCACAGAACAGCTCAATTGAGCAGGGCCAGCAGGCAAGTGCAATTTCATGCAGCCATAAAACAGTGCCATGCATCGCATCTGCAGGAACAAATGTTGTTCAGGCTATCTGGTAAGCACACTGGAGAGCAGCGCAGTGTTGGCAAGCCAGGTGCGATTGCATACTCGGGGCCATCAATTGGGGACAGCACGCCGCTGTGCATTTACAACGAGTGCTAGTAGCGCTGCCAGGCAAGCAGAAAGTGCAGCGCATCACACCGCTGGCGCCGCCTGCAGCCCGGAGGGCGCAGCCGCAGTGTACAGCGGATGCGAGCGGTTGACGCCCACGATGTGGTCCTGCTTGTGCACAAGTTTCTGCAAGTGCACCAGGAGCTCTTCCCATCAGATGGATCCAGGGTGGGTCTGCCGCCGAAGATGTGCCGGCACATCTTGAAAGCAGCATTGGAGGAGTGCATCAGGCGCAGCAATCAGTGCGGCAGCGGGAGGAGAGGGCTCGCCTGCTGCAGCAAGCCCTTCTTCTCGTGGACGCCGAGCAGCTTTGCCAGCTTCTTGAAGGTCGTCTTCTTCAGGTCTAGCGTCGCGCCTGCACATAGACACCGGCGCGCACGCCTCAGCGGTGCTGGACTTGCATTTGCAGTGTTGACTCAGGTCTCGATGTCACATGGGCGAGCAGCTGACAGCCAGGGCTGAGCGTGTTGGGCGCAGCCCCGTCGGCGCCTGTCCGTGGCGCAGTCGGGCCCGACAGCGACGATGTCCCCCTCGCAAGCAGTCGCGCGCCCCCACCTTCGGGCAGGCTGGGTATCATGTGCTTGGACTGAAAGTCCGAGGTCATGATCGGCAGCTCGCCGTCCTGCACGCCGTGCAGGCCCGCCAGCATGCAGTGCACCGCCACTGCGTCCGGCGAGCTGATGTCCACCGCCGGCGCCGTAGCGGCGGCACCGTCGCCACTGCTGCCGCCGTTGCTGTGGCTGCCCGCCTCCGCCTGCGACTCGTCGACTGAGGCGGCGGGCCCTCCTGGAACGGGCGCCGCATCGCTGGTGATCGCCGGCTGTGAGTGCGCCACGCTAAGCTGCTGCACGCCGTCCGCCGCGGCGTCCGCTGCGCTGGCGCTGCTGTTTGCTGCGTGCTCGGCAGAGTCCTACATGGTTGCATTGGCCCAGCAGTCATGGTGTATGCCCAGAGACGACTCGGGCCATGGTCGGACACGAGCAGGATGCGAAAGATGGCGCATTGCGGCTGGGCGTTGCCACTGCAGAATGCGGCGCCTGCTGCCGTGCAAGCGGCTGCCGGTCGTGGTGCTGCTCACGTGCGGGAAGATGCGCCCAGGCGTGAAGCTGGGGTGCGGCTGCGTCTTTGGGCCCATCGCCCACAACAGATCCGTGTATGTGTGTAGCACCTTCATACCTGCAAATTGCAAACAGCGTCTGCTTCTGCGTCGTCTTCGAGCCCCTACGCCTCGCTGGGGCAGCATGGGTCCTGTCCGCCGCAATGCTGGAGGCATGAAGTACCTTGAAGTGGCCAGTGCCAGTGCTCAGCGTCAGGCTGACCAGTACCCAGCCAGCCGGGTGCTGCAAGAGAGAGTTGCTGTGGGCAGGAAACCCACCGCGGCCCTTCATGCCGTTTGCTTTGGCTTCAGCTGTGCTGCACTCCATGACGCCGCACGCGAAGGGGTACGGGTGGCCCGGCACCCGCAGGCACACGGGCGTGCCCTCCGAAAACTGCGGCAACCCCTGGTCAACGATCACGCCCTGAAGAAACAAGTCCGCGCCGCCAAGCACCTGGTGAATGGGGCAGTGTCGGAAACGCATCAGCCAAATGTCACCTGCACAGCTAACTCCAGCGGACATCTGCGCACTTGGGCACGGGAATGTATGAGGGTGCCAAGCCAGCATGGACACAGCTGATGCCAGCCGCCATGCGTCCCACCTTGGGGCTGACTTCGGAGTAGGTGAGCAGCGATGGCAGTGCGTCTGGACACCTCCACAGCGTGTAAACCGTCGGCAGCAGCTGGTCGTGCACCTGCGCCCCAATGTGGCAAGTTTTGAACCGAAAACCTCGGCGGCACCGCCCTTTGGACCCATCTTGCACGCCTAAACCCGGCATGCGTCTTCAGGGACGCGTTCTAGCCGTCCTGCTCTGCTGCGCATCTGATAGCACACGGGCCCGCGATGGGGCTGGTGCCGGCGAAAGCCAAAACTCCTCACCTCGAAGAACAGCGGCGGACCGCCATCTGCCAGGGAGTACACTGTCGCCCTGTTGGCGAGCTTCTGCATGGTCACTGAGGCCTTGGGCGGCACCAGCGCATCGATCGCCGCATCTGACAGCGCCGGGCAGGCCGCCGCCGCATCGGTACGCAGCTTCTTGACGTCTTTACCTGAATGATCAGTGTGTGATGTCGACCCTGTTCGGAAGTTGTTCAACATACGCCCTGGGTTCATGCTGCATCTGGACATGTGCCGCCGCACGCCGCAGCTGCATGTGGCTGGATGGACAATCCACCAACCCGAGAGGACTCGTGACGTGACGACGGAAGCGTTCTTCTTGAACATTTTGTCAGCAGGCGGCCCTCAAGGTGGGAACGGGCTGCTGAACAGCTGTGAACGGGGCGCGCCGTCTCCAGACATAGGCGTGCACTCCACGCTGCAGCAGGAGCAGCCGCTCAGTCCTACTGCTGCCAAATGCACTGTGCCCACGACAGGCTTGAAAATGATGACATAGAACTTCACGGTCGCTACATTTTGCTGCTGGGTTGGGTTGACCCGCAAATTCCAAAACCCGAACGCCACGTGCCATGCCTCACGTGCCGTGCCGCATCTGCAGCTTCCCCGCAGGCCATCGGGCCCGTGGCAATCTCGCAAAGCAGAAGAATTGTTCAAAAGGACCGTTCTCAGCTGATCAAGTGCATACTGTTGGCCAACGCTGCTGATTTGCTTGCTGCGCACTCGAAATGGCACCGACCACCAAGGTGAGGTGCAGCGGGTGCAGCCGTGTGCACCTGCTTCTGCACGACTGGTGAAACGAGCGTAGCATGTAAATCGTAAAGTTTGAAGTCCGGCTGCGTTCCGTTGAATGACTGACGCCTCGACCGTGGTCAACACACAAGAACATCTCCTATGCATGCGTGCATGCATGCACGCATTGGGTCACTGAACCTCACAAGAAAGCAACGGTCACGGAGTTGATTTTAAACTTCAACTGCGTTTTCTACACGCTGCAGGGCACGAAGGTGTTTGACTCTGCAGCCACAAAGGTCGGTGCGCAGCTGTCCCGCTGTTGGAACGTGTGTAGTGCACGAACGCCATCGCTGCGTGACTGTCCCGTCTTCCGAGATGCCTCCAGTGCGGTGCGATAGTTGTGACGCTGTGCCTCAGGTCCCGAAGGGCTTCAAGAAGATCATTGCCGTGACCACCGCTGTGGGCATCGACCAGCATGGACAGGATCCAACGGTGCTGGATTCCTCTCATCCTCTGTCTGAGATTGTATGCATCGACCCTGAGGCCAGGTCGCTGATCACCCCCTACGTTGCTGATTACCCCCTCACAGATGCGCAGGCTGCAGCTGTGAAGGCGGTGCGGCAGGCGCTGGAGCAGGTTTCATTGCCAGCCGCGCTGGATCTGGCGCCGAACGGTGTGGAGGGGGTGAAGGCCAAAATCAAGATCGCTACGCCCAACCCGGTGAGTGCGGCTCTCTGGATTGAGTCGACAGGCCAACGACATGTGCCTCTCCCTGCGGAGCACTCGCCTTGTTGCTGCGCGATGCAGTCACTTAGCCTCACACAATACAAACCAGCTTCGCCTGATTCTGCAGAAATCTGTTGATGTGGAGGCGCTGAAGGCTCTCGTGCCGTACTCATCAGTGGAAGTGAAGGTGCGAGACGACTCGGGTGAAGAGTGGTTGTCTCTGGTGATTCTTGCTGAAAGCATTCCATACTGGCATAGGCCCCCGACCAGTAGCAATGACAGCCTACATGCTTCTCCGGCAGTGCACATTGCTCAACGCTTGCTGCTTTGTTGAATATGACAGGTCGTGGGCGGTGGCCTCCGGTGGCACTCGGGAATCATCGTTCCAAAGCTCGGTGAGCAAACATGCAGAAACCGAGCCTAGACCTGCATGACGAGTATGCGACGCCGACTGTGCGGTATTGATATCAGGCAGCAGATGCGTCGCCCTTGCATCCGGTTGCCACACAGCTATCCCCAGGGATCAGTTTACCTTCATGTTGCGGTGCCGCAGGTGACCCCGCAGCGGATGCGCAGATAGACGCTGACACATCTGATGACGACGAGCCAGCAGTGACCAGCGCGGACGAATTCCAGGTGTGTTAGTCGTGATGGCATGCTGCAGTTTTTTCGCAATTGCATGTCTGATACGAGCGTCACGCCGAGACATGTTGTGCGTTGATGCAGGTCGCTATTGCTGCTGTGCGCATCGGATTTTGATGGAGTCGCTGGCCACTGGCCCACTTTTACGACAAGCAGACAGATTTCGACACCGCATGCGATGGACGAGTTGCGAAAGATTTGCCAGTTCCTCTTGTAAAATGTACGACTGAGACTGCCGTCATGTGTGGTCGGGCACGAGGCCCTCCAGAATTATGCGGCCGACTCTAGCACCAGTTCTGCAGTATATCCTGCATCAGACTTTACCGCCGCATCCTGCATACTGTTCTCGCAACCCCTCTGGCAGCAGGTCGGCCACCTGAAGCAGCTCGAAAGGTGGCGATGGCTGGTCCAGGTGATCCTGCAGCATCGTGAACGAGCTTTTAGGCTCAATGCGCACCACAGGCAAGTCATCACGGACAGTCGACATGACAAGTGAGCGTTGTACAGGTGGGCAAACATCAGCACCTGCCACTCAGACTCCGCCATCTCTCGCAGCTGCAGAGTTCTTGTAAACACCTGTGGCCAAAAGCAAAGCTTAACCTAAGCGCAGTGATGTTGTATATCCCGTTGATTACCAGCACGCCAAAGTGTGGCAATGAACAGCACTCTCAAGCAGGGAGCAGCTCACCCCCCAGGCGTCCACAATGACCTCTGGCGGTCCCCGTGCGACCGACACCCAGTGCCCGTTCCGCAGCTCATGCAGGTAGAACCGCCACCTGCCCGCATATCAAGCGAGATACCGCAAAGCTTTCTCACGCATACGCCTCGGCATTCCGCTTCCCCGCTCTCAATAGCCGGCCTCCATGGTTTCAGCATTGGCAAGCGTCAGATATTTGCTCTAGCCCACATCATGGGTTGCAAAGATATTCTTTTGCAGCCCACCTGGGCTGCTCGACTCCATCAATCCACAGCCGCGCCGTCGCGCTGGCGCCACTGCTGTTGATGCGGAAGGCCGCCCGGCCCATGTCGAACTCGATGCCGTCGCCCCTCGCTTTGACCAGCGCCTGCGTGCTAGGCCAGGAGAACATCGTCAGCCTTTGTGCGAGATGCCGGAAGCAGCGGACTGGACTCAGATTGCACATATCATGTACTCGGAGTGATGCGCCAGCACCTCAGTGGCGATTGGTAGCTCTCAACACTATCTCTGTAACGAGCTGTTGTTATGATCGGCAGCACTTTAAGATAAATCACGACAATCGAGTAGGAAGTATTGTCAGCTAGTGTGGACGATATGAGTCATCAGCATCATGCCTTAATCCCAATCACCCTGAGTGCGACTGAAAGGTGTGTGATTCCCCTCTTTCCTCTCTCCCTCGCACACAGATCGAGCCGAGACTCAGCAGACCTCACAAGAGCAGCTGGCGACACACCTCCTTCAGGCTCCAGTGTTGCCTAAATGCCGCCGCCTTGCTCTCGTCATCCAAGCCAGCGCCCCTGATGGCTTGCCACTGCATCAGTGAACGTGGCCTCCGTTTAGGCAATCACGCTCACGAGAGTTGCAGCCTGACTAGTGCATATGAGACTCGGTGCACTTGCCTCGTCAGGCGTGAACTGCCGGTCGAAGCTCGCGAAGAACGAATCTAAAGAGTCCTGCTTGGACCGCCGGACCTGCTGCGGCGCTGCCACATCCACCCCGCAGATGCAGACTGGCTCCGCTGCCAGCACCACATAGTCCCCCTACACTGTACCAGAGACGTGAGAATCCAAGCCTGCTGCAAGCTGTAGATTGGTGGTGGATGTCACGGTTGGATGACCAAACGCAGCATGTCTGAGCCCATGGCATAGGTTTACCTCGTGAGAGACGTTGAAGTTGAAGTTCGGTGCCCCAGGGTGACGCGCGCTGCCCGCATAGAAAGGCTTTTTGCCACGCGTGCGCTGGATGCTGACAGCTTCAAATGGTACGCTTAGCGCATGGGACACGCACTGCAGCTGCAGCAGCCTGTGCATTTCACATGAGTTGCTTCAGCAGCAGTGAGGCCCACCAGCCGTGCCAGCGACCTTAGGAAGACAACGTCTCTTCTCATAGCCAAAAACCGGTTGCTGAGATGCAGCAGACCTGCTGACCAAGGCCCGCTTTTGGTCGTCTCGGAACTTGAAGCGTTGCACGGTCTGTCTGCTTTCCGGCGGCAGCAGGCCCAGCAAGAATTGCCACTCAGAATCTTCAGGAGCCCAGACCGAGATGTCGACAGCCCAGCGCAGCGTGAAGCGAGCCAGTTCTCGGCTCATCACCGTGATTTTGACAGGTGATCTGCCGACCACAGTCGGGCTGCAGCCACATACCACCGCGTCTCACGAATAGAAGATGGCTTTTGCAAGAGATCGAGCAGCCACCGGGGTTGTCGCGCGCACAATGGCCAGCTGCACCTCGCGAGATCCTGTCCCTGTTCCTCCTCGACGTTTGCACCCCCGCCAGCAGAGCAGACGCGGAGCGCAGTGATGGCGACTGCGGCAGCAGTCCTGCAGGCTCAAACCCTGAACCCCAAAATCCCTGAACCCGAACTTCTGATTTCCCAACAAGCTGCAAGCTGCAGGCGAGCAGACAGACACAGAGACAGGCAGGAGGCGGCAGGGGCAGGCAGGTGCGTGGGTGGGGGCAGCGAGGAGGAAGGAAGGGTAGCTGACTGGATCAAGTACTGGCATGTCACCCTCCAACTTTGCCGCCGCATGCGCCGTTTTGGTGCAATTCACTACACAGCATACCAGCTGGAAAGTGATAAGTATATAGGCTCGTCTCGAAAAAGACCCCGTCTCGAAAGACCCTTTTGCCCCTCTTGTACAGGTGGCCCAAGTCCAGTTGGAGGTTGGCAGTGTTGACATTCACGTCCTAGACTCCGTATCGTCACGAGGACCCGCCCACAGGAACGCCCAGCAGCTTTGCCTCAAACTCCTCCGCGGCCACGTCGGCGGCGTCCAGCTCGCCACAATCCGTGATGACGATCTTTGAGGCGGGCTTGCCGTCGGGCGACCCCGCATGCGCAACGCGGCTGACGGTGTCAAAGCCGCCAACCACCTGTGCATTCGATGCGGCGGCCATGATGTTCGGTGCATGGCGCACACGCAACCCAAGGACATTCGTGCCGCCACTGCTGTGCCGCAGTAGCCGATTGGCAGCACATCAGATGACGAGCAGGAAGCCCGCCAGACCCCTGCCTACAGAGTGGGTGGCTGCCGTCCTGGTGCAGCGGAGGTTGGTGTGCGCACCTTGCCAAATACGGTGTGCTTGCCGTCGAGGTGCGGCGTCTGGTTGAGCGTGATGAAAAACTGCGACCCGTTCGTGTTCGGACCTGCAGGAGGACAATGCAACAATTTAGATCAGTCAGGCGCTTGCTGCTGCTGGGTCGCGATGACTGACTGCAGGGTTGCCCAGGCACGTTGCAGGCATTTGGCCCTAGCGCAGTATTGTGAGCTGTCAGCTGGCTCGAGAGGCAAAGAGGCACACCGGCGTTGGCCATGGACAGCAGAAAGCGGGCATCGTGGGCGATGTCGAAGTTCTCGTCATCAAATGAGCCGCCGTATATTGACTCGCCGCCGGTTCCGTCGCCTGTGCAGATGCAACGGCAATGTTCTCCCGCCATGCATGTTGCTGTCACTCATGCTGGATCAGGTCATGAGCACAACTCCTAGTGGGGATCAGATTACGGGACGACGCTGTGCAGCAGTTGGAAGCACGCAAACGAACCGAAAGTGAAGTCTCCGCCCTGGATCATGAACCCAGGAATGATGCGGTGGAAGCTGCTGCCCTTGTAGTGCAGCGGCATCCCGTCTGCCGTGGAGCCCTGCACAGCGAACATCGCTCACGTGGCGAGCCGTGCGGTTTCATGACTGTGATCATGTCAAGTACCGCACTCGTCCCAAGTCCAGCAGGGCAACGTCTTCAACGGTACGTATATCAGGAGGAACCCCAGGCTCGGCAGCATGGGCAGGGATCGCTGGCCTGCAGCCATTGAAATTAGAAGGAAAGCGGCGACCACACCTTCTCGCCGGTCGACAGCGCCCTGAAGTTCTCCACCGTCCGCGGCGCCGCGTCGCCAAACAGGCCCAATGTGACGCGCCCAATGGGCTTGCCGTCTTCCTCCAGGTCCATGAAAACATGTGTCGTGACCGCTGCTGCGGCCGACGCAGAAATATCTGACTCCAGGATCTGCAGCCACTCCTCTTGCGCCGCCTTCTCGATGTTAACCTCCACGAAGCGCTGGCCGCTGTCCTCCTCGATGCTCCAGAAGCAGCCTGCAGCGGCGCTGCACGGTGTCAACGCACCAGGGGGTGTCGATGGCCGCCGGTGGTCAGCAGCTTGCGGCTCGATATCCTTGTCACTGGCCTGTTCCCTGGGCCTGCGCATGCCAACTTCGACTCTGGCGTGCACATCCACAGCTCCTGTATCCTGTAGTCGTCATACGATGCCACGCACATGCTGCTGTCGCCGCTCTTGCGGCCTTTGCAGCCAGGTGAACGCTGTCGCTGAAACCAAAGCAGGGTCTGCTCACCGTCAAGCTCGACGCGATGGCCGCCAAAGTCGCCCTCCAGCAACACTTCGTCATTCACCGCCAGTCGCAGCCGTGCGGGGTGCACCTCCCACTGCACATCCTTGCCGCGGATGTCGGCGCCAATGGGGACTCGCACAAGGATCTCGTCCGGGCCTTGCTTCCACGCCACTGCCAGCCCCGCTTTCTGCACGGGCGGCAGCCCAGCACGTCAGCCTGCACCACGCCGTGGCTGCCGCTGTGCATGGCATTTGACAGCAACTCCTCTGATCGCAGGACGTATCGATGGGAGCGCCACGAGACGCTTATTACCTCCTTTAAAGCTGCGCACACATGCAGACCTCGCGAGTGGCGGCTGCGTGTCCTCAGCGTTGCGGCATTTGGCAGCGGATTGGCACAGCGGCCGGATGTAGACACCGCCTGCGGGGAGGTTCGTAGGTCCATCTTTCTCAAACTAGCCTGCGCACCGTGCTGTAATGCAGCTCGGGGCTGTATAAGTGCAATCTGGTGGAGCTTTCGAGAACGCCAGATCTTGTCTTGGAGTTCCGACATTGCGTCTGGGTAGACTGCTGCACAACCTTGTTTGCAACCTGCCCACTGACATCGTGAGCACCACTGCATTCCGTTTCTCAACGTCGGGATGCTGCGCGGCGGTCCCCAGTGCTTTTATCATGGCGCGGCATGCTGCCGCTTGCTGTCGCTGCGCTGTTGGCAGGCAGCCCCCAGCTCCGGCTTGCGCTCGCTTGCGATCTCGGCGGATGTCTGCCGCACAGCTTTCGACTCCCTCACCCTGATGCGCTGTTCAGCTCGTAGCTTTGGGCCGATCGGCGCACGGGGTGCAGGGAGCATGCAGCAGCGGCCATCATGCTTCATGTACACTAGCGCCGTCCGGTGGCAGGATGTCGGCTCCAGCAAGTGTGGCGACGAGCACACCCAGCCAGAGAGTCTTGAAGATGATGGAGGCGCTTCCTTGCGCAGCAGCAAGGCGAGGTACGCCTGCCGGCAGCGGTGTGTTTGGAGCGCGCCGGTAATCATGCCTGGTCAATCCCGGCGCAGCCTGCACAGCCATCTGTTCCGCCCGGAGCCTGCTCGTGTCGGCAACGTGATGTGCAGTTGGAGCTGCAAGACCGCTGCAGCATGCTGCACACGCTGTGTTGCAGGGACAAGCAGGCAAAGGCGGAGCGTCGTGCCACGAACTCTGCGGCGGGCATGCTGTCGCGCCGGCCGCACTCCGAGCGTGAGCTGCGCCACAAGCTGGCCGAGCGGGAGCACGAGTCCAGCGCCATCGATGCGGCCATGGAGCGGTTGCAGGAGCTGGTGCGCTGCACGCTCTCCATCCGAGAGTGCCACGCCGTGCAGTTGCTGGCCTGCCGGGACCTGGGCGTGTCTGCAACTCGAGCCTGATCCTGCCTTCAAAGCACGGCACTCAATACGCGCTCAATTATGCTGTGTCCACGGTGCCATCTGTGCCACCTGCAAAACCTGTGACCCCACCGCTTCTCATTGAGTCATTTGCTTTGCACTGCAGGGCATGCAGGACAACAGGGAGTTCGCTGAGCTGTTTGTGCAATCCAAGTGGCGGCAGTCGCGCTGGGCACCCTCCCGCATCCGTCGGGTGCGCGGCAAAACGGATGCCCGCATGACCAGAGGCGGCAGCCACTTGCGGCTCTCCACAGCCTGGCAGCCAAGCTTCTGCGTGTCATGCAGGGACCAAAGCACCTGCCTGCAAATCAGCAGAAGGTTTGCCACACGGTGTCTCGTACATCCAGGAGCTCGTGTCGAAGGGGCTTGCGCCCGACGACATCACCCACGGCCTGAGGAGCGTCTTTGGTGAGGAGATGCGGATCACGATTCCCGCAGCCGATGAGGAGGACGAGGAAGTGACCGTCGACACCAGATTTGGTGCGCTTTGGTGGCCTCTCACACTGAGCGCATGTCGTGCGCAGCAATGTCGGCTCTGCCATGTGCGTTCCAGGGTGCTGCCCTAGGCTGGACAGGCAGGTGGTGCCCATTGCATTCCCAGATCATCTCAGCGACAGGCTCACGAGCGCGTACATTGTCTGTTGTCAGATCCGCGGCACCACCTGCTGGAAGGCGCGCGGCGGCAGGCGGACCTCAGCCGTGGGCTGCCGCACGAGACGCGCAAGCGGCGGTTGGTCATGTGGCTGCAGCGGCGCGGCCACAGCTGGGACACCATAAGCAGCCTGTTGGACCAGGTCGATCTGGGCAAATGACACAGGGAGCTAACTGCGAATGTTCGTGGGTTTTGACGATGAGGTCGTGTATCTGCACCTGGATCAACAAGCCGCATTTCGTTCACAAGGCTCGAAAGAACGGTTTCATTCCCCTGCTGATCGCCTTCATACGAATGGAGCGGGAGCCCTCTCGCACCCTGAATACATAAATGCATATGTGAGTACGCCTACGCTTGCCTGCACTTGGGTTCAAACGCCTGTTGCGGGTTGAGCACGTACGGCTGTGCGCGAGCATCTCTCTTGCGTGTCGCTGAACTGTCATGCTGTTCCCAGCGTCACCGCGCCACACGACCATCCGAACCAGCACCGTCAAAACGGGAACAGCCAAGGCTGCTGACGGCTGTCACAAGCAACCGACATCGGCACGTGTTCGCCAGACTGAGGCAGTCGTTGTGAACATATCTACTGATTTAACACATGTCCGTTCAGACGTTGCTGTCGTACGGGTCCCGAAGCTCTCCTAGCAGCCGCTGCGCGCCGCGCCAGTGCAGGCGGACGCCACGCACGGCGTGGACGTAGTACACCAGCGCCGCCAGCAGCAGCACGAGCAGCGGCACCAGCAGGGCCTTGGCCCCGCCGCGCCCGCGCTTCTTGACGGTCGCGACGCAGGCGGAGGCATCTGCCGAGACGGACAGCAGCGCCGCCTCGCCGGCGGGCACCGCAACCGCGGTGGCAAACACCATGTGCGCCTGCCTGATGCGGCGCAGGCGCGTCAGCGACGCCGTGGACCAGGCGTGCACTTCGCCTGGGGCAGGTGAGAAGGGAAATAAGGATTGCTGTGACATTCGTCACGAGGCAGTCGTTGCATCGTGAGTTTCGCCGTTTGGCCACGTTTCAGCTCAGCAAATCGAGGCAGGTAGTGTAGTCAGCTGCGGCGGCAGGCTGTTGGCTTGACACTGCAGTCGGCAGTCTCTGTCGATCGATCCCCAGCCAGGAGCGGTAGGGAGCCAGCACCTTCCGAGGTGCCAAGCGCGAGGATGCCGCCTGTTGGCCCAATGTCGAATGCGGTGATGGCGGAGGCGACTGCCTTGACCCTCCGCTTCAGCACAACATCACCCGCCTGGTCCTGCGGCATGCAGGAGACGCAGCGTCGGCTGTTTTCATTGCTTGCATCGAGGAGCAGTGCCCATGAGCACAGCGCCCATGACCGTGACGCGCCAGCTGCTGCCGAGCTGCGCTGCCGTCGAGCTGCACTGCCGGCGGTTGGCTGAGCAATGATGCCTGCACATTGCAGGGCGACGACGGTCACTCGCGGCAGCGACGTGTGGCAGCGCATGCTGCGACACCTGCTCCCAGTGCAGGAGGTAGCCGATGCCCGCTGCGTTGACGACTGTGAACAGGCCCAGGCTGCCGTCTCGTGCAAAGCGCGCCCTGTTGAAGGAGCCCCGCCGCATATCTGCACAAACACATGCGGGGATTGGTACCCACGACAGGTGCCGACGGTGCTGACGCCCCTTCGCGGCCCTGATCTGGTCAGGTATGGAGCTCACAGGGGCTGCCCCTGAGCGGGTGCAGAACATACCACTTCAGGATGAACCATGCTCGTCATCTGTGGCCACCCTCAGCCACTGCAAGGTCAGGTGACCAAATCACCTTCAGGCAGGGCCAGCTTGAGCAGCTGCAGGCCGCGCTGCCAGTCCCACAGGCTGCAGGAGCCGTCCTCGCAGGCGACGGCGACCACCCGCTGCTGGTGCGCCACGCTGAAGTCGATGTCTCGCAACCCGTCCGGCAGCCCCTTGTCGCCCCTGTGCAGCCACGGTGCATGTGTTGAGGTTGGCGCTAGGAAGCAAGCAGCCACCCAGCTGCTGAGGCACCTGTCCCTACCCTCTCCCTGCTTGCCCTCCAGTGCACCCTGACCCTCCACAGCACGCTGCCTAGAAAACCAAACTTGCAGCATCAAGCTGAGCAAGCGCTGGCGGCAAGTCAGCGCCGGCACCAGCATGACAAACATGGTGCAGGGGGTGTGACATCGCAACCTTTATGGAGTTGAATGCTCACAGCTGAAGATGTTTGGAGCACAGCGCAGAGGGTCAGAGCCGCCCAGGTGCACAGCGTGGGCGGTGGGCCATTTCAGCACTGTCGATGCGCCGCAGGGACGGCGCAGCGCCTTGCACAAGCATGACTTCCAACGATACTGGAGCCTTGCAGCCTGATGCAGAAAGCCTCAGATGAGGAACGCCCTCATTCTGAGCATGGGCCAGCCTGACGACGTCAATGCGCCGCAGGACTCAGCGAGCCGCCGGTGCATCGCCTTGCACGAGCGTGACTGCCCCGACGCAAGGGCGTCTTGCAGCATGATGGAGAGGAGCCTCACGTAAGGGAGGCGCGGGTTTTGAGCGTGGGCCAGTCCAGCACGGTCAGCGTGCCGTCCTCACCGCCCAGCGCCAGCAGCCGCCCGTCGCTGCTGAAAGACAGGCACTTTGCCACAGGCAGCGCCGACAGCACTCCCGCCTCCTCACCTGCAGCGGGCAGTCACACCTGGTGAGGATGTGCGGCTTGCTGAAGGCGCCGGCAAGCATCTGCCATGCGTCTGCCATGCGGGCTGGGGGCATGAGGAGTCAATCGCTCGGAACACTTGTCTGCTCGCAGGGGGAAACAAAAGAAGGTTGCCGGACCTGTGACGAGCGAGAGGGATGGGGCGCCGCCGTCGCCGTCAGGCCGCGCCACGTTCACGCGGCAGAGGCCGCCGCCGCCGAGCGCCAGCACGAGCGCCTTGCCGCTGGGGTGCGCTGCCATGCGGATGGGGCAGTCCTCCAGCTCCAGGGCGGCCACCTCGTCCGACAGCTGCTCGCCGGCCACGGTAGCTGCAACCACCCTGCAGACCAGCAGCGGTGCGGCAGCGCATGAGCCCTGCTGGACTAAACGAGTGTGCGGCAAGTGCAAGTACGATGGCAAACGTGGGATCAGCGGTGGAGACGAGGGTCCAGACCTGTTTTTGATGCCGCTGCTCTTCTTGCCGCCGCCTCCTGCGACAAAGACTGTGTCGCCCTCCGGCCAGGCCGCCGCGTACAGCGGCGCGCCATACTTGCGCGACTGCTGGGCCTGTTTTCCCATTGCAGTAGCTTTACCAAGGAAGCTCCAAGGGGTGCCTCAAATACTCGTTACACGCCTCTGCGGCCGTACAATCCGAAATGGAAGCTGGGATGCAAGCAGCATACGATCTGTCATGCAAAAGGTCGCCGCGAAAGAGCCTATGCGGATGCTTTGATCGTCCAATATAGGTTCATGCACAGAAACTGCTGACCTGAAAAGTAATTCTGCACAATGGTGCTGGACGCACAGGTGATCTTGTTTCGGAACCGCCAGCGAGAAGCCAGATGCTCACCGCAGTTGCAATGCAAGGAAAGTCAAATTTGCGTGAAGACCGAGTGGAATGTGGCATACTGTCCACCAGGCAGCGCTTGGTCGCTGCCGCGAGTATAAGTGGGTGGCAGACTGCCTACATGCCTCAACAAGAGGCAAGGCGCCTCAGCAGGAGAAGAAGACGATGGCTGGACGGATGCCAGACATGCAGTGATAAGTTTCCCCTAAGCCTCTTTGTTTCTGGCAACAGCACATGACTGCCGGAGTATGGTACGAAAGCTTGGCACCCGCGGCTGCGCAGGCTGCGCTCGTCTATCATGACTCCTCGCATTCTGTGTGTCAGTCTCTGTTGACGATCCCAGGATCATCCCAGCTTCATGTCATTCTGTTGATGCGGGGGCACATGCACCGGGCCGGCTGCATGTGTTTTGGTCTGACTTGCCGTCAGAGGATCGCACGAAGGAAATGCGCGGCTGCATCGCGCAGTGATGCACTGAACTCGTGAGATGATGCCAGAACGAGGCTGCCGGTTAGGCCCTACTGCAGTGTGAGGGTAAGACTCTTCGCCCATCGCCAATGTGACACTTGTTGGCGGATGCTCTGCAGCATGCGACCTTTGACGCAGTGCTTCCCCTGGCAGTCAATCCCAGGCTTTGGCGACTGTAGACGGCGGCCGAAGTCTGCTTTGAGCACGAGCTCGAGTCGGTCTAGGACGCCACTTCTTGGGAGTCGCATTGTGCTATGCTGGTGCAGTACTTTCAGCAAGTATACCACACCGCCGCCGCCTGGCCGGACAAAGCTCACACCAATCCCGAATTAGAGGGAATTGATTGTGACGGCGTTGAAGCTGTCCCTGCCGACAATGCAGTCCTCCTGCATCTGAGATTGTTGCCGCCCAAGGTAGCAGCACTGGGCAAAAACCATGAGCAGGCGGCGCCAGTAGTAAGGCACCTGCGAGCAAGGTGGTCTTCTGCAGGCACGGCTTTGGCGAGTTGCCTCCGAAACCGACAACATACTCCGCTCGAGCACGTCATCATGCGTGTCTCCGTGTAGGCTGCTCCTTTGCATACTGACCCTTGAAATCACCACCGCAGATTACGCCAGGCCGATGCGACTACTCAGCGAGTTTGCTGCATGTCCGACTGATGACTGGACAATTGCCTTGCATGCTGCGCGTGCCTTGTTGTCTCGACACGCCAAGACACAGCTCGAATTCGCGTGCCGAAGCACTACTCGCACGGTGCTAGTAAAACACAACACTCCACGCAGCACTATCAGGCGCAAAAGCGCTGCTGCTAGCATCTGCAGCAGCAGGCAGCATGAACACTGACGATGCAAGGTCGCTGCAGCCTGTTGAAGGCAGCCAGCAGCAGGCGGCAAATTCGGCGGGCAGCTCGCCAGCAGCCCGCAACGTACAGTTTGACAACAAATTAGCTGCTCCAGCCTCTGTGCTGCAGCAATCGAGCCCAGCAGCATCGGCTGCAGAAGAGGTCGCACCAGAGCAGACCGAGACTGGAACAGCGCATCAGGAGCCCACAAGCCGGGCCACTGCTGCACCATCGCCTGTGGCAAACGAGCAGATCGAGGACGGACAGGTGTTCCTGGACCAGCTCAGTGGCTTCTTCGCGGCCAGAGGCGAGCGGCCCCCCCACCTCGTCAGGTACAGCACGACCTTCCCCCTTCCAAGGCCCTGTGCTTGTGCTAGCCCTCGCCACAACAAAGCATTGGGCTGCTGCTGTGCTTGGCATCGTCACAAGATGCTTCGAACCATCCTGCCTGGAGCCAACACCCTTGATGCCCTAATAAGCTGCCGGTCGACACATTGTGGTCGGCATATAAAATTTGTGCATCAGTGTAATAGGCACCTCATCGTTCTCTGTTTTAGTTTCTTATCGTTCGCATGCAGGTGTCCAACATACCAGGTGCAATCTATCGAGGAAGTACCGTTGTGCGTACCCGATTCGACTGTGGCGCCTTCAGGCAGTAGTGGGGGCGCTGACCAGCAGAATGTTGCCAGCGCTCTCAGGCAGCCGCTCGGCCACTGAAATCGTTGCCGTGCCTTCTGCAGAAGGAGCCAGTCAACCTACACACGCTTTTCAACCTGGTGCAGCAGAACGGCGGCTTTGACGCGGTGTGCATGTCATGCCAAGGACCTTGTAGTGATAGTGGACTAGACTTGTACATCAAGCATCAGCAGGTAGCTTTGATTGCATAACACCAAAAGGCCAGGCCATGCCTCGTGTTATGTCTGTAGTGATAAGTTTTGCCGCCCAACCCATAAGGTGGCTGCATCAAGGCTCAGGTGATGCTCAACAAGAAGTGGGCGAGCATCGGCAGAGCCGGTGGCTTGGAGAAACGCAGGCGCGACTCCTCGACCTTGACGCCAAACGCACACCGTGGCACGCCAGCTGTACCCCTGATTGCTCGTGAGTGTTACCACTGTTGCTTTGTTTGGTGCCGGATATACAGATTGCCTGCAGCCTGGCATATCGTTATTCATCCCAGCCACCGAGCCCACTCCGCCGCAGGTCCGACCAACTGTCCACCGCCATCAAGAAGCTGTACCAGAAGTATCTGCTGGACTTTGACGAGGTGAGCCCGGCTGTATGATATAAAAGGAAACGACGATCGCACAGCACCCGCAGCGAAGAGCTTTTGGTCTCATGTGCCGCCAGTCTGCCAGACATATGTCGCCGACCAACACGCACGTGGGTCTCATGGCATGCACGCAGGCTCTGCGGAAGGAGGCGACGACTGGCAGACAGGCCTCGTGGCTGGCGGCTGCGGGGCCGGCGACGCCAGACACGGCGTCAGGCAGCCCCGCCACTTCTGGAGGCGATAGTGGCGAAGGGCCTGGCAAGGTAGCTTTGGTCCCAGCAGAACTCAAAAAGCCAATGTATGATGCTGTCTCCTGCAGGTTGGGGGCATCACACCGCACAAATTTTGCCAGCTTCAGCTGGCGCTTAGTAGTTGCAAGGCTGATGACAGGAAACAGGCCACTACTATTGTGCTGACAACCCTCATGATGTTGTCGATGCTGTATAGGCGTTGTCGAAGCGAGCGCGCAGGACGCCGGCGTTGCTGGCGGGCGGCGACTTCTGCACCGGCACCCTCATCTACGACACGGTGGAGCTCAAAAGGAAGCAGCGCCCGCCGCCGGCAGCGCCCGGCAACCCGCGCCCCTCCAAGGCCGCAAAGACGTCCGCGAACGGCCTCAAGGCGGCCGGCGGCGGCGACGGCGCAGCGACGGACGGCGTGGCCGMCACCGGGGGCGCTGCTGGCAGCGACAGGCAGGCCGGCGGCGGCGGCGGCGGCGGCGGCGGCGTGGCGACAGTGGCAGCGGCGGATGCAGCCTTGTCGCCCAGCCCGCAGGAGGAATGGGTGCCAGGCATGTAGCTCGGGGCTTGCAAGCATGTTGATTACTTCCGGGTCGGGCAAAGCAATAATTGCAGCTAAACTCAAAACTGCATGGAAGCTGCGCTTGCCGGCGCTACCGGGGATGTTGCGGACCTGCCACAACAATGTGAGGTGCATCGGATCAGACAATAAAGTCTGACGGCGTCAGGCAATGCAGTGTCTTCTATCAGCCCCGGAGGTGCCGCTGGCGGGCGCACAGCTGGTGGGGCGTCGCATCGGCGTGCTGTGGCCTGAGCACTTCGCCTTCATCCGGGGGCGCATCACCGCCTACTCCCCCGAGGTGCGTCTCCATTGCAGCAGCAATCTGGCTGCATCTGCATCCAGCCAGCTTCCCAACCTGCGTCATGGCATTGCCTCCATGGCTGCGTCCGCGGTGGGCTGATGAGCTGATGTGAGGAGCATATGCCCATGTGCATCCCTCTTGCCGCCTGCATCGGCGGCGGCAGCTACGAAGACGACCAACACACAATGCAACTGTCCTCAGGATCTTAGTGCTCGTGCAACGGCTGGGCATAAATGGCCTCACCTGCAGTAAAGGCTGCATGCGATGGAGCACGAGGTCGGCGACACTTACGGTGTTTTGAATTAAAAACCTTGAGAGATATAACTCCCGTCCGACGATAAAGTGGAGGTCACCACAGCATGGGCTGCACGCGGTGGAGTACGAGGACGGAGACTCCGAGGTGCTCCACCTGGAGCGGGAGGAGTGGCAGCTGCTCATGGGTGGCGCGGCGGATCACGCCGGCGGCGACCCGGCATCGGCCCAAGCGGCAACAGCAGTGCAGGTGCCTCTGCCTAATGACCGATCGGTTTTAGCAGCTGTGCATTATTGCTGCAAATTCTCTCCTTGGTCGGACATCAGTGATCGTTCGTGCAACTTTAGAGTGAGCGCTTTTGCAATGTGCAGGTGGTCTTTGATGTGCGTGGCGGCGTGGCCTAAGGCCCTACCTTGGGTTGAACACGAAATAGTGGCAAGCATGTGACTGCGCAGGGGATGGAGCAGACCACAAGCCGTGAACATGTGATGGAGCCGTATCTAAAGGTATTTCCGAACAGAATCTGCCCTGTTACATGCCTTCTTCTCAAAGGTGCACACATCAGCCACAGCCGCATGGGCCATCACAGCAGGCGTCGACTGACAGCTTTGACTGCGATGGGTTCTGATGCCGATCCCTCAGCACGAAGTCGCGTCGTTCAATGCTTGCTCGTCCCTGGCTCGGCAGACCTCAATCTCACCAGCCCTCACGGCCAGAAGACCTCCAAATCACACCGCTGCTTCATCTGCAGCCACCTCTGCCTTATTAGCGAATGCCTACATTAGCAAGTGCCTGCACAAGCAAAAGAGAGAGCGGTTGTGCACACCGTCCTGCAAGGGCGTCGTTCCTTGGGCAGGGTCGAGCAGCAGTGTCCAGGCCGCCTCCGCTTGCTATCACAGCACGACTGCTTTGGTGCAGGCCGCCGCCGAGGACAGCATCGTGAAGACGCGGCAGAAGGTGGCGTCACTGCGCAAGACCCTCCAGGTGAGACATGCCGCGTCAGGACACACGTCACGATGTCACGCAGCATACTACGCTCTTACGGCCCTCCAGTTGCCCGCAGCAACCACGCCGTCACCTGCCGGTGTGCCTTGCAACCATATCAAGCCGAGCACAGGTTTGTTGGCGCAGCAACAAGAAATTGCTCCTTCAGATCCTGTGTCTGCTGCCAACTTGCAGGATATGGAACACCGGTACAGCGCTAAAATCTCTAGCCTGGAGGACCGGCTTCGCAAGCTGCAGCAGGTGACGGCATTGTGGCAGCGTCTCCAGCACGGCTCCGATTGGCACTGCACATAGATATCCGCAGCGCTGGTTTGAGCAACGACCACGGGCTGGAAATTTGCACAAGTCTGGTCTGCATGTGCCAATCTCATCTGTATTACTCCAGCCATGTGGAGTAGTGCATATTCGCCACGATGAAACAGCTGCGCAGCAACAACTGCAAATTCGCAGTGTACGCGAAAGATGGCAGGCGGAACATGGCAGGCGGAACGTCAGCCATTCTCGGAGCAGCTACCCTAGCCTCGGGTGCTCTCCCACACACATGACGGTGCAACGTCTTCAAATGACGCGTTGCCGATTCGCTCAAGAGGTATAGCTGCTATCTGCAGGTGGTGGCGCAGCGGCAGGAGGCGCTTGGCACCTCCAACGCCTCGGCCACGGCTTTCCGGCACGCCTTTGACGACCTGCTGCAGTCGCTCGCCTGGCCAACACCCAACGACGGCCCAGGCGGCAGCAACGGCGGCGGCGGAGGCGGCGGCGCCTCTGTGGGGCAGCTGCGCCTGCCGATCCTGTCAATGGCGATGGCGCCGGCGGCTGCAGCGGCGGCAATGGCAATGTCGGCGCCCATAACGTCGGCGGCGGAGCCTGCTGCCGAAGCGGCTCTCCATGCGCCCAGAGACGCGACCAGTATCAGCGCCAGCGACAGCGCAGCCTGCGGGCCTGGCAGCGACTGCGGCGGTGCTCAGGCCTGCAGTGCCCAAGCCAGTCGGCAACTGGCCGCAAAAACCAGCCGGCGGGCAGCCATGTGATGAGGGTGCTGCTGCTGCAGCCACCACCACCGGCGTGCGGCCGGCCGTGGCGCAGTCATCGCGAGCCGGCAAAAGCCGCGGATGCACAGCCAGGCTCTGCCGCAGACGCTGAGGCCAGTGCCTCCGAGGCGTCAACAAGGGCGGCTCCCTGCCTGCTGTCCCACCACCGCAGCAACAGCCAGTCACCGCGGCATTCGTGTTGGAGCCGGCTCCGCCACATGCAGCAGCACCAGTCGAAGGCAATAGCTGCGGAGCATCACCTACCAAGGCAGCCGGGCGCCGCCGGGCGCAGCAGGATCCCAGGCGTTATTACTTGACATGGTAATACCAGCTTGAGCAGTGCCAACGTCATGGGGCCCTCATCGACAACACCATGTCACAGTCCTCGATGTACATGAACTGACAGCTGATGAAGTCTACTGCGTAACCACCACGACTGGGCGTAAGATCTCGGGGTAGGATGGTCTGGGCGAATTTATCCGCCGCTTGAACCCCAAGAGCAGACTAAGAACAAGCAGGTCAAATTTCCACCGCTGAGCAATCAAAACTCCATTTGGCCAAATTCTGCAAGTCACTGAGCTTCTTCGCCCTGACAGCGCCTTGCAGGTACAATGCAATGCAATGGCTCATTGGCGACGCAAAGCTGAAGGCGACAGCGAAGCGATTGCTGTGTCCCCCCTCTCCCGTAGACATAAGCATTCTCACTCTCTAATTCTGGCGGGTTATGGATCGGACCACAGCCACGAAGACTCCGCCTGACACTTCCTGCTGTGGCGGAGCGGCTGAGAATGCACCGCCGCCCCTTGCAGCTGAAGGGAGTGCTGCCGACTGGGCTGGTGGCAGCCGTGAAGCACAGCCAGCTGTTGCCAGAGCCCCTTGAACAACCTCCGCTGCGGGCGGCTCCTGCGGTGCTACACTGCCGGCTGCGCGCTGCGCCTGCAGCTGCCCAGCGGTGGCGGGTGCTTGCGGAACACCAACCCCTGCCGCTGGGAGGACAGTGCGCTGGCCGGGCAGCGGCGGAGGCGCGGCTGCTGAGAGCACTGTGCTCGGAAGCGCCGGCGCTGGTGCTGCGGCGGCTGGGCGTCGCGCAACAGCGTCCACATCCGCTGTTCGGCACCAGCCGCCGGGTCCGTGGAAGCTTGGCGGCAGCATGGACCGCAGCAGTGGGCGGGCGGCAGGCTGCGTCTGCCACAGCTGCTGGCCCACTGTCACGCCGACAGCGATGCCGGGAGTCCCCAGCCCGGCCGGCAGCGGCTGCGCCGGCCACGGCTGCTGCACGGTCGGCACGCCGATGGTCGTGCCGGCCGGGTCGAGTTGGCTGCCTGGAGCCGCAGGCACCCCACCCGAACCCGACGCCAAGTCCGCCGCCTGGACCTGCGCAGGGGGCGCGCCGGGGAGCGCGGCGACCCATGCTGGTCCCTCATTGCTGACCACCCGGCGGCCAGTAGCAAGCTGTGCGATCGCCGGCGGCAGGCTACCCGGCAGCGATTGAGCGCAGGCTGCGCGGGCTGAGGTGCTCCCTCCGCCAGGGCCATGAGTCGCGGCGGCCTGCGCCGTCGGCCGCGGCTGCTCCGGCAGCTGCTGCGCTGTCTGCGGCGATGCCAGGCGAGGGTCACGCAGAGTGGCCCGCGCAGCATGCTGCTGCTGCTGCTGCTGCTGCTGCTGCTGCTGCTGCAGCTGCGCAGCTGGCTGCTGCGCCGTCGGCTGCTGCGCCGGCGGTCGTGCCAGAGGCCGCGGCAGCCGCAGCGGAGGCATCCCTGGCTGTTGCTGCGGCGGATTTGCTGGCAGCCGCGGCGGCGGCCGCGCCCCCGTCAGCCCTGGCAACCCAGTCTGCGGCGGCGGCAGCGGAGGCGCTGTAGGCTGCTGCCGTCCCTGTGTT
Source organism: Deuterostichococcus epilithicus (assembly GCA_033439295.1). Classification (NCBI taxonomy): domain Eukaryota; kingdom Viridiplantae; phylum Chlorophyta; class Trebouxiophyceae; order Prasiolales; family Stichococcaceae; genus Deuterostichococcus; species Deuterostichococcus epilithicus. Next base: position 1,718,974 of record JAVTLE010000010.1, read on the forward strand.
GGCGCGCTCATCTGCGACGCAGGTCCTGCTGCACCCTGTGGTGGCTTTGCTGGCACTGGCTGCGGCACCGCCGCCGGCCGCAGCACCGCTGGTGTCAGGAGCGTTGCCATCGGCCGCTGCGGTGCCAGCGGGGCAGGCGGCCGCAATGGCAGCGAAGGCGCCAGCGGCACCTGCGCCAACTGGCAACTATACTCAATGACATAGGCGTGAGACCAACCAGGTGCAGCCAATGGTAAGGGAGAGCAGATCTGCGACACCGACAGGCTCTGTGCTCCAGCTCAGTGCAAATTTCACCGACCTAACAGCAGCTGCGAACATCATGCTAGGAAGTGACGTCCTCTACATCAGGGCTGGAAGGTGCGTGTCATGGTGCAAAGCGCCTGGCACGGCCGCGCAGAGTACCATCTCCGCCGCGGCAGCTCGTTCGAGCTTCAAAGTATCGCACATCTTGCAGGGCGACAGGCCGTCCGATGGCCGCCCACTCGCCGGGCGACATGAGCACGCAATGGCCCGGGCCGGCGGCACCGCGCCGCCTCAGTGCGTCTCTGAGGCCCTCGAAGCTGCGCCGTGCCTCCTTGGCTGCAGCGTTTGCCGCCTACAGCCGAGAAACGGGACCGCAGCTGCTGCTCAGTCACATCAGACGCGGACTCGTGGGTGAGCTCCTGAGCAGAGTCACAGCAGGCGGAGTGCACCAGACGGGCTGAAAGCAGGGCCGCCCGGCGGCTGCGGCAGCAGGGCTGCTCGCCCTGGCCCGCCAACAGCACAGCCTCCACGGCAACGACTCACATGGCCTGCTTCAGTGGAAAATACCTACACATGCAAGGACGCTGAAGCTCACAGGAAGGGAGGCGTCCAAATGCTGCTGCTCGGCGCGCCAACCGCGCACCGCACGCTGCAGGGCCGCCAGCCGCGCCTTTCCCCGCGCTTTCTCGTCCTGAGTTTGGTTTCCAGGTCCCAAGCTTGGCTCAAGGCTTAGCCAAGTGACAAAAGCCTTCAGATTCACATCTGCAGCAGGTTTTCCAATGTTGGCGCCGTGCAATGCAGTCGCCAGTGAACGGTTTTCGGGCGCGCTCATGAGCGTGTCTTTGTTCACTCCCTACCCTCCTGCCCAGGTGGGGGTGCTCGAGCCAACATACTTGGCTGCCATGATGTCTTCTGTCATATGTCATTGGCAGCGTCATGCCGCAACATTGGCCAACAAGGCACAGGTCGCCCTCTGTCGCACCTTGATCCGTTGCGTCAGATCTGCCACCTGTGCCTGCAGGAGCTGCTCCTGCAGCGGAAGGCAGCGGAAGCGTCTCCTGCGTCTCCATAAGTGCGTGTGAACAAGCCAAGAAAGGAAATGCGCGTCTTGTTGCAACTCGTCCAGCAACAGACTTCCATCAAGGTTCAACAATCTCACGATATACGTACACGTAGCAGGGGGAGATCACATAGGAAGCTGCCACTAGCTATATATGTGCAAACGCCGTCAACAGAAGGGACAGCTTCTCTCAACGTCCGCACCTCGCTCAGTGAGGCGTGTACGTCAGCAACCTTGGCAGCAGCAGTCTGATCGGCTGGATTGCCATTATGGCGCTGCCTAGCCGCCTCGACAGGACTCTGCCGCCCCTCTGCCGCCAAAAGCGATGGCTGCTCCTCATCGGCCGGCGGCCCCCGGACGAATGCCGCAGACCTCCCCAGGCCGCCGCCCACCTGCGCTATAAAGCAGAGTCGCAGGTGGCCAGTGCTAGCTGTCGCCGCTTTCGATCCATCTATCACCGTTGCGGCCCAGTGCAGTCATGGCAGCTGCTCGCCTCCAGATGCATAGCAGCTAGGGGACCCGCTCATGGTGGCACCCTGCATAGAGCAGGTTTCCAACCAGCGGCCAACGGTCGGGTGTCAGGCAGCTTTAGCCAGCAGCAAAATTTTTCGTCCTTGCCGGAGGACCCTCGGCGGCGACTGCGGAAATGCCGCCGGCGGAGACATTGGCATCTGACACCTGCGCCACCGCCCGGTGCAGCGCCTCCATGCCTGTGCCAGTGTGCAGAGCAATTACTTCCCTTCACTTCAGCTGCTGAAATCAAGGGCAAGCCACGCAGCTATTGGTGTTCATGCTGCAATTTACAAGCTTTCGCTACACACAAAGAGGATGGGGCGCAGTGTGCTGCAAGAGGTTGGCGCTGAGTGGCTTGGCTCCCAAGCAGAGTCGGGGTTCAACAGTGTTTCCATGGTAGATGATGGCAATTTTTGATGCCGGCTGACCTGGAGATGGCGCTGGAATGGGCAGCTCCTGTGCGTCATCTTCCTCCTCTTGTTGTGGCAAGGCTCCCGCGGCACCGGCGCTGGGCTCTGCTACAGGCTGTACCTGCTCTGCTGCAGCAGGCTGTGGCTGAGGACTTATTCCCTCCGTCGCCACTACTACAGCCGCCGCCGCCGGAGGAGGAGCAGCAGTAGCGACCGACTCCAGCGGCGCGGAGAGTGCGTCGCCACCGCGGCCGGAACCACCGGCAGGCAGCCAGCCAGCCGGCCTCACCAGCGCGACACACACTGCCGCTTGCGTGTCAGGCCCTGGGAGCAGATCATCAGCGCAGGGTCAGCGCTTGGGCAGCGCTGTAACCAACAGACCTACTCGGTGTTGGCGGAGCACCACTGTCCATGCTGCGGCCGTGCATGGCAGAAGCATGCATGCAGACACCGTAATAAGGAGGGATATTTCGCGAGACGCAGATAGCGGTCACCTTGAAAACCTGGGCAAATGCGTCCGGCTGGTCCCGCTTCCTTTCACCGTCACTGGTGATGCCCCCTTCTGGCTGTCCTTCCTGCTAGTATGTGGATGACCTCACCAGATTCAGTGGCGAGCACGACGTGAGACGATGAGGCAGCTAGCACACGGTGTGACACATCATGGGCTGTGCCTCCATTGCTGAATTGCTTGTCGGATCGCATCACCACATGCAGGCACTCATCAGGGTTGTGCAGCTGCACTGAGCACAGCACTCAAGTAGGAGGAGGACTGAGATTGCGTGCTCACGGCTGCAGACTCAGGATTCGGACGCCCAAATTGACCTTGCGCATCATCATCAATGCTGGCGGCCTCAGCCAGGGTCTGCATTCCGTCAGCCATGCACGAGCACAATTGCAGTTCGTGGGCCTGCAGCTGCTGATTCAGGTCAGCCTTCGTCTGCGCTGGACCACAATGAGCTGCGGCAGTTGCTGAGACCGCACTGACGTCCGGTCACAGCCGTGTGCTTCGAGGCGACTCAGTGTGCAGTGATTCAGAGCTGGTAACCGCAACATCAGAAGGAATGCTTCAGGGGTTGTGCGCCGCACAAACGTGACCTTACTGCCTCATAGCCACCAAGGCGCATCTATGTGCCTAAACCGCCGTATAATCCACACAGGGTCGTGAAACGAAGCTATGCGTAAACCCCATCAACGTATCAAACAGGCTGCCGAATGCAATGCTTCGTCAACCTCCAGCGCCCGAGCAGGCCTCCAGGCAAACGAAATAGACACAAACAATATACAAGGTGCTGTCTGGCAGCCGCTTGGCAATGTTCTGCCAGCTTCAAATGGTCCTGCGCACTATTGCCACATTCGAATTGTGTAAAGAATCGGTCGCTAGAGCATGGAGCGGCCAGATTGGCTTGCAGACAGCCTGCCATCTGGTCCGATGACCAGGCTGCGTGTGACATGCTTCAGGCTTGGGCACCCCGTCAGGACCTGCAGTGCGGCAGGAGCCACTCAGGTGTTTGGCGCATGCAGTGCCAGCAGAGGCAGTCCAGTTGGAACTGCAATTATGCCGAGGACTACACATCAGCAGAAGACGTCCAGTAATGGCAGCTCACCATGGCTAGCTCCAGCTCGTCGTGCAGGGCTTTCAGCACCGCCTCCACGCCGCGCTGGCCGCCAAGAGTCAGGCCCCACAGCACCGGCCGCCCCAGTAGTACGGCGTCTGCCCCCAGCGCCAGCGCCTGCGAATCAGAATCTAGGATGTCGGGGCGCTCAACAATGCCAGGTCGATGTGCACCAGAGCGATGGCCTTCGCTGCCACCCGTCTACTACTACACAAGGCTGCTGGCCAGCATGGCAGTGCTTCTGTCTCAACAGCAGGGCAGCAAGCAAACTGGAGGAAAGCACACCTTGAGCACATCGGTGCCGCGGCGCATGCCGCCGTCCACGATGATGGGCACCCGGTGCCCTATGGCATCCACCACGTGCGGCAGCATCTCCACAGCTGAGGGCGCAAAGTCGCACTGCCGACCGCCGTGGTTGCTGCGGGCGCCACAACAGGCGCTGTTATGCATGCTTCGGAACTCTGGCAATGCAGGCTGCCAGCCTGTGAGGCCATTCCATGTTGCATCAGTCCTGATTACTCGGTCAGGATTCAGAATTTGGAACTCGTGTTACTGCGGAGTACCTGAGGATGATGCCGTCCACGCCGGCTTGCACTGCGAGCTGGGCGTCTGCGGGCGCCAGGATGCCCTGCAGCAGCAGAAACAGCGACGATTGTCTGGCGCAGGACCCGCTTCGGCTTGTGACAGAGGATGCGACGCTAGTTCAGCGCACTCCTAACCATTTCAGAGGTTGCAAATGTCGGGCAGGCGGCACATGCACGCCGTCAGCCTACCTTGACGAAGATGGGAAGGTGGGTGACGGTGCGCAGCCACTGCACAAACTCCCATGTAAGCGACGCGTCCAGGTGCTTTGCAAACACCTGGAATGGGCATGAGTGACGTCAGATGCGGACCATTTCAGATCCTGCTATCATGCCGCAGCAGTGTTCCTGATGCACAACACACATCCCTGACCAGCACTGCAACAGGCCGGGTCTGCCGCTGCGTGTCCACCTCAAAAGCACCTGTGCGATACCAGAGCCCTCTGCCTCACGGTTCTCGCTGTGCACGGCCAGCTTGAGATTCGACTGCTCCAGGTTGGCAAGCCGCAGTCCGACCGGCAGTGCGAACCTGGCGCAAGCAACCAAAAACCGCTGTCACAACCCATCGCTCATTGGACCGACCGCAATGAGGCATGCTGCCAACTGCTTGAAAATGCCCAATTCCACGCTCAGGCTCTTTGTGCAATCGCACCGATTGGTGACGTCCTCCTCCCGCTTTCCCAGCCTGCGCTGCACACAGAGGCTTGTCGAAACTGACGCCCCCGACATGCAGCGGCACAACAGCAGGTTCCATGGTGGCCACTTGCTTAAGTCGTCTACCGACCTTGGCGCATCGACCGTCACCACCAGCGCTCCATAGCCAGCGTTCTCCGCCCTCTGCCAGGCAGCGCAAGCCGCGATCAGGCGCCCTGCAGCCTCGTTCAGCTCCAAAACACCATGCAGCGCTGCCTTCTTCCGGAAGTCATGCACCTTCTGCCATCCTTATCTGCACCGCTGCTACGAGGCTGCGGCTTGGAAGCAGCTCACCTGCACGATGTCGCGGGTGAAGCCCCGGTCCCGAAGCACATACAGCTGAAACATGAGGGTGCCTGGGTCCGCGCTGGCTGCCGCAACCGCCTCGAGCGTGCACGTGCCCATCGTGGACACACCCTGAGCAGCAACACCGCTGAACATGCAGATCTGTGGTAGCCAGACCAGCTTGCGGTGCGCCCAGCTGCGGCCGTCATGAGGCTGCTGCAAGTTCGCCCATGTGAGCAGAAGGCACAATCCGAAACGGCACCGCTTGAGGGTGGTTGCGCGCGACTGCTGTTCGTTCAGTGCTGCGCTGCAGAGATGGGGGTTGACAACCTTGTACGATATCTCTCGGGTTCACGACCCGTGTTGCAGCAGGAAAGAGCGTGCCATCCTGCGGCCGGCAACAGAGCAGGCGCACGAGACGAAGCCAACGTGACTTTTGTAATGTGGTCGTTCGTGGCAGCAGGAGGGAGGCGCACCATGCTGGTGCCCGCAACGGAGCAGGCGCGCGAGACGGCGAGCTCGCCGTCAGGGTGGGCCATGCACTGCATTGCCATTGGTGCCACCAGGATGGGCGTGCGCAGCCGCTTGCCTGCGCATCACGGACTCGGCAAGTTCGAAGAGGCCTTCAGTTGCTTGCGTGCATGCCACGCCACATCCCGGCTTGGACTGGCTGCCCGCCCCACACCTCATGCGATGACACGCAGGCAGCCAGCTACCCCGTGTCCACTCCACGAGTGCTCGCAAGGGAGGCTCGCTTCACCTCCTAGAGGCAAGAAACGGTGTGATTGCAAATTATGCCCACCGACGATGTCCAGCGACGTGTCGACTCGCGAGACGTCGACCATCATGCGAGGCAGCAGCCGCAGGCGCCCAAACACCGCACGGTTCTCCGCCAGTGTCGCCTCTGACTCGGCGCCGCTGCTGTAGTAGCCATATGCGTTGGCGCTGAGCTTGAGCTTCGCCTGTGCTAACCCAAAATCACCTATTCTGTTCATTGGCATTGCTTTCCAAGTATTTTGTGTGCATATAGCGAAGCAGCAGTCCACCTTGCCCTCCAGCTGCTCCAAATTTGCGAAGTTGAGCGACCCGGCCTGCCCAGGTTGGTCCTGCTGCCGCGGCCGCGAGGGCCGCATTGGCTGGGCGGTCTGCTCCGCCCCCATCGGGCTAAGCTGCTAAATTGAGGCTCTGAAGTTGTAGGCTGGAGACTGAGATAGGCGCGCTTCGGAGCAGGGCTGCCACCAGAGGGTGCACTAGCATCGACCGTGCGCGGGGCGCTCAGGTCGCCTGTGGAGCAGTGACTTGATGATTGCTGGTCTGGAGGGTTTACTGAGGAGGACAGGCGACCTGCAGTCACTTTGCGCTCTGAGAAACAACGAAATCGACACGCTGGCCAACGGTATGCATGCAGGAAGCCAGTCTTGCGGGATCGGCAAGTGAAGCTTTCGGAGGGCTGATGGAGGATCAGAAACCAGTACAGATAGTGTCGAGAAGCGGTCTGCAACCTGCTAATGGCAAACTGAGCAAGTGCACCTCGAGATCAGCTTCTTCTTTCTTCACCTCAGAAAACATTGCGTAGGAGAGATTGCAGCATCTGTTGCACTTTCGCGCAACATCTGCATGTACAGGGTGCTTTGCAGCTCGCCAAGATGCAGGCTGTGCCGATGCACGCGCGGCCCCGCACATTCAGTGTCGGTCCATCCCGGTGTTGTGTCCCGGTGGCATTGCAGCATAGGCACACAGCAGCGCGAAGGAATCACCGGGAACCTACAGTAGCACAGGGTGATTCAAATGAGAGTAACGGTGAGGCAGCCGTGAAACAGTATGATTTTTGCCCAGCATCCCGTGCGTCATTGGTGCATATCCCTGCTGCTCCCCGAGCGGAGCAACTCAGCGCAGACGTGCACTCCTATGCGCAGAAAGCAATGCGACCTCCAGCACAGAGAGCAAGCCGCGGCCGTTCGGCGACCCAGTCGAGACAGTTCAGTGGGGCGGCACGCTGCCGAGCGGCCGGCGAGCTGTTGTCGGCGGCCTCACAGGGCTGACGATCGCGCTGGTAGGCAACCTGGGCGGCCTGACCAGCTTCCTGCTTAGCCTGGACGGCGGCAGGCTCGCCGCACGGTCGCAGGCGGATGTCCTTATCCCGGTGCTTGGCTACAAGCGGGCGCTCAACAAGCAGACAGGCTATGGTGAGTTAAGAGCTTGAGGCTTTGTATGATTCCAAGCTATATTTGCCTTGCATACCCTTGCGGGGGTCTGCAATCAGCAGCTTCCAGCTTCGAACCTGATACCAACGTGCTTCTCACCCGTGCCGTGCAGAGTTCCAGTACCCGGCGAGCTGGCTGGTCGACCAGCGCCTCTTCCGGCGCGCGGCGGAGCAGGCGGAGCGGCAGCGCTCGCTTGACCTGCCCTCCCTGCGGTACGCATGCAAAGAGGTCACATCTGCATGGCGCCCTGAACCTGCCTGCTCATCTGGCGCATCCCCATTTGCTTCACAATGTCAGCCATTCATTGTCGTTGTTGTTGTCGTCATTTTTCTGTTTCGACTCACGAGTCAGATGCACATGGTCCTGTGACCTCTCCTTGCACAGGAAGCAGCCCAAAGCGGAGCGGCGCGTGGCTGAGCCCACCATCGCATACGGTCCGGCTGGCAGCACGGGCGAGGAGAACATCAGCATCATTGCAGCGCCCATCCAGCCGGGCTTCAGGTGCTGCTGCAGTTGCTGCAGGCGCCAAGTTGACTGACATGGTGCTGCAATGCTGGTCTCGGCGAGCTGCTTCTAGCATGCCGCACGATAGTAGGGTTTATACTTACCGTGCAGCGCTGCTGGGTGCAGTGCACGGCACGATCTCGAGAAGTCTTGTCAAGGAGCGCCTGCACAGATGGTCTTGCAAAGTCGTCCCTCTGATTGGGTTCCTGATCGCTGTTTGTCTTGGCGAGCAGGCTGGACGAGCTAGGGACCGCAGAGCAGGCAGGGCAGCGCTTCCTGTCGACGACCGTGGCGCCAGAGGGCTCCGGCCGGGAGGCCAACCTTCTGTCTGCCACCTCCAGGTGCATCTGTTCTGCTTATTCAAGTGTCTGTAGCCTCATTGCTTGGGCCATGATGCCCATTGCTGATCCGCCGCCAATGAGCGCGTGCAACATGCGAACAAAGAGGATGCTTGTGCCTGGGCACCTCTCTGCAAAGCCTTTAGGATTGCAAGCTGCCTGCACCTGCGCCTCGCAGGCAAGACGAGAATGGCACCACTTACTACAATCTGGAGTTTACCGTCAGGAGCCCCACTTTGTTCCGTCACAACATGTCGGTGTATGCCGCCAGGTGTGTGTGTTGTCTGAAATGTTCTTCCTTCCCGAACCCTGTGTGCTGGAAGCAGGTGTTGAGGCTCATGCAGTGGTGCTGCGAGAGACGGCAGTTTCGTCTGCTGCGACGCACCAACACGCGCCAGCCTCCTGCGGCGCCTGCATGACTGTGCTAAGAGCATTTCAGTCACAACCACGATGCATGCGGACGTATGTGCCTGCAGGGGAGGGCTGTTGTACACGCTCAACGTGCAGTGTCCAGAGAGCAAGTGGGCAGCGGAAGAGGAAAAGTTGAGGCCCATCGCACAGTCGCTCCACATACTTTAAAGGACATACTGCATGGTTTTGACAGTATTTCAGGGCTGAATTTAAGCAGCAGTTCTGCCTCTAGAGAATCAATACCACTACGAATCACATATGACGACTCAGCTGACAGTTGTAGGTGTTCGCAAACACTTCGACCAAAACCGGTGCGCACTTGAGCACTAGGGTGGCACGAGACGATGACTGTACAGAGCACCAAGGAGATACGCAGCGCGCCAATGAGACGACGCTGATGGCTGGGACATCCCAACACACAAATTCAGATAGACCTTGCGCGGATATCGTGAAGTGCACCAGCCCCACCCCCAAACTTGCTACCTATCAGGCGAGCACGCCTCACGTTCCTTGTTCTAGATTTCTGCAAACAGCGCATCCAGCCGCCAGCGCCGCCCAACACATGCTATTTCAGTACTTTGCACCGCTCCTGAGGTTCTACTGCCAGCTGACGTGGGCTGCATCACCGAAGGTGCACGATCCCCTTGTCAGCGGTCGCTGTGGAAGAAGATCCTGACATCTCTAAAGCCGCATCAGCGGCCGGCCCATTGCGCTGTGGCTCGCTGCTGCCAGCTGCCCAGTGGCGCCCCGTGCACAACTTCACAGCCTGACGCCGCCGCCGGCAAGACAGCCGCAGCAGCCGGGCCCGCGCTCGCTTTTGGCAGCCTTCACGGCACGCATGTCCGCCTCGTCCCACCGCTTGGCGACGCCAGAGTCCCGCATCGCACGCAGCCGCTTGGCGACCTGCGGGTTTGCCAGCAGGCAGCGTCTCACGCTGGACGCGCGCGCACCAGGCGCTTCCAGCCTCGTGCCTGGCCGGCTGCAACGTCCTGGCCATCCTTGTGCACTGCCTGTGCTGTCGTGCCGGGCGGTGCCACGATGTGTCCAACATGCACAGTGCTAGGCTCCCAAGGAAAAGGGGTGGGGGGGACTCTGAGGAGGTAGGGCACCTTTGCGGCGGAGGGGCGGGACAGGGGGTTGGACGCCCAGCAGTCGGCGATGAGGGCGCGGACCTCGGGCGGCCAGTCGTCCGGCAGCGGCTGCCTGAAGCCGCCAGCCACCCGCTCGGCGTACTGAAACACCCGGTCCACCATGTCTGCACGCGCAAGTACTCGGGTGACATGCGCATCGCCATACTGTGCTGCTTGGGTCCATGGGGCTGGCAGTCGACAAGACATGCGGTGAGCAGTCGGCATCTGCTGCAGGCAGCAGACAGAGGCTGTCCCGCAGCGCGGTGCCGGGGTCGCGGCGACGCTTGTCACGGCTGTGTTGTGACCGGGTGGACGCGCTGGTCGATGCGGGCCGCCACACGCACCCTCGCCGGAGACGATGGCGATGGTGGGCGTGTAGCTGAGCAACTCCCACATGACGACGCCCAACGAGAAGACGTCCACCTTCTCGTTATAAAATGTGCCGCGCAGCACCTGCGGGCAAAGGAGACTGGCGTCATCGTTCCCTGATGTAGACCACAGCGCACTCCAGAATCCCGCTGTGTGGGGCCTACCACATGTATGCTCGGATTGTTTTCAGGGTTCATCCGGTGCACCCCAGAGCTGGTGCACCCCAGATGTGCTGCCGTGCAGCAGGTTGACGCCGCATCATTCAAGATAAGGTTCCCTCTTGGAGGTCACTCCCGATGGCACCTGTTGATTGCCAGTGTGCACAGGCGGACGTGTTCAGACCCATTCTGAAATTAATGTCATTGCGGGAGGGGGCAGGAGGCGGTGACTCGCCTCGGGCGCCATGTAGCACAGGCTGCCGGTCTGGCCGGTCATGCGGTAGGCCATGTTGGCGCTGGCCAGGTGCACGCTGCCGTCGTAGGCGCTGCCCTCCGATGCCATGCCGCAGCTGACCTTTGCCAGGGACACCTGTGGGCCACAGAGCAGAGCTATCGATAGGTAAAAGGTTCGAGAGGCTCGCGCTGTCAGAGCTGCCCTCGAACGCGATGCCGCAGCGGACCTTTGCCAGGAACACTTGCGGCCATAGACAAAGGGCTCATAAGATGGGGGGTTCAGGGAAGCAGCGCTGCCCTCTTGACGCCATGCCACGACCGACATTCGCCAGCAACCCCTGCAGCAGCAGGTTGACTCAGCAACTGATGCAAGGGTCAAACGGACGCCACGCCGCAGCTGACCTTGTCTAGCGAGATCTGCGGCCATGGAGCCAAGATTTTGGGATTAGCAGGTTCAGTTTGCAAGTTCAGGGAAGCAAGCGGCTATCAGAGCTGCCCTTGGGATGCCACGCCGCAGCCATGGCGGCGCGCGGTCCAGTATGGCTGAGCATGCCGTTGCATGAGCTCTGGAGCGTGACCTGCCAGATGCGAGATGAGATTGCGCGAGCGCCATCCACTGCAGGGCTTGCATCGAAAACTGGAGGACGATCACCCGCCCAGCAGTCGGGTTGATGTCCTCTGAACCCGCTGATTTGCTCGGCCGTCTGGATATGCTCCCGACATTCGACACACATCTACCATCAGTTCCTAGCCGAAACTCCAGTGTCTGTGTCCAGAGGAAGAACGCCGAACGCATGACGTCATTTGCATGAGGAAGTTCCGAGGAGCACCCTGCGCAGCTGCTGCATGAGGTGGGCGCGGCGGGTGCTGCTGGCACCGCTGTGCGCTGCGACCATCGGCGAGTCGTTGCCGCCGCTGCCGCAGCTGTCCACCGAGCTGCGCCGTGTGCTCCGGCGCCCAGCCACCTGGCACAGGACACACAATGATCAGACAGGCGCTGGGAATAGGGGAGGATGGCAGGATGTGCTGTCGTACACATGGTGAAGCATGCAGGCCGGCAAGGTGGCAGATGTACAGTTGCTCTTCAGGAGGCAACAGGTTCCTGGTGGTCTCGGAATGAGGGGCGAGTTGCTTCGCGGGAAAAGGTCGACTGTTGCAGCCTGTTGCCTTGCGCCGGCGGGACGTCACGCACCAGTGCGAGGAGTGCCTTCACGCTGCCGTGGGCGCTGGGGTTGTGGCTGGCCCTCGCGGTGGTGCCAGGGACACCTGACATGCCGCCGGCGCCAGAGTCGCCCGCAAGGCCGCTGCCGTCCCCGCCGCGGCTGACCCGCAGCTTGGCCGCCACCTCCGCATTCAGCGCCGCCTGCTGCACCGGCGCACTGCCGGCCCTGTCGCCATCCAGCTCCCGAGAGGCAGCCCTGCAAACATCCACTCAGGTTGCGGTCTTGGCGCTCAAAGCGGCTGCATGACTTGGAAGATGCAGCCTCGCAATTCGAATTTGCATCCTCTGTTGACGGTGCAGCTGACGGTGCCGCGAGTCGCTCTGCACGAGCACAGGAGTCCCCTGCTATGGCTGCTTCGGAATGTTGCCGGTTTTTCTCGGATGCTCTGTCCGGGCATGTAGGGAAGGTGGAAAGCTTGCAGGCCGCCCACCTGATGCCACGCAGGCGCTGGGCCACGCCGCTGCCGCGAGGTAGCGGCGGCAGCCGTGCAGCAGGGCCATCAACCTCGCCGCGGCCCAGGAACCCCATGGACTTGGTCGCGAGGCACGGCGGCCTGGGCGGCAGCGCGAGCCCCTGCAGCAACACTCGCCAACGGCGGCGTCAGCCGGTTGGGGTCTGTGTCTCGATGGCATCCTGGCTAGCGACCGATGCGTCACCTGCTGCACATGCCGAGCCGCCCGGGAGCTGCCGCTTCGCAAAACCCCTTGGCCTGGCCAGCGGCCGCACTTGAGCAACACACACATGCCGGCATGCGCCCAGCTCGCATGCCACCGACCTCGCATCTTGGCTGTGCGGGCGCACCTGCAGCATGGTGCGCGACAGGGGACCGCTGTTGGAGCGGCGGGCCAGCGCCTCCTCAACGACCTCGTCGGCGTCCAGTGACAGGTCGTCCAGTTGCGCGCTGTCCTCCCGAGACAGCCGAGGCGGCGCCGCATGCGCCTGCAATGGCAGGCTTGCGACTGAGTCGGGGGCAGCAGCAGTGGTGATGCAGGGGCTCCCGGTGTTGATCAAGCTGTCACCTTGTGATGCTTGAGGGCCGCGGCAGCTGGCATGCCCGGCGGAAGCCTGCTGCAGAGCTGGTCGGAGGCTCGCTGCAGCAGGCGATCACAGAGGGGACAGCGCTGAAAGAGGGAGGTGGGCAGACCCAGCAAGGGAAGGGCACCTGGCAGGGCAGAGGCTGTGGCCTCCGCTGGTGCCAGCCGTCTGCGCCCTCCTGCCACTGCGCCGCCTGCGGCGCCTCGCTTTCAGACCAGCGCCGAAACTCCTCCTGCTCCTGCTGCTGCCGCTGCTGGTGCAGGCAATACTCCTGGGCCAGGGCTGCCAGCGGACTTGCCTGCTGCTGCTGCTGCTGCTGCTGCTGCTGCTGCTGCTGCTGCTGCTGCTGCTGCTGCTGCGCTGCGCAGGACGCCTCCTGCTGCAGCAAGTCCGGCCTGACGAGCGGCACCGCCGCCGCACGACCGGGTGGCAGTGGTCCCTCGGGGATGCTCTCGAAGCTGTCCGGACCACTGTGGCGCGGCCCGCTGCCACCGCCGCCGTGCGGGCTGCCTACCATGGTCGCATCTGGCGACTGGCTCTGGCCCATGTGAGCCGCCGCTGCCGCCGCCCCCATCGCCTCCGCCGTTCGCCGCAGCAGCTCCTGCTGCACGATGATGTTTGCCGCCATGGCCGGCGAGTGCCCCGCTCGGGCAACCGCCGCCGCCGCGGCCTGAGCCGCCGCCGCATCCGCCGCTGACACCTGAGCGGCTGCGGCCGGCACGAGCGGGGGCTGCGCGGGCTGCTCGCCTGGCGCCTCGTCAGACGACACCCGCGGCCCCTGCTGCCAGGCGGCGTAGTCCGTGGAGCACCGCCGCTCCTGCTGCGCTGCCAGGGCGTCAAAGCCCATACCCCTGAGCAGCGACTGCAGCTGCTCCGTGCTCTGCGCCATGGGCACGCCAGAAGCCACGTCCTACGGGACATGAGAGGCCAGCCTGAGTATTATCACAGGGCCTTGCCGATACATGCCATCTGCACTGGACCACACTCCTGCAACCCTGTAACACCTGCGACGTTGGTTCAACGACACCAAACACGCAGCGCAGCCCGATGCGGCAGCAGGGGCGAGGCAGGAGGACGCTACGGGAGCAGCGCCGACCGATCAGACCGCGCGCCCGAGCAGTTTCTGGCACGTGTTTACCCGCTCACCTTGATGCACTTGTGCAGCCCAAAGTCGGCCAACTTGGCGTCAGCCTTGCCCGGCACGGGGCTGGTCAGCAGGATGTTCTCCAATTTCAGGTCGCGGTGCACGATGAGCGGCGAGAAGTGGTGCAGGTACGCCAGCGCCTCTGCGATCTGCAGCGCCCACCGCAGTGCGTCCTGTGCAGGTTGGAGCGCCAAGGTTGGAACAGGGATCCCTGACAATGAATGTTGTGAGCGCACACGGAAGGCGAATTTCGAGAATTCCATCGCTCTTTGCTATGCCCAACCGCAGCGCGTCCTCCAGCAGGAGCACAGAGTCAGATATGGGAAAGCTACAGGGCAGGTGCGCTGACATGCTATCCCAAGCCCTCGTGTGCATGATGTAGCACAGCACACTTGTCAAGCCCAGCAGCTGGTGACCGCCTCTTCGGTTGACGACCCCTTCATGTGCATGGCACGATCTGAGGGTTCTGTGGCATGTCAAGCTCGCCGACCCAATACATGTGACCCAGTCCAGCACACTTGTCAGGTGAAGGTGACACAAGACTGTCGGGTCCACACCTGGCGCCCGAAGAGGCGGTGGTCCAGAGTGGAGTAGTATGCGTCCACCAGCAGCGCCTTGAGCGTGCCGCCCGCCATCAGCTCCTGCAGAATGAATCCATCTGGGATTCACCAGGTTTCTTGACGTTGGGGTTACCTTGACCACTGGTTGGCTGGCCTTCGTGCACCAAGGCAGTGGACACGAGGCAGCATGCGTGACGGCTCTTGCCGCAGCGACCCAGGAGAACCTGCGGCTGAGCGGGCGGCGGAAGGGAGCAGACGCGGGGCAGGGGTCACACCTGGACCAAGAACATGGATCGCCGCATTGCCTCGGCGCTCTCGTTCCGCATCGCGCCAACGCCCTTGAACTCCACTATCGCCGGGTGTCGCAGCTGCCGCAGCACTGCGCGCAGAAGCAGAGCCCCTCGATGAACTGTCCAACTTGCGTCATGGCAGTGCTTGTCCTAGTCGCAGACAATCACCAGCAAACTTCCACATCACTGCCCCTGCAGCCGCGTGCGCTGGCCGCCATTCCCGACTTTGACCAATCGCCTGTGCCGGTCGAAGCTCCCGAGGCTGAGCACATGCAGCACCTCCACGGTTCATGCGGGTTCCGGATCCCCGGTTTTGGTTTCAAGGCGCACCGTCAGTCTCGGCGATGAAGCCGTGCAGCTCCGTCTCGTCGCCCAGCACCGCGGGCTTGAGCTGCTTCACGGCCACCAGCTGACCGCCGCTTTTCGACGCCCTGTCCAGCGACGAAGCCTGCGACGGCCGCCGGAAGGAGGGCGCCCGCGACATGGACCGTCGGCGGCCGGGCGCTTGGGTTTTGGCGTCCTGCGCCGTGCTGAGTCGCCGCAGCCGGCACTTCTGTACGGTCGCAAAGGCGCCCTGCCCCAGCGGCTCCTGCATGGCAGGTGGCAGATGTTCATAAGGGAGGCGTTTGACAGGTTTCCGGTCAGCTGTCCGGACGCCTGTTGGTGGTACCTCCACCTGCAGAGCCCAGCAGCACGCAGGCCTGAGATCTGTGGGCTTGCAGTGCAGCTGTCCTGACGTCATGCCTCATTCTCTCGCCGTCCAAGTGTGTAGCGGTGCTCTGCAAGAAGTCGAGCAGTGCAGTGGGGTGGGGGGGCTCACGAAGTTGTCGAGCTGCGCGGCATCGATGTACATGTCGCCGCAAAGGTTGCGCAGCAGCCTGCTAGCGTCTGCGTCCCGGAGCTCCGCGTCCCGCAGACCGTCCTCAAACCGCACTTCCGCATCCTGCATGTGATGAGCTCCATCTCTGGGCTTTTGGAAGGCAAACCCTGAAGACCAGATGCTGCGATGAGACGGGACGGGATGTCGCCCTTTTGACTGCGGTCCACCAATCAGCAGCCAGTCAAAGGCTGGCCGGGTTGCGGGTCCATTGTGCAGGTCCGCCATTGGCAGCTTCGTGACTTCTGCACGCTGCAATTGCAGTTGGTTGCTTAGCCATGTCGCACTTGGTCAGCTTCCGCAGGCGCTGCGCTGAGGTGGCCCATGCTGCCGGCGTGCTGGTTCGAGGACGGCAGCCCGTCGCTGCTTAGGCTGCCCGCATTGGCCATCTCCATGTCCTTCAGCCGCTGGTCCGACGCCACCCGCTTGATCTTTGCGTCGCGTGCATCACAATTGCCTGCGGCGGGTGATATGATGACTTTGAAAGCTTAATTTGTTCAAGATGATGGACCTGCGACCCTGGGAATTGACTGAACGGCGAGCAAATGAAAACATCTTCTGTGCTGACACGATGCCGCCGCGGGCGCACCTTCGCTGAGGATGTCAAAGAACAGCGAGGCGTCGCCCACCAGCTTGCGCTGCACCGATTTGATGAGCTCAGACTCGTGCTCAGCCGAAGCAAAGCCGCTGCGCGTCATGAGAGAGCCCGCCTTGGGCGGCGTGCCGTTGGGCGCCAGGCCGCTGAGGTTTTCAGCTGACCGGGACAGTTTCATGCCGGCAGGAGCGGTCATGGTGAAGCGCCCCCGCCGGCTGCCGTCCGGCATGGGCACAGGCGCAGTCGGCATGCGGCGGGCAGTGGGCTGGACCCCGACATCGATGTCGGCCGCCATCCGCTGCTCCGGGTCTTACAGCATGTGGAGTGCAGGCGGCGGGCGGCGGGTCAGCTGCAGCAGCAGAGGAAGTAGTCTCGAGCAGCCATTCCCTAAAGGAGCGTTGCTTGTGCGGAGTTGCTAACAAATTCTTTGCCGAGTACCGCGGCTTTGCACCAGCGCCGCGCAAGATCAAGAAGGGCCGGAAGCAGGGCAACTAGCACATCGGCTCTCACCTCTACTGTCGAAGACCGGCAGCCCACGATCGACGGTTGAGTTTGCACTGATTTGCCGTCTATGCAGCGGGAGAGAAGCACGAGGAGAGTCCACGCTACGTCCGACTCCCCGGTTGTGACGTCAAGGGACGAACGACAAGCAGCGAGAGTACTGCCGGCTGTTTACGCAGCAGCCGACTCCGTATCGGCCGGCAAAAGTTTCTCACGAACTTTGCTTGCAGCTCGTCGAGCGGCTGATGCGCGCATTGTGCATTGTGCCGCTGCACGAGTCAAACAAAGCAGATGGCTGACTAATTTCTGTGCTTTTGCCGACCCCTCGTGGACGGCAAAGCTGCTTTCACGGACGGTCTTTCTCGACCTGCACAATCTTCTGTGTGCACAGCCTGCCTCCGCGAGTTTCTCCACTTTGAGCTGCGTGACCGAAAGTCCCTGAAAATCTCCGGAATTGAAATTTTCAGGGGGTCCGTCGTACTTCGGCTCTGCGACAGCATCATCGCCATCGGCATTTCCTGAGCTGCGTAGCAAGGACGAATCAACTTCTTCGCGCCCCCACACAGAAGCCGCGAAGCCAGGCACCGCAGGCTTGCGGCAGCCGCCACTCAGCCGCGCCGCCGCCGCACAACACTCACCCTGCACACCCAGGCTTGCCGCTTGCCGCAGCGACGGCTTCTGCGATGGCCTAGAGTGGCGATGAGCAAGTGGCGCAAACATGTGACGCAAGCGACGGAGCATCTGGAGCCGCCCTGCGATGGACAGCAGATCGCGCAAGCCGTCGGCAGCCGCGGCAGCAACCTCATCGAGGTGAGAAGTTTGTGCTGTTTCCTCTCTTGGGAGCAGGGAGCCCGCTGTGATGACGCGCGTGCAACTGTCACAGCTTGCACATGTTGGACATGCATGTGGCGGCCGTGCTAACCGGCAGTCACCAGCCGCTGTGCCTCCACAAGCAAGCACATGCAGTGTCTGGCATGCAGGTGAAGCTGCCGGACGGCCAGCAGACGCTGTGCGTGCTGCCGTCCAAGTTCAACAAGAAGCTGTGGGTGAAGCGCGGCGGCTTCCTGATTATTGAGCACGGCGAGGTGGACCCGCAGCAGAGCGTGACCGGCACCATTGTGAACGTGCTCTACGAGAAGGACATCCGCCACCTGCAGTCCCTGCCCGGTGTCTGGTGCGCGGTGTCTTCATCAGTGCTTCTGCTCTTCTGTTTGGAGACAGGACACGGTGGACATTGTGGAGTTCGCATTGCGGTGCTCAGTCATTTGAGGTTGCCTGCACGCAGGCCCGAGAGCTTTGCGAAGCAGGCAAAGGTTAGCGATGACGATGCGGAAGGTGGGTGTTGGAATCATCTCGTACATGGTTGATGTATTGTCAACAAGCATTTGCTGGCGGTCATGCCACTGCATGAGCTGCGCACGGTGCCGTTGGATGTGATGGGCGAGTGTCTTAGCGTTGCCACCCAAAACGTGCAGGGGTGCAGCTCAAGGACCTGGAGGACGCAGTGCCGGATGAGGGTGCCAAGCTGACAGCAGAGGAGGAACAGGAATTTTACAGCTCTGATGACGAAAACCTGCCGCCGCTGCGGCCCAACACCAATCGGCCAATCCGGGAGTACACATATTCTGACGACGAAAGCTCCTCTGACGACGATGCCTGAAATGCATCTGCTAATCTGAACACAACCCTGGTTTGTGAGAGTCTGTGTCAGCCCCGAAGTATCTACCTAGATATCTGTCCACTGGCTTCTTGAGTCAAAGTGTTGCGAATTCATGCTTTGCCACATTATGGGGAAGCAGCACCAAAAAGAAGCTACATGATGTCGTCGATGTCAAGGGTGCCGTTCGCCAGAGCCACCAGGGTGTCACGCAGCTTGCCCACATGTGCCGCCTCGGCCAGCGGCGTCTTGCCTTCATTGTCCTCAGCCTGCAGCAAGTATCAAGCCTTTAGGCAGCCCACACCAACCAGTAGAACAGCCACCACTGCATGTGCACGGCGAGTGACAGCCACAAGAAAAGCCCGTTGCCAGGCACTATGCACGAACACGTGGTGTTTCATACTCACATCCAAATTGGCGCCGGCGGCAGCTAGCACCAGCGCCGAGGGCTGCTGTTGCGCGCAAACCGCCACCATGAGCGGCGTCTGACCCTCCTGATTTGCGGCGTCGATGTTTCCGGCATAGTGCCTGAGCAGTGCCTTGATGGCCTCCACCTGATGTCGACAAAGCCCATCCATTGGTTGACCATTTCAACATGCGGACTCACTTCTGCTTGAGGATTCTCAAAGGCATCAGCAGGGCTGAGATCTGGAGGGCCTTAGGGACATCGGTTGCCACAGCAGGAGCTGACCTTGCCGGCGGCAGCCGCCCTGTGCAGTGGTGTGCTCCCCAGCTTGTCAGCAGCCGTCGCCTTTGCGCCGTGCCGTAGCAGCAGCGGGATCAGGCCAGTTCTCCCTTTGCTTGCCTGCAGTCAAGTCCCTACTCGGTGTCTCTGCTAAAGTAAAGTCAAAGTGTTCTGATGCGGGTCCCAGCTTACAGCAGCTGTTGCTCGGCAAGTGTTCAACCACGAACAAAACATGTCCCTTGCGAGGCTTGCAGACTGGCTTACCGCATAGTGCAGGGGAGTCTGACCGCCCGAGGTCGCGGCATTCACATTTGCTTCGATGCCGATGAGGCGCTCGACCGCCAGGTCGTGGCCAGCGCTGACCGCGGAATGCAGAGGTGTCCACCCCTGGAAAGGCAGCATACCAGGCATCAGGCGGAGGCATGCACACATGATTGATAGCTGGACTCCTGCATGCCACACCCGCGTGCTGCTGTAGACAGAAGTCGGCGAGCTCACTTCGTCGTCTGCCTGGTTAACAGATGGCGCAGCGCCCTTCTCGATCAGGAAATTGACCATGGCGGCATTGCCGCCAGACGCGGCGGCATGTAGCAGGGAGCGGCCGTCCTCGTCCTTGGCGCCGATGAGGCGCTGCAGATCCGGCCCAGCAATGGAGCTGATATACTCCATGTTGCCCTCGCGAGCTTGCTCGCATGCCTTGTCCATTGCTGTGGATCTGCTCAGCTATTGAGGCTAGGCAATGGTGCAACCCCGGCCAGCGTTGGCAAAGACTGGCTGATCTACCTGCTCGTGCTTTGTGCTCGTCAGTAACGTGTCTTTGAGTCAGTGATTGCTACTAGTGGGCTCAGTCCGATCAGACACAGCAGAAGAGCATGCCGGTGCTGAGCTGCCACAACCAAACGTAATCTGTCAGACGAGCTTGTCAGACACTAATGCAGTTCCGATGCAGCGCGAAGCACTGGGCGATACTGGAGCTTGCACCACAGAATCAGCTCAATCCTGTGGAGTTACATGGTGCACGAGCCCCTCGCCACTTGACATTCGGCACAACCGACCACTGGGCGTCCTTGGCAGCTTCCTGGCGACTGCAACTGTGTGGGTATCAGTGTAGCATGCGGGTGGTCTCAGTTTCGCTTGTGCTGCTATCATTTCTGGCATCCATCGGTGCCCGCAAAGCACCGCAGAGGGTGCGGGCGCCGGTCATCCTGGTGCCAGGCGAGTCGTGTCGCCTGAAGTGCATGCCAGCATGCGTGCCACTCTCATGGTTATAGTTTGGAGCATCCAAACACAAACGACAAGGGTGCGTTGTTCTTCTGAGCAGGACTCGGCGGCTCGGTGCTGGAGTCTAAATTGGACCATGTAGCCCAGCCACACACGGCCTGCGCTAGCACGCACGACTGGCAGGTGGAATGGGTCGTTCCATCGGTGAGAAATCTTTGTTTGCACAAAGCCCTGCCTTTGACTTTGACGGTGCCGACTGTAGTGACTCCTGGCGGTGTCGCATTGCTGAAAACCTGCCTTCCGCGAAGCGTCCGCCGTGAATGATTCGCCCCCATCTCCAGGACTTGCTGAGTTTGCAAATTTCATTCCACAGGTCGACTTCGTTCTCATCGACTGTCTCCTGAATAACTTGAGGGTTCGCTTCGACCCGAGGACCGAAATGTGAGAGCCTCAGTGCCAGATTTGTTGCTCGACCCCTGTCTACCTTTGCAATGCGTCTGGTCATCAGATGACACACGCCGAGCTGGCGAATTCACCAGAGCGTCCTCGCTGCATAGGTATCACAACAACACGGGGGTGGAGATACGCCCGTACAAATTCGGCGGCCTCGAGGGTGTCGCGGCCCTGGACCCGCAGCTGCCCGAGGCCTCAGGCACATATGCCGACATGATCAAGGCGCTCGGACATGCTGGTTACAGAGAGAGCACAGACCTTTTTGGGGCGCCTTACGACTTTAGACTGGCGGCCGATGGTCTCGAACAGGTGTTTGCTGAAGAAATGGTGCACATGGGTTGAGCGTGGAACTGTGCTTGAAATTTTGCCACACAATACTTTCACCCATGACCATCAAGCCGGCGATGATTCAAAGATCTTCTCACTGCAGCATTGCACTTGATGTGTGGGGTGCAGATTGGCTGGTACAAGCGGTTTCAAAACCTCATCGAGGAGGCGGTGGAGAAGAATCATGGGCAGCCAGCGGTGCTTATCACCCACTCGATGGGCGGCCTGGTCACCTACTACTTCCTGAAAATGGTGAGGCCGATGAACCTCTGCACAGCTTGTCGTCCTCCTGTCCTGCTGGCGTCCACCAACAGTTTGTCTTTGCCGAAAGCAGCTTCACACCTTGCAAACGTTGAAGCTGCCTGGGGCACACACCCCCTCTGGCTAGCACTCACGGGCTATAAGCAAGCACTGGGGCTGACGCATGAGGGTTCTGCTTGCAGATGGAACAGGACTCCACAGCCGTCCTACAGGATTGGACGCGGCGGCATGTCGCCGGTCTCATTGCACTGGCTGCGCCTTGGTGAGCTGTGTCTGGGCCCCACCCTGTGACCACCTTCCATCGACTGCATCCGAACCCACGAAGTTTTGCTACACTGGCTGGCCCAGCCAGGTCAGCGCCCACAAGCAGCCTCGTCCGTGCACTAGCCCTGCAGGCCGGTCCCCTCGTGCAAGTCAGGTACATTGTCCACATCGCCATCAAAGCCCTGATGTGACCGTGCTGCAGGGAGGGCTCGGTGACGGCGATGAAGGGGCAGATCTCTGGCGACCCGTTTGACCTTCCGGTGCCGCATGCTCTGCTGCGCCCGGTCCAGAAGACGTCGCCCAGCGGGCCGTGGCTCTTCCCCAGAGGTGTGCACTGACTGTTTTCAGGCACAATCGCCCGGTTCGCATCTGGTTCGAGGTCGAAGCACTTGCTGACCGGCCGCCAGACACTGAGGCGATGTGCTGAAGCCCTGCAACTGCGGCAATCTTGAATTGATCCAGCGAATCAATCCAACAGATTACCAAGGCAATGGAACAGCAGTTTCCTTGGCGTGTAGCGGCGGCGTACGGGGACGACGTGCTGGTGGAGACCACCGGCGGCAACAGCTACACGGCATCGGTAGACGATGCGCTGCGGCTGCTGCAGGACCTGAACCTGTCACAGCAGGCGGCCATCTACCCGCATGTCTCTGAGCTCATCAACCCGCTCACGCCGCTGCAGGTGAGACTGGCCGCACATCCCGCGACACCTCAGATCCAGTCAAGCAGCGTAGCAGGACAACGACTCTATCCTTGTGCCAACACAAGGACTGAGCAGCCCGCGCCCATACAACACAGGTCTCGAGGGCACTTGCAGCCAATTCAGGGCTTGAGATGAGTGAAGCAGGGCTTGAGCTGACAACAGGGAACAGAGAAAGACAGCACACCTGTCGTGTGCAGGTGCCAGTGCACTGCGTCTATGGAACGGATGTGGACACTGAGGTGGGCTACGTGTACGACGTCGAGGCCTTTTCCGCCGAGGTGCCGCCGGCGCCGCACAGGATCCGGCAGGGCCCCGGCGACGGCACCGTCAACCTGCGTTCGCTGCAGTCGTGCCGGCAGCTGGGTCCGATGGTGAATGATGCCGTCTGCTTCTCGATGCACCTTGGTAGCGGACTGCTTCCTGGAGCCCACGCTGCGACGTGCGACCTGATATGCGCGTCTTCTAGTGACACATGTTGTCCACTGGTTGCCATGCCCGCAACGGGGAGCTGAGAAGCTGACAAGCCTGCGGATGCGCGGAATGCAGGCGGAGCAGCACGTGCCGAACCCCAACGCGACGCACCTGGGCATCCTGATGGACGATGCCGCCATCGACCTGGTGCTCAGCTTGGTGGAAGACCTCCAGCAGCACACCCCGTTTTTGCAGCTCTCGTTTGGCGCAACCAAGGCGTTCCGCTGCAGCATTTTTGGCCGCATTAGAGCGGCATTCTTCGCGTGAAGTTTACCGAGGCGTTCTATGTTTGCGCGTGAAGTCAGATTCGAACATACTGCAGCAGTTGACCACAATGTTCGCAGCTGCACACAAGAAAATCGGCGAGGTCCTCTCAGACAGGTTCTGACTCAGGGTTGTCGACATAGCCCTCGTCAGGTTGATGTGTGTACACACCCTAATCGATTTGAGTTTTGAAATAGTTTGATTCGAGTCAGTTTGAGTTCAAAACTGCTTGCCGAAGTCAAACGCTGCAAACTGCGCCATACACGGCTGCTCGTAGCGCGCAAGTCTGAGCCTTTCTGGTGTGGGCAATGGACTGCTGACGCTGGTGCAAGGTAGCGGGGCCGCGACGCGAGTGTTCACACATCCCGAGTCCAGCGAGTTGACAATGAGCGGCGCGGAGCGCTGGCTGGCAGGGCAGGCGGCAGGCAGGTCTTCACGCGCGTCACAGGATAGCGTGGTGTACAACATGGGCACGGAGCGCGGCAATGATGAGAATAGGACCCCGCAGTCGGCACCACGCCGGCCCACAAGGCGAAGCATCAGCGGTAAGCATGTCGCGCTCAAGTGCAAACGATCCAATTCACTTGCTATCAGATATGATGTCAGCTCAGACCAGCGACCTGTGCGATCAGGCCTTGATCATCGGCAACGTGCTGCATCCACTTGCTCCATCATCTGATGCACAACGTGGTCACTGTTAGGTGTGCTGCCGGATTTCTCTCCGGAGCGCTCCAGCACAGTCTTCCGCAGTGGCAATGAGCGCCTTTATGAGGCGTACAACGACCTGCACTCGCTGGCGCAAGACTTCGAAAAGCCCTTTGACGCGCCAGCGATCCTGGTGGTGGGACACCAGACGGACGGCAAGTCAGGTGCGTGCACGGGGCGCATTTGCGGCATGCCAGTATCGCCAACCTGCACTTGGCATTTTGCCGCGAGCATGAGGCTGACAGTGTGCCCAGCCAGCAGGCGGCATGTGAAGTTAGTTGAGCTGCCAAGTCGGACAACCGCCGGAACCTGGAGCAGCACCTGCGCCTGCACAGCTGACAGCCATGCAGCCCAAACGTCCGCACCTGACGTCAGCCCCTCTGCCTCTTCGCAGCGCTGATCGAAGCACTGATGGGCTTCCAGTTCAACCACGTCGGCGGCGGCACCAAGACGCGGCGCCCCATCACGCTGCACATGCAGTACAATGCGGGCTGCGTGCAGCCGCACTGCTTCCTCGTCACCGAGGACTTTGGCGACCAGGAGGTCACCCTGGAGGAGCTGCAGGTCTGTGCGGTGCAGGCACAAAGAACAATGAACAGAGATTTCCTCTTGTTTAGGACTTGCACAATCCTTTGTGCACCCGAAGTGCTGCCTGTGGCTGCTTGTGTCTACCAGCAAACCTCCTGCACACAAGCGAGCAGGCGCGGCATCCTCACACCTGCTGTAGAGGCGCGTTATGTGGACTGGGACTGGCTCGTGGCAGCGCGCGGCGCTGTAATGGCGATGTGTGTGCCGCTTTCTGCTGCCGCAGGAGTACATCGAGAACGAGAACACGCGGCTGGAGCGGGAGCACCAGTTTTGGGCCAAGGAGATCATCGTCAAAATTGAGTGAGTACAAACATGTGTCCGCCAGGATGAGCCATTGTGACAGCTGCAGCGCTGCCGTTGACCTCCACAATCCTGTACATGATAAAGCATGACGGAGACTGAAGGTTTTGCACGGTGCCTTACTGTAGGTACAAGTTTTGCCCCAACCTGACGATCATCGACACGCCAGGTGTGCACGCTCGGGAGACGCGCTCTGAAAATGCAGCCCTGCGCAACTCCAGTAACAGCACCAAGTCAGTCCGTATGCCCACCGCCGGATTTGTGCGCCTCTGATCCGCAGCAGCAGCAGCAGCGGCAGCTTCGGCTGGCAGCACGAGTTCGCGAGCAGGACATCTGTCTAGCATTGCTGCGCACGTGCAGCAAGCAGTTGCAGGCAGCCAACCGCAACGCACCTAAATGGCCTGTCAATCAAGTCCTAAACCCTACATGCCACCGCCCCCATCCCGCAGGCCTCATCTCCGCGGCACCGGGCAAGCGCAATGGGCAGCTGCAGCAGAGCGCCAAGCAGGTGGAGGGCATGGTGCGCGCCAAGATGGAGCAGAAGGAGTACATCATCCTGTGCCTGGAGGACAGCAACGACTGGTCCAACGCCACCACCCGCCGCCTCGTCATGCTGGTGCGGTTTCGTGCCTCACGGCTTGCCCCGGTCCCTCTCTTGTCGGGCATCATCCACGCACTATTGGGAAGTGCTTGAAGGAGGTGACCCGCATCTCGGATCTGCAAGCAAGGCTCTGGCCAACTGGCACGCAATATTGAACAGGAAATTGGCTTTACAGCTGGAACATGCGGAGCGGTTGCTGGCATGGCACCACACTGCAGTCTATGCCTTGTTCCTTCCATCCTGTTTGGCGAGATCACCCAATGCCATGTTTGATGCCGTTTCTGCACATCTCCTGCAGACGGACCCGACGCTGGCGCGCACAGTGATGGTGTCCACCAAGCTGGACACGCGCATCCCGCAGTTTGCGCGGGGCCAGGACGTGGAGCTGTTCCTGCACCCGCCCGGCCGGCAGCTGGAGCCCTCCATGCTCGGCGGCTCCCCCTTCTTCACGTGCGCCTTGCACTTGCGTTTCGCCATTTTCCTTTCTGTTTCTGAGCCCGTCTGTCCGTGGGCGGCACCTTGAATGCTTGGCGGCTGCGCGCAATGCAGCTCGCTCGGAGGTCGCGTCCTCGGCGCCGCTCACCCGCCCCGACAGCACTGAGCTGCGCAATAATTATAAGGCCTTTGTGTGTTTTTGAATTGAAGACTTCGTGCTGCAGTTCGGTGCCCTCAGGGCGGGTGGGCAGCGCGAAGGACGCCACCTTCCGCTCAAATGAGGGCTTCCGGGAGGCGGTGCGGCGCCAGGAGGAGGCGGACGTTTCTGTGCTGGAGTCGCGCCTGTCGCGGCCGCTGGACAAGGTGGAGCGCGTCCGCACCGGCGTCAGCCAGCTGCGCCGCTTCCTCGAGCAGCTGCTGCAGCGCCGGTGAGCGTTGAGAGCTCGCGTGTGGTTGGAGACATGCATCCCGGTGTCAGCTGCAGCAGCGTCGGCGACGGTGCCGCAGCGGTGGAACGCTGCTTCCGCAGTGCCGTTTGTAAAATATGGTCCAAAATGCCTCATTCGACATCCCCAAACAGGACCTCTAGCTCATGCCGCCCTCACCTGTGGCTTCGATTTTCGCAGATACCTGGAGAATGTGCCAGCCATCGTGCCACTGCTGGAGCGTGAGTTCCGCTCCGCCGCCGCCAAGCTGGAGTCCACCCAGGTGGGCACCGACTCTGACGGCATCTGGATGTGCCTGCATGCGGTGTGCCTGCGAGTAGATGTACCAACTTTGATCGCGTTTCAAGCTGAGGCAATTCAATCCCAGGTGCAGCACCGTCACGTCCCAGAACCCTGAGGCTGTGACGCGCAGACCATGCCCGGTCAAAGGGGGGTAACACTGAAAGCATCGCCAAAACCATTTCGCTACAGGGCGAGCTGCTGGACCTGGCGCCGGATCGGCTCAAGGAGCGCGGCCGCACGTTTCGGGAGGCCTTCCTGACGCGGCTGGCGCTGCTGCTGCGCGGCACCGTGTCGGCGCCGCCCGAGAAGTTTGGCGAGACGCTGGCCGACGAGCACATCCGCGGTGGTGCGCTTCCATTGACGATTGAGCAGCCCACTCAAAACCCAAGCATGCCTCACAGCTCCAGGGGGCGTCCATCCCTGCGGCGCCTTGACTCAGGTGCGGCAGAGGCGGCGCGCCTGCCGTGATGTGCAAGCACGAGCAGTGTGTCGTGTGTTGTAAGGTGCCAGCATGGCCGCTGCACCCCGGCAGATCCAGTGTGACCGTCTCCCCTGACCTGCAGGCGCGTTCGTGGGCCCGGACGGTAAAGCGCTGCCGGTGCCGGAGGGGCTGCCTAACGCGCACATGCGGCTGTACGGTGGGGCGCAGTACCATCGCGCCATGGCCGAGTTCCGGACGGCGGTCGGCGCCATCGCCTGCCCCGACATCACGTGCGCAGCTGTCAATGCCCAAAGTGCCTGAAAAGCAATGCGCCCACACAGCCTAGAACAGCCGGCGTACTGGCCCGCACTCCGCCGGGCGTAGCGCTCGGGCGTCGGCGGGCGAGGCCGCAGTGGCCGCCACGACAGCACCGGCATGGAGCAGGCGGCCGTGACTGCGCACAGCACATGCTGCCATGATCGCAGTGCTGATGCCCCCTGGCGCAGATTTGCTCAAGCAGCTTCATATTCTGCAGGCGGGAGGAGATTGTAAACGCGTGCGGCGTGGACGACTTCCATGACGGCGTCAACTACATGCGCACCGCTTGCGTGATTGCCGTGTCCCGTGCCCGCGACATGTTCGAGCCCTTCGTCCACCAGGCAAGCCACCCTGTGAAGCACACACGTTCCGGGTCTCACCCAGCAGATCCTCGCCGCTGGAAACCGCTGCTCTTTGGGGCTGGCAGGCACGGAGCATGCGACACATGACACACCGCATATATCCAAGGGCACCCCTGAAGAGTTACGACAATCCACACCCGGAACCCCTCCTCGCGCTGTTCCCCAATGACTGTGCCCCCTCCGCGCGCAGCTGGGCTACCGCTTCGCGCACGTGCTGCGGCGCATGCTGCCCATCGCGCTGCACCTGCTGGCCAAGGATGGGCGCGGGCTGACGGGCCACGACTTGTTCCTGAAGCGCCTGGGCGGCTCCTTCCACTCCTTCGTGGAAGAGGTTGAGACAGCCACCCGCAACAGGTGCGGGATTGACAGGTGTCAGAAATCAGCGAGTATTCTCCAGAGAAAACACACAGGCGCCCTTCCACTCGCGCGAGGAAGAGGTGGCGACTGCTGCCAGCGGCAAGTGCGGCGACCGGCACCGGCTGCGGCTCATTCGTTCAGGCTTTGTCAGTTGCAGCACACCCGGGTGGCGGCACTGCATGATTCCATTCGTCTGGAGGCGGCGCAGCGCGTGCACCCCTTTGCCGCAGAAGGTTCAGACGACACCAGTCTGCTGTGCAGCAGCTTGACTGGTGCTTGTCAGATGTTCAGCGCAGCATCTCGGGCTGAGCCTGCCCCATCTGCTTCGCTGGATCGGATGTAGCTCTCAACCCCAGCCATTGTATGCAGGTGCATGGAGGACCTGACGAGCGTGACACGGTATGTGACATGGAGCCTGCACACCAAGTCCCGCGGCGCCCTCGAGTCCATGCTGCGCAGGGTGCGAGCCTCCCACCCCCTGACACGGCTCTCCCTGCCTGATGCTTCCGACTTGCGCCCTCGACAGCTGGGCGCGAGCCCGCAGCACCTTGTGGCAGCCTCGCAGCCGCGCGGCCGCGGCAATGCACAGCCAGACTGCGACACCTTGTTTCGAGGTTTGGAGGCACGCGTCTGCGCGCAGATGCCGGCGGTGCAGGCGCAGGCCGGCGGCGCCAGCGGCGGCAAGGACGCGGGCCGCAATGCCCCTGCGGCGGCTGCCGGCGCCGGCGGCGTCGCTGAGGTGCTGGAGAGCACCCTGTGGAGCAGGCAGCTGGGCTCGCTGTCGGAGCAGCTGGTGGCGGCGCTGGTGTGCCAGATCTTCGAGGGTGCGCGGGACCCGTCTGCGACCTCGGCTGTCACGCCCTCGCATTCGTCGGCGCGATGCACCCGTCGCCCAGACACCGTGCATGTGCTGTCGCGCTTCCTCCAGCAGTCCGGGGCGCGTCCAGGAGGCAACGCCTCCAGGAGAGGCGCCTGCGCACGCCCTGCGGCTCCCGCCCCATCCAGCGCAAACGCCGCGCCTGGCCGCGCCGGCAGCTGGACGCCCGCAGCTGGACGCCGGGCATGCCTGTGTGCCTGCGTGCCTGCCACAGCCAGCGGCTTCTCGGGTGGGGCTGCCACGGAGTCACACCCTGAACGTGGACGCACGTGCCTAAACCCTGACCCTGGCGCACGCGCAGGCATCCGGGACCAGGTGGTGACCACGGTGGAGCTCAAGTTCAACTGCTTCTTCCTGATGCCGCTGCTGGACGCCTTCCCGGGGCGTCTGCGGGAGGAGCTGGAGGCGGCCTACGCACAGGACCTGGACGCAGTGTTTGACGTGACTGCCACGCGCTTGGCGCTGGACGGGCGCCTGCGCTCCCTCGAGTCCGAGCTGCACCAGGTGTGCAGCGCAAAACCCTGGAGGTGTGGCAGCGTGCAGGTTGCGGGGTGCGGGGTGCGGGGCTGCGGCAATGGGGGGGCTGGCTCCTCCTCTGTGCAGAACCTGGGTGTGAAGGGTCTCGAGCGCTGAATCACCAGATTGCCCTGGCCGGCTGCTCTGTGGGCGCTGGGCGGCACCCGGGGATGGGTTCTGCCCATGCGACCCGCTGCCGATCTGAGCTGTTTCACGGCTGTCTTGCAGAACAACATGCCTGCACCGTGCGCCGCGTGCCTACAGCTCCAGCGGGTCATCAGGCCTGCGTCAGACAATTCACGACAATGACAAGGGCCGCGGGGCTCGAGGTTGGGATTACTTGCGACCGAAGGAGGGCTCACTCGCCACCTGTCAAACCGCCCCTGCAGGTGGAGTCGCTGCAGCGCAAGTTCGCCAGCATCCACCTGACGCTGGCACAGCAGCAGGAGCAGCAGGCGGGCGCGCAGCCAGGGACCACCAAGCCGACGGGGCCCACCCCCGAGCCGCTGCGCATGAGCGCCCTGCACCCGACGCGCACCCCCGACGCCCTCGCCACGCCGCCGGCCAAGGTGCGGCAGCCGCCGCCGCACCGCCTGTGGCGCGTGCCTGACAAGCACAGCGCAGCACCAGAGGGGACGCACCCTTCCTGTTGGCATCGAGCCCTGGGTGACTCGCACCCATGAGACAGCATCAGCGATGGCGATGGCGCTGAATGCCGCAGATATCTCCGACCATGCACGCTTTTATGAATCAGACACAGCTTTCCAGGCCAACGAGGGCCTTTCAAAACTGCCCCAGCCGGGTTGCACGGCACGCCGTGCACTCGACACAAAACCCAGCCTTCCGCTGAGCGTTTAGGTTAGGGTGACGCCTGCGCCAACACTGCACAGGATGCCAATGCCAACCACTCCTAAAAGGCCAGACAGTCCCCTTTGAGCATCGTGCTCGATGGGCGCAGTCAAAGCTGGGCGAGCGGCTCAGGCGCCGTGTCTGCGGACGATGAGCTGGCTCCGGCTGCTTCACAGTTCGGATCAAGGCCTAACACGTGTTTGGGTGCCCAAAATTGCAGGTTCAGGCGAAGCTAGGCGAGCGGCTGGCGGCGCCAGGCATGATCCAGAGTCGTGTCTCATCCTCACGAGCCTGACGCCTCTTCCTGGGTGTGGTGCCACCAGCAGGTGCAGTCGAAGCTCGGCAAGCGGCTGGAGGCCCTGGAGCTGAACCGCGAGCGCAACCCGCTGGCCGCGCATGCCGTGCGGTGACGGCGCGCGGCGAGCCCCCTGAAACTGCCCTTGGCCCCTGCCGTTGGCGGGCCAGCAAACAATCGAAAGCCGGCAGCGGCAGCGACAGCGACAGACCTGGCGACCACGCATGCTCAAGAGGGCACGGGCATGGCAGCGCCCTTGCCGCAGACGGCGCAGACGCTGGCGGGGCGCCCGGCAGCGGAGACGTGGGATACCCCCGGCACAAGCAGAGGCGCAGGCGCGGCGCTGCCGCACTGCAGCGCTGGCGATGACGGTGGCGACGCCGCATCGCCACGTCGGGAGTGCTGCGACAGACTTTCCAGTCACGCCAAGCGGCCCCGCCTGGAGAAGTCGAGTCCAGAGAGGCAGAGCCTCCGGGCGCGCTTTGGTGGGTTCAGGGTGGCTGCTGCGCTGCCGCTAAGGGCACAGCTGCCAACTGTGCACAACGAGCGACCGGAACCAGGCTCGATGATGGCGCCGCACTGCAGCAGGTGGAGCCGCTTTGGAGTCGTCTAGCAGCACGATGGGCAACTGGCAATGCGTCGTGACGGCAGATGAGACCGCGGCGCAATTGGGGGCTTGCCACAGCGGCAGGGATGAGAGTGTTGGAATCTGACAGTCTGCCTCAGAACTTCTTCAGGGGCAGTGTGTGTGCAAGAGATCAAGAGACATCAGGCAGGTGCAGCGACAATAGATAGCGTGTGAATGCAATGGCAACGTCATTCACCCCACCAACGTGCTTCGAGCTGGCAGCAGAAATACTGTGATTGTATGAAACGATCGTTCCATATCAGTTGTATTCAGCAGTATTTCAATGCGAATCAGCAGTTGAATATTTACCAGAAACACGTTGCTTGCTGTCTCAAGTTGAAATGGCGCTGTTCTGTGCGTACGCACCCAACGATAGCACGTACTTCCCTGACAGCTGAGGAAGTACAAACAGTTGCACGAGAATTGCTGACACGCATCAACAATCCCATCGGCTTGCGGCGGCAAATGATATCCTAGACTCCTCCTACACAATAAATAGCTGCGCATGTGTGCCTTGTGCAACCAGTGTTCGATTAGGCATTCAGTTACTTATGCAGAACGGAAGGGCTTCAGGGCCAGCTGAACCCACACATACAGGCCACCAGTAAAGTGACCTGCGTGCCGGCAAGGCTGATGTGCGCCGCATGAAAGCGGGTAAAGTATTGCAGCAAAAGTAAATGTGGAGGTGGGACTGGCAACCCTATTGGTTGCTGGTCTGCAAGCTCCTAGTGAGCTCGACTGCAAGTCGAGCTGCGCTGGCACATTGGGAGTCCAGCTTGCTGACGGATAGCGGTGGGAAGCGCAGCCGCAGTCTGCTCAGCCCTCACACCGTTGCCCTGCATGTAGTGCGCAAGTAGTCTGTGCCTTCCAGTTGCTTCGGCAGCTCAGTGCTGCTGCCGCAAAGAGGCTGCGTGTTCACATTGATGTGAAGGCAGGGCGCCGTCCGTTCCTGGGGGCGCGCGGCCTGTTGTGCGCCGGCACCGGCGATGCAGTTTCGATAGCAGGCTCGCTCGTCTGCTGCGTGGGCGGGTGCTGGGCGCTCGCGCCGGACCGACCGGCTTCGACGTCCGGCATGGGCTCGCCGTGTACGGCGCACTCCTCCTGTGCATCGTCCGGTCACCAGCCTTTCAGACAGGTTGCATGCCAAGTGGTTGTTGTTCCTTGCAGCATCATCATTGCAGAAGTAGTTCAAAGCAGGCAGGGTGCGCAGCTTCGACCCAAAGACGCTGTGAACGTCCGGCAATGTCCCTGCGGTGCACATGTTTCACCAACAGCAAACATCAGAAGGATTGGAGAAGGACCGTCCCACCTGCCCCTCTTCCTCGCTGCCGCCCTCCTTATCCGGGACTTCGTCAAATTCCGAGTCGATCGCCCGCATGTGGTCCCTGCCCTTGCCCTGCGCGCTACCAGAAGTCAATATCAAAACCGAGCGGTTTGAAAGAAGCACTGTGCAGCAGCACTGTGCAGCAGCACTGTGCAGCAGCACTGTGCAGCAGCACCGCGCACCACTGTGTGACTGTCATTCAACAAGCGGTTGAAGATGCACAGTGCTCCAACAATGTGCAGGTAGGCGCATCCTGCGCCTCAGCTGCCGGTGACGCTGGCACGGCCATCAGGGTGATGTCAGCATGTCACAGCGTGACAGCGCAAATGTGGGTAGCTGCAGCAGCACTCACGTACAGAGGCAGTGCCATCAGCGCAGCGAGGCAGCCCCCGACTACCTCTGCGAGCACATAGTACCTGCAGCAGCGACGCCATCTGTCCAGTCGTCATTCCAGTGACCGAAGGTTGCGGGGGTGTGCGCACATGTGGGACACGGATGTCTCTACAGGGCGTGCTGACCCGATCACAGCGCCAGATGCAGACTGCTCTGGACTGCACATCCGAACGGGTTTCTTCGAGACACCAACGCGCACCAGGCGTCGCCTGGACACACCGCCAACATTGCCGTCGGCATCGGGTACGCCGGGCACAGCATGTCACAGCAGATACATGAAATTTGCACCACACAATGCAGCCGAGACAGTCTGTACCGACCTGAATTGCAGTGGAAGATGGCTGTGGTTGCAAAATTCACTCGTCAGTCACTGAATTTCAAGGTGTAAGATCTCTTTCTGAGCGTGATTGACCGCAGTGCCATCTCTCGTAGTGCCAATGCGCAAGGCTGGCAATGAGGGTACAGGACGGATGTGAATAGGAATCCAGACCTGCTGGACCGAGCGTTCTGGCTGGATTTAACGAAGCAGTCGTGAACTGCCCCGCTGACGTTGCGCACGCCCACAGCGAGATCCTGTTGTTTGGTGGGACACCAGGCTGCATTCAGTCAAGTCGTGCGGCATACATGAGTACTCATCCTGCGGAACAAAACTGCAATGCCGAGTGCCCTAGGCCAGTTACAGCTTGCGGAAACATGGGCAGGCGTAATGAGCACGACCGCACCCCACAATCAGGGGTCCCACGCTGCCAAAAGTGGGTTTACCAATCGCGACGGCGTACACTGTGGACACTGCACGCAGGGTTGCGGCATAGACCAGCGTATCTCAGTCTGTCAATCATCGGCTGGAACCAGGAGCCACTCTGAGCAGTGAGCTCGGATCAGAGAACATGCCATGCATGCGCGTGTTGCGCTGCTGGATGCTGTGTCAAGGCGGGCACAAGCAGCATCGGCGGTGCCACCAACTGCTGACGTACGGTACAGGCACCGATCTGCATGGTTGCGCACCCAGGACGAACGTCATAATCAGCTCCCAGCCGAACGCCTGCCCCTTGCTGACGTCCGTCCCAGGCCGGAAGCAGGCGTCATTGACTTCGCCGATCGCAGCGCCCGGCGTCAGACCCACCTGTGCGGCCAATCCATGAAGTGCAAGCTTGAAGGTAATGACAGAAACGAAAACATGCCTCACGACCAGCCGCTGCGTGTGCGCCTGGCATACATGCACATGCGCCAGCGGTTGCGGCGGCGGTGGAGGCAGGATCATCGCCGGCTGTCACCCACCGTCAGCAAGGTGCCGATGATGGCTCCGGAAATTTGCCCGACGATGTACAGCGCCCCTTTGGCCAGACTGATGTGCCCCGTCAGCAGGGTGCCGAATGTGACTGCTGGGTTGAGGTGGCTGTGAGAACCAACATGGAGGTGGTCATCGATTTGTTTCATCACCCCGGTGCATCAAGCTTGATGGGCTGTGCATACAGGAATGCAGGTCGTGATTGGTTCAGCCAGGCACAGCAGCACCTGGCCACTCACCCGCCGCTGACATTCGCTGTTATGTAGACAAGCACTGCCAAGATCAAGCCTGAGCGAAACGATCAGAACAAGTGAGTGCAGGAAATCGCATGACTACTGAAGCACGATCATCGGAGTCCTGCGACACACTCCAGGAGCAGCAGCCTGTGACGACGACGCCGGTCAACGAGACGACCGGAACGACCGGACGACCGGAAGCTGAGCGACATCCGCACCATTTGCGACGGCGCCAAATGCTGGCGGCGCTGCATTGCCAAACAGCGTGAACAACAACGTACCCAGGAACTCCTGTGTGCCAAGACATTCAACGCTGGAATGTTCCGACATCAATCCCAGCAGCTGTTGACACACACAGTAGAGTCGTGCACAGGCGCCCGTTACGACTGTCGCCGTTGCAGCACAGTGTATGGCGCAGCATTCTCCTTGCAGGATGCGGCAGCAGCACAGAGCCTGTGCAGACGCACGACCTGGCGGACC
This sequence comes from Deuterostichococcus epilithicus, assembly GCA_033439295.1. NCBI lineage: Eukaryota > Viridiplantae > Chlorophyta > Trebouxiophyceae > Prasiolales > Stichococcaceae > Deuterostichococcus > Deuterostichococcus epilithicus. The sequence goes on from JAVTLE010000010.1 coordinate 1,753,952, forward strand.
AGGCGGCGAGAGATCGGGAGAAAACCCACCATCCACAGGGCAAACACGAACTTGCGGCCGGCCAACCTGCCGCGCTGCGATATGAGCAGGCCGCCGCCGCCATCGTCGTCTGACTTCGAGGCGGAGCCCGTACTCTGTGACTTCTCCGCTGTGTTCTTCTTTCCACCCTCAGGCACCCTGCGATCGCGCGGGCATAACACATTGGTTGCGTCTGGTTTCATCGTACAGGTTAGGTCATCAAACAGCAGGAGACCCGCCGACAGCATGCGACTGCTGGCCCGACCCGCAGTTGGGCTGCGGAACCAATGTCATACCCGAACTTCTGGCGCAGCATGGCAGGCTGCAGGCGGGCAGGAGCGCGCGGCGGCGCGCGTCGCGTGTTACACCCAGATAGTGGCGGCACGCCGTAGTACGGCGATGGGCAAAGTATGGATGGTCCAAAGTGGCACTGACGCTGGCACTCTGACAATTGATGATCGACACCAAAAGCGGCGACTCCGAGCGGGTCAGCAATTTGTACGTTGGCAGCTTCGGGGCTGCTAGGTACGGGGCACAGCACAGGGCGCCTGCATATTCCTTGGATTTTAGTCGAAGATTTTTCCCCGCACAGCTCAGAGATGGAATCCCCAAAACGAATCACCCGTTCGAGTATGTACTCCAGAAGAAAAGAATCAAGAAAATATCAGACTGCCGGCCGAACGCGCGCGCAGCCCACTTGATAAAATGTGCACATGCGGGCGCGACCACCGTGCAGATAGAGCTGGGCGCAGCCACTCTGCAATACGGCGATAGCGACATCATCGCTGGCAGAACTACCTATGCCTGAACAATGCCGGTCTTGCATCAGGCACCACCTGCCGACCAGACAGTGAGGATGGCAGCGCAGCTGCATCCACATCCGGCGGCTGAGCGGCGGCATCTGAGGCCACCACACAGCCTGACGATGATGCAAAGTCCTCGTGGAGGCGAAATCTCCCAAGCTACCAAGCGTCCGGTGCCGTGCCACAGAGGTTTACAGCGTCGTGAAGGGCGGGCGCTGGACCCTGATTTGGGTGTGCGGCCGTTCCGCAAGTGCCTGCGTCATCAAAGAGCACAGGAGGGGTATCAAAGGGCCTGCTCCGGGCGGCAGGGTGCTGCAAGCGCAACGCTGATGTACTCTTGACTCCTTCAGGCGGCCCGCAGACGCAGCGCTCACAGCGTGGCGACAGACCTTGTTGACGCGCGGTGGCGATGGCGATCCGATCTGTGCCGCCGCCGAGTGGTGCTGCAACACCGGGTGCGCGCTGACATTCGACTGGCCGCGCTCGATGTTCGACATGCGCTCCTCGTTCGCTGCCGCCTCCTCCTGAGCAAACGTCCCGCCAAGAGGTGGTAAGCAAACGGATGAAGCACATTCGTTGTGTAGGATCGCCAGGCCTCCCACCAGGCTTCTCTGAAGGCCTGCGAAGGCTGGTCAATGACCGTGCACACGCATGCGCAGGCATGCCCCGCATTCAGGCCCGGCAGCCTGCACATGACAGGTTTTGTTCACTTTGTTGCATTTCGATGCGGAGGGCTGCACCTCCATGTCGTCGCTATCCTCGTCCGGGTTCACCTCAAACTCCGAGTCAATTGTTCGCAGAAACTCTCGCCCCTTGCCCTGCATGAAAATATACACCTTGATCACGCGCTTCCAGTCGTGTTTACTGAGGGGGTTCTCGGAGCTATAGGTTGTTCCACATCAGCTGATGCAGCCATTTGTACGATGCCAATGGTCAGCAGCAGGCTCGGGGCGAGTCAGTTCTGTTGCCAGCAGCATCAGGACTCGTGCAGCCAGCACTCACGTAGAGAGGCAAGGCCATCAGCCCCGCAAGGCAGCCTGCCAAGACCTCCGCTATGACATAGTACCTGCGGTAGCAGCAGTCACTTGCATCTGAGACGAATTGTTCATGCCCAAGTTTAAAATCATGCGCCACTGGTTCCTGGCAACGTTTGTGCTGCCAAGGCAGTCTTGAACAACTGCCAGACGTTGCACAGACGCTGTTTGCAACGACTGCACCCACCAAGCATCGCCTGCAGCAGCAGGAGCCAGTCAATTTCCCAGGGCTCTGCCACAGCGGGTGACAACAAGGTGTCTCCAAGCCTCACGAAACAGAGCACTTCACACACTGACCTGAGTTGCAGTGGAAGACGGCTGTGCCAAAAACACAAGCAAGCTCGTTAGTGCCTCGACAGAAGGGTTCGCAGGTGACGGTGCATCAGCTTCGTGTGCCAATCGCACAGCACAGGCGCTGCACTTGTGCGGATGCAGGGACCGACTTTTAGTTGCGCGGGTGGTTGAAAGCAAGATGGCACCTGCCGGACCGAGTGTTCTTGCTGGGTTCAAAGACGCAGTGGTGAACTGCCCTGCTGATGTTGCGCATGCCCACAGCGAAATACTGCACGGGAAAACAAAGCCTCAGGAGCTGCACGCTTGACAGCTGGAACGAAGTCAGGCAGATGAAAATCACCGCTGTATGGACGATCCTCACCCAACAATGAGCGGCCCAACGTTCCCAAAGCTGGGCTTGCCAATGGCCACGGCATACACTGTGGAAACTGCGGGCACCAGAGTAAACGTCAGTGAAGTTCCCGCAGGAGGCTGGCGACGCTGCGCGTCTGACGCATAGGTTGTAGCACGCAACCACGCACTGCGAGCTCTGCGTAGCTGACATACGCTTCCACCGGCGAGGGCCCCCAACACGACGGACAGGCTCGCCTAGAATGAATGTCATGAACAGCTCCCAGCCGAACGCCTGCCCTTTGGTGACGTCTTCCCCAGGCCGGAAACATGCATCATTAGGTTCACCAACTGCTGCGCCTGGCGTCAAGCCCACCTGCGCCGCAATGCTTCACAGCTTGCATTGTTTGAATAGAAATCAATTCTTGTAACATCTTGCACTCTGGGATGCATTACTGCAACTGGCGGACACCTTGGCAGACACCAAAGTCGACATGGACTTTGGATCAGCTGCGTTGGCGCCATTGGCACAACTCTCTCCCTCACCGTGAGCAGGGTGCCAATGATGGCACCCAGTATCTGTACTGCAATGTAAAGTGCACCCTTGGCCAGGCTGATGTGCCCCGTCAGCAGAGTGCCGAACGTGACTGCCGGGTTGAGGTGGCTGCGAGCACAAGCGCGGCATTCGTATACGTGTGCATCGCTCGGTACAGGGATCATGAAGTGGCCATGCAGCAGACAGAGTATCAGAAAAGTAACCATCGACCATGCGAGATCACTCACCCGCCGCTGACGTTTGCTGTTATGTATACGAGGACGGCCAGCATCAAGCCTGTCCGGCAGCATTTCAGCACAACGTTTGAGATTGCAGAACACTGGTCGTCAGCGTGATTTTACCCACATGCCAGCATCCGTCTTCGACAGGCATCATCAGCCGCTGTCGCTAGGCACGCCGCAGCCTGTGTGGCCTCCGGCGACTAAGCAGACGCACCATTGGCAACGGCTCCGTATGCTGGTACCGCCGCATTGCCAAAGAGCGTGAAGAACAGCACTCCGAGGAACTCCTGTTTGCAGCGCGATGAAGGGTGTGGGACGCCGGCAGCAGAAACATAGTCATCTGGCGCCGCTGGAGGCAGCGCAAGCCCTGGTTGGCTCTGCTTGCGTGACACCAGGCAGGAGTGGCAAGGGCGGAGTCGCTCCACGCAGGAGGGAACCTGGATGCGAATGCGCTTTGGATCGTGCATGGACCCACCATCCAGATAGCAAACAGGAATTTGCTGCCGACTAGCCTGCCGCGCTGTGACACCAGCAGGCCACCCCCACCGCTATCTCCCGTCGGCGCGGAAGGGACTGCCTCTGGCCGTTTGCCATTCTGCTTTGCATCAGACGCCCTGCGCTTGCCAGTACGGTCACCGGACGGTTCCACTATCGTACACTCCAACGCCGTACGACCCTTTGGTGCATTGATTCATTTCAGATGCAAAAGTGTCAATGCCCGCACCCTCTCTGGCGCATGGCGATGGCAATTTGCGACCGAGCCGCGCCTCGCTGTATGCGGGTTTGGATGTGAGTCAAAGCGGCCGATCCAAACCTCGGCGCGTCAGAGGCACATAGTCCGGCTTGCGAGTCACGATTGCTGGACGACCCGCAGCGCTTCCGCGGCCAGGACACTCGATGCACAGCTTTCTCGGCGATAAACCAGGGGGTCGAAAATCAAACTCCCCACAGCAAATTTGAGGAACACCCGCCCCGTTTGCACAAGGGGATTGCATAAGTGTACACATAGGGAGGTAGAGTTTATGCCGCGCGGGCCGGCGGGCACACACCCACCGCCGCTTGCAGAAGCGGCGGCAGGCCGAGGAGATGTCGTCCCCTAAGTTTCCAGCAGCCAGAGACATTGTCCCCGCAGCAATGTGAAACGAAACTAAGCGCGAGCGGGATGCACTCAGCAGGCCGAGGAGATTTGATGGCGACGAGCGACGGCGTTGCAGGAACAGGCCCAGAACCCTTTTGTGCATGCGCGTTGTGATGAGGGATCAGACAGCATCTGATGTACAGCATAGTCACGGTCGGCCAGACGGCCACAGTGCAGATCTAAGGAAGAAACTACAGCACCCGGACATGAAGAGTGTCCGGATATCCGATGATGAAGAAGCTCGGCAATATGTACTAGTCCTGCCTGGTCACCACAAACATCTGACTCATCTCTCTCTGGCTCAAGAGTCAGCTCCCGCTGCTTATCAATGTTCACTGGCTGCGACACTTCTGAGAGTGATCTCCACTCCAGCATCTTTACTCCGGCTTGATGCCGGACGGGCACAGGTTGAGATAGACCTGCGTCACGGCAGCATGCACCCAGGAACTAAGTACTATATGAATTCCAGTGCAATGTGCGAAATAAGACATGCTGCAGGAGATGCATGGTGGCACGGCAGCAGCGACATCGCATATCCACCCAAATCCGCAAAGCAGAAGGCGCAGACAGAGTGCACACCGTGAAGCAGTAGTCCAGCAGGTCACCAGGGCGTGACAACGTGCCCGTGAGCTGCACCACATTGCCGAATTTGCCAATGGAGCGCTTCAGCGTCTTGCTGGAGTCGTTGAAGGCGAACCGCAGTCGGGGGTTGTCGCCATTGCGGATGAGGGTGGCCTTGCCCGAGGGCGTCAAGTTTCCTGCACAACCATATGATGTTCGGTACGCTGCATGATCCTATCAGGTGCATTGATATGCAGCAGCACAAGCATGTCAGCAAGCTCCCGCGTCAAAGAGCTGCAGTAAAACATACCACGGGTTCCAGGAAGAACCGCACCGTTCAGGCGGACGGAAGACCCAACAATGGAGTTTTGATTGAAGAATTTCAGGTAGGGCTGGTCGTTCTTGACAGCTACGACCACGTTGACGGCGGTGCTGGCGGTGTCGATGCACCGCACCGTCTTGAGCGAATTCTTCTTGCTCTGCACATACCCAGCCAGAACCGCCGGCGCTGCGGGAACACACAAGCGTAGCACGTCACGCGGCGGCCGTTTGTGCACTTCCATATCGCATTCCGTCGTCAGCGCAGTGACGGAACTCACCTTTAGGCACGAGTGACTGTCCTCGAGCACATCACATGCTGTCATCAGCGTGCTACATGAGGCAGTGAGGAGTAACTCACAACACACGCCGGATTTGCCCGACAGGGTGATGGGCGGGTAGCAGGTGGAGGCGCCGGCGGTCACCTTGAAGGGCGAGGACCTGCAAGCACATGACGACAGTCTTACAAAGCTGAGTGTCCGGCTAGCATTGCCAGCGGCAGAGTCAGGGCACTGACTACGTGTTCACCCATACGCATGAGGAGCAGGCGACCATATGAGCGACTCAGAAATAAGATGGTCCAGCACTGGCGACTGAGAGCGCACTGGGACAAGCAGGGCTGGCATTTGCAGGCGCTGCCGCTGGCATACTCGAAACGGCTGGCGCATGTCTTCGAGCAGCTCGTCAGCTTCTTCGTCGGCTTCTGCGGTTTTGAACAACAGCATGACAACAACGCTGCTTCAGAGCTCGTTGATAGCTAGAGTTGCGTATCAACATTGCCACCCGATCTGACAGTCACTGGAGACAACATGCAGCGGCAGGTTACATCCATCAGTGCGGCGCACCATGGCCGGCGTGGGCGCCGATGTCTGCGTGAGAGGCGAGTTTGCCAGAGCCGACACGTCCTCGAACCAAGGCTGGTCGGCAGCGTATTCGCCCGGGATGTATGTGCCCGTGTACGACTTTTGTGGCGCAGCGGCTAGCTTTCCAACGTCAATAAGCTTCCAACGAGGCGCCGACGGCGTGCGGAACCAGTACAGCTTGTTCACGTGGTCGCGCATGACTGCGTACTGCCAATAATCGCCCTTTGCAGGGTCCGGCGGGTAGTTCGGCTCGCTGAAGAAGCCGCCCTGCGTAGATGGGAGAAAGGCTGCATTAATCGTACTGCTGCATGGCCCGCTGATCTGCGCATCAGCGCCCATAGCATCGTGTAGACTTCCTTGTGGATTTAGGGGTGCTTCGTGAGATGCTGTGCAGGGTTTTTTCCCAAAACACATGCTGGGGAACACACTAACCTTGTCGTCGATGCCGAGGGGCAGCGCCACAGACATGAGGAAGCTCTCTGTCGCCTGGAACAGGCTCTTGTAGGCAAATTTGCCAGGGTAGGCTGCCGGCGACCAGGTGTTTGTGATCGTGGCCGGGTACTGATTGGACCGTTGCGCGATCTGCGCAGTGCACAAGACGAGTTTCCGGTCAGGTAAGGAAAGCTGAGGTGCAGATGGTCCAAAAATGGTCCAACGGTCCCATGCCCTGAACACGCATGATGCCCAGAAATGGATGCAGCTGGCAGGAGTCACCTGGTTGAGCATCGCCAGCTTGATGAAGCGGGAGGAGGAGGCGTAGTCGCCGGGCGTGCCCCACCAGGTGTCAGGAATCACGGTGAGGGCGGTCTGGTTGTCCGGGGCAAAGGTCAGCCCGGAGGACTGTTGCTCGAAGGGCAGCTGCGGTGCATTGAGGTACAGCGGCCGCTGGCCGGGGCCCGGGCTGGCGAGGAATCTGGGCAACGAAGAACCGAGTTAATGTTGTGACTGAGATCTTGTGCATGCTTGTGCAAAGCCTTCTCAAAACATGCAGCGTTCCACGAGAACAGAGCCGCGACAGACACTACATGCCACGAAGTGCTCTGCAGCACTGTGCAGAGCTTGTGAGCGCATTGGAGTAAAGAGGAGTGGCGCACGTTTGCAGCTGCTCGAGGTGCACCGGAAAGGCTGGGCCATTTGTGAGGCACCCGCTGTTCTGATTGTAGACGGTGAAGTTGCCGTCAGCTTCGTACTCAATGACCATCTGATCACGGAAGGGGTCATGGAGGATGAAATCAGCGCATCATCCTGACTGGTGGAAACTTCACCACCAGTCCACTTCAACTATTACCGGCTATAACAGGCTTGATTATTATTGTTATTAAAGCAGGAGCAATTTTTTTTGGGCAGGAGTAAGAGCTGCAGAGAGTCAAAGACCTGATCATGGGAGGCGTCGTGTAATATGAAGTGAAAAGTCAGAGCAAAAAACTTCTGGACTTCTGCGAGTGCAGGAGCAAGAGCTGAAGAGAGTCAAAGACCGCCGTGGCTTCAGTGCTTGCAGCAGACAGCAGCCAATTCGGCCACTTCATTGCACTTCTGCGTTGTATGCAGCCACCGATCTCACTTGCTATGACGTCGAAAGGCTCCGAGATGATGAGGCTCTTGCTGGCGAACGCCTCGCGGACTTCCTGGACCGTAGCGTAGTTGGCTAGCGCATACGCGACGAAATCGTAGTTGGACACCACCGTTCTGCGCAGAAGGCACAGTCAACGGCCCGTGCGTTGAAAATTGAAAGCTGAAAGTTTGTCGTCGTCTGCACCTCAAGTGAATCTTCATGCTCGACACAGACCGGTAAGATTCCTAATTGCAGATGTGCAGCGTCTAGCAGCAAGTGTGCTGCACGCTGCCGTGGCAGGGTATAGCAGGTTGTAGGTGCAGCATGGCTGACGGCCGCAGCGATCATGCGCGACCCATTCATACCTGTGGTCAAGCCCATACAACGTACAGCATGCAGCACGCTGAGCCAGAAAGCAACAGTCTGGTGACGTACTTACCCAGCGCCAGTGTTGCGTGCGAAGGATTCGTTGGTACCTGAGCAGCACGTCAGGCAGCCGCTTGGGTGAGGAGACTTCCGCTTGCAACTCATAGAACAAGTTCAATCACATTTGAGAATTCCAACAGCAAGAGAGCGATCTGCATCCTTAAGCCTGACCAGGATCGTAAAGCATCGCGGCCGACAGTCCCTTTTCGTTCAAGCCGTCGGTCGCAATGCCCAACGCTGGTGTATCGAATCCGTAGGCCTTTGTACAAAAAAAGCGAAACGTTGCCAATCGTTTGTTCCTTATGCAGGTCAACTCAGCACAAAATAATCGGGATACATCAGCCAGCCTGGGCTGGACTTGCCTTTGCTGCCGGCTGAAACACCGGCTGCAGACCACCAGAGTAGCCGAAGCCGTACTGGCTGGTGTAGTTGAGAATGTCGCCTCCCTCTTTGACGCGGAGGCCCTGCGTTGTGAGGTGCTCGTCGTCAGCTGACGCCTGCCTGGCAATCAGTCGAGCAGCGGCAACTCGAGCTGCAGCACGCGAGCGCACCTGCAGCTTTGCGCCACGCGGGATGTAGGAGAACGTGGGCAGCATAGTGAAGCCCAGATCCATCAAACGAGCTGAAAATGCGCCCGCCGCGACTGTGCTATTGTACATGAGGTCATTGCAGGCGAGGGTTGCTGCTGGCAGGAGCAGTAGGAGTGCAAGCAGCGCTTGATGACGCGCCATGGTGTCTCGCCTAAACAAACACAGTCGAGCGCGACACTTCCGGCAGGACAACTAGACGCAAACATGATCTGAAGCTGGTCTGGAAGCCAGATCTCAGATGATCTCAACCCCTCGAGTGAGCTGAAACGTTCATGCAGACGAGTAAGCAAGCGCTCATGCTCGGCTGTACACGTTCAGCCTGACTGGCCAGATGCTCGATTGGCCGGATTTGATGCTGAAACACCCACCTTGCACACGTCTGCTCGACAATCATCATTGCGACGCTCCGACAACTTTGAAGATGGTGGAACACCTGCATGAGTACTCGTAGTAGCCTTGATTGCAATATGTACATGCTGGCGGCTGCGCTCGAGACGATCTGACGACTTCGTACACCATGCTGGTGCAGTGGCACGTGCCATGGCAATACTATCAGGGTCTACAATTTACACCTACCGGCAGATTTTTTGAAAAATCTCAATGAAATGTACACCTCGCTGCTCGAGTGATTAGGGGGACAGGGACAAGCTGTCCTCGCCACGGAGGTGCGACAGCGCCTACAGACTGGTCACGCACGATGCTCGGATTGCACCGGCGCATCCAGTTGCTGTTGCTGTCGTCGAAGTGCGGCAGCTGCTGCTGGGGCACGCCTGAAGGCGGCGGATCGCCGCCAGCTGCGTCCAATTGCAGGGCAAACGACTCCTGTTGGTAGGGCAGGCACGCGGCCAGAGCGTTCCAAGCAGTCGGATTGGGTGGCTATGGAACTGGTGCCTACAATGTGGACAAAGCTACAGGAGCAGAGCGAAAGCTCCTCTGCAGCTGCAGAGCGCAGGACCTTGCTTGCCACACCCAACGGCGCCCCTCAAGGCCGTCCGCATGCACGTGCGATGACGCCGCCACCAGTTGGCTGCGGTGCGCACTGCATCCCAAAACCACCGTCACACCGCCACACCGCCAGCAGACGCCTGCGTATAAGAGAGTTTTCATATCAGAAGGCCTCAACCTGTCCCTGAATCCTGAGAACACATGTATAGCATGTGCGCATGCCAAGATTTCCAATGGGCTGCCAAGTGGTAACCAGGCGACGGCAGCGCCGTCAGATGTTGCAAATGTCGCAGCAAACACGCACTTCCAAGCAGGACGAGTAGTGTTGCGAGCGGCTGCGCACCTGGCACACAGCCATAGGCGAGGGCGCGGACGCCGGCGTTGTAGGACCGGCGCGACACTTCCGCCGCCTCTGGGCCAGTGGCTGCGGGTGGCGCCGCCATTGCCGACTGGAAGTTCGCACTCGAGACAAGTCAGTATAACTCGCCAGCTGCAGCTGTTGTTCCTTCTCATCAGTGTTGAACCTTGAAGCGTGCACTGCAGTAGCTAGGCCTGGCGCCTGCCATGGAATGTTTCAGGCAAATCTGCAGGAGACCTGGCTGAACCTGCATCGCGCCGGCGGCGAGGCCATAGCAATTGCGGCCGCCAAGCGCGGGCCGGGGCACTGTGGCCCACCAGCGCCACGGCGCCGGCCGTGGATGACCGCTAGCGCGTTGCCTCCGCGCTCAGCCGCGCATATGCGCCCTTGACGCGCCTGCGCATGTTCGGGGTCACTTGGAACATACACAGCACAGCAGAGCCGTCACATCGTGCTGCGGAAGCTGCGTCTGTGCAGGGCGCATCACGCTGGCGTGCGGTCCACGAACAAGAAGAGCAGCGGTGCGTGATGAGCTCATGAATGCAAATTCAGTGTGCGCACTAACCTGATGAAGTCCTCCCGCAAGGCGGCATGCGGGTTGTACACACGCGACCGCTGCTGCAGGATCTCCGCCAGCACCTGCGCAAGGACGTGAGCATCGCCTCCACTGCTCGATGCGTCTGCAGGATGCAAACTAATATGTTTGGCAGGGTGCAGATGATATGTCTGCAGTGTGCAAAATTGTCAGGCATTGATGCTGCCATCGCCATGAGCACCTACCTCGAAGCTAGTGGAGCTGTCTGTTGCAATGTGCGACACAGCGCCGCCCAGCCGCGCGCCTGCAAGGTCTTAGATGCGCCCCTCGCGCACCAGACGCCGCCTGTGGCGCTGCAGCTCCGCCTCCTAAAATATTCAGGGGCCACGTGCAGAGAAACATCTGAGTCGGCGGCCATGCAGACCGCGTGATTTCATCTTTGGTGTGGCGTAGAGGCGGCAAAACAAAACTCTGTGGCGGCAGCGTGCGTCAGGCTGCACCTGTTCCACTTTCAAAAGGGCGCTCTCGCGAGCGGCGCCCATGCCGCCAATGATATTGCCGCCGATCCCCATGCCGCTGGCGCCGATGCTTTGCAGCGCTGCCGAGCAGGACAGGACAGGAAAGGGCCCCTGACCGTGGTTGCCTGGTGTCATACAGGTAACTTTGACAGTCCACAGCTACCGCACTACCTTCGTGCTGCATTCCAGCCCTCGCTTGACCAGCCGCAACCTGCAGCCTCGTACGTACCTGCACCCCCGCTGCCTGGAGGTATGCCCTGACAGTCATAAAAATATAGTTTTAAGGGGGCCGTTAGGTGCACAGCATACTGCCCTGCTGAATTCAGTTCGCTGTGTGCCCCCCCGGTTGACAGTGCCCTCCTGCAGCTGCCGCCCTTCGCGCACTTGGCGCCTCTCCGGTCAGCCCAGCCCCTCAAGTCAGGTGCTTTTTCGCGACTGTGCACACGCTTGACCGACCCCGCCTGAGTGCATTCCACCCGCTCGCACTTTGGTTCTCGTTTCCTTAGTTGCGGGGACAGTAGCACAGGACAGGAAAGGTCGAAAGAAGCAAAGAACACCGTTTCCCCGCCGTTCGCAACCCTGTCAGACATTTTGGCGTCAACCGTGCCTCCGTGCGTCAGCTGCTTTGTTCTTTCACCGCTTTCAAGGGGTATTGACCCCTGGCAGCTTTGCAATCCTGCTGCCAAACTGGCATGACAATGCAGCAGTAGTTCTGACGGCAGTTATGCTGCAATTTTGAATGAGCGCAGAAAAATGGTGCTATCCACGTCCTCCTTGGCGGTGACGCCTGCGCCAGCGCACGTCCTCGATGAGGTGCGTACTGCGCGCCAGGGACGTCTCTGCAATGCATTCAACACTGTATCGGTGTTTATCGACATCATCGCCGATGGGAACGTCATGTCCAAGCGATGACCTGCGCAATGCTCTGAGGGTGCACTTCGCCAGCACAGTGCTATGCTGCACTTTCGAAACATCGAAGCCGACTTAAGTTCTGCAATCACGCAGGAGGCTTTGTGTGCTTATCTGGCGCAGCATGTTCCTGGTTTCCCACCTGGCGAACCGCTCACGGCGCGCCAGTTTGCGCATGGCCAGAGCAACCCGACGTACCTAGTGCAGGTTCGACAGTTACGCACACGTGCTTGCTGAGAAATGGCAGTGTCAGGCGCTGGCAGCATGTATCGCTGCGGCGTCGTTTGCCGCATTCATGCTCCAATCGGAGCATTGCAAACCGAGCGCATGCCTACCGCAGGCCGGCTCGCAAAAGTATGTGCTGCGCAAGAAGCCGCCCGGCAAGGTGCTGGCGTCGGCGCACGCCGTGGACCGCGAGTTCCGCGTCATCGCCGCCCTCTCGGCGCATTCCCAGGTGGGTGTACATGTGGGCCGGTACACGCGTCGACGGACTTGGCCATGGCACCAGGAGTCGTTGGTTCCTCCGCAGTTGGGCGTTCCAGCGGTGCTGCAGGTCGCTGCCCTGGAGCCTGTGTTCCATCCTAATGAGACGCCTGCTGACTCGCAGGTGCCGGTGCCGCGTGCCCTGTGCCTGTGCCGGGACAACACCGTGGTCGGCACGCCCTTCTATGTCATGAGCTTCGTCAGCGGCCGCGTCTTCGATGACCTGTCGCTGCCAGAGCTGGCGCCGGCGCAGCGCACCCAGGTGGGTGCTCCAGGTTTTTCACGGACAGTGGAGTTGAGGTCAGGTGGGGGGCCAGGCCGTGGCCTGGCGGACATGTCATGCTGCCGTCATGCTGGCTGTCATGCGTCCTGCTGCAGCACTGAGCAGCCCGTCTGCTGTGTATTCCTGCATGGCCATCGTACAGAGGCAAGGAACTTGCCTGCACCCCTCAGGTGTACATGGCGGCAGCGGAGACGCTGGCAAAGCTGCACAGCGTGGCGCCGGACGAGGCTGGCCTCGGTGACTATGGCCCCCGCGCTGGCTACTGCATGCGGCAGGTGGGCGCATCGCCTACGGCTTGCGATGCCTATGAGCTTGCACCCGATCTGTACATCGCTCTGGCCGGCGAGAGGTGCAGAATCTCCTTGATTGGTACTAAGCAATGAGGCCCACATTGGCCGATGCTCCGGCGATGAGGCACTGCTCAGGAGGCGGAACATCAGCCGGGGTTCCTGTCTGAATGCTCTGAATGCCGGCATGCTGCGCCACAGGTAAAGCGCTGGGCGAGGCAGTACCGGCTGTCCGTGGCGGCGGGCGCGCAGCCGCTGCGGGAGATGCTCGCGCTGGCCGACTGGCTGCGCGGCAACACGCCCGCGGCCGATGACGACGCGTCTGCATCCCGCCTGTCGCACGGCGACTTCAGGTGCTTCCTGCCTCCCCAAGGTGCAGGCTCGTGCACGATGTCAAAGGCAGGGTCGATCGGCGCGCTTTCCGGTCGCTGATCAAACCATCTGCTTGCGGCTGCGGCACGCGAGGCCGCACACCCACAACCACTCCCGCAGCCGCTCGAGCTAGAACCAGCGAGCTTCAGCTGGAAGGGCAGCTTTCAGCTTCCAGCTTCCTGCTCCCTCCCAGGTTGGACAACCTGGTCTTCGACGACGAAGATCCCACCAATGTGCTGGCGGTGCTGGACTGGGAGCTGTCCACCATTGGCGACCCACTGGCAGACCTGGCCTATGCCTGCATGCCGTACCACCTGCCTTCGGTGCGCCAGCTGTTGCCACCTGGCTCCCGCCTGCCTGGCTACCAGCTGCACAGTACAGGGTTTGGCAGACAATGCCAGCATGGCCCCTTCACCACCTACCCTCGGTGCAGCACCCGCCACCGCCCGGGCTTGGCTCCTGGCGCTCCGTTGGGGCCCGCCATTGAGGCACGCTCGGCAGTCCCGCTGGTGGGCGCACCCTGCAACGAGCAGCGGCGTTGTGTATCTGTTGATAGTAGCTACACACCAAGCAGAGTGCGAAGCAATGTCCTCATGCGCCAGCTCCCAGCGTGGTGACGGCATCAACACGGCAGCCTGGCACTGACGGTCGCAGTGCGCTATCAAAACACGCTGCATCCCGATGTTCATCCATTGAAACGACTAGAAAAGTGACTACCACCGGTCCGCAGGCCGTGCCGTCGGGCATTGCCCTGCCGCGGCCGCTGCCGGCGGGCGTGCCGACCGAGGAGGCCTTCGTGGCGGCGTACGCCGCGGCGCGGCGCATCCCGCCGCCGCCGCTGCCGTCGCTGGCGTTCCACCTGGCGCTGTCCATGTTCCGGATCGCCGCCATTCTTGCGGGTGTCGGCGCGCGTGCTGCGCAGGGCAACGCCTCCTCTGCGCGCGCCAGCCAGGTCAGCGCCATGAACATCGTGTGAGTTGTAGCACTCATTGTGCCTGCTGCTGTACATTGTGTGATCACTGACGCTCACTGTGCCTGCTGCTGTGCGCGAGATCGGACGGCACCCAGAGCTGGGTAATGGCCTGACGACCCTGCTGGATACGCACTCCAGCGCTGCGGCTGTGCATCGTGCAGCACCATCTGAGCTGCAGCACAGGTTAGGGTGAGTCCAGTTGAAGGGTGTCACACTTGGTTTGCCGGCGCAGCACAACGATCCATGGCAATGCAGGCGGGCGCTGTGGAGGTGGTGTCCGCCATCGCGCGGCGCGCTCTCAGCCTGATTGCGGATGCGGGGCACCTGTCTCTGCCGGAGCCGCCGCCGCTGGGCCCCGCCCCGCAGGCGGTCCTGCAGCCGGCGGCGGCGGCGCAGCTCTTCCAGCAGGAGCTGCAGCGCGTCGGCTGCAGCGCCGGCAGCGGCGGCGGCGGGCCGGGGGCCGGCGCCGGCTGCGGGCAGGCGGCCGGCAGCGGCGCGGGTCAGGAAGATGCGGATGACACTGTCAGGAGGCGCAGCGGCGCTGGGGCTGCGCCCTCCGGCAGAGAGCTCGGTGCCAGCGGCAGCCCGCCAGGCGCCGTGGCGCGGGCCGCCACGGCAGCGCGAACGGGGCGGGCGAGCACGTGGATGCGCAGCCCGGCAGCACCGGGCTGGGCCCGTCGCCGCGGGCCGCTGCGCTGCTGCAGCGCCTCGAGGCGTTTGTGGCGGAGCACATCGTGCCGGCGGACCCAGTGCTGCAGGCTTTCCACGGCGACCGCCACAACCCAGACAGGTGCTCTTTCTTGAGACCCCTGCTTGCAATAGAATGTGTGTGTACGTGTGCACTCGCTGGGCACTCGCTGCGGCGGCCTCAGCGCAACAGGACGGTGTTGTCTCAGCATGCGGCAGTGTCGACGAGCTGTTCGAGGTGCACGCATGTGCAGCGAGCCGACCCGTGCATGGTGCCTTGTGCAGGTGGCAGCTGCACCCACTGCGGGCGGAGCTGCGGGAACGAGCCAAGGAGGCGGGGCTGTGGAACCTGTGGATCCCGGCCGGCATGGCAGAGGAGCTGCGCCCCCTGGTAGGCGCAGCTCCCTGGCTCTCTCCTCGAACGAAAAGCATTCGTCCCTGACCGCAAAGCAATCAGGGGGGGGGTGATGAGCCATCAGCACCAGCCTTCACACATGACCCTGCCTCAGTCTGGTCTTGGGCAGCGCCTCGGGACGGAGGCACAGCCCGTGCGCTCCTGCAGACCCGCAGGTTGCTGCATTCCTTGCATCTGGCGACAGCAAGAATTATTGCACGCCTGTAGCTGAGCTTACGCATTACTCCTTCTCCGGGTGCCCATCTCTGAC
The DNA here is from genome assembly GCA_033439295.1 of Deuterostichococcus epilithicus. Classification (NCBI taxonomy): domain Eukaryota; kingdom Viridiplantae; phylum Chlorophyta; class Trebouxiophyceae; order Prasiolales; family Stichococcaceae; genus Deuterostichococcus; species Deuterostichococcus epilithicus. The sequence goes on from JAVTLE010000010.1 coordinate 1,769,671, forward strand.
CGCAGCGTCGGCCCCCCCTGTCTGCATGTGACGCTATGGGCCTGCCGGTGCTTTACTCTGGGCCGGGCAACTCTGAACGGCAAGCACTTCCCGGCTGGCCGAGTGCCACCCTCTGTCGACCCTGACCCCTGCTTCGGCACGCTGCCTCTGCCATGCACTCACGGGGGGCGCTGTGGGCAGCCTGCCGCCGGGAGTGAGCCTGAGCAACCTGGAGCGACGCAGAGGGGTCACTGGCCGACTGCCCTGCCACCCCTCAGCCGCGCTGGCAGCATGTTGTCCTCGTCTCGTGCACGCACGCAAGGGGCAGCGGGCGGCCTGCCGTCGGGTCCTGAGCAGCCTCTATGTCGCACAACCCCAACTGCAACATCCCGCTTGACGCTGTGTTCCCTTTTCGTTTGTACAGGAGACCGCTGTGGGCAGCCTGCCGCTGGGGCCGGGGCTGAGCAACCTGGAGTATGCCCACCTGTGCGAGGTTATGGGCCGCATCACCTGGGCCGCTGAGGCCTTCAACTGCAACGCGCCGGACACTGGCAACATGGAGGCGCGCGCGCACAGCTGGCCCGTCTGGTGCTTTGCGCAGCGTGTTGATGCCTCTCAACACCGGGGCGGGGCTCCCAGCTCTGAGGGCTCTCGTGCTGCTCTGACAGCCTGCAACCATGCAACGACGAGGAGCAGTGCAATTGCCACAACTCTGAGCTGCTCGTCCGAAGCACCCCAAAACTGCTGAACTTTTGGAATTCCATGCCGATGCTGATGCCAGCCCCTGATGATGCTGAACCCTGCTGTGGGCGCGCAGGTGCTGGCGCGGTACGGCACCCTGGAGCAGCAGAAGCATTGGCTGGTGGCGCTGCTGCGTGGCGAGATCAGCTCCTGCTTCGCGATGACGGAGCCGGCGGTCGCGTCGGCCGATGCCACCAACATCCAGGCCTCCATCGTCGACAGGTGAGCAGCAATGGTGGCGATTAGATTGGCGGGGTGGCAGGGATTTCTGCTTGATGTCGGCTTGTAAACTTGAGTGCTATAATCTGTCTCGTGCAACCCTGCCGCTTGATTGGTGGGGCAGGCAGCTGCAGGGGTGCAAGTGTGCGGTGGCACCTATCATTGCCGCCGAGACCGCTGAAATATGCACATCACCAGGCCCCTACCCTCCCTCAGCACCAAGCCAGACCCCCGACGACACCTCCCAGCGCCGACCTGAACCCTGAACGGCTGCCCCTGCAGCAGTGCGAAAGCGGGAGCTGCGTTGGCGACAAGTGGTGGGCCTGCGGCGCCTGCTCCCCCAAAACCCTCCCCGTTGAACAAACAACCTGACGGTGAAAACCCTGAACGGCTGCAGCAACGGCGAGCTGGAGCTGCACGGCGTCAAGTGGTGGACCACCGGCGCCTGCTCCCCCAGCTGCCGCGTGGCCATCTTCATGGGCAAGACGGACCCGGCGGCGGCGCCGCACAGGCAGCAGTCCATGGTGCTGGTGCCCATGGACGCCGCAGGTACGTGGACGTGGCCGCAGCGCTCCGAGCCTCCGGCTGGCCCTTTGCTTGCGCAGCGATGGCGTCTTGCTGCCCCACAGGTCGAGCCTGACAGCTGTGGGGCATCGTCGGCAGGTGTGAAGGTGGTGCGGCCGCTGGAGGTGTTTGGCTACGATGACGCCCCTCACGGCCATGCTGAGGTGCGTGCGAATCCCAGCCACTGGTTGCTCCACCAGCTCTGCACGGTCGGCTGTGCACGGTCCCTCGTCCTGGTGCCTTCTGGTTAATGGTGACAGATTTTATCTAAAGATCATTTCACTGTAATCCAATTTCACAAGATTGACTTCTGCCTTTCATGGGGGGCAGCAGCATCTCTGCCGCGCAGCAGAAGCTGCGACGCCACCTGGCTGGCTGCTTCTCCCAAACAGTGGTTGGCTCTGACGCGAAGGGCGTGTGCGTCAGACCATGTGTTGTTCGGTCCTGCAGGTCAGCTTCGAGCGGGTGCGCGTGCCGGCGGCCAACCTGCTGCTGGGGCGCGGCCGCGGCTTCGAGATCGCGCAGGGCCGCCTCGGCCCCGGCCGGCTGCACCACTGCATGCGCGTCATTGGTGCGTCGCAGTATCCGACATCCACGCATCGACCAGTCAGAAACCTGAATCGTCCCTTCCAGCAGGACCTCCTACCATGGCGCCCCTGCACCCAGATGTCCCTGAAGAGGGCGGCAGGGCATCGTACTCCAGCGCACTGCCTGCTGCACACCGGATGTGGGCGCGCTACCGCTTGGCCAGCCCAATCACGGTCCCGTGGCAAGGAAGCCACAGCAACGGACGTGTCGCAGGACTGCACGAAGACAGTGCCATCAGCGGGCAGAGGTGGTATGGAGGAATCGAAGAAGGAGCTGATGGCGGAGATGACAACGAGCATCGTCAATCAGAAGGGGCGATACAACGGCTGAGGCTCCAGCGGACACAGCAATCACATGAACCGATGCCACTGGATTTTTTTTTGTTCCCCTTGTGCACAGGGCTGGGCGAGCGCGCCATGGAGCTGATGGCGGGGCGTGCTCTGCAGCGGGTGGCCTTCGGCAAACCCATCGCGGAGCAGGGCGCCTTCCGCAAGGAGCTGGCGCAACACCGCATCCAGCTGGACGCCGCACGGTGAGTTTGCCGCTTTTCAACCAGCATGAAGGACAAGGCATGACACTAGCTGTTGCACCACCGCATCCAGGTGGCCCCCGCTTGGTGAGGTTGCATCAATGGCACGGAAGGCACGGAAGCATGCAGGCAGAGGTGTTTTCAGAGCTGGCCCACTACCGCGTGAAGCTGGACGCCGCCTGGCGAGTGAGTTGCTAATGGCGGCACAAACTGCGCCCACAAAACTGCGCCCACATACGTGGTCCTACATGCCAATGGCATCGATCGCAAAGATCTGAAGACCTCATGATAACCCATCTGAACTGGGCTGTAGGTGGTGAAGCTCAACCACTGGCTTGCGCATCAGTCGCGGACGCAGAAAGAAACATCGTCGTGCTTGTCTTGGCGCAGCATGCAAATATGTTGACAGCGGATGCTCAGTCGGACTTACCATCCCTTGATGTTTTTGCTGGAATCCCCTGCAGGTGGACGGTGCTGGCAGCGGCTGACGCCTTGGACAAGGTCGGCAATAAAGCCGCTAGGCACCAGATTGCCGCCGCCAAGGTGCGCCACAGTCACCCTTTTTGTATCCCTTTCTGGATTCACGGCATGGACATCCTTCGTTCAGCCTCCGCCTTGCGATGCGCGCCCGTCGCTGGCCGGCAGCGTCCCTTGCGCATGTGATGCGCTATGAGTGCGGCAGGCGGGCTGTTGGCTGCTGCCCTGGGCACAGAATGATGTTGCTCCTGCCCGTGCATGCCCCAGTGTGGGCGCGAAGCCTATCCTGCGCCAGGAATTGTATTGGCAGTCCGGCTGCGCTCTGTTTTGAGTTGGATTCGGACGGCCAGCGTCTCTCTTCGCAGGTGCTGGCGCCGAATGTGGTGCTGGCCATCCTGGATGCGGCGATGCAGGTGCACGGCGCCGCAGGCGTGTCATCCGACACGCCGCTGGCGCAGCTGTTCGCCGAGGTGACTTTGCGTCCCCACTGTAGTTTCAGACAGAATGCCCATTCCATCTCCGTCGTTACTTCCTCGGCACAAGTGAGTGTTGCGCCGGGTTTGAGATGCATTGCCGACATGCTTGACTGGCTGCCATCCTGGGCCTCGTGGCATTCGATCTTCTCAGCCTGCAGACATGTGGAGGCAAGGCCGGCAAATGCCCTCATGTCACCTGCAGGCGCGCACGCTGCGGCTGGCGGACGGCCCGGACGATGTGCACCTTGCGTCGCTCGGCAGGGACGTGCTGAAGAAAGTCTCAGCGCGCAGCAAGCTGTGACTGGAGTGGGAGTTTTGCTCATCACAACAGGGAGACACAATGATTGTATTGGTATAATTTTCCCTAGTGCTGAAGTGCTACCTATGCTACTCGTAGTTGGTGCTGTTTCCTGTTTCCGAAGTTCCCGCGAAATACATTGCATCGTCTTCTCTTCTTCGTCTTCCTTCTGCTAGTCGATCAGCTCGTTCAGTTCGCAGCGTGTGCCTAGCGCACCCCTAACCATGTACCAATACTCGTGTCGGACTCTTCACCTCGAGATCGGGCAAATAGTCAATCCGCAGCAGCGACTGCATGGCTGTAACCTGGCGCACACAAACCGCTCTGCTGCATCATCAAGACGAAGCGTGGTGTCATCCTGCAGCAAACAACAAAGCACTTCAAAACCCCCCATCCTAAGGGCAATTTGCATGCTATCCCTGGACCAGTTGCCCTTGCAAACGTGTTCGCGAGTCGACTTTGGAGCCGGGTTCAACAAGAGACTGTCGTCGCACGCAGGAGACTAATATTATCCAATCTGACGGATCTGTGAAGTTTCAGCTGTGCGACGGCGAACTCCCTTGCTACGAGGATGACTTCGACGTCGCCTGCAACCTGGCGAACCTGGGCCTACGTGCTGCCCTACTTGCTTGTACCTGAGCCCAACTATATAACATGTCCACAACACAATCAGCATCTTGTTCTGGGGCGCCGCCATTGCAGCTTGCTGCAGTCAGGCGGCACTAGCAATGATGAAGGCTGAAGCTCCGGCCTCTAGCAGGCTGTGCTTCTGACTGCAGTGTGTGACATGATGGGCGGTGCGCTAACGGCTATGGAGGCAGAACTGTCGCAGCCTCCGGATGCCAGCATGCGGGCGGCGCTAAGCAGCCTGGCACGGGAGCTGCAGGACACACTCAATCACTGTCAGCTTGCGCTGCGTGCGTCAACAACGACCTGACGAGCGGGCGGGCACACGCCCCGGCGCAGCTGCTGCAGATGCCAGACATCGACGCCCCTTCACGGCGGCAAGCGTACGAGGACCCAGGTAAGCTTCCACAAAAGTCAATTTCAGAGGGATGATTGGCAAACTCATCCTCATACACAGCTGGAATCAATCCTGCTGGCTTGCAGCCGAAATGCAGTTCAGTATTCACGGTCATGCAGGCCAATGGATCCGGGCGTGGGAGCAATTCGCCGGTCCCATGCTAACAAGCGTGCTCACAGCCCTGGAGGCCGAGCTGGCGCACGGCCGCTGCCGCACGCACAGCTACCAGAAGACGGCGGAGTTTGCGCTTGCGGCCGTCAAGCGCGTGCTGATCTGCGGGGCCGCCTTCGTGAAGGTGTGGTGCTTCGAAATGGATGTCTGGAAGTGTGCTTTTTTCGGGCCCACCATGGGGCCAGCCTTCGGCAATCACAGCCGGCCTGCCGAGCACATGGAAGCTTCGAGGGCTGAAGCAAGTCACACATCTTTTGCTTGCCTGCCTTACGTGCTGCTCATTGTACGGGGTCTTGGGTCTTAGGCAATGCGAGCTGTGGTGCAGGTGGTGGAGATGAGTCCGTAGGGAGGCGGCCAGGAAGGACTTTCAAGTTTGCGCACTGTGGGCCTTACAACGAGCTGCATTTCTAAGCATTGTTATAAATGCCGCAGGCGAGTCCCCTGACACGCCGCTCTCACATACAGCTGTATGCCGAGTTGAATGTTCAGTCCTGCTGGCGACCTTGCAGCTTCCACCACCCTGCTGCTCTCGCTAGCTCTCGAGTGTAGTGGTGCCCCATATTCATTCAAGCTGATGCCTAGTAGTACTCTGTCGCGATGCTTGACCGCCTGCTTTTGGGTGCCTTGTGCCGCTGGGCGTCGGTCTGATCGAAGGCACTGAGTACGACGGTCTAGATGTGCATGCAATTATGCAATCAACTGACGCTCGCCCTGTCAGACACGCTCGCAGGCACGCTGCGGCTGGCGGACGGCCCGGATGATTTCCACCTGCATGACGTCGCTGGTAGGGATGAGCTGAAGCTTCTTATTCTACAAAGGCTGCGGCATGTAGGTAGCAACTCTGAAAGTGGCTTGGCCTAATTGAACAGACCTGTGGTAGTCAAAATGCAAGTGTAGATAGTTGGCGGGGTGGTTGTGCTCATCAAAGTGACGACAGACAGCGGAGGCATCAACTAAACTGGTTGAGCACGGTGGATGCCCTGGGGCGGGCCAGCGCTGCCAGCGACCCAGCGTGGTTGATACTGAGACGTGTTCGTTTCTTCGCTTAAGAGGTTCGGATCAGCACTTTTGGTGTTGCAGTGTGCACGCGCTTCAAGAATTTAGAAGGCATGCTCCACCGCCTGATATTCCCCCGTTATGTTGGCTACCCTTCCACTTCTTCCGTATAACATCACATCCGACATATTTTTTGTTTCACTGCACTTGGTGCAAACCTGCGAGCGAGGGCTTCCACGCCCTCGCAGCTCCGCCACCACGGCGCACCTGGTCGCACCTGATGATGCGTCACTGCCATCCAACGGAGGTGCAGCGAGCCCTCTGATGCAGGACCGCAGCTCCAGTCAAGCGGCTTCAAAGAAGTCTGCTGGCCCGACAGGATCGTGCATCCGGCCTGCCGATCCGGCAAACAGCGACTTAGATGCTTCAGCCAGTCTTGAGCTGGGCAGCGATGCATGCTGTGCGCCCCTTGCGTCCGACTCCGATGCGGAGGTCGCTGCGGGCGATGAGGAGGAATGTGAGCTTTCCTACGGCGACAAGGTCTACTGGGACCAGCGCTATGCCAAGGAGATAACGCCGGGGTCGACCGCGCCGCCGCACTTTGACTGGTGTGCGCGCTCAGCCTGCTCGCGCAACGTGATGCTGCGCAGTAGACTGATGAGACTGGTGGTGATCTTGCCGCAGTCTGCTGCGGGGCGTGCATCGATGCTGCATAGGCCGCAATCATCAATTGCCATGCAAGCAGCCATGGCGTGCGCATTCTGCGGCGTCTTGGCAGGCCGCTCTCCCTTTCGGCCTGAAGCATGCTCAACGACATCTGTCTTCATGCAGGTACATGTCGTACAACAACTCGCCGCTGCGTGACATCCTGCGGGAGCATGTGCCCTTCGATGCCACCATCCTGCAGGTCCGCAACAGCTGCCCCACAGACATCGCCGCAAGGCATGAGCATTGACTGCTTCGGCTATGCAAGATGAAACCTACTCCTGCATCGACATGACACCAGCCGCGGCTGAGCACAAGATGTCACATCCTTGCTCTTGCCAGATAACCCTGAGTGGCGTCACATTCTGCGCATCTGCACAGGTGGGTGTGGGCAACTCGAACATGCAGCATGAGATGGTGGACGACGGCTACCGCCTGATCCTCAACACTGACGCGTCTGAAGTTGTGGTGAGGTTTTCACTTGTTCGGGATCCACAGATCTTTTTTCAGAGGGCTCGCCTGCTCTGGCCTTTTCCATTTGCCTTGCCAAGTGCCTGTGCAGACCGTGCGCCTCATGCTGATGGTCCCTGCCGTTTCTGTCCGCAGGTCGAGTACATGCGCGCCCTGCACGAGGCCATCCCGCAGCTGTCGGTGCACCTCCTTGCTTCTCTTCCACCTCCTCGCTTCACTTCCCATCACATACACCACCGGGCCGGCTGTTTGTACAGCACCACAGACGCAGCCGCTGCCTCTCAAGCAGCAGGGAGCTCTCCGCGCTGGCCGACAGGCGGCCGAATCCCTCAAGCATGAGCATGAGGGCGGAAGCGTGCGTCACCCCATTCCTGAGACCGACAGCGGACTGCAAGTCACACACATCCTGCATCCAACCCTAAATTCTAACCCCTATATCCTATATCATGAATCATTCATCCTGGCTTCTGCTGTCGCGCAGTACCACCTGGCGGACTGCCGCCGCATGCCGCAATTCGACAGCCAGTCCGTGGGCGCGGTGCTGGACAAAGGCACACTGGACGCCATCATGTGCGGCGACGCGGCGGAGGCAGACGCGCTTGCGATGGTGTACGAGTGCCACAGGTGGGAAATCTTCAATTCGGGGTTTGCAGACGGGAGCTCCTCGTGCAGGCTTCAGCATGCGACGCCGCGGCGAATCTCTAAGGACAAACGCACACTGGACACCGTCATGTATGGCTATGCGGCGGAGGCCGGTGCGCTCGTGATGCTGTGAGTGTCACAGGTCGGCTAGCATAGAGAGAGCACCTGCCTGACCACGATGTCTTCACAGATTCTGTGGTTTGTTGAAGGTTTCCATTTCACCCAAATGGCTGCCGCCAAACGCTTATTCGAGTGACGGCACATACAGAATGGCTGCCGCCTTCCGCGAACTCGTATGGCAATTTTGAAGAGTGGGGTTGGGGGTAACTTTAGCGTCTCTTTGTCCATGGGAAGTCACAATTGAGGCTCACCCTCCTGGGTACATTACCTGCAGGGTGTTGGAGCCTGGAGGCGTCATGCTGGAGGTTCGGCCTTGCTGTATTTTGCAGAGGGATGCACATCATGTTCCCTAGGTTTCAGCAGAACTGACTGGCCTCAGATCCGTGGTTGTGTTTCGTTTCGATTCTTATAGACTGGCCCAAAATCAGCCTGTCGTCACGCATTGCATCTGTGTCGGGCACCGTCTCGATTGTGCTTGAAAGCCTCCTCCGTCTTGACCTTGCAGATCAGCTATGGGCGGCCCAGCCGCCGGCTGCCTCACCTGCAGCTGCAGCCGCCGTTCGAGTGGGCCTCCATCACCGTGTTCGGCGTGCTCCATCCCAAAGCAGAGGCCGAGGCAGCAGCAGCAGCAGCAGCCGCGGCAGCAGCTGGCGTCGGCGGCAGGGCGCCCCTGCCGGCGGTGCTCGGGCCCTACGACCAAGCGGAGGCGGTGCGCGCCACATGCCATGTGCCTGAGGCGTTTGAGGGACTGAGAGTTGCACACATGTGCGCGCTGTGGGCGATCTGAGCCGATAAACTTGTAGTAAAACAATGGAAAATTGATCGCAGGCGGTGCTCGATGGCCGGGAGGTGGACAACTACTACTACGCATTTCTATGCCGCAAGCCGCAGTAGTAGCACACGGCACCCCCCTGGAAGGGATTTGCACTACGGATAGAAGATCGTGGGGCACATTTTACCCCATAGCGCCCGTGGACCACATTTCACCCCATAGCGCCTGCAAGCAGGTCAGCAGGGTATTTAGGATCTTGATCCATACATAGCGTATGTGGTGCGGAGGCCACCAGTCATGAGATTATAGGCATCACGATCACGGTGGTGGGGAGCGAGTCACTTTCCTCCATGATCGTGATGCTGGCGTAGATGGCGCTGTCACCGGGCGCCCTGTCACAGGCCTGGCCGGCCCCGTCACAGCCTTGGCCGGCTGGTAGTCGATTGCAGAATTCATCACAGCAGGTTGAAAGGAACAACTGCGCCGCCCAATGCCCAGATTTAGGATGCATGCGAACCGCGACCGAGCAGCAGGTGGTTCCACGAGAGAAATGGTAGAAACCTGACAGCCCAACACCTTCAACGACCTGGCTTAAAGACAAATAATGTGCCACGTCTGGAAGGAAGATATTCTCATTCGGCGAAACAGAATGCGTTGCAGTTGCGCCAAGCTTCAGGTCATACTTCATGAGACTTCGTTTGTCTCTTGAACCTGCTTCCACTACTTCGAATATCTGCGGCAAAAGTGGTAATGCCGCCAGTGACACGCAGCAGGAGACTGTTACACCCTCTTTTCGCGTGTCTTCCTCCACCATGTTCACTCGCTCGAGTATGGAAACCGTTGCATCCGGCTCTCGTATCTGCAGCGCATTGTTTAAGAGCGCGCCGCAGCAGATCGCCACGCACGACCTGCCGCAGCCCACGATTCACTAGTTGGGCTGCATCTGTCGCGTCAGCCGAATGCGCGGATGCTGGTCAGCACCGCCGCAATGATCAGGACCAGCGCCAGGAGCACCACCAGTGCCACCTGCAGCAGCAACAGAACTGGTTTGTCCTGTGTGGTTGTATCTGTGCCGCGTGGAATTTCTGCAGGCGGTAGAAGTGACTGTGTGCTCCTTGTGCTTGTGGGCGAGTGAAGGGGCGGTTATCATGCGCCCTCGGCCTGCTGCAATGCACATGGCTGTGGCACCAGCCGACAGGCCCTCGATCTCAGAAGCCGCCTGCTCGGATGTATTCTGCATTGGGACGTCTTCAACCTTGTGCAGCTGCTGTGCGAGGGCCTGCACACCGGCAAGCGAACCAAAGCAGTCAAAACGTATGTGTACTCACCGGGCCCTTCTGATCGTCGTAGCGCACGTTCTGCTTGGACAGGATGGCAGCGGTGCGCTTCTTGTACACGTACAGCGAGTAGAATATGAAGGCCAGCGCCACCGGCACCGTGCACAGGCCCGCCACCTGTGCCCACGCGACGGCAGAAAAATATAAGTCCTTCAACTGGACGACAGAGTGCAGCTTAAAGCGTCAAGCTGCCAGGGACAGTCCTCTGCCTTCAGCGCACACCTCCGAGGCCGACTGCTGGATGGTGTTCTCGCTGCTGGGCGATGCCGCTGTGCTCGAGGAGCCACCGACGGAGCTGGCACCGCCCGACAGGCCGCCGCCAGAGCCGAGCAGCGACAGCGCCATGAGCATGATGAGCGCCGAAATCTGCAGCCTGCGCTGCCACAAGGAGATGCCTCCGAACAAGATCCCTCAAACAGACGGGTTGGCATCCAGGGAACGCACCACGCAGGACGGTGCCTGTGCATGTGCACATCTTGCCCAAAGCTGGCAGGTGTCCCCCTCCTCAGTGCGTTTCTCCTATGCCGCTGACAAAGCACGAGGGGCAAGAGCCGCTGCTGGTGCCGGGTCAGACTTCAACAATCGGATCGCGAAGTGCTGACCAGGACAAGAAGGTGCGCTCGTTGGCGAAGAAGGTCTTTGGCTCCACGCGGGTGCGAACAAGCGCCGCCGCGCGGCCTGCTGGCGGCACGCCGCCGTTCAGCAGCGCCGCCTTGGGCGGCGCACCTTTGGCGCGGCCCTTGCGGCCCCACCACGGCCGGCCCACCCTCCACTTCCAACCGCCCTTGCCTGCGGGGCAGCATCTAGGCGTGGCTTGCTGGGTGTGATTGCAGCATGGGTGTTGGCAGCCGCGCAGGTGTTACAGCAGCGGTGTAGTGTAGTCTTAGCAAAAGTCCGCGATGAGGCATCACAGTTGTGCTGCGACGAACCAACTCCATCACCTGGGCGTGACATGGCATTCAGGTCAGGCTTGGCCGTCGAAGCTATCATAGGTATGGTAGTGGCATTGCCAGTTGTTAAGCACCATGCCAAGTGGTGAAAGGTGCTGCCTGTACTCGATCGAGCAATCGTGGCAGCATTGGGCATGGAAGCGTACCTGAGCCACCGTCCAAGGGTGGCGCTGGCTCGTGGATTTTTGTTGGATCTGCTTCCTGCAGGGGCGGCGGAGCGGCCACCCGCAGCGCCGCGACATCCACGGCCACGTGCTCTGCAAGCGCAGAGGTATCATCAAGACTCCAACGAGCTGTCTCGGAGACTCAGCATCATGCATCTTTCAGCAGTTTGCATTTCAAAGAAGAGCCACGTGTCAAAAAGCATCTGACTGAATCTTGAAGGTGCAGGATGCATGACGCCGCCCTGGTGTCGAGGAGCCAGCAAAGAACTGCCATTGGCAGGCTGCTTGCAGCTTGTGCAGTCAACTACTATCGTACTGCTCACCTGACGGCTGAGTACCAGACGGGGTTGGGGAGCTGCCGGGAGCACCCCTGGGGGGCCTGCCGGCCGTGCCACCAGGCGAAGCAACAGAGGGAGGCATCGGATAGGGTCTGGGCTGCTGGCGGTTCCCCATCGGCAGGCTGCCGCCACCAGGCGTCGGCGCCGCCACAGTCGACCCGCGCGGCGTGGGTGGCCGGCTGCAGATCAAACCGGAGCTTATATCAATCCAGCAGGCACAATCACATTCAATTGAGGAAGTGTTGCTCTGGCCGAGCTGCAGGCACAGTGGTGTGAATGATGCCTATCACGTCAACCGCACAGCTCTCCGCAGTTGCCTGCTTGATGCGGCCTTCCAGATCTTGCAGTTACCGCGATACCCTTGAAATTGCCGTTGCAACCACATTCCCTCGGAGCTCAGGCTGTCGCCCGCATTGTCACCGCTCGGGCAGATCAGACGCCGGCACAGCGCCGTGCGAATCATGAGGCTGAGGAACCCCCGAGACTGTGGGAGATCTGCGGCACCTGCCGTGCGGCCTGCCACCGGAAGTCGTTTTCGGACTTAGGAGATTTGATGCGACTGTGCAGGGTGAGGCTCTCAGACATGTCCACGCCTCTCTCTCTCAAATCGTCGCACCTGCCGTCCAGGCTGCTGCCGGAGCCATCATCATCCTTGGAGGCGTCCGACATTGGCCACCGCACGCTGCCGCTGCGCGCCGATGACACAGTGGAGGCACGGGGCGAGATGCCCAGCACCCGCGCGGATCGCAGGCTGCCGGCCAAGCTCGGCGCGCGGCTTGCTCCCGCTGCGCCCGCCAGCCATGGCAGCGCCGCCGCCAGCTGGCTCGTGCCCTGCGGCGCGGTGGTCGCAAAGGCTATCTGCAGCTTACTGAAATGCTGCGGAAGCGGGAGTGCCATGCATGTTGCAGGATGCGGCAAAGAGCACCTTCACACGAACAGGCAGCAGCAGTGACGAGCAAGCTAGGGAAGGGCAAGGGATAGACAAGGGCAATAATGGCAATAAAGCTATCTAATGAGCATATCATGCTCACCGCGCTCGCGCCCCGCACAGTGGACTGCGGGCTGTCGCCTGACGCACGCGGCTGCGCCTCGGCCGCCAGCGTGCTGGCAACCAGCCAGTTCTGCAGCGGCGCCGCGCCGCCGCCTGGCAGTCCTGTCATTGGCCCCGCCGCTAGTGCCTCCTGCAGCAGGTGCACCAGAGGAGGGTCTGAACATGGCAACAAGAAAGGCTGTGAACGTGGCAAGGAAAGGGAAATAGCCAGAACACTGGCTACCTGTGACGCCATACCTCATACCTCAGGCCGCTGCCCTGAACTGACAACCAGATGCTCTGTGTATCTGCGGATTGCAGGCAGTCGGAAGGGGCCGCTGAAGCGCAGTGCAATGGAGAGTACGTCCTTCCTGTCCCCTGCTGCCTCGCTCGGCCACCCTAGATCCCCATGTGTTTTCTGGCGCACACACCTCTACTTCCTGGGCCGCCGACTCGGCCATCTCCTCGAAGGTGGCCGGCGTCATCTTGTTGGCGTCCTTCTCGTCCGGCAGGAACCAGTAGGGAACGCCGTGCGGCACCACCTTCAAGGCAATAGGATTCGAGGTTGACTGATGCGCCATGTCTCATTCACAGGGGCAGGCCTAGGCGTCAGCAGAGCTTTTAACATCAGCAGTGTTTGTTGCGCAGCCTTCAGGCCTGCCTCGCAAGCATGCCTCAGCTGCTCGCACGGGTGCGGCTGCAAGGTGCCTTTCGGATGGCAAGGCAGGCCGCCCGAGGACAGCATGCGGCAGAGCAGCGCACCTGCCGGGGGAAGAGCACGGCCGCCCCGTGGAGGAACTTGCTGTAGTTGGGCACCTGCAGCATGAGGCCTGCGGCGGCCGGGGGGTCTCTGTCCATGGTTCGGGCATTTGGATGGCATCAATCCACACAGTACCGTGACCTCGACCTGTGTAGCGGATAGCTGAGAAGACACCAAGCAGAAGGGCAGGTGCGGGCAGCGACGCACCCTCGGCGAGAAGCGTGGCGAGCCACGGCGGCTGGGCGGTGTTGCTCAGCTTGACCTCCACCACGGCGTACCGGAACACCTGCGGCACAAAACACAAGGTAAAGGAGGTGACGAGCTTTGGGGAGCAGCTGACCACAGCAAATGGCATCATAGTAATGAGGGCGGCAACCGGCCTCCCAGGCTGGATTTCTGTGCTGTATCTTCAGCTGAGGACGAGCCTGCAACCAGTGCCAATCTGAGTGATTACCAACTGGGAAAAGGTGCGAGGCAACGAGAGCGAGGGCGGCACCTGCTTATCCACCGCTGCGACCGGGACGTTGTCATCACGGCACCTGCAGAGACAACGCATTGATCTCGCATCTCCCTCAGAGACCTTCAATCGATAATGGCCGCTGACAACCTCATCATCCCGCTCCCCCTCCTCAGATAGAGCAAGTGCGGGTCTGCACACCCATAATACCATAATGCGAACGCAGCAATGTCCTTGATTTGACCTCGATAGTGAACGGTGATGGGCAACAAAGCGAACCAGCCGGAGGGGCCGCTTGGCGCGCCAGCCTCCTTGAGGAATGATAGATCCAGATCAATAGAGATGCGGACGGCGTTGCTGTCGTCCAGCTGAAAGGCCGCCCGCGCGCACGCGGTACGAAGGGTGGGAACCTGCAAACGTGCCCCATGAATCAGTGGCTGCACAGGATCGCTGCAGGAAAGCGCGGTCCAGCATTTTGTGTTGACCTGGAGCCGTGATGAAAGAACAGCGCATTGTGCAGACGCTGGACCGGGGCAGTGAGAATGCTCAGGGGGGAACTGTGTCTATGTGTATCAGGGTCTCGAACGCGAGTCAGCAGGTGATCGGTCCGCAATGGCCGAGCAAACGAAGCTGTGACTGCGCATTGATCGTGGGTTGTTTGTGAGCCATGGGGGCTGAGCATCGCTGATGTCTCGAGCTAATTTACACACCTGCTGCGTGCTGGTGAGGAAGCTCTGCACGTCCTGCAGCAGCTCAATGCGCTTGCCTTCTGTCTTCAGGCCCTCCGGCCAGACGCCTGACGCAAAGTCCGCCACAAACTGCTGCTCCAGCGGAGCCCGCTCCTGCAGTGCAGAATGGAGAAACGGTTCAGGACTGACAGTGTGCAAAACCCTTGTGCTTGAGCGGCGGCAGCGATTCAGCTGCTTTGGGCGCTACACGCGTCCTCCGGCAGGCGCCCGCCAATTCCCCCGGCTCTCCTGTGGGGCTATGTTAGGCTTCTGTGAGGCTACAAAGACAGTGCCATCCGCGATCACAGCGCCATGTGGATGTCATCTGCAATAAAAGCGCAATTTGAGTGCCGCCCGCGTCCGTGGCGCCTGCCTCACCTTGTAAGACTCCTCGCCGGACCACTTCTCGCAGTGCACCTTGCGCTCCACCCACAGCCGCTGGTGCGGCTCCTCAGACCGCTGTCCGTACCACCTGAATCGCACCTGCGCGTTTGCCAGCATCGCGCACACTCGCGTGTGGCTGCAGCAATTCAAAAGTGTATCGAAGCGGAGAGAGTATGTCAGCTGCCGGGACCCGGCAGCTGATGGATGCATGTTGCAGGAGGCAATACGCCCTGCGGCTTCTGAGTCGGAGGCCGCCATGCGGTCGCTAGCGCTGCGCTTGCGAGGAACAGCGACTGCACAGCACTGTCCAAATTTACCCCCTGAGTGCCTGCGGTAGAATCTGGGACTGATTCACATCTGCATGCTGAGTGCACAAACACAGACATGTCGGCCGCAGAGCTGAAGGCATTGAGGCCTGGAGAATGCGCACCAGTGAGGCGCCATGGTTTTTCTGCAGCCGCCCAGCGTAGGTAGACAGCTCCTCGGGGTTGTCATAATAGACAGAGGCAATTCGAGATGCTGCCGGCGTCACCCGCAGCGCCGCTTGCTGCCTGCTGCTCCTCGGGTCTGGGGGCAGAAGATATTTCTAAGCTTCGCCCTTGGCTCAATCTTGGTCCACTCTGAAGGCCGCACGTGCACCTCATTGTGCGAGGTGCATGGCTCGCCCATCAGCCTGCGATGCCTGGCGATCAACTGCCGGCTTTGTATATCCCCCTTTCGACAGAATAGCGGATTTGCCGTTGGTGAAATCCAAGAGCCAAATGAGCCCCATCAGAACGATATTCGATGATGGCTCAAATGTGCTCTGCTCGATACCACGGATCCACACATTGATGCAGGAGTGATAATATGAGTGCAGATGGAGCGTGCTGCAGAGTAGAAACGCAATGCTGGCGGCGCACCAGAGGTCAGTCGGTCACTGCGCTCGCGGCCAAAGACCAGCAGCGGCAGGTGCTTGATGATCTCTGTCATGATGGTGGTCAGAGCCTCCGGCTTGGCCCAGTACTGCAGGTGCAACACGATCGTCGTAATGAGCACACAGGTGAGCAAGCCTTCACTCATGCAGATCCAGATCAACAGGATTTACAGGGCCAGGAAATGAGTGCCACGTGCGCTGGAGGCGGCAGTGCTAATGCAACAGCAGTTTGCGCCACCAGCCACGGCAGCCATGCACGTGTGTCTCAGGTTGCTGCGGGACTCACCTTGGTCGTCTTGCGTGTGAAGACGTCCGGCGGGACCCAGGTACCTGCGGCGACCGCCGCCGCATCCGCCGCCGTCGCGGCGGACACGTCGGCGCCCTCCTCGCCCTCTGTGGCAGCGCCCAGCGGGGCAGCCTCGCGGAGCACCTCGTACACGTCGCTCAGCCCCAGCTGCGCTTGCAGACACCAACACTTAGTCGGGTTCGCCCAAGGGCATGGGGCAAGTGCGATGGACTATGTAACACACCCTTGCCAAACCTGCGACCTGAGGGACGCACATGAGTAGTCTGGAACACATGATACACGGGCCACCTTTTTTGTTGAGCGGTTTGCTTCGAGGGCGGGCAAGGCGCCCAGCAGCCCCAAAGCGGACCACAAGTCATGCACTCCATCAAACAGAATGTGGATGCACACCAGGATGGGATCCATGGCGGGCGCCAGGCCAAGGCGCTCTAGGATGGCGGCAGTGTAGTCGGCCTGTGCAGCGATGTCCAGGCTCGCCGCGGCCGCCTGCAGCGCGGCAGCGGCAGCGGGGACACCGCCGGGGCGAGAGTCCCACAGCTGGCTCAGCTGCGCAGCGGCCTCCGAGTTGTCGCGCACGGAGGTGTCCAGCTCGCAAAGCTGCTGCGCTGCAGACAATGCAAGCAGATGCTCATGTCAGTCTCGCATGTTGCACGCCATCCATGGTACGTAGCTGGAGTGCAATCGGGCAAGTGTCGCCATAGCACAGCGAGCACCATGATGTAAGTAGACATTCCTGGCTTCCGACATGGAACCATGATTCGAGAGCGGCTGTGTCTGGCTGGAATCGCACCCAGCTTGTTGCATCGTGCGCGGAGCTGCGATGCGGCACCCGCTTCGACGGGCCTCCTGCCGCTCTTTGCCTTCGCACTGAGCGCCGCGGCCTCATCTGCGAGAGTCAGCAGGCTCCTCCACAGGCGCTTCGCTGCTTCTGCCGCGCTGTTGGACAGGCTGGCGAGCTCGCTGTCCAGCAGGGTGCAGAACACGGTTGTGCCGACGCCACTGCGGCCAGCAGCCACCTGTTGCGCCTTCCTGCATGCGTCCACACATTGAGCTTCAGTGCAAGGGTGCAGTGATGCATGTCAAGCGTTCCGTGTTTGGGCGTCTAGAGAGAGCGTCGCGGGTCTGCCTGTGGAGCACAGCACCCTGCCGCGGTATAATGCAAGTCTGATGTGTGCAGACCCACCGTAGAAGTGCAGCGGGTGATGTTGCAGGACCCTGGATCATGCAAACACATGCGGACTGATTGAGAGCCACGTGATGGGCATCATGAGGTCACCTGAGAGCAGATTCGCTGGCCCTGGTTAGAGGGCCTCTCAGGTGGTCCAGCACCGGCTGGTTGTTGGTGCTGATGGTGGAGAGGCGCGCCTTGCCGGCCAGCGCCGCGATGAGGTGACCACACTTCAGACTCTCCATCTTGACCTGGATCGTAAGTTCTTAAAAGCGACTCACAGCCGTCATGCCAGGAGTAAAAGCAGCGAAGGAGCTGCAGATTTGACCGTACGGTTAGCGAGGCTTAGCTTGCGCGCACGCACGTCTGCAACTGGGATTGATTCATTGGATCTTTGAGGGAACTTTACATACCCATCCAATTCCTCATGCCGACTATCCTGGGCCAGATCAACTGGTTACCAGTTACTAAGCAAAGTGCACATGACAATGCGTTAGCACAGCAGTTCGGAGCGCCCGGTCAAGCTTGTGGCTTCGAGGGGTTCTTCTCTAAGTTGGGGTGCAATCAAAAACCTCGCGCGCGTCGGAACCTGCCAGCAGCGTTGCTGCACCCCAATAATGAACCCAGAGCGAAGCCACCACGGCTGCGCCAAGCGCACAGGCTGGTCCGACCAACACTGCTCTCTCTTGCTTTCTATCCGTACGTCCTCCTCTCTTTCCTCTCTGCTCGAATGTTACCTTTCATATGATCGCCTAAAGACCGTGGGCTAGGTAAGCCTCGCGGTCGCATAGCGGCCGACAACCTCACACCAGAGCGACCGCAGCTACGCACCTTATGAAGCTGTGGCACGAGCCGCTGCAGCGCTGTGATCCTCGTAAATCGTCTCCAAAAAATGCAGCAGGTACCCGAACGCAAGCGAGGCATCGTCAGAGCCATCGCGAAATGTCACAGCTGGCCGGAAAATCGTGACATAACCTGGCCAGCTGCCGCAAATGCAGCCGCTGATCACGGGAGGGGCGAAGCTTTGACGCGAGATTTCTGCTGCAGAGCTCAAGCAATACTCCTGCAGCAGGCAGTCCGGTGGTGCTGCTGCACAGGGTTGCGCTCGGGTCTGGTTAGCATCTAGTCTACTAAGTGATAGTCAGACGGACGGCTGCACCTCGGTTGCGTCTGGGCCCCCAGGAAGCGCGGAGTCTTCGTCGCGCAGATCCTGGTAGTGCCAGCGACGACGATTCTTTGCTGGCCTGCGCCCCACTACAGCCGTACAGTTTGCTCGACGCCGGCTCGGGCACGCTTCGACACCAACCTTGGTTTCCGAGCAACGGTCGTCGGCTGACCTCATTGCATTATTGCGACTGCAGCCGAGCGCGCACGAGTGCCATCAATGCAGCAGCGTATCACGTGTCATCGCGATCTCACCCTGCATCTCTGACGAAGCCTGCACGGGAAGGTTGAAGTTGCCAAGTCAACAGCTGTTGTCACTGCCGCACTTTATTTGTGGTACTTGCTGGGTAACGGCAAATTTCTGCATGCCCAGCCATTTCAAGCGGTTAAAAAATTTCTGTGGCTGTCCTTTCAGGCGCGCGAGCCGGTCGTTGCCGGACCTGCAATGACGGAAGTCATGTGTTATTCGGCACCGCACTCTGCGCAGCATGGTGCCATCGCTGTTGCCCCACGACAACATCGGGCTGTCGGCGGCCGCATAGGTCTGCTGCTGGCTATTCTGGCCCTGCTTATCATCACTGGGGCAGCGACAGTGCTCAGCGCACACCTCTCAGCTGCGCCGCATGTCGGCGGTGCCGTTAGACCCGCCGGCGGTGCCGGCAGCGACCCAGTTGCGGCTGCCAGTAGGGCGCATGGTCTACTGGGCAGCACGCTGCTGCGCGGAAGGACGATGCTGCAGGACGGTCTGGACGATGTGGATGACATTGATGACGTCGATGATGTTGACGATGTGGATGAGGCGGACGAGCCTGACCTCGACGATGATGAAGCCTCCACCAGAGCTCCTAATGCAGGTGCCGGTCTGCTGGCTGTGCGGGGCTGCTTAAATGCATCCTTGCTGACCACAGTGTTTGCTTGGCTTACGGGACTGCCGCGCTCACTGGTTGTGCTGTATAAAGATGCAGTATGGCGCAAATTCTGCCTGCTGTGTCACGGAGGTTGCCGCGAGCTTGGCACAGACGCGCAGAGCAGCTACCCAGCGTGCATTGGCATGGATAGGGTCAGAATCCGCCATTGAACTTTCTTTCCCTGGATGCGCAGCGCCCGTGCCAATCCCCACGCCGCAGCCGGTCACGGCGGCGCCGGTACCTGCGCCGACCGCTGTCCCGACGCCTGCGCTCTCACCTGCGCCGACACCCGTTCCCACATCCACACCCGCGCCCACACCTACACCAGTGCCAAGCTCCACACCTGCGCCGACTCGTCGGGCCACCAGGCGGCCGATAGCACAGCGCACGCCCGCGCCGACAGCTGCAGCCACCGCCGCAGTGCCTATGTTGGTGAGGCACCTTTATTAAGCATGGCCCACCTGCTGCAGTCTTACAGAGCCTTGGCTCGCTTTGCTGAAATCTTAAGCAACCGGGGGAGAAGGGGGGGTTGTGTGTGTGTGTGGGGAAGGGGTGGTGGGGATGCTGGAGACGTCCGCGGTCGGCCGACTCGAGACTCTGTGTCTGCACAGGCAATTGCCACACCTCCGCAGTCAGCTGTGCAGGCGCAGCCGCCTGCTGCAGCCAGCGAAGACGATGACGATATCACCCTGGGGGTGCGCTCTTGCGACACAGTACCTGATCAAGTGCCACAGCTGGCACAATACACTCCGTGCAGGTCCACAAATGCGCAGCAAACCTGCATCTGTGCACCCATTCAAAATGACCAGTCAGCATGCACAACGACCCATGGATTTCCCTCATGCGAGCTTCCTGCAACTTGCCGCCAGAACAAATCATTTCCGAGCGTGCAAGGACGCTGACATGCTCATCCACGTGAATGTCACAGACGGCGCACCGGCTGGTTGGGCGGGGCCTACTGCCGTGGGCCGGTGCAACGCGCACATCCTTCGAAGACATTTACAGCGAACTGCTTCTGCGACAGGGCCTCAGCAATGTCGCACTCGCGTACATTGGCTCGCTGGTGAGTGGCCAGTCATGAGCAAGGCTGGAAGCGATTGCAAAAGCCCAATCGCAGCCCAGCAATACCATGCATTGGGCGGTGGCGGCACAAAGTTATGTGACTACGCATGTCTGTATGTCGAGCACAGTTTGCCGAACTGACAGCATTGCTTGGTGATGCGAATGCCTGGCTGGTGCTGCCCAGCCACCCACTAACCCAGCCAGCAGAGCTTGAGTTGAGCGTCTGTGTCGCACGCGCGCGCGTACAGGGCACAGCTGGCAGCAGACGCCGGGCGCTGCTGCAGGCCGCTGCGGACGCTGTGACTGTGTACTACAATGTGGCTGGCGTGCCAGCGGCTCAGGCGGCGAACACGTCTGATGCGCTGTCGGCGCCGGCGACGCAGATGTCGTTTCGCTCCCTACTGACGCAGAACGGTGAGGCGCTTTCGTCGAATAAAGGCACCACATCGTCTGTTGTCCACCCAGTTTTGAGATGCAAGGCGGCGGTGCTGCAGCTGCAGCAACACTGCGATGCTACTGTCTGTCAGGTCGATGCCATGCTGCGTCTGTCTGTGACTGAATGTCAGCCACAGCCAGCGCCAAGATTCAGTGCAGCTCAACGGTCCACTTCACCAGGTATGCCGGCAGTAATTTGGATTGACGGACCAGAGGTCAGATCCAAAACTCTGTAGCACACCATCGAACGCGGTCATGTCGCGCTATCCAGGCATGGACCTTGACACCGTCGCCATCGTGGACACACGCGAGGGTGGGATAGTGCTACCGCCTGCACCGTCTCCGGCAAGGTCAGAGGAAGACAATGGCAGCGAGGGTGGTGGCAGCGGTGGGATCTCAGGCAGCGCCATCGGCGGCATTGTCGCTGGTGTCGTAGTGGTGCTGTTATTAGCAACAGGTGGGTGAAGAACTGCAAACGCAGCAATATGGCAGTGTTTTGCTGGCAAGGCCTCCGAAAGTTGAACCATCTTATTGCGCTAGCCTCGTGACCTACATGTGGAATGCGCCTTGCATACTTGACGAGTCTTGTGGCTGAGGACAGCAGAACAACGTCTGGAAGCGTCTTGACCGGGTGAGTGCATGACACGGACGTCAAACACGCAGGCTGACAGATATACTTTGTCGTTCATGCAGTGGCTTCCTATTGCTGCTGGCGGCGTCGGCGCGTGTTGCGCATAGCCGGCGACGGCGCCAGCAGCAGGAGCACCATGACCAGCAGGAGCACGGCGAAGCTGACCGGCAAGTCCATCGAGGCATATAAAAAGCAGAGTCTCGTGGATGACACCGCCAGCGGCAGGACCACTTACCCTGCCGCAGCAGCCACGAAGGTGATTCCTACTTGCGGCATCCTTCTTGTAACACTCCAAGTCGCCACTTGAGCAGCATCACGGAATGGTCGAGGCAGGCGAGGATTGCAAATGGAAAAGCAGTGCAGGTCTTGGCGCATGAAACCCCTGGCATACGGATGCGCCCCACATGGCTGAATTCCCGCGCCAGGCCTCTGGTCCTAGCTGCTGCAGTGCATTATTCGCCATCTGGCCCTGTCACGGTCGCAGAAAGGCACCTCAGCCGCCACAGCAGATGCGCCATGGTTGTAGCCTGCAAAGGGCTGGCTAACGCTTGGCATACTGTCGCGGCGGCCCCTGTCCCGGTGCTGATTGCCAGCATCTTTGATTGCGCATCAGGTCGAATTGGAGCCGGCGCAGCGGGCGCCCTCCAACGCCAACTCGGTGCCATGGAGCGAAGTGACGGACCTGCATTCTGCCAGCGTGGTCAACGGCCCGCAGCTCAACAGCATCATCCTGCAGCAGATGGCGGCAGAACGCAACAGCAGAAGGGTGAGCGCTTGATTGGTTCGGTGAGGCATCAACATTCCGCCAACGTTGAGGCACCAGTGTTCGTGGGTGGTGGTGACGAGCTCTGCTTATTGCTGGGCACGTGTGGGCAGTGCTCACACAAGGCTATGCGAGGTTGCCGCATCGTAATGCTGTGCAGCATGCCAGTGCGACAGATGCTCATGCTCTGCTCTCTGGCGCCTAACCACCAGATGGACCACCCCGGGGACACGCAACCGGACGCGGAGCACATCTTCGTGCCCAGCATGGAGGACATAATCGAGGCCAGCCGCCGCCTGGAAGGCCGTGGCCGCTGATGCATTAGATCAGCCGTGCGGTCATAGCTCGTATAGAATGAGACCTCTGCCGCAGTGGTGCGTCATGCGCACAGGGCGAAGCAGCAATTCTTATGTGTTTGAGCTTGGCTTTAGTACCCAATACTGCGGGAAAAATTTATAAGTCGTAGTAAAGGAAAGTATGTAGGGTTCGTGAACGAAATTAGAAACTGGTAACGTGACCACATATTGGTTTAACCTCGCAGTCGCATACGCGCTGCAAGCTGCATTGCCTCCAAGTTTGGAACAGCAGTTGACGCTTTGGTGCGTTCTTTATCATGGGAGAGGATTTCATGTCGGGCACGATTGGTTCATGGTTTCCTGAAACTCCACTTCAGAGGGTTGGATTCATCACCGTCATGGCGCTCAAGGCTCTCAGCATTTCTAGATTATATATAATTTTATTTTTATTTTATTTTATTATACCCGCAAGAGCGGGCATACATCCTTTAAGCCGACGCTTAAGAGGCTTCCATAACACACGATCAGGGGCTGTTGCGTTCGTTCCGCGTGCTGCGCACCGTATTGTTGGTATCATTGGCGAGTTCAGTCCCTGAACACGACCAGCCCACCGCAGCTCGTCACCTCTGTTCATTGCCACTGGCCGTGTGCAGGAACGAGCAGTCCGCGCAAATTCTCACAGCGTGCGCTCATCACAGATTTCTCAAAGCAGCTCTTGCTTCTTATGATTGACGACACTCGCCGTAACCTGACCCGGAACGCCCCAGCTGGAGCGCAGCGCATTCTCGGACCCAGCAAAGAGCACGAGACTGCGCCAAACGGCACAGGGTGTGAAGCTTCGTCTAACTCGCTGTATCTCGCTGTAAGTTGCTATAGGAAACAAAGGGACAGTCCCACTTCTACATTTTACTCTCGCGGATCGCTGCAAGTGAATAGATCACCAGAGCACTTTCGCAAATTCCTTCGGCTCCAGCAACAAGATCAGTGCCAGGTAGCGTCGCCTATCGACGCAAGTCCCTACACGACGAGAACGCACGGTGCCACCATGCAGGCCGCTTTCGGGAGCCTGCAGCCCCTACACAAGCTCACTGTACACGTGATAGTGGACAACGAGACCGACGGCATCTGCACGCCCTGCGACGCGGCCCGCCCAGCGCCCGGCGATGCGGGCGCTCTCTCCTGCTGCAGCTACATGTCCGAGATGTCAGCGGTCTTCGCGCGCGACGGCGCCCTGGATTTCAACCATATCTGCACTGCAGGAGCGCGGCTGATTTTGAGTCAACTGCTGTATCTGAGTCTTTTACATGCTGCATGTGCAGTGCACGATGAGGCAAATGAGCGTGATGTGGCACCAGCCGGTGCTCACGCAACTTGAGCCATGCAGGCCTCAAAGGGCAAATGACACCGCGTGATGCCATGTTATGATAGGGCAAGGCCTGTCGCTGATGCTGGAGGCGGAGGCGGGCGATATGAGATGCTCGCTACTGTTTGACGGCGGCCCGACGGGCGACGTCTGGGGGCAAAACGCGGCGCGGCTAGGGCTTGACCTTGCGACTGTGGACACCGCCGTCCTCAGCCACTGGTGAGCTTCCGCACGTGGCAAGCCCGATGCAGGCTGAAAGGCTGTGGATACTGATGAGCACTGCGGGCTGCTGCGGGCGTGCCAGATGTCGAGTCTGGCGGCGCGTCAACGTGTGGCCCGAGGTGCACATCGGAAGATTTCCTGGGGTCCACCATCAAGAGCGGCTGTTGGTTATAAGCATCATCTTAAGACATTGTGGCCTACCCACGCTGCACCTTGATGACGCCAGCCGCCCTAGTGCACCCGCCTCGTTGGTTTGTTGTGACAACCTGGCAGCATGACATGTCAGGCACCTGGACCACAGCAGCGGCCTGCCGCGCGCCGTCCGCGACATCGCCGTGGCAAAGCGCGCAGCCGCAGTCGCCGCCACCAATTATGCAGGCCAGCCGCAGCCGAAGCAGCAGCCGCGGTCGCCTGTGCTGGACGTGCACGCATATAGGCCACTGCGCCGCGGCATCCAGCTGCCTGGCAAAGTCGGCGCCTTCAATCCGGTGGGTGTACTCCCAAGCTTTCCTCGCTTCCTGATGCTTTCAACTATGATCCCAGTCGCGCAGCATCGAGCCGAGTGTATCAACGACAGGCAGAATCTATCAGCTGCCAAATCACAAGGCAGGGAGCCTGAGATTCAGCCAGGCAGATTTTGCTGCACATCAACCACCCGAACATTTTGCCGCCAAGCACAAAACAGCATTGGCATGCTCTCCTATTAGCTGGAGGCGGTGGGTGGGTGATGCATCCAGATAGCGAAGCAAACGCTTGCATCCACCATGTCATATCTCTGTCGTGGTGCGCCTCAACGTGCAGGACCCGATTTTTGAGGAGCTGGAGGCAGCCGGTTGGGTGGTGAAGCACCACGTCGAGCCGCACACCTTGCTGGGCGGCTGCTTCTACGTCAGCGGCGCTGTGCCGCGAGTGACAGGATCCGAGAACAGGCAGCCCGGGCACCTTCGGTGAGTCGATTGCTGCCGTCGCGTCTCAGCATGGGGCCAGCTGACGGCCAGCCAGTCGCGTTCTCTGGGGGCCGCTGGCTGCCGTGGCATGCATTACAGCACAGCTGCGTGTAGCAGCGATCGATCATAGCGGTGGCGGCCCAACCAGCCGCCGCGGCCGGTGCACAATGCGCATTAGCGGTCAACAGACACAGCCACACTGTGGTGTGCGCACGCCCGGCACCTAGCCTAATTACCGAATATGAAAAACCCAAATATGGCGGTCACGATGCTATGCTCCTTTTTGAACTCTGTAGACAGTGGGAGAGCGGCGCCTGGGAACCGAACCGCATCCGCTGCAGCCCACCGCACAGCCTCCATGGACCCTGACAACAGCCTGCAGCGACCTGTACATACGGAATAAACCTGACAGCGAGTGAAATTTGCTCCTTGTGTGAACAGGCAGCGGGATGACGTCGCCTGGGAGCCGGATCCGCTGATCATGGACGAGCGTTACCTGGCGGTGCACATTGCTGGCCGTGGCCTGGTGGTCTTCTCCGCCTGCTCGCATGCTGGGATCATCAACGTCGTGCGCGACGCCACAGCGGCCTCCGGGCAGCATGGTGGGGGTTGACTCCCAGCTGCTGTCATGCTGCAGTGACGCATTTCTGCTCGAAGATCCCTTCAGAAGTGCCGGTATCCTGCAATCTTCTGCAGTGGTATGCTCGGAGACCAACGCGGCAAGACTCTCCTTTGGAATGCCGGATACTCCCACGCGATTTGGCCGCCTCGTGAAGGCTGCCGTGCTCAATGACTTCCGGCCTGGCAGCCTGCAAACTGTGCGGCGTCGACACTTCCTCAAACGCCACCACCCGTGCTCACGTCGGAACCCACGATGACTCACCCAGTTGCCGTTGCTGGTCATGCTGAAACGTCAGCTGTCACATGGCTGCAGTGCATGCCGTGGTGGGCGGCCTGCACCTGGTGGGCTCTGCGTGCGAGACGCGCATCACGGCAACGGTGGCGGCGCTGGTGGACGCCGCACCGGCCCTCGTGCTTGCGGGCCACTGCACCGGCTGGCGCGCCAAGGCTGCGCTGGCAGCGGCACTGCCGGGCCGCTTCATGCCGCTGCTGACCGGCGGCACCTACACCTTTGACGCGGCCAAGGGCGCCTAGCTCGCGGAGTCTTGCATGTGCTCAAGTGCGCAGGGCTCGCCACCGGCCGTGGCGTGACGAGGTGTTGCGAGGGTGTCAAAAGACGATTCAGTAACCGGGTCTCGACCAATGTCCTTTCAATACTAAAGCTGTGTGATGTTCTGGGATCGAAATGTTTGTGGAACGGCATGGATATCGGAATTGCCCTTTGGTGTCGAGTGTCCTGCTTCACGATGCCCCATCTCAACCCTTCCCCTCAACGACCACAGACACAGAGACAATATACAACAATCGAAGACATAGTGTTGCTTGATCGTCATTTAGTCCTGTGCCTGTGGTACCTAGACGACATCAGCCGCCTTGACGGTCATTGCCAGTGCCGCTTCTGCAGCCGGCGCAGCTGTCACCCTTGCCCTCTGTAGCCCATCATCGGCCCAGTCAGCTTATGGGCCATGCTGGCGGGCTGCTGCACGAACCTGATGCCGCCAGTCATCGCTGCGCGCCCTGCGGCACCACCTGCATCCAGAGCACTCACATATGAGAGCATTGTTTCGTAACCCCGCACTCCCTCCCAGAGCACACCAGCCCCATACAGAGCAATTCCAAATGGCCCTGCAGACTCGCAAGTGCACATTGGGAGGAGCTGGTGTCCACCTGTCGAAAGCGGGCACGCGGTGACTAGCATCCTGTAAAACGTGTGCAGCTGACACATGCAAACACGCGATGACGCACCTTGCTATGATGTGCTTGTCACCACCAACGGCTGTGACCTGCATGCCGGCTGAGCGACTGAGCATCCGAGAGAGCCAGGTGGAGCCGCAGCACTGTGGCGAATGCCAGCGCAGGTCGAGTGCGCCGCTATCTGCGTCACGGACCACCCCGCCACCTTTGGATCCGCCGCTGGCGCCGTGTGCCCGCGTCTGGGGTGCACCTTGCCTGCTGGCGCTCGCCTGTGGAGGGGCATTGCAGGCTCGGAACCACACCCTGGCTTCCAGACAACTCTTGAGTGGAAGCATTCTGGCCATGCAGGCATGCTTGAGGAGTGTTTGGCTTTGTGCATCGCTGTTTTCAGCTACATCGCTGCGGCACAGTACCTGACCGCTGCGCCGAAAGCTGTGCACCGCCGTGGCAGCCGCGGGCTGGCCGCCGCTGCCGCTGCCGCTACCGCTGCCACTGTGGCTGAGCCATATTTCTCACAATCCAGAAGCTATACCCGACGCTGTAGTCGCACACGCAGGTGACATGCCACAGCACGAGGCCAGAGCAGCGCCGCCACGGGTCCCACCTTGTTGTGGGCTCTAGCAAACTCGGTTCAAGCGTACTCGAACTCCACATTGGCAAAGTCCAGCTGCGTGTTGTCCGGCGGCATGATCGCCGTCATGAAGTCGCCCAGCGGCGCCTCGCCGCCCCGTGCCAGCGGGCAAAGGTCCGCCCCGGCAGTGCTTCGAGCGCAAACACACGGCTGTTGACCTTGACGACGCCCCGGAAGCACGCATGTACGTGTTGCAGCGTGTGTGCGAGCCGCAGTGTGTTGCCGTCCGTGGACCGAGCACTGTGGCAACGTTCGGAGATGGTTTGACTGCAGCTGACACAGATGTCGTGTGCACGCCATGTCCTGGCGGCGGCACCTGACGACACATTGACAGGCCAATCTTGCTTCGATGTGCTTGGGATACACAAGAGTGCGAGAGCTGCACATCTGGAGCGCCCTCTTGCACCGGACCGGGGCCACACCTCTGCGCCAGACTCGGTCTGCTTCGTGACAAGGTACCGCAGCTTCGGCAGCTCGGCTGCCAGCGCCGCGACATCCGCTGCCGTCAGCAAGTCGGGCAACTCGCCGCCGTCTGCTGCGCAGCGCTCGGGGTGCATCGCAAGCACGTACAGCTGCTGCTGGGTGGCCAGGTGACGCAGGCTGCTGGGCGTCAAGTTGCTGTGGCGCCGCAGGTCGAGGTACGTCAGGCCCGCGCAGCCCGCGATCGCCTGTAGGGAGAATTGTGTGGAATGCCTGAGATGAGTTGCCATGGCAGCGATGGCACCGAGTGGCACAATTGGGCATTCCATGATTGTGCTAGCAATACGGCACGGCTTTATGCGATCGCAGGCCAGCTCGTGTGCAATGCGTCTCGTCACATCAAGGAGGGAGGAGCATCAAGTTTGAGGTTTCATCTCAGCCAGTCTCATGAACAAATTGCCTGGACTTGGACCTCTGCAGACATCGTGCAGGCAGAGCACAGCAATTGCCGGGTCACGTGCAGCAGTCAACATGAGTCTTTGCAGTGCTGCCATGCTGCAGCACGGGTCCAGGTCAGCATGCCCTCGATCCTGTCGGCTTCATTAGCGCGCTTGCCTGCATTGCGGCGTCTGCGCAGTAAAAGCCCCGTAGCGTGACGCCCGACGGCTCGCCGGCACCCAGGTTCTGCAGCGTGTCGGCGCAGCCGCCCAGCAGGTGCAGGGAATCCAGCGCCGGCAGCGCCGCCAGCGTCGTCAGCTTGGCAGCATCATCTGGCGTCATGACCTCCAGGCACTGGAGCTCTAGGCAGCGGAGCCCGGCCATCCGCGTCAACCCGTCTATCTGCGCGGCCGTGGCGCAGGGCGGAGTTGCAAACTTTAGCGGGGCCGAGCAGGGATATCGGCGTCCAGGACGGACCATGAAACACACAACCGGGCGATCGGAAGGGAGCTTGCCCATGCCGGCCGGTGTATTGGCGGCATCCCGCTGCAGGTTGGATGTGGCGCTAGGCAATTGGCGGCGGTCTCTTGGTTCCAGATATGGGCTGCAGCACCTGGATCAGCGTGCTGCCACATAGGCGTGCCGTGCAAGGCCATGTAGGAGGTGACGCGGAAGGGCGGCGGTCACATCCTGAACATGAAGGCGGGCGCACCGGCAGGCGCAGTAGTGGCACCGCAAGCAGCTGCTCCAGATTCGTGAAGCACAACAGCTGGTCGAGGCCCAGCGGGTTATAGCCCTCCGCCAAGACGACGGCTCCCATCAGCGCCGGGCTCAGGCGCAGCGATGTCAGCTGCTGCTGCAGGCGCTCGTTGGACAGCAGCGTCTCGTGTGCCTGGGGGCAGGGACAGTGCAGGCCTTGACAGCTGGCAAACTCCCACAACAGGAGGCTCCTTGGAGCCTGTGCTACGGAGCTACGGAACCAGTGGGGGCCTCGCCTCACCGTCACATAGATTGACCATTGCATTACTTCACTTCGCCTATCATGCACAGGTCTGAGCAASCCCCATTGMGCCTCCTTCTGAGCACTGCGCACACAGGCTGCAACACCTCCTTTGATGCACCAGATGGCAGGTCTGAGCTCGAGTTGACAGCCACACACTGAGGGAAGCATAATGTTCTTGCGCACCTGGAGGCAGTTGTTGCCGCCGCTGTGCACCCAGCCGATCGCGGCGGCATGGCTATCGTTTCTGTGAAAGCTCAACCGTGTCGAGCGCCCTGAAGCCTTCCGGCATCAGGCTGGGCGGCTTTGTTGCCAGAAAATCCAAGACGTAGCTGCAAGATGTTGATGATGACATTGTCAGTGTGTCTGGAGCGCCATGCATGCATTTCAGTCAAGGGAAAAGCACGGCCCGGGGCGGGATGGCAAGCTCGGGAATGATGGCATCTATACACTGACGGCCTGTAGTGCCTTGGGGAGGGGGGGGGGGAACCCCCTCCATGCGGCGKCTGTKGCATGAGAGGCTCAGCTGCCGGAGGACAGGCAGCTGCATGATGCTTTGCATGAGCACCTGCGGTGTGAGGAACCTGCCTTCAAGATGCCCGCCTTCAGGGCTTGAAAAGGAGGCAGCTGCACTTCCGGCCTTGTCACAGCAACACGGCGAGGAAGTCTGACTCACAGCCTGCAGGCGGTGGCCGCTCAGAAAGGCCTCACATTCGCCGATGGCACCGCTTCTGGGATTGGGTACAGGGCTCAGCCGTACAGCTCGTGGCCCTGTTCGTATGCAACAGCCTTGGCCTGCGGACGCAACCTCAACAGAGTCTTCACCAAAACCGGCATCTAGATGCAGGCCTGATCTGCGCACTACATCGCAGTCATGGGCGGCGCGCTGCCTGACAGGCCGCCTTCCTCAGCAGTCGTACTCTGGACGCAGCCCGACTACCTTCAAGGGTACACATGGGGGAGTGCGGCAGATGTTGTGCCAGAGGTGCTACTTCTTTCACAATTTTCGCACCCTTGCGCTGTCAGGCTCTGTGCATGGCCTACTGCAAATTTTCAGCACATGGCGGCAGTGCGTAAGGAATTTAGGGTGTGAACCAGGCAACTCACCTGGCAGCACGTCACCCTGCGCTGAATTGGCGAGTTGGCGTCCAGCGAGTGCAGCGAGATGTGCTGCAGGTTCTGCAGCGCCTGCAGGCCTGCACCAGAGGTACACAGGAGCCGCAGTCATGCGCATATTCGCATCAGGTCTAGGGTGGCCTTGGTGGCGTAGTGGCCACCAGCCGTGAGCGCACACCGTCAGCCTGCCGCTGCACAGCAGGCGCCTGGGGTGGCCAGGGCCGTCCGCATGGAGGGGGTATCTCAAACCCTTAACGACCCGCATGAGTATACAAAGCTGTGTGTCCACCTTCGACCGAGTTGGCCAGGCTCTGGAGCAAGGCCGGCGACTGCAGACACGTCAGGTCCTCCGCCAGCACTGTCAGCAGAGCGGCATCCAGCTGCCAGCCCTGCAGCACCAGCTCAGTGAACTGCCTGCGCAGGGGATCCGCACACAGATCTGCTGAGCTGCAGGGAACAGTTTTCCCATGGATTTTTGCAGCTGCATGCAGGAGCAACTGCGAACCTGTTGGGAGGACGGTGGGAGCAATCGGCCTGCTGCCTCTGGTCATGCACAGTGCTGAGGTCCTTCAAGTGGCATGTAGCTACCGCATCAGAGATGTTCGCTTCTGAAGGCGTATGAAGGCTCCAATCGTGGAAGATCATACGGCACACTCACGTGAGCTTGGCCAGCGCGGTAGCGTCCGCATAGTCGGTCGGCGGCTGTGTCGCCGCCGACCCGACCGCGATGGCCACCCCCTGGTGCGTTAGCTGTAAGCAGTGCAGCCCAGTGAGGCGCGACAGCGTCTGCAGCGAAGCGAAGCGACCGCCCTCCGCAAGGCGAATGTCCAAAGTATACGTCGCGATCAGATGACCGATCACCTGTGCGGGCGGCAAGCACCAGCAGCTGGGTGCTGGAACCTGAAGGCTGCCATGATGGGCCCTGGGTGTCCAAGCAGTGACGCCGTCAGGCTCGAATACGTCAAGCGGCCGGACGTGCGCAGTGCTGACTGTTCTGTTTGCCTCGCAGTTTGTGCAGCAGCAGGTGGTCTGACGCAGCCGACGAGCTCAGCGCTGAAGCGTCGTGAGCAGTCCAGGTCGTGATCGCGAGCTTGGCATCGGCAAGCTTACCTCGAGGTCGCAGACAAACGTCTGCACTTGTGGCACGGTGTCCGCATCAGAACCGGCGGCCCCCGCGCTGTCGGGCACGCATGCGGCCACACAGTTTGCGACCGCCCAGTGCAGCTTGGGCAGCGCGGCGAGCGGCTCCAGGCCTGTTGGCCCGCAGGCCTCGACAGCCTGCACCGAGGTGCGCGCCCGGAGCGCGGCAGCGAGGCGCATTGCCATGCCGACAGGCGCGCCCGCGCCGCCCATGACCGGCAGTTTAACGTCCAGTCGGTCCATCGGCATCGCTCCCGGAGACTTGGCGGGCTGCGAACGCGGTCAGACATCAGGACCTCTGCGTGGAGGCCGGACAGGCAGACTCGGACGACAACAGGGCAGAGCGACATGGCAGCGACAGTGACTTGGAGCCGCACCTGTACAAGGAAGGCCAGCAGAGGCCCCAATCGTCTTTCGTACGCCTCATGCCCCTCATCTGCAGGCGCCGTGGCATCGATACGGATGCTTTGGAACAGCGAGGCGGCGTGGAGGAACTGCAGGTCTTCGACATCACCCTCAGCGTCCGTCAGCGACCGAGCTGCAGACGCAAAGCTCTTGCATACGAGCCTGGCTGAGACGAGGTCTCGGCGGCTCTCCAGGTTCCAAAGTATCTCGTTCATCAGCTCGGGTGGGAGTTGCGGCCATTCTGCATGCCGCGACATGGCTTATTGGTGAATGCCTACTTGTGCTCAGCCAGCTGACCGCGTCAACACACTATGCGACTTGAGGAGCAGGAGAGGGCGTGCACAGACTGCGACCCTTCAGAAACCCTCAAACAAGATGCCAGTGCGAAAGTGCGGAAATGCCGAAATTGTCATTTTGCAGCGGCGGCTTATGCGGCGATTTCTCGCCAAAGCGAGCCTCAAGGCGAGCCTCTCGAGTTCCCAGCAGTGTGTGGAACGCATCCGGCGGGCAGATTGCACTCAATTCGAGCCTGCGGCGGTCGGCAGCGTCGGAGCCGCCGCCACCGATATTGCGTCACATGCCGCCTTCGAGCAGGAGGCCTTGGCGAAGGACGCCGTTGCCTGCGGCATTGCCGCCAGCTTGTCACACGTGCCCTTCGAGCAGCAGGCCTCTGCGGCAGCAGGCGCCGCCGCCAGCGGTGCGTCACACGCTGTCTTCGAGCAACGGGCCTTGACGAGAGGAACTGCCGCTGGTGGCTTGTCGCAGACTGCCTTCGAGCAGCAGGCCTTGGCGACAGGCGCCATAATTGGCAGCGCCGCCCTCGTTGCGTCGCATGCTCCCCTCGAGCAGTAGCCCTTGGCGGCAGGCAGCGCCGCCGGTGACTTGCTGCAGACTCCCTTCGAGCAGCAGGCCTTGGCGACAGGCGCCATTGCTGGCAGCGCTGCCCTCGTTACTTCGCAGGCTCCCTTCGAGCAGCAGGCCTTGGCGGTAGGCAACGCCGCCAGCGGCTTGCCGCAGACTTCCTTCGAGCAGCAGGCCTTGGCAGCGGGCGCTGTTGCTGGCGTATGGCTGCACGCTCCCTTCGAGCAGCACTTGGGCGTGGAATTTGGCAGCGCCAGCGGCTTGCCACACCCGCCCTTCGAGCAGCAGGTCCTCACGGTGGGCGGCGCTGCAGATGGCGCACAGTAGGTGCCCTTGGAACAGCACGACTTCGCTTCTGGCGCCTTGGGACTGCCAGCGCCGCAGCCGCCCTTGGTGCAGCAGGCAGGTGTGGGGCCTACCACGGCCGCCTTTGCACCAGCGCAGCACTCGCCGCCGCCGCCGCCTGCAGCAGCGGCCACGGCGACGCACTTGCCGCCTGCGGCGCCGGTCGGCAGCCGCAGCCGCCGTCGCAGCAGCGTCAGGCTGTTGGCGATGACCGCGAGAGCCGTGCCGACATCCACCAGGACGGCGCCCTGTACATCACAGACGTGCAGACGTACATGCTTGTCACTTAATATTGATACTTATGCTGGTGAACGTTGCAAGTTCATATAATTCCAACCATATACAGACGCACCCACAGCGTGAACTTGCCCAGGGACGCGAGCACCAACACGGCCACCTGCGGCAGCGGCACACACACAATGAAACTCGTGACCCCTGCTTCCCCACCTGCATGCTTTTGCATGCCTGGCTGCGCTCTTGCTGCATTTCGATGCACATACAGAGTAGAAGATGGCTTCGCACAGTCGCTGTGCGCACCCAATGGCCATCGCGCCTTGCAGGGTTCGGGACCGGTCAGCTTCATGCAAACAGCTTGCTGCGGACTATCCTGCACCGACCTTAGTCAGCACGGCCGCGGCAATGTTGAGGTGGATCGTATTGCGTGTCGCGCGGCCGAGGCGTAGCACCCCCGGCAGAGCGTCTAGCTCCTCGCTGAACAGAGCCACCGGCGCCGCCTGTTCGCGCATGGCGCTTGGCGTCGTCAGTCTGAGACAACACGCCTTCGTTCATCGACTGTGCGCTTGGGGAGGGCGTCGAAACTGCATCCAGTAGTCTGCTGTCAGGTGCCGCCTGCACAACGGTACTCGCTATCATGAAGTTCTCTGACCTTCTAGTGCAAGCCCTGCATAGGCGATCTCTCAACCATGCGTCCGGTCGATTTGCTCCGAGCAGTCACAGCGGCGCAGCTCGCATCCTCCACCTGAACTGGGCCCCCACTCGACTTTCAACGATACCATCGCACTATCACTCGACAAAGAGTGTTCAAGTAGAGTGCCGGACACGAAGGTGACACACTTCTAGCGCGGCGGCGGCCCCGCGCGCGCCCATGGCGATGCCGACATCCGCCGCTGCGAGCGCCGGCGCGTCGTTCACGCCGTCGCCAACGACGACGACCGGCCCCTTGCAGGTCCTCTTGTACTCTGCCACCTGTCAGTGGTTTGAAAGGTGAGATGGAAACTTGAAAGGGAGGTTCGACCAGGTGGTTTCAAAAGGCAGCATTGTCTGCGGCTCGAAGTCTCAGCGGGTGCGGGAGCCAGGGACGGATCACTGCGACTCAGGCACAGCACAGACTGCTCAGGCAGCCATGTGAGGTCAGACATTGCACACAGGGTTCAGCTGCAATGCCATTGCATGGACTTCAGCAGCGAGAACATGCGAAACTCTACAAAGGGCAACTCGCCTTTGCCAGCTTGTCGGCCGGCAGCAGGCCAGCATGGATGTCCGCCGGGCACAGGCCCACCGCGGCGCCGACCGCCGCCGCGGCGCCGGCATTGTCGCCCGTCAGCATCGCCGTGCGCAGCTTCATGGCTTGGAGCGCCATGACCGCCGCCGCGGCGCCGTCGCGCGGCTGGTCTGCGAGCGCTGCCATGCCGGCAGGCGCGCCATTGATTGCGACCCACACCACGGTCGCGCCTGCGCAGCGCAAGGTCAGCGGATCACACCGGCAGAAGCAGAGAGCCGTCAATGTGAGCAGGCAGAAAAACGGCAGGCCTTGCGGGTTGCGGCATCCACCCACTCTGTGACATGTTTGCGCGGGAACATCGTGCTCATTGACGCTGTCCCGCCGAACGGGTCCACCAGCCCACCAGTCCCCCGTGGCTGCTGTGCACATGCTGGGCACTGGGCCGCTAAAGTGACGTCAGGCTGTCAAATGCTTTCCAGGGTGATTGGTTGTGCTATCCCGCTCGCTTGCGAGTTGCGGAGCATGTGCAGGCGGGGGCGCACCCTTCGCTTGCCACGCGGCCTCCTCTTCCGACTGCGCCGGGTCCAGGCGCGCCCCCTGCGACGCCAGCAGGCGGCTGTTTCCCACAGCGACCTCCTGTTCGCCGACGGTCGCGACAACGCCCTGTAGAGAAACAGCAGCTGGACGGTCAATATCAGCATTTTTTTTTTTTTTTTTTTTTTTTTTTTACACTTGGCGGGGCCCCACCAGCGTCCCAGCAACCTCACCATCAAGGCGAGCGATTGACTCTCAAACCCACACCCGCTTGAGGGCCATGCTTGCTCTCCTGTGGAGCCACCGCTTGCCCCAGCCTGTGAGCGTCAGTGCCTGGTGCCCTCCGTTCGGCAGCCTCACCTGGCCCTGCAACGAGCGCGGTGCGGAGACGGGCCTGCTCATGTCCACCCCCGCGGCTGCTGCCACGCCAACAAGCGCCGCGGCCAGAGGGTGGGCCGAGCCGCGCTCGGCGGCCGCCACCGCCTCCAGCACCTGGCTCTCGGTGAAGCCGCCGCACGCCTCCAGATGCACAACCTGCAGCGGTAGCGCTTGCCCGCTCAGTGTCTTGGGCAGCTTTCTGGAGCTTTTTGGACTGTTCCCCTTGTCCCGATCTGCACTGCGCGCTTGCTTGCCGTCTTCACTGTGACACAGCAGCTGCTGATCGAAGGGGCAAGCCTCCGCTGTGCATGAGGAGAATCAGCAAGCACCGTCTGATTTGAGGTGTAGGCTGCAGTGCCAGAGGCCTGCACAGAGCAGAGGATGATGGCTCTGGGCATGTTTCGGCACGGACAGCCTCTGCTGAGAAAGGTAAGCACCTGGCAGCGGCCGGCCGTCAGGGTGCCGGTCTTGTCCATGAGGACCGCCTTCGCACGGCCCAGGCCCTCCAGCGCCGGACCTCCACGAATCAGGATGCCTGCGGGCACCACAGCTGCCTCAGCGCTCGGCGCCGTTGCTGTGCATTCAAAACTGCAGCCTGCATCCGCATCGCGCACGGATCAGCAAAGCAATCTGAGGAGGCAGCTCCGGCAAGGGTGCCTGTTTGTGCGTGACAGGATAGGCACAGGCAAGCTGTTGTTCTCACCAGCGCGGGCGGCGGCGGCGACTGCAGCGACGACTGCCACCGGAGTGGACAGCACCAGCGCGCAGGGGCAAGCCGTCACCAAGATTTGCAGCGCAAGGTACACCCATTTCTGCGTGCAAACAAGGGCGCATGACATCAGGATGCTGCCATGACTGGCAGCAGATGGCGGGCATCTCTGCACCAGTCACGCCATGTGCTGTGCGTTTCTCGCATGTTCGGTTGTCGCATCGTCTTGTTTGTGTCAGTGTGCAAGCCTGACTGCCATCCTGTGCAGCGCTTGCCACGACGAGCCAAGCAGATGTTCGCACCCAGACATCGGCATCGCCTCTTGACTGCGCAGTCGCATTGGCGCAATTGCATTGGAATGTGCTGTTGCCTGAACCCCTCGTACCTTGTGGTCTTTGTGGCCGGCGGCCCAGGGCAGGAAGGCGATGCACAGGGCGCCAAAGAGCACCAGCGGCGTGTAGTATTTTGCAAATCTCGCGACGGCTCCCTCCAGCGGGCTGCGCTGCGAGGCCGCCTGCTCCACCAGCCGGCCCAGCTGCGCGACGGTGCTGGCGTCCGCGCTGGCGGTCGTCTCCACCTGTGAGTCGTTTCTCAGGTGATCAGGGGCGACGCGGCTCGGGAATCCTGGAGCATTGGCGCAGCAAGGCAGCAGGCCCCGCTCCGCCAACCGCCCCAGCTGCGCGGCAGTGCTCATGTCCCCGCTCGCGGCCGGCTCCACCTGCGGCGGCGGGGAACAGCTGCACGAACGGTGAATGAGTGGGGTGGGGAGCGGATGCAGCAGGAGGTTGTGCCCACAGTGCATCCCTGGCCACCCCCTGCGAAATCAACCTGCTTGTCATACACTGGGCTGCTAAGAAGACAAGCGGGCCAGCCTCGAGAGCCTGCAGTCGTTCCTAGACGCTGCAGAGCTGGCGGCACGATGCGGCTCACGTCCTGGCGGCGTTCATACGGGCCGAGGTATGAACAGGAGTATGGCAGACCAAGTCAGCGGACAAGCCCATCCAAGGTGGCACAGCGCCCGGGCGCCGCGCCTCCAGGGGCGAGTCGCCGGCGTTGAGGGTGCCGCCCAGGGTCTCGTCCCCGGGCGCCTTGGCCACAGGCGCCGCCTCGCCCGTCAGCATGCTCTCGTCCGCGGCGGAGCAGCCGGCGACGACCTTACCGTCCGTCGGCACGCGCTCGCCGGGAGCGACGATGACGCGGGCGCCCACATCCAGCTGTGACGCAGGCACCTCCTCGCCTGGGGAATCGCAGGTGCTTGTGCATGTCGCCCATGACTGACCAGTATCAACCCGTGTTGCAAGCGCCAAACGGCGCGCCCACTGGTGCGGCTTTGATGCGAGGGGTTCTGCTGCCGGAACCAATGCCATCAGATGAGACAACCTAGAGCATGGGAGAGGATCGAGAACGTGAAGATCCCAGTCAGCATCCTGACCCAAGTTTGTTTTTAGGCGCATGCCAATTCGCTGTCGATCAGTGTCGTTCACGAAGCAAGCACAGAAGCTGCCGGAACTGTGCTGTGCAACACAATCTGCAAGCCTGCTGTGAATGGGCGCGGAGATCAAGAACAAAACGGTGTTAGCTGCAGTTTTTGGACTTCGACCGCATCAACACTTTACCAGTTGCAGCCAGGACTGCGGTCTCGGGCTTCAGCGCCAGCACTGCGGCAATTGCATCCCGAGCGCGCCCAGCGGCTCGCGTCTCTAGCCACTCCGCCAGCCCGAACAGCACCACCACCGCAGCGGCCTCAGTGTAGTCGCCAATCGCGATGGCGCCTGCAGCATTGGAGGTGGACCGTCACAAAACAACGACTGCGAACTGGGCTTGGTTTCGGAGGTGCGACGGGTCTATGGTTGTCCTGCAAGGATTTGCCAGTCATGAAGTAGACAGCGGCAGCTCTCTCACGTGGTGATCAAGCCCAGGAGGTTAGCAGGATATGGCGAATTGAGCTGGTGCTCAGCCACACCGCAGTCTCGCTGCTCTGAGTCGCGTGCACACCCGCCACAGCGACGGCCATGAGGATGTTGATGTCCAGCAGGAAGCGGCGCAGGCCCGCCAGGGCGCGGAGCAGGATGGTGGGGATGCCGATCGCCACCGCCGCGATGGCCGCCCACTTGAAGTGGTCCAGCCACTTGTGGCCTGCACAGCGCGGCATGGGGTGTGGGGTGTGATACATGTCAAGCCATGACCATCAATGCGGCCAGCAGACGGGGTGCCAGAGCAGTCGAGGTGGCCCAGCAGCAGCCCAAGATTCCTGGACCGGCCTGTGCAGATGAGGAGCTAGCACCTGCAGACACAGCACGACAATGGTGTGCAGCAACGGAAACACAGATTCGAAGACATGGCCCCTCACCCGAGGGCTTATCCAGGTATTGGATGCAGCTGATAAGCAGCAGCGCGGCGGCCGCCAGGAGGTGCAGCGGCGGCACCCAGGCGCCGCGGGTCTTGACTTGCTGCCGCGGCGGCGTCAGCGATGCCTCCAGGCGGGCGGTGTTGAGCGCCGCTGTCAGCGCTGCGCCGCTGGTCTGGCTGTCGTGCAGCACCGACACCGTCTGTGTGACCACTGCCACCTCCACCTGCCTCCCACGCAGCATTGATAGTTTAAATCCCTCCAACGGTATTCGCTGATGGGCAGCAGAGCTGGGCAGCCTCGCTGACGATCGCATGCTGTCAGCTGGACAGTGGCAGGCGGCATGCAGCCGACCCTGCTCATTGCGAAGTGAGATACCCCTGCTGACGAGACCATGGACAGGTGCACACAGCTGTGCCAGCAGAGCAGTCAGCCACTGGCACAGCGATGCCCGTGCCACCTATGCAAAGCGTCCACAGTCTCACCACAATGTGCGCCCGCATTCACACGCTGCGTCACCTTTGCGACCCCGGGGAGCGGCGACAGCAGCCGCTCGATGAGCGGCACCTCCATGGGGCAGCAGATGCCGGCGGCGTAGATCTTGGTCACCGCGAGCGGGCCTGCTGCTGCGCGGCTTTCATCCTCGCCTGCGCCCTGGTTCCTGCTGGCGCCGCCTGTCTCGACATCTGCTGCAGCAGAACAGGAGATGGAGCGCCTCAGAGTGTGGATCAAGATGGCGCAGGAAACCATGAGAGCTGCGTGTACGACCTTGGCCAGCCAAGGGCCTTCATGTTTTCACTGGGTCAGAGCATGTCTGCCAAACAGCTGCAATTGGTGGAGTGCCTGCTGAAGGACTTCGCGGCGAGCCCAGCGCGGAGTCGTCATCGGCAACCAGCAGCGGCAGCGCCGCCGCCGGGTCGGGCGTCCAGCCGCCGCGGCGGTGGCGCAGTACCGAGACGCGGCCGTGCGACACCACAGCGCCAGACACGTCACCCAGGCACGCGCTGGGGCAGCACAGTCCGGCGGTGGTGTTGCCCACGTGGTGCAGCTCGTCGCCCACCTGTCACCACAACAAGCCGACCCGTATCAAGCCATGCAGGATGACTTTGTTGGCTGAGTTGTCGGCCCCGGCCTGCAAGCACGCGGACTGCTTCAAGCCGCTGCAGTCAGGAGGGGGACTGCGTGCAAGAGCATGCGCATGCGCACGATGATCCGTTTGCGATTGCAAGGCGTTGCTCGGGGCACACTCAGGTGTGCTGTGTTGCAGCTGCACTTTCAACAGGGTGGGGGCGACAGCACCATCCTTGAGGGATGGTGTTTTCTCTTTAAGCTGCATGCAGCACAGCACAGAAATCGTGCCAGGGCCATGTGCCTCACCAGGTAGTCGATGTGCTCGCCGTGCGGCACCGCATCATGGCCGCACCCGGGGCCGTGCACATGGCCGTCCTGCTGTGGCAGCGGCACCAGCGCACAGGGCCCCGATTGTTCGTCCTCCAGCTGATGCGGAATGAGCGGCCCCAGCTCCGAAAGCTGGCAGAACATCTGAACATAAAGCAGGCGCAGAAAGGTTGGCATACGCTTCACTTCATCCTGGAGTGCTACCCTTGGAGCAGGTCGAGTCACGCACAGATACGCAATGTCCGATCTCGCAAAGAAGCCACCTTGCCGGCGTGAACGTACGCCTTGTGACCATGATGGTCAAGGATCGTGTGCTGGCACTCGTCAAATCCGCAGCAGGCCGGGTGAGCGGGGAACGGTTCCACGCTCACGCCCGCTGATGATTCGATGAGACTGGCTGCCATCTCAAAGAGGCTCCACGAGGCAGCTGCAGTTGTGATACTGGCTAGAGACCGACCGTTCTGGCTGTGGAGCCTTTCCGACTTTCGTTCGATCCATCCATGGATCCATCCCGAGAAATGAAGATCCCGAGTTGACGCAAAAATTCTGAAATTGTACAAAGTCTGGGGTTTGGCCGTCGACTCCTGGTCCAGCGGTACTGCCCTCACGACGCCTGCGAGGGTGGCAGCTTTGTGTAACCATGTGTAACAGTTGTGTGATGCTGCAGATGGCGCAACCCCAAGCTTGCACGAAGCTTCACGACCTTCATACGCGCTTGCTGCTAGTCTTCGTAGCTTTGGCCTTCTTTGACTAACGTCTTCAAGTATTTGATGAGGACGGACCTGCAGCAGAACAAGCAGACGTCAGCATACTTGCCGGTCATTTGGGACAGCGGCGGGCATCACGCAGGCACACCTACAGCGGTGCATCCTGCGTGTGTGCGTGGCGGGGATACGAGACTGAGAGGCTGGGAGGATGATCAAAGTAATCGACCAGCTGGCGATTGGTCAGTGATCAACGCACCCTATAAAAATCTGCGTCAGCTGACCGATGATAGCCGGCACCGACAGCAGTCCGCGCTGGCGCGAGTCCGATGTGACGTACGTGATGACGGTGACGGCCACCGGAGCACTTTTCTGTGAGGGTGGTTAGAGGTATATATATATCAGTAGGGTGGTAGTTAAAGGGATGGTTGGGGGTGTGTAGGGGGGGTCATGGTTATGTCTCCTACCTGGCTGCCCATGATTAGTACTGCGATGGCCTCCTTCACCGGCAGCCGCAGCAGCAACACCGCTCCGGCGTTAAACACCTGAGATGAGGGCCTCCTCTGAGCAGGGGGTCCTCTGAGTGGTGGCAAACTGTTGGCGCCTCCGTCGGGCAAGTGCTACAGCAGGATCCACATCCAGCCATTTCATTCATTTGAGGGCCTGCTCGCACCAAACCACAGGGAGTGTGCTTCTGCTGACATCGATTGATTGCACTCAGGCATGAGCCATAAAGACAACGGGAGGGGAAGCCTTACCAAGTAGATGAAGTGCACGATTATTGACGCTGCAATGATGATGAGGGTTTTCGTGAAGCGCTGGTGGACCAAGTCGTCTCTTGCGCCGCTGCGCAGAGTCATGGAGCGGACCATTAAGCAAGGCGATGACAGAAGCTGCATCACAATACGCTACATCAAGGAGTGGATTCAGTCTTTCTCAGTGACTTTCGAAGCAAGCCAGTGCCGTGCATCCGTGCACAACTTCCAACTCCAATGCTGCATCGACGCCGCCTCACCTCAGGTTCTGCCAAATGATGATAGCCAAGTTCACGTGGCTGAAGATGCTGAGGGCCTTCCCGTGGGCCGCCACAAACTTGCGCACCCGCTGGCTGAAGCTGCGCAAAGCCTTGCCGATGACTGTCGGCACCAGCACCTGTTCCAGTGACGATGCCGCGCTCTGAGGTGTCAGGCTACGCGCCAGCAAGCTGTCATCGAAAGTTGTCGTCAGCATGCAGGTAGCCTCGGCACCCCGGGTGTTGCAGCAATTCTGAGCTAGGAGCGCGAAGAGCAGCGCTGTGGCGGCACTGCAGCAGACGTGGCAGCAGGCCCACCGTCAGCAGCAGCTTGACGACCAGGCTGCCGGGGTCGATGCTGATGGAGTTGCCCTGCAGGATGAGTTTGAGCTCGTATGGCACCTGGCGGTGCAGGAACGAAGCACTGGTGGTCATCAAGCCGCGTATGCTGTCCTACACTTCCCTGTTTCTGCCATGCTGCATCGCTCAGCGCAGCATTGCTGCATGTAGTACAGGCACCTGCACAGCAGCCTGGGACATCCCACCCATTATATATGCCAGCTGGACGCCCATAACTCGAAGCTATATCTCACCGTGACGATGCCTAGCAGGTTCGTGGAGATCGTCAGCAGCAGTGCGAGCGCCTGGTTGCCGCGAGACGCCGCCGTGAGCGCCACCCCCACGCCCAGTGTGGTAGGGACGACGCAGAATATCGTCAGGCCCACCTGGTGTTCACATCTTTGAGATTAAGGCCCTGAAACAATCCCGAAAGCCAGCCAGATACCAGCCGATGCATCATATTCGCAAGACGTAGAGGTTCCAATGAATGGTGACAGCAAAAGTTCCAGCACCGAGCATTGCAGACCTTGCCACTTCGCTGCTCCTGAAACTGCCCTGCCACCACGTGCACAGCTACAAGCGTTCCTGGATGCAACTGCGGCCGAGCGCCCGCACCGCAAACTCAGACGGCTTGAAGCCGATGCGGACGGTGGCGAAGCCCAGGCAAGGCGTGATCAGCAGGATGGCCGCCAGGCCGTACAGCACGCCTGGCCACCGCCGCAGGGTGTCTTTGAACTCGGTTGTGCGCAGCGTGAGGCCCGACACCAGAAACACCATGCAGTTGTTGACCGCCTGCACGATGGCGATGCCGCCGGCGCTCCAGGAGGCCACCTCGCGGCCGGGCACGGGGTACGCCAGCGCCTGCAGGGATCGGAGGCGGGCCGCCAACGACAATGTAACATGTACCCTGCCTCCCGTGTCGGCGGCTGTGGAAGGCCTCAAAGTATAATGTCAACTGACAGCAGGCTCTCGTCGAGCGGAGATCAGGCAGAGGCGCACCGCTACGGTGGCTACCAGGAATGCCAGGGGCAGAAAGTTGCCCATCACAAAGGCTTTGGCGCACTCCGCAGCCTTCCTGCCCGGCCGTGGCACATCCGCCTGTACTGCAGCCTGCATGGGATCGGTAGCAGTTCAAACAGCAAGGTCGAGCCGTTGTTCAGACCTTCCAAGCAGCCACAGCCAGGATCTTCATAAGGGCGTGCAGATTTGCAAGCATGCAGAGGATGCGCTCACAGTGTATAGCGCGAGACTGGTCTGCAGTGTCGCTGACTGCACCATCGACGGCGTGCGCGGCACGGCTCCTTCATCGTGCGAGTGGACTGACACGCGCTGAAGCTCAACTGTCGTGCTCATCTCGTCAGAATCCGCTCAAATCCGACGAGCACTCAGCGAGACAGGAGAGAGTCAGGCCCTCCCCGGCAAAGAGGAAGAGGACGCTGCATGACAGCACTGGAGTTGGACAGGTTTACAGAAGCAAATGTGGGATACTTTGTGTGACTTGAGACGGAGTCTGGCAGGAAACTGCGAGGATCGCGCCGCGCCCGGGCTGTGGTCACGTGTCGACAGCAGGTGCGACATGGATCTGAGAAAGTGAGAAGTAGTTGTTCTCTGCCGTTCCCCTTGTCTGATGTTGGACGCTCCCCCGCCGTGGAGCTAGCAGGGGCGCTGACGGATCCTCCTTGGCCACGGCGCAGAATAGCCGGCAAATCCTTTGTTGCAGCTTGTGTTGACTCTCTGGCTATCAATCAATGATGAAAACCGGAATCCACGGCTAGTTACCGCAGGTTGGTTGTGGTGTGCATGTGTGCACTAGATCAGCAGCACTTGCACCTTCGAGAGCGCCTGCAGCTCGGACCATCGGGCTCGAAGGCGTTGTGCTGAGCACATCAGAGACTCTGCAAGACCGAGCAAGCAGTTCTAGCCATCGCATCATCTGCAGCGGCCGCAATGCTTGGGCGGCAGCCCGCCTCCCTGGCCAACTGCGGCAGCCACCAGCAGGGCCGGGTGGCGCTGCTGCCATCGTACCGGCGTGCGCCAGTCCTTCGATGCAGCACTTCGGACCTTGGTAGGCTGCCCTCCTGCGGCTTGCAGACCTACCACGCACGCCATCTTGCATTCGGTTGGTGCCAACATGCAGCGACAGGTGTTATGATGGTGCGACATACCACAAAAGCTGCCCCGACCACTGAAGCAATGCTGACACCTGCTCGCAGGCGCGCAGCTGCAGTACCATGCCCGGAGCAGAAATGCAGCAGCACCAGCAGCAACGGCCGCCATTTCCCTGGCACATGGCAGCACGCAGCAAGCGCACAAACAGCGCGGCGCAGCAGCGACGAGCAGCGAGGCAAATAATAGCTTGAATGATG
Source organism: Deuterostichococcus epilithicus (assembly GCA_033439295.1). Taxonomy (NCBI): domain Eukaryota; kingdom Viridiplantae; phylum Chlorophyta; class Trebouxiophyceae; order Prasiolales; family Stichococcaceae; genus Deuterostichococcus; species Deuterostichococcus epilithicus. The sequence continues at coordinate 1,814,193 of JAVTLE010000010.1, forward strand.
GCGAAGATGGCGGCAGCCGTGACGCGGCGCACCCTGGCTGGGAGCCCGCCTGTACAGATATTCTGTCGCACGAGCTCGACGTCAGCACTGCAGAGGCCGCTGGCTGGCTTGACAAGGCCGCCCGCAAGCGTGAGCTGGCAGAAGCCAAGCAGCTGTCGGACAATGCGGCTCGGCCGTCAACAGTCATCTGCGCGGCGGGGGTGCAGCAACTGGTGGATGTCCTCAAGAGCGACCTCGGCATGCAGGCGGCCAGCATGGCGGCGCTGCTGCGGAAGTGGCCTCGCTATTTGGCCTGCGACTTGGTGCAGCCGCGCGATGCCGCGCTCTTCCTGCGGCAGGAGGCGGGCCTGTCCACTGCCAAAGCGGCAGAATTGCTCCGGCGACATCCGCAGCTGTTGAACACAGAAGTGGCGGTGTTGCGCCGCCGGCAGGATGCGCTGCAGGACAGCCTGGGCCTGAGTGCCGCCCAGCTGGCACGTGTGCTTGGGCGGCAACCGTGGCTGTTGACGCACACGGCAACCGGCATCGGGCAGCGTGCATCAGCGCTGCTGGAGTGGTGCCGCGGTCTGGGCTGGACGCCAGAGGACGCTGCCAAGATGGTGTCCCAACAGCCGGACGTCCTGTCTCGCAGGGTCACTACACTGCAGACCAACCTTGACCGGCTGATGACGGCATGCAGCCTGACCCAGCAACAAGCCGCTGCCCTGTGCCGCAGCCAGCCGACCCTGCTGCCAGTCAACATGACGACGCCCATAAGGTCGCGCAAGCTGGATTTCCTGCAGACAGTCATCGGGCGGCCGGTGGCGACCCTCGCGCAGTCTTCGAATTACATCACCTGCTCGCTGCCGGAACGCATCGCGCCGCGCACCTACTTCATGCGGGTGCGTGGCAGGGCGCTGAGCCGCAGCCTGGCCTACCTGACAGATGCGCAGCCCCAATTCTGCAAGCAGTGTGGCTGCACGGAGGCGGAGTATGAGGAGTGGGTGGCGGCCTGGCGCAAGACGCCGGAAGGGCGGAAATGGGGAGTCTGAGCACCGGCGGCGGCGTCCATGTGACGGCAGCTGCAAGGTGTGTGAGCGTGGCAGGCCCGGGCTCGTAGGCCGGCCTGTCACACAACGGCTTCGGTTGCAGCAGCGCAGCGCGGCGCAGCCCGCCATTGGAGTGCCATTGGTAGCTAGTCTCTGAACTGGCTGCAGTCGTGTGTCGCATTTCCAACAGTGTTAACGTTCGACTACTGGAGGCCACTAGGCGAACTGTGGGTACTTCCCTCGTCAACATGAAGCAACTGGTAAACTTTTCAAAACCTGAACTGCTACTGAGTTCGGCGACACCTGACAGTGCAACGAGCCAGTGACCGACGATTGCACTCCACCGCACAGGTAGTCGCAGATATCTCAGTAGGCCCCGTCCATTTCGCACTCTGCATACTCAGGCTGTCTGTACGTCCAGCGTATATTCACATAGGCTTGTGTTTTATACCGGATGGTCTTCCAGGCTAACGCGCCGGCCTACCTCAAAATTGCGCGGCAGTGCACCTGCTAGCCAGCAAATCACATAAGCTCGAAAGCAGGTCACCGAGCACCTTGACAAGGTGCAGAGGTCTTCGGCAGGCTTTTTCAACACCCAGCATCAGTGTTGCACGCGCCGTGAATTTTGCAACGCCGCTGCCGCTGCTGCAGCCGCCGGTGCTGCCGATCAACACTCGCCGTGAAAAAGTCCCCTTGCCTATTCGCATCTGCTCTGTGCTGTGACGCTGGCCTATCCAAACCCGACGCTCTCATCTATCGTCACCGCTGGCGCACAATCACCAACGCTCCCGCATCACCCGCCCACTCCTGCCAGAACACACATGAGCACGCCGCTCGACCTCCTTGCCGCCGCAGCGCCGCTGCCGGTGCCCGACATCCGCCTGCTGCGGGGCCTGTGCCTCACTTCCAGTCGCCCTCCTTGGCGGGCTCGGTCGGCACACCCGCCGCCTCGGTGCGCAGCTCCGCCTTCAGCTTGGCCAGCAGCGCTGCTTCCTCATCCACTTCCGCATCGTCCCCCTTGTCGTCCTTCTTTGCCGCATGCAGCGCCTTGACCACCTACCGACATGAGTGTGCACGAGGTGTCATCGTCTGAGGATCATCGCCTTGGACCAGCGTGGGCCGTGGTGCGTGCGGCGGCAACGGCCACGCTGACGGTCGCTGCAGCGAGGTAGAGCACACGCTCATAGGCACCGAAACTCTCAGCTCAGGCTGCAAGGTCCTCGTCCCTGCGCAGCTGTGCTCTTCATGACACGCTGCGCACTCCGGAAGTGTGCGGCTGCAGCAATGACGAAGCAGCGACCGCCCTGCAACGAGCTGCCGACTGGGAGGCAGGCTCGAGGGCCATGGCACAGCGGCAGATACTAGGACTCACCTCCTCATGCTCCGCCTTTTGCAGGTGCTCTGCTGTATCATCATCCAGATGCGCTGCATCGCCAAGAGTAGTGCATCAGTCCTGCTAATGTATGATTTTGTATGTGATTTGCCATCGAGACGGATGCAAGCACAGTGCCGAGCACAATGCAGCTTGACAGGCAGCTGGCTCGGCCAAAGGAGGTGGGCGGAGGAGACATGGGGTTGGGCTGTGGGCCGTACACTTCAGCTCCGCACCGCCACCGATGAGCAGGAACTCGCAGCGCGGGTAGTCCAGCAGCGTCGTGTCGTGCGCGCCGATCCACCGATAGTTGCCTGCAGTCGAAGACAGGAGTTGGAAATCGAAAATGGAAACCTCCAGCCCAAGTGCACAGCGACAAAAGGGGGCCGATTCAGGATGGTCACAACATGTCGGTGCGAAGGCATGTCTGGCTGAGAACATTCCAGCATCTGTCATCATACAGCATTCGTCTCGGCACTGGACGATTGCGCACCAAACTGCTCCATCTTTTTGTCGTCCTTGACGAAGTCCGCCTTGTCGTCAAGGCCCGCGTTTGCTGTGTTGGCAACACAAGCGTTTTCATTCGCCCGGCCCGCCGTTGGGTGTCGAGCCTGATAGCGTCAGTCAGGCGTCCTGCTCAAATGCACAGCGACAGGCAGACTCAACCTTGAGCAGTGGCTCACCTGGGCTGCTGATGTCGGGGTTCTGCGAGAGGCAAACACAGAGGCGCTCAGCCTCTGGATCCTGACACCTCATCGTCGAATCACTCTCCGACATGAGGCTTTGTGCATTTCATGCAAAGGCCACGTCAGCAACGACAGCCTGCGGTCTTGCCGTTTCGAGATGGCATGCCGCACCTGGCGTGTCCCTCGGCTCAAGGGGTTCAGATTTGAATTCCCGCCCGACCCAGCCACGCGTCCGGCACCGCAGCACAAGGGCAGCGAAAGGCAGAGGGCCAGGAGCGCGCCTTGATGGACAGCACGTAGTCGGCACGCTTCTGGATCTGCAGCTCCTGCTGCACGGCGCCCGGCTCCTGCGGCAGCTCCAGCTCGTACGCCAGCCGCGTCTGCCGGTCGCCCTCCTTGCCGCCCTCGATCACATACACGCCTGTGCCCGCACACAGGCCCTCATCTCCAGCTGTGGGTTCATCTCGTCTGCCAGTTCCAGCCTTCCAAAGGCTATCTAAGCCTTCGAGAGGCGATGTGGGTGAGTCGGCTCCTGGGCTACACACACCTTGCGGCCCCCCATTTGCCTCCTTGTTGCCTCAGGACGCGTGCCAGAGCTGGGTTTTGGGTGCAGACGCGGCACACAGAAGCTGGGACAAGGTCGCTAGCCCTTGCCCGGACACGAGTCTCGGTTCTGCAAGACGCCGCCAGGACAGCTACCTTCGCCAGCGACGCGGGCGGCGGGCTTCTCGCGCGTGCCGCGCGTTTTGGTCTCGTACTTCTCCACCCCCAGCCCCGTCATGAGGTCCTCCGCCTTGTCCTCCACCGTGTTCACGAAGCCTGTGCGTCAGCAGCCAAGCCTACGCGTTAGCAATCGAGTTCGTGTGCAGCCGGAAATGTTGCGCAGCCAGGCTCTGGCAACCGACACCACGATTGCAGGCGTTACTGGTGTGAGAGGGAGGTCTCGTCAGGAAGGCAGCAGTGAGTGTGCATGCGCACCAAAGAAGCGCTCGTTCTTGCCAGACGGTAATCGCTTCTTGCCAATGGCCAGCAGCCGGTGCTTCGCATCCTTGCGCGATGTGGGGCTCAGGATGATGAAAAACCTGCAGTTGAGGCGTCATTAGTTTTGGATAACGCTCCCACGCCGAAGAGCAGTTGCTCGCAGGATCCAGGACGACTCAACCGCTGAACTGCCCGCTTTTTGCTGCCAGCTGCTCTGACTCGGGAGGTTTCTGGGGAGCAGCAAACCCACCGCTGCAGGTCGTCGATGCTCTGCGGGTCGTCGTTGTTGACCTTGGGCCTGCAGCCAAGGGCACGACGGGCGCTGACGCTATGCGACTGTTGTCCAGTTGCAAATGCAGTGCGAAAGCCCAGCAGATGCACAGGCAGAGGTCATGCATTCGCCAGCTGGAAATCTTGCACTGCGTCCTGCACCAATCTGAGCATTAAACACCACAAAGCCTGTCGATGAAGAAGACCCTACTCTACACCAAAACACCTGTAGATGAAGAAGATCCGCCCCTCCTCCAGTACATTGTCCGGCTTGGCGCCGGCGCCCAGCGGCGCGGCGGCATCCAGCTCCACCTTTTTGGCCTCTGTCGCCTGCCGTTTCGGGGACGGCGGCGCCCCTGCTGCCGTCTCATCCTTTGCTGCTGGCGCCTCATCCTTGTCGCCGCCCTCGGCAGCGCCTGCAGCACGGCGAGTTGCGCCACCATGGGGAGACTGTGCTGCTGTGCGCACAATCCATTGGAGCGTCCAAACCCCGCCTGCTTGGCTGCCAGGATAATCTGAGTAGCCTGTCAGATTGTGACCTCAAGCATTCTTGACGTGCAGGGTTTGCCACATTCTGTTCCAGTACCATCATGATATGCCGCCTCCGGCTGTCTTTGCTGGTGACCGCCGCGCATAGTATTCAATGTCAAAGTCCTCCCAGCCATTGGTGCGCATATGGGGCAGAGTCTGAGCAAGCAGATGATATCCATGTGCGCCTGCATCTGCATCGTCCTCCGCCTCCGGCTTGCCCTGTGCAAGCAGCTCCGCGACTGATGCCTCCTGCTGCTGCGGCGCATCCACCTCCTGCTTCCCCTCCTCGGTCTTGCGTTTCGCGCCCTTAGGGCTCTTCTTCGGAGCCATTTTGACTCCCTGGATTCCTGTATTGCAGATAGACCGGCTCCGAGGCTTCAAGAGCGCATCTCGAAATGATGCACTGGTGATGCACGGCCTGTCATCGAGTTGCAGAAGAGCGAACCAAAAAGCTCAGGGCTTGCATATGGGCAATGATTCGAATTATTAAAGCACGGATCACGTTAGCGCCAGGATGTTGTGCGGAAGCAAGTGCTCGCCTGATGCGTCCGAGATGCAGTATCTAGCCTGCGAAACTACGCCGTAGCTCGCGTCGCAGTTCCTGGCCACCTCGTACACGTTTCAGCGACTTTCGATTGAAGCTTGCAATCACGCAAAGCCGCAGGCTTGTTGACTGCTTTGCATGCTGTGCATCGACTGGGATTGACGAAGCTGAGATGTACCCGTGTCGTCGACGTGGTGACGACTTGCCTTAAGAAGCGTTTTACTGCAGTCAAGCAAGCTTCTCCCACTTGCCGTTCCCGTGCTAGAGAGATACTTCTCATCAACTCAAAGAAACCTATGACACCACAGCGTCACAGTTCTGCGGCGTCGTGCCCCACACCGGCAGCCTTTGCTGCCGCCTGCAGCTTTGCGCGCCTCTTCGTGATCGCAGCCGCCTGCTGCACAATGCGCTGCTCCTCGGCCGCCTCGTCCGCCTCGTCCTTCGCAGCCGTCGCGATCGCCAGCTTGCCGCCGCGAGCCGCTATGAGCGCCCGCACCTGCTCATGGACCACCACAGCTCGCTTATTTGTCCGCAGGCTTGGTCTCGGTCGCACCGGTCGCGCCATGCATGCTCAGCTTGCCAATTCGCCTGTGGTGCACCTCACTGCCACAAAGGGAAAATATCCGGCCCTTTCAACCCCGCCCGCAGCCGACGATGAGACAGTACAGTGGCCGCACCTCCCGCGGCGTCATGTCGTCCGTAACCTCGTCCAGCTGCGGCAGCAGCTCTACCTCGGCGCAGGCGTCGGCCTCCTCCTTCATGACGCAGCGCGCCGCCAGGTCCACCCGCCGCTTGAGCAGCTCCTTCTTGCCCGCAGCCAGCTCCACGTACGAGTCGCTGCTCTTGGCGGCCTGCGGTGAGATGGTCGAAGGGTTTTCCACATTTGTGTGGAAAGGCTGCCAGACTTCAAGAGACTCCATGTGAACAGAGATCATTCGTCTTGACGCTCCAGCAGCTCCTCCTTGTGCGCCGCCAACTAGCTACAAGCCACGTGCTTCCATTTCCTGATGTGGTATTGACGGATGCTCCGCATCCCAGCTCGGCCAGCCTGCCGCTGGCCAAATTGCTGCTGAGAACGTTGTGCAAACGCATGGCTGTTCCTGGCATCCCGCAGGGCGCATGGGCGGCTGTGTCTGCCAACCGGCTCACACAGAAGAGAGCCCCACCGCATGCGGCTGCTTGTCAGCACCTTTATCTGTCATGAGAGCTGGGTCCATGCCAGGCGCCTGCCTGGCTGGCGAGATGAGAGAAGGGTGGTCAAAGGGAGACTGGGAGCGGCACCTCGATTTTGTCCTTGAGCTTCGTGACGGTGCTCCTGAGGTCTTCGCCGCCCTCCGCTGTGGGCACAGCTGCTGTGGACGGCGCTGCTGCCGCGCTGGGGAAGAATGCTGACCCCGATTCCGAAGCCGCCGCGTCAGCGTGCGACTGCGCCTGCACTTGCAAGTGAGTCTGTTTGAGCAGGGTCCAGCCGAGCACCGCCTCCGCAAACAGCAATTTTGCAGTGCCGACGCAGGCTTGCGGGTGTACGGTCTGAGCGGCAGACTGAATGCGGCTCAAACCCTAAAAGGGACCAAAAAGCACAACTGAGCAGACTTGCAAATGTGCATTGAGGATCACACCTGTTGCTCGATTCGGGCCGTCTCAGCCTGATATTCCTCCGGCAAGATGTCGACGGGTAGCTCCTCGTCTGCTTCTGCTGCTTCCTGCTGCCCACTGTCCGCCGCTGCCGGCGCGGCGCAGGCGCCAGCCGCGACGCCGCCATCGGCGCTGCAGGTGCCGTCCTCTGCATAGCCGCTGCCGTTGCTGCTCCCAGCTGCGGCCGCCGGGCTGTCTAGGGCATCCATCGCCTCGCCAGCCGCAGTTAGCGGGCTGCCGGAGGCAGGATGCAGCTGGGAATGCATGTCCTCCTCTGCCAGATCTGCCTCAACCTGCGAGATCCGCCCACACATTGCTCACTCTGACACCCGATTCGGCTCAACCTGTGGGAACTGTTATGCATTGCTCAGTCGACGATGCCATTCTGCCGCCTTGCGGACGCAACCGCGCATCAGGCAGAATGGTGATGAAGTGAATTCCGGTGACTTCAGGCAGCGCGGCGCTGCAGATGGGCACAACAGCGCCATCCCCCTACTCGCAGTCTTCTTCCGGAGTCTTACCCGCGATTGTCTCAGTCTGACATGTGAGCATTCCACACACCTGTGTCGTGAAGTCTCGGGCTTCCTCATCCAGAGCAGGCCACTCGGCCACAATGCGCCTCGCATTGTCCAGCTTCGGCTCCTGCGCAAATGCAGAGGATCAGAACAGACAGGGGAACAACCTGACATTTGTTGTGTAAGAAAAGCAGACTGGAAAGTGACGGGGCGCTGCACCATAGGGGATTCGACAGTTCAAGCCAGGTGGATACGCAAAGAAAGCTTGGATGACACAGGATGCAGAGCTCGACCAGGGCGGCATCGTGGCGCATCGTGCCCAGGCGGATTTCGTCGCCTCGCTGCGCTCGTGACGCATGCGGAATCGATGGGAGCAGCAAGATATCAGGCAGCTAACAATCGCAGCACGCACCTTGGTGAGCGGGTTGTTGCACAGGTCAATGGTCTTGGCGGCATGCTTGGTGCTGTTGCCGCACCAGGTCTCGCACCACAGCCACTCCTGCGGCAGCGAGTGGATAGGCACCTGCGGAGACCGAAGAGCATGCAGAGCGGGTCAGGCCAGAAGAACTCTCTCTGCTGCAGTGCATCTCGCCAGGCGGAGGCCCTGCCTTAGCCTGCCAGGGGCTGCTGGTGCGCAGGCACGGCGCACAAGGTTTTTGCAGTGCGCTGTGCCCAAAGATTTAGAGCAAGTGCAGGGCAATGATCGCAGGGTCACCGGAGAGCCTCGCGAGGAATTGGGATGACACTGGAAAGCCACCTGGTGCTGCGCGTAGTTGGGCAGGTCCTGGTCCAGGTTGGCCAGGCTGTTCGGGTCTTTGCTCAGGGTGTCGTAGATGATGCGCAGCTGGTCGCCCGCCGCCGTCTGCCTGCACAATTTCAAAGGCGCAGCACAATCAGTGCTGGCCTGCCGCCGTCTGCCTGCACATGAGGAGAGACATGTGCGCCAACAGCTCGCTGTGGCAGCTTGTCTTGTTGTAGTCGCCAGCACAGCCGCCATGACGGCAACAGAGCCGCTGGAGGGATCAGCACGTCCGCCGGCGCCATCAGTGTCCGCTGCCGGAGGTCTCTCTCGATTACAGTTCACGCGCCCCTGCCACATTAATGCACCAGCACCCGGCGCACCGGAAGCGGGCGAGGTCGATGACGTAAAGCGCGGAGATGTGATAGGGCTTGCCGCGCAGGTGGTCCTTCCAGAAGCCCTGGCGCCAGAAGCGGAAGCCGTCCATGTCCTTGTTGTTGTCGCAGAAGGGCGTGTAGGCGTACGGCGCGCCCTGCATTGCCGAATGCTGTGTCACCGTCGCATGTCCTGTCCGGCACATCTTGCTTGCAAGGCGCTGTACTAACCCAATTTGGCTGCGGCAGGGTTGAAACCGAGGCTTGCTCTGAAACAAAAGCTTGCACCGGCACAACCTCCAAGGGCTCAAGCTTGGCACTGGCCACAAAAGGGTTTGAAACACTCGGGAATCAGGAAAACCACAAAAATTGCGCAGCCAACCTGCAGGTCCAGGTCGGCGAGCTGCTTGATGTCGGTGCGGATGACCTGGTCCGCGTCCAGGAAGATGACCTTCTTGAGGTCGAGCGGGAACAGCACGTCCAGGAACAGGATCTTGTACGCCCAGATGATGCGCTGCTTCTCCGTCTGTTGGGGGTGTAGGAATTGCATCATTTGTGTGATAAGCATGAACATGGCGGGAGCGCGTCACGGTGTAGTGGGCCAGCTTGAATCGGCAGACCAGTGTGAAACTCCGCAGCAGGGTTCGGCGAGTAGCCGGCAGGCGGCTTGCACGGCCCCAGAGCCACGCTGGCGCAAGCATGGCCAGGCTGTCCAGACACGCACGCCAATCGACGCACCTGCTTGTGCAGCCAGGAGGGCCACTTGTAGGTCACGAACTCGAAGTCGAAGTCGTAGCGCGCGGCCATGCGCGGCACAAACGCCCGCATCTGCGGCGACATGTAGTTTTTGATGAACCACACCTTCACGCGCGACCTGCGTGACATGACTGCAGTCGTCAGCCTGGCACCTCGGTTCCGCGAAGGGGCACGGAATGTTGCCACCCTGCTGGCTGCTGGCTGCAAGATCGAACGCGTCTGGTCAAGCGCCGCTGCTGCGCGGCTTTGACAGGAGGGCCTTGCGTGGCAGACGCATGCGCCCAACTTGGTCCGTCCTCCCCGACAGCGGACCGATGCGCGCACTTGGTGTTGCGGGTGACGCTGAGGATCATGATCTTCTGCAGGCGCTCGTACATGTGGCCGCTCGCGACCGTGAAGATGTGCACCCTTTCGTCCCGTTCCGCTTTAGCCGCCTCATCTGTCGGAAACAGGTGCAGCAGCAGGGTCGTCAGCGGGGTACAATCAGCCCCCAGCCGTTTGCAGCACGCAAGCGCCTCACTGGCACCCGCGCGTGCTGCTTGCGTCGCGCGGCGAGTGCTCACACCCAAACACCCCGCGCTGTGTGCACTGCGAGGATGCGTGGCCATGCAGCGCAGCGGTGGAGTTCTGTGCCGGGAGGCGAGGCCAGGGGGCCGGTGGCGAGGTGCAGCATCGGGAAGGCTGCTGCGGCGCACCCTGCTTGCCGCCAAACAGCTTGCCCCATACCGACTTCCCGGAGCCTGTGTCCAGGACATCATCCGCCTCCCTGCCCGCCCGCTTGCGCACACGCAGCTGCACATGCCGCCCTGCACAGCAGACAGGAACACGTGATGAAGGCGGCCGTGTTGCAGGGGGCCCGCTCAATGTGTTGACCGAGGCGGATGACCCGGCACGGGGAGACAAGCTCATCGGCTGTCCAGGTGCCGCGACGTCGGGGTCCGCATGCTGGAGTCAGCTCGCGGTGCGGCCCCGGGCAGGTACGGCGGCAGGACGCGCTCAGCGGCCCCAGCTGCACTGCAGGGCGAGCCAGGATGCGGCGTCTGAAGGCTCCAGATTGGCGCACCCTGCAGGCTGTCGAGCAGGGCGGGCGTGGAGACGCCGTCCTGCGCCTCCAGCGCCCTTCCGTCCGGCGTGACATAGTACAGCTCCTGCGAGCGCCCTGTGGCAGCACAGCACAGCGAGCTGAGCCGCGACGCTGCGGCTGCTGATCCAGCCTGCACGCGCTGTTGCACAATGCGGCGCAGGCGCCGCCGCGGAAACCGTCGGGCGGCGGTGGCGGCTGCCGGGCAGCTCACTGCGCGCCCACGAGCAAGGTGGCCGAAACATGCACGTACTCAAATGTGCACAGGCAAGTATCGTATTGTATTGTTGATACTTGCAGGAGAATCAGAACGTCGTCGTTGCCGGCCTTGTGCCGCGCAGCACCTGGCGCCAGGTGGAGGGACCAGGCGCCGGGCCCGGCCTGCAGCTGGAAGTAGCCCAGGTTGGACATGACCAGCGTGTCCCGCAGGTGCACCTGCCGCCCGCGGCCCAGCCACAGCTGCACCCCGCGAGGCGTCATCTGCGCCACAGCGGCACGGGCGGGTCAGGGGTGAGGGCGCTGGGGGCAGCAAACTCCGTCAGCCTGCTGTTGTGCAGGAGGCAGCAGGCAGGACGCCTCGAGGATGGTTTTTGAGCAATCTGTCGCGCAAGTGCGAAGCATGTCGCGAGTGATGCTGCAACGCAGGGTTGAACTACAGCACAAAGATTTGTGGCAGCGCAGTCCACAACGTTTCCTACCACACTTGGGACAGCAACACGCCCCAGCAGTTTGTATAGAGGATGAATGAAGAGATCTGGACTCTCCATGTGATGCACACCTGCTCGCGAGTGCGGGCGCCAGGGTCGATGCACTGCCCCGTCAGCAGCAGAGCCTCCAGCTGGAAGCGGGCGTGCAGCGCGGGGCGGCCGCCGGGCGTCGGCGGCAGCTCAGCCAGCTTCAGGTTGTCTAGGTCCGCCTGGCAAATGGGGGCCAGTTTGCGTTTCTAATTGAAACAGAATGCGCATTGTGGGGTTGGGATTGGGACCTGAGACAGCGCCGGCAGCTCCGCCAGCTGCAGGTTGTCACAGGTGCGCCTGCGCATTCAGGCAGTTGAGTCTGGGGTTCGGGAGCTGGGATGAGAACATCCGTCAGCTTCGGGTCGTCCACGTCAGCCTGCGGGACGTAGACGTTCTGAAACCAAGATTTCTGGGGACGAGAGGCGACTCCTGGCCGTTTACTTAGACTCTACAACCGATGCTCGCACCTTTGATGCAGCCAGCCAGCCTGCTGCCGTAGCATCCCAGCTGCCAAGTTGCAGCTGCCGAGTGCGCGGCAGCAGCATGCAGCTGCCCCATGACAGGCACGGGTGCAGAAGAAAGAATACAGGAGAAGAAAGGAGATGTGCGCACCTGGGCCTCAATTGCCTCCACCAACCATGCCTCCGGCACGTCCATGTTGAGCGTCAGTACTTGGCGCCCCGGCAGCGACACAAAGCTCGCCTGCGGAGGCAGGGGCGCCTCCGTCGCGTTGCCTGCACCACGGCGACGCAGTTTATCAGTGTATGGCTCATGCCGACAAGGTACCCTGTGCAGGTGCTGCTGAGCTGCTGCGCGCCCAAACCGCCAAGATCTTGGGCTTTCGAACTTCGGGTGTCTTCGCTCTGCACGACGTAGTGCTTCACCGTCTGTACAACACTGCGTCAAAGGCAGGCGGTGGACAAGGTTTCGGGACCGTGGCGTCCAACCCAGCAGTCAGGGCAGGCGCGCACCGGTGCCGTCGAACTCGGGCAGCGCGTAGCGGTAGTAGGAGGCCAGCGGCAGGTCGGACAGTTCTGGTGCTGGATGCATGATGAGCTGCACGCCCATCCCCGTGTGCCGCCGCAACCACTCCAGCAGCGGCCCCAGCTTTTGCGCAGCCTGCAACGATTCGAACCGAGAGTTCGTCGTTGATGACAACACAGTATTTACTGTAAGAAAACAAAGTCAAATAGGACCCTGCTTCTGAGTCCCACGACATCCCTCCTTTGGGAAATAGCCAGCCCAAAGAGGTTGAGCTGACAACATATAGTGCTGGACCGGCACCAAAGCCACAGCCCCGCTGTCGTGCCGAGGTGAGACTGTGCACCTTGAGGGGCACCGCCCGACAGAGTGGCATGTCACATTCGTGCCCCTTGCACTCCTTCGGAAAGTTATCGTTGCACACGAGTTGTGGGGTTGTCCGCACCTTGGACAGCGGGTTGAGCAGCACGCGGGCGGTCAGCACGGAGGGCGTGCCGCCTGTCTCCAGCGGCGGCAGCGTCACGCCGGCGTGCGCCGTCCGCAGCTGGTCCAGCGCCGCTGCCAGGCGCGCGGACCTCGGGTCCACCTGCGGAATGCGCAGCGGCGTGCGCCAGTCAGTCGTGCCATTATGCATCAGTCGTGTGTCGGGTTAGGCGGCTCCTGAGACTCTGCAACATGCGGAGGTGTGCCTCCGACACCAGGCGCAATCGGACGGTTGCGTCCTGACGCGACATGTTGCCGTCAGTAGCTCAGCGGCAGCCAAAGCTGACTAACAGGGTCGGGGGTCTTGCACCACCATGGACGAAAACGACCCACCTTGCCGCCGTGCGCAGACAGGATGGATGAGGCCATGGCCACTACGTCGCTCAGCTGCTCGCTCGTCGGCGGCTCTGCCTCCTCGCCCTCCTCCCCGGTCGCGCCTAAATGTCAGGTCTCACAAGATGTGGGCGGCACACATGAAGCAGCGCATTCCAGTGTTCGTTGGCTGCTTGCAGAAGGGCGGCCACCTGGCGTGCTACATGATGTGCGCAGCATTCCAGAATGGCGTGTGCCAGAATGGCATGTCATTGGCTGCTTTGCCCTTCGGCAGGGCTGTCTACACCTGGCACACTGCTCCCGAGCCATGGCGGTTTCCATGGTGCAGCCAGCCCTGCCGGAAGGTGCAGCTACAGACTCGTGCCCCAAGGCCCAGCCACGAGGCAGAATCTCAAGTCTGCAAGTGCTCGCCTGGCAGGTCGATGCGCCCGGCGTCCAGGGCGGCCAGCACTATGTCTGTGGCGCCGCCCGCCATCTGCCCCTTGACTGCGTGCGCCTGCAGTTTGGGAGGCGCCAGCTCCTTGAGCAATCGTTACCTCGAGGAACCGATCCTGGCACACCTCAGACCTCCACTCCTGCTCGCAGCAAGATCCGCCACCAGGTGGCAATGCACAGCTGCAGTGCTGGTCATTCCTGGTGACTAATCCGTGTGAACGGTGCTTCAAAGGAGTCAGCAGTGCTGCTAGGCTTTCCATCTGGCATTTACCTGGAGCAGTGCAAAATCGCCGGCAACAAGGGCGCCATTGTCCGCGCCGGCTGGCGCCTCGGCCGGCACAACGCGGCCATTGGTCACCACGGCAGCGGCGCCTGGCGCCAGGCTGAGCGCCTCCCTGCCGACCAGACAACCGCGGGTCAGATCTTGCAGCAGTATGCGGGCCTACGACATGATACGACAAAGGCTGGACTGTATTGCTGCAACAGGCTGCACAGCAAGCATTCGCGAGGCTGCACAACACGCAACTGCTGGCCGCATGTACGATTGCATCCATATCCTATCACATCCATTTCAGAGACAAGAACACACCGCGCGATGCGGGCATGCTGCTGCAGGGTGGCCGTGGCCGCCGCGGCGCCGTCCGCCACCAGGCGCTCCAGGCCCTTGCGGTTCAGTCCCATCTCGCCCGCCAGGTCCAGCGCAGCGGCAAGCGCCTGCGCCGCCTCGGCGTCTGGCGCTTGCAGCGCTTGCAGCGCTTCCACCAGCTCCTCGCGCGTCAGCAGGGCCTCCAGGAACCCTGTAGCGCCGGCAGGGGTATAGCTTTGTCAGTCATGCATTCATCGTGCATCGCCTGCGAGGTGATTGATGCGAGGCAGTGACAATCTTGTGTTTGCTCAGAGGCATAAGTAAGGGCTTCGGAGCACCTGCGATTTTGGTGCGCCGGCTGGGCGCGGCGGCGGCGGCAAGCGCCAGCTGTTGCAGCACCGTCGGCGGCGCGGCCACGTCTGCGGGGTTGTGCAGAATTGCCACACGTGACTCGGCGGAATCGCCCGCCTGGCCGTCCGCAAAAGCCAAAGCCTCGGCGACCAAATCCCGGCCCGCCTGCAATGGTTTTTGGGAATTTCGTTCAAGCAGCTCATGGCACATATCGATCCTCCGTCCATGTGAATCAGTCTCTGTAACAGCCTCTGTAAAAATCATCCGGTTTGCGGTGCTTGAACAAGGGAGCAGACGCATGTCGCAACCTCGTCATTGGACCCTCGACAAGCTGCAAAGTTCCCAAAACTTGCGGAGAACCATGGGCACCTCTGTTGCGATGTCGGCGACAACCCAGTGCGTGGCGGCCTTGACGTCGTCCTGGCTGCCGGGCGCGTGCAGGTACGGCGGCTGGCCGCCCGGGCCGCCGTCCACCTTCGCCAGCAGCTCCGCCGTGAGCACCACCTGCCTCGCCGGCACAGCGTCTGCGGCGGCATTGGAGGCTCGTGTCAGGGCATGGTCCGTTCTCGAGACTGATGCAAGCAGGGTTTCTGCAGGCCTCACCCCACTCTCCTTCCCTCCACAGGAGCTGCGGTGGACAGAGGCTTCAGCATCACGCCTGGGCCTGGCCCGCAGGCCATGCTGCAGGACCAAAGCAGCTCACCGGGGCTGAGGCTGGGCAGGATGCGCGGGTTGTGACGCGGCAGCGCCCCCGCCAGGCCCAGCACAGCGTCCAGGAGCGGCGCATCGGACGCCTCCGCTGCTTCCAGCTTCCCGTAGTACACCCACTGCTGCACCTGGCGCGTCTCCTGCTGCAGGGCCGCGCCGGCCAGCTGGCGCCACAGGCCGACGCTGACGGGCGTGCCGGGCGGCATCGCCGCCACGACACCGTTGAGCACCAGCTGCGGGGATGGGGAGCCTGCGGCGGCGCCGAAGGAGTTTCAGGTTGAAAGCAGTCGTGTGCGAGTGCGTGGGGAGTCCAGCCCTGTCCGACGTGTGGGGCATTGATCGTGCAAAGGAAGCCTGACAAGTGGAAGACCACAAAGCATGACAGGCGGCGGCTGCTGGTGTCCGTCTGACTGCATGGTTTGTGCATGGCATGCTGCAGGACGGTGGGCCAAGGATCCTTCGCACCTGATAGGCCCGTGGCCCTGCCGAAATCCGCAGCCGCCAGCACGCCCTCCTGCAGCCCCTCTGCAAAGCCGGTGCCTGCGCATCGGCAGACATGCAATCCTTTGCAGATTTCAGCAGTATGCCTGTTGAAAATGGACCGGATCCGCTGACACCCCATGCCGCAGTGACAAAGCTCCCTTCACTGATGCAACCATGCTCTCAGTTTCTCTTCCTGGGTCACCTTGCTGCAGGTGTTGCAGGGCGGCGGCCGGTGACATTTCGAGCGCTTCCTCGAGCGCGGCGTCTATGTCGTCCCCGGAAAATAGCTGCCACACCTTCTGGAAGGCCGCCTCCACCTGTGCATCCACATGATGCCGGTTCCCAACTACCAAGGAGGTGCAGACAGTTGGATTATGCTTGCAGCACTGGGATCAAAACAGGTGGCATGGCGACAGTGTATGTGGCACAGCTTGGGCCGGCGAGCCCCACCACGATCAAGCACAGACGAACCCGCCCACGTTCAGGCAGTCCGAAGAGCTGGGAGCCCTGCCTGTTTGGTGGTCAGCTGCAGCGGCTGCACAGGTGCGGTGTCATCACCGCCGATGGCCAACCCTGCGAGGCGTCCCACCAGCACTTCGGGCGCGCGGCCGCCCAGGGCCTGCTGTACCGCCGCCAGCGCCGCGGCGGCCTGCGCCGAGGCGCTGCGCTCGCCCCAGGGCGCGTCTGCGTCTGCGTGCGGTAACGAGCAAGTCGGCAGGGTCCCGTATGCCTGTCCACCACATCGCGATTAGTGGAGCTCGTGCAGTGGAGCAGCTCTGTGAGCATCGAGGATGCTGCCAGTGTCCAGACACGATCGCTTTTACCGTAATCAGCTGCCAAGTATGGACAGACGCATGTGGGTTGATGCTTCAGGAATAGAAAGCGATTCTCCAAAGCCGCACCACCCATGCAGACAGCCCAAACATGCAGAAGGTCCGGATTGACCTGTCAGTAACTGCAGCACCTGACTCACTGCCAGGCAGCGCGGGCAGCAGGCCGACTCGGACGGAGTACTCGTCCTCGAGCATGTCTGCCAGCGCGGTCGCGGCCGCCAGGCCCTCGGCAGACGCCAGGTCGGCCACAACGATGAAGTTGAAGATATTTTTGGCGACCGCGTGCGTCTGCAATGGTACAAGGAAAGGTAAGCATGCGAGAAGCGACCGAGCAGACACTCTCCCCGCCAGCCGGATCTGTGCACATGTCCTTACTGATGGCTCTGTGTCGCAGCCCGCTGCGGCCACTGAGCTGTGAGGGGTGCCAGCACACAGCAGTCGTGTGTCTGCCTGGATTGATCAGATGCATCCTGAACCTCACGCGCCACGTGCACTGACTTGGCGTGCGAAGACCAGACGCGGCGGCGGACGCAGGGCGCCATGCCTGGGGCGCATTGCATTGAGTGGCACTGCAGCCGTGGACTCCCAAACTTTCAACAGTGGAGGAGCAATCCAGGCAGGGAGGGCCGACCCGGCCAGGGTACACCGGCTGCAGCAGGACCCGCAGCTCGTCCGGCCAGCGCGCGTAGCGGGAGTCGTTCTCCAGGTCGTTCAGCCAGGTGATCAGGCCCGCGCCGCCGCTGACGTTGACGCGGGGCTCCGCCTCGGCGGCCGCCGCTGCAGGGCCCCGCATCGCCAGCAGCTGTGTGATGTCGCCGCCGGCGAGCCGCGTCTCCTCCAGCCGCCCCACCAGTCCCGCCTGCGGCGCAGCTCGGTCCATGTCATGCTCACCGCTCTGTGCTGCTGTTCCGGGTAACGATGCCATGTGCACTGCATGCAGCGGTCCCCCTGAATGCATGGGGTGTCGAGCCGGGTGGCGTTCTGCCCGAGACAGGCGGGAGCAGCGTGGGCACGCATCGTCGATAGGACGTCCAGGCTTTCTGAGCATATTCCCCAGGGGCTCAGGGTTTCATGTAGGGTTTATATCGGGGGCACACCTCCTGGCGCACACAGTCCAGCAGGGAGAAAACGTCGACGTCCGCTACATCCACGAACTGGTCGTTCAGCAGCAAGTAGTTGGCCCCCACCTGCGGCGGCGATCAATCGCATTGCGGCGGCACTGCCATGTGTAAAGCAATGTGCAAATGCACAGTGGGCGCTGGTGCACCTGGGCCTGCGCAGCCGAGATGCCATGCATGGCGCCTTGGCGCCACGGCTAGGACCCAGATGTGTCGAGCGCCTGCGCCCGGCGCAGCACTTACGACAGCACGGAGACCATGCAATCGCGTTCGCTTACAAGCACGTCAAGCACGCCAAGCACTTCAAGCAGATCATCTGCACGTATGTCGAGCGCATGAGCATGCCAAACCGGAGGCCTCGTGGGGCGAATTGGGCGGGGCGTGTCCTGCAATGGCACACCTGCATGACGCGACGGTTCGCGGCCAGCTCCCGGCGCAGGTCGCCGCCCACGTCCAGGCGCGACAGTGGGCCCGCATGGCTGGGGAAGTTCTGCGCAAGCTCCGTCAGCAGGCGCAGCGGGTCGGCGGCCCCCAGCACCCGCTGCGCCGCCTGCAGCCCCAGATCCTTCAGATCCCACACCTGTGGGCAGGGTTTAGGCTTGCAAAGGTGCAGATCTCTGGGGTTTCAAGCCACCTGCGCCCGGCAATTTCGCCGCCGCCTGCAGCTCCAGGTCCTTCACATCCCACACCTGCGCAGGGTTGAGCGGGGCTGAGGGCCAAGCAGGTGCAGGGTTTGAGTCGGCCGCGCGCAGCGCACACTATGCCTCCAGCAGCACTTGATTAGACCCTGAGGACTAGTCCCAGGTCTTTGAGGTCCCACGCCTGCGCAGGGCTGAACCAAATTTGGAACTGTGAAAGTTCCAGGAGGGTTCAGCGCGTCCGGGGCTACAGCAGAGCAGGCTGAGGCTCACGAGCGCCTCCCAAGCATTGCCAATCTTCAGGAGCCGCCTGAGTAGATGGCAGCCATGCAAGCCCCACACGGGCACACAGCAGTGCGGGGCCGCGCCTTGAGCTTCTGCTCCTGGTTGGCGGACGCCAGCAGCGCGTCGCGGAAGGTCAGCAGCTCCTGCTTCAGCTCTGGTTTCCGCTCCGCCAGGCGCGAGAAGATGAAGCCCTCCACCTCCGCCTCGCCGCCGGACAGCGCCTCCGCCTCTGCATCCGCCGCTTCCTGCTTCGCCTGCAGACAGTTCCAGCCCCAGCTTTGCCATCAGTTTGTATTAGGTTTCTGGGGTCTGGTCACAGGCAGGCCCACCCGACAGCAACCCGGCCTCGGCAGCCCCTGCCTCCTGCTTCGTTTATGAACTACTTCACAGGCCGCAGCTGTCGCTTCAGCTGAGAGCCTGCAAGCTGCAGGCAGGGCGAGGCTCTGTCGACTGGCGTCCAGCCAGTCTGCCTGGTCCGACGAGTGCCGCAGGCCATGACTGCCAGCGGACGCTTGGGTGGGACGTGCAGCTGAGGAGCACGGCGCCCGAACTGGCATCCGAGATGTGATGGCCAGAAACTCAATTGCTCACCTTCGAATCGTCAAGCGCCGAGTACTCCATGTTCTTGATGGCCATCTCCACGCCGAAGCCGGGTAGCTGCAACGGGCCGCCGGCGCCGTAAAAGGCGCAGCTATCCACCGTTGCGCCCAGCGCTCTGCACTGCTCGCGCAGCATCGGCCGATACACATACTTCACACGGCCTGTCCCTGCAAAAGACAGGCGTTGAAATGAGATGAAGTGGAAGCGTAACAAAATTACGGCAGCGACCATCTGGTCGCCATGTCCAACGTGGCTGACATATGCAGCGATGACGACCTGCAGTACTGAGGCAGCCTGCAGGCTGGGGGCTTAATCATTGAACACGATGGGCACTGACGAGCAGCGTTCTCTCACAGCAGTTGTGAGGCTCATACCTGGCGTGTTGACGGCGGCGACCAGCTTGGCGTGCAGCGCCGCGAAGCACTGCGTGCCAACGGCGCCGTACAGTATGGCGACTGTTTCCGCCTCATCTCCTTTCTGCGCCACTGCGCCGCCGCCGCTGGCAGGAAACACGTGATCGACGTCGAACAGCTGCGGTGCGGTGCCGTTTGCCGCGGGCTGTGCCGCAGCCAGCAGCTCGTCCAGCTCAGCGGCGGTGGCCGCTGCCCGCCCATTGACATCAACCCAGCAGCACGCCTGCGATTTGAGGCTGTTGAGCGCTGGCACAGTGGCGCATACATGAACAGTCTCTGCCGTTTCAAGGCTGCAAGCACATGGGCGCTGGGCAGCTCTGAACTGGACCAGCTGTCATGCAAGGTGTCTGGCCAAGGTGCACCGCTTGAGTGTGCATTGTACCTTGATTCACAGCAAACAGCATGCACGTTTCGGCGGGCAGTCACGGCCCGGCTGCTGACCTGCTGCGGCGGCGAGCTGTCAGCGGCCAGGGTGCTGAACACCTCAAGGCGCGGGGAGTACTTGCGACTGGCCAGCACCACCGGCAGCAGGCGCGCCAGGGCTGGCGACGTGTGCAGTGCTGCGGCCGCCAGCACCTGCCCCCAGCAGTCCTCCTGCTGCGCCTCTGTTGAGCCGTCGCTGCCGCCGCGGCCGGCCCACGCCTCCACAAACGCCCAGAACTGTGGCGAGCCCTCATCTGCCTGCACCGGTGGCCGAGCGTTCTTGGATGGCAACTGTATTCCGAGGCATTTTATTCCTCAAAGGCTGCCATTTATTCAAATACTGCAATGATATCGTTCAGATTCCTACCAGACACTCTGCGGCCTCCAGCAGCGCAGGCGTGCTGCCCCACTTGGCCGTCAGCGCCACGCTGGCGCCTCTGCCCGACTGCCTCGCTGAGGCAGCTGCAGCGCTGCATGTTGCAGCTCCGCAGCACATCACCAGGAGCAGGTAAGCTGCATTCCTGTTCCGGACTCCCGACATCCTGACGTCAAGATGGGCCGTCACACAATTATGACGCGCAGATTGTGTGACATCTGCTGTGACACACTTGGAGTGTTTTGCACCAAACTTTGCATTTGCGCAATTCTCATGCACCGCAAAAGTATCCGAGATTGAATCACGAACGTGACGCCAACTTCCGGACACGGTGCTTGCGTGCGCTCATGTGCTTTACAACCCAGCGCTTTGTATGTCTGTTGTGCAAGTGATCGATGCTGTGGCCGAATAGGTGCACAATTTTCTCGGACATGCTGCATTGGCCAAGGGATATGATGTTTCATTAGGACCTTCCTGCATCCTGCCGCCGGTTCTGCCGCCAAGCTGACTCATCGCCGGCGCGATCGACCGCACTCATCTGCAAATGCGTAATCTGCTCCTGTTTTCTGAACAGGCAATTCTCATCTTCGCTCCCTGAGTTTGCCCCTGCTCGTTGTGGCGAGATTGTGTTTCGAGGGGCACCATCGCTTGGGGCGGGTTTGACGTGGTTCAAGAGGCTTATTACAGAGTCGCAACGACGCGCAGCCTCAGAGTCGCGATCCAACTTCAGAGCGGTGTAATTTGAGGCCGTAACCACTTGACTGCTGTAAGAAAGCCGCACTCTCATTCAAGTGAAATCGCTAAACCACATACTTAGCATCAGTGCAGGGCACATGATGCGTTGTCGGTGTGGTGGCCAATCCAAGGCGGAGTTGCACACTCGCCAGGCTACAGCCGGTTCGAAGGCAGCGCTGCGCTGCTTCACGGTGCCTCTGCGACCGGCCAGCCCAGCTGCCCATGGCTGCCGCACCAGGTGCAACTGCTGCGCATGATGTGCGGTGGAGACACGCAACCACAACCAGGTCTGATAGTCATCTGCAAACACTACGAAACCACTTCTGTGCATTCAGGGGATCCGCAGGCTTGAGGCCGCGTCAACCATCTGCGGTATGCCCCGCCGCGGGTGTTAATGGCAGCAGCCATGCGGCGGCGCCAGTGCAAGAGCCGGTTGACCAGCCGCTGGCAGCGGGCGAATGTCGCCACGTTCTATCTGTCTTCGTGGCGGATGAAGCGGGCCTGATCAATCAAGTCTCCCGGGTCTTCACAGAAGCTGGTGCGGTGAACCGCTGTGTGCACGCTGCACTATCCTCAGGACGGCAAGCCACTGTATCTCGTGCCTGCATCTCCAACTCCTGCGGGCAGACGTCTCACAGAAGCTGGTGCAGCGGTGTTCGCTGCGTTGCACGCTGCACTTTCCTTGGGACACACTGTCTCGTGTCTGCATCTCACACTCCTGCGGGCAAACGTCACACCAACCGGCTGCGTCCCGTTTAGGCAAGAACATCGAGAGCTTGGCGGTGGGCTTGAATGTGGACACGGCTCTGTTCACGATCACAATTGCGGGCACGGCGGACGAGGCCAGCCACCTGCTGCAGGAGGTCAGCCAGCTCGAAAAGGTGGGTGCGTGCTCGGCAGTGACACCCACATCATGATGTGCCAACCTTCTAAGTGAGTACCGCACTCGACCATCCGCATCACCATGCGACGACCTGCTCCATCGGTGCACAGCGACGGGCGCGTGCCGCGGCGTTTGCTGGTGCCATGCATTCCACCAGTGTGGCCGTGCATCCGACGCAGGTGCTGCATGTTGCGGACCTGACGGCCGACGACATGCCTGGCATGTGTCTTGCAGGTGCTGTATGTTGAGGACCTGACGGCGGAGAACCGCGTGGAGCGGGAGCTGGTGCTCATCAAAGTGCGCGCGCCGCCGGGCGAGGCGCGCACGCAGATCAGGGAGCTTGCGCAGATCTTCAGGGCGCGCATCCTCGACGCCTCAGGTATGCGACTTTCAGCATGGCCGCCTCTGCCGCGGTCATCTGTGCTCAGAGCTAGGTGAGGTGGTCCATCAGGCTGCGCCGTACACTCACAGTCGAGACATCCACGAAAAATTCCTGTGATTGACACATCTGTGCGCGCAGAGAGCGTCATGACGATGGCGGTCACCGGCGACGCCGGCAAGACCCTGGTGTTACAGTCCAACCTGCAGCGCTTCGGCATTGTGCAGCTGGCCCGCACGGGCAGCGTGTCCCTCAAGCGCGGCGGCCGCCTCCTCGATGTCACCTCCAGCCTGCGCAGCTTTGACGAGGCTGATGGCGGCTTTGGCATCGGCGGCGGCGGCAGCGGCGGCCCGGAACTGTCACATGAGGCGCTGTTGGCACTTGCTGAGCAGCAGAGCCCCTCCACCGAGCTGTGGGAGGCCAAACAGGTAATAAAGGGCTCGTTAAACTTACCAGGGGGGTGATAGCTCGCAGCCGAGCAGGTCTCGGTGTACAGTGCAACTGTGGCGGTGTCATGACATTGCATGAGGAGAACATGCGAGCTGTGGTAGCGGTGCCTGTCCAAGGCTCTCTTACTGGGACTCTACGGTGTTGGCGCAGTTGATCTCAGAGGACGGCACGGCGCTGGGTGTGCTGGATGACTCGTACACCCTGTCCATCGAGGTACGGCAGCTGATCCTGTGCAACTTTGGATTGGAATGATCGGACTGAGTCCTGAGCAGCATCAGCTGTGCATTTCAGCACTCATGCCAGCGCACCATTTTGAAAGGTGTCTGCCGCTCAGGAGCCGCTTGTTCCGCACCTCCTCTCAGGTCAGCAACCGGGCAGGCAGCCTGCTGGACATCACTGGCGCATTCGCGCAGCGGGGCATCAACGTGCAGAGCCTGGCGGCCGGCTCCAGCGAGCAGCCTGGGCATCACCGCATCACCGTCGTCATCCCGCGCGACGAGGAGGGCCTCCCCGACCTCGTGCAGCAGGTGTGTTTAAACGAGACTGACAAGGCTCATGTATCTCGATTGAGCTAGGGGTTTCCCGGTGCAGATCTGAGAACGCTGTACGAGACTGAGGCTGCCAGCCGCCCACCTTCAGTCATATAGCTGAGTCATCTTCGCTGACTCCTGCGGTGGTGGTACAGCTCGCGGTCAAGCGAGGGTGAGAGTTGATCTGATGCGGTGCCGCAGATCGAGGAACTGGACATCGTGCACAGTGTCAAAGACTTGACGGATGCCCCCTTTGTGGCGCGGGAGCTCATGATCGTCAAGGTGAGCATGCAGTCGTGGACACTGAACAGCGGGAGCACATTAGGTGTTGGCATGCTTAACATGCTCTGGCATGTAATCGCGCGTTCAAATGACAGTGATGAGAGGCGGCCCAATTGCTGTTTGCTTCATGCAGGTGCGGTGCCAGCCCGGCCAGAGGGGCGACATCAAGGAGATTGCGGGTGAGCTATTCCTGCAGCACAGGACGCGTGGTCGCTGGTGACTGTGAGGCATCCATCCATGGCACTCAACCAGTCTGGCCATCTTCCGCAGAAATCTTCCATGGCAAAGTCATCGACCTGTCCGGCCAGACGATCACGCTGGAGCTGCAGGGCAAGGAGGTGGGCATTGATGAAAGAATATCTAATATCAGTTGACGGTCCATCTTTTTCATGGGCTCCGCGCTACCCTTCTGCGTGCCTGACATGACCTGCCGATGCAGCACCGCCGATGTGTCTGCATCCTGTCAAACGCAGGGGAAGATGATAGCGGCGCAGGGTCTTTTGAAACAGTACGGCATTTTGGAGGTGGCGCGCACGGGGCGCGTCGCCATGTCACGGGACAGCGGCATCAACACGCGGTTCCTGAACGCAAGGAGGACAGGGCAGGTCATGGTGTGAGGGGTCATGCTGCGCGTGATATGGCACCCTGGAGTGTAATTTCGCAGCCACCCGGCAGTCTTCTGGTCCACCCCCAGAGTTTCAGTTTGCTGCTCGGACTGATTAATCCACACTTCGCAAACGGGTCTAGGGTTTGTCTGTTAGAAGCTCAGAAAGTCGCAGCATATCTGCTGGCGAAACACACTGCAGCTGCTTCTTGAGGCAATTTCGTGGGAATGTGCCAAGTTGACTTCGCCCAGCGCTCTTCTGCTGACTACTCTGCAGGATGTTGTTGAATCATATCTAGGAGCGTTAAACCAATTTCACATCCTAAAGTAGCCGGGTGGCGGACTTTACTGAATCCGATTTGGCTCGCTGCCACAGGCCGACCTGTGACGCCACTTTCGAGCGTGTAACTGACAGCTGATTAGCTGATTGATAGCGAGTTCTGCAGCGAAATTGCAGCTTGAGCCACCGTCCTCCTGTTGCCAGCAGCCGCTTGCGCGTGCCTCGTCAGCGCGGCCGCTTCGCCGCTGGCCTGGAGGTTCGCGCCGACAGCGCAATCTTCAGCACTTCAGCTGGCCTGATCACATCAGACTGCGAGCGCCATGGACGAGGATGATGGCATCAGAATGTCTCAGGTGCTATGCAAGAGCAAGCTCTGGTGCCTCCTGCGTCGCACGACGATGCCTGCTGCATGGCTGACAGCCAGCATCAGCTGCTGAGAACAAGCGCCGTTCATGCATGCAGCAAGTGCACACCGCGCCGAACGATCTGCGGCGGCATCTGGACAGCGGCGGCTCAGGCCGTGGCAGCACTTTGGATAGCAGGCTGCGACTGGATCCGCTGCCAGCTCGCCTTGACAAGGGCTACTACTTCAATGTGAGGCCTTCTCTCGTCATCAGCCATGCATGCGTTGCTGCGCTCCATCCACTATGCATGCAGAACCCATGATGCAGCAATTGGTGCCTTTCTGCCCAGTTGGCTCACGTGCCGCAAGCAGATGCAGCTGTGCAGCCCAACGCTGCCGGTGATGCTCCTGCGCAGCCAATGATCCTAAACCTCGAACAACGCAGGACGCGGTCCACGGGCTCATGCGGCTGGAAGGCATCAGCACGCTGATCATCGACACGCCACAGTTCCAGCGCCTGCGCGAGCTGAAGCAGCTCGGACTCACATACTATGTGTTCCCGTCGGCGTCCCATAATCGCTTCGAGCACAGTCTAGGCGTCGCCTACAAGGCGCACGAGGTATGAGGGATCCTCATCGTTATTCGTTTCTTCAATTCTGAATGGACCCAGCGCCGCCCTGAGCGCTGTCACCCACTGGTGTGCATGCTCAGCGGTTGTCACGCGAGTGCTGTCAGCTGGGCTGCATGCTGTGAGGGAGCAGGGCTGGGTGGTCATGATAGAGCACATGCAAGAGTGAATGCCAGCAGCACATGCGCCTCCTCTGTCTGAGATTGCACCTGCGGTGCAGCCCAAATGCCAGAGTTGCAGCAACAGGTTGAGCTAGCAAGTGGAGTGCATGGTGGTGTGTGCCTGAGTTGGAGTATGCTTGCCCCAGGCAGCGTACCAGATCTGGCGGTCGCAGGGGCCGCTGCTGGGCGTGCAGAAAGCCGATGTGGAGACGGTGCAGATCGCAGGTTAGTTTTTGCATGATGACATGCTGCTGCAGCTCACGGTACATGACATGCTCTCAAGCCAGGCTCGTCTCCTTCACGTGTCAACCTGACTGCCGCATCAAGCACATCGAACAAGAGGCAGAGCGTCGATTACTTTATGCAGGCCTATGCCACGACTTGGGCCATGGTCCTTTTTCGCACGTCTTCGACAGCGAATTTCTGAAGCGCAAAGGCATCACCGACTGGTGAGAAGTCCTGCTACTGCACATCCACAGCATCGTGTGATGGCTTCACCTCGGCTGCGGCGCAGAGACACTTCCTGTTTCCTGTCGTCCGCTCGAATGTACAGTCCATGATGGTGCAATCCAAAATGCAAATTCCGCATGGCAGGTCGCACGAGGAGATGTCGACACTGATTCTGGACGACATCGTGGCGGAGCTACACACAAAGTACGGCGAGGAGGCAGAACACATCCTGCCAGCGGCGCGCGTGAGTCGCAGCATGCCCTGCGGCTCATCCTCACTGGCCTCAGCAATGCTCTCGAGTCAGCCGGCCCAGGCAGTCGCTGGGCGCCCTTATACCTATGCTGCCATTTTGCTGTTGCCATCTACTGCTGACTGCGACCAAATGATTGATGATCTGCGCGGGCCGCAGGTGAAGGACGTAAAGAACCTCATACTGTCGGCGCACATACCCTCTCTGCGGGCTGCCAGCGACAAGAAGTTTCTGTTCGACATTGTCGCCAACGGCATCAACGGCATCGATGTCGACAAGTGCGCCGTCGGCTCCTCTTCCAGGGCTCTCCCCTTGCAGACCCGCATGCACAGCTGCTGGTCTCCTGCGCCAAATGTTGGCGCCTCTTGAAAGCCTCCTGATTGTCTACCTGCTGCAAGAGTACGCCTCCAATAGCTGTGGCACATCAGCGGCAGCAGGCTGATGCAGGCCGCCCTGCTGGACAGCGCAGATTTGACTACCTGGCACGGGACGCGCTGCATTGCGGCGTCAAAACCAGCTGCGACTTTGACAGGATCATGCGCTTCTCAAAGGTGAGTCGGCTTGAGAATCATCGACATGATTCGAAGCGCCTCGCCCAGGGTTTCGCTCAGCCTGACACTCAGCAGCCTGCTCAGCTGGGCAGCCTTTGGCAAAGCTGGGCTGCGCTTCTATGTGCTGTGGGACTGAGCGGACAGCTTTAACACCGGTCATTGCTGCAGGTTATCGATGACGAGATCTGCTTCAAGGCGTCGGTGCACTCCAACATTTACGAGCTGTACCACTGCCGCGCTCAGATGCACTCCAACATCTACAACCACAGGCGCGGCTTACATCATACACCTGCTTCAGTGCAGCTGCTTCACTGCACCTCATGCCGGGACCGCTGGTCGTGTCCATGCACTGTCCAGGCTCGACTTCTGCAGCTTGCCGGCAGCGTGCACTCTGGCTTGCAAATGCAGCTGCACTGAATGTAGTCGACACACGAACAGGCTGTTGGGCTGCATGGCCAGCTGCCACAGCGCTTGGCCAGCAACCCATGGGAAACACTCTAACGCCCCTACATCCCTGCCACCGTGTAGGAAGGCAAAGGGCATCGAGCACATGATAGTCGACGCGCTGCTGGAGGCGGACAAGGCGCTGCACTTCAGCGACCGCATCCGGAACGCTGCTGACTTCGTGACACTCGATGACAGCATCCTCAAGGGCATCGAGAACTTCCATTTGTACAACCCAGGGTGGGTGTCGGTGCGGTACTGCACGTTGCGTTGTGCGCAGGCAGCGCCATGCAGCTTCTGCAAGACGATGCAGGCGGGTGCAAGTGTAAGCATTTTCCCGCATCCACCGTGCTGCAGCTGGCCAGCACCTGTGGCGATGGGATTGCTCGCCGAAGTCGCCAGGGCACGTTCTAGAGAGACACGCCTACCTGATTGAAGGGGAACCCACACACAATGCCCTAGAACTGAGCGCCCGACTGCCCCAACGCGATGCAGGTACTGCGATGTGAATGAGGGTGCGGTGCGGCGGGCGCAGGCCATCATCGGGCGGCTGCGGCGGCGTGACCTGTACCGCTACGTGCAGGCAAGTGTGCATGGAGAGGCCAGGCTCCGCCATGTGGCTCGGCTGCGTCGGCGAGGGGAAGGGGTGACGGCGACCAGGGTGACAGTCAGCAGTGCTGCCAGCGTGGTATCGCCGAGGCCGCCGCCTGGACGGGGCTTAGTGAGGCAGGTCCGTCAGGGTGGTAACCGCCAGGATCTTCATTCTGTAAACCCTACATGCAGGAGGTCACCATCCCACCAGAGCGGCTGGAGCGCGACCAGTGGAAACTGCCCAAGGCCCAGGGTGCGCTGGCTGCCGCAAAGCCTGGGAAACTCCGATGAATCGCACATGCCGCCCTGTTTTCAGTGACCCCAACCTTGCTGCGGCCGGCTGCTGTGCTGCGGCATGCTGACGTAGAAGGCGGGACCCAGTCTCTGCGGACCCGCGCCGTCGACCGCTGCCCGAGCCAAGTTGCGACCAGAGGCTGGGGAGTGTGCTGCGGAGCATTTCTGTCACACGTGGTTGCGCCTGGGCACGCACCCTGGTATCTCGTCTTGTGGGGACGACATCGGTCAGCGCTGCAAGTGACCACCTGGCCGTGCAATGCTCTAATATGGAAGCACCCCCGAGACTGTATACCCGCTGCCCGCAGACATCCTGGGGCACTACTCGGGTCCGGTGCGGCTGCGGGAGGAGGACATCATCCTGACGGAGAAGAAGGTCAACTTCTCCATGGGCGCCGACAACCCCATGGACAAGGCGCGCCGGCAATTTTAGAAATGTTGCTGGCAACATGTGAATGTTCATTGCCTGTGTGTGTGTGTGGGTGCCGACAGCCCCATGGGCAAGGCATGTCTGTTGGCCCCAGGACTGCAGCTCAGCAGAGGCGCTGCGATTATGTTGCGTCCGTGTATGCTGTCCCTGTCGCAACCGGCTGTTGCCCTGGAGTCTTATTGGAAGGGTGCAGGGGAAGCCTGTCAGCTGCCGCACCAGGGTTGACGGTGCCTGTGGTGTGCGCCAACCCTGCCTGCCCCTCTCTCCTGCAGGTGCACTTCTTCAAGGACTTCGACAGCGAGGAGAAGTTCCGCATCACCGGGCGGGACGAAAACTCCATGCTGCCCAGCCACTTTCAGGTGCGCCGCCCCGCCGCTGCTGCAACTCCTCTGTGAATTTAAACTCGGTGAGAGATGCGCCGCGCCCACTTGCGCTGTCGCGGATGTCTGTCAGACCTGTAGTGGTCGACAGCCGAGCTTGCTGGACGCTGTCTAACAAAGCAGCGTTCCCTGTTCACCGCTGGGCCGGCAGGCTTCCTGATCGTGTCCCCGTTCGACTGTGTGCTCAAGGCATTGTGTCTTAGCGCCTCAACTGTGTGCAGGACAAGAAGCTGCGTATCTACAGTCGGAACAGCAACGAGAAGTACACAGCGGCGGTCAATGACGCATTTGAGCGCTGGACGCAACAGCACTTCAGCGGCCAGGTCAAGCCATGCTCGCCGTTCAAGGGGCTGCACTCCAAGAAGCGCAAGCTGAGCCAGGACAGCTCCGACAGCAGGGTGCTGAGCTACCCTGCGACGCAGTAGGGCGGAGGGGGCGGTTTCATGCGCAGCCGCCGGCCCGGATGCAGTGCGCGATGGGCGGCGGGATGCAGTAGGGAAACAATCGGGGTTCGTTCTGAACAAGGTCCATCTATTGGAGAGCTGTGACGGGCTCACTCAGTATGCATTCAGAGCGACCCTACTCCAGAGCTTGAGGTTCAAACGTAGCGCGCTCCATTCAGAACTCTGAAGGGTGATCTTGTGCAATAACTGGAGCTGTCTGGGAGCAACATGACATAAAACATGATGAGGTCTTCGGTCGAGATGCACCTTGATCTACGAACAAGCCTCAACGATCGGTTACAGGGGCAAGTGAGCACACTACTTATATCCGTGTAGTATCACACTGTATCTCTTGGCTTTGAGGCCAAGGATCATCCACTGCCCGCAGGCAGGTCTCCGCCACAGTCTGAGCCACGAGGCATTTGGCCCAGGCAAGTCTACCAGACGTCCGAGTCCTCGTCCTGGATCTCGAGCACGCCCGCCAGGAACTGCAGAATCATGAAGCCGAACAGCGGCGTCTGCGTAGACAGGCACAAGCGTACGATTAGCCGTGACAGACGCAGCACTGGTCAGCATGCGCATGGTTCCAGGTTCCAGTTGTGAGGAATCCCAATCCAAATTGTGCTGGACAGTCTGCCTCTGACAAGGTGCATCATAGCGGGCCACAGAGAGGAGCGACAAAATGACAACACAGGAGTTGGGGTGGGGAGCGAGACTCACGAAGTCGATGGTGCCAAGGAGCGGCGGCACCAGCCCCCGGAACAGGTTGAGGTATGGGTCTGTCACCTGCACCCGGGCAGCAGCACGCTTGAACAAGCACATCAGGGCATGGACATGCGAGAAGAATGGCACAAGCCGTCGCCGGACGCCTGTAAACCTCAGACGGGCAAGGCAGCGGGGATTTGCTGCAGCTAGGGCACCTGTATAAAGAACACTCGCACACGCACACACAATCCACAGGACTTCTGCGCAGAACCCTGTGCCCTGGGTGCAACCGAGGGTTTCGCGGGGACCGCCATTGCTCACCTGGCGCAGCGCGAGCCACGGCTGGTCCTCCCAGTTGAAGGCGGGGAACCAGGACAGCAGCACCCGCATGAACAGCAGCAGCAGGTACAGCTTGATGAAGCTGGACACCGCGCGCGTGATGAGCAGCAGCGTGTGCAGCGAGCTGTTGGAGATGGCCGCAAACGGCGCCACCAGCATGAGTGTGCGCATCGAGCGGACGCTGCCCTTGATCTGCGCGTTGACCGCCTGCGGGCGCGCGCAAGGACGATGGGTGGGGGGACGACTTAGGGAGGGTCGCAGTGGGAGGGGCCGAGCTGAGTACAAGAAGGGCGCCTCCGCTTCCCCTCCCGCGCATCTTTCCCTGCCGACAGCTTCCCCTGCTGAGAGTTGTGGCGCACCGTCCAGTCTGGCACCCCCCAGCAGTGCTGCGAAGCTCTGCAGCTCCTGCATGATTGTACTGCCTGTGGCGACCAGACACTCGACATCATACAGGCAGACCTCTTACCGCTGCATCGAACTCCTTGCCCCCAGCGGCAGCCGCCGCAAACTTGGCCACCGCCGCCCGCCACACCGACGCAGCCAGCGCAGCGGCTCGTGCCAGCAGCTGCACTGGACCCCACGCCGGCTGCACCGGCTCAAAGTTGGGGGCTGCTGCTGCGGACGCTGCCACTGCCACAGGCTGGGTGCGCGGCGCGCAGCAGCTCCCGCCTCCGCGCCGCCGCAGCATTGGCGTTGCATGCCTGCCGACGCTGCACAGCCCGCAGGGCGCTGACGTGTGTGCCACTACTGGTACAACGGACCGAGTGCCTACACCAAGTGAAGCCTCTGGTTCAAGACGCGAATCTGGTAATGGGCCATGATGTGGTCTGCGAGTTAGCGCGCCCAAGCAGTGTTGAGTATGGTCATCTGCATGCAGGGGCAGGCCGAGCGGAATCTGGGTGTAAACCACATCTATGATGCAGGCTCGTGATTTGCGCACCAATTTTGATTCCATTGACGATCTGCGGCCTGCAGGACAGCAGGCCCAGCGCCATGCCTACTGGATGAATGCCCCACGCAAGCTGATCGAGACGCTGCCTCCGCCTCGCCGGCCAGCGCCTGTGCGATACTTCGAGCACGGCTGTGTCACCAACAACGTTCCGCAACGCAAACAGGCAATGCAGCGGCTTTCCGAGAGCAATCGCCGACACATCCCTGTCGTTATCCACCCCTGGGCAGTTTCCAGCTTGCCAGCCGAGCAGCGAGCATCCTGGCGCAGTTCGTAGTCTGAGTCCATATATCTCCTGAGTTTCACAACATCTTGGCTGGCGGTGCCAAGGGGATCACGACATCAACTTTGGCGAGTCTGCCCGAAGGCACACATCACTTCCGTTTTCGCGAGCTCGACCTGGGTGCAGCAGCGATGCTGCAGTCGCGACCGCAAACACTAGCTCGGACCTGCACCGTGTTGTGTCATTGAGCCATTGCGGCAGTCATCTTGAGATCACAGTCTCAGACTGAGCACCCGTGTAGCAAGCAAAGGGAGCAGCATGGTGAAAAAGCAGCCGATCGAGAGGACGCTCGCAGATGGCAAGTTCAAGGTCGGAGACCTGGTCTGGGCCAGCGTCAAGGGGTATCCGAGGTGCAGACCTGTTGGCGCTCCCCACCCACCTGCAATTCTAGTATCTGCCGTCAGGCCTGCCCTGAAAGGATCTGTTCATTGCTGCGCATCCTCCTGCAAGTCAATAGCGCTTGCGCCTGCAGCCTGACATCGCGATCATCCTGCGATCAGCCGGGATACCGAACACGGCGGCGTGCGCGCTTGCGCAGGTGGCCGGGGCAGGTGGCCGACCCGGACAAGGCCGCGGAGCGGCACCTGGCCCTCCGGCGGCCCAACACCCTCCTGATCTACTTCTTCGGCGACCGCAGCTTCGGCTGGTTTCAGCCCGACACACTGGCGCCCTTCGGCGAGCACTACGGGCAGCTGTCCAAGGTCAAGGCCAAGAAGCCGGTGGGTGTGCATCACAGCCTGCCGGCTTGCTACATGCGTCCGTCAGGGCTGACTGATGCCCTGAACCGCCAGACCAATCGCCAGGCACGCTGCGTAGAGTGCGCCTCCTGCGTCATCGCTGCGGTCATCGTGCGGCATCCAGACCAGTGCATTCGAGACAGCCTGCCCAGTGAAACTCAAGGACCTTGCCCTGCAGAACTTCCAGCGCGCGGTGGAGGAGGGCAAGGAAGTGCTGGACAGGCGCGCCGGCCGTGTTCCTGCCACCAGCCACCAGGCCTGGTGCGCATAAACACAGACCCAGTCAGGGTGGTCCTGCTGCATGGTTGCCGGATAAGCTTGCGATGCCCGGTCTGCTCAATTCAGCTGTCTTTGGGTGCTGGTCTGTGGAGTTTGCAAGCAAGCCTGGCCTCGAAAACCCTTGAAAGCCCCCGAGTAGCTGTTGCCACTGCACAGGGACGCTCTAGACCCGACCGATGAGCGAAATCAGCCCGGCTTTGGCGAGGACGGTGGCTCTGACGGCGAGGTCGGCCCCGGGGCGGCGGAGGCGCGGCGCGACCTGCGGCCGCCGGAGCCCMGCGCTGAAGTAGCGGCCCGCTGCCCGGCGGCCGTCGCGCTGGCCTGGCTGCACGCGACGGCGGCGGATCCGCACAACGAGCCCGCTGAGGTGGGCATGCACGGAGATGGGCCAGACTGAGGGATGGGAGCGTGTCTAGAAATATAAAGAAGGAACAAGGTGCCTCTGGCCGCGCGCTAGAATGCGACCATGGGCTTGCTGCTGAATTGCGGTGCGCCCTCTGCAAGCGGGGACTGAGGTGGGTCGCGGGGATAAGAGGGCTATGCAGTGGATGTCCGGCTGCAGGATTCGATGCACGCAGGACTTGGCTGCACAGTGGCACTGACCATTCCGGCCGCGCTGGAAGCTGCTGCCCAATCGCCACGAAATGCGTCAGCTTTTTCATGCCTGGGACTGTGGGCTTGGTCAGCAATTGCCCGCAGCAGGGTCCTCAGGCAGCACGATGTCCAATACAGGAGGCGGCGGCGCAGGCGTCCAGCGCGGCGCGACAGATCTTCAGCCTGGTGCGTGCACGGCTGGTCACGCCGGCGCCCAAGCCGGCCGCCAAGCCGGCCGTCAAGCGGCGAGTATTGGTCCAGAGCAGCGCAGGGCAGGACACCAAACCCGCCGCCGAGGAGAAGGCCGAACAGGTGAACTTCCCCTGAGGCGCCATCCCCCCGCGATGCGTTCTGCGGGGCATTCGCGGCGGCTGCTCTGCGCTCTGAACGGCTCCCTCGAACACGCGGCGCTCCCTCGCGGCACTGCCTGAACCGCAAAGCCCTGCACCGATGCTTGCAAAGCAATGCCGCAATGCATGTGCCAGTGGTGACGACCTGGCTGCACAGCCAGACTTGCTGCCTCCTCAAAGCATATGATGGTAAAGCTCCCAGCGCTTCAGGGGTGAGCTGCATGGCACAAGCAGGAGGGCGGCACGCCGCAGCCGCCGGTCAAGAAGCGCAAGGTCGAGGCGGGCGGCGGCAAGCGGGAGCGGCCGTCCTTGGCCGCGCTGGCGGCCCTGGCGGCGGAGGAGGAGGCGGAGCAGGAGCAGCGGCGCCGGGAGAAGGAGGCGGCAAAGGCGGCGCGGCGGGCGCAGCGCGAGGAGCGGCGCACGGCGGATCGGGCGGCGAAGGCGACGGCGCGATCGGACGAGGCGGCGGAGGTTACCCGCGAGCGCGGGTACGCATTATATATTCTATGCTTTCTTTTGTTATATGAGCAGCCGGACGGTGCAATGGCTGGCTGGCCGGCTCGTGCTTCCCAGGCGCCCAGCGTCGGCAATGGGGAATCGTGCGGTGGCTGGGTTTTGGGGAGTGGCAACTTGCCTTGCATGCACAGTGCAGCTGTAACCTCTCAATCTCAGGCATGACAACTTCAATCTCAGGCATGACAACGAGTTGCTGCCAGAGACTGTGTGCGGCTGTAACAACCTGCTCGACGATGATCCAGGCCGGTTGTCATGGCGGCATTCATTTTCTGCCAGCGACTCGTGCTGTGGTGACATGCTCCTGTGTTGCAATGTTGCAATGTCAGGCGCGGTCATGAAAGCAAGCCAGCGTGGTTACCAAATCATCGTCCTCCGCATGTTCAGACAGGAATCTTCTGCTGTGAAAAGCCCTCCTTCCGGTAAAGCAGATGCTGTCCACATGCGCAGGCTGGCAAACGTCGAGCGGGAGCTGCGACTGCTGCCCGCGGAGGTGGTGGCAGGGCTGTCTGCCATTGCGCGCTCGCCGGACGCCTTCTTGGACGGCGCTTTCGGCACTGCCGCCGCCGCAGCACTGCGGCTCCGCGAACTGGTGGGGCGCCCCCCTTGCAGTGCTTGCTGCAGCTGCTGCTCTGCTGCGGGGGCGAGTCATAACACTCAACTTGACATGCAACACAACATGAGTGCGCACTCACATAACTTTCCAGCTGATTGGCGTGTCCTCGCTGCCGCGCAGACGTTTGCAAAGAGCCGGCTGCGGTCGGAGGGCGCCATCGGGGACGCGCTGCTTGCGGTGCTCGGGTCGCCCAAGGTGGCATTTGCTCGCCGCAAGCGCCGCGAGGCGGGCGTTGCGCCGCCGCCCGAGCTGGAGGCGCCGCCCGGCAAGGCAGCTGGCGACGAGTACAGGTGAGGCAGGTCTTGCGTGGGACGACTGCTGCTGGTCCCTGGTGCCGCCGCCTGACCCGGATGCGCCGACCAGCAACGCATGTGGCGATGTGCATAGTTGTGGAAGGAAAAAGAAGTTCGATGCTGCTTCCTGCTGCTTCCTGCCGCCGCTTTCGCTGCCGCTGATGCCGCCACTTCTTCTGCGTTTGGGTTTGAGGACCAGAGCTGTGGAGTTGCATGCAACGCTTCAGCGCTAGCGTGGCTGCCGCTGCGACGTTTGAACAATTCCATCAAGGCAGTACACCAAAAGTAAGGCCTGAGGCCCAAGACAACAAGGCCCTGCCGGCGCTCCTACCTGGCCACCCATACAACGCTCGGCCGCGCACGCGCATCGAACCCTGCATGACGCCCGACACCTGGTCATGTGCAGGTGGGCGGCGTATGCAGAGCACGTGCCGGCGACGCGGGAGGCCTTCGACACCATGCTGGCGGCCTTTTATGACCGCCACGACGCGACGCAGGTGGGTTGGACTGACTGTTCAGGCCGCCTTCTTCGTTCCAGCACTTCGGCGGTTGCTAGCTACGCAGACAACGTGTCGAGCTGGCAGAAGGCGTGTCGAGTCCTGCCACGTTACCACACCGTCTCCGTTGTTCGTACCATGTCACGGCTGGCGTGCGGCGATGTCAGCTGCTGAGTGGCACTCGCTGTCGAGGCCTGTAGGCCAGCGATTTGCCGCACTCCAGCACAGAAAAAGCACAAGGAACACTACTGCAGCACAGAGCAAGACACAAGTGCTCCCATTTGGAGCACAACGCACAGCGCACCACAGCACGAGCTTCGTAAGCTGATAAAGATAAAGCACTGACACTCACGCACAAGTCACCACCCCACACGAAACACTGTGCGTCTACAACGCGCGGGCGGCGCCAATGCTGGACCACAAGAGATGTTGCCACTCGAGCACAAACACTTGAAAGGTGTACTATGTACATACACCTGAAATTGCAGCATCTGGTCAAATGCACAGGCGGTGCCGGTGCTGGACCACCAGCCGCTGGACCTGTGGGCGCTGTTCCAGGCGGTCGCACGCCGCGGCGGCTACCAGGCCGTGTATGCCAACAGGTGCGGCGGGATACTTCAGATTCCAGGGTTTAGAGTGTAGCGTGCCATATCGAGGAGTGTGCAAGTTCCTGTTGCAAACTCGAGCGCGCAGACGGGCGCCTGCGGGCGGTGGCTGCCGCTGGACGCAGCGAGCCGCATAGGCTTGTCACGTGTCATGTCGCAGTGCATGCCGCACAGCTGGCCTGCCGTGCGGCTATCGTGCCTGTGTCAGGCCGTATAAAAATCAAACATGTGTCGGACGTCCCTTTGCGTGATTGTTCCGGGAGGCAGCCCGTTGCAGACCGCGCGTGTTGAGACGACTTGCTCATGTCCCGAGTGGTGCACCAATGAGGGCCCCTGCGTGCGGCGCAGGCAGTGGCGGGCGGTGCTGCGGGAGCTGCGGCCGGACGTGGACAAGGCCTCCCTGCAGCAGAACCTCACGAAGCACTACCGACGGCTGCTGCTGGCGCTCGAGGCCGACCTGTGCGCCGAGCGCGGCGCCCAGGTGTTTTTCAGGGTTTAGGGTTTAGGTACCCCCCCTTTATGAGCAGAATCCCACTCCTGCGCTCCGCCGTCTCATGCAGCCTGACGCCGGGGGCGGCTGGCGGCTGCCACCCCAAGCGCCGCAGCCAGCTGGCCCCCCGTAGTGCAAGATTCATCGCCCCAGGGGACTGCTCTTTGCTTGGGTCCATGTGCTTCTGCTGACGCCCATCACCGACACTCCCCTGTCCTTGGGGGTCGGAGTGGGACTTGCAACGCGCCAACGCAAGGCGCTCGCCGCGCTAAGCATCCGCCGATTGATGTTGGGCACGCACTGCCTCCCAGGTGGAGGTGCGCAGGGTGCAGCGCGCCTCTCCGGCGGCCAAGGCGGCTGCCAGGGCTGAGCGGCAGCAGGCGCGCAAGGCCGCCACCGCAAGCGCCGAGAAGTCGGTGAGCCTACACTGTTGTTCCCACTGTCGGCAGGAAGCACACCCTGCACTGCCGCTGCACAGGTGCTGCCTCGGTTATGTCCAGCCCGCATCCCGGCAGCAGCAACCCGGCGCTGCACTCCTCGTTTCCCTTGTGTCGACTCAGGCACACACGGAGCATGCCATGCAGGCGGGCCGCAGCCTGAAGGACACGCCAGCAGGCGCGGCACTCGGCTTCGGCGACGTGCCGCAGCCGGACAGCAGCAGCGGCGAGGAGGATGACGAGCCCGACAGCAGCAGTGACGATGACAGCGACGCAGGGCCCAAGGTCTGCCACATGTGCCACACGCGTCGCAACAGCTGCACGAGCCGGAAAGCCCCTCAACAATTGCAAGCGTCGTTCTGCTTTGCAGCCCTTTGAGATTGGACTTGAGGCCAGGGGCTCTCGCCTGAACGTTGGTGGATCAACATGTTGGCGGCAGCGGCTTCAGCTTGGACGTCAAACTCTTCCAATGCTGGCCTGCATCAACACCCGGTTCGCCGCTCGCTCGATTGGGCAACTCATGTGCAGGCGCAGGCCGCACCTGCTGTCGAGCCAGGCAGCCCGGCGGCCAAGCGCGCGCGTCTGCAGGCTGTGGCAGACAGGCGCAAGGCCAAGCAGCAGCTCGCTGAGCTGGACCCGCTTGCCAAGCGCCAGGTGTGGTCTTTCTTTACTACGCCGGGATCGTTGCCATGTCCTGGCGACTGCACAAGGAACTGCTTGCACCACTATGCCGGCAGCACACAGACCAGACCGGCAATTGTGGGCCACCTGCATTGTGGAATGACAACATATCCATGCAGCAAGGTTTATCCATCGCTGGCGGCAAGCGCCGTGATCAGAAATGCTCCTGCAAAGCGCACGGGGCCATCCCTGCAGGCCTCGGAGAAGACCGCCAGGATGCTGGCGGAGTTCGAGAACTTGCACGGCGGCAACGGCGCGGCGCCGGTGGCCGGCAACGCGGCGGCGGCGGCCCTCATCCCCAAGCGTGAGCCAGCGCCCAGGCAGCAGGCGCGCCAGACCTCCCCTCGATGCATCCGCCTCACCGCTCGCTGATAGGCTGTGCGGTTTGCCTGGTGCAACGCTGTCCAGAGTAGCAGCGATGCTGCTGAAGCTGCCACGGCCTGCGCCGCCCCGCGTCGCCTGATCACGAGGTGCATGCCTTTGTCGGCCAACAACGAACACGTGCTGCACCGAGCACCAGCCTGTGCTGCTCGTGCCGTGGCTGCCGACGGCATGCCCGAATGCCATCTGAAGCGCGCTTTGCTGCCTGCAGGCGCGGCCGCAGAGGGAGGCTGACCGGCGCAAGACCATCGTGCTGCGCTTTCCAAAGGACTACCAAATGCCGACCAAGGCGCAGGTGCACCTTGAAATGAATATCTCCCGCCTGGCCGCTGGTTGCTGCTGCAGCACCCGCGCTCATGAGCTCCTCCCCATGCCAAGCAGGCAGCCGCAGCTCAAGCCGTGGCACCAAAGCGCGTGACCCGCTCACAGGCCTGGTAGACGGGCTTCTAGCACATCTTCATGGAGAACATGTTTCACAGCCGCGGTCCTGCGGCACGCACACGCTGACGTCTGTTATCAATCCCGGCAGGTGCTGCTGGCAGGCGTGAACTCGGGGCAGCTGTCTGCAGAGGACGTCTACATCTTCACCAAGTCCTATGCCGCCTGCCTGGACTACACCTCCGTGGAGGTCGGCGCCTTGTCGTTTGTGATTAGAACCTCAACATATCACACGTCTTGCCAGCTGCTCGTCTACAATGCATGGCACTTAGGGAACTGACATTGTGTGGAATGACACGTTCCACAGTCACTGCACTTTCAAAAATGGGCTGTGGTAGCCTGTGGCTGCACTGTTGGAGCTCAAACTCCTTCCGACATGTGGTCCACCACTGGTCCTCCCTCAACTTGAGATCCTCCACCTGCACGATGACATCGTCCGGTCTCGCTTGCAGGTGGCGAAGACGGCAGAGCAGTGGTTCATCGCGAACGCGGACCGCCAGTTCAGGGTTGCGCGCGGCCAGAACGTGCGCGTCACGCGAGAGGTGGGTGCAACACAGCGTGCACGTTGCCCGGGAGCACGTCTCGACATCTGGCCCCTCACCTTGGCACAGAGCAGCTGGAGGCAAACCCTAAACCCTACGGCACGGTGCACCTGCTGCCGTGCCCTGCTGAGACCGCTGTCCTGGCGCCACGCTGCCTGGTTGGAGCCTGCTTGCGCAGCAGCTGGGCGGTTGCTGCTGCGTGGCGACAGGGTGACTGCCTGCCGCCGCATCGATGTGCGTCGGGCGTCTCGCTGCGGCCGCAACAGTGCTGCGACGACGCTCGCGCCTCCGGCATGCACCAGAGCTCTCTCCTCTTGTGTTGCAGCTGAAGCGGGAGACGAACCGGCAGCGGGCGGAGAGGCAACCTTCCGGCCGCGGCACCGCCGCCGGCCGGCCGGCCGAGCTGTCGCTGCCGCCGCCGAGGCTGGCGCCGCTGCCGGCGCCGCCGACGCCCGCCGCCGGCAACACGGGCGTGCCCTTCGACGCGCGCACGGGCGTGCCATACATGCCACCCGGCGGCGTCGGCGGCGGCGGCGGCGCCGTCGGCGGCGGCGGCGGCGACCGTGCGACCGCGCCCTTTGACCCGCGCCGCGCGGCGGTGGATCCTCGGCAACAGGCGGCGCCGCCCGTCTCAGGTGCGAAAACAACCTCAGTACATGTAAACGGGCTGTGGATGCGCTTGTGTGCAGCTGCGAATGCGCACTGCGTGCAGCGCCCCCAGTCGGACTGCCGCCGGTCGCTGGGCCGCCTGCGTGCGAGCATCGGCTAGGCCCTGCAGCCTCAACAGCAGTGCCATTATGTGTCTGGGGCTCTGCATCAGCGTGCACATGCAGCAGTCGTGGATGGATGCATCGTTGACGCGCATTGCTTGCGCACCCAGGCGGATCATGTGATGCGCCCGGTCTGTTCATTGCAGTTGACCTGAGGCACGGCGGCCGCATTGTGGCGCCAGCATGGGGGCAGCACCAGGATCCGCGGCAGCAGCAGCAACAGCAGCAGCAGCAGCAGCAGCAGCAGCAGCAGCAGCAACACTGGCAGCCTGCCACGATGCCACAGCCGCGCTACGGCCAGGCCGCGCCGGCGCAGCCGCCGCCSCCGCCGGCCCGACCGGCGCCGCCGCCCGCGGCCGGCTATGGCAGGGCGCACGGCGGCGGCGGCGGCTTTGGCGGGCCCAGGCCAGTTGCCTACGGTGGCAGAGGTCTTGCAGATCATGAGGCTGCCGCCCGCGCCGGCTCTGCTGCGCCCGGCAGCGCGCCCGCTCCCGGCGTGCAGCTGCCTCAGGGCCTCGACTTCGCGGCGATCTCCGCCATCCTGCAGAACGTGCAGCAGGCGCCCAGCTCGGCGCTGCCGCCGGCGGACCCGCGCGCGACGGTCGCACCSGCGCCGCCCGCCGCCWCSCAAGGCCCGCCGCCGGCAGCGCACKGGGCGCCGCCGCCCGCAGCTGCGGACCGTCCCCCGGCGTCAGCGGTTGCGGCCGACACTGGGCCGCAGGAGGGCCGGGATGTCGGGCGGGACCTGCAAGCCCTGCTGGCCAGGCTGCTGCCTGATGGCAGTGGATGAGTCCGGGCGCCGGCTGAGACGGCCGCGCAATTCTTGACCTCCGGGCTACCTATAATGTTGACCACTGTTTCGTGTTCGCAGCAGAGTGTCGGCCACTCAAACAATTGAGCAGCCTGCCTTGATCAGGAGTTCGCAAAGAAGGTTGCCGCTAGGAAGTGTGTGCTGTAGGTAGCAACTCTTCTAGCTGGGTTACAGGGCAACAGGGGTGTCGCAATCTCAGTCATGACGTTCCAACCTCTAAAGTCCCTGAGTGCCACAGGCAGGACCGGCTTGCATGCCATTTCCCAGATGTCGAATGAGGCCAAGAAGTACAAGGTATGACAGGGCTACGCCATGACGGATGGACAGCGTTGCACGTTCGGATCAGTTTCGGCCGCCCCTTGAAATGCCACTGACGCAATTTAGCGTGCACGTGTGCCGGGCCTGCAATGAGAAAACGGAGACACGTTATTCGCTGTGGAGGCATGTATGTGCCTGTCGAGGCTCCCTGCCTAGATAGGCAGGGCATGTTGGTCTGTATGCACCGTGAGCAGTGACGCACGTAAGGTGCCCGACCCAGCGGTAGGGCCTCGCCGCCCAGGACCTAGCCGACTGTGTTTCAGGCGACATCCTCCTGCAAATTCGCTCCAGCTGCTTTCCTTTCTGTCTGAAGGTGGCGAGGGCAGCAATACTCACTTCTTGCTGCGAACACGCCATCCCCCTGGTTCCCCCGCCCTCCGCACTACAGGACATGCAAGGACATCGTGAACAGTCTGGACAGCCTGCTGAACGATGTCACTTTCAACGACAAGTAGACAAGAAGCCCGATGTGAAGCAGAGGTCTTCCCCGCCCTCCCCCGGGCAAGCGCTCCGCCACGGGCGCGCTCAGGGCGGCATGGCGGTCTGGGAGCCGCCTCAGGCAGATCATGCACACACTCGAAATATTGATCACCTTTGCTGGGCGACCTCGCCGGCGACAGCGGCTTGGCCTCGGCAGCGCCCGCGGCATTGGCGTCAGCTCCGCCCTTCGTCCCCTGTGGCGCAGCATGTCAGAGGTTGGCAAAGATGACGACGCATGGCTACGGTCCAATATTCGATTGCCTTGGCGCCCTTCACTTGATGCCAAGCAATGCTCAGTGCACTGCAATCGGTTCCCTCAGGCAGTGCAGAAGCACGCGGCCCACAGTGGCTGGCTAGTATACCTTCGCTCTCAGCACTTCGAGCTCCTTCTCCACGGCCAGGGCGCGCTTCTCCACGGCCAGGGCGCGCTTCTCCACGGCCAGGGCGCGCTTCGCCATGGCCAGCGCGCGCTCCTCCGCTGCCAGCGCGCGCTCCACCAAGGCCTTTTCGCGCTCCTCCGGGGCCAGTGCATCTGTGAGACTGTACGAAGGCCACACATCTCAACATCTGGGCGTGCAAGTGCGCGGACGCACCCATAGTTTTGTCACCAAGCGCCATTGCTTGTCAGTGTCGAACCCGGTGTGAGCATGACAGCGCTAGTAAACAGGCAGATGGGTACGTACCGCGACACTTTGATGGCCGCACGCATCTGCAGCTCCCGCTCGTCGTTGTCCCGGTATGACAGCAGCTGGTCCGCTGTCTCCAGCGTGCCCTCTGGCACCAGGTTGATCAGCAGCACCTGCAGAAAAGTGACATCTTGAGGGGCGACCTACAACATAACTCTGCACTCGAGTCGGCTCACCAGCAAGATTGGATGCAAAATCTGGCGCTGGCCGCCATCGCCAGCAACTGTCATCAGCAAGGTCAGGACCCTGCAACCGGAGCCCTACAAGTGAAAGTCGCAGCTGCGTCACGAAGCCATGTCGCCACGCTGCAGCTAACAAGGACTGCGGTAATGAATGAATGAATGGGTACGCCGTCCTCAGGGCCCCAACAAGGTGTCACAGTCCACAGGCCGAGGGAGGGGCGTGGGTGACCGATCGAGATCAGCAGGGATGGGGCACCTGCAGAAAGTGCTGCATGGCAGCTTGCGTT
Source organism: Deuterostichococcus epilithicus (assembly GCA_033439295.1). Taxonomy (NCBI): domain Eukaryota; kingdom Viridiplantae; phylum Chlorophyta; class Trebouxiophyceae; order Prasiolales; family Stichococcaceae; genus Deuterostichococcus; species Deuterostichococcus epilithicus. Next base: position 1,856,859 of record JAVTLE010000010.1, read on the forward strand.
TCTGCCAGGTAGGGGGCTCCGACTTCGAAGTCGGCGCTCGGGCCCATCATGAACTGAAGGAATCCGGACGACTGATAGCTGCCGCCGATGAGCTGCCCGTCGCCGTCGTACGTTGCCTCCAGCTGCAGGTGCATCACCTTGAGCTCGTTGATCAGCAGCCCGTGCACCTGTTTGGCAGGCATGAAAGGCGACCATGAGAGAACAGCGGCATCTGAGCTGCATGGTGTCGAACTCTGTGGGGTCCATTCTGTAGATTGACAACCATTGTGCTCTAGAGCTCAGCAAGCACTGCCTAAATGCTCAACCTGCTCTCAACCTGAATCAGAGGGGAAGGCAGGCAGCTGGCGGTCAGCATCAGCGGGTCGAATTTTGCTCACCTTCTGGGGGCCGCTGCCTGGTGACTCGAGGCTGTTGCTCAGAGCGGCGGCCTCGCATTGCGCGGCAAGCTGCATTACGCTCCATTCGTCACTGGTGGCTTTGAGCTCCAGCACAGCGGCGACCCGCCGGCCACGCCTCACAATGAGCTCGACGTTGCCTGCGCATGTGGTTCAGAGTACAGCAGACATACATGGCAAATCTCATGCATTGCAGAGTCAGTGTAGGTATGGCACGGTGAGAAGGTGGTGGGAAGACACAGGCACCTTGCTCACCACGGAGAAGTGTGCCCTCCAGACAGCGCTCGAATTCTGCCTCTGCATCCGTCTCTGGCGCCAGCCGCTGCGGCGACGACCAGGTGCTCTGAGACTCGTCCTGCGGCTGCGCTGTCTCGGCGGCGGCGGCGCCCTGGAGCTGCCTGGCCTCCCGCACTGCTTGAAGCTGGTCGCGGAGCCATTGTGACGATGGGCTTTCGCCGCCGTCGAAGGCGTCGCTGTGGGCTGCCTCCAAGCGTGCAAGGCAACCGCCCAGGCTGGCCATGCTGTCCATCCCGCATGACAGCGCCACAGCTGCGAGCCGGTCCCCCAGCTGGGTGCAGACAGCTGCCGCGTCTGCGCTGTCGACGTCCTCATCGTGGGCCTGTCCGCTCATGCGAGGAGGATGGGTCAGCAGTTTCTTCGAAGTCTGTGCACGGCGGCTGTCCATCCACGGATGTTCCCAGCAACGATGGAAAGCATCCCCAAAGCGCCGTCAGCCTGAGCAGCCGAACCAAGCAGGGTCGAGTTGCCAGAAGGTGGACTCCGCGCCAAAGGACAGCAATCCACACGTCGGAACACACTGTCGGGGTCACATGGAGCTGAATCCAGTCAGGCGGTCTGCTGTGCACCTGACGGGCCCCATGGGAGCTGAGTTTGAGACGACTGTCAGAGCACACCAGGCAGCGAGGGTCTGTCCATCCACGGCTGACATTGGTTCCGCACTGTGGTGGATGAACAGGTCATGCCCAGCCACGACCCGCTTATGCAGGAATGACGCGAACCCCTTACGCAGGGGTGAAGAGCACGTAAGCAAGTACAAGCAGAGGACGAGTGCACAATTGGAGGACATATCTGGCACCTGCGCTGCCGCCAGCCCGAATGATGTCACGCTCAAGGGTTCCGCTGCGTCCACCTGAGCACACATGGCATCATGCTTGCTTGATGGACAGCTGCGAGAGAAGGACGCCCAAACATGTCGGCCACGCTTGCACAGTCGCTCACCAGCAGCGGGCCCATGTCGACTTTGAGCTCGCAGCCGCAGCCCCGCGCCACCGACAGCAACTCGTGCAGCAAGAAGAAGAAGCGACAGTAGAGATCGCGCTCAAGCCCGGCGGGCTCGCAAGACGTCGCTTCGGCGTTCGTGAGCGCCTTTGCGAATAGGCTTACGAAGGCTGCGACCAGCTCTGCTGGCAGCTGCACGCGCAACAATGTGTGACTAAATGAACAGCGACTGATGAATCAGCTCAATGCTGGCATTCGAGCCCATTTTCACAGGCAATCGAGACGTTTGCAAGAGCCATAACTGCAGCGCAAGATACCTCCGGTGTCGGCAGTGTGGCCTCGAAGTGCCCATTGCGATTGAGTGGCAGTGCGATGCGGCAGTCGCTGTCGCGGATGTCAGACCCGATCCCCAGCAGCGGTCCGTAGTGGCTGTGCCAGCGCTGCAAGGCGACTGAAGAGCTAAAGCCGGATGGTCCGTCGAGATGCTCGGCAAGCCGTTTAATGGCCTGTCGTCCAGCAGAGAAGCACCATCAAAACCACAATACCAATGCGGCATTTTCAGCTGAAGGCTGCCGCAACCTTCGCCACAGCAGCAGCAGCAGCAGCAGCAGCAGCAGCAGCACCTTGGCAATGCTGGCGCCCTTGACGTTGCCGAAGTGTTGGGAGACAAGCTGCTGGATCTGGTCCAAGGCTTGGGCTTGCCCCGGTGACAAGCGACTCCTGCCGCTGCTGACGCTCCTCCTGCTGGGTGGGACGCTGGACGTAACACTGCTGCCGCCAGCTACGCTTCGGGGCACTGCGCTGGCTCCTCCTGCTGATATAGGTTCTGACTGAGACCTTGTGGTGACCATGCTCGCAATCACAAGTTGTCCAGGACTTTGTCAACACAACAGATCCATGCTCTCTTGCAGAAAATGCATGTTCGCAAAGGACCGCGATGTCCAGGCGACTTGCCCCGCAGGGGTGTCGGCTCGCAGCTGCAAGACCTACTTAGCTTCTGCCACAATGTCGCAATTCGTCACAACAGGAATCTGAATGTCGCTGTCACAGCTGGAGTTTGGCGCAGTCTGCACTTGATGCGGAGTGAGTTTGCACGGCGCGGTAAAGAATGGAGGTTGCGAGTGATCAGCGACTCGAGCAGAATCTGCTGACTCAGACTTGTCCCATGATGATGACAGCGGCGCCTGTGTCCAGGACTGGATTTCCACGTTATTATAAAAGCCCACAGCCTTAATGAAGCCCACAGCCAAGAAAGGAGTTCACTGCCTGCGCATCCCATCACAAAGGATGCGCAGTTCGAAAAAATGACTAGAGAGGACAAGCCCGGTCCTAAAGTCGCCAGCTCGGTTTTATATGTGCGCAGTGTGGCGGGTCCACAGACTACCAAGGACAGTGGCACCGCACCACGCCGCAACCATCAGGTCCGAGCTTCGAGAGGGGTGCCAGGCTGCTGTTCATGCGCGGTGCGGAGCCGCCGGCGGAGTATATCATTGCTCTGCCCTTGCACAGCAGGCCGTAATCGAGGAGGCTAGAGGTGCTCGTCACCATTTCAAGGAGGGGATGTAGTAGGATCTAGCGTGACGGGCCAAGTCAGCTGCAGGAGCAGCGCCTCGGCCTGCCGTCATCTGGCTCGCTCGAACAGGCCGGCCCGTCTCATCTTCAGTTCTTCACTGAGCCTCGCTTCCAACAAGCTGGCACTGTTGTGCCTCAGCGCCCCGCCTGTGCCCAGCTTCGGGACTTGCCCCGCAGCGCGTGCGCCGTCAGACTTGCCGCTGAGCCCGTGCCCGGGCCAGCCTCCCATCGTGGCTGGGGTCCCGCCGGCCGCGCCATGACTGCCACGGCTGCTGCCGGTGCCGCCCGCGGGGGCGGGGGCGGCAGGCCCCCGCGKCACAGCACCAGCGGCAGCGCCTCGATGAAGGCGACGCACAGCGCGCCCAGGCTCGCCAGGCTCAGCAGCGGCCGCAGCGACGCGCCGCCGCTGGCCAGCAGCTGCTGCCAGGCCGCCTCGTGGCGGCACGCGGAGCCGCGCCGCCCGTCCTGTTGCAGGCGGCACTTCGGCTCAGGGCTCGAACCAGGGACGGGAGGTGTCAGGTCGGGGCTGCCGTGCAGCGGCCGGTCACTGAGACTTGCTAGCAAGTGCGCTCCGAGGGGCTGAGGTTCAGCAGCAGGCGGGCAGCAGAACGAACAGGTGCGAATACAGCTAGTCTCGTTCATACATGATTGCTGCCGAGAGGGCGCACCTGCTGCTGCTTCTCGGGCACAGGGTCCTGCGCGCTCAGAGCACGGGTGATGAGCACGCGCGCCTGCGCCGCGAGGCCGGCATCATGTCCCAGCTGCCTGCCGGCGGCCTGCGCCCCAGCCCGCGCCCGCGGCGCCGGCCACAGTGTGGGGACGACCTGCACGGCGGCCGGCGCCTGGCTGCTGACGCCGACGACGGCCGCCGCGGCAGGCGCCACGTCGGCAGCCGCTGCGCTGCTGCAGCGCCAGCAGTCTTCCGAGCGCCGGCGCGGCGGCGCGGGCGGCGGCGCCCACAGCTGGCTGACGTCTGACGGCGCGGGGTGCGCCTCGTACGCTGGGCTGTCCGCAGGCTCCGCCAGGAAGAAGCCGCCGCTGGCGGCGCTGCTCTCGCCGCCAGAGGCTTGCTGCGAGAGGCAGGTGCAGCACGGCGCATGGCCGGGCTTGCAGGCGGCGGCGGTGCCGCTGCTGCTGGTCGGGGGCCCAGCTGCCGCGGCCGGCGGCGCCGACATCTACGACACCGCCGCGGCGATGGCCGCCAATGAGGGCGGCGGGCCGCCGCCCGGGCGCCAGGCGACTGCGCCGCCCAGCAGCCGGCCGCCGCTGCGCCGCGTGAGCGAGTCGCTGGCGCAGCAGCTCGCGACAGAGTGCGCGCTGCCATGGGCATGCGCCACGGAAAAGGCCCTCGTGCGGATGGCGGGCGCCTCGCTGCCGGCCGCGGCGTGCGCGATCGCACGCATCATTGCCGCATGCAGCCCGGCGCCGCCGCCCTGGGCGCGCGACGCAAACTGCGCCGGCTTCTGGCCGTCCTCGGTCTCCAGGCTGAAGTATGCCGACGGGCCTGCGGGGGGATATATGCCTGGACAGATGAGCAGGATGAGTGCGAAGTGACTGGTTGCGGCAGCCACGAGCTGGTGAGATGCGAGAGGTGTGTGGCACAGGTTAAAGGTGATGTGGCTCTACGTTGCTGCGGCCATCCGAAAGATCTGCACACCATTGGAATCACCACCACCCTTGACGATTGTGCCGCAGCCGGCAGGCGAGGCGGCACGCTGCACGGTGACAGAAGTCACACAACAGGCAACTGGGACGGCAGTCCGTCCCTGCAAGATGGAATGCACTCCCCTGACAGGAAATCACGAGAGGTCATCTGCCCTGTGCCACGAGAGGCGGGGCGCACCGGGTTCTGTGTGGTGCGCCAGCAGCAGCGCGACTGCGCCGGCGTCGGGCAGCAGTGCCGCCAGGTGCAGCGGCGTCAGGCCGAGCGGGCCGCCCACCCGCCCGTCCCACGAGTGCTGCTGCTGTTGGCCCCACTCCAGCAGAACCTGCGGGCGAGACAGGACCTGAGGAGGAGCAGTCGTCGTGAGCTCGGGGACACACTGGGCGGGGGGGGCCCTAAGGAGTCTGCTGGCCTGATCCACCGGCTCTGTGTGTGCGACGGTTGGAACACCAGGGACTCCCGAACTCAGAGGAATACCTCCCTGCCACCAACCTTCCTCTGGTGATGCAGGCTGCCAGGACGCCACCTCCTCAAAGCCTGCCGTTCTGTGCGGGCATGTGCCTGCCTTGCCATCAGGTGGCGCAGTGGGTGCACCGAGCAGGCTGGGCTTTGAGGAGGGCTCGTGATCCCGGCTTTCATGGGCCCTAAAACCCTGACGCACCTCCACCATGCGCATGGAGCCGGAGGCGACGGCCAGGTGCAGCAGCGACCAGCCGTCCGCGGGCGCTGCGCAGGCGGACAGCAGGCCAGGGACGCCGTCGACGCCGCGCGCCGCCACCGGCAGCAGGATGGCGGCCAGTGCCCACAGCCCGCGCTTGCACGCGTACGTCAGCAGCCTGATACAAGTGCAGCACATCGCAAGAGTCGGCTTACATGAGACAGGGCATGGTGGCGGGCCAGCAGTGATGTAGCCTCGCAAGAGTTTCGCATGGTTGACCTTCTGGAAACAATGAGCTGTCTTGGTCAGCGTGTCATAGAGCACATATGCCATGATGCGAGCCCCAAGAACGACCACCAGACCATGCCCATCCTGTCGAAGCAAGCAGTGATGCTTCCGTCAAGCACTGTGGCGCCGTCTCGCCTGCGGGCGGTGGCGAGCGCGGCGTGGATGGACAGGCACGCGGGGTCGGGCGCGGCGGCGGTGGTGGCCCCGGCGGCGGCGGCGGCCCGGCGCCTGCCGCCGGCGKCGGCGGCAACGACGCCCACGTCCGCCAGGAAGCCGTGCCGCTGCTGGGCCGGCAGCCCCTCCACGACCGATGCCACCTGGGCGCGGGCCGCGCCGCCGTCCAGCACCGCCACGGGATGCGCCTCGCCCATGAAGGCGCCTGCAACAGGGGCGTGGCCGGGGCGCATCGGTGGGCGGCGCCACTCAAAAGCGCCTCCAGCAGCACCCGGTGTCTGTCGGCGGGAAGGGGGAGAGAGAGCGCTGTACCTGCTCATTCATGTGCATTTGCTGTCCACCCCCCGAGCGGCGCGACAGCTGCGGCAGTCCACTGCGGCAACCAGCAGCAGCCTGGGGAGGCACAGGCGCAAAGGCGAGAGCAGGCGGAGCGGCGCCCGGGCGCGGGCGTGCCCGGCAGCAGCACAGCGCAGCCACCTCGAGGGCAGCCCGGCAGCGGGGCTGAGGCGCAGCCGTGCCATGCGCCCTTACCCGTGCTATGCTGACCATGCCAAGGCTGGTGCATGCAGGGCTTGCGATCTCACCACGCTGAACTTCCACGTGCAGCAGCCCGGCGGCGACGCCCTCCGGCAGCCGCAGGCGCACCACCTCCACACCCGCGACCGCGGCGGCGGCTGCCATGTCCGGGTCCGTCGGCAGCACCTGGTGCGCGAAAGGCGGCCGTCGATGTGTGTGACCGTGTCTGTGACGAGCGTCTGGGAGCTCTGCTCGATCGTGAAAGCCCCGGGTTGGCCGTCGGGGCGCAGGGTGTGCAGCAGCGGCGCATGGTAAGGGCGCGGCATGTATGGATTCTGGCGGCTGCTCGACCGAGTTGACTCGGCCTTTGGGATCAGCGCCAGGGCTCGGAGAGCACAGTGGCGCTGCTGCAGGGTGAAAACCAGGGCGGCGGGAGGCGCACCTGTGCGTCGATGTAGTGGCCGTTGGCGCGTGCGAGCACCGTGCAGCCGTCGCCCGTGATGTTGTAGCCCAGCACAATGAGCACCTGCGCCGAGAACAAACGCACATTGAACGCACACGCGGCTCCGACTGCAGCACTGGCCCAACAGGAAGCGGCGCACTGCAGGAGTCCACAAGATGCGGGCTTTCCTTCCGCAAACGGACCTGAACCTTGGAGGGCAGAGACGAAGACTTTTAGGGTTTGGGACTGACCTGGCTGGCGGCGCCGGCAATGGCGGTGGGGTCGATGCGCAGGATGTGCGGCAGGGTGGGGCCGCCGTCAACGCCGGCGGCGCCCGCAGCCGCCGCAAGCTCCGCCGCAGTCCAGTGGTGCGCGATCTGGCCCGCTTTGACCACCGCCACCTCCCCCAGCAGCTGCACGATCAGCAAGCGGCTGGCCCAGGTGCCCGGGTCGCCTGCCGGTCAGAGAATTCGCGCAGCCACATCAGCCAGGGTTTCTGGAGGCACAGCCGTCGAAGTCTGGGAGCTCTTGCCATGCAGGCTGCCGGGCCGAGAGGAGCCTGGTGTTGTACCGGAGTGCTGGCGCTGCTCTTGCCTGCGGAGTGCACCGTGCTGTGCCAGTAAGGGCAGCCTCAGGCACAGCCCATGCGCGGCAGGGTGCAAACATCGACATCGATGCCTGCACTCTGGATGTTTCATGGAAGCAGTGTGCGCCGTCCCCAGCACAGGGCAGACAGCAAGTGGGCATTGGCCAGATGTCATTCGCTTATATCTGCCAGTGGAATCATATGGTCATATGGCCTCATTGCTGCTTTGCACAACTGCTGTCCACAGCTGTATGCCGTGTCCAGCACAGCTCATTCTGCCACAGCTGTGTCACAGCTGTGCAATCATGCAGGTGAAAGATTGACTCATGGTCAGAGGTGATTAGTAACAACATTGTGCTTGCTGTCAGGCAAGTGGGTACAACGCTGTCCAGGCTCGCAGTAGGATGAGTGTGAGTACAGGTGCTACTGCAGCACACCAGGCAGAGAGACCAGTGCCAGCCGAAGCTTTGGCTTCGTATCATCCAGTACGACGGGTGTTGTGTACCAGTCAGTACAAGACTCAGGCTTTACTAAGCGGCTTCCGCTGCCTGTTTGGGCCGATTTTCTTCACTTGTACAAGCGCTGGAGAACTACTGCAGCAATGAGCAGCACCGCCATGCAGGCATGGGGACTGCACGGCCACGGCTCAGCTACACTGGCGAGCGTATTTGCAGAGGTAACACCCTGGGCTCCCAGGCGGTCACCACCGTCCCAGCTCATCTGCCAGGCAAAGCGAGCGCAATGTCCAGGGCTCTGAAGCCGTTCCGAGCTCAGTGGTTGGTGTAGTGGTTGGTGTAGTGAAAGGCCGCGCACGTTCGAGGAGGTGCTTGACGGCGCCCCGCAGGTTGTGGGCGCCGCCATCGGTGGCGATGGCGGCGGCATCCACCATGGTCTGCAGCGTCACGTGAACGCACCCCGGCCGCATGTAGCCCTCCACCCCTGCGTGCACGACAAAGGGGTTGTAGTCGGCTTTCTCGTTGTCCCAGAAACCGGGGATAGCCTCTTCGATCATCCACAAGCGCCGCCCAAGCCGAATCGTCCTGTCTATGCGCGCCTGCTGCGGCGTGCAGCGACATTCGCTGCCGGCAGATGGCTGCATCGCAGATGTGCAGGTATCGCATATAAGGGGGAGGGGGAAAGAGGGGCCAGCCTGACTGCACCAACCGAGACACAAGAGGCAGGAGCTGCGCAGGTTCGCCTAGCTGCCACTTTGGCAGGAAAGCGGGCTGCAGCGGGGTTGCACGCAGTGAGTGACGCTGCAACCCCACCTGTGGGCGCGGTCTGCAGCCAGCCGGTGAGCTGGTCGCGCAGGTCCGCCGGCAGCTGCGCCGGCGTGCAGTCGAACAGCTTGACCGACAGGCGCAGCAGGAAGTTCTGCGGGAAGTAGTCGGTGCTGGGGCCCGCGCCGCCCGCGTTGACTGCGCCCTGCTGCGCCAGCAGCGACATTGCGCGGTCGTAGCTGGCCGAAGGACCAGCCGCCTCCGGCACGCCTGCATGCAAGATATCGAAAGCGCCTGTGAGGTGGGGCTGCACACAAGAGGATAAACCTGCCAAGACGGTGTCAACTCTTGCTCTTGTTCAGCCCTGGGGTCGTGCGGCCCTGGGGTCGTGCGCTCAAGTGCGATGCAAAATCCCAGAGACCCCAGACCCGGGGATGTCCTGCACTTGGGCGCAAGCATGGGCACGCTCCGGATTGACTTGGCCGGCAGCTCTGGCAATGGGGCCAGCACGCCAGCACGCTCGACCATGACATGCTGCATCATCATGTGCAATGAACTCGCACCCGGCACGCCATCGTAGGCACGGAAGCCAGGGCGGGCAGCCCACACAGCGGCGGCGGCGGCGGCGGCTGGGTCGGCGCCGAATGACTGGAAGCCCTGCCCCTGCTGCTGTTCGAGCCCCGCCCGCAGCGGGTGCTGATGCTGCTGCATGACGTCCTCGGCCAGCCTGCGAGCACCGAATTGTGGCATGAGTTCGGGTGCTGAACCTTGCTGTTTGTGTCAAGCCCTCGCTTTGCTTGAACGAGGCACCAAAAGGATGCATGCACGCAGCGGATGCTGGGGCCAGGCAATTCACGACTTCACCATATGCACTGTCCCTGCTGCCGCTTCTGCCACTCAGATGCAAGGCTGCAACTGGCTCTGTCAAGAAAAGCGCACCGGCCGAACTGCGGGGCGTTGCTGTAGGCTTTGGACAGTGAGTCTGTGGTGAAGGCGGAGCTGTGTGAGCCGCCCGGCAGCCGGCCTGTCAACCAGTCCGGCCGCCCGTACGCCTCCGCGCCAAACCCGTAGGCTGACTGGAAGTCCTGCGGCAGGTAGATCGAGTGTATTGGTCAGGGCTGCAGGGCTCACGACTTCAGCAATAAGCTTCACGCCGCACGATGGGCGGCGAGCCCGGCAGGCAGTGTGCACGCAGGCACGCTGCTGCAGCCTGTCTCGCTACCTGTGCGGGGGCAGCGCCGCCATACGCCGGCTTGGCCGCGGCCGCCGCCAGTTCGTGCGCGTATGCTGGCGCGAAGCTGCGCAGGAAGTCCGCCTGGCTCTGCGCCAGACCGCCGGCGACGCCGCCGCCGCCGGCCGGCGCCGAGTGCTGCAGGCCCAGCGACGCCAGGCGGTGGTTGTCGCCGCCGGCGGACAGGGTGGCGGTCGAAGCGAGGTCGGAGCCCTTCTGGCGGCGAGCCGGGCGCTTGGCGTGCGGCGAGGAGTCGCCGTCGTTGTCGGGCACAGTGCGGTCGCCGCGCCCGTTCCTGGGGCTGTCCTCGGCACTGGAGCCCTGCGCCGCCTTCTTGCTCGCCAGCTTGCGCCGCCTGCAAATAGTCCATGTCCGAGGTTATGAGCAAAGCACGGCTTACTACGCATGTCACGAGTGCTGTGCGGCAGGCAGAGCACAAAGAGGTCGACGTCATCAGGTAGGAGGGGGTGATTGGCAGTCGCAGGTTGAAAATGGCTCGAGCTGCAGAGGTAGAAGTAGTGCAGGTGTCCTGCTTCATTCGCAAAGCATGTTAAGAGCACGAAGCGATGACAAACAATGATTACCACTGCTAGACCTGTCGCTGCTGTTGGACCTAGGCCTTGTTACTCGTCGACAAGTGAGGACCTGCAGCACTGGAGTGGTACATGCATGGCACAGAGGCCGGCAGGCGGGCGCACCGGGCATTGTGCTTGACGAGCTGCGCGCGGCAGGAGCGCTTGCCGCTGTCAAAGGCGGACAGCTGGTGGCAGCGCCCGCACTGCTGGCAGAAGCGCTGCAGCGTGCCGTGGCGCATGAACGAGGGCAGCTTGATGTGGACCTCGCAGATGCGGCAGCGCTGGTGGTACGTTGTCAGGCCACCCAGGTCCCGCCCACAGTCCTCCACCTGAAAGATGCAGCGGGTGTTCCATGCAGCGACAGAATCGAGCCAGTGTGTCCAGGTGCAGGCACAACACAAACCAGGGCCCCCTCACCTGCCGCCGCGGCTGCACAAGTTGCTGCACAGTCACAGTGGGCATACCGGGGAGCTGTGCGCAAACAGCATGTCCGGGAGGGGTGCATGCCTGGCAGATGGGGACACCAGGACGCGGCGCCGGCGCCTGCCACGCGTCGCCGCTGCCGGACTTGTCCGAAGCGTCATTGCCCGATGCCTGTGCCATGCCAGTCAAATCTCACAAGTTTGAGCCTGCCTGATGCTTGCCAGGAGCCCCCGACTGCAACGAGCTCTTATGAAAGCAGCTCATGGCTCCCTGAACTGCGCCCGCGCTCATGCACTGCCTTTGCATGCAGATACGAACAGGCCTGAAAGCATGCTGCAGCCGAAGGGAGGTTGGGCCCACCTGCGGCGACTCGCCATCAGGCTGGATGGCCGTTAGGCGCAGCGTGCGCTTGCGGCGCGAGCCCTTGCGCTCGGCGCCGCCGTCGGCTGGCGCCGCCGCGCCGCCCCGCGACGGGCCCGCTGCTGGCCTGCTGCCGCCCGCCACGTGGTCGGCCTGATCCGCCACGTCCGCCAGCGACTTGAGTCTGGGGGAGTCCATGCTGGAGATCTGAGCGGCGCTGTCCGCCGACTCTGTGGCGATGCGCGTGATTGTGGGCGCGGGCAGCCGCGTCAAGAGCACCGGCTGGTGGCGAGACTCCGTAGGCGGCACCAGTCCCGTGGGCAGCGCTGTGAGGTTTGCCGCGTCCCAGACCCAGTCGCGGGCGTCCCAGGGCGCGCTGGCAGCACCTGCAAAAGAATTTTGTGCGGCAGCATCGTCGGTGGTTGTTTTGGGCTGAGACGAGGGTTGGGCTGCAAGCTTGTTGGGAGGATGCAGACGAGTACCACTATGATGCAAGCCTGATGCGGGCAGCACCTGGCAAGAGGTGGAGGTTGAGGCCGCGGGGCTGGCCTGACGCCTTGCCGCCCGGCTCCGGTGCGGCCGCAGCACCAGAGGGCTGCCAAGCGGGAGCTGACTGCGAGGCGTTCGCCGGCTCTAAGCGCCAGGCTGTGAGCGAGTTGTCCGCTGGAGCACGCACGCTGTTATCCGACGACGGCTCAGGCGGCTGGCTCCAGCTCATGCCGTGCCATCAGTGTCCGCCTGTGGGCCAGCAGGGCTCCGAGCACGTGAGAGTGCGACTTGCAGGGTTGAAGGACCAGCAATGGGTGGCAGCGGGCTGCCTGCAGGCGGGCTCAAGGCCGTGCGCTGGCGGATGCCTCATCCCGGAGTGAGCTTACTACAGCTGCCCGATAGGGCACCTCTGGCGCAGCGACGCCCACGACCGACTGCGCGGCCACTGGCGGCAGCCACCAGCGGATGGGTTCAGCGATCGATACGCCGGCCGGCGGATCAAGGCCTGGGAGGGCGCTGGTGCCACTTCGTGCAGGACACCTCCGCAGGTTCATGAACCGTCCTGGCTACGGTTGTACCAGTCGAACGCTGCGATCGGCGGCTCAGCGACAGAGTTGCTGCACGCGCTGCGTTGCGCTGCCACAGCTGGCCCCGCAACTGTCCCGCAACGCCCACAACTCCAGCTAAGGGCCCGGCACCCCAGCGCCCAACAGCAGAGGCCAGGCGACGAACAAGCTTCGCCCGCGGCTCGGCTGCAAGAGGCAGGACTGGTGCCACTTTTCAGCTGACCCGCCGTGGCAGGGATCGCGGCGGGCAAAGCAGCCTGTGCCGGTACCCCTGCCGCGCCAAGCCCGCCAGGGCCAAGCCGCCGGAATCTGGCCGTTTGGGGCGGAGCTGATTGAGGCAGGCGCCGAGGCCCCGAACCAGCCGCCCCGAGACCACCGGCGCACCGGGAGCTCGTCCCCTGAAGGCCGCAGGGGATGAGGGCAGCCCAGCGTACCAGGTCGACGTTCTTTTGCCTGCAGGCGGAGCCCAGTACCGGAGGTCGCATGCACAGCGCCACTGGGTGCGCACGCGTACCTTGCCGGTGCACGCTTCGCTGCCCTCCCTTCCTCCCCTCCTCTCCCTGTCGCCCTGCCGGTGACGTCCTGCACGACTCCGCTTTGTCACTTATCCGCGAGGGCGAAGCGGCGGCGTTGTGCACCCCGAAATGCGGGTGATGGTCCGGGGCGAATCAATCCTCAGAGCTTTCTCGTGTTCCAAATGGCAATCTGCTCGCGCCGCAGACGGGAGCAGCAGTCGTCACTGCTGACCAGCAAGATCATTCGTGCAATTGAAATGACAATGAATTCCTTTTCGTACCAACAAACATACACCCTGGATGAGCTTATTTGTTGGAAGAGCGATTCCGGCCCAACTGCCTTGCACTTCGCGGCGACTGCAGCAAGGCTTGGCGTGTCGAGCGGCTGCCCTTGTGACGGCAGGATCGGAAAATTTGTGCGATCGCTCCGAAAGCAGAACTCCGACACTGGGCAAGTCCCGCACAGCGATCGCGCAGCATGGCGCAGTCCGGCCGTTGCGTGGCGGTGCTGGTGGATTGCAGTGTTGGGAGGAGTATGCGCTCCTGCACATTCCTGGCGCAAGCGCGACTGCGCCCAGGCGGCGGCTGCAGCGGCAGGCTCGGGCGCCAATCGCTGCCGTCGCAGCACCCAGCATGTCGCTGCCAGGCGACGCTAAGCTCAGTTGAACAGGCTGCAGAGTCGAGCAGGGCAGCACCTGCGGCTATGGAGCCGGCGCCAAATGCCCTCGACGATGCCGCGGAGCAGCGCGGCGGTGCGGACAACCCTTTCGGCAGCCTGACTGTGCGCCAGAGGCGCCGCAGCCGCGGCAGCTGGCGGATTCCTGGCCATGCCAACTGCTCTGCAGGTCGCACGCTGCATTGGAACTTCTCCTTGAAGCCGCGCACATGCACGCCACACCTGACTGAGTGCGTCTCCGTCAGTGCAGGCATGGCCCGGGTGGTGCTGAAGCGCGGCAAGGCGCGGCTATTCAAGGACGGTCAGCCGATGGTGTACTCGGGGGCCGTGGACAGAGTGGTGGGCCGCCCGCCGCCAGGCGCGGGCGATGCGGTGCTGCTCGCTGACGGCTCGGGCGCGACCATCGGCTGGGGCGCCTTCAACCCCAGCAGCATGTTTCGCGTCAGGTAGGCTGTCATTGCCGGCAGCATTTTCCGTGTCAGCATGTTTGGCATCAGGTGGGCCTTCAACCCCAACAGCATGGTCCGCGTCAGATGAGCCTGCACAACCCCAACGGGATGTTCCATGTTGGCCCCGCTCTTCATGCTCTGGCAGCCACGACTCCCAGCAAACGCTGCAGGCAGTTGGTGTCGGACTGGCAGCTTTGGCGGCAGACAGACGTGCCGAGTCATCTGAGGTGTCTCCGCCACAGCACAAAAGCGCAGCCTGCAGCCAGAGCTGAGGAGAATACGCACCAAAACGGAATGCAATCTGCCCACACGTGGTCCCCTGCAGGGTGCTGCAGCTGCTTGCGGACGCCACAGCGCGCCCCGAGCTGGCGTGCGATGTCCCGGCGCTGCTGCGCGCGCGCATCCGCGACGCTGCGTCGCTGCGCGGCTCTCTCGGCCTGCCGTCGGACCGCACCAGCACCTACCGCCTGTGCAACAGGTCGGTTTGGCACAGCCTCTAAGACCTCAGACTCGCTGAAGCTGTAACGCGACTGGCACCGTGGCTCGGCGCATGTGCAAACTTACAGCAGCACAGCATTGCATGCGTCGCGATTCGTGACGCCTCAAACAGTGGCTTCCAAGACGCACGACAACACACACGCTTGTCCCCGCAGCAACTGGTGCAATTTTGCCACACAGCGAAGGTGACCGCCTGTCGGGGCTCGTTGCCGATGTCTTGGGGAGCACCATCGTGGTGTCCTCCTCATCCGCCTTCATCGAGAGGTGAGACTGTCTAAACCCTGCGCCAACGGACCGCACGGCCCCACATGTCCGCCGTCAGAATCTCCGCCATCTGGTGCTCGCCTGCTGCTGCTAGGGGCCGCTAGCCGTCTGCTCAGGGGAAGAGCCCCCACACAGCAAGGTTGGAGACGGCTGCTAAGCTCAATGGCGCAATGCTCTCGACGTCAACCCGAAGTAGCCCAACGAGCCAGACAGGCTCATTTGCTCATCGGGCGCCCGCCCGCCMCCCCCGGGCGCAGGAACAAGGCGCTGGTGGCGGATGCCCTGCATGACGTCACCGGCCTGAGCGACGTCGTGTGGCGGCCTTCGGGCGACATGCTGCGCGAGGAGGGCTACGAGGCTGCCTCGGAGGCGAACGCCGAGGCTGGGGTATGGCCTCTGCCTCCAGATCTCGGAGCCCACACGCTGGCGCAGACGCAGCACGCCGCCGCATGCGTGTGCAGATGCCTGTCACCAGGGTGCACGAACCTTGCAGTGCAGCGCGGGCGAGATCCTGCAGAGGAGTGAGCCAGCCTTCCCAGAAACGACGCATTATGTTGTGACCGGGCAGGCGCGGGAGCCGGCGGAGATCCTGGAAAATGGGGTGCGGTACCTGGCCTCGCCCTGGGGCCAGAAGACAGGTGCAGCCTTGTTTTAATCCTGCGTGTATTGTGCCGACGTCAACGCCTGGCAGCTCGTTGCCAGATCCCAATAAGCGATTTGGTGAAACGAGACGGGCTCAACACATGGCGGTGGCCCACCAACCTGTCATTCAGTCCGGGCACATGGTTCGAAAACCGTCCCTCCGCTTGTCCAGGCTTCTACGTCGACCAGCGGGACAGCCGCGCGCTGGTGCAGCAGCTGGCGCCCGGCAAACGGGTCCTGGACCTGTGCTGCTACACTGGCGGCTTTGCGCTCAATGCGGCTGTGGGCGGTGCGGCGTCCGTCACAGGTGCGAAGCAGCAATGCTCTTGCTTCTCGAGAGTTGCTGGAGGGACTAGCTGAGCCACGTAGCGCATCCACCCCCTCCTGCCAGGACGACGATGGTGGGCTTCTTCCTTCTTTGTCCAAGCTATACAAGGTCAATTGCTTTTTACCTAAAGACGGCAGCATCGCGAGCGCCAGTCCTGCACACACGCAGGCGTCGACTCCTCGGCGCCGGCGATTGAGCTGGCGCGCCGCAACGCGGGCCTGAACGGCCTGGCGGACGGCGCGGTCGACTTCGTGCAGCAGGACATCACGAAGTTCATGCAGGCGAGACCACCAGTCGTCGTTGTCTATGGACGAGATCCACTCGTTGTTGACTGTGTTGATCTCCATCCGAGACCTTGCACAGTCGATCGCTTTGAGGGGAGCACACATTTCCCCGCCGGCTGACTGAAATTGTGGACCTCAGGCAGCCGCCGCGGAGGGGACCACCTACGACTTCATCATCCTAGACCCGCCCAAGCTGGCGCCGAACCGCAAGAGCCTGCAGCGCGCCATGCGCAAGTGCGTTGCTGGCAGTTTTGAGTTGTGGCAGCGCACGAGCGGCTCTCTCCCTGACATTCCTATCCGGGTCACCTGCTGTTGGCATCTGAATCTCGGTGCTCCAGCGCTAGATGGCAAGGTGCCTGCCTGCTTGCCCGACTGCGATCTTGTCTCCCACTTGCACTTCTGCAGGGCACTTCCATGCATGGTTGTTGTTGATCGCGGTTGATCCATCTCACAAATGGCACATTGCAGGTACCAAACTCTCAACACGGCAGCGATGCGGCTGCTGCCGCCATCCGGCGGCCTGCTCATGACATGCTCCTGCAGCGGCGCCATGAAGCAGAGCAGCGGGCAGTTCCTGGCGATGCTCCAGGCGAGCGAGGGCGGCATGCTCAGAAACAGCAGCGCACGGCTGCGGACGTTGTGCACATGCAAATTCACTTGCTGTGTATCAGCAGAGCACCTGCCTTGCAAACAGGCGTGCAGTGAGAGGTTGATCAGCGAGATTCACTTGTGCTTGCTGCTGTGCAGGGGGCGGCAGTGTCTGCACGGCGGCGTGTGTCCGTCCTGCGGGAAGCGGGACCCTCAGCGTGCCACCCCATTGATGCAGCGTATCCTGAGGGGAACTATCTCACAAACATGCTGGTGTCTGTCACTTGAAGCGTTCACCCTTAATGGATCCTCAACCAGAATTAACTGTTGAAGCATGCACCCAATTCAATTCTGACCACAGATTCAGAGCCCCTCGTCCAATCGTCGCATGCGAAGATTGCATGCAAAAGGTCCATCAAGCTCATGCGTCTGCGCAGCACAATGTGTGCTAAGGAATCAATCACGAAGGCCACGGCTGCTGAGGAAGTTCACGATGCCCTAAGTGCGGCATATTAGCTTTATAGTTGATCACAGAGCGCAGCAGCCTTATGACAAGCTGATCAGTTCCAATGCTTGACCCTCTCCTGGATGACCTGCCGGTCCTGGTCGTTCAGGGAGGCGAAGGCGTGCTCGGGCAGGCGCTCAAACTCGCTGAAGTCGCGAGTGTCCAGCACATCGAATGTGGCGCCTGCGGAAAGGATGCTGCACATGACGATGCTGCGCATGACGACAGACCATCGTGCACAGCGCCAGGAGCCATGTGTTTTACCGTGCACACATCCGTGCATCCTGCTGAATGGTTGACACATGCCATCGGTGCACACCACATAGTATGAATTTGCCAGCGGCGCGCACCGCGAATCGCATGCTTCTTGGGCCCGCATGGTCGGATGTCCGTCAGGAACTTGTAGGCGTCATCCAGTTCCTTGCCGCCAAACCAGAACAAGTAGGCGATGCACACCTGAAGTGTCGCAAGCCAGGTCAGCACAACATGCAGAAGGGCGCCCACCTGACTGGCGGTCACGAGTCCCGAATGCAGCTGCATCCGTTCTAGCCTCAATGCTGGAGGCGCATGCAAGGCAGGTGCAGGAGTTGGGCTGGAGAGGCAACTTGCCGCCGGCGCCCTGCCCAGCCCAGCCGTGCAGTGGACGTACACCCTGGGCGCAACAAGGGTCTGATGCATCAGTGGGGCGCGGGCGATGGGCGCCAGAGTGCACAGCTAGTACACTTTGCTGCGACTGAGCGGCGCAGACTCGTGCCCCAAGGATGCAAGCATATAAGTGATACGCACTTCTTGCCATCCTGAAGGGCTTCTGCCACCACCCGCACAGCCGAGGGCAGCACCTTGCGCAGGCTGTGCGGGTCAAAGTCCACAGCCTGCAAGGGGATCAGAGCAATTCTAGTCAGGCGTCCAAGCAACCAAGCTGTAAGGTCTCGGTGTCTTCAGAGTTTGATCTGGTTCACGTTTCGACAACTGAGCTGATGCACAGGCTGATCACCGGCCGCCTGACAATCTCCACGCCATGCGCCACGGCGCGGTGGTAGATGCTGTGGAAGTCAACATTCCAGTAGTGGAAGTCCTCGTTCTGCTGCAGCTGCGGCAGTTGACAGAGCCACGGTCGGGTCTCAGCCACGACTCCTTTCCATTGCAGAAGGGCAAATCCGGGACAGGCCTCAGTTGGAGCTGCTTTGTTGAAGGCGGTGACTCACATTCAGCACAATGTCCACGCTCTCGTGGAAGTGCAGGAAGTCCAGGTCGGACACGTTGCGCGGCATCGTGCCGCAAACAAGGCCGGGCACGATCTCGTGGTAGTACAAACCGCGGTCGTAGTGATAGGTGTACGCATCTGCAGCAGGTGACGGTGTCGCTCAGGAGGCGCGGCGGGCCGCCATGGGCTCAGCAAAACCAGCTGTGTGTGTCATTGCACAAGGCACCAGCCACCTCAGGCAGTGAAAGCTGATGGGAACGCATCCGCAGTACACGTGCCATCAGGCATGCTGCCACCTGCATTCTCCCAGCCCATCTGCTGCGCCATCCGCTGGTTGTACGAGTCAGTACGTGCAGCCTCGGCCTCGTCGGTCGCCAGGCTCCAGCAAGCGGCTTTTCGATGTTGCCTGCTGGCTCTCCTGAATGGTTGCTGCGACTGCGCAGCCTGGCTCAGCAGGCAGCTGGGCGCTCGGTGCTGCGGCATGATGTGCGCGACGGCAGTGCTCCGGGAGCACCGCAATACATGTGACAAAGATTTCATGCCGTCAAATGAGATAGCCAGCCAGAGCTGGTATGGTTTCAAGTTGTGGCGTCAAACACTGTGTCACCGGAGCATCATGGTGACTTTGCAAGTCAAGTGAGGCGATCGAGGAGGGCTCTCGACAGCGCTCAGCAGCCTCGACCGTGGTTTGTTAATACAGTTTGTATTGAAACGTGATGTAGAGAAGACCTGCACTGGTGCAATTGAGAATGTGATGCCGGTGCTATCTGGTGCAGGCATCTTTCCATTGCTTGTAAACCGGAACAGGCGAACAGCCATGAAATGCTCAACTTTTACTAATCTTGTGTATCCACCCCTGAGCAGGGATATATAGATATGTGAAGAAAAGGCAGGATCTAAATACCCCCGCCCTGGATCTCTAGTGCACGAGGCCGGCACACGCCGCATTGTATTGTCAGAACATCGGGTTCCAGCAGCTGCCAACTTGCAAGTAGTGTTCATGGGCAGAAAGAAAGTGTATGGCAAAGTCTCGCGGCCTTGCAGCGGGTCATCGCTCAAGCCGATGGGACCGACACCATGCAACACATCAGCAAGTTACCAAAGACGAGTAGTCCATTCATCTTGAAGCCGGTATCAAATATAACAACGCTAGTGTACAAATCGGCAGATGTTTTCGAGCATTGCACAGTCTGGGTACTGATCCAGCTCGCAGCCAGCTCGAGCAGCGGAGCTTGGGACCTTGACTTTGCTGGAGCTCTCGGGTCTTGGCTTAGCTCTCGGCCAGCGCGAACAGCCTACCGGCGCCGTATGTGATGGCCATGGCAAGCCAGCCTCCCAGCAGCACACGGGCGGCGGGCTTGACCATGCCGGCGCCGCCGAGCCAGGCGCCGATGGCACCGAACGCCGCCAGCGCCACCGTCGACGTCACGACCAGCGAGATGAGGCGGTCCTTGTGCTGCTTGATGAACGCGGCTGCCAGCAGCGGGACGCCTGCAGCGGCAACAGTCAGAGTACATTCAAGGAGGTGCCCACAATGTGGCGCGGGCTGCTTCGGGTTTTGCAGCCTGTCACCCGTCTGTGCAGCTAAATTTAGAACGATCCATACCTGCTCCGACGACAAAGGCAACAGCCGAGCTGGCAGCGGCCTGCCAGGGGTTGGACAGGTCATCGAGGTCGATGCCCTGTTGCGGCACAATCGCAGCGTCAGCATGTGGCGATCATGTGTGGACCTACTTGGTCAGAAGGCACAGCGTCAACAGGATGTCTCTGGCGGTGCACACACGATGCTTCGTGCAAGCAGCAGCAGCAGCAGCAGCATGACTCGCACCAGCTCGTCGCGGGCGTGCGCGCGAATGACGTCCTTCTCGGTCAGCTCGACAGCGACCTGATGGGCCAGCCGCGGCGACAGCCCGCGGTCCCTGTAGATTTCGGCCAGTTCCCGCAGCTCCCGCCGCTGCGCCTCGGGTCCTACGTCACCATGTCAGCATGCAATCTGGTCCTGCAGCGAGTGTTGCATTCTGGCCTTGCGTTTGGGTCCTGTCTCATCATGCAGCATGCAGCTTCGAGTGCCTTCCACGCCCTGCTGTGGCTGTGACTTTTCAGCTGCCGGTCAGTAAAACCCAGCAGGGCGTCAAGCAGCGTTGCAGCTGTGGGTGGCAGCCAGCACAGCGGCGCAGCACCAGCTGCAGCAGCCAGCAAGCTCTGTCACACGGCAGCGGCGGCGCCAAGGACGGTGCAGTGGCCACAGCAACGCTGTGGCAGCAGAGCGGGCACGGGTCGGGAGCGCACCCTTGGCCTGCTCAGCGACCTCGCGGGCAATATCGGCCTTTTCGGCGTCGCGCTGCGAGGAGACGGAGATGAACTCGCCGACGGCCATGGACAGGGCACCGCCTACCAGCCCAGCGAGGCCTGCCAGCACTAGCGTGCTCAGCTTGTTGCTGCCGCCGCCCACGCCTGCGACACTCGGCCCCTCGAGGTGAGCAAGCCCTGATCGCGCCTCCTTTGTGACCCCCAACTGCAGCAAGCGCGCTTCCCGCGGTGCAGATGCAACAAGTAGGCGCATGTGGAAAGCTTTCAGCATGTGCAGGATCCGGGGTTGCTGCAAAACAGCTCCGTTGCTTGGCCACGCACCCAGCATCAGCGAGGCTGTCGACACCAGGCCTGCGCACAGTGTGCGGCAGCATCAGCGTCGGCAGTGGTATGAACGGGGAAGGAGGGACTTGTTGTCAGCATCGAGCAGTCCTGGTGGCGCTGCTGTGCTTCGCAGCAGGGTGCCTCACAACCAGCCAACTGCAGCCGAACTGGGCAGGCCCTGCATGCAAACGTCAGCCGGCACGCATGCCCGCACCATCGTTGGCGCCCAGCACGCCTGCAAATACAACAAGAAATGCTCGGTCAGCAACTGCTATGACCTGACTCGATTCTTTGTTTTCTTTGCGACCTGCAGTTTCAGCAGCAGCATGGCTAGCGAAAGCCCTGCCAGCGGCATGCAATGCAAGGTGGCAGTGGAGGCGAGTGGAAGGGCGCACCGGCTCGCAGCCAGGGTGCGCGGCTGCTGAAGTGCGGATGAGGGTGCGGCGGGCTGGGCCCTGAGAGCAGCTCCTCGGCCTGCTCCAGGTCAGTCTGCACCGACAGGCGGCTGCAATCTTTGGGCCGCACCGTCAGGGCCAAACTGGATGGGGGCGTGGGCGCCTGTTCAGGCAGCCCTGCCTGCGACTTGGTGACCGGCAGCATACTGAATCGAAGACTTCTATGATGTCCTCGAAGCGCTGCGAGCCCGTGGTGAGTGCCTCGAGTCGCTCCCGGCCCGTAGTCGTGCTGATTTTCGTCCGAAACCTTCGTGGCGATTCACGGGAATCCAGTCTGGAAACACTCGTAGGCTCTCTCATTGGAGCCGACCTGCCAAAATGCGCTCCCCAATCCAGCCACCTCTCCGTTTGCCACACAGCGAGATGGGCCTTCAGAAATCTGCATCCCGGCATGCACCAGCTACCACGGTGGCTGCATTTGCGGTGCTTCACACACGTTTTACGCTGCAGCACCTACCCACACTTTGTAACTGGTGTGACTTTGTAGGAAATTTGGTAAATACGCCGCAGCACCTACCCACACTTTGTAACTGGTGTGACTATGTAAGAAATTTGCTAAATACGCTGCAGCACCTACCCACACTTTGTAACTGGTGTGACAGCAACTCATGACGTACTCGCCTCCGTAGGCCCTCTCTTTACGTTCTCGAGCTTTCTGGGACTGCCATAAGTAGCGTCCAGCTGCACGTCGAGCTCGCTGCCTCACCCCCGCCTGCTGTTCTTGCGGCGGAATCGCACATCCAGCGAAGCGCTGCGTTGTCAGAGGGCAAAGATAGCAGCTTTGCCCTTGCGGCGCAACTTGGGTGCAGCAACGCAACATGGCCGGGGCGCCTGGGTGGACGACGGCACCAAAAACGTCCGCAGCTGAACGGGTTGGCAGTCACCAACCGGCCACCTACCCTGTGCGCGTCCAATGTGAGGCGGGCGACTGCGGTGCTGCATTAGAGGTGCGTTTGAAATCTGCCCATATAATGCAAGTCAGGCCTGCCGAAGCTGCATGTTTTGCCGCCGAGCCTGCAGGCCACACGTCATTCCGATAGATAGCCTGAGGCCAGTGTTGTGTACTAGCTGATCAGGTCGAGATGTACTAGCTGCTGAGCTGGACTCAGCGGACACCCTCCGTATTGAAGGCAGTGTCCGGGTCCCCAGGTTAACATGCCCTCGAGCCAGTTGCTGGGCGAGCCAGTCACTGTCCGGTGCGGCAGCTGTGGCAGGTGCGCCGCTGCTGTCATAAACCTCACAGCATCCTCAACTTCTCCATACCTGGACTGTGCAATGCACGTTATGTCTGCGATGCATACCAAGGTGCTGGTGTCTGCGCTGCATGGTCGAATTGCGGTCGCAACACCCGAAGCGCCACCCGAGCTGAGCTGGTTGTGCAAACCGTAGGCACCTGTCGGTCAGCCTCCTGGAGCCGATCACGATGCGGGAGTTTCAGGCGGGGCAGCGGGCGCGGCAGCAGGCGCGCCACATGCAGCAGCAGGCGGCGATGCGGCAGCAGCAGGCGGCGGCACACGCTGCGCAGCTGGAGGCGCGACGTGCGGCGGCCGCCCAGCGGCAGATGCGGCTGGCTGCAGAGCAGCGGCAAGCGCTGCCGGGCGCCTGGCAGCTGCCGGATCTCGGCCCGCCGGGCTGGGCACCGCACCCGGTTGCGTCATCGTGGCATGCGCCGGATCAGGCCGCATCCGTCTCAGGGTGGCAGCACGGAGGCGGCGGCGACCTGCGCGGCGGCGCCGGAGGGCTGCAGCAGGATGTTCCATCGCTGCGTGCATCGCCGCCACCTGCCGCCGCTGAGGCATCGCAGACCACTGCGGAGGCCATCGCTGCTGCGTTTCAGGCCGGCGCCGCCTCCGGGCTGGGCGCCATGGCCTCGCTATCGGCGTGGCACCTTCCTGCTGCCAGCGGCGGCGAGTCTGGCCCTCCGGGCGCTGACGCCGCCCGCCGCGGGAACAGCAACGGTGGCATCAACAGCAGCGGTGCCGCCGCTGCCGCATTGCAGCAGCAGCCGCCGCCGCCGCTGCGCCATGCCGGCAGCTCCATGAATTTTGCGCTGCCGAGTCCCTCGGTACTGCAGCCTCCGAGTCCTGGCGCGCTGATCGATGGCCGGCGCACCAGTCGCTCGACGCTCGACGTCGCCGCGATGCCGCCGCGCGCCGCGCCAGACGCCTGGCAAGCGGTTGCAGAGGCGGACGCGCGGGCGCCAGCAGGAGAGCGTGGCAGCGGCTGCACGGGCACAGGGCCGGCGCCGGCGTCGCTCTGGAACCTGCCCAGCTTTGACGCCTCGCAGCTGGCCACCCTGCAGCGGCTGCAGAGCCTGGATGGCGGACCACTGGCGGCGGGCAGCGGCAGCCTGCTGCACTTGCCCAGCATCGAAACGTGGCAGCTGGCGGCGCTCCAGCAGCTGCCGAGCATCGATGCCGCCCAGCTGGCGAGCCTGCAGGGCAGCCCCACGCACACACCAAGCAGCGGCGCAGCGGCGACGACGCCAGCGCCAGGTTCGGGCTGGAACCTGCCTAGCACGCACCAGGTGGGGACGTTGACTAAATCCAGGTTCCAAGATCTACAAGAATGGATGGTATCTCTGCTCAGGCGAGTGAACCAACATATTGGCTGACACAGGCCAGGTGTCGCTCGATGGGCTTCCCGGAAACTGGATGACGATTGGGGTCTGCAAGGCCATTGACAGCCTTGTAGGTTGCTGAAAAGGTGTGTTGAATGCTCGGCAGACTGTTGTGCTTGAGCTCGCGAGTCCAGTGAAAAGTTTAGCAAGGGACTTGTTCCCAGCTGCAGTCAGGGAGTCCTGGCGAGTCTGCGGGCGCCGAGCTGATTCAAGCCGGCCCGCGGTCGACTTCGGACCCGCTGCACATCAGCCCGCTGGTCGTGACTACAGTTTGGGCAGCGCAGAGCGAGCTCGGGCTGCGGCACTTGGCGCAACCCAGCGGCGCGACCAGGCCTCGGTGGCCTCCCGTCAACCTGCGGCCGCCGCAGGTGGCTTCCGACGGACCGCCGCCGCCGACGCTGCGGCCTCTGCCGCGGACAGAGCCTCTGGCGTGGCAGAGCCAATTCGGCGAAGGCGATCCCGGCGTCGCCGCCCAACTGACGATCCAATGGACGCTGGCGCCGGGCCAGGGCATGGATCAGGCATTTGGTGCTGCACCCCGGCCAGGTGCTGCCGGCGGCGGCGGTGACGTGGCGGCCGGCGCTACTCGACACACCGTTAGGGCCGCAGCCGCTGCTGACGCCGGCGCAGACGCCGCATTCAGCAGCCAGGCGGCTATGGCGCGGATCAACAGGCAGCTGGCGGCGCTGCGCGACGGCTGGGATCCTTCCACTGGCGCTCCGCTTCCTCCTTCCTGGCCGGTGAGGGTATCGCGCATGTATGTTCAATGCATGCTAGAGCAGTGGCCATGCCTATTCCAGAACTGCAAAACTGACTTCAACTGCAAGCACACGATGTCAAGGTTCTTGTCATTCGGCTCCAAAGTGAACTGAGCGGTGCCGAGGCAGCAACACCTGCAGCTGCGCTGATGTGCAACAGCAGATCTGACCCTCCTGCCACTGACAATAGCACACGTTTGGGGCCCCTGCAGATTGGTCACCTGCAAGCACTGCAGATTGCTCAACTCCAGAGCTGATGCACCTGTGCACCTCACCTGCACTCTGTCATGCCACGAGCAGCAAGCACGGTAGGCAAAGGCGCTGGCTGGTGAGGAGCTAGGGGTGTTTAAAGAATCTTCCTTAAATACCCCCAGAGGAGCGCAAGGACATCTGCTGAGCGCTTTGGGCTGGTGATACGGACGCAGGCGGCCCAGCAGCCTCAGGGCCCGCTATTGCACCCTGGGGCCGCCGSCGSCGGCCCCACGCCGCTGAGCCGGCCGCACCCGCCTGCGGGTGACGCAGGCGGAAGCGCCGCTGCGCCTGGCCGCAAGCGCCGGCACAAGCAATCTCCAGGTGAGGGAGCCGATCGCTGGCACTGTGGCTGCGATCACCATCATGCTGCTGTGTGATTGTCGGCCTTCCCACAAATGAGAATTATGCTGCACAATGAACATGCCACCTCCAAGCTGGGTGTGAATGATGCAGGGTCTCCAAGAGCCGGCCGCGGCGCGGCGCGACGTGCGCTGCACCCTCCAGACCCTTCAGGCGCTGGCGGCGGCGCTTCTCCGTCAGACGTAGACCAGCTACCCAGCTTCGAGGAAGCCGGTGTCCCTGCCCCGCCGCCGCGCAAGCGCCCGCCGCCGCAGCCGCCGCCGCGATTCCCGCTCGAGCGGCGGCGCATCCCCTCTGAGCGGGGCTTGTCAGCATTCCGCCCAATCCCGTCAGCGGCTGCCGCCGCCGCGGCAGACGACGGTGCATCGCCCGGCACCAGTGCGAACATTGCGGCTGTGGCCATGGAGGCAGCTGCAGCGGCGGCGGCCGCCGCGGCGGGGCCGCACACAACGGCATTCCTGTCGCACCGGCCAAGCCCGCCGCCACTGCCGCCGCCGCAGCAGCCGTCGGGGGCATCGCCGCCGCCGAGGCCGCTGCCCGCAGAGGAGGAGACCCGGCTGCTGTCCGAGGCGTCGCAGCTGGTGCACGAGTCATATGGCTTACTGTCGTCGGCAGCTCGCGCCACTCTTGCGGCGGGGCTGTCGCCAGAGGTGCCGCAGAGCGGCGCCAGCAGGCTGGTGGCGAGCGGCAGCTCGTCAGCGGCGGCGACGGCGCTGCAACCGCAGCGCCAGCAGCAGCGAGGCGCGGTCGCTGCCAGCACGCCAAGGGGCACTGTCAAGGAGCAGGAGCCGGACGCAGGCACTTGAGTGGCGGCACAGCAGTAGTGTGACTTCCCAATACCACGTGCCGCCAGCGACCGGGGGAAGGTTTATGGCATGCGAACGGTTGTTTCAGCAGTGTCATGCCATTCCCAGCGGCTGGAAAGGGACACAGACACAAGGACGAATGCATTGAATCCGGTGAAGTTTCCAGCTTCGGGAAATAGCCAGGTGTGCGGTCTTGCCAGTATTGGCGGTTGCTCTGTAGATAATTTAGGTGCGTTGAAATTTCGGCAGATCTCAGCCAACCCTGCGTCTGGGATATCAATGTTGCAACAGGCGGCAACGCACACAGTACCCTGCGCGCAGGCGCACCGCTGCCAACGGTGCTGTTACGGCAATGCGTCATCATCAGGCTCTTCGATGGGTACTGTGAAATGCTCTGCCCTCGACTGCACGTTGCAGCGCGACGTGCAGCGAGCAGGCAAGTGGCAGCCAGTGCGCACGGAAAGCCAGCGGCGGTGGGGGTGAGATGATGCTTACACACGGGGTCGTGTTCGTGTCATGGTACAAAGTCGTGCGCAGCAGTTTCGCTAGAGGTGCAGACGGCATCAACTTCTCAGGTTTCAATTGCATTGGGACGCGTGTCGTCGCAGACAAGTATCGTTGCATGTTGGGAAAATCTGCAGCGCCAAGAGCTTTGACAATCGTGCGTGAAAGCAGATTGCAAATCGGGGTCCTTGTCACTGGAAGTTTGCTTCCGCGATTGTGTCTGAAACGATCACATGCCTTCTGAAATACAGATTTTATTAATACTGGAATTCACGCTGTAAAAATTGTGACGTTGAGGATGGAATTGGAGAGCATCGACCTCGATCGGCTGCGGCGGCGTGCAGCATTCTATGCAGAGCGTGCGGGAGGCCCCTCGGACATCAAAGGTGGTCTTGTTGTCGATGCGAGGCCACATTTAACCTCCCTGTTCCATGCACTATAACGTACTGCAGGGAGTCGCAAGCGAAACGTTCCCCTCGGAACCCGCCCATGAGCGGCGGTGTGGCCTGCTGGCTGCAGCTGCGCTGGCAGACTTTCTGCAAAGCGAGCTGGCGCAGCGACTGTGCCGGCTGTCGGACGAGGAGCTGAGCGCTACTTTGGTGACAGACATCTACAAGCCGCGCATGCACAAGGTGCACCGGCCGCGGCACTCCTTCCGAGCCCCCGTCGCCGCTGTACATGCTAAAACTGCACCCCCATGCGACAGGCTGCACGCCGCAAGGCCGCTGCCCGCTGCCGCCGCCTGAAGGCACCCGCCACCAAGGGGCACCCCCCGCCCAGGTCTCCGACTGGCCTGGAAGTTGCTCCCGGTCGCACTCCTGCGCTCAGGGTAGGAGTTTTGGAGTAAGCGCAGGTGTACGCGGCGCACCTGCGGGCGGTGCAGGTGGACTTTGCGCTGAACGTGCGCCATACGCCCTTCCCGCTGGAGCGCATGCGGCGCGAGGATCCCCAGCTGCATGGAGCCTTCCTGGCTGCGGCGGCTGCCATATCGCGCGTGCGGCCGCTGAGCGATGCGACCCGCGACGTGCTGCGTCGCTACTTCCATGGCTTCAAGGCCTCCGAGGTGACGGGCACCCACTTTTGCTTACGCAGCCAAGCCACCTGCCTAGCAGCACTGCTGTGCTTGGGACCTGGATCTGCAGAGACAGCGCCTCGTGGGCCGCTGGCACGGACGCCAGGCCTTGCCGGTTTGTCAGCTGTCAGGGCGCGGGGAGCCTGGCCATGCTGCCTTGCATCGGCCATGCCGGCAGTGTCATTGCCACTCCTCTGGAAACGTTTATGGGAGTGCGGATGAGTAGCTAGATGTTCTGATCGGCATCTCCAGGAGATGGTGCAGCGGGCTCGGGAGCATGGTGTGGCGCCCATCTCGTGGGAGGACATCGCAGGAAAGCCGTACGCCTTTGCGTCAGGTGAGCTGGGTCGCTGCAACCTTTCGGCAGCCTTGCGCTGCGTCCCACGGTGCAGCCTGTATCCCTTAGTGCGGTCAGAACGTATGCTGGGTGCAACTAGATGCTTCGGTGGTCACGCCTGCAGGCACAGCAGAGTCGGCCTCGAACGTGGAAACGACGCTGACGCAGCTGCTGCAGCACTACACCATCCTGGCACAGGTGCCAGATTCTGCCTGCAGCTTCTGTGACTCTTTCGCTGTAAGGCCAGATGGACACAACCAACTTGTCTCACTTCAGGGTTGTCCGGATGAGTGGAAGTTTGATTGTGACAGGTGCGGGATATACAGCGGCGGCGCGGGCTGCTCATCGACCGCACAGAGCGCATTGCCAACAGCTTGGGAAAGCTAGCAGGCATCATCGGCACGCTCAATGCCCACCTGCGCACCGGCAAGGTGCTGCCTCTGTACTTTCGGGATGAGGGCCCGGCCCTCTGCTCGCCTCTCTCCGGAAGGGTCTGTGAGGACTCCACCGCTGCAGCAACAGGTTTGATGCACGGGCTGCAGCCGCTGAGGTTGAAGGTGTTTGTGCAGCAGGCGGTGCAGCCGTATCAACACAGTGCGCGCATGCATATCAGCAACACAGGTTCTAACCTGTCCCTCTCACGAGTCACGAACCTGAGCATTGCTCACGTGTCAAACGCCTCCATCGCGCAGGAGGCGGTGTTTGCGGGCCGCCGCTCTACGGACCGGCTGTATCTGCTATTGCAGAACGCCTTCTGCGCGCGAGCCTTGAGAGGCTACTCGGGCTCATCCTCCGTCTATGCAGTTGCGCAGCTGGACGCCGCTTTGGCGACGCAGGGCGTCGCGCCACAGCGCCGGTGCGACATGCTGGGTGAGTCTTCTGCGGATGCCTTGTTACTACATGGAGCATTGACGGCCGCATGGCCGGCCAAGAGGTAACCACATGCTTGCTTGTACTTGCAGTCCCGCGCCGCCCTGGCTGGCCATGGGCCCCATGACAGCAGCTGCAACTGCACCGTTGCGCTGGGCGCACCGGCAGCGGCAGCCAGCGACCTCACATCTCCTCGTGCTGTCATCTTTTGCCAAATGATCAGCCAGGGGCCGGCTGGTCACTCGATGCCCATGGTGGTGCAGGGCCGCTGGTGGGCACCCACGCGCATGAGGTCATGAGCATCTTTGGGCAGCTGCTGGCGAGGCACGATGATGCGGCCGGCGATGCGGAGCACGGCCCTGTCCAGGTGCAGCCCCTGCCGCCAGAACTGCACGGCTTGCAGACCGCAACAAGAGTGTCTGCATCAGACCTAACCATTCCCCTGTAGGATGCCTCACTGCAAAGTCGCAGCCAAGGGCCAGGTTCTGTGTTCGCCAGGGTGCTGCACAACGGGCCTCTAGAGGCCGGCCCAGGCGGAGGCTATCGGCTTCAAAGGCACGTTCAGGGCGGGCGCAAGGGGTGGGAGTCATGCCAGCAGCAGCGGGTGCTGGCCAAGATGCAGACGGGCCTCGGAGGTTCTCCGGCCAAAGGTGTCTGTTCCTGTGGGACACGTGATGGTGATGCTTCCCGACTACCATCTCAGGCCCCACAGTTCAGGCGGTGACTATGGCAGGTGTCGGCGCTGGTGGCGCACCTGGCGTTCATCCGCGCCGCGGGCAGCCTGGAGGCAGCGACAGCGCTGGCAGACACCTTCGGCACGGGCGCCTTCATTGCAGCGGCCCTTGCAGCGCGGCTGCCGCCCGAGGTTGCTGAAGACCTGAGCGCAAACTGCGAGGGCGACATCCCTGAAGGTGAGCGCATATTGCGGACGCTGGCACCCAGCAACAAGCGGTGGAGCCAGTGCAGACCGGCTGTTGACGTGCTGGCACGCGTGACTCCCTTGGTGACGCTCCACGTGCTGGAGCTGCTCAGAGATGAATGGCAGCAGGTCAGCCAGCGGAGGCGGGAGCAGCTCGCGGCAGCGCCGCAGCGGGCTGCATTGAGACGCGGCTGGCTGAGCCGGCGGCGCACCTGCTGTGCAGGCGCAACGGTGTTCGACCTCTTCCGCGTGTGGCGCCTGGACTCGGGGGACTACGAAACGGAGGCAGGTCGTGTGGTGGCCGCCTGGGATGCGAGGGCAGCCCAGCGGAAGGCGGAGGGCTTGGCGCCACTGCTCAGGCCGACGCTCATGCACTCCAACCTGGATGACGTGGACCACGTCATCCGGATGTCGCGGTGCGATTTGAACATCGCTCGTCAGTCTTTCAAAGATGAAAGCAATCATGGCCTTGCGCTCGGGCAGCAGTCGCTGCAGACAACGCAGTCCACAAATGTTCATTCATTACAACGCCTGAGACGGAGACAACGCGATCAGCGGCTATTGCAGCAGAACATGTGACAAATTTGGTTCGGATGCTGCCTGGGTCAGAGCTGCATGTGCTGCCACTGCTGAGATGGCAGCGGCTTACGTTCTCTGTGGGACATGTTCCCAGGGCACCTTGACACACCCTCTTTGTTTGGTTTCATACACTGCTCGCCTTGACGGCTAGGCTGCCGGAGCAGATTCGGCCGTCGGTCTTCGCCTTCGGCACGCTGGCAGACGGCTACCTGCCCTTCCCGCTGCCCGGCGGCGGCGAGGAGACCATCGGCCTGACCAGCGTCGTTATGAAGGTGCAACTAGTTGCGGCTTGCAGGAGCTCCCTTGCGTGAGAGAGGCCGCGCAGTCTGGGAGATTCAGTGGCTTCCTGCTGCACTGTGGCCCCTCCTCTCCCTGAAACTCAGCAAGTCTGGCACAACATTTGAGACTCTGGTAGGTCGGTGCCAGTCAGCACCTGGATACCCTGTGCAGGCGGTGCAGGCACGGCCGACCGGGGACAGCGCAGCGTCATGGCTGCAGTCAGTGCCCTGCGCCGGCAAAATTGGCGATGGCGGCAAGCTCGAAAAGGCCCAGGTGCGCCCATGTGTGTCATAACACGATAGGGTTTGAGCCGAAACTCGTCCTATTGTGACAGCGACACGCTACGTGCAGCGCTGTGCATCCACACATGCATTTCACGTTTGCATCCGCGTCCCGCAGGGCAGGGGTGCAGTGCAGTTCACCCTGCGGTGCAGACTGTGCGGTGCTGATGCTTGCAAAATCTGAGCTTGTGATGCCGGTTATCGCAGGTGGACCCGCGGCTGCTGAAGCCGCAGCAGGAGGAGGTCCGGCAGCGCATGCTGCGCATGACGCGCCGCTGCGACGGCCTGGACGGCAACAAGGTCGCTGCGGAACTGGCTATGGCATACCGCTGTGTCGTGCATTGCGGCGCTTTCTGCTGATGATGAATTCTTTGTAGTGGTTTCTGTAGCAAAGTTCTTGGCATCGATCCAGCAGTCGAAGGCTGGTCAGCTGATGAAACGAGTGTTTGGCTGTCTCGTCACCCGCTGGAGACTCATTTGCATGACGAGGGAAATAATGCAAGCGTCGAGCTACGACAAGAGCTGTAGCCCTTCGCAGCATGCGTCGTACATTCACAGCCTGCAGACGATCGAGTTCTCACTAGCATCTACAACTCAGCGCCCGCATGCACCGCACCGCTACTCTCACGCGCTGCACACGACTTTCGTTGCGGACTGCCGCCGGAACCTTGCGACACCGTTGCATTCCGGAAATTGCAGCAATCTCGCAACTTCGCAATCAAGGCAGGGATCACACATCTAGCAGGAACTACGGCAGCCTTGCCTGCAGGCCAGACAGAACTTTGAGCCCTCGACAAGCATCAACCTGCCTTCGGAACCGTGCTGAGAGAATCTGGCATGGACGCGCACTTGCAACAGCTGATCCATCTGCTCTAGGAGAATATGCAGCTTTCGACACAAGTTCTCCAGACGTAGTCGATCAGAAGAGTGACGAGCAGCAGCATACGCCAGTGCTGCTGCATGAGATTCTTGGTTTCTTCGAAGGCAGGCAGCTGCGCACCTTCGTCGATGGCACGCTGGGTGCTGCAGGCCACTCCTGCGCCATCGCCGCCGCCCACCAGGTCAGCTGGTGTCGGCGATCAATGCACAGAAGCACGGCAATAAACGGCGCTCGCGAGCGCTGTTTATTGCCCCTTACTTCATGCAGCAATGGCTGCAGGAGATGCTAAAGCTCACAGAAGCAATCCTGAGTGGATGTGCAGGAGATGCGGACGCTGGTGGGCGTAGACCAGGACGCATCGGCGCTCGCGATCGCGGGCCCCCGGCTTGCGGCCGCGTGCGGCGGCACACCACTGGACGTGCGGCTGCACCATGGCAACTTCAGGTCAGCGAGCGTACTGGGCTGGGAGAAAGCAGCCTCACCCGTGCATCGTCTATCCGTGCTGTCGTGTCGGCGATGGCCAGGGCACTGGCAGTCGCCGCTCGGCCGTGGGCACGGCAAAGGCCCCACTGCATGGGCAACCATGCAGTGTGCCTCACGTGGCACGCATCAGCAACCGTGCGCCGTTGCAGGGACATGCCGGCGGCGCTGGCGGCGGCGGTGGGCGCCAGCGACGTCGCCGCGGACGGCATCCTGCTGGACCTCGGCGTCTCGTCCATGCAGGCGCGCCAGCCGACAACTGCGCGCCATGTCACCCGTGCGCCATAGTATCTGTGCGCCCGCAGCACCCGTGCGCCAGAGCACATGCAAGCCGGGATAATCGTGCGTCAAAGCGCTCCAACGGCACAGGCCTCCAGCTCCACGCGCGGCGGGACACGCGCAGAGAAGGACGCTGGCCCAAACCCTGATGTGCAGGTGTCCTTCCAAAGCAGGGCGGGGCTTCAGCTCCACGAGCGACACGCAGGATTATGGACCGCTGGACATGCACACCAGGAACACCCGAAAACCCTGAACCTTGTAAACCCTCCTGCGCAGGTGGACCAATCGGAGCGCGGCTTCAGCTTCATGCGCGACGGCCCCCTGGACATGCGCATGGCGGGGGCAAGCGGCGGCGGCGCCTCCGCGGAGGCGCTAGTGAACACCGCCGAGGAGGGCGAGCTGGGCCGCATCCTGCGCGAATGGGGCGAGGAGCGCGCCTGGCGCCACATCGCAAGCCGGTGCGGGCTCCGCCTGGATGGCGGGGGCCTCCTTCCATCTCTCCTGGATGGCGGGGGCCTCCTCGGCTTGTGTGGTGCCTGAGGCGAAGGTGACGGCAGCGTGGCGTGTGGCGGGGTGGCTTCTGCAGAGTGCTGCAGGAAAGGCAGGTCGTGCAATACGGCTCTGCTGATATGTTCAGACTGCTGGCTGCTGCAGCATGGCAGGGTGAGACAGCCACCTCGTGGTGGTGCATGCACATCGCCAGCCCAGCGCCTCACGTCAAGCTTGCCCACAGCAGTACAGTACCCATCCGGCTTCGGCAAAGCACAAACCTAGCGCTTTGCGTGGCTGCTCAGGATCGTGCGCTTCCGGGAGGAGAATCCAATCCGGACGACGCAGCAACTGGTGGCTGCTATAGGTGCGGTCGCACGGCGATGGCAGCCTCGTGCTCTCCGCTGGCACTTGTCCCTGCACGCTTCGTGACGCTCGGCCTACCGCATCCCGAATTGAACCTCTGGATGCAGCCTGGTGCACGTGTTGGGAGCGGCACACAATGGGCCGCAGTCCACCCCTTTCCTACCCGCTGCCGCGGACGCTGAGTGTGCACCAGCGTCCACAGCGCAGCTGATGACTCCGACCATTCAACCCCAAGACCGCTGACGCAAGCCGCGGCTTCGCAAGTGACTGTACCTCCTTTCTGGTCACTTCATATCGCGTGTCCGACTCGGCAGGATATCTATTTGCTGCGCCTGTAGGCGGCGGGCGAGGGCCGCCCAAGCGCGGTGGCGGCAGCCGTCGTGGCCGCGGCATCCACCCGGCCACGCGAACGTTCCAGGCGCTKSGCATTGCTGTGAMCGACKAGCTCGGGGCKSTGGCGGCGGCGCTTCCCGCCGCCGTCGACTGCCTGGCCCCAGGTGCACAGCTCCCCGCTCACGTGCGCTGCCGCTGCGTTCGCAACCCCTGCCTGCAGCGCCAATTTAGGCCGGGCCTTGTGTTGCAGGGGCAGGTGCTGACTGCCAACATGCAGTGACAGGCACCTCCCACATGCTGGGAAGCTCCGAGTTTGGGGTTGAACGAGCGTCCCAACAGGTGGATCCCACCCAGAAACGTTGCACACGAGACCAGTACCAGAAGGTGCCGACCTGCAGGCGGCCGTCTGGCAATCATCAGCTTCCACAGCCTGGAGGATCGCCTCGTGAAGCGCGCGTTCCTGGCCGCCGCTGGCAGGCATGTTCCGGCCCCGCAAACCTTGGTGCAAAAAGCAAGGAGTTTCCCTTGTCAAAGCACCGCCGCTCCTGCTCGTGCCTTTCATTTGGTTTCTCCACCTCCCTGCCGACCCTGTGGGGCACACGATCCTGGCACTGTCAGCCGAACCCGCGGCCACTGCGCAGCCGGCAGACTGCGCGCTGCTGCTGCCATGCGGCATCCTGATGGTGGTGCGACAGAAGTGCCTGATGTGTGTGTGCTTCGTGGACTTGGGCGCTCCCGTTCCTCAGGTCTCAGGAGGCGGAGCCAGACCTGCGATTGGACATTGATCCGCGGTCGGTGCCGCAGCCCGTTGCGCATGCACGGCTTGTCACCCGGCGCCCCGTGACGGCAGGTGCTGACAGAACACATCTATCACTGCACAGCTTGCTGCGCATACAGATGCTCAAGCGGATGTTTTGACCAAGCCTTCAGCGGATGTGTTGACCAAGCCGGGATGTGCATCTGCTGCACCTTTGTTTTCTATCTAGGCTTGGTGCGGCATGCAGTCCAGTGGCCTGAAATAATGTGCGGGTGGCTGGCGGCGCAGGCGAGGAGGAGCAGAGTGACAACCCCCGGAGCCGCAGCGCCAAGCTGCGCGTGCTTGAGAAGCTGCCGGCGCCGGAGGCTGCGAGGTGGTGACTGGTCGTCAAGCACAAGTCATGGAGCACAGGGTTGTGCAGCTTACGTTCGGCTGGGATTTGGTTGTCGAATAAGTGGGTATCTTGGAAAAAATGTCAGAGAGACTTCAGACTAACGTCACTTTCTTTTGTGAGGAATGCTCAACAATGCGCACTCAACTTTTCCAAACTGAAACCCCTACCGAACTTGCAACTTCAAACCCCAGACTGCAAACCCAGATGAAGGGTCTCTACGTCTTCAGAACCTCCGAACGTCCGCCGACCAATGGCAACTGCCATGGGCAAATATAATGCCATTCAAAATGGCGCCTGCACCGCCCAAACACGGCGGTGTCGGCGCTGGTGGTGGTGGCAGGTGCAGCGGTTGCTGCCGTGCCTGGGCAATAGCTACCGTCGTGCGAGCTGATGGCTGCGAGCAGCAGCACCCGCATCACAAGCGGCGGTGCACTAGGTGGGCCCAGTGGCGGCTGGAGCACCTCTGACGGCGACAGCAGGACTGGCCGCGCCATTGACTTTGCAGGTACAACCGTTGCAGGACTCGGTGCTGACAGCAGGCTGCCCGCTACACGGGTGCCTGATCTTGAAGATGGCTGTATGCGACGTTTCAGCAAAGGCAGATGCTGAATCAATGGCGGCAAAACAATGAAAGTGGACTGACGGTAGAATGGTCGAGGTACATACGCTGCGATGCTCGAACAAAAGGTGAGATGGGTCGGAGTGTGAATGCCATTCGACTTGTAGGCGTAGTCATATGCTCAGCTTAACATCATTCTGTGCCAATAACTGCTAGGTGAGGCGTGGACGGTGTGAAGGTCGAGACCGTGGCAAGGCTTTGCCACCTCACACCCGCTGCTCAGAGACAAGCTGCCTAACGATTTGCAGATGCCAGCTTCCCGTCGTTGATATCGACCGTGAGGAACATGCAAATTGTCGTGCAAGTATGGGTTCTCCTTCAGTCCTGATGCCATACCTGCTGATAACGACGCCTCAACTGTCCTGGCCAGTCCAGCGCAACACCATTTCGATCCCCGCCGCCAAGAGCTATGCAGTGCCCGGTTGCCGCTTCGGTAGGTAGACATCCCAACCGTTTATAGAAGGTTGTTGGACGCCTTTGGCAGCGGCTTGCGCCGCACTGGCTTGCGTGTGGCACCTTTGTTCGGCTGCAGTGGCATGGCACGTTGCACCGTCAGCACGGAATAGGATGGTGAGGTGCTCGCTCATCAGCACAGCGTGCTCTTGACGGAGAGTGCTGGTTGATGTCACAATGGCAATGGCCGCCGAGTCGTTAGACCAAAATCATGGCCAAGACACGTCCACACCAGGCCGCAGGCGATCCCCAAAGTGGTATGCAAACACGGCTGCTCCAAAGCAGGCCAGGACGCATGCGCGCTGGTTCGCACTCACGATGGCGGCGGCACCGTTGCTGTCGTTCTTCTGCGTGTGAGTGTCGTCGGACTCAGGGCCGGCTGGGTTCCGGTTGAGGTAGGCGTTGTTGGATCGGTTCTGGGTGCCTGTGCCCGCCTGCACAAACACGTGGCAACAATTAGCTAGACCAGCAAGCACCGGTGCATCGGCAGCTTCGTGCCAGCCGCCGGTGGCAGAGCCCTCACGGACCACCCTGTCGGCCTCGTGGCCTGGCAGGGCTGCCTGAATTTACGGTCAACCAAGGAAATGCGCTGCACGAGGTGCACAGCGGGAAACAAAACAGCAGGGCAACAGAGGAGAAGGTGTGGCACCTCCGGGATGACTGTCGTCTTCTGGTGCCGTGCCAGCATGCGCTGTGTGTAGCTGAGCCGTTCCTCCATGGCGGCTGCACAAAGAAACGGCAACTGGAAAAAGAAACTCAATCCCATTAAATGAGCTCAAATCTGGCGTGGAGTGTACTGTCTGATCAACCAGATGCCGAGCGACATGGTGGCACTCTGTGGTCCGGCTCATGAATCATCACTGCAGGGGATGGCAGCACTGCACTGGTGCGACGGGAAGGCAGCCACGAACCTGTGGCTGCGTAGACGCCCTCACTGGGGTCGGACAGATCCGAGATGACCTGCACGGGCAGCGGCGATGCTCGGACGTCATGCTCGGCCGTGTTGCACAGCGAAGCGTAGGCTGCTCCTGGCGGCGCTGTCGTGAGGGAACAGCGGGCAGAAGAAGTGCGCAGCACGTCAGAGCATGACCACCGAAACATCCTGGGGCGGCATGGGCAGCGCTGCAGTGGCACGCACAGGGCCGTCAACACACACGACATGCACTGCATGCAGAGGAGGGCTGCTGGCGACACAGTTTCAGGAGTCGCGCAGTCTGGCACCAACATGCCTGCGAGAGATTTACATTCACAAGGGTTTACATCCACGAGGTTTAGGGGACGCGCCATCAGGACGAAGGTCATGAGGGAGGAGGTGGCGGAGAACAGCACATGCCGCCCCTCGTCGCTGAAGTTGCCGCCGGCCTCCAGCAGCAGCAGCGTCAGCACGAAGGTGAACTGCGCGGGACCGCGGCAATGCCTCTCAGCCAACATTGAATGGTCTCGGATCCTGTAGAGGGTTTGCTGGAGTGGTGCAGCATATATTCTGAAAAACAAGTTAGTGAAAATTCTGCAGACGGGCAGATGCAGCAGACATGGCCCCATGTATCTGATGCGGCACCACCTATGAACAACCGGCGTGCAGCACCACGAGTCCGCAAAGCTTGGTGAGCGCGGCAAGGGCGATGCACAGCAAATGCCCGACACATGTGCCCAGCGCTCTGCCTGCCCATAGCTGGGCAACCACGGTGGCTGTGTCTCAAGCTGCGGGCGGCGGAGCGGCAGGGTTTAGGGTTCAGGGCGGCGGCGCACCGCAATGATGTACAGCAGCGCCCAGTGCACGAACGGCAGCGCCTGCAGCGAGGTCGCCTGCCGCATGGACTGCGCCTCCGCCAGCCGCGAGGTGGCCGACATCACCTCCTCCACCTCCGCGCCCATCTCCCTGCGAACGACAGCCGTTCGTTCGAGTTAGAAATGCAAGGTTGACTGCAGAATGTGCAGTGAGCTGCGCCTCCGCCGGCCGCGAAGGTGGCCGGCATCACCTCCCTCCGCCCCCGCGCCCATCTCCCTGCGGACAAAGTCGAGTGACTGAATAATCAAAGACATGTTAGATGAACAGACCTAGATTGTCAAAGTGCAAGCCGGACGGCCGTCGCCTTGAGCCAGGCCTCCATGCTCGCGCTGCTGACCTCCTCCAACTCCGCATCCACCTCTTCGCAAAGCAGGGCTGGACTATGAGCACCCAGGCTTCACGGTTGGACCGCTCTGAATGGTGAAGGTCTCCACCTCTGCACCCATCTCTCTCGAGCATCAAAGGCAGGACAGCTGCCGTCGCGACAGAAGCGAGACGTCTAAGCATTGCAACAGACACGTTGCAACAGACACTTTCCCACATTAAGTGGGAATGGCATAGTCCTCCAGGAGTGGCCAGCTCTTCCCATCGGATGCATGCGCTCAGGTGGGAGGGGTGGTGGGCAGTGCATGCATGCACTGGGCATGAACCAAGACAGCACGTGCATATCTGGCCTGGTCTTAGAGGTCTCGAGATGCAGGCGCACTTGTAGCGGCGAGCCTCTGAGCGGATGATGTTCAGGGCCAGACCATCCTCCAGGGGCGGTAGCTGGTTGCTGGGCCCCCTGATTTCCTGCATCGGAACAGCGCATGTGACCGTCAGGCTCGGCGCTCGCCAACCCACCGGAATTCACTGGTGGCGCTGCAGGGTTTGTACTGACATGTATTGACGGTCCGGTGATTGGGCTGTACACGCTTTCAAACTGCAGACAGAGAGCATGCTGTGCGGCAGCAGGTGCAAAAGTGGTGATCCAAAGCCTCGGCATGCAGGCCTAGAACCCTATCCCCTGGCGCGCACCTGGTCGATGTATTTGCGAATCTGCGGCAGCAAGCACAGCAGCCTCAGCAGTCAACAAGTACTGGGAGGGGGCGCGACCCACGACGGGGTGCGATACATGGGCCGATGGGGATTGCGATGGCACGGTTTCCAGCTCGGGAGGAGACAAGCAGGCCAGCCCACCATGCCCCCGTATCGTCTGTCTGCCACATGCTGCGCTGCGCTGCCCTGCCCTGCCTGGCTGCAGTAGCACGTAGGTGAAATGCGACTGGAGCACGAGGAAGGTGAGACGACCAGGAGATGTGACATGCCTGCGTGAGCACCGAGTAGGCCTCATCCCCGAGCGCGTATGCGGCCTCCTCCATAACCTCCTCCAGCGCACCCACCTCCGTGTAAAACTGCTGCACCATGAGCCGCTGCCGCTGCGCGGCAAACAGGTGCAGAACGTGAGTCAAGGTGACACCCCATGCTGCTGCACGATGCACCGATGCGCAGGCAGAGTAACCACAGGATGTCAGTGTGACACACAAGGCTGCGTGCTACGCCAGACCTATGGGGCCTGCGCCAGGCCGCAGCATCGCAGCGATGCAGACAGCAACAACCTGTTGCGCCCTCAGCGGTTGACAGCAGCGCTGGCTGAATGTGGTCCCGCAGCAGTGACACTGCAGCTGTCGGCTGCCGTCCCGTGCCGCAGGCCCTGCAGGGGACTCCGATGATGGGGGCAGAAGGAGGGGCAGCAGGGCCGCACGTCGTAGAGGAAGCCCATGCTGTTGCCGGAGAAGATGGCGAAGAGCAGGCTGAGCACGGAGAAGAAGCTGTTCTGGAACGGCGTCACGGACGCCCTGTAACGAGAACAACATAGAAGACTGAACGGCCAGCCGCCCCTAGATCAGGTTGGTGCGAGCGTCTCGGATCAGGCTGCACGCGGCGCCGGGCATGCCATTCACCCAGTCCCCCGTGCGTACAAGCCTGCAGAACAGCACCCAATCCAGCCGCAGCGCAGCAGTCGCCACAGTTGAGGTTACATTTGCAGCCAGGCGCAAAGTGCTTTGGTGTTTGCAATCAACGTTCCATCTTCCCATCGTCGTATTCATTATCATGTTCATATTCGTGCTCACTCCTTCCAGTTGAGGTCCAGCACGTAGCCGATGCCGTCCAGCAGGAAGGGGTGCGCCTGCCAGGCCAAGAAGCCCGCCAGGCTGGTGAACAGCGTGTATCGCACCAGCGTCTTCAGCCCGGTGAAGCGTGAGCTGCCCAGCACCCTGCAGGGCACACACGACGGCAGGCATTGGACTACTTGGACTACTGAAACCGCCCAGGTCGATCAGCAGGGGGCAGCTCGTCTGAGCGGCCATCATCACATGCGGGCGACCCGGCCTGCTGCTGTCGGGCATGCAGTCGCAGATATGTACCGGCCGACTGCAGAACCGCGTCGCAGTGTGTGGGGCTGCTGACCCAGCGCCACACCCTGCTACCATATGTGCGAGCGCACGAGCACACAGGGCGAAAAGGGCATGAGGTTGACCGGCACAGTGGCAAAGTAGGTTTGCCTGCTCCTTGGACATCACAGCAGGTTGGGAACACAGAACCGATGCCAGCATGCAGCGATGGCAAGTATTCTCACGGGGCGACCCAGCCGTCGCCGTTGTCGCTGCCGACTCCCGTTGGCTTCTCGGCATTCGGCCGCGTCCTGCCGCTGTCGGACCCAGCGGCACCCGACCCATTGCTGCCATTGCCCTCGCCGAACGATCCATTGCTGCCCTGACAGCGCGCCATCTGAGGGCTGCCTCGTCGCCGTGCAGTGCCTGCCTGGAGCAGCTGGATGTGTGGTTGCAGTGGCCTGAATGTCACTGCGCCGCCCGCCGCCGCTGCCGCTGTCAGGTTGTTCCGCTGCTGGCACAGTGGCCGCCAAGATGGGGCAGCTGAATGTGCTCCTACATCAGTTTAGCAGTTCACTAAGCCTCAAGCTCAAATTGCGACATCGGTGCGAGCATGAAGGGGGTCGTCTGCAACATGCCCTATGTGCCCCATGTAACGAGGACATGCACTGTACCTGTGTGACGCTGCTGGCAGATGCACGGCATCTGGTGTGCGATGTGTGTATTCATGGATGCAGCATCCAGCGCTGTGATGCGCATCGCACTGGTTCCTGTGCCAGCCCGAGGGATGGCCAGTCGGTGAGGGTTGGCGACTTGCGACACGTTGACAACTTACTAGCAGTAGGCTCACGCTTGTCCAACCTCGGCTGGCCTGTCAGTTGTGAAAGCTTGGGAGTGTCGCAAACGAGATTGTCCAGGGCCGCAAGCGCACAGCTGCAGCCCAGCTCTGGACTGCCACATCAGCCACAAAACCTATTCCACAAGCACAAGACAAAACCGCAGCCGCTTCATCAGGCGGTGAATCCGTCGAGTCTGCAGAACTCTCCACGGCGTATATGCCGCGCAGCCATGGCGCAGGCCAGCGCCGAGCAGGTTCTGACGGCCTTTTTCCGCCGCTGCAAGGCGCCCGTGCCTGCGTTTAGTTTCGAGAATGCGTCCGACGAGGAGCATCGCCCGGTGCACACTTGCGTGTGCACCACGAGCGACGCCCAGTTTGACGAGCAACATGTGCCGGGTGGCAAGTACCTTGCTTCAGCAAACAAGCGCAAGCTCGCCCGTAAGGCTGCCGCGGGGAAGGCGCTGGACGATCTCAAGGACCACCCGGCGTTCGACGAGCACTTGAGCCAGCAGGATGATCGGCTGCACGAGTCCGTGCTGCGCACACTGGAGACGATGCTTTCCGATGCGGTGCGTGGGACGATCCTCCCGGCGATGAATGCTGATTGACATGCTGCCAAGTCGAGGTTCCGGAATTTTTGGCTTGAACGTGCGAGTTTTTCATATTCATCCGTGAAACGCTACAAAACCATACCATGCTTGCAGCTTCCACCGCGTTGAGGTATCGAGGTCTTTGTGGCTGGTGCGTGGTGCTGGCGGACCATTTCAAGCCTGTTGCGGCAATCCTTGCCGCCACCTCTGCCGCAGGAGGTGCGGCGCAACACGGAGGTGGAGGCGGCGGTGCTCCTGGCGCAGCGCTTCGACGGCGGGTCCCTGCCGCTGCCGGCGCTGCTGGCGCCCGTCAAGCGCACGCTGCTGGCTCGCTGGGCGCGGCGCTACCTGCCTGGCCTGGTTGCCGAGCAGGTGGCGCTCGTCTCGGAGCTGCGGACCCGACTGGCCGCCGAGCCGCCGCTGGCAGGTCCGCAGGTCCGGCGGCGCGCACTTGATCAAGGACGCCATGCTGTAGTGCATCCACTGCCCTGGCGCACACAATGTTGGGAAGTCCCTTGGAGCAGGTCTGCTCATTGCACCGCTGCGCTCGGTCAATGCACGTGCCAAAACAGACTCATGCTACTCTATAGGTGCAAGAGGTGTGCTGCTGCACATGCCTAGCGCTAGAGAGTGCTGTCTGTTGTAGCAAGGTGCGTGCGGATGGCGAGGGCATGTACAGCAGACCGTGACATGTTCCATGTGCAGAGGCGGCCCTGCAGGTAAACCACCAGACCGGCTGCGTGCGGCGGGCGGAGACTTATGCCGCCGACGAGGACCGCAACGCGGAGGCCGCGCTGCAGGCCAGCCTGGACGCCGTCGCTGGGCGCCACTTCACGGCCGTGCTGCTGCCGGCCGACACCAGGTTCGGCGGTCCAAACTGCTTTGCTTGATGACGCACACCCCATCCTGCAGAACTGCATTCCCCTTGCAAAGATCCTCTGCGAGTCTGCAGCTGTTCCTGCCAGCTCCCCTCAGAAGGTTGTCTTGGGACGAGACCACCTCTGCCGCCATCGCAGACCCGCTTGAGAATGCGGCCTGCTTGCTGCGGCCAGCTCGATGAAAGTTGCAGCTCGGCACCGCCGCAGGAGGCGGCGCTGTCCTGCTTCGAACCGAACGTGACTTCGTGTGTGTGGACATTGAACTGCTGTGCAGCGTTCCGCCGCGGGAGGTGACGCTGTGCTGCAGCAGCTACTACCTGGCCGAGGTCGCGGCGGCACTGGGCTGCGCCCCGGAGGGGGTGTGGCACTGGGGCATCGCCAACCGCAACTTTCGGGTGCTGGCGCCGCCCGGCGTTGGCGAGCCGCAGTTCGCTGTTCGGGGTGGCGCGGCAGGTGACGA
Organism: Deuterostichococcus epilithicus; assembly: GCA_033439295.1. Lineage (NCBI taxonomy): Eukaryota > Viridiplantae > Chlorophyta > Trebouxiophyceae > Prasiolales > Stichococcaceae > Deuterostichococcus > Deuterostichococcus epilithicus. The sequence continues at coordinate 1,899,915 of JAVTLE010000010.1, forward strand.
TGCAGTGGACTTGACTGACGACCTGGAGGTGAAACTGCTTTGCCGCGCTGGACACACCCTGAACATAGTTTTCTGGTCAGCTGTGATGTCTCATGGGGTGTGAAGAGCTCAGCAGCCGCAGCAGCCAGCTGCAGCAGACCTTTGAGCCCTGCTCCGACTGCTGCTCCCGGCTTCAGCCATACGGGTGGGGATCGGACCCACGTTGGCTGATCTGTTCATGCGCAGTAGGCCAGCGCTGTGCGCATGGTACCGCCACTGTGGAAGCAGAAAAGGGCAGCCGTGCACTCGTCCGCATCATGAAACTGCTGCACTTGCAACGCTGCAGAGCTGGTGGCCACAGCCTTCATCGAGGATGCACTCGAACCCCTCAGCAAAGCGCGAAAAACTCCCTGCTGCAGGAGACCTTGTGCCGACGCTTTGGCTACCCGCCGCCACAGCCAAAGGGCGCGCCGACGACATCTGTGCAGCCGCCGCCCGAACCGCCGCCCGGGCTTTTCCCAGACGCGGAGCAGCCGCCGCTCGTCGGCCTGGCGGCTGGCGTGGTAGAAAGGCGCCCAGTGACCGCTGAGGCGGTAGCGGCGGCGGCGGCGGGTGAACCGGACGCGTTGCTCGAGTCGTCATGCGCCGGAGACTGGCCGTCGGCACCGGCATTGCACCCGAGCATGTACTCAGCGCTGCCAGAGCCGGGGTCGCCGCCAAAGTGGAACCTGCGGGCTGGCTGGGTCACAGGTGCGACCAGCTGCTTGAAGCAGTCAGAGCTTCATCGCGAGTTCCCGCTACCCTGTGTCAGCATGGCGTCGGCGGCAGATGCAAGGTGCACATGGGTACGCTCTCTGATCGCAACAGCGTGCTGTCAATCAATAAGCCATGCACACGTTTATGTTGGCTCTCTTCCGCTCCCGAGTCTCATGCCGAAATGCGAGAGCCCTGCGATTTCAGGCAAAGCTGTGCGCGGCGATGTGCTGCTGACCCGCGTCCGGCCGCGGGCGTGGACCGTCAAGGTTTGTACCAAACTAGTGTCTGAAACAACTCACACGTGCGCACGGATGCCGGTGCAGCACGAACCTCTCAGTTTGGCTCTGCTGACTGCACTGCGCACCCCATGGGCCAGCTGCGGCGCACTTGCGGGAGCCTCGGCAGTGGGCACACGCCAATATGCACGGCATGCCGGCTGAGCTGAGTGCAGGTTCCGTTCCAGTGCCCTGCCAATTATTACCACGCTGTCTACCTTGTGAATTTAAGACGCTCCCTTTTCCTGAATGCTGGTTGCACGCCAGGTGGACGATCGGCAGCAGATGCACCCGGTGCTGCGCGCCGGGCACTACCCGCTGGCGGATTTGGCCGCCGCGGCCGCCGCCGTCGCGCCCGCGGCCGTGCTCTCACGCAGCCTGCAGGCGCCCCTGGCCGCACGGCTGCCCACCGATTTCAGGCGTGTGCTTATGCACGCGTGTCAGAGCAGGCCCACCGGTGCTGGCGGCGGTGTGACTCCTTCCTGCAGCACATGCGATGTAAGGGCTGTTATGACAGTGTGTGGCGTCTGAAGCGGGCTGTAGTACGAGGGCTGCAGTACGAAGAAGAACGTCAGACTATGTGCCCTCTGTGCAACTGTCTGAGGCAAGAATCCTGATGCAGTCACTGCCTGTGTGCCTCAGCATTCAGCAAAACGGTCAGTCGGACCGATGAGGCTCGGCGTGCACGTAGGTCGTGCGAGTCGTGGTGCTGGCGGCAGCCAAAGGTGCTGCTGAACGAGCTAGCGACCGATGGCGTCTGCGGCCCAGATGCCAGGCCGGTTTTCGGGATGCCTGGGGCTAAGGCTCCGTCGACGCCTGACATGGGTGAGTCTGCGCTGTGTCTTGTCTTGCAGCGGCACTGCAACGACCAAGATACGATGCAAGGCTCGTGCGCTTCCACTCGGCAGAACTGACTCTTGCTGCATAGAACTTCACAAGGACGCAGCGCTGCTTCTGCTTCTGCACAAAGGCTACACACAAGCTGTCTCCGGTTGACTCCCAACCCCGGAGATGCCTTCCCTGAATCTCGCTGATCAAGCGCCTGTGTTGCAGGGTGCGGCGGCAAGCGCAAATCACCTGACAGCCTGCAGCCGCAGTCGCCGCAGTCGCTCAAGCAGTCGCCTGTCAGAGCGGCTGCAGCGCCCTGCGATGACGCTGGCCAGGCTGCCGCGGCGCCTGTGCAGTCTGCCAACGATGACGGCGGCCCGCTGGCCGATCGTTTCGCCTCGCAGGCGACGGTGCCGCTGCTGGGCGAGCCCGACAAAGCGATCGTCGCCGTCTCGGGCGCCTGCAGGTGAGTAGGGCCCAAGGTTGAGTCTCACTGCGAGGCCAAACCCCTTGTGGACCATGCTGTCCGAGCCAGCATGTGTTATCAGCGCCGTCCAAAATCCGTCACGCATGGGCTCTGCAGCAATGCTGTCGCATCACTGGCGCCTTTTTCGAATCGCGACAGTACAACCTGCAGCCTCATTCACGTTCCGAGGCCGCATGCGCAGCTGCAGCCTCGATCGTCATGCAGAACTTGGCTATGCACTTCATTTCCAGGTGGTTCTGTGCAGTGATGCGGACGTGGCAGATGACCAGGCGGCGCTGTGCGCGCTGCACAGCCTGCAGGCGCGCCACGCGGCCGCATGGGCCGCCGCCTTCCCGGCCGGACCTACCGCCGACGACGGCGTTGATATCGGTGGGGACTGCACGGCCGCAGCTGCTGCTCTCGGCGGCGGGGAGCTGCAGCGCGGGCCGGCGGCCACGGCGGCGGCGGCAGGAAGCAGCAGCATCGAGGTGCTGGACGCGGGGCGCGGCGTCCGGCGGCCCATACGGCCCGGCATGCGCGTCAAGGTCGGCTGCAGGCACAGGGGCACTGTCAAGCGTCGGGTGCCGCAGCAGTGCCTCATTGCTGCGCTTGTATCACTGGTCGTGCACGTGAGAGGGGCAGCCGCAGCAGCCCCAGCTGCGGCAGCCCCAGCCTCTGGCACCAGGTCGAGTTGCTGCAACCGATCTCAGTGGTGTTAGATCTCAGTCCTTGCTGACGCAACAGCTTGCAGCACTGTTTGCAGATGCCTCTCCTCGCACCTGGTGCAGGTCGCCTACAGTATCAGCGCCACGCGGCCAGAGCCAGCCTCAGCCCAGTCTCCAGCGGCGTCTCCACTCCGCCAAATCCTCGAGCGACATGGCGGCCTGGCCTTCGAGTGGGGCTCCGGAGGTGCGGCTGCGCCAGATGCAGGACACTGCTCCCTGACATCAGATTGGGTGGCAAGGGGTTGTCAGGGCATGGCGTAGAGTTGGTCAGTAGGATTTGCTCCTTCGCCTGAACGAGTCGGACTGGTCCCAAACCTACGCCCGCATGGCGGCTGCATTAACAGCAGTACTGCAGGAGTGGACACTGCCTCCCGTGAGCTGCCTGTTGTGAGGCTCCAGCACCTGCAACTGTGCTGGTCCTGCCATGCTGAGGGCCTCGGCAATGTGCCTCGGCAATGGCATGCTACGTGGTGACCAGCGCATCGTTGAAGAGGTTCAACGCACAGCCGCTGGTGAAGAGGCGCCAGCTGACAGTGACTTCGACATCAGACGACGACATTGGTACTGTTCCACACCGCGCCCTCTGCGCCGGCAGAACTGGATCGCGCTGGCAGACCTCCAGTCCGCCAGCGCATGTGAACTGTGCGTGATTCTCAGGGAGTGAGCGGGCAGCAGGGGTAGGCCTGAGCCGCTGTTTCAGAGGAAGCGTGTCCTTGGCGAAGCCTCACAGCGAGATTTCTCCTCGCATTGCACAGGCGTGCTGCCGGAAACAGAGCGTCTGGCGGCGGCTGTGGCCCTCAACGGCGTCGCGTGCTGCCGCATTGGCGTCTGCCTGCCCGCCGACATCGGCGGCTCGGAGCTTGGCGCGGCGCTGACGCTGCGGCTGCTGGATGTGGCGCCGCCGGGACCCACCCCACAGCAAGGTGCACAGTACTCCGTGTCTCTCTGCTCTCATGCAAGAAATTCAGGGGGCATTGACCTAGACGGTCGACGTTGGGACCAAGAGGTGAGGGGCGACTCACCGGGAGTTGATGAGCGACAGTCGCACGGCAGGCGGGGGTAGGGCAAATTGCCATTCCTGGTAGTCGCTGCTCATGCCGTGCACATGTGGCGCAACTGACACACTCACCTCGCTGCTGCTGCACGAAGCGACTGCATGTCCTGTTCCTCCTCCGCAGTGCACATTCCCACCTGCAGCAGGCGCACCGATTGCCGCCCAGCGCCAGACCGCTGGGCGCTTCCTGCTGCGGCCGGGCTCTTCTCGCAGTCCGGCTCTTCTCGTGTGCTGCAGTTCTGCTGCAGTGTCGCAGTTCTTGCATTCGGGCTTACCTTGCATGCTGCAGTCAGACTCTTCTCGCCGCCGGCGTCGGCACAGCGGTACGCGCTGGTGGCCTCGCTGCTGGTCTCCGCCGGCGCGCGGACCCTGGTGGACCTGGGCTGCGGTGACGGCAAGCTGCTGCAGCACCTGGCGTCCGACAGCGCGTCGACCGCCGCGGCGCTCGACAGCATCACTGGACTAGACATCTCAGCCACGGCGCTCGTGCGCGGCCGCAAGACACTGGAGGTGGGTGCTTTATAGTTATTAAACATAGAACATGGCCATCACTTCCACTCGCGAGTGGGCCTCCGTGCAAGATCTGTCTGACTGCTGCTGCAGAGCCGATGACTGCGGAACGCATGTCGCCTGGTACACGGTTCGATCAGGTGCAACAGCCCCATCGAACAAGGTCCTTTCCAATCCTGGTCGACCATCCCCGCGGAAGCACCAATCGGTTTCGCATTGCAGCTGGATCAGGAGCTGGCGGTGGCGACAGGGGCACCGCGCCCGCGCATTGACCTGGTGCTGGACGATATGTGCAAGATGCGGCCCGGTGCGCTCTTGTAGTGCCGCCGCAAGCGCCACCGCAGCCTCCAACCCTGCACTTGGATGCGTGATTCATCTGTCAACGCTCCTGCTGTGCGCATCGCAAGGGCCCCTGCTCTCATGCAGACCTGCAAGCCAGCAGCGTACACGCCCGGATGTCAGAGACACGAGCTGGCATCCCCCATCATATTGCGCCCCTTGCGCTGCTCCCCTCATTCCAGAGTCTCCCACCCAGTGTGCCTGCTGCCGGCGGCGCAGAGGACTGGGGCAGCCTGCGTGGCGTCGGCGCCGCAACGCTTTTAGAGGTCATCGAGCACCTGGACCCAGGGCCGCTGGCGGCGGCGGGGCCGGCGCTGCTGGGCGGCCTGGCCCCGAGCCTGGCGCTGGTGACCACGCCCAACGCCGAGTATAACGCCGTGCTGGCGGCGGCCAGCGGCGGCGCGACGCTGCTGCACAACGGGCTGCGCAACCGGGATCACCGCTTTGAGTGGTGCGTGCTCCTCGTGCGCGCCGCTGGCTTGTGTGCTAGGTCGGCTGGCACTGCCAAGGCGCCCTGGGACGTGTGACGCAAACTTGCATTCTGACCGGCGTGTTGCAGACCTGCAGCTCCTTCAGACGGCCAAGCATCAAGGTCGATGCCGCAGTGGCAGGCACTGCTGCTACACCGCAGTGCACAGACACTGCCGTGTAGGTGGTTAAGGCCGCTGTTCCTGTCAAAGTGCAGGACACGCCCCGAGTTCCAGGCTTGGGCGAAGCCCCTAGCGGCTGCGCACGGCTATGAGGTGCACTTCACTGGCATCGGCCGCGTCAGGCGCGAGGCGCTGGCCGCGGCGCCGCCGGCCTTCGGAGATGTTGTCGCCGCCGAGCCAGGGCTCGGCTGCGCCACACAGGTTGCGCTCTTCGTGCGGCGCTGCGACAGCAAGGGGCACTAGCGGTGGTGGCGGCAAGGCGGAGCAGCGGCAGCAGCATTGCTGGCGTTGACGGAGAGGCGATATTGCTTTCGGGCATGAATGGCAGTGGCGGCGGCATCAAACATTGCTGGCATCTGCGGGACATGGATCTCTGCTTCACATCGTGGCACGACGGATGAATGATCCCATGGATGGCCAACGGCTGCAGTCACTGTGCTGACGGCAGGGCAAAGTATTCAGATGTCAAGAGACCAATCGAGAAGCGGCGCTGCCCAAACATGCTGGTGGGAGCCGCGCGGACGGCGCATGACTAACTGCACCATTAGATGGCTTGTACCAATGTTTTCCTCCTGTGTCATGCACAAAAGCTGTATCAATGCATTGCTTCGTACGTCAGTCTACCCGCTTGCTTTGTGCGGGGCGTGCTTCATCGTTGCGAGGACACTGATTGTACGTCAGTCCGTTGGGCGTCCAGGGGTTGGGTTGGGGTTCTGCCCTGTCGTTAGTGTGGCGGGACTCTCTAGGTACCCGGGTCGAAGTGGCGTGATGTCAGAGGGCTGGCCCTGGACAATTTGACGAAGGAGACGTGCAGGGCCGATTATAGAAGTTCACTATGCCTGAGCATGGACGCTGCCGCGGCTCACTCAGTGACAAACATTCGGCGGTCAACCTTTTAACCTCGCCTCGGGCAGAAATTCGACCCCACAGTTCTAAGATCTCACATCTTGTTCCAGACATTCATATCCTTTGTGCGCGGCGCGACTGCGTAATCAATTCGATTCAGTGGTCCAAATTTTAACCATACATTGCGATCCAGTGCTAGTTTTTGCCGCAATCTCTGCCCTGGTCGTCCCTGCGCACCGATCGCCAGCGTGCATCGCGGCTGCACCGCCCCAAAAGCCGACGTGTGGCGCAGAACACGAGGGATCAGGTACGGTCATGATGCTGTGCCGATGCACCACTAAGAAGACGTCGCTTTTCTTGGCACGCGCTCGTCCAGGGAGCATTCGCTGTGTAATCCTTGAGCTCTAAAGCCCAGGTCGTGCACGAGACTCTCACACCACCTGAATCTGCAGGTCTGAGCCCATCCGCCGCAGCAGCTCGTTGGCCAGCAGCTGCCACTCATGATGGCGAGCACAGGCATTATGCATCAGAGTCACATGCTCGGCGGCAGCCGTCTGACACAGCACAGGACGCGCGCCGCCCGGCCCACCGGCCGCGGCTGCGCTGTCAGCCCCACAGCTATGTCGAAGCGCAAGGTCAACACATTCGATGAGGCGTGGAAGAAGGTGGGTCAGTTATGCAGCTGCCGGACTGCCGCACAGGCGCCGCCGCCAAGGCAGTCACTGTGGCACAACCAGTGGATGCCTGACTTTTGCGGACGGAAAGCGACTGGTACCAAAGAAGAGCAGCCAGTAGGTTGCCAGCCTCGGAAGCGGTGTGACATGTGTGCGGCTCGTGGGGATGCTGTGCTGCATTCGCACCAATGCACAATGTTTATTATGCCATGTTTGGCGCATCACACTCGTAGCTAGCTTGCTGGCTGCAATGTTTGCGATGCTTGCCCAATGTTCCAGGCGAGTGCGCATGTAGGTCGCGAGATTTGTGTCAGCCCCCGGCTGCCACTTGCACCTCGGAGCTCTGTTGGTCAGCTGCCTCCAGACCAGCATCGGAACCACTCAAGTGGTGTAGATTGCTCCGCTATGGGGCTGTGGAGCTGGTCCGGTGGCCTGCCGCGCTGTGGGCACAACTTCAACAGCAGACAACCACTGCCCGACGGGATACATATGTAGTCTTTCGCAGGGCTACTGGCAAAGGCAACTTCAACGAGGACGCGGAGAAGGCATTAGTCTCGCGCCACCTGGCGAACGCTCACCAGCTGAACACCAAGCTTTCGTTGTTGCAGGGCTACTGGGGCACGGGCTACTTCAACGAGGACGCCGAAAAGGCGCCGGTCAACCTGCTGCGCTCCATTGAGTCCAAAAAGTTGCTGTCCACTGCCGGCAAGCTCAAGCTGCTGAGCTCCGCTGACAAGGCGGGCCTCAACCTGGCAAAGGTAAGGCTCAGGCGATGGCACGCGCATACATTTGGTGGCACGCGCTGACTGCCACGACCACGCTTACCACGAACGGCATCGCATGGCTTGCTGCCTCCGGCGGCCAGGAAACCCGGCTCTAGTTGGTGTACCGGAACTGCTTGTGCCTGAAGCTGGTACGCGCATGATTCTGCCGCCGCAGCTGCTGATGCGCCCTGCTGACTGTCTCCCCAACCGGCTGACTCTCACCTTGGAAATTTCTCTTGGTTGAAATATGCGACATGCGCATCAAGCAAGCCGACCTGCGTTCGCCAAATGCTGATTTCGCTCACCTTGTGCCGCACAGCTGGAGGAGCTGAAGCTGCTGAGCACCGCGGAGAAGCTGGGCCTGTTCAGCCTAGTGGAGCGCGCACTCACGGCGGACCCCGGCGCCATCACTTCTGCTTCCATCCCATTCTTCATCGCTGCTGTCGGTACGCCCTCATGATGCCGTTTGCAGCTTTGAGGGTGGCAGCCGTTTTCAATCTCGTTGATGTACCCAGATACGGTCCATATGCGATGGGGCCAGGCCCTTGTGGGTGCAATTCTCGCATTGGCAGGCCATCGGCTTGAAGCCCCGGTGCAGGGCACGACATTCAGAACATGCATGTCTCCGCTGCTGACAAGGTGCTCCGTTGATGCTGCAGGCTCGCTGGTCTTCATTCCCCAGGACAACCTCGCCGAGGTGGTCCTGCACTGGGGCGCATTCCTCACCTTCTTCACTGGATTCCTGGCGCTCTTCGCCGGCGGGTTTGTTGTTGCCGCCGTGCAGGAGGAGTGATCATCGTATTTCGGTGGAAACCTGAGGTTGAATACCTCGGAACAAATTGAAATTTTGTAGCAACAAGTGCAGTGTGGACTGAAGTAGTTGAGGACACCATATTGAGGGCCTGGACATGATGTGCTTTCTGGCGTGGCGGCGGCGCATGAGGTGTGGGTGATGGGCGCGATGCGGCAGGTGCAATCCGCCAGCAGCTGCATCAAGCGTTGCTGCGAGATGGTCAGGCCAATCTTAATGTCTCTCCGAGGATCGGTGCTAGTGGTTTTGGGATGACTGTGAAGCGGTAAACTGCAAGTGGTCTTGATCGTCAGTGAGAACGGCATGCCCCAGTCTAAGACATCCCTGTTTGGCACGGCAAAGTTTCTTTGCAAGCTGGCACAGTCGCAAGCTCGCATGGCGCTAAAGAGACCTGTCTGAGCACGCATTACAGCTCGGCTGCAGGCCTGTTCGTGCGACAAGTGCAGGTTGCACCGGAAGCAAAGGCCCAAAGCTGCATCAAGCGATTTAATCTGCACCATCTTACAGCCATGGCTGCTCCTGTACAAAAGGTATACTGACGCCACGTTGACGCTCACGATGCATTGTTCAGCTGCTTGTGACAGAAGTCTGTGCAGCTAATCCGCGCCGGCCGGGCGGCGCACAACCTCAGCACTTCGGCGCACCGCCATCAAAGCGAAGACGACAGCGTGTCAATCAGATGGAGCATGCTTGAGGAAGCCATGAATGCCACGTCAGCTGTCTGAGCACCGACATTCCCAAGTACCCGCACCCGACCGCATTGCCATGCACCACCGCAGGCGCTCGCACGGCTGCGGGACGGGTTGGCCAGCGGCGACGCCTACGAGGCGCAGCAGGTGGTCAAGACGGCGTACTACCGCCAGCGCGCGCGGCAGCAGCTTCAGGACAGCTATGACCTTCTGCAGGCGGCTGCCGGCGCGCAGTTTGGCGCTGCGCAGTTCACCTGTGGCCTGGAGCTGGCCAACCTCCTGGTCGAGGTGACTTGCGGCTCTGGTGCCGACTGCGAGCCCTGGTCCGCGCCAGCCGGCATCATGGAGCGGAATTTCCCCGATGCCCGGAAGCACATCTTATTTGACTCCCTTTGAAATGTGATATTGCACTGGAAGTAGCTTGGAATGCTTGCACCAGGCCTGCGAGCTTCGTACTGAGCTTCAAGCCCTGCTTCCTCAGGCGTACAAGTCGGACGGCGTGCCAGCCACAGCAGACTCAATCGGGCGGCTGCAGGCGGTGGCGTCGGTGCTGCCGCGGGTGCCAACGGGAGACTCCGCGTCGCGGGAAGCCCTCATCGAGGGCGCGCTGGCATGGGCAGACTCCGCCATCGCCTGGGCCGGCAGGTGGGCGACAGGAGGACCTGGCCTTAGATCACCGTGTAGCTCAGCCTGTTGTGGAGCACAGCATCCAAGATGGTCTGACCCGTCAGCGCTGGCCCGAGCCCTCACAACGACTCAGGTCCGAGACCCTGTGCATGCACCCCTCGGAAAGTGCTGGCAGCCGTGGCGCTGCTTTTGACTGGCGCGCCCGCTGCTGCCCGGCTGCGCACCCCTTCCCAACCCGCATCATGCCATTCTCTCCGGCTGCCGCATGCGCCCACAGGCAGGGCGGCGCCGGCGCGCCGCAGCTGCGGGACCTGGCGAGCGCCGCTGGCGACTGGCTGTACAGCGAGCAGGGCTGGCAGGCGCTCGGGCGAGTGTCCCTGTACTTCGCGCGTGGCCTCAATGTGGACGGCCTGCACAGCGGTGCGCCATGGTCCGGTGCCACCCGGGAGGGACGATCCCTCTGGCCGGCGGCAGTGTGCGGGCCCGGCATCTCGGCCGTTGTGATAGCACGAATGGCGGGCACTGACCCTGTCCGGGCGGCAGCTTCGTTCAGCAGGAAGCTCACGGGCCACGACATGTTCTAGGGCAGCACATGAACACAAACTGCGGCCAGGCTCCAGATCTGAACTAAAATGCACACTGGTGGCGGGTGCTCAGGTCTGACTCTGCGAGATTACGGGATCCGTCTGTCTGCTGGTGTTTCGCAGCAGACCACTCCAGCATGATGCAGCACAGTGTTTGCGACCCGGCATGGGCGAGGGGTCGCAATGATCCGTTCGACTGCGCTTCCGCGATGCGAGCACCCACACCTTCAACACGTTTGTACGCAGTGCTTGCGGACGGTTTTGACCCGGCCAGGGCGAGGGAGTGGGACTTGTCCGTGTGCCGCGCTGTGCTGCTGCTGCTAGCCGCGGCGCCGCCCATACCGCGGCAGGCCGCAGGCGGCGGCGGCGGCGGAGGCGCCAGCAGCCATGATGCAGCGGCGTCGCTTCTCATCAAGGTGGGTGTAGCGCCTTCAAGCTCAGACGCAAAGACATGGCTATTCGCGGATGGCGCTCAGCTTCGGCGCCATGGCAAATGCTGTTGCATCCAGCTGATACATCATGTTTGTTTGCACAGGCTCAGCAGGAGGCGCACAGGGAGGCGGCGGCTCAACTGCTGCGGCGCAGCGAGCCGGACGCGACGCAGCCAGAGTTTGCGGGCATCGCCGGCTTCCCGCTCCTCAGCTTCGTTGCCCTGCTGTTGGAGGTGCGGGAGGCAGCTGCCTTGCCAGATCTGGTGTGTTGTACTAGTGGCAGGTGTGCAGGCCATGCACACGACGTTGGGTTGAATGTGCCAGCTCGGACACAATGTGGACCCGCTGAGCCTGGTCAGTGTCTGGACGCCGAAGCTCTAACCTGCCTGATGCTCGGCCAACAGCATACCAACCGCCGGCGCAGGCGCCGCACCTGCTGCAAGCGCTTCCACGGTGACCTTGCCTGCCCAAAAACGTCTCTGTCCTGGCAACGAGAGATATGCATTCTATTGCACCTCGATGATGATTTCGTTGTCATAGATGAACTCAAAAGACCATTGCTCCTGTATCATGCGGGCGCTGCAGCGGCGGTCAGGGGGTCTGGTTTCGGCGCTACGGCCGCACTACCAGCCAACCAAACAAGAATGTATCGTTCCCAAAGCTTCTCTGTTTCGCACAGGCGCTGCAGCGGCGCTCGGGGCAGTTGGTGGAGGCGCTGAGGCGGCACTACCAGCCGGCGCTGCAGCGGGACCCGGACCTGGGGGAGTTGCTGGATTTGGTAGAGGAGGTGTACTGCGGCGCGCGGCGCGGCGGCCGCGGCGGCATGGACGGCATGCTCGGCGGCCTCATGCAGATGTTGGGCAGCGGCGGGCCCGCCATGCTGACAGGCTGACCTGCATGCGCTGCTGGCGGCTGTTGAGCTGGCGGAGTGCAGGTTGGTTGCTGTGGAGGCTTGCTGTAGACCTTTTGTGTGCATGGAATCGCACGAGAGGCGAGCGCCGAAAGTGGCTTGCACAAGGGACGGGCAACATTTTACTCGAGATGTTGAAATTGGGTTGGTGCGAGGGTTAGGCTGTCGATTGTACATCAAACCTGGCAGTTGCCAGGATGGTGTGGCCGCTGCGGAAGTGTTGCTTCCCTCCCCTATCCAAAACAACTCGTATTCAGTCGTCCCCTAGCAGCACCCATCCTTCACGCTGTTCCTACTGCAATCTGGTTTCTACACTTCAAGCGGTCTGCGTTTGGGGCTATGGCCCAAGCCTCACCACATGTTAATCAATGTTGACCTTGCAGCTGAATTCCTTCCAGCTTATTTTTCAGCCAGCCCGCCCGCGCCTTGGCCCTGCCCCTCACAACAACTCGTTCTCATCGAGCGATTGCCGCAACAGATCAATGGCCTCTTCACTGGGGCTCCGTGACGGCAGCCAACCCTGGCCGTCACCATCAAACGAGGCTGTGCTTTTGCTGCTGCCGCTGTCGCTGCCGCCATTGCCAGCAGCAAACTGGTGTGCAGCTGTTGCGGCCTGTGCGGCGGTGACCGGCGTCAAGCCATGCATGCCATCTGCCGTAGCGGCATCGGCGCTGGACGGCGGGGCAGCAACTGCAGCGGGGGCCACCGCAGCGGATGCTACAGGCGTTGCCGGATTGTCCTCCGCTGGGTTGGCTGCCTCCATCATGCCCTGTGCTTGCCTCGTGAGCAGTGATAGCACCGTGTCCGCTTTAGCCACCGATCGACCGGCACCTGCACAGGAGGTTGCGGGATGATCAATCACCCGGCAATCCGCTGCACCATGTGCAGATGAGACAGCTCTGCATGCGCCCGGAATCACGCGAGCCAGCAGCTACCACCAACGACTGCGTTACCCAGTAACCCAGGGGGTGGAATGCAGTTGTGCGGGCGGGCAAGAGCCGTGGCTCACCGCGGCCCATGGCGGTTGCAGCGCCGACGGCATTGGCGAGCGCGAGAGTGGCTTCCGGCCCGTGGCCGCGCGTGAATCCGAGCGCCACCGCCGCCGCAAAGCTGTCGCCGCAGCCCACCGTGTCTTTGACTGGCACCTGTGGCCGCAGCAACTTGAGGGTGCGAGGTCGACTCCGGTTGCAAGAGAGGTGTCAAGACGGCTGGCGCGGCCAACTGTGCACCACAGACTGTCATCACTTCCCAGTGTTGCGAGAATACCCTCGTCCGCACACCAAAAGGCACAAGTGGGTGTTTAACGCCGAAAGGTTTGTCACCATATCGAGGTTGCATACCTGTCCGATTTCATGACAGCCTGGCGCAACACCGACAGATATTTGGGGGGTAAGTCTGTCGGCCAACTCAGTCACATGACAAGAGGTGGTACAACACAGCAACTCCCACGTGACCCAGCTGTTCCTGATTTCAAAGGCCAGCCGAAATCACGCGAGACGCTGCTTGTGGCCTCTGGTGAGACGGACGAGCTGTGGTGCCAAGCCCTGCCTAGTGGATCGTGCCGAAGTTGTGCCGAGTGGTGCACCCCACGAGCGACCCGCATGAAGGATCCAGCACAGTTCAACGGGGCTGCCGGCCGACAGCGCCTACAGGGGCTCGGGTTTTTGCTGCCAGGTTACGAGCAGCTGCCCAATGGGCGACGCATCCAGGACGGCTCACTGGCAGCCGGGCGGACAGTGAGCAGAGCGACAGTGAGCGAAGCGAGTGAGTGAGTGAACAAACATGGGTGAGACCCACCCGCAGCGCATCGATGTGTATGGGCGCGGCGGCGCCCCGTGCGCACAGCAGCGCGCCGCCCGGCCCCAGCTTGATGACTGCCCAGGAGGTGACGGCCCCCAGGCGGCCCAGCACCCACGCTCCCGCCGCCGCTGGGTCCGCCTGCCCCGTCACAGCTTCCGCCTCCTCCTGCAGAACGTGAGTGCTGCAAAGATTGCTGGTGTGGGCCGCGCGCCGCCTCCAAACCCTTGCCGCTGGAATAGCGGTGGTGCGTCCAACGTGCTGTCGGCCCCTCTGGATCGCCGGGCCCGCATGGCACAGCTTGCATCGCGTCGCCGCACGAGTGGGGGTTGCGGCCCGCTGCAGACGCCCTGTACACAAGTGCAGCAGCGGCGCAACCCACCAGCCGCCCTCAGCACAGCCACGACAGAACAGCGGCACGACGACCACAGCCCGCACAAGCTCACCTGGGTCATCAGCACCACATCTGAGACGTCCAGGATGGCGTCCAGTGCCACGCGTCGCTCCCCCTCCAGCAGCGTCCAGCTCCTCGGCCCTGCAGCGCATCCGCTGGAACTGGTATGAAAGGCCAGGGGCCTACAGGGGCCTTCAGGCTCTGAAGCAGATGCCCTCTGCGCCTGGGCCGCCCATCGAGGCAGGAGAGCGCGCCTGCGATGTGGCACCCCGCAGACAGCAGTGCATACGCCCAACACCACAGCACCCTGCTTGGCTTCTCACCAATCCTGCAGCGACACATGCCGTCGGCGGTCGGAGAAGTGGCGCACCAGGGTCGAAGAACACAGAGCCGCCTGCGTCCCGCGCCTGCAGCGCCGCGGCCACCACCAGCGGCCCCGGCAGCTCGTCCAGCACAAAGCCGTTGAGCATGAGCGCCCGCGTGTCGGCCAGCACCTGGTGAGCAGCGGAAGCAGGGCGCATGACGTGGCAGGCCCTGCGCGTGCTCAGGACATCAAATCGTTCGCCTCAGCCACGTCCAGCTTCCTGCTAGGCCCCCTCCGTGCCTGCCGCAATCGTGGGGCCATGAAGAAGCGGAGGGGTTTTTCAGCGGAAGCCACTGCGGCGACTGATCATTGCTGCGGCCGCTGCCGCCCAGGCGCAGCTGGCATTCGGTGGCAAGGCATGCAAGCTCCATCGTCGCTGGCAAGGACTATTGGAAGGTGAAATCGAGGCCCGCCTCGAGCACACGCGGCTGCAGTCCCGCCACGCCGGCCAGCAGCGGCCACGGACCGAAGTCATATGCGGAGCAGAAGGCATGCGCGGAGCCCGGGGCCACCAGCACGAAGCACAGCAGCGTGGCGTGCGCCGCGCCGCCGGACCCCGGCGGCGCCAGCGGCTCGATGACGCTGACGCCCTCGCCCTGCACTCCCCACGTGCAGTCGAGTCAACCCGTGTTTGGAAGTGGGTGGCAGGATAATGTGGCGACCGTGAGGGCGTGTAATGGCGGAAACGCTGCAGCCATGTCATCCGCCTCTGCCTCTGCCTGCAGCCGCGCGACCAGCCTGCGCCCGTGCAGACACCCTGTCGGCGAGCCTGCAGCGCCGCCTGCAGCGGCAGCAAGCACCTGCAGGACGTCGCGGAAAAAGGCGCCATAGACGTCGGCCCCCAGCTGCCCCACAGAGGCGACGCGCTGTCCCAGCCGCGCGGCGGCGATCATGAAGTTGGAGGCGCCGCCCACCTCCCAGGCGCTCTGCGCCGGCGGCGTCGCCGTCAGCTGCGCCAGCAGCGCTGCTCGGGCGCCTGTGCGTGGCAGAGGGTTGTGATGTCAGGAGCATCAGCCAAGTGAGGTCGTGCCGTGCCAACGCCGTCCCTTTAGGGGCCCTCTCTGCGTCGGAACTGCACTGCAGCGGCTGTCTGGCAGCGCTCAGTCCGCAGTCCTAGATGCGTCACGGGCAGCGCCACCGCATAGGCCCCGGCTGCCCTCTGTGAGTCGCATGCGGGTGAGGCGGAGAGTGAAGGAGCCGAAGCAAACCCGTGTCGGGCGGCGGCAGCTGGTCGACAGGCACGATGATGTCCAGGCACAGGTTGCCCAAGTGGACGACGTCAAAGGTCTTAGTGCTCGGCGCCTGGCTGATGCCCCCTGGCGCCGCTGCCGTGCCGCCCGCGGCGGTGCCCGGCGCGCAGGCTGTGGATGGGCGCGCGCTGGGCCGGGCAGCGCTGCTACGGTACGCTGAGCTGTGCTGGGGTTCTGCGCAGCTGCGTGCAGCCGCAAGTGGTTGCGGATGCCCGAATCTGCCACGGACAGGCTGCCGCTGCTGGCCGAAGGGAGGGCTGCTGGCAGGCCGGCAGGCAGTGCGCTGCAGCGGCGCAGGCAGGCCGCCGGGCCTGAGCTTCTGCGTCCGCATTGCAGCGCCGCCCGTGCGGGCAGGCAGACGTGTCAGCTAGCCCAGGGCGACGCTGGCGTGTAACGAGCAGCTGGACCCCAACGGCACGGCCGGGCAGGCAGCGCACAAGCTGTGGCGCCAGTGAAATTTCACAATTGCTGGACTTCCTGCGGTCTCTGCCGCACACCTTGACATCATTTACGCCACATCGCTGGCAGTTCGCGCTTCACCAGCTGCAAGCTGACGGTGGGGATGCCACTGCACCGAAGTCAACGGGTTAAAAAATTTGCGATCGGATCCGGCTGACCCCCCCAGCTGCGTGAACTGGCGTTCCGCAGTCAGACCAGTCTGCTCATCGCCACCGCGGAGCAACTCCCTGACGCGAAATCTGCAACACTGGCGAGGGGTGACGTAAAATAAAATAAAATAACATCCCCCAAGGTGGAACATGCGCGCTCCGTACAGACCTTGACACACAGATTGTACATCGAACGATCCGGCGGACGGATGCAGATTCCTGTTCGAAGTGGCACAGAGGAGACGACACACGGCGAGCCTGACCCGCTGGCTCTCGTTGCGCTGTAGCTGCGCGCTGCAGTAAGGTGACATTCCTGCGTAAGGTTGCGTTCCGCCCGCAGCAAACCCTAAACCCTAAAACCCATAATTTCCGCACTTATTGCTGTGGATTATGCGCACTTGCGCACTCCGTGCAGCGCCACCTCGTCCGGGTCAGAAAGGCAGTGCGGCTGGTGCGGAGGCGGTGTGGTGGCAGCAACAACGCTGCGCTCCTGAAGTCAGTCTGCACGCCAGGAGTGGTGCGCCAGCACGCGCACCTTTGCCTGTAAGGAATCCAGCCTGTTCTCGGGAAGGACCCCTGGCGCGTCCGCGCAATCCGCAAATGCTGCGCTCTCTGGATCGCCGTCGGAGGGCATTGCGTGCTCTCAAATGGGCTGCGCGCCCTTGGCCTGCCGCCCGGGGTTGTTCTCTATCGGGCCGGGGGCTGCAGATATGGACGTGCGGTACTGGGGCCGCTTCGCCCGCGCATAATTGCTGAGGAAATTGCTTGGGCATCTGCTGGCGTCTGCCTGGTGGTTGTGGCTTCACTCGGAGCTGCTTGGCACCGCTGGCCGCCGATCACAAGCTGAATTAGGCGCTTCTGCGTCCGCGGTCACCAGGGTGCCAGCCTCCCTTGCACCGTGGCGGCGGCGTATCCGGCTGCTTGCTCATGAATCAGTCGCAGCGTTTCCCCAGCCCCCCCGTCCAGCGCGGAGGCAGCGCTGGCGACCCTGTGATAGGGTTTGTTTTGTGCACAGCGCATCCGGCCGCTGCGCCCGGCCTTGTTGCGGCCTGCTGCCTCGTGAAGTGCAGCATCCGTTGAGCCGCCCTGCGCACATCAGCCATCATGCCGGGGCGCCTCCCCCGCGAGCATGAACCGGGTGCCCTAGAAACGTGCCGCAGGCTCCGGGGCTGCTGTATCAGCTTCCGCTCAGCCAGTTGCGCCGATGTTTATGCAATGTGTCGTTGTGGCACCTGCGGAAGCTACTGGCCGGGTGATGACGCCCGGCGATACAGCCTGAGCCTTTCAGTTCAGCCAGCAATGCGATGCTGCTGCAGGTGCAGGACCAGCTGCAGGGACCGGCAGCTGCTCAGGCATCTGAAAGGGTGCCAGTAGGCGCGCCCGGTGCGTGAGCACAGGCGGGGCGGACGCCCGTCCGTGCCATCATGGCAACGAATGGTATGCCCCCTACTGCGCAGTCAGCCATCCAGCATCCATTCATACTGCTCTTGTCTGTGCCACCCCGGCAACCTTGCGCGACAACATGCAGCACATGGCACCGCGACGACATGCAGCACATGGCACCTGCTACCGCAAGCGGCTCTCACAGCAGCAACCTGCCTCAGGACATGTTCATGGTGGCACTTGCGCATTGCACTCCTCCTGCTGCAAGGCTTTGCTGATCCATCTGCGCGGCCCCCAAATGCTCGTGCCCAGTACAGCGATCACAAAAGTGCACACTACTGCACCCTGCAGGCAAGGACATCGAGAACGGGCACAAGGAGGAGGATGGCCCCCCGAAGCCTGACGCCGCCAAGGCAGGCGTGGCGCCCGTCGAGACCGAAAAGGGCGAGCAGGAGGTCGACTTCAAGACGCTGACCGCCGAGGAGGCCTTCCAAGTCCTGAACGTGCGCACCCATTCGGCCTTGAGTCCAGTTGACCATGTCCAGCTGCGGCGCTGTGCATTGCTGCTGTGCAGCCGGCACAGCATGCACGAACAGGATGCTGCAGGCCCTTGGCGCGCCCTCAAGAGCTGACGGGTCTGCACGCACACGTGCGCACGGCGTCATGGTCACCGCCTGCATGCAGCTCGTGCAACTGACACCTCATCTTGTGCACTCGTCCACCCCACAGGTCACGAAGGATGGCCTGACGACAGCGGAGGTGGAGAAGCGGCTCGCAGAGTATGGGCCCAACAAGCTGCCAGAGGGCACCCGCAACCCCTTCCTCGTGTACTTGGGCTACATGTGGAACCCCCTGTCGTGGGCTATGGAGGTGCGCGCATGAACAGGCTGCCGTCTGTAGGGTTTGGGCCAATCAGAGCTGCCTGTGCCGGCGGCACAAACCCACCGCCTGTCTGCAGCTGTGGTTCTGTCATGCGAACATCGCATGCACCGTGTCCTGCGGGTTTGGGTGCAATGCCGCGGCTGCACAGTGGCATGCCTATCCAGTCGTCTTTCCTGCTGTTGGTGCCAGTCGCCCAATTGCAATCTGCCGTCAGTGGAACAGCACTAAAGCTTGTGCATGATTGTTCTAGGTCGCGGCCATCCTGGCCATCATCCTGCTGGATTACCCCGACTTCGTCCTCATCCTGGCGCTGCTGATCATGAACGCCACCATCTCCTACCGCGAGGAGGCGTCCGCCGACAAGGTTTGCCCCTCGTGTCCGCCTCGCACAGAGTTTTAGGGCCTCCCCCGCCTGCCTTGCCATGGCTTCCTGCAGCGTCGCGCCTGAAGCGCGGCCTTCGCCTGCCCTGTGGCCGAGATAAGCACCAGTGCATCGTGCATGTGACTTTCCTCTACTGGGGAACCCACCATGGTAGAGCGGTTTTGTCCCCCTGGAGGGGGGGCACATCTTTTCGTTGCCACACCCTGCATCCTGCCTCAGCGCTTCGCACGGATGTTCCACGGTTGTCCACCTGTCCCCGCTCTGACTCCTTCAAGTCATATCATCTCATGTCATCCTGTGCCCATGCGCAGGCCATCAAGGCGCTGACGGCGGCGCTGGCGCCTAAGGCACGGGCGGTGCGCAACGGCACGCTGGAGCAGCTGGACGCATCCCAGCTGGTGCCCGGCGACATCATTCTCATGGCCATCGGCAACATCGTGCCCGCTGACGTCAAGCTGCTCGGCGAGGAGGGCGATGACATCCCCATGCAGGTGTGGACCCTGCACCCTCGTTGATTGTCAGGCAAGCAAGTATCGGAGACAGCAATCCATGCGAGTTAGCATGGTGCAATGGCGTGAGGCGTGCCGACCATATCTGCAGTGCGGCGGCAGGCGCTGGCGCGGCATTGGGCATCAGTGCCTCTCGCGCTCGCCTTCTCATGGCTGCCCGAAGGGGGGCGCTCTGCATCTAGTGCTGCGCCCGTGCAGCTTGACAATGGCACTGCTGCTGCAGTGCTCTGGCCTGCAGTGTCGCTGATGGACCTGCTGCCGTCTAATCCTCACAGGTCGACCAGGCGGCGCTGACCGGCGAGTCGCTGCCGGCAAAGAAGTTTGCCGGTGACGTCTGCTTCTCCGGCTCCACCATCAAGCAAGGCGAGAAGCATGCGCTGGTGTACGCCACCGGGCAGCAGACCTTCTTCGGCCGCGCCGCGTCCCTCATTGCGGTGCGTCCGCTGTGATGTGCAAGTTGGGCATCTCTTCTGCATCCGGCGCCAAAGTGGCGCCACCCTGCAAATTAGCGTGTTCTCAGTTCTGCCTTGTTGGCCCGGCAGTGATCGCTTCAGCAAAACGGTGCATCCAAGCGTTGTGCAGTGTGCCTGAGCCCTGCACACTCACCCGCTTGTGGCGTCTCGTGTGTGCAGGGCACCCACAACGTCGCCAACCTGCAGAAGATCATGACCCGTATCGGAGGCGTGTGCCTCGTCACAATCGGCATCTGGTGTGTCATCGAGATGGCCGTGCAGTTCGGCCACTATGGCCACTCCTGCAAGCTGGGCGAGGGTGAGCTCCTGTGTCTCTTATCGAGCGTCACTACCAGCACAGCAGGCGGTTGCGTCTTCGCTGCATCCTTGCTTTCTGACCCTGCATTACCGATGCTGCTGCGCAAGGGTGCTCAGGCTGCCTGCAATGCGCAGCATCTTAGGAAAATGGGCACTGACCTTCGAGTCCTGAACCTGCTGTAATCTTGTGCAGAGCTCTGCCCGACGCTGACCAACATGCTCGTCATCATCGTGGGCGGCATCCCCATCGCCATGCCCACCGTGCTGTCTGTCACCCTCGCCCTGGGCGCGTTCAAGCTCGCCAAGGTGCGACTTTGCTGCTGCCCTGATTCGTATCGATGTCTCACCTCCCTCAGCCGCAAGCAGGATGCCAGGCCTCGGGCGCCGCCAGCCCGTCCACCCGGGGGGGCAATTGAGACGCAGCAGCCTGCGGCGCACAGAGACACTGGGGTGCCACGAGGCTGCATCACAAAGAGGGCTGGCATCTGCCCTTGCTTTGCAGTCCCACCTCGTGTGCAGGTCATGCCATACAAATGCGGTACTGTTATTGGATGCCCGCAGGAGGGCGCCATCGTCGCTCGCATGTCCGCCGTCGAGGAGATGGCTGGCATGGACATCCTCTGCTCTGACAAGACCGGCACGCTCACGCTCAACGAGCTCACCGTCGACAAACCCAACGTGCTGGTCACGGTCCCGGGCATGTCTACTGACGAGGTGCGCATCATTGCCAGCGGCTGCTTCTCGCGCTCTGCATCCGGCCCGGCCTGCCAGCTGCTACCCTGCAGCCCTATGCGCGACAAGGCTTTATGCTATCGCTTAGCACTTGCGTAGCCTCTCAGCAGAGACGAGACTCAGCAGCGGCATCCGCAGTCCCCCGCCTCTGTCGTGTCAGCGCCGTCCTCCCAACCTGCTTCAGCACAGCAATCAAGTCCAGCTGCAGCCACCAAATTCTGCCCCTGCCGCAGGCGCTTAAGCTGGGTGCACTGTCCGCCAACATCTCCTCGGAGGAGCCCATTGACGTCGTCATGCACGAGTCGCACCCCGGCCACAAGGAGATGTGGAACGAGCACAAGCAGGTGCGGGGCACATCCGGCGTGCGCGCTGCACGTAGGCGCCTGCTGCAGTTGTGGCGCAGGTGCCACCGCGCCTGCCAGTTGACATGGAGTCTGGCTGCCTCAAACGCAGCGATGCACTGCAGCCATCGCACAAGCTGCAAGCCGCTTGCCACAGGGGAATTGTGCACATGTGCTTGCCGTCACTGCGGTCCATGCCGTTGGGCGCGGAAGTGACTTTGTTATAAGGGGCATGGCTGCGGCGCCGCCGACTGTGCAGCTGCAGGTCGAAAGTACTGAGAGCATTGAATACATGCTGCCAGGTGTGCCAGGGACTGATGCGCGCATGCCCACGCTTTTGCAGGTCAAGTTTGTGCCCTTCAACCCCACAGACAAGTACACCATCGCCAGCATCCAGGACAACGCCGGCGGCGAGGTCTACCGCCTCATGAAGGGCGCTCCCCAGGTGCCCATCGGCGCCCGCACCTGAAGACCTTTCGCACTTTCTTCTGGTCGTGCCCCGCCAACGAGTACCTCGTGCCGCTGAGCGGTGCACACAGCCGATTCGCCAAAGCTGTGGTGCGCGGCGGCATGCAGCCCTGTGCTGCTGTTGCGACTCCGTCTCACCACGCGATCCACCTCGACATCATACACGAGCAGGTGGTCCTCAAGAACTGCAAGAATGTGGACCGTGCGGCTGTGGAGGAGAAGATCACCGAGTTTGCCGGCCGCGGCTACCGCGCCCTGGGCCTGGCCCGCGCGCAGGGCGAGGGCGGTGAGACTCCCCTGCTGGCTGCACCCTGCGCCTGGCACCTTCTCCGTTGATCGTGGGTGTCCACTCAATCGCGCAGCAGGACCCGGACCCTGGGACCGAGCCTTGCAGCCAGTCTCGCGCGCTGGTTACATCTGCCCCGCACAGCATCCTGACAGGGCTGTGGGATGCACCGCAAGTGGTCCTCGCAGCCTTCCTGTGCGCTCCGCCCTTGGCTCTGTCTCATACCTGGTTTGTACAGCAGACAGGCAACGCATCTGCCAAGGCTGATCATCCCCGCCCCGTCCCGCGCAGACCCCAAGACGGCAGCCTGGGAGTTTGTGTGCCTGCTGCCGCTGTTCGACCCGCCGCGCCACGACACCAAGGAGACCATTGAGCGGTGCCACGAGAAGGGCATTGACGTCAAGATGGTCACTGGCGACCAGCTGCTCATCGGCAAGGAGACTTCCCGCCAGCTGGGCCTGGGCACGGACATGTACTCCACCGAGGCGCTGCTGGAGGTCAGTGCACCCACTCGTCACAACACCTTCATTTTCACAACACCTTTTCGGTTTTGGCACCGGCAGACCGGGCAGGCACACCTGTGCGCCCAACTGGAAGCAGTCATGCACAGGAGCCTGCATCAGACCGTCATCATAAGCCCTCCGAGGTCCTTGCACCTGGGTGAGAACGCTGTCCTCTCGCCTTGCTGAGGAATGTGAAACCACACGAGTCTGTCAAATCTCTCTGACGCTGTTCAAGGAGTGCCGCACCCTGCAGCATGTGGAAAATTACAGGAATCTGTCTGGGCGAACTAGAGGATAAGGTGTTTGGCTCTGCCGATCTTCAGGATCCGCCGCCTCTGACGTTGTGCACTCAGCTCCAAATCCAAACCCTGAATGCAGCACGTGGAGGATCCCAAGAAGCTGGGCGAGCTGGTGGAGAAGGCGGACGGCTTCGCGGAGGTGTTCCCGGAGCACAAGTACGAGATCGTCGCGATCCTGCAGAAGCGCAACCACATGGTGGGCATGACTGGCGACGGCGTCAACGACGCGCCAGCCCTCAAGAAGGCCGACGTCGGCATCGCCGTCGACGGTGTGCCTTTCTGAGTCTTGCTGCTTCCCCTCCCCCCGACCTTCACAGACGTTGAGCGTCCTGCTGAATCGTTGACTCCTCATGTACGGCACAACTCGTTGCCTCAAAGGCTGCCGCCATGTTGCGCGGCACAAGCCCTGTAGCAACCAACACATCTGCTGTGCAGGTCTGTCTGCCTGCCTGCCTGACTCTCTTTGTAAGTCACTCAATGTGTGCTGCATTTGCCATCTGGCGCAGGCGCCACCGACGCCGCCCGCGGCGCCGCCGACATCGTGCTGACGGAGCCGGGCCTGTCCGTCATCGTGTCCGCCATCATCGGCGCCCGCAAGATCTTCCAGCGCATGACCACGTACTCCAAGTACACCGTGGCTATGACCTTCCGTATCTGCTTCACCTTTGGCCTGCTGACCGTGCTGTACAACTTCTACTTCCCCACCGTCCTCATCGTGCTGCTGGCAGTCTTCAACGACGGCGCCATGATCGCTCTGTCCAAGGTGTGCACTCCGTCACACCCTGCTCGCCTGCCCTCTGAACCCACCGGCTGACCCGAACCCTGTGACACCAAACCAGCCGGCGCCAGAGTCAGCGGCGGCTGCCACCCGGCTCGGAGCCCGCCGATCGCCTGGTCTGCCCGGCGCTCATGTGGCGCTTGCGCACTCTTCTGACTCTGACTGCACTCGGCTGCCTGTGACTGGCCCAGTGCATCGGAGCTCCCGACTGTTGCCGCTCGGCGGATGAGGCTGCCTTGGTACCAGCCACAACCTGACGCCCGCCTCCCATGCCGTGTCACAGGACAAGGTGGTCGCCTCGCGGCTGCCCAACCACTGGAACCTCAAGTCCATCTTCATCACCGGCATCGTGTACGGGCTGTACCTGACGCTGTCCTCCTGGGTGCTCTTCTACGTGGCAACGCGCACAAGCTTCTTCCGGGAGCACCTCAAGATGCACGACCTGCGCTACAAGCCCGACTCCTACCTCGAGGAGTGGTGCCTCTCCGACAACCACCTCATGGTACGAGTGCCCCCGCACCCCCGCAGCCCCCCTGGCAAACCCGCACAGTTTGAACACCAATCGACCCACTTGCCTGCCCTCTGCAGCCTTGCAGGTCTGTTCACTCGGGGACATTTCATTGATCAGCTGTATGGTTTGTGCACGCCAACTCGCATGCTGCCGTCGCTCTCCCTTTGGCAGGTTCTCAGTGCAGGGCGCGCGTCGTTGTTGCAAAATTATCGTCCACGATTCCTCTCCAACCCCGAAGCTGAATAAATTTGCTCCCAAACACGCCGGGCGTCCCACCGCAGATGCCGGCAGGCGCAGTGACTCAGATGAAAAAGCTGCTACCCAGACTCGTCTCAGTGGCGGTTGTTTGTGCTGCAGGGCTTCCCGCCGCAGGCGCTGGCCAGCGTGGTGCCGCAGTACGCGACACAGATCGTCGACAACAAGCCCGACAACCGGCCGGTGCCGACGGTGCTCAACCAGTGCGTTGCCGAGCAGCGCTACGTGCGCGAGTCCATGACCCGCACGCTGCTGTACGCCCAGGTGAGGGGTGGCGCTCCGGGGCTCACCTGTCCTGTTGTGTGCCACGTCGCTGGTGCGCCGTGCGGCCGCTCAGCCTGGTCGCGGTGCCAAGCGGCGCCAAGCGCGCTCAGCTGTCCGAGATGTGCCCTGTGGGATGTCTGCGTCTTTCACGCAGCACACGCCGGTCTTGTGGGGAGGCTGCTTGCAGCCCGCCCCTCTTATTAACACTGCCGCTTCTTGCAGTTTGCGGTGCCCACCCTGACGCCCTGCTTTCCCTGCACGCTCATGCAACACAGGTGTCGTTCAGCGGGCAGGCAGTAGTCTTTGTTGTGCGGACAGCCAAGCACTCGTTGACGGTCACCGCCGGCAAGCTCACGTACATCGCCTACTTCGCAGCCCAGGTTCTTGCACCACGAGGCCAGTGTCAAATACTGCACCCTCTCTGAGCCCACCCCTGCCACTCGTCCGTCCGCTGTAGGTCTCGTTCAGCGGCCAGGCCGTCGTGTTTGTCGTGCGAACGGCCAAGCACTCCTTGGCGGTTGTTGCCGGCAGGCTTACCTACATCGCATACTTTGGCGCCCAGGTACCCTCCTATTGCTGAGTTGTTGCCCGTGGGCGTGGTTTGCCTGTCACCCAAGCTGTGTACTCGTGACAAAAGCCCAGCTGTTGTGCTGTGTTTCTCTCGAGCCTGCACGGGGTTCAGGAAAAAGTGTAGGAGCTGCATCGCTTGTCCCCAACTCTGGCACCGCAATCCAGCTAGCTTCAGACTTGTCTGTTGCATCCCTGCTGCTGTCTACTTTGTCCTGCTGTGGCAGAGCCGCCAGCATTCCATGTCCGGACTTGTCACTACCTTCAGGTTGCCTTGGTGTGAGCAGGGATTGTGACAGTTTTACGCGCTGCTCAGCCCCAGAGGGCGGCGCTGCCCGTGCAGTACATACTGGCTAGACTCTGAAAGCCCTGTCGGATACCTGCAGGCTGCGGCGCTGCTGATCGCGGCGCTGGGTTTCAACGGCTACGCGCCACCGGCCTACAAAGTGACCGACTGCCAGTTCTGCACCTACTCCTCTGGCGGCAAGGTGCGGGTGTCAGCTGTCAGAGTGCAACCACGGGTTGAAAGCATGGCTGGCTGCGGCTAGCCCAAGCCAGGCAGCAACAATTCAGCCGGAGCACGCACAGCATCGTGCCCGGCATGCAGGTCACCCGGGTTGGGCAGTGCCGCGTGTCTGCTCCGTCTCATACTGCTGCTGCATGCCCTGTGGTAACTAGCCCCCATCCGCCTCTCACTGTCCACCGATGTGCCATCAATGTTCACCTGTCTTCGTAAGGTATTGCAAATTTTTCTGCAGGTGTTCGGCTTCCCCGGGCATGCGCCCATCGCAAACACAGAGGGCGAGTTCACCGCCTCCGTCATTGGCTGCACCTACTACATCATCGTCGCAGTCATCTGGTCCATGATCTGGTGAGCGGTCGTGTGTTGTGGACTCCGCTGCAGCCAAGCTTCAGACAGATTGCAGAACGCAGGTGCTGGTGCTGGTGCCTCGTGCATCATCTGAGCACGGCGTGTCCGTGAGTGTACTGGAGGGCAGCTGGAGGCAACAAAACAACCGGTCGATCATGAACAGGACTGCGACCAGACTTAAAGAGCCTCTCCCCTCTCGGGAGTGATCTGCGAGGTGATCTCGAAACCCTGACGCCTTCTTTGGTGTGGCGCCGCAGGTACTTTGCCCTGGACCCCATCAAGTGGGCCATGATGTGGGTCATGAACGAGGACGGCTTCCGCGACATGGCCGCGCACAAGGTGACAACCTCCCGAAAACGCTGCAACAGACACCTGGACGCCGCCCCTGCCGCCCCACAGTGCCCGTCCTTCTGGCTGCGGCAGCCCCTGAGGCAGCAGCACGGCGGCGCGGCAGCTTCCTGCACCGTCAAACTCAAGGCCCTGTTTCTCCGGCGCCTCAAGGCATGCTGCTCTCAGCCGACGCATGGTTGACGCCGCGCTCGCCGCTGTTGAGTGCAGAAGGACCAGGACCGCCGCGGCGCCGTCGCCAACAAGGACCCCAACCTCAACGTCGTGTCCGGCATGGGCGCCGGCGGCTACCAGAACCCGATGGGCCGCGCCTCGGTCGCCGGCCCCATCGCGCCGCCCGGTGCGCCCCCTGCATGCCCGCCCCCGCTGCCAGCGCGACCACAGTTCCGCCGTCCCCTGTATCGTCAGCACCGCGTCGCGGCTGCGACTGCCCGCGCTTTCGGCCCTTCTGTCTGCGCGCTCGCCTGGAAGCCAGCGCTGAGCGCCACTGCCCCTGACGCCCTGCAGGCGAGAACCAGGCACCGACGCTGGCGCGCGCGTCCGTGGTCGGCGTCAAGCACTCCAGCATGGGCCCTGCCGGCCCCGCGCTTGCGGTGCGGCCAGCGCCTCATCACAGCTGCTTTCTTCTGGACACCCGGGTCTCTTGACGGCTTGTGGCATTCCTCTGTCTTGGACTGTGTGTGCTGGCTGCGGAGCGAGCGCTCTCTTGTCCATGGTTGCTCGTCTTTGGCACAAGGCTGAGCAGCGCCAGGCAGCCCCATGCCTCGCCATCAAGTTGCCGGACCCTGAAACCTTGAAATTCTTCCTTGCGCAGCGGTCGTCGATCAACAGGGGCAGCATGGAGAAGCCAGTCAAGCAGTAGCTGCGGCACAGCGAGCGATTGCGAGGCACCACAGCGGAAGCCGCCCGCGCCACTGGCACCGGCGACAAGCCGCGGCCTGCGCCGGGAGGGCATCCGCCCGTCAGTTGTTGCGGCGCCCGGCAGCGGCGGCGCAATGGATTTGCACCATTCTTTCCCTTAGCACTGAGCGGGTGCAAACCATCGGAGATGACAACTGTTCGCCCACTGTTCGCCAGCGTGTTTTGTGTGCAGCATTGGGTTCGCTGCAGACTTTTGATGGGTGTCACACTTACGGGCTGCTCCAGCTGCCCGTCCGTGCCCCCTGCCGCTGCCCTGGCGGGGTGCTCAAACGGTAGCTGGGGCTCCCCAGCCTTTCCTGCAATGACCTTTCATGCACAGTCCCGCTGCCCTGTAGGTACCTTGCCTCTGGAACAGCAATCGTGTCGAGCACTCTGAACAACCGGTGTGCTGTGCAGCCTCCGTTTTGGTTCGCCGCCACCGCTGTGCTTTCACTGGGCGCTGATGAAAGGAACTCGAATACGAGTCTCAGGTGTTGAAACTATTGTGGTACGCATAGTAAGCGCAAGACAAAAAAAGGTATCGCGGTAGCTCCTTAACACCGCGCCAGCTGCCAGCTGCTGTCCACGAACTCCCCTGGCCAGCTGTGCTGACCAATGATCTGTCAGCAAGTCCAAGCGTCACTGCCAGCGTGGTGCAGAAGTGCAATGCTGTTTCTTCCCACTCTTGTCCCCGCACGATATTGCCTTGTGAAGCCCTTCTAGCTAGTCGCTGCAGCATCGGCATCACTGTTGTACGCAGCCACCATCGAGCGTTGACATCCTGAGATTGACTACAGATCTTGTCTTCCTAGACCACTTTCAGAAGTGAATTGGATGTCATCTGGCATTTTCTTCTTGATGTGATACTCAAGCGCTTTGGCATCGACAAGCGAGATCGTGTGACGCGTATCTGCCGAGGCGCGCCAGGCCATGGCGTTCACCAATTTGCCAGCAGGTTCGACGGCTGCCGATTGAGCACGTCTTGAAATTGCATCACAGTTCGCATCAACCCCCATTCTGTGCATCCGGTCTCGGCATACTGCACAGCGACCGTACATGCCGACCTCGCGGCGGGGTGCCGGAGCCAATTGCACAACTGACCGCTGTGGCACCCACGTGCAGGCCTCCAGTCGTGGCTGACATTCGGCCTGACGTTGTACTCGACGCTGCAGCCCAACGCGGATGGGACCCTGGGCTCCTCTGCTGCGCCTCCGCCATCCAACAACACGCTGCGCTACAACCAGATACAGGTCAGGCGCACGCTTGCGGGCTGCTGCTTCAGGTCAGCTGGGGAGCCGCTGTGCAGGTGCATGGTCCGAGGCGGGTAAAATGGTCCGAGGCGGGTATGAGCGACCTATCGGTGCGAGCACGGCGGCACTGCGGCGTGCCTGGCGTCTGGGATGTGGCCGGCGCTGCGCCATCAGATCCAATGTGCATGGCCCTCCCACACATCTGTACGGCAGAGGCACGGGTTGTCACGCGATTGCCGCTGAACAGTAAGGATGTTGGGATGAGCCAGCAACCACTGGGGAGCCGCAGGCCATCGGCACACACAACAGCTACCACGTGACGCCGGACGACGCCATCCTGACCTTCCTGACGCGGGGTTCTACCCAGGCGCTGCTGGGCAGCGCGGCGTCGGAGCAGATTCCGTCGGCATGGGAGGCGACGCAGGCGGTGCTGTCCCGGCAAATACGCAACTACGGTGAGCTGCGTCGCTCGGCGCCTGTGAGCCAGCTGGGCTGAAACACTACGTGCCGCCAGCGCCTGGTCAGCTCGTGCGCTACTGTGGACGCCCTACCGGCCGGCAGGCCCGTGTCGGCACCCCTCCTGGGTCTGCCCGGCGCAGGAGGGGACGCGGGGCGCCGCGCCAGCAGAGGGCAACCCGGCAGCCGGTCTGCAGAAAGAGCAGCTGGGCACGCTTGAGCGCCTCCAGCCTCCCCGACCTCAATTGCTTTGTTCCTCCATCACCGACTCCATGCAGCTGTGAGCCTTGCAACCTTTGCACGGAGTTTGAGCCTTTGGACTCCCCCGCCAGGCATCGGCAGCCGGAGCTGGGAGTGCCTCCTCGAAACAAGGGCGGCTGCAGCTGTGACAGCCGCTCCTGACAACACGTTCCGCAGGCATACGGCAGGTGGAGCTGGATGTGTACCCAGACCCGGAGGGCGGCCTGTTTGCCGGCGCCGCAGCGCGCAAGCTGGCGGGTGAAAACGGCTTCCTGGACATCCCCGCCCTGCACCAGCCCGGCTGGAAGGTGGTCGCTTTTATGCTGATACCTGTTCCCTGCTAATTCCTTGTAAAGGTTGGGACGTCCACGCCCTCTACCTCGGCAACACGTCTTGTGATGACAAGTTCCTTCACCAAAAGTGATGCGACAGTGGCTGCCCTGTGCCCGCGCAGGTGCTACACGTGCCGGACATCGACTTCAACACCACCTGCTGGACCTTTGTGGAGGGCCTGCGCTCGATCAAAAGCTACAGCGATGCGAACCCGTACCACGAGCCGATCGCGATCTACATAGAGTTCAAAACGGACGACCTGGCGGACTATATCGGGCCCATCGGCACGCAGCTGGGGCCCATCATCCTGAACGCCACCTCCACGCCCGGCCCGGACACGTGCGCATTTCGAGGCGGCTGCAGCACCAGCCTTTCCCGGGTGGCTCCTTGTGGCGGCGCCTGTTCAGTGACACGGCAGCCCGTGCGGCAGCCCGGCTGTGCGGCGGGCTGCGCAGCGCGGCAGGTTCCATGAACGCGTCTGGACCCATTGCACATGGCTTGCGAATCGAACATGGCTTCTCGGCTTCCAGGACGTTGGCAGCCGCGCTCGGATGATCTTGCCGGATGGCACTTGCGGAACAGGCCATGTGGCAACCCTGCTGCCGCCATGTCCCTTGCAGCTTCGTGACGGTGCGCAACATCACGGCGTCAGACGTGCTGGACCTGCACGAGGAGATACTGTCGGTGTTTGACGGCAGCGACATCGTCACGCCCGACCAGCTGCGGGGCAATGCCACCTCGCTCAAGGCGGCGCTGCTCGGCGACGGCGGCAGGTGCGGAAAGATTGCGGGGGAGCGAGTCATTGTCACTGCTGCATCCGGGCACGGCACCCCTTCGTCGCTGGCGCAGCTGCTGGTCGCCGAAGGCACCTGAACATGCTGGGGTGGGGACAGAGTGGTGGACTAGTTTTGCGCCATCATCGCCTTGACCTACGCGTTGAGGCAAGGCTGTGTTGCGCTATGGCATGAGCCGTGGCGGTACTCATCAACATCATCTCTGTCCGCGCAGCGGCTGGCCGGCAGTCGACGACATGCGCGGCAAGGTCCTGTTCGTGGCCATCAACACCTTCACGCGGCGCTACCTGGCGCAGTTCCCGGGGCTGCGCGGCGCTGTGCTGTTTGTCTCCGACATCACGCCCACCACCGACGACGTGGTGTTCCTGGAGCCGGCGAACGAGAACTACGATGCAGCGCAGGCGCGCTGGGTGGGGTAGTAGGCCTGGACTTGACCTGGACTGTGCCTCCTGTTCGAAGGGTGGTCGAGACCTGGAGGCAGAGCCTCTTTTAGTTCAGCCGGCAGCCCCAGGCTGCCGCGCTCGGCCCCGTGCACCCTTTTGCGGGTGTGCATGTAGACGCTGGCGGCAGGGAGCGCCGTGCAGGCTTCCCCGCCGGCTGCGCTGCCTCTCCCGGTGGCGGGTGGCACGATCTCATCTCGGGACGCGGAGTCAGTATCGAGCGCGCTGCTGCCGGCTGCAGGTGACAGCCGCCGCGACGAGGGTGAAAACATATGCGCAGCAGGGGTACATGGTCCGTGTGCGCAGCGATTACGACACATTGGAGGCGCGGGCCAACGACACGGCGCGGGTCCGCACGCTTGCGGCCGCCGGCGCGCACTTCATCTCCACCGACTTCCCATCGCCGCCCACCTACTTCAACAGCAGCTACGASGTGCGGGGACACCAGGAGGGGGAGGGGGGGGGAGGACATTCCTTGACGGCTGTGCAAATGGGCGGACGGCGGACCATCTGTGCAGCTGCAAGCGGCAGCCGCTAAGTCCCAACAGGTCCTTTGTGTGGCTTGGCGACATGAATGCCAGCTGGCAACAGGCCCCCGACTTTTCCTGACCTCACTGTTGAGTGATTCGATATCACGTGCCACGTCACAGAGTCCAATGTCTGCCGCCGCAGGTGCGGCTGCCGACGGCGTTCGTGTGCAATCCTGTGATGACGGGCACCGGGCTGGGCGACCTCGCCGACATGTTGGGGACCACAGCCTCCAGCTCTGGGGTGCCCTCCGACGACACGCCGCAGTGCGCGTGATCCCGGCGGCGCTGCACCGATGGCCGCGTGTCAGGTTCAGGCTTGGCCTGGCGGGCCAACGCAACTAGGAGAGGGAGGGCGGGTGGGTGGGGCGCTGACTACCCTGACCACTGCCACACAGGTCAACATCGGATAGCCAGCTTGCATTGGTCAAACCCTGTCTCGCAGCCAGCTAGACATGGCTCAGCTGCACAGTGACTCACGGAACCCGCCCGCAGGGGCAAAACTTGGAGCGCTTTGATTCTGAAGTAGATTGTGGGGTGTACTGTTGCCTTTTTCGCATGTTGATCACAACATTTACCGCCATCGTCACAAAATCACAGCATACTAGAATCCCAACCGATATACTGGCTGGTGGCATACAGCACGAAGGGGGCCGCAAACGCCCCCAGCAGCAACTACAGATTTCCTAATGCCTTATCATACTCATATGCGATGTGAAAGGCCAGACAGGCCCCGCTGCCTGCAGAAGGCCCTGGTCTCAGGGCGCAGCGAAGAGAGAAGAGCGCCCTGCCGTGTTCTGCTGGCCAAGCAAAGCATCAAACAATACAACAACTTGTGCAACATCCTGCCAAGCACCCCACCGACTGGTATGTGTCGGTGTGCATCTCCTGCTGCTTGCGGCCTGACAAGCCCCAAGCTCATCTGCCAGTCACCCTGCAGAGTCGCTGGCAACCCTCCCTGGAGCCGTCAACCCCGTTTCCAGTCGCCCACTTTCAGGCCCACTTGCCGATCAGGTCCTGCAGACCGGCACCCAGGAACAGCATACCCATGCCTGTTAGCGTGAGCAGCGCGCTCCGGGGCTTCGCCGCGCGCGGCGGGCCA
The DNA here is from genome assembly GCA_033439295.1 of Deuterostichococcus epilithicus. Taxonomy (NCBI): domain Eukaryota; kingdom Viridiplantae; phylum Chlorophyta; class Trebouxiophyceae; order Prasiolales; family Stichococcaceae; genus Deuterostichococcus; species Deuterostichococcus epilithicus. Next base: position 1,932,437 of record JAVTLE010000010.1, read on the forward strand.
TCGTGCGAGTGCCCTCCGTGACCTGTCCAGCCACATATGCCATGCTTCAGCGTCTTGGAGGCGTGAGCGATGCGGCAAACGGCGCCGTGTGCAGCGTGCGGTKGGGGCACCCGAGGCAWGGCTATGAGGGGTTCCTCCCTGTCTGCATGCTGTAAGCACAACCCTCAGCAGCGCACCGTAGAATGCCGGGATGAGGAGATCAACCAGCGCGTTCTGTAAGACGCGGAAATGGGATAAAAAGCTAGGATATCTTTACATCAAGTTCGCAGACGAGCATGACGTCGTCACGATGGACACTGACACGTGACGTGCAGGAGGACGGTGCCGCACAGACACATGCGGCCGCCAGGGGTGCCTGGGGAAAGGGTTTAGGGGGAGGGTCCTCACATATATCAGGATGCCGCCCGCGATGGAGTTCAGGGTGCCCTGAAAGATATGTGTTTGGTTTGAATCGTCAAGCCGCTTTGAGCAATTTGTAGCCCCAGGTAGTAGCTGAACTCATTTCAAGTATGTATTTACCTGCGTGCCGAGCGCCGCCTTGGAGCCATCGTGGTAGCTGTTGCCCACGCCCAGGCCGATGGCTGCAGCAACACCATGAAGGACTTTCCGTCCTGATAGCCAGGCTGCGATGGCTCCACTGATGACCGCAGCAATGGCTGGTCACATGACGGCCAAACAGGTGCCTTCCGTGTAAGCATGTGCACATCCTGTTCAGGAGCACGACGCAGTTTAAGGGCAGCTGTGTTTTGCTCTGCTCTGCTCACCAATGCCAATGGGCGTGACGATGACGTACGCAAAGCCCAACAGCAGGTACTTTGTCAGGGAGTAGCCAGCATCGATGAAGGTGCACCCCTGCGCATCGATTGCAGATGTACTGATTGCTTGGCTGCGACGTGCAGCGGCGGCTGTCACCTGGCATCATTGTGCTGCTCAGCCGTGTCTGCTGGGCTAGCTGTTCGATGCTGATGCAGGGACCGAAGACAGGGCCAGCGGACAGGATAGACACAGCAACCATGCGTCAACTGTGTGTCGAAGCTCACCAGCGAGATACCCTCGATGCCCTGGTGGAAGCCCTGTAGGATCAGGGCTCAAAACATAAGGGATGGGATCACACACCATGGAGGGGCCCACCAAATTGAGACTGAATTTGGCCACACGCACGATGGTGCCACAGCAGGTATTGCGTCAGCACCGGCAGCGGAAGTCTCGACAGTCGCCGGCCTCACCAGCGCAATCGTCAGCGCCCTGATGGTCGCCAGGTCGGTCGAAGCGCCATATGCCAAGCCCACGAAGATGCTGAGACAGGAGCAAACAACTTATGTCAGGTGCGGACACATCATGAGGAGCATAGAGACATGGCCCGCCTGCGCTACGCGCCTGCCATGTGACGTTAGCACTCGTAGGCGCGCAAGTTTTCGCAGAGCACAAACTGTTCGTCCGCCCATGCAGTCTGTCTGCTCATGCTGGACCGGCAGCCGATCGTTTTCAACATACACCTGTGCAGGATGACGCCGGCTTCCAGGGTGTAGGACGTGACGGTGGCGTCGAGGCGGCGCCTGGCAGCGAGCTTCTCGGCGGCGATGGAGTCGGGCTGCTCCTCGATGTCGCCATTCGCTTCGTATGCGAGCTGCGAGTCCAGGGAAAGCATGATGCCTCGTTTCAGATGAGGTGTTGTGAGTTTTGAGAGCATCTCACTCATCAGCGCCCAATGAAGTGTGCGGCGTGCACCACAATCGATGCCTGTGACAGTCTGTTTGGGCAGCACAGTCGATCATTATTGTCTCTGCAGCTGTGCTCAGTAACATGTCGCGAGACCATGTGGAACACGCCTGAGATGGCGTCGGTGCCGCGCCATAGCGGGCCCACAGCAGGTGGCTGATGCCATATTCCGCGCAGAAGGTGAGCAGTGCCGCATAGCCCGCGATTGCCATCGCCCAGGGATACTCAGTCGACAGACCCAGGCAGGGGCTTTGCAGGTCGCCGAGGGCGTCGGCGAGTACCTGCAGAGTTTGGAAACAGCATGAGCTCACCGTGCAGCGGGCGGCTCGTCGCCGGCCCGAGGCAGCGGTGCGCAAAATTTGCAAACTGGCACCACACCACAGCATGCATGCGGAGGTGAGCAGGGAAGGTTCAGCTCAGCACAGGGAAACCCTTCTCGGGCACGCGACTCACATGGACGAGGGCTGTGGCCAGGATGACGCCTGCAGGGCACAGGTAGTGGTGCCATGATGTGCATCAGTACAATTTCTCCGCACCGTAAGGTATCGCGAGCAATTGTGGCTTGCAAGCTGTGCAGTGTATGCATGTATACACATATGTCTACAGAAGTCATCACAGGCATGCACTTCGATGCAGTGGTCCACACTCACCGGCACCAAAGGCGCGCGCAAGGAACAGGGCAGACTCAAATCGCCGGCCAATGAGCGGGATTGCAACGCCGAGTGACGTCACGAACAATATAATGAATAAACCGCCCACTCGCAGGCCCAGATACTGCGACTGCAGGCAGAAAGCAGCAGGGCTCGCTGAGCATCCGCGTGTGTGCGGCATCAGGGGCAGAATTTCCATGAATGATCATGGCAGGCATCATGCGTGCCGCCGCATTAGGTCGCACATTTCACAGCGCACATTAGCCCGATCTGGCGTTACCTGGTCATCATCTGGTTGGGCGCACTCGTCCTCACCGGTCTGCATGAGGCGTCGAGCAGCCCATGCCAGCGTATCCGCCATGTCCACACTCGAGTCGGATCAATAGGTGACCCCCTGCAGAGAATGTTACTGAAGACCTGCCGTCAGGGCGGGCATTGCACCAGAAACGTGCGGGCATAGACTGATTGCGACCCCGACATTGCTCATGTCGGGGTTACTCTTGATATATTGAAAGCTACCTGCTAGCCTTCTGCAGCGTTCCTACGCTGCAACGCATCGGGGCGACGGCACTTCAGTCCGTGCGATCATGTGCAAGACCCAGACCCGGTCCGCATCGCGGGACGACATTGCCCCGCATGTCGTCGCTGAAGTCAAGCGGTGTAAGTCATACACAGGCGCCCCGCTTGCAATTTGTTGCTGTGCCGGCAGCTTTTTGAAAGAAGGAGCTTTCCGATCAGTGGCGCACGGCCGAGGCGCCAGGCACCCGTACTGGGGCCGGAGGGAGCGAGGTGCAGCACAAGCACAAGATGTCACAACCCCGTCAGAACATGCTCGGGTCAGCCTAGAAAGCGAGCCCTAAGTTTGAACTGCTCTATGCGTTGCTTGCGGCCGCGAGTCACCTGCGTTCGTCGCGCGCCGGGCCGTCGGGCTTGTTTTGCGGGCAGTTGTGGGGCCCCGATCCCAAAGGCGGCTGGGGATTGCAGGTCGCCAAACCCTGTTTGGCAGGGTTTTCCATCTGAGCGAGGACTCAAGACGTAACCCGCTGCTCCGACAATTCGGGTCAAAGTCAGTAAGCTGGATGAACATTGCAAGGCAAGTTGAGAAGCTCGGTCGTTGATCATCGGAGCGCTTGTGAGATTGGGCTGGTCACGCGCATCGCAAGACCCACGGGGGCGTAAGACACGCAGGTCCCATATTGTGTTTGGGTTCAAATTCGAGGCACGGTCCGGACGTGCGAAGAGGTCTGAATCGTCTGTTTCCACGGCTCTGGTAGCCAGCACGATCAGCCGGGCGCTTGTCGCCCGGCAAGCCGGCCCTGCTTCGCGTGCTTTGCTCAAGGCATCGAGCCTGTTTCGCCCAAGAGCTTGCCACCCAACGCAGCGAGCGTTTCCTCAGGCTTTTGCTACCGGCAGGATCTCGTCAGGCTGTGCCCCGATGTCGAGTACGGGGCCGAAGCAGCGCGGCATCGCCTCATTCTTCGGCAAGCCGGCTGGCGCAAAGCCTACGGCAGCTGCTGGCGCCAGCACCCCAGTCAGCAGCAATGGCGTGGCGAATCTGCCTGCAAAGCCCAGCTCAGCTGGCCAAGCGCCGACAGCGCAGCCTAGCCCAGCACGGCAGAAGGTGCCATGCATGGCACCTGCGAATGCACATAGGCGCATCGCACACCCATGCTTCTGGGCGCCGTGGTCACCAGACCAAACAGCACTTCGATACGCGCAGGGTGCAAGCAAATCGCCCAACGCAGGTCTGAGGCGGCTGAAGAAGGTGGAAGATGCCGCTGAGCTCGCAACTGCTGGCGTCAAGCGGAAACAAAACGAGGCGGCAGCCGTCCCCAACGAGCTGGAGGACGATCTTTCAGAGGCTGCGTCTGCGCCTCAGGCATGTTAGTAGCAACGGCCTTGAAGGCTGTCATGCATGCCATGAGCTTGGAGTGCGATTTCTGAAAGGCAAAAGCGAGTCGAAAACAATGCTGCTGAACAGGAAGACGCTGACGGCGCAGTGGCAGCCTCCTCAGCTGCTGAAGACTCTCCTGCAGGTGGAAAACATGCAGTCGCATCCTGCATTGCATCGTTTATCGAAGCACTCGCTGCTGCGCAGTCTATGCACGGCCAGAGATGGCTGACGAGGAAATGCAGCCTGCCCTCTGTTGGGGCAGTGCATCAGCACTGCCCCACCCGCCTCGACTGATCATGCAGGCTCCCCTGCAGCGTTGCCAGCGAAGGCCAGCCCCAAGCGGCGGAGGCGAGCCAGTCCTGCCGCCGCAGCAGCCGTGGCCGCGCCAGCCAGCAGTGACGACCCCGCGGACGCGGCTGGCGACGGCACGCCGGCCGCCTCCGATGCCTCCGACGCCTCAGAGCCGGAGGATGAGCCGGCAGCGGCCAGCGGCGGCAGGAAGAAGGCCAAAAAGCCTGCGAAGAAGGCGGTGCTGAAGAACACCGGTCTGGAGAAGAAGGTGAGTCCTTTCTGTCTTCGGTGTCATCAAGTCCTTCTGTGTTCGATTCTCCTGACAACGTGTGCAGTGCAGTGCACACCAGCAGTCGCATGTGCTGCCGCATCGGCTGCCGGGCGGCGGTGTCCTGGAATGGTGCATGTTCTCGCACCATGTGACCAGAACGCACATCAGTGGCGCATGGACGGATTTTCGTGCATGATCCCATGCAAGACTGATAAGCCGCCACGCAGGTGGAGGGCGTCGGGCACGGCTCCATAGCGGCCGCCGCCAAGCACGAAACCATCGACGTCAAGAGCCTCATCACATGGGCGCCGGGTGCCCCTGTGCCGTTCTCTTTTCTCGCCAAGGTGCGCTGCCCAGATTAAGCGGCGCGTCGACGATCGTGCTGTCAGGGCATCGTCGTGCGGCAGGTATCTGATGCATGTCTGGAGCACCGTCTTGTTCCCGGGCCCTTGCCCAGCACACACAACGAACCCCTGTTCGTCCGACCTATCACAGCAACTCATATCAAGTTGCATGTGTGGTGATGCCATGGTCTGCATCATGCCAGGGCTTGCGCATGGGGTTACCTCGCGGATGGAGTCCAATCCGAAGACGAATTTTCAACCCCATGTCTCAACTCGCGAGCGCAGACGTGGGAGGAGATTGCGGACGAGTCCAAGCGCCTGGCGATCGCGCAGCTGCTGACCAACACGCTGCGCGCCATCTTCGCCAGCGCCCCCGGCGACCTGCTGCCGGCGCTGTACCTGTGCACCGGCCGCGTGGCGCCCAGCCATGAGGGCATCGAGCTCGGCGTCGGCGACTCCATCCTCATCAAGGTGACTGGTCCCCAGCCCGCAGCGCCAGCGCACCAACCGTCACGTCCGGAGGCCCCGGCACGGAGACCCTGGCATTGAGCATCTCACGTCAGAGTGTCTGCATCGCTGCTGGACTGCAGCCGTCCTCCAGTCAGCCAGCACCCGGCGATCAGCACTGGGAGTCGTCATCACAGCGCAGCCGACAGAAGCCCGCACCGTTTGCTGCCAGGCGCTGGCGGACGCGACGGGGCGCAGCGCCAAGGAGATACAGAAGGAGTACGACCAGGAGGGGGACCTGGGCACGGTGGCCGCCGCGGCGCGCGGCAAGCAGAAACCCATGTTCAAGCCGCCGCCGCTCACCGTCGCTGGGGTGCGCGCGTCAGGCCTGCGCCTTGGCTGCGCAGACACCGCGGACGGTCGGGACCCCAGAAAATGGATGTCCATGCGTCAGTCGTTCGGCAATCCTTTCAGCCCGCTCGGCGGTCTCATTGCATGGACCTGAGCATGCCGTCCCAAGCGTATTCCGAGCACCTGCTGACTGCCGGGGGCAGACGCCGGCGCTCAGCCGCAGCCACCCTGCAGCCAGGACCAGGTGCGCCCGGTGACGCTATCCCCAAAAACCGCAGTGCAGCTGGCGGTTGTCGGCTTCAACGCAGCGTCCGACCTCGTGTCTGGCGCGGCCGCAGGTGCACAAGGTGTTTCTGGACATCGCGCGCACTGAGGGCAACAAGAGCCAGGACAAGAAGAAGGCGCTCATCAACAAGCTGCTGGTGGCAGCGGGGCAGAACGAGGCCGGCTACATCATGCGCTGCCTGCAGGTGCCGTGCCTGCGTCCAGCTCACTGCAGGACGCCAGCGAAAACTATTGCGACGCCTGGTGTCAGGCAGGACAGCTTTGGCTTTGCTGGGCGAGCCAAGCCGTTGTTGGCCCTGCAGAGCATGCTGTGGTCACAGGATCTCCGCTGACGCAGTTGCAGCACTCACTCAACATCTCTGCAAGGCAAGCTGCGCATTGGGTTGACGGAGCGGATCGTGCTGTCACCAAGCCACCGCCTGTGCACCCAGAGCCCCGTCACCTGCGTGCACCGCAGGGCAAGCTGCGCATCGGGCTGGCCGAGCAGACGGTGCTGCTGTCCCTCGGCCAGTCGGCGCTGCTGCACGAGGAGGGGAAGCAGGCTGGGCTGAAGAAGGCGGACGCCGGGCTGGCAGGGCGGCTGGAGGCGGCAACGCAGGCCGTCAAGCTGGCGTTCAGCCAGTGCCCCAGCTTCGACGTGCTGGTGCCGGCCCTCCTGGAGCACGGGCCCATGGTGAGTGCTTGTTGACATTTTCTGCCTCCTCTCTTGGATGCATGCCTCGCCAGGCATGTAGAATGAGCTCAGTAGGCGCGATCCTGGAGCGCGGGGCCTATGATGAAAGCGCTGCTAGCAGCTTCTTCGGCTGCAGCAATTTTGGTCTTTTGGTCAGCTATGCACGTTTGCGCGCGGCTCTGCGCATGCGCTCGCCGCAGCACAGATGCTGCCGTGATGTGCCAGGGGGTCTGGCCCTGCCCCTGCAATCACTGCTCGACTCTGCTCGCTTCCTCCCAAGTAATGCGCAGCAGAGGCTGGCTGTGATCCTGCGGGAGCCAGAGCCCAGTGCCCGCATGGCTCCTATCCTGGCGTGCCAAGCCTGACACTCACATAATGCTGCAGTGACCGTTCGCCCGCCGTGGGGCTGGGCGATGCCCCACAGCCATGCTTCCGAGCATGGAGCCTGACCAGCACCTGAACACTGCTGCGTCATGTTTGCGCAGGAGCTCGGCAACTGCATGCGGTTCCTGGCCGGAACTGCCCATCACCTTTGGCATCATGCTGAAGGTTTAACATTTGTTTGGGACGGTTTGGGCGTCCGTCCTGCTGTCGTGGGTCCTAGGCGGTAGCACGAAGCAGCAAGCTCGTGCCTGAAGAGCCTGATCCTTGTCTGAACGCTGGCGTGTCTGATGCGCGTGCGCAGGGGCTGGGCGACACAGTGCGCTTCCAGCCGGGCGTGCCCGTCAAGCCGATGCTGGCCAAGCCGATGACGGGCGTGTCCGAGGTGCTGGACAAGTTCCAGGACAAGCCCTTCACCTGCGAGTACAAGTACGACGGCGAGCGCGCCCAGGTCCACATCCTGGAGGGTGGGTTCTATTATGAGTCCTCTGTGATTCAAGGTTTGTATTCAACAGTTCGGCAGCCTACACCTGCGAGTGCAAGTTTGACGGCGAGCAGCGCCCAGGTCGACCAACTTCCGAAGGCGAACATGCAAAAATCCACAAGCTCAAGAGTGCATTCAGTCTCGTCTCATTTCCGGAGTGTTCCCTTCAAGTGGCGGTGACAGCGAGCATGCTCCGGTCCACATCCTCGAAGGTAGGTTAAAGAAATTATTTTCACTTGAGGAGGATCTGCAACCTTCATTGTCATAATTCCTAATTTCCAAAGTTCCATCAGTGCACCTGTCTATGACCCCCAGTCAGACGATCTTCCCAGTCGCCGCCGGGGGGTGTGCAGCGCAGCCTGCGATTTGTGCGGGCGGACTGGCCGGCGTACATGCGGGGCATGGCGATCTGCCGCCCCGAGCTGCGATTGGGTCTGTGTATGCCGGCCGGTTTGCAGCCTGCTGCCAATCACGCCAAGGGGCTCGTTGCATGCCAGCCACTAGCCCCCCTTGCGGCAGCATCCTGCCTGCGCCGACTACCTACGCAGATCTCCGTTTCCGCTGAACTGGTCATTGACGCGCCTTTCTCGCCGCCGCCCTGCAGACGGCAGCGTGCGCGTGTACAGCCGCAACAGCGAGAACAACACGACCAAGTACCCGGACATCGTGGCCTCCATCCCCAAGCTGGTCAAGCAAGGCGTCAAGGGGCTGGTCCTGGACTGCGAGGCCGTCGCGTACGACCGCAAGGAGGGCAAGCTGCTGCCCTTCCAGGCGAGCCGCCCCTTGCCGCCCCTTTTTGCCCCTTTCTGCCCCTCTCGGGCTTTCCGGCTTCCCCCAAGGAACTCCAGAGTCTGCCCTTCTGCTGGACTGCAAGGACGATGCCCGCGACTGCAAGGAGGGCGAGCTGCCGCCCTTCCAGGCGCGCCGTCAATTTTCAAGGCTGTTCGCTGACACCCTTTCGGCAGCCTCTCTGGCGAGGGAGCCTTGGCTTTGCAGTCAGTACTGGGTAGCTGCACTCTGGGGCGTCTGCATGCAGGACGGTCCAAGACACCGTGGCCGCTCGATGCTCCTCCCAGCCTGTTTGACGCTCCATGCGCGCAAGGCTCTCGGCCACCTGGAGGGATTGATTCGCCGTCTGGCGGTGCCCTCTGCAGGTGCTCAGCACTCGGGCGCGAAAGGACGTTAAGGTGGAGGACATCACCATCCAGGTGAGGTGCCCGCTTGCTGCGCTGGCCACTGCCCTGCGCTGCAGGAAAGTGAGTTGTGCTCACAGGGCCTGTCACACTCGTCGGGTCGAGGTGCGTCATGACCCGTTGCAGCGATGGCCGCGCGCCCGGGCGCCGACGGACGGCGTCACGGGTGCGGGCAGACGCCTGGTCGGAGTTGCCGGACGCCCCCGCTGCACAGGAGCATCCCTTGAGGGCCATGCTGAACCAAGCAGTTGAGGGACCGATGCACTCCAGGTGTGCCTGTACGCCTTCGACTGCCTGTACCGCAACGGGGAGACGCTGATCCAGCGGCCGCTGACGGAGAGGCGGCAGGCGCTGTACGAGTCCATCGAGGAGCGCCAGGGCGAGCTGCTGTACGCCAAGACCTCAGTGCGCGGCTCGGGCCTGCCATTCAGTCTGTCACCTGTTGATGCCATGGCTCAGTCTCGTGAGACCCAGCCTGCCGTGCCGTCCTGCATGCGGTGCAGCATCCAGTGTGTCTGCCCACCTCACGGGTCGCCTTGGCCGCGCATCGCATGGCCGTGCGCAGCCCGAAACGTCTTGCGGCAGCGCAGCTGAGCACCCGGAGAACGGCTGGCATGGGTAGGGCCTGCGAAAGCTCTCCCGCCAGGGGCCCCGGCCGCTGCCAGGCTCTGCCCCATCCGACCCGGCGGCTGCCGACCGCCTGCTGTGTTTCCAGGGTTCCAGTCCTGTGTTCGATGCCCTTGTGCTGCTGCGACTCGCAGCAATCCCAGGACCTGGAGGAGCTGGTGGTGTTCATGAACGACTCCGTCGCGGCCGGCACGGAGGGCCTCATCGTGAAGACCCTGGACTCCACCTACGAGCCCAGCCGCCGCTCCGTCAACTGGCTCAAGCTAAAAAAGGACTACATGGACTCTGTGGGCGACACCTTTGACGTCGTCCCCATTGGCGCCTGGTTCGGCAAGTGCGTGCGCTCCTGCTGTGCCTGTCCCACTGTGCCCCATCGGAATGGGAAGGAACGCTTCTGAGTCACGACCGGCCCTTGTGAAGCTCTCCTCGACCGCGAGACGCCTTCATGGCTGTGGCAGCAGCTTGTGCTGTGCCATCAAAGGCTTGGATGGAATGTCGCCTTGGATCTCTGTCTGGGACACAGAGCCTTGGTGCTTGGGGAAGGGCGCCTGGCAGCTGCAGCATTGGCGGTCGGACCTTCCTAAGCACTAAGTCCCTCAGTGTGTCTCTGCTGCTGACTCCATAGCCTAGCCCTGGCGCCAGGGCAGGCGCAAGGGGGTTTGTGGCGCCTACCTGCTGCTTCCACTGGGTTGCATGACACCCTGGCACTCTGAAGCCCCTGGCGCAGGGGCAGCTGCAACAAGGTGGCATATGGCGCCTACCTGCTGGCGGTGTACAACGAAGAGGAGGAGGAGCAGCATTTCGCCACCTGCCCCTCTGAACCCTGAACCACAATGGTGCAGGGGCAAGCGCAAGGGGGTGTACGGCGCCTACCTGCTGGCGGTCTACAACGAGGAGGAGGAGCAGTTCCAGACCATCAGCAAGATCGGCACCGGCTTTTCGGAGCAGCTTCTCATCGACCTGGCGGCCTCCTTCGAGGCATCCATCATCCCGGGGCCCAAGCCCTACTACCGGTGCGCATATAGGGTTTAACTTTGAAGCCTCTGGTCGCACGCACCGCAGCGGGCAGCCGCGCAGGGCCTTGGCGGCGGTTGCGGCATCTGCAACGGCGCGTGGGGCAGAAGCGAATGGTCAGCGTGACACAGCCGGCGAGGCGTGCGGCCCTCTGCTGCGCTGCGTAGCTCTCCGTCAATACCTGATTCAGGACAGCCACTTTGGGCGACTTGTCAGTTGTTGAGCGCGAGTTGCAGAGCCGCTGTTCTGCGCAGGTGCGGCGGCGGGGCCCTGCCGCAGCACCCGGACGTCTGATTTCGACACGGCTAATCCGGATCCAATACCACGGCGCCATCCTGCGCAGGCACGGCGGCAGGGCGCTGCTGAACCCGGACGGTGGCTCGAAGCCAGCGTTCAGACTTCATGACATTGCTCGCGACGGATATGTCCGTGCAGGTACGGCGGCGGGGCGCTTCTGGACCCGGACGTGTGGTTCGACACGGCGCAGGTGTGGGAGGTGAAGGCTGCCGACCTGTCCATCTCGCCGCGCCACATGGCCGCCATCGGCATGGTCGTCGAGGGCAAGGCGCGTAGCTGATCGTCTCCTTCTCTATGGCATGATGAAGCTGCGCCCCCGCTCAGCCCTGTGTGAACCGCTCAGCCCTGTGGGAACAGTGAGAGGGGCGCCTTCGCATGCGCTCCGCTGCCAGGAAAGCCCGGAGCCGGTGCTCATGCCCTGGTGCGTTTGGGGAGGTTGTTGGGGTCGCTTTCGGAGGCTTTCAAGTCGTGAATGACGGCGCATGGGGTGCCGCCTCCTGCCCATGTCCCCGTGTGCGCCACAGCGGCAGGCAGCAGCGTTGCAGACGCCTCCCACCATGTATGGAATCGGAACGTGGTGCTGCCGCTTCGCAGGGCATCTCCATTCGCTTCCCACGGCTGGTGCGGGTGCGGGATGACAAGACGCCCGAGCAGGCCACCAGCGCGGCGCAGGTGAGCGGTGAAGGCGGCACGCTGGCATTCGCCACGCCGATCAAGAGCAGTGCACAGCGTTGTCCCTTGAGTCAGCATCATGTCCTGAGGCTGCGCCATGGTCAGAGGCACAAGCGGTGCTTTTGGCTGTCAGGGGCGCCGGAACGGCACTCTTTACAGTTGTGATGGACCGATGTTCACATGTTGTGCTTTACGCCATTCAGGTGGTAGAGATGTACCAGGCGCAGGCCGTCCACAACCCAAAGGACAAGGAGTCACCTGCCGATGACGACTACTGAGCCTGCTTGCATCGCAGTCTGTTCCTGACTGGGTCCCGAGGCTAGACTGGTTCCTGATGAACGATAGGGTCATAGGGACGAGTAGTTGATTGAGGCTGACTCATCTGGAATCAATTGGCTGGCCCTCTAGAATTGATTCCCTTATGTGGCCGCTTGTAATTAACTGCGCACCAAGTTGTTGTCTCTTTCCTCTCTCTTCCACATTCAACGAGTCGCGGAGCAAGCAGCCTGTGCCGTACAGAGCCTGCAGCAAGCACTGCATACCAAAGAGCCGCTGTCGCCCGTTAGCCGGGTTCGCCCAACCGCCGCCAGCTACAGCACGTGTCTCTCCGCAATGTCACGCCTCCATCAGATTGTGGCGGCTACCCTGCTGGTGGTCGCTCTGGCCTCCGGCGCCGCCCAGGTGCGAGCACAGCGCTGCTTGTGCCTGACCCGAGCCGCTCGGACCTCACAAACGCGTGGCTTCACCGGCACGCTCGCTCGCCGCTCGGTGCTGTCGATCGTCGGCCGCCAGCACGAGGGTTTGTTCTGACGTTACTATTGAAATCAGGGATGTTGTGCCCTTAATGTCATGGTGCATTGGACCGCGGCCGGCGCTCGTGTCGGGCACGTGCCGACCAAAAGATAACTCGGAGTTTGTTGGCTGCTGTGCCCGCTTGGAAGCGCACCTTCGGGACTGTTTGCTCCCTGCCCTGACGATTTCCAGATTGCTGGCACGACGATGCCTGAAGCAACACGTCCGGACATGTTGATGCTGGCTGCTGATGCACAAACTTGAATTACCGAGTACCTGCGGGCAGCATTCCAGTCCAGACATACTGGCAGAGTCTCCGTCAAACTGCCCGCACAGCGGCGAAGCTGGCCTGCAGATCTTTCCAGGCGGTCTCCTGAGCACCCCCTTAACCTGCCGCCCTGCCGGCGGCAGGATGCCTTTCTCGGATGTGCAGCCACTCTGAATTCCCGCCCCGATCAGTCGCTGGCATGCTGCGTATAGGCGCACGAGGTGGAAGGGTGCAGCTTCCCCGCCAACATCAGCTCGCAGGCCAACCTGACGGTGGCAGGCCAGGCGCTCGAGGCACTCGGCGGCTCGGACCTCTTCGGCAGCCACGGCACGGCCTTCCTGCCGACTGACGCCGCCTTCACGGCGCTGGTCACTGCTCTCGGTAAGCTGCCTGAACGCGTGTGCGTTGCCTAGCATCTCACCGCCGCCTGGCATGGCGGCACCGCCGCCTCTGGATATTGCAGAGCTCATTCATCAAGGTGTATCTGGCATGGACGTAGCGATCCAGACAGTCGAATCGCCTGTTGAGGCCAGTTGCGTCGCTCCGCCGCCAGTGCTGCGCAGCCGCCAAGCCGATTCGCTGGCCCTCTCTGCCGTGCAGATGTGACGCCGGCGCAGCTGCTGGGTGCGAGCCTGCAGAACACGACGATCGCCATCCTGGCTTACCACTACGTGCCCGACTACAAGTACACTGAGGTAAGGGCTTGCGACATTTCAAGTAGCTGAAACGGAAGTTGCGTGTCAACTCAGGACCACACAACACATGGCTGCTCCCAGCCTGATGCCTGCATCTGTTTCGATTCTCGCCTGTTATGACACTCCGAGGGTGCTGCATGCTGTTGCATAGTGATTGCGGACGCGCCGTCTTCAGGCACTGTCAAGTATTGCTCGGAGGCTGAGCAGGTCTCAAGCTCGCGACATTGTTGTGCAAATCTTGGCAAAACTTGACAACTTCTTCTTGCTTGCGCGCAGGCGCAGCTGGTGGGCAATGCCACCCTCCAGACCGGGCTGTCGGAGCTTGCTAATGCCTCCTACCCGCTGCGCTTCTCGCGCCAGAGCGGCACGGTGTGTGCCGCCGCTCCCCTCCCCATCTGCGCCCTGATGTGATGGCCCGCGAGCCGGCAGTCAAGAGGACAGGCTGGCAAGCGGCGCAGTCAAGGCCGCCGGGCTGTGCAGCAAGCCAGCAAGCCCAGGCTTGCATAACCCTTCCTTTCTCTACGTACGACATGCTAAGGCAATGTATTATGTCTGTCGGTGCAGTTGCGCATCCAGGCCGCAAACAACACGGCGCTCGTGGTCGAGGAGCTTGGTGACATCTGCAACCGCCAGGTGACTGAGATAGATTCAGCACACACCAGTAGCTGATGTTTACCCAGCATGTGAGCCGGCAGTGCTGCCGCCATGAGCAACTGCTGAGGCTCTAAGGGCGGGTGCATTAACTACTAGTTAAGCGCTGCTGCAACGAGCAATCACCGCAACCCCAGACTGCTGAATATGAGAGCTTCTGCCTCGCAAGGTGTACACGATCAACGCGGTGCTGATCCCTGAGGCCGACCTCGCGGATGTCCCCCAGACTGTCCCCGCCGGTGAGTGATGAGTATCAGCCTCCACAGCTTTTGCGCAACACATCATCCTGGCCCGCTTTGATGTAATTGAGGCATTGGCAGCGGCTCTCCTGGTCCAAATGATGGCCCCAGGTGCAGTTCGTTGGAGCACCTGGTGGCGGCGCGTGCGCAGGGCTGCCTTTGGTGGCAGCACGCCTGACCTGTTGATGGTTCTGCTGTCGCTGCAGCCATTGCCGCGCGGACAGAGGCCGAGGAGGAGGCCGAGGCCGAGGCCCCCGACTCTGACGGCGACGACGCGTCCTCGCCTGCGCCCGCGCCGCAGGCCGCACAGCCGACGGCGGCGGCCGCGGCGCTGCCGCTGCTGGCGGCCGGCCTCCTGGGCGCCTCCCTGCTGCTGACCGCTCTTTGATGAGGCTAGCTCAGAGAAAGGGATTGAACTTGGGGCTACACACCGCGTGTCCTCCGCGCCTGTCTGGCCTCGATGGCGTTCGGTCGCTCATGGCGGGTCTGCCTGTGAGCGGTTCATGCCACCAGCAGCCAGGTGGCAGTGCCGTCTGAAGCTGAAGCACTGTCCGTGCATGCGAAGTATCGATGGGGATTGAAGTTGTTATGTACTGGACCGACGCAGCAGAGACCGGTGCTGCCTCAGCAGGCGTGGTTCCAGGTGTGTACCCATGATTGCAAGCGCCTGCAAAAATGCTCGAACGCCACTTTCCAGGTCACGAATGCAACCTCCGTCAAGAGTGTCCCGCTCAATCCTATGCTATCTTCATGACCCATAGTTTCAAATTGATATTGGTACGTCCCTACTTGCAAACTGATATTGGAATCTGCGGTCTGCTGGTCTGCAGCCAATATCGACCAACAGCAAGCTAGAGAAGCAAAACCCAACCCTTTGACCCCAAAGGCAGCTTCTTAACGCTTGCCCAGCAGCTCCACATCGAACCTGCGGACATGCATCGGCTACAGGTCACGATGCTGCTGACCTGCTGTCGAGCTTTCTAGACATCTCATGGCTGCGACGGCGGCAGCCTGACCACTGCGGCGGCATCGATATCACACGTCCTCTGCTTGGGCCGCGATGGTGCAGAGGCACTTGCTTGACTCAAGGCACAGCGAGGCTGCTGCGCGTCAGAGGGCCGCTTTTGACTGATGCATGACGCAGGCAGGGGACGAGAAGCGCACAGGAGGGTTGCATTCGGGGGGATGACGCCGCCGGCGCCGCGAGCCCCGTAGCCCAGTCCGGGGGGGATGCGCAGCGAGCGCTTGCCGCCCTCCTGGGAGGCAAGGGAGTTCGACCGCAAGTCGGTCATGATCAGGTGGGCTGATCGCTGCTCCTGTGCCGGCTGCAGCACTCGAGGGCCTTATTCGACGCACATGAACTCGGGCACAGAATTTCATCATCTACCTTCATTGGCGGCACTGAGTCGTTGCCAAGGATGCCCTCGTCCCAGCCGGCAATTACCTGCCGCACGCCAACCTGCAGGGAGACGTCAGGCATCGACAACGCCAAAGCCAGTCGGTTGTATTTTGCATAGCCAGTGCAGATGCACATCGAACTCAACATCCAGTGATTCGTGGTAAGTCAGCTGTGCAGGAGGTCTGCACAATGTCGCTGCCCGGGTGCTCGGCTCTCATTGAATTTCTGGGTCAGAGAGGATCGGGCTGCTGCCTCCTCTGCAATGCGCCATCGCCTGATGCTGCCAAGTGGCATGCAGCGCGGACCGCACCTTGAACTGCAGGGGCCGCCTCCCGTAGCTGGAGTCGAAGACGGCACCGTTGCTGGCCAACTTCCCAGTGTAGTGGCACCTGCACCGTCACACCTCAGCTTCTCAGCTTCACATCTCGATTCAGCCTGCAGCGGGAGAGCCCGGCCCGCAGAAGAGCTGCAGTTGGACGGAAAATTGGGCCATGTCCAGAAGCTCAGCTGGCGTACCTGATGAGGGCTCCCGCCACAGGCGATGGCCCGGTGCCTTCGCGGACGTCCTTCCACTCCAGGCCACTGGGCGCCTTGCTGTAGCCGTCAGCGCCTTCATCGGCGGACGCCGCCACCGGCGCCACCACAGCGATCACGGCTGCAAGCACATCACTTCTTTGGCTGAAATATCGCCAAAATTTGGAGGGTAGGCGTTGCGCTTCGGTTCAAGGGCTGATCAGGGTGCGCTGCACTACAGATCAAGTGACGTCATCATGCATTCATGCTCCCTTTGAAGCATCCACATTATTTCCACAGACAGCCGTGAGCCAACACAAGTTGGCGCAGCCATGCCGCACACCACAGAGAGCGCCTGTCGACAGTAGCGCGCGACGGTCCAGCACGGTCACAGTCTGAGGTGTCTCCCGCTGTGTGGTAGACACATTACGCTTGGCGCTGCCGCATGTGGTGAATGCTCTGCGGCATGCGCAGCGGCTGCGGCGCGATGTGGCAGCCAGACCTGCATGCATTCGCAAGAAGTTGGGGTGACGGTGATCGAGGAGAGCTGGCACTTGCAACTTGCAACTTCTGGCCCACACCAACACGGTTGGCTATCTTGTGTAAGGTTCGTATCTCACCTGCGATTGGCTGTCCGAGGCATGATGAGGAGGCCATCATCTTGGATTGAAAGAAGAATGCGCTCGGCTGTTGTAAACTTGTAATCGGCTATTGTTGTGCATAGCGCTTGGTTTTCCGAATTATGTTGCTGACGATGCATCTCTGTCTGCATCTCGCCACGACCGTTTAGAACTGTACATTACAGTTTGCATCTGCATATCCTACAGTGCTACTACTTCGCAATGCTTGCACGGCTCCTGTCGCAAACGCCTCGAGCGGCTGGTCAGAGCAAAACGATCTCGATCCCCATCGCAACTTACAACAGTGTCGGACAGGTGCAGCCCACCATCCTGAAGCCGGCAGGAGTTTCGCAGTGATCCCAATCTCATCTGTCTTCGATATGGCTCACCCTGCCAACCTTGGGTGCTGTCGTGCAGGTGCACCCTACATCCGCGCGCTGCGCACATTCGGTGGCTGTTCACAAGCAGCTCGCCGGGTGCGCAGTGAGTATTAGTCCTACAATGTGGCTCACATTATACGGAATCCACACCCCACACAATGGCTGTGAAACGATTTGCAGCTCTCCAACGGGCGCTTCTTGGGTGCGGCGAAGAGCTCGGCAGTTCAGCCAGGGGCGCACCTACACGCGGCGATCCATTCAGATTCAAGCCATGGCGAGCGCGGCGCCTTCTCTAGTCTCAGTCGACTGGCTGAAAGACAGGTGAGCCGTACAGAGTCGACTGTTTTGGCCTGCCACATCTGTCCCGCTGGTGCCGTGCTGGGGAATGCAGGGCTCGTGAGCATGCTGAAACTCCCGCCCGTGCTTGCAGGCTGGACGACAGTGGCTTCCGCATTCTAGATGCCAGTTGGCACATGCCAAACGCTCGTGAGTCCGGCTCTCTCTGTCAGGGATATCCGTTGTGCCTCCTGTGCGTGCTGCCGTCATGTATAGCCCGCCTGCCAGCCCCGATGCGGCACTGGCACGATGCTGCTTGTACAAGCCAACCAAAAAAAAAGCCTGTGTCCCCAGATCGGGATCCAAAGAGCGAGTTCCGGGAGGAACGCATCCCGGGGGCCCGCTTCTTCGACGTGGACGCCGTCGCTGACACCGCCTCGGACCTGCCGCACATGCTGCCGTCGGCGGAGGCCTTTGCGGCCGCCGCAGACGCACTGGGCATCAGCAACGACAGCCAGGTGGGTTCATTCACTCTTTGGCGACAGGGTCTGCGCCATGCCTGCAGTTGCAAGCGACGAAGCCGGCCCAACGAAATGCATTGATGCATGCGCGGCACGGGTCATGCTTCAGGCCTGGTGCACGGCCAGGCCGAGGGTTCACTGTCAAGATGGACTACAGTTCTGTTGGGATTGGGCATGTCTGCCAGAACAGCGTGCTAAGGTCTGAAACCGGCATGCATGGCGCCAACAGGTGGTGCTGTATGACAAGGCCGGCGTCTTCAGCGCGCCGCGGGTGTGGTGGACCTTCCGAGCCTTCGGCCACGAAAGGTGGGCGTCGCTTCATATCTTGACGCATGTCCTGCTTGCGGCTGGACTGCGTGGTGCAGTGTTATGGCATGTGCGGATGGTTCCAGCCGTTGCGCAGACATGTGTGCCAGTGCAGCTTTGGCTGCCTCAACGATGTCGAATGAAGCTGTGGCTGGAAGCTGACGTCGCCCTCACGGTGCGCTGAGACCAACACTTACACTCGAGGTTGTTGTGCCCAATCCACTGCAGGGTCTCTGTGCTGGATGGCGGCTTCCCGGCCTGGGCGGGCGCGGACCTGCCCGTGGATGCATCTCCAGTGTCCGACGACCTGGATGCCGTGGCCAGTGCAGTTGCGAGCCCGCCCGCCTCCGCCAGCTACCGCGCCACGCTGAATGTGCGGACCCTGGGCCGCCTCACTGGTGCCGCGGCCTTGTGCATTGGACATTCTGCCGGACTGCCGCCTGGCAGTCATGCGCTGGCGCCATCAGTGTCCATTGCGAGGACACGCTGTGCTGCATGATGGCTGTGCTGGACGGTCAATGTCTAGCACAGATCTCAGGTGACACTTCACCCATTGCAGTGTGATCCACTTCAGGTGCTTGGGGGTTTCGCTGTCCATTCAGCGGGTGGTCTACCGCGCAACGTCAAAAGCCAGGCGCTGCGATTGCCCCCTGGCAGCTGCCTGCCATACATACACACAGTCCAAACGCGCCGCCGCCTCGCTGCAGGGCGACCTCGTGCGGTCCGCGGCACAGCTGCTGTCCAACATTGACTCGGGGGCGGAGGCGGTGATTGATGCGAGATCGCCGGGGCGCTTTGACGGCAGCGCCCCCGAGCCGCGCCCCGGCATCCCCTCCGGCCACATCCCCGGCTCCAAGAACGTGCCCTTCTCCAGCGTCCTCACCAAGGATGGCAAGTGAGTATGTTCCCGACCTGGCGCACAAGGGTTTGAGGACCGTGATGTTGAGGTCTTGAGCAGCCAGAATGCTGTTTTGGCACTGGCAAGTCCAGGGCAATGGCCTGAGGCTGGTGGGCCGACCATACTCGCAGATTGGAGATCCTCGCCTAAGAAAGTGGGAGGCCTGCTTCGAGTCTGTTTCAGGTCTTCCTGACGGCGGCTGCTGGCTGCTGAACCGTGTTGGGTTTGGCCTGTCACCGGACGGCAACACTGGACATCGTCCATAACCCCAACGCGTCTGACACCTGCTGAACGCCGTCCGCCAGGTATCTGCCTCCGGACGAGCTGCAGCGGGTGTTCGAGGACGCAGGTGTGGACCTGCGCAAGCCGGTGGTCGCGTCCTGTGGCACCGGCGTCACCGCCAGCGTACTGGCGCTCGCGCTCACGCAGCTGCCGGCACCGCCGCCGGGCGTGGCCGTCTATGACGGCAGCTGGACGGAGTGGGGCGGCCGCGACGACCTGCCCAAGGCCACGGGCAAGGCCTGAGGGGCCGCCCACAGCAGCAGCTAAATATGGAAGTGGCCCTGGGCAGCTAACACGGCCTTCTTATGGCTGCGCGTCGCGGTGGGCAACAGGGAACTGGGCAGACAAATTTGACGGGGAAAGCGAGAAGTTGGTTTCCTAGCGATATTGCAGCGGCAGATGATACAGGAGCAAGAGAGCCAGTCGGGTAAAGCACTGCGCTAAAAGTGATTTGACTGACGCTTTCATTTTACCACATCTCCTTAGAATTTACCGCACTTCATTCATAAGACTCAAGTCAGCATGCCCGTTCCACTCATCTGAAACTCAACCACCGAACTGTTGTGCAGCAAATAACGTACCAATGCAGGTCGCGGCACAATGCGTGAATCGACGCAGTGTGTGTCTGTTCTTCTATCTTGTTTCATCACATCCCATATCTGCTATCACTGTCTGCTGGATGTTGAAAACCTATAAATCACGAACCAAACACAAAACCGATCTGCCAGCTGAGGCGTCTCACCTGTCCTGTCCCCAAGCCTATGGGAATCGGGTGAAACGCCCTTCTGCTGCTAGCGCTGTCGTCAACATGCACTCCAATGCACAGGAAATGTTCCTGAGCTCGAATAATGCGCAGCTGTCAAGTGGCGGCCGACAAAACGTTGCCATCGCCACCGCCACCGCCGCGTCCGCAGGTCTGGCGGTGCAAAATTTCCGCCGCATGCGCACCAGGAGCTGCAGTGCGATGCTGCCGCCGGAGCCACAGAGGCTGGCGGCACAGTTAAAGTCTGACGTGCCCAAATGGGGGACCGGCGGCGCCTCAGGCGCAGACGACCAGCGCCCCAAAGCCAGCGGAGCCGCATGCATACATGGTGGCCAAATAGCTGGCGGTGTAGGCCGCCGAGGCGCCGCTCTGCGTCACGTGGGCGTACGGGCAGAAGCTGGTTTCCGACATGAAGCCTGGCGCGCCATAATAGAGGTATGTGTCCGTAGGGATCTTGCATGCTGCCACTGCTGCTACCACCTTGGAGGACGACACCGGGTTCAGCAGACTCGGGAGCTGCCCGTCGGCGATGGATGCTGGGGACCTGCGGACATGGCGGCATCAAAATAAGATGTAGCACCCACGCACCAACAAGCACTCTAAAAGATCTCAGAATCCTGCCGCACACGCTCTGCAGACTAGGGCAGCTAGGCCATGCAAATTTTGAGGCCCCATGCTGCGCCAGCTGTCCATCACAGTTGCCCACACAAGCAGGAGATCAGCAAGCCACACCTGCCGACCCTGGCGCAGACGCTGACGGCCGACGCCGTGCCGGTTGCATACGCGACCACAGGTGCAGTTTTCTGTTTGTAGATGACCAAGCCATTGCCAGCGTCGCAGAAACTGGCGTCCAGCGCAGGCGGCGGCGGGCCGACCGTGGAAGGCAGCAGGCTGCTGGGTGGCGGCGGCGACGGCGGGGGACGCGGCGAGGGCGATGGCGGCGGGGAGGGTGGCGGCGAAGCAGTTGGCTTTGCTGTGGGCGTAGCAGTGGGCGCAGCTGTGGGCGCAGTTGTCGGCTTTGCTGTTGGCGCAGCAGTGGGCGCAGCTGTCGGCTTCACTGTTGGCGCAGCGGTGGGCGCAGCTGTTGGCTTGGCTGTTGGCACAGCAGTGGGCTTTGCTGTTGGCACAGCGGTGGGCTTTGCTGTTGGCACAGCGGTGGGCTTTGCTGTTGGTGCAGCGGTGGGCTTTGCTGTGGGTCGGAGAGTGGGAGCGGCCGTTGGCCTGGGGGTAGGCGCTGCTGTCGGTCGGAGTGTTGGCGCAGCAGTGGGGGCGGCTGTAGGTTTCGCTGTAGGCGTACGGGTGGGGACGGGACTAAGAGTGCGGCTTTGCGAGGAAGTTGCAGGAGGTTCTGGCGTGGCTGTCGGTGCTGATGTCGGAGCCTTAGTCGGAGCTGGGGTCGGCGCTGCTGTCGGGGTCTTGGTCGGCGCTGCCGTCGGGGTCTTGGTTGGCGCCGGTGTCGGGGCCTTTGTCGGCGCCGGTGTTGGCGCAGCCGTTGGGGCCTTTGTCGGCGCTGCTGTTGGGGCCTTTGTTGGCGCTGCCGTTGGGACCTTTGTTGGCGCCGTTGTTGGGGCCTTTGTTGGCGCTACCGTTGGGACCTTTGTCGACGCCGCTGTTGGCGCCAGCATTGGTGCCTTGGTCGGCGCCGGCGTTGGGGCCTTTGTTGGCGCCGGCGTCGGTGCCGTTTTTGCCGCCGCGCTGGCCACCAGGCCCTGCTGCGCGAGTTGCGCCCGGCTGACCGCCGGCTGCCCGGCCGAGACACCAGCGGACAGCATGCTCACCCACAGGGTGCCGCATGCTGTGACCGCCTCAAGGTCGAGGCTGGTGAAGTCTTTAAATGATGCATCCGCCAACTGGAGCTGGCCGCCCACGGGCACGCTGAACGTCTTCTGCACCTGCGCAAGATGCGGGGCAAGCTATGGGAAAGGGATGGCACGAGGACCAGAGAGCAGGCCGGCGCGACTGGAGCACTCATTGAGCGCAGCCTCAAGGCAGGCGGCAGGAGGCTCATGGTGCCCATCGCAGAATATGAAGGTTACGCGGGCAGCTCTGTTGACGATGATGCCCACCAGCTTGACGCGGCGCAGGCCGCCGGTGCAGTTGGCGGCCTCTGGTGCCGTGGCACCCAGTGCAGTCAGGTACGACGAGTAAGCCGCGCATGGCGTGAAGTCCCTGTATGCCGTGATCTGCACAAGCCATGCCAGCCTTCGTGGGATGCTGGGTGGTGCCATATGAGGCACCGGCATGGTTGAGGTTCTCAACAGGCTTGCTGATGGGCGCTGCCTCGCCAAGCAGTCGACAAGCTTGCTCGCGACCCTCTGCACTAGTGCAGGTCCAGCAGCAAATGATTGCAGGGCTTTTCGCGCACAAATGGGACGGCTCCTGCCCTCTCTGAGGACTCCCGCACCTGAACCGGCATCGAGGTGCAGGTGCGCCGATTTGCAGGCGGTGCCACCACCAGCGTGGCGGTGAGGCTGTCGACATGGCCGGCAGCGCCGCCCTTAAGCGTCACGGACACTGCAAGCTGGGCGGAAGCAGCGCGCAGCTGCAGGCCGTTCTTTGTGCGCAGGAAATTCGCAGCAGACACCGAGGTGCTGGCATCCGCCGTGGACGCCGTCAGCCGTGTGCCGGCGGCTGGAGGGCCGCCAACGGAAGCGATGGTGGTCGAGATCCAAGAGGGCGTGACTCCGCCCAGCAGCGTCTGAGCGATCGTCTGGCCCAGCAGCGAGCGCTGCGAGCAGCACAAAGTGAGAGGATGATCGACTGTTAAAAGTCAAGCAAGTGATGCGGCAGCTGGAAATTGCGTGTGATACCTGGCGCAGCCTGCTTGCTCACCTGGTTGTGGTTTGTGAACGAGGCATCACTTGCGAAGCCGCCGGTCTGCGACTGCGGGATCGTCTGTGCCAGCAGCGCGGCCTGCGGACAGCACATAGCGTAGTGAAGAGCGAGTGGCTGGATCCACGGATCGACGACATTCGCGCCAGCGAGTGCAAGTGACCTGGGAGGGAGCTAGCCCAGTAGCTGGGGACTGCGTGCGACGACGGGCGCAGTCTGCAGCTTACCTGGCTCTGGTTCCTCAACGAGGCCTCGCTGAAAGGCACCTGCTGCAGCACCGACACCGCCAGCAGCAGCAGAGCGGAGGGGGCGGACGCTGCACGGCGGACACGCATGGCCGTTGCCAGCTGGACTCCTGGCGCTGGTGCGCGATTGGGTGCGGCCGGGCGTCAACTGACAGGCTGCAACAAAAAAACACCGATTTCATGGAGAAAGACGAGGGATCTTCTTAGGAACGAATCAGCAGTAGGGACTGCTGCATGCATGCCAGTACCCTCGATGAAAGCGAACGACCGTACGGTGGCAGTCAGGCGCGGTGGCCGCCCTCCTAAAACGGCCCTTGATGTGCTCTCCCGAAGTGGGTGTTGTCAAGCTTTCGACTGAAGAGCTAAAACGATCCGTACAACCTCCTACGGGCTTGATGCGGTCAGGTGCCAACCAGGAGCGATTCATGCAACGACGCCTCCACGGCAGGGGCAGCCCGCGGAGGCGTGACATCGCTATGAGCTAGCAGCTGAATTGAGCGCTATCCACCATGGTGTCATAGAAAAAACGGAACAGGAACAACAAGAAAGGGAAGAGAGAGTGACCTGTATGCCGCTGCGGATCGCGCGCCGGTCTGCGAGAGTTGAGCTGTTCTCGGCAAAGCAGTAGAATGAATATTATATGTGGGACTAAACTCCGCCGCTTTGCCAAACCGTTGCGGCCAAACTTTAGCTAGGAGGCCTAATTGTGATACGGCAAAAGTGCATTGATGACGCCTTGTGATGACGCCCGTCGTCTGTCACTGGGAGAGAATCAGCCACTTTTGAAAACAGGACGAGGGCTGCGTCAGACATTGAAAGCTTCGCTGTCAGATTCAGCCGCAATTGTCGTTCGCCCCAGAACTCCACTCAAGACGCTGAGGCGAAGCGGGAAGTTCCGGAGCTGTATCACGCACGTGCCGTGCAATGATGCAACCCTGGTACACTGTCGGTCTGACGCTCTTTACACTCTTTCGCATTTGCACAGCACAACTGCCAGCAACTTGAAGCTCGTGATTCCTGCGCGTGGGCCGCTGTCGCTTACTTACGATTGCCTGCTGCACTTGACTCGATTGATACTCTGCGGGGCCGCCAAGCGCTTGCACGCCTACTGGTCATCAGGCAGTGTGTGAAGAGACCGCCCTTGTGCAGCACTTCTTGCTGGCACCTCGCTGCTACGTGGCACAATCAGTTTTGCACTGGCCGCTCGTCTCCAGCTGCGACTCGCGGACTCAGCAAGTCTCGTAGCGCGGTACATTGTGTTATTTCGTCGACGACGACGGGCTACCGCCATGACATACCCCGGCGCTTACCACAGCGCGGTGCTGGCATTGATCCTCCTGACGGCCCTCCCTGCGGCTTTCGGCCAAATGCTACTGGTGAGCTCCCAGCCTCCTTGATGACGATGGCTGACGGCTGCGTGCACTGCCACACCACCCTGCGCCTGCTTGACCATTGGCATCAGCCCTTGAGCATTCCTTCCCCGGACGGACCTGTCACGCTGTCGCGCCTGGTCGCCTGGTCACTCATAAGGGTGCAATCATTCCGCACGGCCGTGGGTGGCTGTACAGCCGAAAATAGCGGTGGCCAATTGCTAATAATGACACACACCAGCAGTCTGAACATTTTCGTGACGTCTGCACGACAATGAAATGCGTCGCATTTTTCCTGAACCTTAACTGGCCTGCTGGACAGTCGCAGATGCGCTGCCATGAGGGCGATCCCAATGCTGTCCGCCACCGCGGCGGCGCGAGCCCCAAAGTCGTGCCTTCCAGACCAAACTTGACGCTTGCTCGCTCGCCGACCGCAGGACGGGTTCGTGACGTCCATCCCGTCGGGCGCGAGCCAGCGCAGCGCCTCAGCGCGCACGTCCTCCGGCTCGTCGACCGGCTGGCGCAGCGCCGCCTGGCGGGCGATCCGCGCCAACACCACCGCGCAGCTGGCCGACCCGAGCGCCGCCTTCAGAACGTTCAAGGCGGGCCGGCGGCGCAAGTACCATGATGCCACGCACGAGAAGGCCGCGAAGTCCAACTTCAGGACCAACCTGGAGTTCATCGTCGCCGAAAACGCCAAGGGCACCAACCCCTTCGTGCTGGGCGTCACCAACTTCAGCGACCTGAGCTATGACGAGTTCAAGGCCAAGTACCTCATGGCGCCGCAGAGTCCGCCGGCGGAGGTGGCGGCCGCTCGGGATGCCGCCCCCAGTGGCCGTCGCACACACCTCAACCGCAAGGGCAGGTGCGCACGTGCAAGTAGCGTCACGCCTATTCTGCGCGCATGCTGCATTTGAGCGTGACAGCTGTGGGGCTCGCTCAGTGGTCCTGCACATACCCAGACGTGGTCTGCATCAGCTTCTGCTTGGCTGCATACGCGTGAAAGCTCTCAAACACCTGTTCGCTCTCGTCTCCTCTAAACACCATGCGCTGCTGGGTGCATGCAGGAGCCTGAAGCAGGCGACTCTTTCGTCATGCGGCCTGCACTGGGGCTTTGCGGAGTACTCTCCCATCGGAAAGGCAGTGATCAGCCCCATCAAGAATCAGGTGATGCCGCCCTGCCTTGGAAGAGGTCTGCTGCATTCAAGGTGATGCATGCATTGCAGAGTGAGAGCACCTTGCTGTGACGGCCATCTGCTGAAATTAGGCTAGTCACGCTCGAAATGGCCACATGCGGTGGATGCACTTGCCATATTGTGTTGACAAAGCTCAGGCTGCAGTCACCTAGGGGGCTGCCGCACTCTGCACAAGCATGAAGCGCCACTGCGGCGCGCTCAGTTGATGTACAAACAGATTCCTCAAAATCCTCAAAATCAGCTGTTGTCGTGCGCACAGGGCGTCTGCGGCAGCTGCTGGGCCTTTGGCGCGGCGGCACAGCTGGAGTCGTGGGTGGCAATGCAGAACTATACGATGGACGCCGGGAACTTTATGGATTTGAGCGAGCAGGCACGTGTTGAGTGCCTACTCTTGACTTGTGGCCCCCCGAGCCGCAGCGAACGCGCCCTTCGGGCAATGCGAAGCAACTGTTGGTGGCGGCCATCGCTTCCCAGATGTTACACGTGGTAGCCAGGAGATCCTTCTTAATTAAAATGTGCCTCCAGTGACGGCTGTGCCCCCTGTTGACCGGCGGCTTGCCGAGGCCACTTGTCATTGCGCAGGCATACTGCGGCGTGGGTGTCGCCACAGGATATTATTTCGAGGTCTAAAGTCTCTGAAGTTTGACGCTCCTCGTCCGCAGATGCTGGTGGACTGCTCCTACTCGGGGTACGATAGCTGCGGTGGCGGTTGGCCAACAGCCGCATGGGACTACATCAAGAGCAACACTGGCCTCGCCTCCGAGGCCGTCCGCCCCTACACCAGGCACGCCCCTCGCCTTCTGCCGCCACTTTTGGTGTTCTGTGCATGGTGCACGGTTCCTAAAGGTGGGCCGTCTGGGCCCGACCCACCCTGCCGTTACCGAGCCGCCTTGCCGACTTGCCTAACTCATGGTTGCCGCGCCTCTGGATGTTCGACAGCCCAGTGGGCTCTCCGCAACACAGCGATACCCACCACTGATGTTTCTGATGCACCCCGCGCAGCGGCGCCACCGGCGTGTGGACAGGCACCTGCCAGTCGGCCGGCACGGCGAGGCAACTGGGCTCCAACATCATGAACGACTACAACCTGGTACTGCCGCAGGACGACACCGGCCTCGTCACGGCCCTCCAGACGCAGCCCGTCTTCGTGAGTCCCCGAGCATCAAAGCAACATGCAATGGGTTGCAGTCGCACGGTGTCCTGCTGCCGCTGAGGGTCCTGCCCTCAGCCCTCTGCCCTTGGCCCCAGCCGGAACAGGCATCAGCCAGGTGCTGGTCGTTCCCGGCTGCTGCCATTTTCGCTTGAGCATGGCGCCATGCATAGGGTGTTTGCTGTGCAAGATTGGGAGAAGCTACTGGCAGGTTGTAGCCTTGGTATGCACTCCAGCGACTGCACTCCGGACGCTGAGGTAGCTGCGACTGCGTGCAGACTGCCGTGGCGGCGGGCCCAGAGTTTCAGAACTACGCGGGCGGTGCTATCAAGTGCAGCGGCACAGCACTGACGCACGCCATTCAGACAGTCGGCTGTGGCTACTTGCCATCCGCAGACGGTACCACCTACCTCCCGGTGTACGTGATCAAAAACCAGGTGCGTCTTGCCCTTTGCTGCCGCCTGTCCGCAAGTATTGCCTCGTGCTTGCACGTTGCTGCCCCTCACCTGTCTAAGCATTGCGAACCGGCTCACTTGCTGATTAATCCATTTGCTTTGTGCAGTGGAGCGCTGCATGGGGGTAAGCATGTCTTCCCATGCTTGTGCCCTACCATCTCAGTTGATGGTAGTCCGGCGCTGCAAGTGTGTGCATGGTGCAATGGTTGTGACTGGGTTCCTGCAAACCGTGCCTGTGCAAGCAGATTCCAAGCGTGGAAATGCTGAGCAATCTCGCCCTGATTGTACAGTTATGGCGGGTACGCCTACGTCCTCAGGACGACCGACCCTGGGGGCGGCTGCATGCTGGCGGCGGGCGCGTACACGCTGTCCTGAGCATGGCGCTCGAATGACGGCCTTTGCAGCTTCAGATTTTCTTGACAGGCTGCTCTTATAGATGAGTCCTCCAGCAGCGGTGTGCAGTGTCATCCGCTCTGCCACTCCTGCACTATGCCCTCTTTGAACGGCTGGGCACGATTGAGAAGGCGCTGCACCGCCTTCCCTGGAGCAGCTTCAAGTGAACTTCAGTGAAATTGCCGGCACGCTGCCGTCGTCGCCATGATCATCATCTTGTCCAGGCAGAGGAGACATTTAGCAGAACGGAGAAGTTGTGGGCATCACATATGCGATGCGGTGAGCTTCAAGCACCTTGCAGAGATGCTGCGCGCGGATAGAGTGTAGGTCACAGGTGACAGTTGCAGATACAGCGGGGTTGTTTTAGTTCAGTTCTGTTCGTTTCACCATTGCCGACTGCACGGTACTCTTGCGTTGTTGGCGTTGTTTCCAACAGCTTCAATGTCGCCTGCATGTTTCTTTTCTACGTTTGACTCGATATCGTTACTCGTCTGTGATATGCCTAAAGTTACACTCCATACAATTGCACCCGGCCGACTCCGCTCTGCTCACAATCTAATGCCCTCTGTCGTGCTTCCCTCACACTCATATACGTCGCAAGCTGATACCAATACTACATCGCTATACGAATTTGGATACGAAACTCCACCGCCTTTGCAAATATATGCTTGGCCTCGCACGCGGGCGAGCGCAGCAGTGCGAGCACCCTGTACCACGCCCTGCACGCCCCCTCCTTGCCCACTGCGGCAGTCACCCGCTGTTCGCCGCACCACTTGCCGCAGCTGCCGCCACGGGCGCGCAGGCCGTGCTTATGCAATGCACAGGAGTCCCGCAGATCTCAGCAGAGCCGTCTGAATGGCCATTCAGCGGGCTCAACCACACCTCCAGCCCGCCTCCGTTCCTCCAGCCCACCTCCGTGCGGCAGCAGGGCTGCGGCGGCGAGCCGGACCGGGCGCCACACACGGGCAGTCTGACGTCCAGCCTCAGCCGCCGAGGTGCGAGATGTCGCGCACGATCAGCAGCACCCCTGCGCCCGTCAGCAACAGTAGCCCCGACGCCATGATGGTCTGCTCCACCACCTGCGGTCCCAAAACGAGCCCGTCAGATGCCGGGTGGACTTCCCCAGCTCCTGAGCAGCGCACCCTGGAAACCCCACAGCACAGCACAGCGGGCCTTTGTGGACCCGCTCGAGCCCAGAGGCAGCCCTTGCACCGTGCAGGTCCAGCAACACTGCACGCGGCCGACTACCCCCGCATGGGTAGCGAGGCGAGAGGGGCGTCAGGCCGGGCACGCACGCCAGAGGCGCCGGCGGCAAGCCTGCGCTCCAAGGGTCGAGGGTGAGGACAAAGGCGGGGGTGGGTGTAGGGTTTTCAGGGTCTGTGTGCACCTGATCGAGCTTCTTGCGGCGCACGGCCTCCAGGGCCAGCAGCGCTAGGTAGCCACCGTCCAGCGCGGGCAGCGGCAGCGCGTTCACCACCTGCGGTCGAACAGACTCTCCCCTGGATGGTGCATGTTTTGGGGCGGGAATAAGGGTGCGCATTTGCACGCCGCCGGCCCCCGCGCCTGTGTGCCGCTGCTGCTTGCAGCGTGCCGGAGTCGTCAACCACATGCAGGAGACACGCCCTTCCCCGACCGATGACCATCTGGCTTCCTCTTGAGAAGTGGGACCTGACGAAAAAGCAACGGAACTTTCAAAAGCCCACCGCCAGGTTGAGGTTGACGAGGGCGGCAAACTGATACAGGCCCGAGGCGTCGGTGCGCGCCACCTCGGCACCCACGGACACAATTGCTACAGGGCCGCTAATCTTGTCCTGCACTGCGCCGAAGTTGAACACAATCTGCTGCAGCCCTGCGCGTACCAGAAAGCTCGGGTCAGATGGCACCGGTGTCAGAGCAGAAATTTGCACATCTGGCTGTAAAATGGGGCTTGCGTGCGCCCCGCAGTCTTCAGGGTCGAACAGGCGCGACGAGCGGCTGCACGCACTCAAGGACGCCGCACCTCGGATCGCGACTCGCTATGGACAGGCCAACAATCACGCGGCAGTCGCCAAATATCACAACAGCCCTCTGGCAAGCGCTGCCATGCGATGCTGCGCTGCGCACCTGAGGTGATCTGGGTGCCGAGCCGCGCAAACTCTCTGCCGGCCAGCCTCAGCGCGTCGACCGGCCCCTTGGCGTAGCTGCGCACCACCTGCGGAGCCGACCAGACGCAACAAGGTTGTATGAATATCCTTCATGGAAACCCTCGGACGACTTGACGTCTGATGTTGCCTGCCATTGTGAGACGACTGCAGAGGTATGCATCTCTTTGGTGCAGCAACAGAGCAGATGCACGGCAGGCCAGGTGGCACCATGGCTGCGCCAAGCGCACACGCTCGCGCCGGCAGCGCACCTTCGCGTTGGCGCCGAGCTTGACGCCGATGACGCCGCCGTTGTCGCGCGGAGCCAGGTCGGGCGTCACCTTGAGCGGGAATGGCTTGGCGTCCGGCCCGCGCTGGACGGTCAGCACCACCTCCCGCCCCGGATTGTCCCTGCGACAGCAGCTCCGTGCTGTGGGACCCTGTGCCGCTGCGGGGCGCGCCAGCTGGTCTGGGCTGGGTCATGCGACCTTGGCCTCCTTGCAAAGGTCCGCACCACCTTTCCGAGGGACCGCAGGAGGTGGAGGCCGTGAGCGCCCCCAGGGAGGGCCGGGCCCCTGGGAGGCACATCGGGAGGTGCTCATGGTGCGCCTAGGTCCTGCGCTCGTGTGCCATGTGCGATTCGCAGCCCTGGCGCATGCACCCAATCCACGGAGCAGTTGCAAGCTTGTTTTTGTTGTGGGCATGTACGGTGGTGGGTTCCTGACGAGCACAGAGAATACTCACTTGATGACGTCAACGACGCGCTTGACGGCGTTTGGGTTCGGCAGCAGCGCCTGTCCGTTGATGCCCAGGATCAGGTCGCCCGCCTGAACGCCCGCCTTGTACGCGGCTCCGCCCTTGATGATCTGTGGCGCCTGCACGCCTGGCAGGAAGTCCAGCTGCGGCGTGCCCACCGACGACACCTGCACGCACACGCGACGACTCAGAATGAGCCGGCTCTGCTGACAGGACAACCGGTCGGATGTTCCAAGGCCATGGCCAGGCAGGGTCGGGACGAGGCTGACGTGCCAGTCACCACGCGGCGGCCGCACATGCAAGCGGCAGCTGTGGCGCGGCCCCCCAGGCACGCAGCATGCGTAGCTCCCAGGTGAAAATGGGGACGCCCGTCAAAAGGCCGCTGCCGCCGCGACTGCCAGCAGGGCGCCACCGCAGCAGCCGCCCGACCGGCTGCATGAAGGCACTGCATGAAGGCACACCTGGGCCAGCAGCACGGAGTAGGCCAGCAGCACATTGGCGATGATGCCCGCGGAGATGACGAGGGCGCGCTGCACCACGGGGCGGTTGCGCAGCAAGTCCGGGTCGTCCTTGTCATACTTTGAGTCCGGGTCGTCGTCCGGGAAGCCCACGTAGCCGCCCAGGGGGATGGCGCGCAGGGAGTACTCCACGTCCTTGCCCTGTGGGGTAATGGCACGGGGTGGGTTGCCAGAAGAACGTAGCTCAGTGCCAGGGCCCAGCGCAGCTGAAGCATTGTAGACTTTGTGTAGGCTCTGCGCGAATTACCCCGCGGCACAGGATCCCTTGTATCAGCCCGCTGCACCCACGCCACATCAACCTGCCGGGCCGCATGATCATGGCTGTCAACAAAAACCCAGCCACAGACAGGGAGCAAGATGGTCGGCGACTGTCCACACGCACCTGGTACGAGTAGAGCGCAGGGCCGAAGCCGACGGAAAACTTGGACACGTGGATGCCCTGAAGCCGCGCCGCCGTGAAGTGGCCCAACTCGTGGAAGGCGACAATCGCGGCGAGCACGCCGACCGCCTGCACCACCGACCCCGGTCCTCCGACATCGAAGCCCGTGCCTGCGGGTGCAAGCAGCAATGCTGCAGTTGCACAGCTTCTGCTGGCACTCGGTATGCAACAGTGGGCAAAGTTGCGAGGGTGGCAGAACAAGATGTGGAACCTGGAAGCTGTTGCGCGGCGCCAAGCACGTCATATTCAAAGAGTCCAGGCTGTGGGAGGAACAGGGTGTGTATGCAATGGCAGTGCAGTGCTGCTGCTCGAGCACGGCAGCGAGCCTCTTCCTGAAGCCTCACCTAGAACACCGGCGGCAAGCCCGCCGATGCCAGCGAGCGCTGTTGTCTGCAGGCGGCTGATGTGGCTGGGCTCTGGTGCTGCCTGTGCCGCTGGATCTGGTGGCAGCACCTCCGGTTGTACCTCCGGCTGCCGCTCTGCCAGTGTTGGGGCGTCAGCTCCTGGCGAAACCGACCAGCCTGTGCAGTGAACGGAATCGGCTGTGAGTTGTCAGCTTTCGACACCTGTAAGATTGCGGTGTGGCACGATGCGTAGTGCCCTCTGTAGAGCTTCAAGGACACATGGAATTGCTGTGGCATGATTTGCCGCACGGCGATTCTGCAAGCATGTTGCATGGGGAGCCGTGCCTGGCTGTCGCTGCGACGTATCGAGCTCCAGCTCTTTTATAGTGCTTCCCTGTGAGTGTGGCACGCCCTGGCACCGAATCACCGCAAGTCTGCACTGCTGTCTCTTGACCATGGCTGTACAGCTGTGGCGCATCCCGGCGGCAGCAACATATCTGACTGACGCATAGCTGCAGCTGGACGGTGCCTGCGATTGCACGTAGCGGCTAGCCATCTGCGACTGCATGCTCGCAAATCGCAATGCAGCTCAGCAGGGGCTGGTTTGCTGTCGAGCTCTGCTGCCACGTCGATCCACCCAGCGGTCCAAGCTGCGCGCCTTAAGGTCGGGCAGGCCAATTTGCTGAAGGGTCTGAAGAACAACTCAATGTCGCGTTGCAATTCTGTTTTGTCTCTGGCCAAGGCCCTAAAGCATGGAGAAAATCCACTGGCTGAGATGGCAACAGAGGGGTCTAGGCAGCCACGCGAGCAGATGCAAACCGTACTTGCTGAGGCAATGAACACAAGTTAGCTTCCCAAAAGAGCGTGGCAAACGGATACAGTTGCGCACATCGGTGCTGCTTGACCCAATGTCGTTTCCTATTGTCCTATTGTAATCCCCATTGTTGTCTGACGGGACGCTCAGGTATCAACAGCAGCGTTCCCGAGTGGGTGCCTGCGACGAGTCAGCACGCAATGCACTGTCAATGCTCGTTTGAGGCTTTCGACACAAGCACCCTCCCTCATCTTGTTCTTGCATAGGCAGCGACGCTTGACGCGGTTGTCGAACAGACCATCGAGGCCTCGGATCTCTTATCCACTGTACCTCCGACACCGGTGCATCCTGGTACCATTGTCGGAGGGCATTCATACCATTGCCGTTGACGTCTCATTCGTCCGTCAGTACTTTCGGGGGCGCCCTCCCGGCAGCAGCAGGAAAGAGTCGCTCGGAGAGTGCGCGGCGGCGGCAGCATGTTGCCACAAGCCGCAGCGGCCACAGACGGCCAATGGCGTCCGTGCTGCATGTGCTCACACGCCCGAGGCTCTCCTATGCATCAGCACATGTCGAGCAGCTCTGCCTCAGCCCCCAGCAAGCTGGCATGGCAGCCCTTCCTGGCACGCTGGCAGCTGCGCTCAAACCTTAGGTGAGAGCATGCATGGAGAGACAACAGGCGGCACATCTGCGTGCCCCGGCAACATCAATGTTCTGTTCTTCGATTTCTTGGGCGAACCCATGCCACCATGCGGCGTAGGGCACAGGACCCCCTGCGCCCCTGGCGGAGGCCTACCTCAACGGTCATGAGTGGCCGTGTCGCAGGTTCGATCCGCTGCACTTGGCACGGTGCAGCAGCGCAGCGGCACAGCCAGACGGCTTTGAATCGAAGCGGGAGAGCGGCAGCGGCGGTAGCAACAGCGGCGGCGGCGGCGGCCCTGACGGCCAGCAGGCGCCGTCAGCGCTGTCAGAGTGAGCATTGAAGATCCTGCCTGCAGGCTTCCGCAGCTTCAGTCTCGTTGCAAACCTCTACATGCCACATCTTGGTTCCACTGCCGATCTTCAACACCCACTCTCTGGTCTGAACCCGCCCTGGCTGGCCGCAGAGCACAGCAGGCCATCGAGAGCGAGGCGCTGCCGGAGAGCTTCTGCATCATCGAGAGCCGCGACTCGGTCAAGGTGAGTGGGCGCTGCTGGCGGCTGTTGTGTCTTGGCCCTGGGTGCCGGCACGGCGACACTGCCGCCGAGTGAGCAGCAGACGGGCCTGCCCGACATGTGGGCTGAAACCGAAGAGAAACGCCTCCTCGACATGTCATCAACGGGATTGGCATGGGAATGCCACCTGGCCTCCCCAACGCAGAAAACACGCAGCTGAGCGAGCTGGAGGAAAACATTTTTTGCGTCCGTGCCTCGCACATGCGAGAGGATGCTAGACATCCGATGTAGTTCACGGTACCGCGTGCATCCCGCCGCAGAACTTCGCGACCATGCAGCTGAGCGAGCTGGAGGAAAACATTTTTTGCGTCCGTGCCTCACACATGCGAGAGGATGCTAGACATCCGATGTAGTTCACGGTACCGCGTGCATCCCGCCGCAGAACTTCGCGACTATGCAGCTGAGCGAGCTGGAGGACAACATCGTGGCGCGCCGCAACCGCATATTCCTGCTCATGGAGGAGGTCCGACGCCTGCGCATCCAGCGGCGCCTCAAGGTGAGGGTCGCTGTCCAGGTGCACCCATTAGGGTGCAAGTCCCCGGCGCCCAGCTATGTTCCCGCGGCGGACCCCGTGTCTGGAAGGACATCGACGAGGGATGTCGGATGCAGCAGATCACCCCAGCGCCTCCCAGGCGTGTGTGGCGCCAGCCCAGGTCTAGGAGCTGCGCCGCCGCGGGACGGACGCTGGTGACGCACGCGCTCAGTCCGGGGGCAAGTGCGGGAGTGCGGCAGGAGGGCGGGAAGCGCTGCAGCTGCTCACCTTTGACGCACCCAAACCCTAAACCCTAAATTCTAAATTTGCCGCAGGAAGAGGGGCAGGAGGAGCCGGACTGGGTGCCGGAGGAGAAGTTTGCGTCGGCCATCCCCTGGCTGCCGCCCATCACCGAGGACACCATCGCGGTGGGCACTGCCCTCTGCTAAACTGTCCGGACGCAGCCTGATGGTCCCCTCCGGAAATTCTCAGGCTTAGCGCCCCCTGGCGAGCGCTGCTTGCTGTCTCTGCAATCTGCTGTGTTCCATCCGACACTCGTTCGGGCTGAGCGCCACTGCACTACCATGCCAACAGCAGCAGCAACCGCGTTCCATGCGACGGGCGCTGGCACGCCTTTGAACACGAAGTGGCCAACGTGTCGTGCCGAAGTCACTCCCTTTCCTGTGGCCGCAGGACTACTGGCGGTTCTACCTGGTGACCGTCGCCTTCATCATCGTCTTTGGCGGCCTGCTGGCCCCCGTGCTGGAAGTGCGTCTTGGCGTCGGCGGTGCGCTTTGAGAGGAGAAACTCTAGTCCTTCCCTGTGCTGATCTCGCCCGGGCAGCCCTACCAGTGTGGGACAGACAGCTTGCAGCAGCGCCGTCAATCTGCCACTAGTCGCATCCGACGCCGCTCCATGGCATCGGAACCGACAACGCGTCAATTCGATCCGCAGCGGCAGCAGCTCTGCTGCAGATGAGCTGTGCGTATGCCAGCGCTGCCTGAGGGGCGGCATCAGCGCACAGAGCCAGCGTCCCGAACTGCATGCCAAAGGCAAAAACCAGCCGCTGCACCTTTCCAGCCGACCGGCATATTGTAGCTGCACGTTGGGAGCCCCTGGTTGTGGGCCCCCGCTGGGGCGCGATGATTACTTGAGCATCGAATGCTAGATCCAAATCCCATCAATCACTCAATCGGCAGGCCAGAGCCACAATGGTTGCTCGCCGGCCTGCACCTGCCGGTAGCTCGCGGCGGCGAACCCTATCACCGACAACTGGAACCCGTCTACCCGGAGTGACCTGATGCGACAGTTCTTCATGTGGGCTGGCAGGCCAGAGCTACAACGATTTCATCACCAGCATGCACCTGCCGGGGCAGCTGGCGGCGGTGGACCCAATCGTTGCTAGCTTCTGCGGCGGCGCCGTGGGTGTGCTGTCCACGCTCATGGTCGTGGAGGCCAACAATGCGGACCAGCAGGCCAAGCGCCGCTGCTTCTACTGCCAGGCAAGAGCGCCGTCGCTGATTTCCTGACGCCTTTGCTCCGTGTTTCCACCATGTCCCTGCTCCAGCTTGCCCCTGTCAGGCTGTGACCCGCCTCAGGGCAAGCGCCGAGCCTGCAGCGCAGGCATGCCCACCCAGGACATGCTCCATGCTCTGCAGAGGTGGATCAGAAAGAGCTTGGCTGTCTTGGCTGTCGGAAGCAAGTTTAGAACATTGATGGAGAAGTATGCGAGTGCAGGGGTCGGGCTACCTAACGTGCGGCGCGTGCGTGGGCACCGGCACTGGGGAGGACGGCGGCGGCTGCAACTTGTGCTCTAGCACGGGCAAGGTCATGTGCACCGCCTGCCTCTGCACAGGTGCGCACCTTGTGGAATGCGACCCGCTCCCTGTACCGACCCTGAGTGTCTACCCCACTCCGCTGACCACCTTGGTGTGCGGCTTGCTGGGTGCGCATAATTGTAGCGGCTTAGCCCGTTTCGACCAGGTGACATAACTTCTCCTCTGCCCATTGCAGGCAAGCAGATGGCCACAGGTATGCCCGCATCGACCCTTTTGATTGATGTTTTGTGAAATAAAGTTTGTATGTGAGTGAGTTCATGTGTGAAAGTTGAGCTCAAGTGTGACTGTGGTTCTTGGCGCAGAGCACGATCCGCGCATCGACCCCTTTGACTGACGCTGGGCGCACTGCCAGCACTGAGAAACACCTCTAGGGCACCTCTTTCTGCGGCATGGCACGGCACTTTTCGCACGGCTTTCGGCAATTGTACTCCCAACTTGATGCCGGGCATTGGCGAGGACAGATGGTAGACCGGCTGGCGCTGGTGCTTGCAACTATGTCATTAGGGGAAGCACCAGGAAACACACCATGCCAGAAAATGTGTGTTTGGCAGTTCGCACACGTTGCGGTCGAGACTTGTGTTGACATTGCGGAGAGAGTGAAGAGGTGTTTTGACGACTTTAAGATTGCCGCGGGGGGAGATCACCTCAGCACTTACTGTCGGATCCACTCATGGTCGGATCTTCACCATCATGCAGATGCACTAGACCTTGATTGTTCGATCGATATCGATACCAAAACTGCTGCCCAATCAGGAATGTGTAACATCCACCGCAACACCTAAAGACTCACAACACATCGCACGGCGTCCAGAGTTCAGCTAAAGGTACATACCTACAGCCAGTTGTGGCCGTGATGTTCAAAGCTGCAGTACACTGTGAGGCAGGCACGATTTGAATACGATCAGGTATACTGCAGCAGGTTGCGTGGGAGGGCACCAAGGATCATAGCAGGAGACACTGAACCCTAAAGACTACCACAGTTGCATGGTTTTTCAGCCATCCCTGCCTTGCGGGATGGGGACTACCTATCGATTTCTTTTGAAGAACACTGCGACAACGCCGCAGTTCTTGGAAATGGGTTTTGAAGAGGTAGAAGCTGCGCCCATGGCAATCAGGGGCGGCCTGCGTCCATGTTTGCGGCCGCCTGAGACTGCAGGAAGCCGGCGCGGATCTGGGACGACACGTCGCTGATGCCGCCCGGAGTGTGCTGCAGGAACACAAAGGAAAGCACGGTTACCAGGAACGCGCGACTACATTGGATGCAGAGGAGCTTGGCAAATCCGACAGGCATGGCCTGAAGCTTCAGACGGGCTTCAAGACGTGAAAGATGAGCATGCGTCAAGCGGCACTCACCGGCAGGAAAACCGTGTTGGATTTCCCATTCATTCCCACATCCTGGAGCGTACAAAGTCATCTCAGTAAATAGTCTGCTTCCGACCGAGATGCAGCAGCAACAGTGGCAACACAGCAGTAGCGCATCAATGAAGGCAGCGGCTCACCTTGATGGTGTCGAAGTACTGGGTGATCATCTGCGCGTGAGGCTTCGAGCTTCAGGCAGCGTGCAGCCATGACACAGCGACAGTGGAACCAAACAGTCTTGCGAGTGCAGCTTGTCAGCTTGTGATCAGCAGCTGGTCAGCTTGTGTGCAAGTTCCTGCCCCTTTGCGTCCCCATCCCTCACCATGAGCTCGATGACATCGCGGCTGCACATCAGACAGCACACTTTCGTTACTGCCAGAGAGCAATGCACTGGCATGGGGTCGGCAAGTGTCCAGGAACAGACCGCACCTATCCTAGGACCTCACGAGCTTTACTGCTTGCAGCATCACCAGCTGCACAGCGGCGCCGCACCTCGAGATGTCAGTAACGTTCTGCGAGAAGGCCACGACAGACTCCCTCAGCCCGTTGACAATCGCCTGCCGCTGGCGCGCGATACCCTGCAGTGCACAGCAGGTCCAGAGTGTCAGCATGCCGACGTTGCCATAGCTCTGCCGACGATACAGACTGCAACATGACCCGCACGCCAAACAGTTCTCGCCAGGCCGCCCCGTGAGCCACTGGGCTAAGCTACTGCCCAGCCCCTGCCGCACTGCATAGGCGAGCTCGTCGCAGAGGATGTGCTCGCTGCAGCCAGCACTCTCAGCGCGCTGGCCCCTCACGCGTTCATGACCAGGTGCAATCAGACGCCGTCCAGAACACAACCGAGAGGCCATGACAGGATGTTCAGGACGTCTTGGACGAGAGTCCTAGG
This sequence comes from Deuterostichococcus epilithicus, assembly GCA_033439295.1. Lineage (NCBI taxonomy): Eukaryota > Viridiplantae > Chlorophyta > Trebouxiophyceae > Prasiolales > Stichococcaceae > Deuterostichococcus > Deuterostichococcus epilithicus. The sequence continues at coordinate 1,971,038 of JAVTLE010000010.1, forward strand.
CTGGACCGCACCATTCCTTGCAGGTACTTTGCTTCCGCCTCTGCTTCAGCTGCTTTCACCACCTGAGAGACGAAGCGAGAGAACAAGTCGTCAGATTGCCGCCGCAGAAGCAAACCTCAATCCCCACGTGCTGTCAATTGCTCACCTGTATCTTGCTGGCCTCTCCCTTTTCAACTGCGGCCACCCTGCGAGTCAGGAATGGACCGGATCGATGCCCTCAATAGACACTGCTCCGCATCGACACAACAATTCGTTGCTGCGTGTGAACGCTGATGCTGCGTCTCACAGGCCGCTGCACACAGCACTGCACTTGACAGACTTTTACACTTTGGCAGCGGCAATGAACTGAACCACAGGGAGGCCAGCAATGCGGGTGACACCTCAGCCGGGACGCAGCATTGATCTCGTTCATGGCGTTTCTGCAAGACAAACTGCTGCGTCAGGCATCCCTGTTGCAGAATCGAGTTTCTCAAAACAGAGGGCAACATCGTTTGCCGATGCCCCCAAAGCTACCACTGGCACGACAGACGTAGCTGCAGCATGCTGCAGACGCACACCTGACTTTCTGGTCAGGCAGGATGTCGGTCACGAGCGCCTGCACGATGCTGTAGCCGTACGAGCTCATGGCCTTGCTCTGCAGAGCGAGGAGCACACAAATCGAGGAGTCGATACATATATTGATCTGAAGATCTATCTGCAGGCGTAGGTTTGCCAGGTCGCGAGCCTGCGGATGCCTCGGCGGCAGCAGCAGACGCCCCGGCCGCGTGCCGCATCCTACTTCCTGATGCCCAACATTGGCATCCATTGGGGCGCAGGCGACGCACAGCGAAGGGTTTGACGTGTCTCCTGAAAAATCCGCACCAGCTCCTCTCTGACGGAGGACGCAATCTCCTCCTTGGCGGTGAAAACGTCATCCAGCAGCATGTGCGGCACGTTGGAGCGCACGTTGTCGTACACATAGCTCATGATCTGGGTGCGGCTGTCCGTCAGCCTGCGCAGCGGCGGGATGCCACACTGCTCATGATCTGCATCGATTGTGTTGTCGGCCTGCCAAGGGGTGCCGTGGGCTGCAGCATTCGCATGGGCTGCGGGATGTATTGTGTGTGCGGCCAGGGACGGGAGAACTGACGATGTCGAGGCTCTGCAGCATTGTGTGAGGCGCAGAAGAAGGGGGAGGTCAGGGGAGGGGTGACGGACGCAGCCAGGTAATATATCAGACTATTCGAGTGGAATGTCTCACTTGTAGAAGGCGTCGTAGACCTGCTCCTTGATGACCTGCAGGGTTTGTTGGGGGCAGCACGACCGTTGGTTCAGCTAGGCACGAACCAAGATGAATGCATGGGATCTCACCGGGGCAAGCGATGTTTGGAAAAGGGATGCGAGAGCAACTGTGCCAGCAGGCATGCAGGGCGATGAATGCACCTGGTACTGCACGCTGATCTGGAGCTGCACAAACACCTGCGAGGGAGCAGGCTCGACGGTGTCGTCTCAGCAGCTCAGTGATCATGGGGCAACAGTGCGGCGTCGCCACTGCTGGTCAATGTGATTGTCAGTGCACGAATGGCTTGAACGGGAACAACAGGAAAAACGCACATTGTCCTTCGTCTTGGTGTCGCACATCACGTCCAGCTGCTGCACGCGCATGCTCAGCATGCCGCGCACGCTCTCTCCCAAACAGCAGCAGACGCAGTTGAAGCCTGAATGGTTCACCACGGGGAAAGTCGTGAAAGGGGGTCAGCATGGCAGCAACAAAGCAACGATGCTTTCTGTAGCAACACGCGATGCACTCCCACAAATGCAGTGCTCTGGAGCCGTGCTGCTCAGGCGACGCACCCGGGTGTCCGATACGATCAAACTTGCCGAACCGCTCGATGACGGCCAGATTGGCCTGCAGGCAAAGTGTATTTAGTCCATTTGTCCGCGAAGGCCATGCTGAACGAGTGCGGCCGCTTGCTGGTGCGCATGCAGGTGCAGCCTTTAAAGGTTTTGCTTACCTGGTCGACGCATGCGCAAAACATGATGGCGCGTTGTTTCCCGCTTGGCGACCTGCGGACAGACGAGCTGTAAGACGAAGGGAGCTGCACACGAAGAGTCCGCAGCCGCAGAGGTTCCGGTTTTCTTAACAATGAACAAGTACCTCGAAGCCAAGTCTGCGCAAGGTTTGACAACGCCTTTAAACGTCAAAGATCAAAAGCCGTGCCACATACGCCACGTCAAAATGCCCGCTCGGACTCGAACTCGCAAACAGCATGTGACTCAAGGCTTCGACGCTGATGCAGTGGCACTTCACCCACAAGATGGCTTCAAGAACTTCCTGGGAGATGTAAGATGGTAGGCGGCGAAGCTTTGAATGCGAAGAAATCGAACTGTGCCAGATGCGCACCTGGCACGGAAGGAGTCGAATGCTCGGGATGCTGCGTGGCTGCCGTCTGCCGTTCTGCGGAAGGCGCTGCACGGCTGCTAGGAGGTTTTGAGCTGTTGAGTTCGCGAGTGTCGGAGTGGTTGTTGGGCAAAGGACAGGGGAAAAGCTGCCTCTGCTGAGTCGAATGAAGTTCCGACGTGGCCGCTCACGTGAGCTGGCTAGGTTTCGGCCGCAGCACGATTCTGCAATTCCCAGAAAAGTCAATGCACTTCCACGTCTACCCACGTCTTCACACAAGACACGTTCCCACTTCAGAGATGGTGGCCCACAAAACAAAAAGCAACGTATAGATACTTCGTCTGACTTGCTCACTTCGTCCTGCTTCCTGCGCCACCGCCGCCAACAACACCGCTTTGCCGGCGGCAATGCGAAAATACGCTATGATCCAGGTCGTCGGCTTTCAAAGCAGCGTGCGAGCTGACGACTTCGGCTTCCGAGTTGTGAGCAGAGCTGGCTTCAAATAGTCTTTCGGCTCGATTTGGCCCGCGTCATGGCTTCTCAGATTGTGTCTCCTTCTGAGGGCTTCTTGTCTTGGGCGGCCTTGCCGTCAGGCGCGAGCGCAGCGGCTGCCGTGCCAGAAACACTGGCGCAGGCGACGGGTACGCCGGCGGGTGCAGTCTCGAGGGCGCTGGCAGGTGACTGATCGGCATTGGGTGCGGCAGCTGCCGCCCCAAGCTTTGGCGCCCGCAGCGGCTTGTGTACGTGATCGCTGGCGCGGATCAGCAGCAGCGTCGCCATGGTGCGACTCGCCCACTGCACAACATCCGGCTTTGGCGGGGCGGCCGGCGCTGCCGGCACAGGCTCGGCCGTCGGCGCCGTGGCCGCCGCCGCCAGGCTGCCGAGGCTGCGGAACTTGGTGCTGTCCGGATCGCGCGAGCGCCCCGAGGTGGCGGGCCCCGGCAGGCGCGGCGCCGATGGCGATGCGACGTACTTCGTGCGGCTGCGCTTGGGCACGTGGACCTCGGTCGGCGGGCGCGGCGCGCCGGTCGCCAGCGCGTGCATCAGCGCCGCCGGCCGCTGCTGCTGCCCCATGGCCGCGATGAATGCGCCGGCCTGCGGGCCKAMTGCCAGCGCCATGGCCGCKGCGGAGCCGTCCGAGTTGGCCGACGCCTGGCGCAGCGCCGCCGACGCCGCGGCGGCCTCCGCGGCCTGCATGCCAGCAGGCGGCGCCCAGGGGGCATTTGGCGCGCCTGGGGAGCCGCCCAGCCGCTGCTTCTTGAAGCGTTCCATGGCGGAATTCTCGCTGTCGGAAGTCGCCGGCGAGGTGCTGCGTGCCTGGCCGCTGCTGCCGCCGCCCTGCTTGCCAGACGCTGCGGCAAAGGCGGCAGCGGCGTTGAAGCCGTCGCCGCCGCAGGCCCCCAGGGGCCGGAATGCGGAGCCGCCCTGCTGATGCGAGCCACCGCCGCCGCTGCGGCTCTGCTGCCCCATCTGCAGCTGCTGCTGGTACGCCAGCATCGCCAGCAGCTGCTGCTGCATGGCCGGGTCAATGGCGCCGCCTCCAAACTGGGCGAAGCCGGAGCCGGCACCACCCTGTTCGCCGCTGTTGCTGCCCCAGAACATGCCGCCCAGCGGCATCTCGAACCTGCATTGCACCAGATACTACGTCGTTAGAAGTAGTCGAAAGAGGACAGCTGTGCAAGCGACCTGTAGCAGGACAAGTCCACAGTGCACACATCAGCACAACCGCACGAGGCATCCAGACAATGACGCACTTGCGGCGGGCGGCGGCGGCAACCTGAGCAGCGGCCTTGCGCTTCTTGTACCGCGTGCTGCGCGCCTCCGCCTCGCACAGCTTGCACCAGCCGCGCAGGCCGTCGCCGCGGGAGGTGTCGGCGGAAAACTCCAGGCAGGGCTTCATCGACTGCGGCAAAGGAACAGGGCCACGAGTCAGCTTCGGTCAGGTCCGGTCGATCGACAGATGCACAGAGCATCCACGTGCCAGATATGCAGGAGATCGCAGGCGCCCTTGACAGCCTTGAAAGCAGCTGAATGACAAGCTCTCCGCGCACCTGGCAGTGGCCACACTTTTTGACGCCGCTGCGATCCGGCGGGCAGGCGGCGGCACGATTGTTGCCAAAGCGCCGCGACTGCATGCCGGCGCCCATGTACTGCGGGTGCGGCTGCTGCTGCTGCAGCTGGGCAAACGCTGCCGCCAGCATCGCTGCATCCGGGCCGCCGGCGCCGCCAAACAGGCCCGGCATGAAGGGCATGCTGGCGCCCTGCAGCACGCCATTCCAGCTGCTGGTGTCCAGGCGGCCTTCGCCTGATGCCATGCTGTTTGTAAAGCACGGCCCGGGTCCCCTGCCTCGTGCAGCCCTGCAACAAACGTACATGTAGAGGTGATCACCGTCGCCAGAAGGAAAAGGGAATGGGTGTATCTTCTGCGACAGCAGCGGGCCGTCAAGCAACGGACATTCTGCGAAGCTCTGTGATCAGAAAGGCAGCGGGAAAGTCACAGCCTTGCCCACTGGGATCTGCTGTACCGGCTCTCGAGGAATAATCTCAAGTCCAGATTCTGGACGGACCCGCAATCCAAAGCCTCCTTGCCCCGCAAAGACTGCCAACTGCTTCTGATAATGGCAAAAAAACAAGCCAGGCCGCTGAGCGGGCGGGGGTGCGTGCAGCCGTACGGCGAAGATGGCGAAGGACATCTGGGTTGAAAGGCTGGCCTTCGACGAAAGGCATCCGGGTTCGGGAGGAAGGATTGGAGGCGTTAGAGAGAACAGGCTACAGCGGAGCGGCGGGCTACAGCGGTGGGATGCCCGAGTTGAGGAGGGGCTCGCACGACCACGACCGACTTTGACGCGTGTAGGAGAAGCTGCGACGGGGAAAGTCTGCTGTCGCCAGAGAGCCTTGACAGCCCTAGTTGTAACTGCGCAGCCGAGGGAAAAGAGCCGAGGGCCGGGAGACTCAAGATTCGCCCGACTGTCCGGACCAGAAAAACGTGTCTTCTCAAAAGAAACACACTTGCACGAGTGTGCGAGCCTTGCAGCGACACCGCCCGGCGCGCTACTGCAGGCAAGACCCTCCCCTACCCCCAGCTAAGATTGCTTTGCAAGATGAAGTGGGGCAGGGGCGCCCAGGACGATCTGGAAGTCTGACCTGTCGGGCCTGGTCAGGTGACCCCGACGTTGGCGTCCGCGGTGCGCCTCCTTCAGCAGCAGGCCTGTCGCTGAGCGACGCTGCTCGTCGGCCCGCACAGGCGTGACGGTTCCTTCACGTCGAGCCGGTACGAGGCGGCAATTGTGAGGATACGACCCGTGGAGGCGTGTGGCGTGTAGGGTTTGCGGAAAATGCGTACAGCTGGAAAGAAGATGCCCTCCAAATACATAAGCGTTTTACATAATGTTCGTTTCGTGCGACTGATGAGCAGGAGGAGTGTTGCTCAGCCCACCACATCGTTCGAGCTGTTTCCCACGCGTGGAAGGTGGTCCTCCAGCTAGGCTGGGGTCAAAGCATGCCTGGCGGTAGCCGAGCCAGCAGCCGGGGCAGCAGCCGCAGCGTACTCGTACCCGGGCGTCAGGGAATTTCTGAGGAAGTTTCACTGCCCTGCTGACGGCGCCCCCGCTGTAAACCTGACAGCAAGTTGCCAACCCGCTGCTCGGTGCCGCTCCCGCGGCCGCATATGTGCTCTCGTGTGTGCGCAGCAATGTACGCCAGAGGTAACGCCCGGCAGCGGGGCAACCTGCACGACCGCAGCATTGGAGACAGGAGTTTCAGCGACAAGTGCGGGTAGGAGGAGGCCCGGTGCCGGGGCGAGCGGCGGCGGCGCCCCTCACCCGTGCCCGTCTGAAGCCGGCACCTGGCAGACGGTCTGAGAACAGCATGGCCCAACCCGTCCCGGCAGCATCCCGCCCCCCATGCACCAGGCATTGCACCAGCAGTCGAAACCGCATCGCATGCACCGTTCATAGCGACCATGCCAAAGGCCGCCACTGCAGCAGTCCTCATCCTGGTGGCTGGCCTGCAAGACCACACTTGTGCAACATTCGCATCAGCGCAGCGCTAGCGCCTCCACCAGATCATAGTTGTTGCCTTTGCGGCCTGTTTTGTGGGGCCTGACCTCCTGCCGTTCCGTGTATGGTTACCTGAGGCAGGAGACCCTTGTCTCCCCGCAGGAAGCTGGTATAACGACTGCACCATCCGCCTGATCTGCAAGACGACGGTGTTCACTATCCCGCTGCGCGGCAGGCGCAGCGGCGACGCCGCCCCTTGCAGGATACGGTGTATGGCGGCGAATCTCCGTGTAGCGCAATCAGAGGTCCGTATGCTGACATTTCCAGAACAAATTTAAACCTGGAACGAAATGCTGCAAGAAGAAGGCCAGTCACATTCTCGAGCAACAGCACCTGGCCCAATGCAGAGCAAATGCCACATGGGGACCTGGAATCCTGTCGCTAAGTTCACGCCTGATGTTTCAGGGCGCAGCGGCGTCAAACCTTCAACTCTGAATACTTACCGGCCTACGCAGATCGACTTTCCTAGAAGGGTAGCTGAACGCAATTGCTGTCGTGCTGCGTTGATGCGGATGGATCGGCAAGTCAACTACTTGCAATAACCCTCGTTCACTTTGAGGCGTCCTCCAGCATCCCAAAGCAACAAACAAGCTATCAGACCTCCTTGATTTGTAATCGACTGCATGTCGGCGTTGCCGCTCCTTCCACAATCCCTTGGCGTTCGAGCAGGCGAGGCGATCGAATCCCACTTGCACAAGCAGGTGCTGCTCCCGTTCACGACTGCACACCGCTTATTGATGTAGATCACCTTGGCCACGCGCTCGGCGTCGCGTGCCTTTGTGCTGTACAGTTCGGCTTGGCGGCACAGTTGCAAAGCTCAGACTACTTGCGGCAGAGCTTGAGCCCCAGTACTGCCATCTTACAGAAGTAGGGGACCTTGCACGCAACCGTGAGCACATGCAGAGGCGGCCTCCCTGCTAAGGGAGGGCGGGATGACGGCGCTCGATGCCGTGCGGGCGGCCACACCGTCAGTGGCGGCCGTGCGAGCGGCGCTGCTGTCGGATGCGCATCCCGGCATCCGCAAGGCAGCCGTCGCTGTGGGCCTGCTGGCGGTGCTGGGCGCCAGTCAGGCGTATAATGGCTCTGTCACGCACACGCTGCGCTCCATCCGCAGGTAGGGCACTGCCAATTGTATAAAACGACAATAGCTGCAGTGTCCCTCCTCCAATGCAATTGCGTCGCTACTGCTTGTAAGCCAGTAGACGATGCACCCCTCGATGGTCCAGATAGCAGCCAAGCAGGCAATCCTGGCTCGGCGTCAAAGCACAGCGATATCATGGGATGCCTCCCCCCACTCAGAAATGTCGCATGAACCACTTGCAGGGCGTTTCAGGCGGCGGTGGCGGCGTGGCTGGAGGAGCAGAGCGGCTTGAGCCTGCTGACGCCGGAGGGGACGCTGCCGCTGAAGCGGCCCGCGGGAACCGCGCTGGCGTGGGAGACGATGTCAGCGCGTGACAAGGCGCAGCGCCCCGGCCACGCCGTCACCAACTCCACAGGTAAGAGCTGGGATCTGCGGCAAATCTGGGAGCTGTGGGGCAGTTTCATGCACAGCATGAAGTTGCATGCATGTGGAAGTGGTTGGACATTCATGTGCGGGCGTGCGTACGCAGCATGCCGGCTGGCGGTAGGTGCTGGCAGCCAGCGTGCCTCATGGCTGAGAACGGCAGGCCAGACGGCCTCAGCAATCGCCACGAATCAACGAATCCGGGCCACCCGTGCGCATTCGAACACAGATGAGGGGGCGGCCGGCGGCGGGTCGGCACCGGAGACGCGTCCCCGGGCGCAGTCGCCGTCGTGGGACAGCAGCGAGTCGTCTGACGCGGACCACGCCAACTTCTTCGCCACCACCAAGTTCTTCGCGTGCCTGGACCTCAAGGAGTCGCAGGAGCTGTACGAGGCCTCCCAGCTGGTGGGCATCCTGTAGGGTTCCGTAAGGAAAGCTGCAGGGCACAGATACTTTTTCCGCTTGCTTTCGAGCGCGTTCATGCCAGGTGGCATCTAAGAAGCATGGGGGGCAGGATGACAGAGGCTGCGCCAGACGCCATCTAAGTGGGCCCTTGCAACTCAGTGCCAGCGTGCGCCCACACCTATGTCTGCCTGTCCTGCAGACCCGTCCCGACTGTTGCCTGGACATTGCTGGTAGCCATGTGTCCATCCGGCGCTCAAATTTCGTACCCAAAGGTGGCGCTGGAGGCGCACGAGACGCTGTTCGAGTGCGGCGACGCCAGCGAGGCGGGAATCTACATCGTGGTGGAGGGCGCCCTGAGCGTCTTCCTGGCGGGCGCCGACGGCGGGCTGCGCCACACCAACACGCTGCACCCGGGCGAATCCGTCGGCGACCTTGACGTGCTCGATGGTGCGGCAAACAAGAGGGTTGAATCTGTTCAGGCTTCGGACGGTAGAAATGCTCAGACATCGGACCACCGTCATTGTTCAGGTCGAAATTTACCTTCCCTGCACCCTTTCCAGGTTGTGTCGACAACCTCTGAGACGCCTGTGCACGGTGGCGGGCTACCGAAACCTCCCTAAACCCTGAATCGTTGCCCTGGAAGCCGGTCTGCCAGCTGTCCACCGCTGGTTTTGCACCCGCTGCTTCAGGAGGGAGGCACCTGTGTAAACTCCAGGAACAGATGGCAACCCAGCACCCTTTGCTTGCAGGCGCGCCGCGCGCAGCCTGATGTGCATTGCGTGGGAGGAGGGCAAGCTGGTCTTGCAGAGCGGTGAAGTACTAAGTCGAACTTGAGCTTGGTGCTGACAGCGTCGTGTGCGCCTCCAGGACCTGATGCACAGCCTGCCACGCATGGCGGAGGAGGCGGTCTCTCTTCGAGTGCAGATCATAGTGACTGGCTCGATCTCTGAACATGAGCGCCCGTGTCAGGCTGCATATTCAATTCACATGGCTGTCGTCGCACCATGCAGGCGCGCCGCGCAGCCTGACGTGCATGGCGGGGGAGGAGGGCACACTGCTGGTGCAGATCCCGCAGCGCCTGTTCCTGGACTTCATTGCCGCCAAGCCGCGCACGCTGCAGATCTACCTGCAGAAGGTCTCTGCCACTGCTCAAACCTGGGCGCCCGGTCGTTGTTGAGCTGTGCTCGCCGTCGCAGCTGCTGCTGTTGCGGTCGGACGACCTGAACGAGGAGACCCCTACCGGGTCGCGCAATGCAGCCGACTGGGTGGGCGAGCAGCGACTCATTGGCAGGCCTCATGTGCATGCAGGCGATGGCGCGGCTGTGGCGGGTGGCCTTCTTCGTCCTCAACGACTTTCTGGACATGCCGCTCTCGACGGCGTCCGCCGCGGGCGCCGCCGTCGGCAGCGGCAGCTGGCCGGGGAGCCGCGGCCACGGCCCGAAGCAGGGCACGCCAGCGGCGCCTGGCGCTCGGCAGGGCGGGCGGCAGGGCTCGGCCACAGGTACGCTCTGCACCTGGGCATCGGTGGCTTGCCCATGATGCTCCATCCCCTTCTGCATGCTAAAACTTGCCGCTCTACGAGAGGTGCATCGCGCTGACAAGGGGTGGCTGGTGTGACTTGGTGTGACTTTCACCTCTCCTCACAGTCACGATGTCATGCTCAGTTGCTGTTGTGGAGACTGATTTCCATGCTCTATTGCCAGGCACGCAGCGGCAGGCGCCGCTGCAGCAGGAGGCGAGCTGCACCAGCAATGCCAGCCTTTGGGGGAGCGAGCCGTCCGGCATCGCCGCGTCACCCTTCAGCCAGGTGATTGCGACGAGTGACAGATATTCCCTCTGAAGGTGATGTTAAAACGCGTCCTGCGTTGCTTTGAAACTGCCACACCCTGAGATCCAACGTTGACATGCAGCATAAGCGTAGTGATGCAGCATGGGCACTGCTAACCTCGCTGCTGGCTTCTCCGTTCCACGGCCTGAGCTCCATCATGCACAGGTGCCGGAGAATGCAGCGGCAGTGCTGCGCAGAGCCGCCTCAGGCAGCGGCGGCGGCGACGACGCCGGTGTTGGGGAAGCGGTCATTGAGGCGCGCCGGGCGCTGCGCAGCGTGCAGAGCGTGATGCAGAGCGTCGTGCAGTCGGCGCAGGTGCGTGCTGTGTGTCGCCTGCGCGTTTCGGCTGATGGCAGGCCTTCCGACGAAGCAGTCGCCGCTCTCGCATACCATCCTGCACAAGTCGCAGCCGTATGTGCGCAGCAAGCAATGCGCCGTCCATCCCGCTGCCTTCCGTGGTGGGTCCAGTAACTCCAGCGCCATAACTTATGTACACCCCTTGCGCATTGTCACGAGTCCAGCGTCGAGATCCTGCTCAAACACCCCTACTCGAAACTTCAAGACCAACGCTCACATCAATTTACAATGTATCGCAGCACGCGCTGGAGCATGTCGAACACCTCTCCGCCACGAGGCCCGGCTCGAGCGCCGTGGCGCCGCCGTCGCCAGGGCAGCAGATGGACGGCCAGGAGATGCTCGTGAGCTGCGCGGTGCGGGACGAAGCGCCGGAGGTGCAGAACGAGGCGGGCGTGGCGGCCATGACCGCCGCCGCCGTCGCCGGCGGGCGCGCCGCCGCCGCGGCGCACGCTGACGCTCTCGCCGCCGCCGCCTCGGGCAGCGACACCTCCGCAGTGGCGGCTGCGGCGGCGGCCCCCSGGGCGGGCAAGGCTCTGCGCGGGCGCGGCAGTGCCGGCGCAAACGGCACGGCTGCGGCAGCCAGTGGCGCGGCAGGCGCAGGTGATGCAGCAGCAGCCGAGCAGGCTGGCGGCGCATCCGGCGCAGACAGCCCGCTGCCAGCAGCAGGGAATGGGGACGCGTCTGCAGAGTCGCAGGCGAGCGCCAGCGGCGCCGACGACGGACAGCCCGCGCAGTCAGTGACTGCACCTGCAGACGAGCCAGCAGAGTCGCAGGACTCGAGCTTGCCGGCGCCCGCGCCAAAGCCGGCGGCGCGGCTGCCGGCGCCGACGATGCCGCCGKCGCAGCACGCCGCTATGCAGCTGCCGTCTGCGGAGTCGCAGCGTCGACACGATGGCGGCGGCGGCGGCGCCCCCGGCAGCGGCCGCCTGCCGAGCGTGGCCTCGGGCGCGCTGCCGCTGAGCACTGTCGGCTCGCTGGCATCTGCAGCCAGTGAGCCGTCATCCGTCGCCTCGACTGCGCGCGGCCCGGCGTCGCCGCCGCAGATCCTGCCGATGCTCAGCGCGGCGCCGCCGGCGCCGGGCCCGGCGCTCCCGCCTCGCAGGCCGCCGGCACCGGTGCAGCCGGCGCCACGGCGGCGCCGCGGCAGTCGCCGCAGCGCAAGGCGGCGTCGCCGCCGGTCAGCGTGCCTGGCTCGGTGCATGGCAGCGCGTCGCCGCAGCCGGTGCCGGGCCGCCAGGCGCCCGTGGATGTTTCCGAGGCGGCGGCTCGGCGCCTCAAGTCCTACGACCTCTCGTGGGCGCCGCAGGTGCGTGCTCCCGCTGTCACCGCATGACGGACCGCCGGAATTTCAGTGCACCAACGTGGGAAGGCCTGGTTTTCCAGAGCGGCGCAATGCACCCCATGGTCTCCGTCCGGCCAGCAGCACTGGGCACCCCCATGACAGCAGACCATTGTGGATCCCCAGGCGTGCCTGGCGGCCGGCTGGGACGTGGTGGCCGGGCATGAGGCGGCGCTGCCGCGGCACCTGGGCGCCGCGGAGCGGCGGAGCCAGTGCCTCACGCTGAACCGCGGGCGGACCCTGCACCGGCAGGGCAAAGGCTGCCGCCGCTTCTATGTGCTGCTCGAGGTGTGTGCTTCTTGCCACGACTGCGCCCGCATCCGATGTCTGCGTCGCGCAAACCCGGCAGGCGAGAAATGGAAGACTTGGGTTAGAGGTTTGCCAGCAGCCACTGCGTGCTGGCTGCGTTCAGGCCTTCCCAGGTTGCCGCGCAGCTCGTCTCGCGTGGAGACGGCCATGCTCGTCCAAATGTCAGCAAGGCTGCACTGCATCTGCTCGCAAGCTGCAGATCGGCATGCATCGAGGCAGACATCGGCCGCCCCTCCTCCTCAAAACTGACTGACCTTCTCCAATTTGGCGCTTCACGCTTCAGGGCGCGATGCTGGCGGAGCGGCCGGGGCCGGATGGCGCGACCGACGAAGCGGCGGTCCAGGCCGGCAGCATCATCTCTGCAGCAGCCTTCCTGTCGGGCACACGCACCAGCGCCGCCGTGCGCGCCGCACGCCGCTGCCGCCTGCTGGCCCTGGGCAACGCTGAGCTGGAGGCGCTGCTGGTGGGCCAAAACCATCTAGGGTTTTGGGACTCGTGCCGATGAGGGGCGGGTTGTCAGGCCCCGGCGCTTTGTGCACAGGCAGACGCGTGGTGTGCCTCGCGGGATTGTTGCTGGAGACCTGCATGTGGGTTCGGCAGCAGCGGAAGCTCTTTCACTGCACACAGAGTCCAGCACGCTGGAGATGAAACTGCTGCCTCCTGCTGATGCCTGATATCGCCGAGCAGGCGGCCCGGTCGGCGACCTCGACCGGCTGCTGCTGTGCCCAGCAACAGGGTGTTTGCATGTGGCTGCCTGCTCTCCACGCCACACGAGCGCCTTGGCCCAGGTCCCTTGACAAGGCGCTGCTGCAGCACGCGTTTGCCGATGGCTTCCCTGGTGTGACCAAAGTCGTCGCGAGATCATTTGCCCCCCGCCACGTGACGAGGCGTCGGCATCGCACCCCCCCGCACAGGTGTCGCACCCGGGCCTGTTTGTGGAGGTGCTGCTGGCGGCGGGGCTGGCGTTGGCGCCCCTCATCCGCCGCTTCATCTCCCTGGGCCTCAACCGCATGTGGCTCCACTCCGGCGACACCATCTACCGGTGCGCCTAAAGGTTTAGGGTTTCGACCACCACTCTGTGCTCGTGTTGCCGTCCGCATCATGCAGCGCGGCACAATCATTGCGACACAATGACTGCACCGTCTTGAGGATGTGCGCAGAGAGGCTGCCAAGGGTGGCTCTGCGGCAGAGCATCGGCACTGCTCACCTGTTCAGGGCTCTGATGCATCGAGCAGCCTCAGCGAACGGGCTGCGCTCCCCCTGCCACCCGCAGGCAGGGCGACCCCGCGGCCAGCCTGTTCGTGCTCATCAGTGGCCGCGCGCGGCTTGTGCGGCAGGAGGCGCCACCCCGCGGCGGCGTGCGCGTCGAGGACGAGGTGCTTTTCTCACAGGGTTCAGGGTCTGCAGCATCTGAAATGAGTTTTGGCGGACAGAACCCCGCGACGGCCGTGCACACCGACGGTCGTTGCGTGCAGCGTCGACGCGTGGTGCCTGTGTGCTGCTGCTGCTGCTGAGGGGCTCCACCAGCGGTCGCATACCTGGAGGGTTGCAGCCTCGGTCCCCAGGGTTTTGCGCTGCATTCGCAGGTGGCTCGCGGCGAGGCGCTGGGCGGCGTGTTCGTGTTGACAGGTGAGTGTTGTCATTAGGTTCGTGGTTTCCAGCCTGCGCATGCTCGGTTGCAGATGTGCACGTCTTGCGCTACCTGACAGCGGCCTTGGCTGTTGCAAACAAGCTCGAGGTGGCTCATGATGCTCGCAGGCGGCGCGCACGACACCACCGCCGTGTGCATCCGCGACTCGGAGCTGGTCCGCATGTCCAAGGTGCGCCTGCACATGCCTGCGCTGGGCGGCGTGCACCAGCTCGCGGGGCTGCTGCGCTCTGCTGGTCGACATTCTGACTTGGCCTCAGCGTGGCGGTCACGGCACCCATGGCTCAGGGCGGACCTCTGGGCCCAAGACTGTGAGACTGCACAATCGGCAGTCCTGCCAGCGTGCAAGTTGCATATGGAGTGAAGTGAGTGCGGACAGACACGTTACTGCTGCTGCACTTCGACACGCACACGCAAAGCCCTGATGCAGCCCTTCTGCCGCTGCCGCGGCGCAGGGCTCCTTCGAGATGCTGGCGCAGCAGAGCCCCACAGCTGTCGCGCACATCCTGGACGGCATGGCCCGCCGCCTCGCCGCCGCCGCTGCCTCCCGCTCCATGCAGCAGTGCGCTCTTGACGACCTGCCCTGCTCCTGCTGCCGCACGTCTGCTCCATCAGTCTCGAGCCTCCGGTTGTGCTTCAGGCGGCAGTTGCATGAGATGTAGTGGCGTGCACTCTGTGGGGCGCTGTGCCGGAGTCGGAACTGACAAACATTTCGTGAGTTTCCGGATAAGACAGGTTTCGAATGCCACGCTGGCTGCTGCACGCATGGCTGTGCTGATCGCAGGCTCTGCACAGTGGTGATCGAACTCAGACATCGCTTCACAGAAAAACCGGCAGACCTCCGGAGTCCAAACCCGCAACTTGAAACGCTGCAGGTACGACCAGGCGGGCAAGCTGGTGGCGGAGTCTGCGCCGCCCAACCTGCGCCCGCAGCGCCTTGCTGCGAAGGGCGGGCAGGCGTCCGGCGGCGCCCGCCGTGGCGACATCGTCACCATCGCCCTCGTGCCCGCAGGCAAGGCCGGGGCTCACCTGCCCATACACACTGCTGGGCTTGCAGACCTGAACCCTGCTTCAATGGCTGGCTGCCCAGGCGGTGCAGCGGTGCTGAGGGGCACTCTCAAGACAAAGCCACCGACTGGCAAGGAGACTCCTGGAGTGGCGTGGCTTCCGCCCAGTGCACACCATCCGGCTCTGACCTCGCCCCACACGTGCGCAGGCGTGGCGTCAGGCGGCGCCGGCGCGGGGCCCTCGCCCGACGGCATCGCCGCGAGCGGCCGCGCTCCAGCGGGCCTGGCGGCCGACTGCGTCGCGACGCAGGCGCTCGGCGCCGCGCTGCGCGAGATGCTGACGGCGCTGTTCGGCCCGACGCTGCACCTGACGTCGGCGGCGGTGGACGCAATGTTCCCGCGCGCCTTTGAGCGCATCGGTGTGGGCTTCTACCGCTCCAAGATCACCTCCTGGATGGCAGCGCAGGAGGAGGACTACAGGTGAGGCTGCTTCCCACTTCCTCAGTGGTGCGCTCAGCGGTTACCACGAGGCCACTGCCGATGAGTGCGAACTCGTCGACAGCAGTCTTGGGTCGAATCGCGGCTCGATCCATGGTCCCTCGGGGTCTACAGTCCGGTACCTCTGCCTCTGTCTCATGCCGATGTGCGAGGCTCGAAGCGACAGGCAGTCTGCAGGCATAGCCCTGTGATTCTCAGGTTACATGCGTCTGCGTCGCATGCAGGTTCATCTTGCTGGAAGCGGACGCCGAGATGACGCCCTGGTCCAGGATCTGCGTCAGCCAGGCCGACTGCGTGCTGCTGGTGGCCGCGCCCGGCGCCTCGCCCCAGGCACGTTCATGCTTCGTTGGGATCTCACGACAAGGCCTCCAGCAGGCAGCCTTGCTCGAGCTTGTCTTCCGCAGCTGGACCTGACGCCTGCATTTCGCAATATCGTCCACGCGCTGGCCCACATGTCGCAGGATGACGAGCATGGGCCCAAAGTCAGCGCTTGCAGAACACTGCACGGCAGAGGAATTGGCCCACCGCTGTCGGCTGCACATTGTCTCATCAACCCAACACCGCTGACAACAGATGGGGCCGCTGGAGCGACAGCTGCTGTGGGCGACAATCGACGCGTCAAGGCGGCGGTCGCAGCGCGCGGCAGGAGCCCGCGGCGCTGGCGGCGGGCCGACGCCCACGCTGCGGGCGCTGCATGACGGAAACGGCGGCGGCGGCGGCGGCGGCCTGGCCAGCTTCCTCAGCGAGAGCGGCAGCCCCGACTGGGTGTCCGAGTTCAGGTGAGCTCGCGCTGTCAAGGCCTCTGGAATGTGACCGAAGTGTCCAGGTTGCCAACACGCAACATCATGCTCTCCAGTCATGGTGACCGATCGCAGGCCGAAGCCGGTAGCAATTGCTCGCAAGGTCAGCAGCCTGCGTTGCCCTGCCGGCCTCAGCAGGTGGCCATCAGCGTGCTCCAGCCACGCCTTTTCCTTACGTATGCCTGTCTGTCAACCTCTGAAATGTCGGGCTCGTCCTGTTTCATTGCATGTCACTTCATTTCAGTTCATTTCTACACCCTGTGCAGGCGCGTGGAGCTGGTGCTGCTGCACGACAGCGACGCGGACCCGACCGGCACCGCTGCCTGGCTGGAGCTGCGGCCGCAGCTGCAGCGCCACCACCACATCCGCGTCGCCAACGACAAGGTGCCTGCCACGGCCGCTGCGGCCTTCCCACACACGTGTACTTCCGTAGGGACCGAATAAACTTTGTGGTCCTGTCGAATGGGTTCGGCGGGAACAGTGATGGATGCGGCGACCATCACTGTTCGGTGCAGTTTTGCCCTTTGCAGCACCTTTTGTAACGATGAAACTGATGTGCCATCCAAACTCTCTGAGGCTGCGCTTCCTCCTGACGCGCAGGACATGGCGCGGCTGTCGCGCTGGATGGCCGGCAAGGCTGTCGGACTGGTGCTGAGCGGCGGCGGCAGCCGCGGCCTGGCACACCTCGGCGTGCTGCACGCCCTGGACTCTGCCGGCGTCCCCGTCGACGTCATTGGCGGCACCTCCCAGGTTTTGACTGCATCCACGAGCAGTTTGCAGGGTTTCCTTCGCACACACCCTCTGCGTTTCACGAGCAGCACCACTGCGAGGCGGCTCCAGGGCTCCGGGCCGTCAGACGCGCCCTGCAGTGCCACACATGTTGCAGGCGCCCGATGCGCCAGGCTGTCTCCAGGCACCAACTATGTGCTGTGTGGCTGTGTGCAGGGCGCCTTCATGGCGGCTCTGTACGCGCAGGGGCTGGCTTGGGGTGACATGCACCGCACCGTGCGGCGCTATGCCGCCCGCATGTCGTCTGTACGCCACCTGCTGCAGGCGAGGGTCCACATCCTTTGTAGAGTGAGAGACACCCTACTTTCTTGGCATCGGGAGCGACAGCACAAGGATCGACGGCAGCCGGGACATGCGCGTCCTGTGTGCGCCGCCCTGCTGGTGGTGCCACGAGCTCGAAATACCCATCCGGCCCGCTTGAAAGTAACTTCAAGAGCAACATGGGCCACCGAAGGAGCGCCTGCAGGCTCCAAGTCCTTCCGTGGCGTTTGCTACTGCTGAACAGCAGACGCAGAGCCTTGCAGCTGTGTGCCCGGTCTCGCCGCACCCGCGCAGCAGCAGCCATGTCGATGTCCGCATCCTCACCTGGTACGGCGCCAGGCTCTCTTCCCCCAGACGCCTGCGACTCACAGCCGCTTGGCACCACCTATGCACTGTCGGGCAAAGCTCTGGCTGGGTTGGGGATGGCGAGTTGAGTCGTGCCTGATCTCACAGGACCTGACGCTGCCGCTGATCAGCCTGTTCACCGGCGCCGGCTTCGACCGCATCATCGAGGAGAGCTTCGAGTCGGGCGCCGGTCGCATTGAGGACCTGTGGCTCAGGTGCGACATGCATCTCGATTCCTCGTTTTGCCGCAACAGGCCTGGGGCCACTCCGAAGGAGCAACAACAGCGAAATTGGTTGATTTTCCCGTGCAGCATGCTGTCCATGATTTCAGGGCTCCCCCAGCACCTCCCAGTGAAAGCGCACATCGTTGTCAGATCTCCTGTCAGAAGTTGCAACTCCTGACGTCTCGCAGACCGTGTGCTTTTCTCCCATCCGCCGCAGCTACTTTTGTGTGACAACCAACCTGTCGCGGGGCGACACCGCGGTGCACCGCTCCGGGCTGCTGTGGAAGCTGGTGCGCGCGAGCATGACCATCGTGGGCCTGGTGCCGCCGGTCATAGAGGATGGCGAGTTGCTCATCGACGGCGGATACGCCAACAACATGCCCGTCGACGTCATGCACGCGCAAGGTGCGGCCGGGACATACTGAGTCCAACAGTGGGACCTAGCAGTCCCTGGTGCGGCGCGGTTCGGCCGCCCTGACTCCACCTCAATGCGCCTGTGGAGGCAGCCCCTCACCTGTGCGGGTGCGTTGGGTTCGGGTGGTGGCTGTCAGCGACTGGGAGTCGTGGCATCGCCCGCGCAACGACATGAAATTCAAACGAAAACACTCCACAGGCGTGGACAAGGTGCTGGTGGTGGACGTGGAGGACCGTGACGACTCGGCGTACCGGGAGGTGACGCCCATCACCGGCGGCGTCTCGGGCTGGCGCCTGCTGTGGGACCGGCTGTGCCCCTTCCAGCGCCTGAGGTGCGTGCCCCACTGCTGCGGCTTGCGACTCACGGGCTGGTCCCGCCAGATGGCAGCCCCAAGCCCGTTCTCGGCTCTGCCGGCCCGCGACCGAGCCAGGCGTGCGCAGCTGAGCGCCACAGCGCCCGCAGCTGACGTGCAACACATGACTGTCACGTGGTGTGCGACAGGTTCGGCATCAAGCTGCCGCGGTACAACCAGATCGTGAACGCGCTGACGTGGATGAGCCACAGCCTGGCGCTCAAGCGCATGAGCCGCGACTACGTCATCGACCTGTACCTGCGCCCTCCGGTGCGTGCCGCACACGGCTGCCGAACACAGACCCAACCGGTGCCTGGTGCCCCTTGACCGCCTGTGATCAACACGTGGCACTGCCCACCCCATTCTGGCGGGGCGCGCACGCAAGGGCGTCGCCGGCCTGGACTGGTGCTGTTGGGCGCGACTCAGCGCCGTGCAAACTCACATCGGGCCTGCCCCTGTCATCGGCAGACGTACCGAGCCCCGGTGCGACCGCAGGTGTGGCACTTCCGGCTGATGGACTACCACCTCATGGACCGCATCGTGCGCGACAGCAACCGGTGCGGCATGCCGTGTCGCCGGTCGGTGGCACAGTGAACTCGGAAACAGACTCCCTGGAGTTCCACCAGCGGCGCCAGCTGTCAAGCATCTGCTCCAGGCATGACGGCACCGGAGCACAACAGGAGCCAGTGGTTGCTTCCCGACCAACATGTGAAGCCACCACGGTGGCAGTCCCCCTGACGAGGTGGTCGCTGCAAGCAGGTACGCGTGGGAGGTCATCAGCGAGTGGCAGTCGCGCGTGGGAGGCGACCTGGGGGCGCGCCTCGCGACGGCGCCGCCGGGCGGGCACGTGGCCGCGGCCGCCGGCCGCCGCCCCGGCGCTCTGCAGCGCCACCACAGCGCCTCCTGCATGACGCAGCTGCAGGCCAAGCACGCGCACTCCGAGGGCTCTGACGGGTGCGGCGCCGCTTCCCTCTGATCGCTGTGTGGTTGTTGTCCTGCCGCAGGGGAGGGGTGTGTGAAGCCGTTGGCGTTCCGCACGATGCTGCGCTTGGACGCTGACTGGCGGCTGCCTCTACTTCTTTACACCATCAACACCATCAACAAGCCGAGGGCAGCATGAGCAGAGGGGACAACGACAAGTGGCACTCGCACGATGAGCGGCGCCCGCTGACCTCGCATGAAAGAGGCTGGGACTCGTCTCGCGCAGGGAGGCGGGCCCGCCGCTGCGGCGGCGCAGCTCGATGACGCTGGCGCCGCGGGCGCGGTGGGCGGACCCGGAGCCGGCCMGCAGCATGCCGCCGGGCGCCGACTGGCTGCTGTTCGGCGGCAGCCCGCGCGGCGGGTCCAGCCCCGACGAGGGCTCCCCCGTGGGCACCAGCCCGGACGGCAGCGAGTTTTGGGGTGAGTGCCCGCGCGCAAGCGCCGCCCATGCGCCTCTGGGGGCCCTGTGCCTGCGCCACAGTGCTGCACGCGGGAGGCTCGAGCGAACTTGGGCGAATCCGCCGTACTCCTGCTCGACTGGCTCGACTCGAGGCTGCGCTGCCTACCAGTGCTGAGCCTGCCGCATTGGAGGCGGCAAGCAATTGATGCATTGGTGTGCCTGGACCGTGAAACATTCGAAGCTGCATGATGATGCCAGCACAGGTTGTCGCACTGACGAGGCTTCTGCTATCCACCACTAGGCAGCTACAGCGAGCGGCGCGGTGTGTCCCCGCCGGCGCCGGAGGCGCCGCCTGGCGGCGCGCCCCTGCCGGAGGTGTCCCGCCTGTGGCTCACAGCCAGCGGTGCCTACCGGGACCCAGCAGCGGCGCATGCGGGCGAGGCAGCCTCCCAGCACGGCATGGCACACGAAGCCACGCAGCTGCGGCACCCTTTTGGGGGCAGCCCCGACGGCCGCTCGGGCTCCGCTGGGATCCGCGGCGGCGGTGGCAGCCTGCCGGCAGCCGCGCGGCAGGCGCCTCTGCAGCAGCAGCCGGCGGCGGCTGCGCGCCCTGTGCTGCTGCCGAGTCCCGCCGACATGCGGCGGCTGGCACGGGGCGGCTGCMGGGCGGCGGCGTCCGCGGCATGTCTGCCGACATGCAGCGCGCGCCCAGCGGGCGGCTCCCGCCGTCGCCCGGCGCGCTGGCCGGTGCGCCATCGCTGCGGCGCGGCGGCAGCTTCGTGCAGCTGGGGTCGGGGGTGGCGGGCGCGGCCTGCGGGCGGCTGCGGCCGCCGGCGCCGTCGGCGGCGGGCCGCGGCAGCGACACCGCGCGCTGGGTGCAAACCTCCTTCCCGGCGGCAGGCGCATCCGGCCGCGCACCCACCAATGGCCTCGGCCGCAGCCGGGGGCGTGGTGCGGCCGGCGCAGCGCCGCCGCCGCCACCGCCGAGGGCGGTGCCTGCCGCCGCCTCGGCGTGGGCGGGCGGGCTGCCCGAGGAGATGCGCGGCGCCAGCACCCGCCTCATGCAGCTGAGCAGCATCGGGGAGCACGCCGACGAGGGCGCCTCCTCCGAGCTGGCGTCAACGTCCGACGACGACGCCGCGGCGGCGGCGGCGGCGCGGCTCCCGCCTGGCCG
This sequence comes from Deuterostichococcus epilithicus, assembly GCA_033439295.1. Classification (NCBI taxonomy): domain Eukaryota; kingdom Viridiplantae; phylum Chlorophyta; class Trebouxiophyceae; order Prasiolales; family Stichococcaceae; genus Deuterostichococcus; species Deuterostichococcus epilithicus. The sequence goes on from JAVTLE010000010.1 coordinate 1,992,112, forward strand.
CAGCGGCGGCGGCGGCGGCGGCGGCTTCTGCCGCGGCGCCCGGCGCGGCGGCGGCGGCGGTGGCCTGACGGAGGACATGCTGGCCGCCAGCAGCGGGCTGCTGGCAATGGAGTCCTCCGACGGCGGCAGTGACGGCAGTGTCTCTGGCGATGAGGGGCCTGGTTCTGACGACGACAGTGCGGTGGTGAGTTCTGAGGGTGTGCCCCATGCGCTTGCGGCTTTCGCGCACTGTCCTCGAGCTTTTCTTTCTCATGCATCAATCTGCTGAAGCAGAGAGATGAGACGCCCGATGAGATAGGGCAGCGAACGTTTGATGTCGCCGGCTGCAGGATGTAGAAGGCACCAGCACCGACGGCGTGGTGGGCGCTGTCGACCTGGACGAGGGAGAGGTGCGGCTAAGCAGCCCGCGGCACATGATGCCCTCGCGCCGCATCACCTTTGCAGACGGCCTGGCGGACGCCGGAGACGGCTGCGAGTCTGCGGCACACATCAGCGGTGGCGGCGGCAACCAGCAGGAGGCCGGCAGCCCATATCCCCGGAGCAGCAGCAACGGCGCAGCTGCGCATGCCGCCATGGGCACCGCGGCGGCCCTCGGCGCGGCCACGGACGAGGCGGTAGCTGGCGGCGCCGCCTTAGGCTCCGCTGCAATCGGCCAGCGCGACAGCTGGGAGGGCTTCAAGCTCTAGAAAGAGAGGCTGTAAGGGAAGGAAACCTCGCTGGAAGCATGCGAGACTGAAGGGGACCACGGCTGAAGCACTGGGCAACTGTGGGTCAACCACCTAGTAGGCTAAGCGTGGCGGTGCAGTTAAGGCAAGCGGTGCTATTTCAGGGAGTACTTAGTCTGCATTTCAACCACATGTTGGCTTGAAACACGTTCGGTTCGGCAAGTTGCCTCTAGCGTCCACAACATACAGCGGTTTGCAGCATGTAAAATTTGACCAAGCAAAAACCCTTCAATACGACAAAATGAAAGTGCTGGAACTGACGGCGGCAAACTGGAAGGGGTTCTGCACTGCTGCAGCAGAAAGGTTTGGTTCCACTGTTCCTTGGGCGCCACCATACAGCGGCATAAGCATTGCAGTCTCAGTACCCAAAGGAGTCATAATCTCTCGCTAGTTGTTCTGCTGGAGCAGGCGCGGCTCTGGCGCTGGAGCAGGGTCTGGCGCCAGATCCAAAGCTTCTGACGACAGGTCCGCCGGAGCCTGGACTTGTGATGAGGAGTCTGCCGTCTGCGTTGCCGAGGAGTCGGAGGTGCTATCGCGGGCTCCGGACACCGCCACCGCTGGCGTGGGCACGATCCTTGCGCCAGAAACCGCGACGCCGGGCGCTGGTGCAGGAGGCGGCGGCGACGGCGACGGCGGAGGCGGCGCAACCTGGAAGGCGCAAGTGAAGCCTGGGTGCTGGTGAAAGAAGAAGGGAAGGGGCTTGGGGCCTGGCTGTCGTTTGTCGGCGAGACAGTCAGGCCAAGGGAGCATGCATGTCAGTGTACACAACAGAAAACCGAGAAGGCGCACCGTGGAGGGCAGCAGCAGGCGGTCGACGACTTGGATGATGGCGTTGCAAGCCAGCATATCGGCCTGCGCGACGTTGGCCGGCTGCGCGCCGGCCAGCTGGCTCCGGAAGGTGACCTGGCGGTCTGGGTCCGACGGAGGGAAGTCGGCCGACACCTGCGCACAGGCAGTGGCAGCAATGCTTGCCACACTTCGCGAGAGGTCCGCTGCGGTACAGGCATGCGTTGCACAGGCGCCACACACCAACACCGGCGGCACCAGCTGCACATTAGTTATGGTTTTGATCATCTCGAGCTATCTCCAGCCAGAAAGTTGCACAGCCGCCATCTCCAGCGGACACTTGGGCAGCGCATCTCGATGTGACAGTCACAGACACGTCGCACTCAGTATCTGCACCGTGATGTTTTGGCCCAGCAGCGTTGGTAGGATGGCGCCATCTTGCAGCAAAACCAGGGGCGCGGCAACGCCGACGATCACCTGGTTGGTCAGCAGCTGCGCAGCAACACAGGAGGACCGTGAGACAAGATGCTTGGCTGAAGTTGTCCTGCCCACCACTGCCCCGGCCAGTGAGCAGCTGCGCGCCAACAGGCATGCGGTGGAGAGAGAGAAGGCTGCATGCACCTCTAAGGGGCCGCCATGTCACTGTGGCGGGTGTGGCAGTGCATTTGGCTGGTGCAGCAGCAAGAGGACTCGGCAAAGGCGCCGCTGGCTGCGCAGTGGTGCAGATCTAGTTCGGCATCCTACGCCAACTCGCCAGTCAGCAGGATAGCTGGTTGGTGGTTAGCTCAGACTTTGGCAGCGCACCTGCTTCAACAGCACGGGGTTGGCCAGCAGCTGATCCTGTGTAAGTCCCGCATCGCTAAGGAAGGCCTGCAGAAGCCACACATTTTACTTCTGACACATGTTGCTGCAAAACAGCTGATGATCTGTGTGTGCTCGTTCATCGCCAATGCACGCATACCATGGGTGCGATCATGCCATGCCTGGAACGCAGAGTTGGCGGGCGCCAGCAGCGTGATCGGAGCTTTCGGGTTCAGCAGCACGCCCTGAATGAAAGCCGCCTGCGCCAAAGTGCAGAGACTTTGTTCCTGGCAACGAGTAGCGGGCAATGCCAGATGAAGTTGCAGGCGAGCTTTCTGCTAGCAGACTACATGACAAGGCGTTGAGCATTGCTAGTGCGCGGTGGTGGCAGGACGTGCCCTTGCAGCCTGCCGGAAGATTGTCAGGTTTTCGATTTTGGACGTCACAGCGTCCACCGTCTGGCAGTTGCCTGCACAGCGTCGAGGAACGAAGTTTGTGTCAATAGCACTTTCAGCGGGACAATGCTGCCAACTGATACATGCTGCATCATGCAGGATGCAGTAATAGGCATATTGCAATCCAGAGTTGGTGCTTTGTCAGGCTTGCAGCCATCCTTCTCACCGGTCGGCGTCAAGGCCACGTTTACAGTCGATGGCAGCGGCGGCTGCCTGTTGATGAGCGCCGACACCGTTGGCGAGGCCGTCGCGGGCGGCGGGCTGGGCGGAGGAGGGCTGGGCGGCGGGGGTGGTGCCGGTGGCGGACTTGGCGGCGTGCGGACTCGGCGGGCTGGGCGGTGGCGGCGGACTGGGCGGCGGAGGGCTTGGGAGAGGAGGACTGGGAGGGAGGATGGGCGGTGAAGGAGGAGGAGGGCTGGGCGGCAGCKGACTTGGCGGCGGCGATGGAGGCAGTGGTGGCGGTGACGGCGGCAGCGGCGGTGGGGAGGGCGGCGGTGAGGGAGGTGACGGCGGCAGAGGTGGTGAGGAGGGCGGCGGCGAGGGAGGCGACGGCGGCGGTGGAGACACCAGCGGGGGCGAGCTCGGAGGCTGGGGTGGAGGGGACAGGGGAGGCGACGGCAACTGGGGCGGGGGCGATGGCAGAGGAGAGGGCGGCAGCGGAGGTAGTGCAGGCGGGGGCAAGGACACCGGCGGGGACGAGTAGACCGGCGGGGGCCGCAGCGGTGGCAGCTCCGTCAGCGGCGGTGGCTTTGGGCGGGCGCTGGGAAGAAGGGCACGACCTTGGGCGGCGGCGCGGATGGTGGTGGTGCTGCCGACGGCGGTGACCTTGGGGCAGGCGCTGGGAAGAAGGGCACGACCTTGGGCGGCGGCGCGGATGGTGGTGGTGCTGCCGGCTTGACCTGAGGCTGGGCAAGGGGCTTTGTTGGCGGTGGCGCCAGWGGCTTTGTTGGCGGCGGGTAAGCGACCTTTGGGGGSGGGGAMACTGGTTTGGGAGGCGGTGAGGTCTTGGGGGGAGGAGGTGAAGCTTTTGGCGGCGGCGGTGAAACCGTGGGAGGAGGTGGCGAAGCCTTTGGCGGCGACACCGCCTTCGGAGGTGGTGGCGAGACTTCAGGAGGAGGAGAAGGCCTCTTCAGTGGCGGGGGCGACATCGCCTTTGGCGGCGGCGGAGACGCCTTCGGCGGCGACAGCACCGCCTTTGGTAGCGGCGGCGAGGCCTTTGGCGGCGGTGAGGCCTTTGGCGGCGGTGGGAAAGGTTGCGCAGGTGGCTGCTGGCCCGGGGCTGGCAGGGTACCAGGCGCCAGCGGGTTGACAGTGATGAGCGGCGGCGGAATGCTGGCGCCCGGTGGCAGCGTGCCGGCGGCCTGCAAGTCGTGTGGGTGGACACATGGGAACGCGCATGGCTCGTCAGGGGGTCACAAAAGTCCATGGGCAATCGATGGTGGCTGTATGGACTACCGCTGAGACATGCGTGCTAGGCTGGCATACATTAGCCGAGAAGACGGTCAGGCTGACTGCCAGTGCAGGTACTACCATACTGCCCCTTGCTGCAAGTGACGAGCCTGCTGATGCAGCGCAACAGAAAGAGGGCTCCGCGCGCACCAGAATTGGGAACAGGACGGTGTCCACAATGTTGATGCGGGAGTTGCAGGCGGGCACATCGCCGACGACGACGGTCGCGGCGGGCAGGTTGCCTTGCGCGCTGAAGCGCACGAAGTTGTTGACGATCTCCACCTGTGGTGACGGTCAGGCAGATTAAGAACGGACCCAGATTAAGCTCAGATTAAGCCCAGATAAACGGACAGGTCCGCTGTGCACACAAGGCAATGGTCCGCATCTGTCGCCACTAAGTGCGTGTTCCACCAGACAGCAGGCCTGGCAGGGGCAACGACGGTTGACACGTCTTCATCACAGATGTTGGCGTCCATCGATCCTGCGCACATCAGCGGGCATGCTACGGCCTCAGTTTTGTGCAATACATGACACAGCGCACCGTGACGTTCTGGCCGTCGAGATTTGGCAGCTGCTGCCCATTGAAGAGCGCGCCCTGGGAAGTGCGCAGGCCCGGCACAATGCTGTTGCGCACAATCTGCAGACGGACGCAGGAATGGAAATTCGAGGTCGTCACGAGATGGGTATCAACACAAACCCTGTGGGAAGATACCCAGCGAACGGCTTTTGACTCACCCTTCTGATACTTGAGCGGTATTACAGACATCTCTGCTGCCATGAGAGCTTGAGACACGTGTGACGCAGCTCGGCGCACCGACTCCATTAAGAGTGAAAGCATATGCCAATGGAGACAGGGCAAGCAGCACAGCGGCGCACCTGCTGCAGCAGGTTTGTGTTGGCGAACAGCTCGGGCGTGGAGATGCCGATCTGTTGCTGCAGGTTATTGAACGCATCGTCGGTCGGCGCGAAGATGGTGTTCTGTGCGTTTGGGTCGTTCAGCAAGTCGATGAGGCCGGCGGTCTGCGCCGAATCAGAAGCATTGTAGTCAGGCAGCTGCAGCGTTGCGACTGCGAGGAGAAGAGGATGGCTTCGCTTGCAAGCTGCCCAAACCTCTGAGGACTCACGGTGGCGCATACATTGAGGACATGCAGCACGGCTGTGCCAGCATAATGGTGGCATGCCAGGCTACAAGTTCCTGTTCAGGAGGGTATGTACGGAACCGAACCCAAGTGAATGGTGCTGCTTTGATTCCGCACCTGTGCAGCGCGGATGAAGGTGTCCAGCACACCGAAGGTCTGCGCAGACTGGTTGAAGGTGGTGCAACCTGCGGAGTGGAGCAGCCGTCAGTCCAGAATAGCTGTCAGTTCGAAAAACACTGCATTAGCATGACGATGAGGTACCGCTGGTATGAGTGATCGCTGCGGTAAGTATTACGCCAATCCCGCTATATAGGATCTGCACATGATGCCGCACGCCGTGTGCCAAGTGCACCTGGGGGCGCGGGTGCGCTCGGCGTGGCCGGCACCGCTGCTGTCGAGGAAGTCGACGTTGATCCTGGCGCTGACGCTGACGCTGAAGCTTGGGAATCAGACACGGACGCTGTTGATAACGGCGCTGTCTGCACAAGCATCGGGAGGGAAGCTCGTCAGCAGCACAACTATGCTGTCACATCTTCCACCGCATCGCCGCCAAAAGCACGGTGGTTGGTCCAGCAGTGTCTTGTGGTCTGGTACGAGGCGGTCGAGTGAAGCCTTGCGAAAGACAGCTGCGTGACTGTTTTTATCGGGGGGCATGTGACCGCACACGAGATTGACTCCGCACCGGCAGCACATCGGCCGGCAGCAGGGCACCGTCCAGGACGAATAGCGAAGACCTGCACGACTGGATGTTGCTCATGCGTACCGCGGCTGGAAGCCCGCCAGGCCCCGCCAGATGCAGCTTGTGCTGGATGACTTTGACCTGCGCTTGAGATTTCACTCGTCAGGCGCGCGCCGTCGCAGCACAGCTGTATGGTGGGCCTACTGAATGGTCGAGCACGTCTCCCTCGCCCTTTCCTGCAGCAGGCAGGTGCGACTGAGGCACTGCGTCTGCACGGGAGATAGCGCAGCTGTGTGCGGCCAGGGAACCTGTCTGCTGGACAGCTCTGGAGAGCAGGGCAGACTGCTGCGGGAAAGTCCTCACCGTCAGCGGCGAGCTCGCCAGCAGCGACGGCAGCTGCTGGTTATTGGACACAGAAAACTGCGTGATGGCCCGCCCCGGCGTGATGTGCTGCTGAAGGAGCTGCGCAAAAGTCAAATACACGGGCTGTCAGATATCAAACGATGTCCCCATTCAGACCTCTCAGGTGAGAAGATCGGGAGCCTGCGAACTCGATCCGGGTTGATGGCCAGGCCTGCAGGACATGCAGGTTGACAGCAGACCTTCGTCACGAGCGGTTTGTTGGCAAGGAGCGCCGCCTGCGTCACGTTGAGCTTCTGCTCCAGGGCGGCGAAGGCAGCATTTGTCGGCGCAAAGGCTGTGTTCACCTCGTCCCGGGTCTGCAGGGCTGCGGACAGCCCCGCCGCCTGCGGCAACAGGTGCTGCACTGTCTGAGCCACACAGCAACATCGATGGATGAGATGGATGCTACTGCTCGTGCCGGGAAAAACAACCCACAGCTGCAGGCGTTAGCAGGCGGCCTGGCGAGAAGACGAGCTGCTGTAAGATCGCACCTTTGCTGCGGCAACGAATGTGGTCAGACCCTGCGCCTGCGCAGACTGCTCCAATGTTGGGCAGGTGCCTGCAGACGGGGAGACCCGGTCAGGGAATGCACCATTGCATTGAGCTGGATCTATTGTGGAGTCATGCACTGCTGACTGCTGCTTGGTGTGTCCTCATGCAAGGCAGTCGAGGTCGCCTTGTCTGCACAGCGCTGCACAGCAATGCATCGAAATGTCGGATGAGATTGGTGGATGGTTGCTGTGCTGGTGAGTGATGCTGCATGAATCAGGAGGAGACCTGCCTGCATCTGCCGGACCCTTGGCCACAGCTGCAGCAGTCGCCTGCCTGAGCCGCCTGCCCGTGGCCCCTGAAGCGTGCAGAGGCGCCGCCGCTGCAGCTGTCACGATGGATCCTGCAGACAGGATTGCATTGTCGCGGTCCCCTGCTGGACGATGCACCATCGCTACGACCAATCAACGTCCCAGGCACGCGATGAGCATGTAACGAGAGGACAGAAACAAAAAGGGCAGGGCTGCAAGCCTGAAACATGCGAACGGACCTGCCATGACGGCGAGCAGCAGCACGAAAGCAGTTCCGGCATGTTGGGATCTCCTATATCTCTCCGTCCCCGGCATGCGAGCTTCAGGTGTGCGAGCTCGTCTATCGAGCTCGCTCAAATGCCGCTGCTTGGCACGCTTCTTCAGCCTTCGAGCCAGCCTTCGCAGGGCGGCGAAGCAAAAGCTGAATATCTAACGACTCCAACTCAATTGCCGCAGTTCTGCTTACGGGTGGCTGTCTCGTCCACGGCCGCAGGAACGCAGGCAAATGTCGGCAGGCGTCCGACCGGCCACCGCCAGTTTATGGGGATGGCGGCCGTTCACTGCGTTCCGAGGCGACGCAGCGGCCGGATAGACATCCAAGTGCCAGGCTTGCAGGAGGAAACTGTGCTATCGACCCGTCACGTCACCAGGGGGAGCTGGGAGCTCGGATGTTCCAACAAAAAGTCACAATGTCCTCTCCAAGCCTGGGATGTGGTTGCATCAGCCCCAAAACAGATATGCAAGCTCATCAAAAGCGTGCAAGATGTATGGTATATGATGCGCCGCCCTCCACTCTCGTCTGCCTCAGTTTGGGCTTTTCCGTACAGAACGAAGGAATATTGACAAATGACAGCTCATACTAGGGTTTAGCCCTTCAAGCCACTTCGACACATCCAAGCGCTGGTACTACGAGGCGGCAGGGTTCCGGAACAGAACCAGTCCGCCAACGATTCACTTGCTTGTGATTCGACCACAGACCGTAAGCAAGCTGGCCTCGGTGGGAGCTGCGGAAAGCGAGAGCATTTTCGCATCCTGCGCATTCGGTCCAGTGCAACGAAATTTAGACGCCTTTAACCGTGTAGTGATTATCTAGGACAGCTTTGATTGCATTGGCAGAGCCATAAATTGCTGAAGGCACTGCGACTCGAGACCTGAAGGGTCAGTTTTGACTTGAGGCGGCTACTCACAGCCAGCAGCGATGGACCTTCTCACGCTGCAGGTAGGGAGCGTTCATTCCTGTTGCAGCGAACAGCTAGGAACACGCTTGCCGACCGGCACATAGGTGTATGCCCGTGCCGGCCCCCGCGCAACAAGATTTGGAACGGAAAACTTTCCGTCGGCACGTGACTGGTGCGTCCAATTTTCGGGTCTGCTGCGCAGGGCAACATCAAGCGGGATCCGGACGGCTACCTGGATGAGTTCAGACTTCAGGTCGGTGTGGGCAGCATGTACCTGCGTTCTGTGCTGTATGGTACGAAGACCCTGTCCGGAGCCAACGGCCGCGGCGCTGAGGCCCGGCATTCGTGTTGCTACAGTATCGGCACTACAAGGCGTGCCTGGACATCTTCAAGCTCAAGCCCAGCAACGAATCCCGCGAGTTCTCGGAACTTGTGGGCTTCGTCGCCCAGGTGCGCGGCTGCAGCGAATGCGGGCGGCACCGCAGCGGCAGTGCCAGCGGCACAGCTTTAAAGTGACGCCCTCGTGCATCACGACACCAGCGTCTCCGCCGCTGAGAGCCGCCCTGGCAAGGGCATGCACAGGTGCTAGGTGTGTCTGCATTAGGCTGAGCGCTCACCGATGCTTGTGCAGGTGGCGTCCTGCTACCCAAAGGAGGTGCAGGGCTTCTCGGAGGAGATCAGCAGCCTGCTGGAGGAGCAGGCGGCCGCGCTCGATCCAAACACACGCCTGGCCGTGGTGAGCGCAGCTGGCCGCCGCTTGCGACGCCCGTTGCAAGATCGAAAGGGCCGCCGCTGCACCGAGGCTGGTCGATGCCAAGGCGCATATGCTCAGCACATCCCGGCATGCCGCCCTGAGCGGGCACATCTGCAGAGCTGCCAGTCTCTGTGAGGCCTGGGGGCGCGTGCCTGAAGACATTTCCTGTGCACATGGACAGGTGCGGGCGCTGATCCTGATGCGCAACCGGGGGACACTGACGGCTCTGGAGGTGCTGCCGACGCTGTTCCGCCTGTTCCGCTGCCAGGATAAGGCGCTGCGCCAGCTGCTCTTCCGCCACATCATCGCTGGTGGCCTCCTCATCCATACGTGATGCCAGCATGTTGGTCACGAACCAGCTGACCTGGCGGTGTCGGCTTCGTGCACGTGATTGCCGCGGCGCACGCCGTGGCGCATGCTGCGTACTCCACAGCGCGTCTCCTGCCGGTCGACTGGCCAGTGGCCATGGGCCACTGAGCAGATGCCTGCCTGCTCACATGCGACGCTTTCGTGCCCGCGCAGACATCAAGAGCGCAAACCGGAAGCACCAGGACAACCGGCTGAACCGCGGCGTGCAGGCCTTTCTGTACAGCCTGCTGCAGGGGGAGGAGGAGGCCACCGCGCTGCGCGCCCTGGCGGTGCTCACGGAGCTGCACCGGCGCAACGTGTGGCGCGACGCGCGCACCGTCAATGTCATTGGTGAGTGGCGCCGTCAGCCATGTGGCCGAAGGCGCCGTGCGCGGCGGCGGAACGCCGCTGGTGGACCCTTGCACTTGATGAGAGTGTGCGCAGCTGGTGGCACCAGGCGCCTGCATGCCTTTACAGGCCCTTGACTGTGTCGTGGCTGAATGCCGCACCCTGCTTGCACGGTTCGGCTTTTCAGAGCCGCCGGCAGCAGCTGTCGAGCTGGAGGGACCGCGCGGGCGCTGCCTCCGCCGACCACTGACAACCCTTGCTGTGGGTCCGCCTGCAGCGAGCGCGGTGCAGCACCCCAGCAGCCGCGTGATGCTGGCGGCGCTGAAGTTCTTCCTGGGCCAGGACGAGGCGGAGGACGCGGGGTCGGACGACGAGGACGCCCCCGGGGGGCGGGCGGAGACCGGCGCCGGGCCGCCGCCGACGACGCCCTCGCGCAAGGACGTCTACTCCGCCACCAGCAAGGCGCGCTTGTGTGGCATGACCCGTTCGCCCTGTGGGCGACACTGAGCAGCTGGGTTCATGGCTGTTGAAGTTGCTGTGCCGCCCGACAGGGGCGGACAGTTCATCTACTCGTTATTGAGCTCGGACGCCCTCCCGCCCTGGCGGGGCACAGAGTCAACAGAACGGCAAGGAGTGCGCGCCTCCCTGTGCAGGGCACCAACTCCAGCAAGCGCAAGAAGTCGGCCAAGATCAAGCGGGCGATGCAGGCGGTGAAGAAGCACGAGCGCCGCGCCGCGGGCTCCGTCTCCGAGTCCTTCGCCGCCATGCAGCTGCTGCACGACCCGCAGGTGCGCTTGATCATTGATTTTCCGGTGTTGTGTCATCTCCCCATGCGATACGAGTCCCTGGCCGCGGTAAGAGCGCATTCGTCGTGCTTGCAATCTCACAGCCTCTCGGACCACGATCCACCAATGCCGTGCACAGCCCGCGCTCACTCCTTACCGGACATCGTTGTCGGCGCGTGACCCCAAAGCCCGAGACCGTAACTCCTCCCCTGCCGTCCCGTGCAGACCTTTGCGGAGAAGCTGTTTGCGCGGCTGCAAAAGGCGAACGAGAAGCTGGAGACGCGGCTGGCGATGATGGGCGTCTGCAGCCGCGCCATCGGCGTGCACCGCCTGCTGCTGCTCAACTTCTACCCCTTCCTCCAAAAGTACATCCAGCCGCACCAGCTGGACGTCACTCGCATCCTGGCCATCCTGGTGCAGGCAAGCGAGAGCTACTGCCCCGCGCGCTGACCTGCCTGCACCATCGAGTTGGTGAAGCACGTCCGCAGAGCGCATGCCACGCTGAACTCGTTCTTGTCCCTCTTCAAAATGAGTTTTGCATCCACTTCTTGCCCTGCAGATCGCGCCGAGCGCTCGACTGAAGCAGCTGACAAGCTTCACCTCGCGAAGCACAACAAGCAAACCACCAGCTGTGTGTGTCACAAACGGGGCCTCACAAATTTGAACGTTTCCCCCCCCTGCCAGGCAGTGCACGAGCTGGTGCCGCCGGACACGCTGGCCCCGGTCCTGAAGCAGCTGGCGGACCAGTTCATCAACGACCGCACGCGCCCGGAGGTCATGGTCGTCGGCATCCGCACCGTGCGCGAGCTCGCCGCCCGTGCCCCCCTCATCATGACGCCCGACCTGCTGCAGGTACATGGGACTGCCCCTCGTTCTGACACTTCCTGTTGCTGTTCATGCGTCTTTGCTGTGGTGCGTGCAACACAACCCACGCGGGCACAAACACCATCGCATCAGAAGCAGAGCCTCTCGGGACATTACCCTGGAGTGCGTCCCGCCGGGGCCGCAGCCACCTGGCTGTTGCGCCCACCTACCCATGCAGGCACGTCGCAACACTGACCTTGTGGTTTGGCGTGCGCAACCGCCGCCCCAGGCTCCTCAGGCAGGCGTGCGGGACACGAGTATGTCTACCCCATGTATTCATTGCTTTCCACGCGCCCATCCTTCCTACTGTCCTCGCAGGACCTGGCTGAGTACCGCAAGTACAAGCACAAGGAGGTGTCGTCTGCGGCGCGGGCGCTGGTGTCCCTCTTCCGCCAGGTCAATCCGGGGCTGCTGGCCAAGAAGGACCGCGGGCGCGGCGCCGACATGGGGATGGCCCCCCTGGAGTACGGCGCCACCGTGCTGCCGGACCGCATCGAGGTGGACCTGGAAATTTGTTTTCGTCGTCCTGCACCAGCTTGCAGCAATGTTTGCCGAAGGCGCGGTCGGGCTGGAGAGTCTGCCGGCAGCGCACCGCCCAGAGTTGCGTCGGTCCCCTTGTCAGCTGCAGGTCGTCGCGACCGCGATGTCTACGCTGGCGCTGGCGCATGGCCGAAGCTTGTGGTGGCTTCAAGCAAACCCCTGCGACCATGGCTGCGGCTGAGCCCGAGGCCGCACTGCACCGCAGGGCGCAGAGCTGCTGCAGGCGGCGGAGCTGGCCGGTGAAGATGGCAGCGGCAGCGAGCTGGAGCTCGAGTCCGACGACGAAGGCGCCTCAGACGACGAGGCTGCCTTGGACGATGAGGACGCGGCAGCGGGCTCGGGCGACGATGAGGCATCCGTCTGGGAGGAGGCGGCGTCGGAAGAGGAGGGCGGCGGCAGCGGCAGCGGCTCCGAGGCTGAGCTGGAGTTGGAAGAGGACAGCGACGCTGATGACAAAGCCGGCAGCGGCGACGAGGCGGCGGCGGCCTCCGACAGCGATGCTGACAGTGGGGAGGGCGCGGGATCCGGCAGCGACGCAGAGGCGGACACGCCAGCGGCGGCGGGCGGCAGCAGGAAGGCGGGGCGTGGCGTGAAGCGGCGTGCGCCGGGCGGCCAGGCCGACAGGTGCGCTGGCACTCTATGCGCAATGTGGCGCGAGCTAGAGCGCGGTTCCAGCATCTCGCCGCTGGCAGTGCTCCAAGTCGAAGGTTCATGCCAGCAGTGAAATCACCAGGGATATGGCGCGGTGGAGAAACTTTTCTGCTGCCCTGTGGGCCCTGAAGACTGGCAAAGCTGGGAAGCTCCGGCCGAACTAGAACTCAAAGCAGTGGGCTCCGCGCCGCAGCCTAAAGACACTGAAGAAGCAGCTGACGGACGCCAAGGCGGCCGCAGCGGCGGCTGCGGCGGCGCCGGAGGAGGCGGAGGCAGCGGAGCCGCTGGAGTGGGGCCGCATCCTCACGTCAGAGGACTTCGAGCGCATCAGGTGAGACTGGCTCCAGATGTGAAGTTGAAGCTGCGGCTGGAAAACCAGCACAGAGCAAAGGACGACGCAAATCCCACTCGTGGACTTGCCTTGCCCGATCCCTCGACTTGCAAGCGTCCTGGACGTGCGGCCGAAATCATCCTCTCTAGAGTCTGTGTGCTGAGATCCGCTATGTTGTGCCCCACGCAGCAGAGTTGCGGCACAAGCAGCAGCGTGGCCTCCTAACGCGGCGCGGCCTGAAGCGGTGGCAGCTGTTATCTTCCCAGGGTTCTATTGTCACATTTGCTATCCTGCGTACCTGGCACACAGGAAGCTGCGGCACAGGAAACTGGCGGACGAATTATTGGCGCGGCATGGCCTGATGTGCTTTGAACTGCGTTCCTCCAGCAAAGGTGAACAGGGGGCTGCAGCACCGGAAGCTGGTGGTCGACGCTGTGGCACCGGCTCGGCCCAAGCGGCAGGTCCCAATTCCCTGGTTACCGAGTCACTGAGTTTGTCCACTGCCCCATGCCCCAGGGAGCTGCGGCACAAGCAGCCGGCGGACGAAAGCGCGGCACGAGCTCAGCTCGTGCCGCGCTGAAGCAGCAGAACCTCCCCATGTCAACCCTCCTGTTGCAGGTTCCCTCACCAGACCTGCTGGCCCGTGCCCCAGGGAGCCGCGGCATGGCCTGAAGAAGCAGATATTTTCCTGTTGCAAGTCCCGTTCGAATTCGCCTCACCAGACCTGCTGCCCCGTGCCCCAGGGAGCTGCGGCACAAGAAGCTGGTGGACGACACGCTGGCGCGGCACGGCCTCAAGAGCCAGGCGCTCAACCCGAAGCGGCTGGAGCGGCTGCGGGAGGCGGCGGAGGGCGAGGCCGAGGAGCTGCTCGACGAGCAGGTGTGCGCGCCGCCATGGCGCTTTCCAACCAGCGCCTCCTTCTGCTCGCTCTGCACACTCGCTGCCTCTCCTGCTCGCCGCGTTTTCCTGCACGCTCCGCCATTTTCATAAGTGCCACCCCCGGCTTGCGGCTGGTGCCGCCTGCGCGGCGGCCATCATTGCCTGCCGCCCCTTCAGGCAGCTGCACATGGCTCCTGGGGCCAGCACACCCCCCGGGCGTGCGCGGTGCGTGGGCTKGCTGCCAATGAATGCCAATTCACTGCTGGCACACATTCATGGCACACGTCACGGCGCCGTTCCGCCCACCTCCCTGCTGCTGCACCATCCGCTTCCAGCCGGCTCGTCCAGATCTCTGTCGGCTCCTCAACCTCCACCTCGCGCGCAGGACGTTGCCAAGTCGCGGGCGGAGCAGCGGGTACGCAGCGACGACCTGGCGTCCAAGCACAAGGGGCGCCGCAACAAGGAGGAGCGCCTGGCCACCGTCCTGGCAGGTCCGCCAACCTGCTGCCCATGTTCACTGCGCTCCCATGTGCAATGCTTTGCAAGGGGTTAACCTCGTAGTTCGGAGGCAGTTCGTCCGCATCATCCACCGCGTGCCGGCGACCCTCGTGGGTGGGGCTGCGAATCCTGGTCGGTGTCTGGGGCGGCTGCAGACTAGCTGGGGATGCATGTGTGTTTGCGCCGCCCCCCCTCCCCCTCCTCCCTCCCCCCCGCCTGCTGACTGGTTTACTTGGGGCTGGAAACAGGGCGGGAGGGGCGAGAATTTGGCGCGGCGGCGGGTCGCAAGAAGAACAAGWGCGGCGGCCTCAGCAACCGGCAGAAGCAGAAGGTCAAGAACATGCCGGCGCCGGCGCGGGCGGCGCAGCTCAAGCGGCGCGCGTCTGGCAAGCCGCGCGGCGCGGCTGCCAAGAAGGCGCAGCGCGGCCACACCGGTAAGAGCAACTTCGGGCGGGCCGCCGGCGGGCGCAACAAGAAGAAATGAAGCTCTGGTCATCGGCCTTGACGCCTGTCGAGTGCCCGCGCTTGGCAGACACAGCACGGAACGCCGCTCGCCTGCTGCAAGGCCGTCGATGTTGTGTTGTGCTCCTGCTGTTGTCTCCTCGTGCTTTAACTGTTGAGGTGTGCATCCTGATCGAATCCAGCTATAAAACGGGTCAGTCACAGCAAGAGTGCTGAAGAAGGGGGTTCACGACTAGCTCATAGCAGACTAGCAGAGTGACGTTCATGTCATCCAGCACAGCATTTCAGCGCGTGACAGCAGATCAGCTGCTAGACAATTTCAACAGGATTTCACATGACATCATTGTGCGTCAGGTGACTGTCCTAGCCCAGTCCGCTTCCAGCATTCACACAGACTCAGCCCTACCTTACTCTACGTTCCCGCGCGGGCGGTTGGCTGCTGGCGCCCTAGCAGCGGTGCAGCACGGAAGCAGCAGCCCGAACCTACAACAAAGTCGTTAGTAACGCGTACGGAAGGCGCCCCGTGGCTCTTGGTGAGTCTGGTCGCTCAGTCCAGTCCAATGTGCTCCGCATGTTGCTGTTGGCGGTGTGCGGCCCGGCACGCAGCCTTCCGCAACCAAGGCGGGGGTCTCACAGGCCCATGCGTGCTCACAGTCAGCACACCAGATAGCGCGTGCGCCCGATCAGCGTCCTTACGACTGCAATCTGCCGTGGCTTGTACAAACGGCCAGCGCCCGTCGGCCCACGTGGACGGTGTAGTCTGGTTCGGCTCGCTGACTCTTACGCCGGGCGGCGTCCGCTGCTAGGTCTTCTGTTGCGCAGTCATCGATCGTATCGCAGGAATTTCGTGCGATGCGCGGCCCAGCAAAGCGATTGGCGCGGCCCCTTCGACGTCACAGAAAAGTCCGGCTGCTGCCGACTTGTCCCCCTTAAGCCCAACCCGCTGCACGGCAGCCCCTTGCACATTGTCACCTTTTTCCACTGCAGGATTCGAGTCTCCCGCCCGAGGCCACACCGGCGTGCCGCTGGTGGCAACTGTGCCGAGCAGGCGGCGGCTGACGGCGGCAGGTGCCGTGGGCGCACCTTGCCGCGGCGCCAGGCGGTGGCAGGGGCACCTGATACGGAGGCCCTTGCCAGCCGAGGCCACACTAACGGCGGGGATCACGACGCAGCACCCGGGCGGCGTCAGCAACACCGCCAGCCGCCCGGTTGACAACGGTGCTGCACCACCAGCAAGCGGGGCCGGGCGCGCCTCCTGCCCCAGGCCGTCACTCCAGGGCGTAGGCTCAGCGTGCTGCAGCCAGAACGTCATAGCTCCTGTGGCCACGCCCATCGGCTGGCGGCGGCACCTCTCGCGACGCCCGTCGCCACGGACCCTCCGCCGCAGCTGCAGGGCAGTGATGAAGACGTAGCGCCGCTGGCGACGCAGCCGAGCCTGCCGGCGGCCGCCCTGCTCGATTTGCGGGTGCCGCCGGCGTCGCCCGCGCGGCGGCCATGCCCAGCTGCAGACCTGCCAATGGTGCGGCAGCTGGAGGCGCTCTGGGCGCAGGCGCAAGCGCGGGCGGCGCTGCCGCCGCTGCCGCCGCACCGCGGCTGGCCGTCGCCGGTGCAGCAGCACATCGGGGTGGCATCCGACCGGCAGCAGGCCTCTGGCATCCTGAGCGACATGCGGCACGGGAGCCTCGAGGGTGTCGACCACCTGTGGGGCGGGCTGCGTGGGCACGGCCACACTGCCGACCACCAACGCGGGGACACGCAGCGGGTGCGGGGCGCGGCGTCCATGCCCAGCCTGCTTGGAGGACCGCAGCTGCCGGACGGGCGGCCGCGGCGTCGTCGCCTGTGTCTCATACCATTGTCGGCCGACGGCGCCGGCGCCGGCGGGGCAGCACGCTTGGCAGCACTGCGCCGGCCTGCTGCCGGCGCGCTTTTGGACCGCGGTGCTGGTAGCGGAGGCGGTGGGCCTGCTGTTCCGTGGACCTCGCAGCCTCGCTCACAAGCTGCAGGAGCCTCGGCGGTGGCAGCAGACGAGCTCACAGCAGCGCTAGTGCGGCCGCTGCCGGTGGCTGCAGCCGAGCTGGCGTCGGTTTGCCAGCAGGCACCAGTTCTCCCGCCGGCAGCTTCCTCCCGGCCAGCGGCGCAGCCCCCGGCGCAGGCTCTGCTCAGTAGCAGGCTTTGCTGCGGCGGCGCGGGCAACACCAGCATCGGCGGCAGCAACGACTCCAGCGGCAGCGATGGCACCGGCCTGGAGCTCGACGCGACAGCGGAAGCAGCCGCGCTTGTCGTGTCTTGCCCGCAGGACGAGCACGAGCAGGGGCGGCTGCTGGGCTTTCAGCTGCTGCACCAGGAGCACGCCTTCCGCGCTTGGTGTGCCCAGCGCCTGGCAGTGGTGAGTCAGGCTCGCTCACACGCTGCTGCTTCTGCCTTGCGATAGCCAGCTTGCGCAGTGTCTGCAGTTGGCAGACTGACACGCTGCGGTAGCGCTACACCTGTCTGGTGTGGGATCCTGTTGAGTGGCTTGTGACGCATGCGCGCTGCGCCCTCGGAGAAGAACCCACCAGGCATCGGGATCGCCTCTAGCATCCCAAGTGGTGGCGTGTCACTACTCGAGCCGGATGCTTTGCTGTCTGCAGATGGAGGGCTGCCGCCTCGTGTGCCAGGCGGTGCTGCTGTGGTGGCTATGGGTCGCCCCGGTACTGCCGAATGACGGGGGCGGCAGCGGTGGCCACAGCAGAACCCAAGAAGAAGCTCCTGGGCTGCTCCTCCTGGCGGCAGGCACAGTGATTGGTCTGCCGGTCGCGCTGCGGCGATATGCACCACCCTGGTGAGGCCCGCAGCCGGCATTTGGTTGTGGGGTCTGCAAGCTGCCTTGTCAGCGCAGCACTGACCTCCGCAGGTGTATGTGCCGCGAGCATCCTCCGGGGTTTCGTCGCTGTCTCTCTCTAGGATGCGCTTCACCCGCGCTCAGACCTCCGGTGACGCACCACGGCAGGTCGCATCCCAGCTCAGGATCCAGCGACCGCGGACCTCCTGACCCCGCCGGGCTGCTTATCATGTGGCGCAGGCTGCGGCGTCGCCGGGAGGCGCTCCTGAGGGCCACCTCGTTCCTGCACCTGGCATTGTGTACTTCGTGCGCCGTGCCGGGAGGTGCAGCGGGGCGGCGGGGGCCGCTGGCGCAAATCGCACTGCTGACGGTCGCCGACGGGCAGCTGCTGGCGCGGCTCGGCAACGTGCAGCTGCTGCTGGGCTGCATCGACGCCTCGCTGGTGGGCGAGGCTGGCAGGGCATGCTTCCAGCCAGTGGCCCCTGTGCGGCGCCGCAACCGTGGCCTCGTGCACCTGAAGTCTGTGCGCATCTCGTATGGTGCCTACAACACCTCTGCTCACTGCTGGAATGTCCAGATGCTGAGACCCGGGCTTCACGCGAACCGCAGGTGCGCTCCTGCGTGTTCGTTCCGACCCAGGCTGCGGCGCTGGCGTTGCTCGCCGCGTGTTTCCCGCCGGCAGCGCTGGCGGCTGCCGTCACCGGCGGCGGGCCTCCGCCGGCGCCCGACGAGGGCATGTCAGCCGACGCTGCGGCCTGGTCGTTTGSGCAKGCCGGCCGAGCCGCCGCGCGGCTGCTGCTGGGCGGCCTGTTGCTGCCGACGCTGTTGGGCCGCTTCACAGAGGGCCGCCTGCGGGCGCGGTTTGAGCACGAGGTCTGGTGCGGCGCGCACCCCAAGGCCACAAAGGTGGTATAGTGTTTCTTCTTTAAATCGTTGTAGCGCGTTTATCGCCATTGCTTCTGCGGCAGTGGCGCGGCGGCGCCATCGTCTGTTGCGCAGGAGTGCCACACAACTACCTATGACGAGGCTCCCAGACACACGGGTGTCGCACAACAACTACCTAAACAGGATTCGGGTCACCTGCTGACGGGCATAGAAGGATGAGCAATACGCTGAATCATGCACGATTCGTGCGGGCCGGCGATGCTCGAGGAGGGTGAGACTGCGGCGGACTGCGAGCTGGCGGACAATAGGATTGGTTTGCTTGGTCGCTCGATCATTGCTGCGCTGTCGAGGGTAGCTGGGTCTGTTGCATGCTCATGGCTCTACATAAGTGCGTCGGTCTTTGAGTGGCATGTGGCCAAGTCTGCATGCTGTGTTGTTTATTTACTTGTATAACGGTGTAGTCTAAGGCAGCTTTCAGTTCACGCTGTTGCTAACACTCAGAGAGGTGTCGCATGGCTGCTGAAGCAGGTGTAACATTCCAATTCCAATCCATGTGGGTCTCCGCAGTCTACATTTGATGGCGATCAGCGGAGGGTTTACCGCGTCCTAGAACCAGATCTTCACCTCCCCTTGGTGTTAGATCAGGGGCACCTGGCTTGTACGTCAGGTGCCCCCGGTCCCCCTCATCAGCTCTGCATATGCGGTGTTAACTGCTGTAACTTCGGGTTGTTCCAGCTCCATCGTGGTGGGCTCAGACGGAGGCTGGTTCGAACCGACAGCTTGCAGCGCCAGGACGGACTTAGTGTACCGTCTGCAACCCCCCATACCGGTCTGCAGGCAAGCACAGAGTCGTCCTGTTGAAGTCTTCTTAACAGGGATGCACTTATTGATTAGCCAGCCGGGCCGCGTCTGATCGACCGCGACAACGCAGATGCTGGCGTCAGCATGCTTGCGGCTTGAGGAGTGTTGTACATCCCGATCTGACATTTATAGACTGGCCTTTCCCGGCTACAACATCATGTGCCTGCCATGTTTGTGATGAGACTCTGTCAGATCCAAGCTGATGCCGTTAAAATGCACTGGAGCTTTGCGAACGAATGGCACATAGTCACTGTGAAAGCAGAGTGTACAAACTCCTGGAGATGGCCATATACGGCTTTTAATGCGACATACATCAGCCGCATGGATGCAGTGCGCTGCCATGCTGCTGCTTCAGAAACATCGCACAGCAACCTCGAATGGCGCCCCTCGCAGAGTCTTGCCTAGTACATGGCGGAGGAGAGAGGGGCCTCCTCTGGCATGAGACAACACTCAGCCATGTCGGCGGCGGCGCTGCTGGTGGTGCTGCTGACATGCTGTGCAACGGCCTCGGCGTCAGCGCTGACAGCAGCGGCGGCGACCGCACGCGCGACGCGCCCGCGGTGCAAGATGCCGGCGCTCAGCCAGGCAGCCAACGAGGCGCAGCACGCCTACATGCTCAGGCAGGCGGATCCGGCGCCGGAGGTCAACATGGCGGGCAAGGCCGGGCGGACGCTGTCCAACATCCGCGTGTACTTTCACATCTTCCGCGCCGGCGGCTCCAGGGCGCAGGGGGATGTGTCGCCGTCCTATCTGAGCGCTCAGGTGCAGCTCCTGTGTGTGAGGGTCCCGTTCCCGTTTAAACTTCCCAGGTCAACAGCGTCGCCACAGCGCGCGCTTAGGACTGAAGGGTCGAGAACGCTGGCGTCCGCATGCATTTGCAGCCGCTGGCTGCTGCCACCGCAGCTGCAGCCGCTCATGCTTCGGATGGTGCCACGGCCGCCTCCACGCCTCTGCAGCAACAGCGGCCTGCTCATTCGTGCACCGATCTGCCCTTGCGCAGGTGAAACAGCTTAACACCTTCTACAACAAGCACGGCTTCAGCTTTCAGCTGGCGGGCGTCACGCGCACCACCAGCCGGGTGCTGTACACCAGCATGATCGGCGACGGCGGCCGGCGCGAGCTGCCAGCCAAGAAAAACTCGCGCCGTGGCTCCTGGGACAGCCTCAATGTCTGGGTGACCGGTGGGTCACCTCCTGTGCCAGCACAACATTACTTGTGCTGACGCCATTGCAGGGCCACATGAAGCACTTGCTGAGCTCAGTCACAACGCAGACGCTGATGTGTGCCGCTGTTTGCCGCAGGTTCGCTGCGGAACCCGCAGACCGATGCGCCAGACGACTACACTGCAGGCTTTGCACGGTGGGAAACTCTCGTGTGTTAATTGCTGTCTTTGATCAATATATGGCTGCCAGATGCTGTGGCTGGCTCAAAAGCTAACACCATATCCTGACTTTGTACCGCTGGCCGGGAGCAGGTTTCCATATGACGCGGAGAGCCTTGGAGCGTACATCAATGAATATACCCCAGTGCTGGGTCTGGACGGCATCACAATTGCACAGACCGAGATGTTCAGGTGCAGCGCCTCAGAACCCAGAAACTCGGAAGCCGGTCCCGGCTCACTTTCTAGCTATGGCTGCCGCTGTCTGGCGAGGCGAAGCATGCTGCATGATGCAGGAGATGCACTCAGGGCTCCAGACTTGGACGCTTGTTTGTTTTGCTGCCGTGCCAGGAATTCGTCGGGCAAGCTGACCACCACAATCCCACACGAAACTGGTGCGTCACACCGCCCGTGACACAGGGCCGCACTGTGCATTGCACCGCTACCATCGGCAGTTGCCACAAACAGCATCAACAGACAGCGTCAATGTTGTCTTGCCCTGTCTCTGCAGGCCATTGGCTCGGCTTGTACCATACGTTTGAGGGCAAATGTCAGAAGCCAGGCGACGGTGTCTCAGGTTGGCGACTAAAACTCCCTGGTTGTCGACGTTTTGGCCTGCTTTCGCCACAGCCTGTGCTGGTGTGCTGTCTTCTGGCAGGATTGCATGCGCCTGGCAGTTGGCACCTCACCCTCTCGATTGCGCGTCGGATGCAGACACGCCATATGAAGCATCCCCTGGGTTTGGCTGCTCGCCACGCAATACCTGCACAAGCAAACCGGGCATGGACCCAATTCACAATGTGAGCACCTGTCCCATGCCTGAAAACTGAGCGCCGTTCCCCTGAGTCGATGCATGTAATCTCGCTGCCTGTCATACCTGCCTGTGATCGGTTGCTTCGCTATGGCACTTTGCATGCTGGCGCCTGTCTCATGTTTCCCGTTTCCCTGTACACAAATGCTATGTTGATGCAGATCATGGACTACTCCTCAGACGACTGCCAGACGGGGTTCACGTCCGGTCAGGGCGCACGCATGCGGAAGATCTACAACCTGTTCCGGAACCCGAGAACACGACGTGCGCACAAGCCCGTCTCAGACGAAGTGGTCTTGAAGCATATCCTTGGTCTCAGCGACACAGTTGGGGGAACCTGAGCATCAATCAAGCAGCGGCAGGGCGGCGGCAGGCGGGGCATCAGCAGCCAGCCAGCACAATGCAACCAGGCGGGAATGGTGTCGACCAAGTATATGCGAAGAAACAGAAGTTTTGGGGCGAATTATACGTTGAGGAAGCGCGTGCAAAGGGCAGACCAAGCACTCGTGAAGCATTGGGCGGCGTGCCACTGCACACTTGCATTTCTTGCCTGATGATAGCTGACTGGCAGGCAATCTCGAACAGGCCAGTCAGACTGTCGTCTCATTCACAGCCAATGAACAGTGCATGAACACAAGATGCTCTTGCCAACGAAGGTGTGGCTTGCATGTGACGCTGCGGAGTCTAGACAAATGTGCATATGGAAGCTACGAGCGGACGTGCGGTGTAAAATTTCATCAAAGTCTTGGTTTGCGAACCCCCAACTCCTGTTTACAGAGGATCGCAATGCAAATCTCGCATTTCGAAGCCGTGTGTTGCTGTGTTGCTGAAGACATTACTTGCAGCTGCAGGTTCGAACTTCAAAAAAAATGTCATGCTTTCCCGAGCCTGCAGCCTGCAGCAGCCCACCGTGGTCGCTTGGATGCTCCTGTTCTGTCGCAATCTTGACAAGACCACGGTTTGGGATAGATCGCCATCGTCCAGAGCATGCAAAGCACGGCACCGGTGCAGCCAGGATCGCCGTTTCCCGTGCATCATGTCTGTTCGGCAGCAAACACGCCTATACCAATTTGCCGTCTTGGGCTTGCCGCGAGGGAAATGATAGCCTGCGGAGCGTGCTTCTGAGATCGTCATCTGCGTGTCAAACGCTTGCGATCAAACCAGCTGCAGGGATGTTCGCCGTGCTTTGGACTACACAGGTATGCAGAGGCTTGAGATGCTGTGTATACGAGCAGTGCAAGTAGAAATTTGCAGATGTGCATTGCACGTCAGGACAGCTTGCGAACAACGCAAAGCAGGAGAACCATGCTCGACAGGCAACCGCGTGGCGGTCTTACAACTCCTGCATGCCTTGCTGCAGATCCGGAAGAAGGTCAAAACCTATCACGATGGGTTCGTTTCTGTCAGCGGCACACGAGTAGCCAAGCTGCTCGGCGCCAATGGCACTCAGGTCCTCAGCTCAGTGACGCTGCCACGCTCGCTGCAGCTGGCAGCTGACCTTGATGGTGGGGTCTTGTCGCCGGGTTGCAGCCCCTTCACAGGGTCAACCTGCATAACGTGTTTGCTTTGCCGCTTGTGCTGCGTTTCTGGCATCTCACGGCACTTCTGCGGCAGGTGACAGAGTCCTCATACGCGCAGACATCGACTGTTTCGAAGGCTACCTCGTCAACTGCCTGGAGGAGCAGCAGCCTCCTCAGCATGCCGGCAGCTCTACTGCCGGCAGTGCGGCGCGCAGTCGTGCGGAAGGTGGCAGCTCGGCGACTCGGCTCGCACCCAGCGAGCCGCAGCGGCCGCTGCAACAGCCGCTGGCGCTGAAGCCGGCGCCGCCTGCGCTGAAACCCACCCTGGGACGCAAGCGCGGCTTCAACACGCCGCGGCCAGCTGCACTGCCGTTGGCAGAAGATGCCGCCACTGTGCAGCACGAGCCGCAGGCGGCAGGCAGCTCCTCATCGGCAGAGGCGGTCAAGCGGCAGCGCCGCCGCTCAGGTTCGAGCTTGAGAGGCTCGCTGCACCTGTCGATAACGCACATGCATGCAATGACTCAGGTGCAAGCCACGTGAAGGCGCGAACACCGCGTCCATCGCATGCGACTTTGTGGCTTGGTGCCGGCACCAACCCCCTGCCGGCTGCACCTGCAGATGACGACATTCTGAAGGCATTCTGCAAGGGCTTGGGACCAAAGTTAGACGCCGCACAGCGCAGCGACAGCGGATACTGGGAGCCCTCACCGCAGCGCCCGCCCTGTGGCTCTGCCGCCGCCATCAGCCACCAGCTGAGGCGCCTGCCGCTCGATCCGGCGCCTGAGCAGCCGTCTGGCGATGCACGCGGCCCTCCGCACCAGCCAGGCGGCCTAGCAGCCAGCCCATCTCGCAAGATACCCGCGGGCTGGCAGCACGACGAAGACTGTTCCGCTTCTGGCCGGCAGGCAGTAGGCCAGCGGGCAGCCTCGCCAGCAGCCAGCCGACCGCACGGCGCCTGCACCAGACATGGCGCGACGCATGGCGACGACCGCCTTCCGCTCAGCGACTGGCGAATGGACAGGTCTGCAACCGTCCTTGTGCACGCTACAAACGAGCGGCGACCAGCCGCAGCCGCAGCCGCAGCCGCGGCCGGCAGCCTCCAGCAGCCGCAGCGGCCATCAGCAGGCGGCACGACCAGTAGCGGTGTTGCGGCGACGCGGCAAGCGGCGCCCTTCAAGGCTCCGAGGCCACAGCGGCCGCCCCAGGTCGCAGCTGCACTGCCGGCATCCGCAGCAGCACCGGCGGCGGCGGCGGCAGCGGCCGGCGCGCGGGCGGCGGTGCGGCTCCTGCGGCACCAGCGGTGCAGTTCTATTCGCCCGGCCAGCAGCCGCGGCAGACGGTCGCGGTGCCGGACACCTTCCAGTCCCTGCAGCAATACCAGCGCATCTGGGCGTCTGCGCTCAAGGAGGAGGCCAGCCTGCGGTGCGCTGCGCCTCACACACTGTCTGCATCCGTGCTTGCAACACCTCGCTTGGCAGCAAAGGCACACCAGCATGACGCCAGAGCACCTGCGCTGGTCATGTGGTGTCACGCATGCAACGCATGCAAGTCTCCTGGTTCTGAGGATCGTCCGGGCTTGGCGCCAGGTTCGCAGAGACGGCCAGACGCTTCCATGAAGCCTTGCGCCGCGCCTCGTCTGGCAGTGCGGCTGCAGCAGCTGCGCAGGTGGGTTGCGCGTGAGACACGACTGTGTCACAGCTTTGCGTCTCGCCTGCACCACAGCATAGCTGGTCACGCGATCGTCGTTCTGACGCAGCGCCGTCATGCATGGATCTGGCATGTACCTGTGATCAGCTCCTACACGAGCCCTGGGAGTGTTGCTGGGTTCACTGAGTTTGAGCCTCGTGCAGGCCACTTTGGAAGCCAGCCTTCCCACATTCAGATGCCCCTCTCTCATCCAGTGTGAAACAGGATGGATGCCATGCACAGGGTTTGGCAGCCGCCAGGCGTCCGCGGCTGCAGGGCGGCGGCAACCCCGAAGAGCTGCTGACGCAGCTGCGCCGGAGTGGGCTGCAGTACTATGCGAACGCGCGGCTGGTGACATTCCAGGAGCGCATTACTTCTCAGGGCGGCGGAGGCGGTGGTGGCGGCAGGGGGGCGAAGCAGGGGGCGGCCGGCGGCGGCGGGGCGGCCCGTAGTCACATCTACTACCTCGAGCTGCTTTCCTGCCGGGAGCCGTCCGCAGCATACAGGTGACGACCAAGACGTTGCCGTCGCTGATGTTTTGCGTCATTGCTCAGCGATTGCTGGACAGTAGCTGCTGCTCGGTACCTAAGTGTCACGCATGGCGGACCGCATGCCTTGCTACAGTTAGCACCCACGCATGCCTGCTCCGAGTCAGGCAGTAACGTCCTGCACAGGGCGAGATGCAGGGCTGGCAGGCTACAGAACAGGGCCACCCATGTTCACGATCGTTCGGCCTGCTGCAGGAAGGGCGACCTGTGGGCCATCAGCAGCAACCAGCGGCTTGCGGCGGCGGGTGGTCCGGGCTCCTCCGACTGGGTGGTCGTGGCACAGAGCTGCTGGCATGGCCCCAACGCCGAAGGCCGGTGCGCATTCTCAGGGCCTGGTCCCACGTGCGGAATGCGGTCCGCATCCAATTGCCGTGATGCCATCAATGATGCTTCATGGCAGTGCAGGCCTTGGGAGCTGCCTTGGGGGCAGAACTGGTGCGAGACAGCCTCTGCCGGCGATGCACATCCCAATCAGCGCTCATCTGCGCCTGACACACATTCTCCACAGCGTGTGCGATTGAATTCTCATGACAATCACAACGAAAGATGCAGGTTTGTTGCTGTTCCGCAGGATGGAGGTAGAGCTGCTAGGGCCACGGCCGCCGGGCCTGACCCGCAGCCAGCCAGTGTACGCACTGCACGGCCCCAACGCTGCAACAGAGCTGGGCGCGTTGGCGCTGCTGGCGGACGTGCAGACCGAAACGCAGCCGCTGCTGGCGGCGCTGCTGGCAGGGACGTGTGCGCAATGGGCGCCCATCGCCGGCGGCAGCAGTGTCGGCGGCGGCGCGATCGGCTCGCCTGCGGGCGTGTCCGGCAGCGGCAGTGTCACACAGGCCCTGTCAGAGGCAAGGACACCTTTCATGTTTGGTCCGTCATGATCCCTCCTCCCTCTTCAAAGGGAGGTGCTGCGCAGAGCTCCCATATGAATGGACATTCGATCCGAGAGGCAGGCACGGAGAAGACATGGCCACAACTCCACGGCGTGAGACTGATGTCGTTCCGGCAAAATTTCCTGCAGGCGGTGCGGGCAGCAGCGGCGGAGCACAACCTGAACGAGGAGCAGGCGGCTGTGCTCCGCACTGTGCAGGGCTGGTCCAGTCCCTCCACGTGCAAGGTGGGCTATTGGGATGCAGATCGTCATCAAACTTAGAATTTGC
The DNA here is from genome assembly GCA_033439295.1 of Deuterostichococcus epilithicus. Taxonomy (NCBI): domain Eukaryota; kingdom Viridiplantae; phylum Chlorophyta; class Trebouxiophyceae; order Prasiolales; family Stichococcaceae; genus Deuterostichococcus; species Deuterostichococcus epilithicus. The sequence continues at coordinate 2,018,653 of JAVTLE010000010.1, forward strand.
AAGGTTTTTGCAAGTGGGCTATTCGACGGCGATCTGCATCTGCCAGCCGACTCCCAGGTGCTCATCTGGAGTGACTCATGCAAGGCCCCGCTGTAAGGTCATGCTGCGCTGCCGCAATGCAAAATTTCAGATATTAGGGATTGCAGGACAAATGCTAACACTGTGCCCAGTCACGTTTGAGTCGGGTAGGGCAGGCTGGCGCTTGGCAGGCTGACCGCAAAACGCTTTCCATGCTGCAGGACGACCCTATCGTGCTAGTGCATGGCCCCTTCGGCTCAGGTGCGGGCTTGCCGCGCCGTGCAGTGCCCGAAGCAGTTGATGCCGATTGAGTGCCACACCGCAAGCTTTTGCATCCGTGACTGCAGCGGGATATGACACCTGCAGTAGCCATTGGCCCACGAAGCCATGTGTCCAGAAAGTCGCCTCGAGGGTCCGCGAACGAGGCCATCGCCCCACTTTCGCAGGCAAGACGACGCTGCTGGTGGCGCTGATCCTGTTCCTGCGGGCGGCTGTGGGACAAGGCTCCACGCGCTGCCGTGTGCTGGTGGCGGCGCACACCAATGCCGCAGTGGACCGCATCCTGCTGGGCCTGGCTGCGCACGGCTTCACAGGTGTCCTGAAGACGCTGTCGCATGCATACCTTATATCGTAGAATGCGCATTTGTGCTGCACCCGTCCGGTAATGTGGCAGCAATGGCTGACGACGCTTGCGTCCTTTGGCGCGGCAGCAGTGCGATATTTCCTGACGTGACTGTGATGCCGTTTGTCGGTGCTTGCATCATGCCTATGTGCCGAAGCATTTACTGTTGCTCAGCTGAGGTTGAAGCATCTTCCATGTGTTTGCTGCTGCAGACTTCCTGCGCGTGGGCAGCCTGCCGCGCATCGATAAGGGCGTGCTACCCCACTCGCTGCATGCCGCCGACAGCAGGGGCAAGCGCGGCGGTGCCGCGGCGGAGCTCAAAGACATGCTCGCAGCCGCCACCTGCCCCCAGGAGGCCGCCATCATCCAGTGCGTCGCCGCTACAAGCGCACGATGAGCGTCACGCACTGCATGTTGCACGCCTGACGCCTACGATGAAACAGATGTGTTGGGACCTGCTCGACGACCCTGCGTCATCAGCCAGGCGGCCGGCACCGTCCTGCACGCAGGGCGGCGGAGCATCCTCGCATGGCCGCGCCTCGCTCGTGAACTCTGGTGGCTCGTGCACGTGGCTGTTCTCCGTGCATCCACGGGACTCTAGACTCTTTTGCAGGCGGGAGCTGGCGGCGGTGCAGCAGGGTGCTGAGGCGTCGCGGCGGCGGCGCCTCAAGACGGCTGGCGTCGTCGGCGCCACCTGCTGCGCCGCGCTGGCCGCCGAGGCGCTGGCGGGCCTCCGGTTCGACATCGTGTTGCTGGACGAGGCCAGCCAGGTGGTCGAGCCGCTGGCGCTGGCGCCCATCCTGCGCTCCACGTGCCGGTGCGCTTGGGACCAGAACGACACAGGGTAGTAACTCAGGCTTTAGAGCCGCTGCCGCTGGCGCCCATCCTGCGCTTCAAAGGCCGGTGCGCCTGATGTCAGGCTTGCACAGGGTCCCTGTCTCCAGGGCTTGGGGCTTGTTGCAGGGCATGGTCAGGCTGACGGGCCAGTGCTGTTGGGGGGTTTGCACCCATTTTCCGCTCCCGCGTGCTGGCACGGCTTGGAGGAGTTTGAGATTTGCACATCATTGGGGAAGCTCGTGCCCAGCCACCACACTGACCATCAGGGCCACGCCACAGTGCCAGAGCTGGACATCAGCACAAGCGAGTGCACTGCGTGCACCGCCCCAGGATGGCGCTGCCCGACTTCACCGGTCTGTGTGACCCTCGAGGCTTCCTGTGGCGCAGCTTCCTTGTGGCGGCGGGCGACCCGTGCCAGCTGCCGCCGCTGGTGTCGTCGCCGGCGGCGCTGCCCGGCGGGTGCTCCGGCCTCGGCCGCCCGCTGTTCGAGCGTCTGGTGGCTGCCGGCGCACAAACACACCTGCTGCGGCGCCAGTACCGCTGCCACCCGGCACTGTCGGCGGTGCCCAACCGAAGCTTTTACGGTGAGCCCGTCGTCTTGATTCGCACGTGGTCGCCACAGTGCCCAGCGAGCCGAGAGCGGTTGCCTTGCAGGCCTCGAGGCATGGCTGATGCTGTTGATGCTGTTGACGTATGTGCCTGTGCCGTCCGGCGCCCCTTGCAAGCGGCACCAGGCAACGCCAGGTCATGCCGACCTGGTGCAGGATGCAAATTTGATATTTCAACACCCCTCGACTCGCAGGCGGGCGCCTGCTGGACGGTGTGGCAGCGGCGGACCGGCCGCCGCTGCTGCCCGGCTGCCCGCCGTTGGCGGTGCTGGACGTCAGGTGAATCGCAGTCAAGTGTTCAAAAGTGATTACCAAGTTGTATACGAGATTTAGCTCGTGGTGAGGCTCGGGCGGCGATTCGTGAAGGGACGATCCCGGTGCAAACCTCGTTCGCATGGACTCACGGCATTTATGTCTTCGCTGCCTTATGGCTGCCGACATGGCACTTCCTGATGTCGGAAAACTTTCACCTTTCGCTGCGCATTTCTTCCTGTACTGCAGGGGCTCCGAGGCGTACGACGCGTCCCGCAGCGCCTCGAACGCCGCAGAGGCGCAGGCAGTCAGGCGCCTGGTGGCGCAGCTGGCCGCCGCGGGCGTGCCGCCGTCCGCGGTCGGCGTCATCTGCTTCTTCCGGGCCCAGGCGAGTGGCACTTGCACCGTGTGCTGGTGTTGACGCGCTGCAACACAGCCGCGCCGGCACCCATGCGGTTCAACGTTGAGCTAGCGCCGCCTGCACGCCATCTGTGCCCCCCATGTGCGCTCCCGCAGGCGCCGTGACAATGATGAGGGTGGTTTATCTCGACGGCAGTGTCGAGACTGCTGGAATGTTGCAATCGCAACCAAGCGGGCCAGCGTCGCACCTCACAGCGAGTAATGCACGGCCGCAGGTCCGCTGCATACAAGCGGCGCTGGGAAGCCTAGCCCCCGCCGCAGAGCCTCCTCCGCAGGGCGAGGCCGCGGACGGCGGCGCGGACGCGGACCCAGCGGAGCCGCTAGAGGCAATCCAGGTCGCCACCGTGGACAGCTTTCAGGCAAGATCGCTCTCCTCCATGTGCAGCGTTTATGGGTGTATGTGTGCGATGGGCAACTGATCAAGTTGAGGTTTGAACAGCGGACAAGTTCAGTGGTGATGAAGTGCTGGTGGCTCAACTTAGTGTCCAAACATCCAGAATGATGATCTAAACAGCGTCCGTGTCACGGAAGGATTTGCTCAGGGGACACGTCGTCAACGTTGCCTTTTGCTCATAACGCTGCAGGGCATGGAGAAGGAGGTCATCATCCTGTCCACAGCGGTGACGCGGCCCGGGGCCTTCGCCTCGGACGCACGCCGCCTGAACGTGGCGCTCACCCGCGCGCGGCGGCACCTGTTCATCGTCGGCGCCGCGCCGGCGCTGGCGCAGTTGGCGCCGGCGCTGTCAGACATCGTCGGCGGCTGCCGCGGGCGGGTGAATGCCTTCTGGCCGGATGGCCGGCTGCTGCTGCCGCAGCCCGCTTCGGCGGCAACGACCGGCACATCAGCATCGCACCCCACAGCGGCGGCGGGTCTGGCGGCGGGAGTGGCGGCAAACCCTGCGCCGGCTGCGGCAGCAGCGAGAGCTGCAGCTGAAGCAGCTTCCGGCGCCAAGTCGCCTGCGCATGTGCTGCCGCCGCAGCAGCGCCCGCCACAGTCCCACTGGCAGCCATCTGTAGAGATGCCAATTACTGATCAGCAACTGGACTTCCAGGCCGCCGCAAACTGATGCAGCTCTGATGCTTTACATGCAGCTGACGAGTGCATGCACAAAGAGCCATGAGCCTCCATGGGGTCTGGTGCTGGTTGTTTCGGAGCGGCTTTTTCAGCCACACAACCACAGCACAGGTGTCGGGCATGTAAACCCATAACCGGTCACCCCGATAGCCAAAACGGCTCAGAACTTGATCTGGCATTGCATCCAATCACTTTAACGGCGAGGTCAGCTCTGTTGCCGTACAAATCTTTCGCCTTTCAGTACGGCCCCAACCCTGATCTTGCCGACGCTTGCACACATTCGCTCGTCGCTTAGCGGTGCATGGCAAAGCTTGCAACTTACAAGCTATGGCGAGGATTCAGTAGAGTGAGATGTGCCGATTGGGGCTGGGCAATTGAGAGACCTTGCGAGACGAAGGCAATTTTCTCCCGCCAGATTTTCCGCGGCACTCTGGTGAACTCAGCTATGCGCATCACACTAACTACATCACTATCCGGGCGCAGCCCTGTCATGCTGTGTCGCACCCGAATGACAACACACACCCGAATGACAACAACGTTCAGATATGGATTCGCCGTGCCGATGTCGAAGATGCCATTCTTCACATCGTATTTGCCAATTGCCAATGACCTTCGGCGCCTTGATGGCAAATATGATCTGCGTGCCCAACAGCTTCCTGTCGCTTGATTGACGGGGCGTGCAGGCCCAAGCGACGTACATGGCCTCATGAGCAGGGTCGGCCTTGCAAGGAACGAGGGTGTGCCACCTGCGCATGGGAGCGGTTTCTGCCGCTGGACTCTCCATGCTCATTGTCCACTAAGATGTGTGTCAGGCGCCGGTGCAGCGCCTCTCCGTCCGCCCAGCCGTGCTGCCGCGCCAATCGCGGCAGAAGGACACAGTCTTCGAGGTGAAACCCGTCTAGCGCTGCCCGTGATGCAGGGTCATCAATTAGTTACCCGCTCGTTCGCCACCAGCTTCTCGTCAAGCCCGAGAGCTGCAAGCTTGGCTGCCAGCGGGCAGTGAAATGCAACAAGAGCAAAGTGGTTTTGGACACTGATGACTCGCTTCAGGTCGGTGTTGCGGCTGACGTCAGGATTGGTGCAGCCGAGGAGCGGGCAAGGGTGCTGAGGCATTCGTTCAGGTGCAACAGTCCGCCTGACGGCGCAGCAGCAGATATGCTGTCTCGCAGCCGGGCCCAGGGAGGCGCAGTGCGTGCTGCGCCTGCTGCAATTTTATCATACACCTGCCGTGGCCACGAGAGGTATGTAATATAATAGAGCCAAGAAGCGCTTCAAGCCGTTGGAGCCCGCCGGAGCTGCTAGGACATGTCGCATTCACTGTCGGAAGGCGTCCCGGAGGATTGCGTCTGCTGCAGCACCGACGGGATGTTGTGCAAGAGATGCAACGCAGGTCGTCGATGCGTTCGAAATCGCGGTCTGGTCGATATGTTATTCGCATTTCTGCGCTGAGGACCCAACTTCAGCTACACTGAGCTCTTCCGAGTCGCCTCGCGGCGTCGGTCGCCGCTCGAGAATGGGTCAAATGCTCTTATTGCGTCAGGTGGTACCTGCCCTGCACACTATGGCTACGCCGCCTGAGGCGCACCTTGAGATAATCAAGCCGTCGGGCCTCGATAACACTGGATTGCCGCGTCTCCGGCCGCGGCGTTGAATGGGTGGCCATAAGTGCCGGCTCGCGCCTCCGCAGCGGCGGCGTCCCAGTGGCACGCTTGGCCCCTCGTCATGAGGTGCTGCAACACGGCTGCCAATCCTGCAGATCTGCGCCGCGTATCGGCGACACCGCGCGCCACTTCTGCTGCACATTGCGCTGCTGGCGCCCGACGAGCTGACTGCACGCCAACCCTCGACTGACTTGACCAACCTTGCGCACGGTGCTATTGAGTCATGGTGGCGGAGCTGCCCGTCGCGGCTCGTAGTACAAGTATGACCAGCGACCCTTTTGCCTCGCAGGCACATGCCCTGACGCCATCAGATGATCGCACTCTGGATGATCGGCACCGCCTCAGTTGCAAGGGCAATTGCTTGCAGCGTGCCCCCACATCACCAGGTGCCTGAACCACTGCTGCCCTGCCCGACCAAGCAGCTGCACCCACTTTGCAACGGCAGCTCACGTGTAAACTGCATACTACGGTCAGCACGGGCACTGCCAAGCGGGCATTTTAGGCCGTACCACCTCTCTGCACGTCGATGATAGTCAGCGCTATTGGTGGCGTCACAGGATGCAGAATGTAGAGGATGTATTGGCAGCAGGCTCGGAGTCATGGGGCAGGCTGGAGGACGTTGCGATACGAAAAGGCGACAGCAGCGATAGGGGCGGCAGCCGCAGCAGCAACGGCCGCAGTAGCAGTGGTCAAAGAAGTGTGCCAGCTGCGCGGCGGGCTGCGGGTAGCTGAAATAGAAACGGGACGCGGCAGCTGCTGCTGCTGCTTGGACAACGCATTCAAGTTCAGCAGGAGCAGCCCGCCTTTTACTAAAGATTTCCGAGCGCTGTCTTCGACAAGCCGTATTTCCCAATTTTTCCTGTGCCTCATCGGCACTAACCCCCCCCTCCCCTCGCCCCCCTTCCATTTAGCACAACACCCGTTGTCCAGCTTGGTGTAGTCCGCTTGCGCATTGGAAGTGCGTGGCCTTTGTGATATAGCACTAGTCGGACCACACACAAGGCAAGCCCTTGTAAACTCAGCGAACCACACAGGTGCACAGTAGGCGCCCGGCAGACGCGCCAGAAGAGCACAAACAACCAGTCTGTAGGGTCCAACGCCATTCAAAGTCAGAACAAAACCACGACAAAGTACATAGCATGCAATGAAACTAAACCCAGGCCAGCGGCTAGGCGCTGCCTGCCAACTGGACGCCCACCGCTGCAGAAATTGATAAAGGGCTCTCGGGCGGCGGCAGACCCCGCCACCGCTATGGGGCCGCTCCTTCTGCACCTCGATGGGCACCCGAGCAGCGCTTTGCGGCCGCCCATTGCAATTGCAGGATCAGCCGCAGCCCCGGCTGCGCTGCTTATTGGCCATCCAAGATGCGGCGGGTCGCCAGCCTGCGCCCATAGTCCATGGCGGACAGGGCTGCCAGACACAACAAATGTTGGACCTCCCGCTCCACCCTCCACTGACTGCGCATGAGCCAGACGTCGACCGCCCGCAAACACCTCCCTGCTGCTGCTGCTACGCCGGCGCCTGCTGCCGCTGCTGCAGGGGTTCAAACGCGCCTGAGGCCTGATTAGAGAGTCTCCTCAACCTCGTTTGCGGAGCACATCGTGCTCCGCAGATTGCTGCCATGATCTGGCAGCGTGGTGTGGTGCTCATTGGCAAAACCACCGCTTCCAATTGAGAAACCGGTTCCGTTTGCGCCAGCTACTCAGCGGGCTCAGCGCGACCACGCTGTCACAATTCCCGCCATCGGTCAGAGCGAGCGAGCGAGCGAGCGAGCGAGCAGAAGTAGCTACTTGCCTGGTGCCAAAGAGCGGACAGCATCAGCGTCGCGTCGACCTCCCCTAGAGGCTCCGCCAGGGCCAGCTGCTGCAGGGTGGCGTGCGCCCCTCCCTGCTGCCCAGGGGGCGGCGCGTCGGCCACCAACAGCACCGCCGCGTCGCGCAGCAGCGTCATGCTGAAGCGTTTACTGGCAAAAGGGAATACGGTCAAGTCGGACATGTGCACAAGTTGACAAGCACGCCTAAAGAGCCTGAGTCCATTTGCATCCCGATGCCATCCTGGGTGTCAGCTGCAGATTAAAGCACCGACCGCGGAGGCTCAAAGTACAAAGKAGACGATGCTTCGCTCTGACACACTCGCACATCAAAGGTTCACCTCATGCCTGCCATAACATACAGCAATCTAAAGGAAGGGCATGCTCCGTGCGCCCGCACGGTGTTGGTGATGTAGGCGATAGCAAGTGGTGACGGCAGCCCACTCTAGCGCTCCTGCTGCAGCAGCGTGGTCAGCACTCCCACTCTGCGCACCGGCCCCCAGTGCTCCACCAGGCGCCTGCGCTTCAGCACACATATGAAGGTCGAACGTCAATACCTGCAGCATGGCGCAAGGGCGTCTGTTCCTATTGGAAACCTGCCTTTAGGAGTGCGCTGCTGCCTAGGTGCTCAGCTGGTGCTGAGCAGGACGAAGCCATGTGTAGGTGTGGGTGGGGTGTTTGGGGAATATGGGGTGTTGTTTGGAGGGATACAGCCSAAGCGCCCTCCGTCCAGAAATTGTCAAAGGGCCGAAGCCACGATGACGGGGATTGGATTTAGTTTTCAACCAGCAATAGTCGCGTCTCGGTTAGACCTCATTAACTGCGACATTGCCCCAAGCGCAAAGATGCMGATCAGCGAACCTGGAATACATCTTGTGACGCGCAATTTTTGGGTATCGATKCACCCCAGTTATGGGTGCACCACTGCCTAATCCCGCCAATTTATAAACTGGCGGGTACCAGGACGCCTCGAAGTTGCCGCGATGAACCCGTGCCCGTGGCGATCGAGGCGAGCACGATTGCGTCTGGATGACTTCCAGCAGACCAGCATATAACGCGTCAGCCGGCAAGCCCTATAGAGCCAGCGCTGCCCGTTGCACGACGAGGATTGTCTGTCCATTGCTAGAACAACCGAGGAAAACCATAACGGGCTGCCCTAAACCCTAAACCTAAGCGCAAAGATACCCTGTGCAACCAAAAGACAAACAATGACAGGCTTTGCCCGCGGTCGGCACTGCCCGAGTTATGGGTTTGGTGATCTGAGGCATTGAGTCCCAGCGTCCGTGGGCGCTTTGCTAAGATAGGTATCTAGCATGGTTCCTTGCTGCAATGCATCCTTTCGCGGGTCGCATTTGACTGCGGCATGCTGCTGCTGGTTTGCAGCCACTGCCGCCACTGTGGGACCTGCGGCGGCCGGTGGCGATGCTCTTATGGCGAGCTTGGGCGCCGCACGGTGACAACATGTTCAAGGTTGCTTTTTGCTATTTGCTGGCTAGCTTTAGGCTTCCAGTCAGGTGAGCAGCGGGTCACACGCCTGGCGCAGGGCAAGATGACAATTGAGAGAGTGTCGCCATGCCCCGCAATGCAAGCTTGAACGACWGGCGGAACTATTATCTGCAGTGGTTTTTGGGGGTGAGTGGTTGAGGGGGAGGGGGAGGGGGGAGGGCTGCTCGGTCGTGGCTGTAGTGCAGTGCCAACGCGTCCAAGCGAGCAGGCCCGGCCGGATAAGTCCGACATGGTGGAGCCTACCGCCCAGAAAAATTCATTTGATCGAAACGGTTCAATGAACCGATATCAGCGATCAAACTGATAAGAACAGATACTACACTTGATCTTAGCCAAATAGGCCGAGAAAGGTATACCCAACGGGGCTTTGCGTTGACGGTAGTGACTTGGGAGTAGAAGCCCCTAATGGCCTTGAGTTATGGGTCAAAGTCTCATGGTTGATCTGTGCAGCTGTGGTGCCTCTTCCTTGACGCTGGGCCAGCAGGCTGTCAGTAGACATGGGGAGGCGTCTCATCTACCCAWKCATGGCCACTCGCAACGTTCCACCACCGTTTACCCCCACGCCGCTCTTGACCACACGGCTGCACGCGCCGGTGCCGCAGCACCCGGGCAGCCAGGCTCCACCGGTTGCGCAGCATCTGAAGGGGCGCTGCGTGACGCACAGCAGCGTGCACAGTGCTTCGCGCAGATCATCATGTACGTATGAGCCGTGCACCAGTGCGCTTGGACAATATTTGTGGAGAATAGGCGGGGGTGGTGGGAAGGGTGGGTGGGGGGAAGGGGGGTTAATGTGGGGGTGGCCGAGGATGCGCACGCGCAAGCCTCAGCCTACCATAAATTATTCCGTCGGAACGCAGACTTGCTACGACCATAGAGCGACCGCAAGCAGAGTGCAAGGCGAGCAGTCAACTCTACCGCCGACCCCTTCTTGATCGGGTCGAACGGCCGGACAGGTAAGTATGCCTTGACAGCAGCGAACATGAAATTAAACGATGCAATATATTGGGACATCTGCCATCGTCCAGTTATGGGTTGGGGTCGAGGGTACCTCTAGGCAGGCAGGCTAGGGTAGTTGTGGACTTGTGGTTGGTGGGTGAACACCCGCCGCATCGTCAGGGTTCACCGACATGCACCTACTCACAACCCGCAACTGCACATCCAGGTAGCTTAGGACGCCTGATAGCTTTGGGAAGGAAGGCAAGCCTGGCGAGGTGGGGGCACCGCCGGCGCGAATGGATAGAAAAGCTGGCAGCTTTGGGAAGGGGACCCTGATGAGGCGGGGGCGCCAGCGGCAGCGGCAGCGGCAAGCTTGGATGGTTGGGGAGCCTGATTGATGCTTTAATTTACTGGAAGGGAATGAAAGCCTGGTGCGTGAGGCGGGGCACCGGCTGCAATACTGGTAGTTTTCGGAAGGGAGAGACGCCTTGAAAAGTGAGGGGGTGACGCCAGCGGCGCTAGTAGGAAGGCTGGTAAGTTTGGGAAGGGAGCTGGTGAGGTTGGCCCCAGGGGCGCCAGCAGCGGGTAGCTTGCTTGGGAAGGGAGGGAAGCCACGAGTTCAAGGTTCATGACATACACTGTACAGCATCCGCAACTCGCGTCACACTTTGCGCGCCCGCGTGCGCTGCTTGGTGGCGTCCTTTACCACTTTCTCCTCCACCGGCAGCCCCTTGCGCCGGCGCACGGAGTCGATCAGGCGGCGCGCCAGGTTGGGGGCGCCCACACCCTGCCCCTCCTCGCCAAATTCCTCCCGCTCCTCCTCCGTGACCGGCACGAAGAACGGGTCTACCTGCATTGAGGCGTGGCACACGCATGTGAGCTGCGGGTGGTGGGCGTGCCAGAAGCAGGCGGCCGAGAGAGGCTCAACAGGCGGCGGCTGGCGTCTGCGGACACAGGGACGGCGCGTGGGGGACTTGTCACAGACCAGCGCAGCGACGTCGGCTGCAAATCAATCGACAGGATGCGGCGAGGCCGGAAAGATTCCGCAAGGGCCAGGTTCCCAAATGTAGCGGCACGAGAGCTGCGCCCCAGGGCCAGTGCCCCACATGTATGTGGAAGCAACGGAGGCAGCCACACCTGTAGCCGCTCCCAGTGGCTGAGCAGCAGCGAGGCGGCGGCGCCGCCGGAAGACCGCTGCCGCATCTCCGTCATGAGGCCGAAGGACGCCTCCGCGGGCAGGAAGGAGTGCACAGCAAAGACGTCGGCGCCCTCCCGCATCTCCTCGCTCACGATGCGCGCCCGCCGCCGCCCCAGCACCGTGTACACGCCTGCGGGTGGCAGTAGCGGAGGATACATGGGTTTATGTTGAGTGATCTTTTCTTGGCATGGTTGCAGGAGCGGGCGCCAATAGGGGACACATTGACATACGACCGTCGCCGAGCAGCAGTGCCTCTGGCAGTACAGGCGCTGGATAGCTGGGAATGTGAGGACAGCCAGGGACGCGAGGACAGCCCGCCCGTCCGGCCATGCCGGTGCGGCTCGTGCTATGCAGAGCACGGAGAGCCCTGCGCCGCCATCGCCAGCCTCTTGGACCGCACCGCGGGCGAGGCAGGACGGGCGCGCCGGCATGTCCAGACAAGCACGGTTCGAAGCCAGACCAAAAACAAGAGCATGCAAGGAAGAAGATGTCGCACCCGACAGCACCTCCGAGGAGGCGGACACCTCGCACAGGAACATGGCCTCCACCAGGCGGGGCCCGGCCTCTGAGACCGCGCGCCTGAAGGCCTGCCGCGCCGCCGCCGTCACCTGCGCCGCATGCCGCCCCTCGGCTCTAAGCCCCGAGCTTGCATTGGGAATGGAAGAAGGGTTTGCGATAGGTCCTGCTGCGGACACTGCCACCTGGCCAGCACCGCAGCCGAGCGCAGTGCGGGCGCCACCGCCACATGCAGTGACTGCAGCTGGCTGGGCAGCTGCAGCAGCAGACAGAAATGGGCACAGCAGCGATGTGCGGTGGAAGAAGCACGTCGGCAGCCAAGATCGCACCTGGCCGCTGAGGGGGCCGTACACATCTTCCTGCAGGTCCAGCGTGGCGCCGCCAGCCTGCCGCTGGTCATGCTGCGCCGCCAGGTTTACCCGCGCCTCCACCTGCGCCACAATCATCGCTGAGGTTCGAGAATAGGGTTTAGTTTCTCGTCCAAGCTGACCTGTGTGCATGGATGCGGCAGTGCAGAGGACCGTCGCCAGCGCTGTCTAGCGCTGGAAGTGAAGCTGCAAACCTCTGCCGGAGGCTGATCAACTTGGCCTGCAGCTGTAGCCATCATGTTCCAAGCGGCCCAGCTGCCCGTGCGTGGTGCTCCGCAGAGGGGCGTGAAGTTGGTTCACATTAAGTGCCCCTTCCCGTGAGGGCAGCTGCGCGGCCGCACCTCGAATGCGACGCCCCACATGGGCTCATCACACAGCGGCCCAGCCGCCGCGGCCAGCTGGAAGCCGGCAGCGGTGCCGGACTCCACCGCATGGTGCATGGATGCCAGCGCCGCGGGGTCGATCGCATCCGCCGCTGAGCCTGCAGGCACACAGACGCACTCGCATTGAAGACAACGCCGGTCGACTTGAGCCTCTCTCTGTGGAAGCAATTGGCTGCTCAGGTTTTAGGGTTTCACATGCGCTGGCAGCTTCGTCAAGCCAGTGTCTCTCTGGAAAGCCAACAGCGCAATGCACCTGCTTCACTGACGGGCGCCGAACGAGCCCCTCCGGCAGCAGTTGGCAGCTGCGCGGCCATAGCGGCGTCCCCCGTTGCCGCGGCAGCAGGAAGCAGCAGGGCGCCCATCTCCGGGCCGCCCAGCTCCAGACGCACCTGTTCCCCACTCTGCAGGGCGAGCAGACAATAAAGATCTGCCGGTAAATTTGGCCGGGAAAGACACCGGCATGCCATGAGCGGAGACGACGCTGTATGCAGGCAGCGGGCTGGTCCTCCAGCGATGTGGCTGACGGGCTTTCCTGAGGACTGTGAGCGGCACAAGGCACACTGCAACAGCCAGGAGCCCTGAGCCCCGAGACTTGACCGGAGCTGGGGAGGCGGTCACATCATCAGCATGTTGAGTGATCCCTTTCCATTTACCCCCTCATGATTGCGGATCCTTTTCTTCGTCCCACTTCCTGCTTCCTCAGCTTCCTCACCTGCTGCGGCTCCTCCTCGGCGGCCGTGGCATCGCGCCGCCCCAGCCGCAGCAGCTGCGCGGGAAGCACCTCCCAAAGGCCGCCGCCCCTGCCGCGGGCGTCCCGCACCAGCAGCAGGTTGGGTCCCACCCGATGCGGTCCCAGCAGCCATGCGCGCCGCAGCAGCGCTGCCGAGCCGCCGCCAGCGTCCTCCGCGGCCGCTGCCAGCCTGTGTGCGCGATCGGTGTGGTCAGGCGCTGCAACACTTTCATTCACGTCCGCGCCGGTCAACAGCAGCGGGAGGAGGTTTTAGCAAAATGTCTGCTGACTCAAGCGCAGGGGAGCAGCCTGGGCAACGTGTTGCAGCGTGTTGCAACATCCAAGGTTTGGCGTGGGCACGAAAGTTGTAGGCTTGCCTATTCTGGAGGGCGCCCAGAGCGCCGCCAGACTCGGCTGCTCCGTTCTGGCTGCGATCCGCATCCGCATTTGCCGCGGCGCCGCCCGCCGCCGCCGCGTCGCCGCCGCTGGGATGCGCCGCCGCCGCCGCCGCCGCCGCCGCCGCGCCGTCACGGCCGCCGGCATGGGCCCGCATGCTGCTCTCGTGGGAGCGCTGAGACGAGTCCACCGCCGCCCGTACGAGGTCCGCGTTCTCGGACAGTGCGCCAGCAATGGTGGCCGGCAGCGGTAGCGCCCGCACCCGCAGCGTGACTCGCCCGTTGGCCGTCGTCGCCTCCACCACCTGTGGTCGACAAGCGTTCCGGACTTTCTTCCGGCGAACCCTTTACAAATACATAGCATTCGCTTGCTGAACTGGCTACGATCAGCTCACAGAGACAGAGATGTCATAAGTGCGCATGTGCTTCCGGATCAGCCTGAGAGTCAGCAGGGCCGCCGTGGGGCGCTCGAGTGGTTCTACCCACGCAGCGACTGCCGTATTCGAACCAACTCCGTCAAGCAGCGGGAACGCGAGCCAGGAAGCAGGTGCCTGACGGCCGGCGCGCCTTGGGCAGGCGATGCGCGGCGTCGGGCGCCTCGGCGGGGTCGGCAACCGACTCACGGAAGGCGACGAGCGGCGGCGACACCGTCAGCTCCACCCGCGCAAAGCGCTCCCGCAGGTCCTGGATGCACGTCTCCAGGTGCACCTCGCCTGCAGAAGCCGCGCGTGCTTTGCGTTGGAGGGTTTGAGGGGGTCTGCGCGCTGGTCTGTCACCATTTCCGACAAGTCTCTTGCACATGCTCCGTGCGGTATCCCACTGCGGCTGCACAGCGCCGCACCCACTCCTCAAATGATCCGGTGCAAAGGCGGTGCAGGGCCGTGGCACTTGTGTGCTGCAGCACAGGAGACACACCCGCGGCGCCGAGCACGTGCTCGCCGGAGGGCTGCAGCGTGACCTCCGCCAGCGGGTCTGCGCGGTGCAGCAGGTCCAACCCCGCCGCCAGCGCCGCCATGTCACCCGGCGCAGTCGCCTCCACCGCCACCCGCACGATGGGCGCCGCCTGAGAACGGAAATCCACGCTTGGAGGCCACCAATTTCGGTGGTCAGTGGTCAGTAAGAGGTGGCGCATTTCCATATCGCCCAGCGCCATCGCCTCCACTGCCATCCTGGGCTTGAATCAGGCCGAAGATTGATGCTGGGTGGCGACTAGCCAAGTCGCCGAGTGATGTCGGCTCCACCGGCTGCCCGAATGCTGGGATCCGCCTAGATAGACATGCGCACATTTTGCTGCCATTGCATTTGCGACACTTGAATCAAGGGGGTGCCGACTTTCAAGGGCCCCTAGGAGGGGGCGCCCGAAGACGCGGTGTGCAAATCCAGGATGGCCGCGCAAAACAACAATCACCAGCATGGACCAGACCGGCGTGCGGCAGTGCCTATGCCGAGCAAGGTCATGCTGGGAGGCGTGCACCCGCGTCTCAAAGACCCATGCACTCACTCACCGAAGGCTAAAGAAATCTCGGGCAAAGCTTCCCCTAGCAGCACACCTGGAAGAGCATGGGCGCCAGCGGCCGCGCGGCGGCGCTGTCCGTGAGCGTCGCCGACTTGAGGATGGCGGTGTCGAGGCCGCCGATGGCCAGCACATTGCCCGCCGGCACCTCCTGCGGGACAAATTCACGGCCCCGTCAATGGCTGTGTCCTGTTTGATGTATCCGGGCAAGCTGGTAGGAAGCCAGGGGCAAACCGCAGCACTGCACAGCAGACCAGTGCTGACGTGCAGCAGGTGCAGCACACGGCACGCTCGTCTCACAGCAGCAGCTTTGTTTCTGACGTCCATCAGACCCAGCGTGGCAAACGTAGAGACAGCAGGCGGGGAGAGTACACCACGAACATGCTGAGGGTTTAGGGTTCACCGCAAGGCGCTCGAGGCCGCGGCCCATCATGAGGTACAGGCCCGAGATCCGCGCCTCGTGCCGCTGCTCCCCCGGCTGCGCAGGGGAGTACGCTGCCGACAGCACCTGCCAGTTCGTGGGGTCACGGACTCGCATGTACGACTCTGGGGTCATCACTGGTCGATGCTGGCGACCAGGACAGCAGGCCGGCAAAATAACGTGAGGCAGCGCCCGCGGCAGCAGGATGTGACTGATGCCGCTGCGTGCAGGGCTGATGCCGCGCTTGCCGTCGCACGGCGCATGCAGCCGTCGCGCGGACATGCAGGAAGGAGCCTGGTTACGCTGTCTAGCGGTTGAATCAAGAAAAGGAAAATGAGTGAACAAAGGGAAAGGAAAGGAAGAGCTAAATCACCTGCACCGTGGCGCCCTCACGCGCGACGCCCGAGAAGACACGGCCAAAGGCGAGGAAGACCTCGGCGTTCGGGTCCGCCGCCGGCGCCGGCTGCCCGTGCCGCCTGCACACATGGGCATCGATCGTCGAGGGTCGGCCGCCGCATGCGTGCCTGAGATCGATGTGTCTTGTCGCAAGATGAGTTTGAAAGTGCTGCAGTTTCATCATCGTGTGGCAGGGAGCTGCGGCGCCGGGCGGTGGGCAGCCAGTCCCGGCGCATGTGGCGCAGCATCGCGTGCAGAAGTCGCTGTCGCAGAGCGACTGCCCTCAGCCAAACGGGGGCCGGAAACCGGCAAATCGGGAGGAGGGTAATTAGCTCTGCAATTCGTGATATGCAAGTGCGCTCCACCAGACGAACAAATGGAGTATTTCACTTCGCGTACCCTCGTGATGTGGCGCCTACCTGGGCAGCGCAGAGGCAGGGACGGCGACCATCTTGGACACATAGACCACAAGTGGCGCATCAGGGGAGGTGTCGCAAGCGCCGACCGCCGCCTCCATGGCATGCAGGGCGGCCTGCACATCGGGCCGCAGCGGCGCCCCTCGCAGCGCCTCAGAGCGCGGTGGCAGCAGCCGCGGCACGCGCTCCGGCGCCGCCGACTGTCAGCGGGAGGTGGAGACGCTGAGGCGGGCAGGAAGCGAAGGAAAGGCAGGCAGGCAGGCAGGCGGACTGACCAGCTTTGTCGGACAAGAGGCGACAGCAGTGTGTGTATCTCGGCGCCTGCTGCCCAGCTGTGCCCTACCGCCTCCCGTTTTCATGAAATCCCTCCGCAGGCAAGGACGCAGCAGGCGGACATTGGAGTGATGCCCAGCGAAAGGAAGGAAGCCGCTGCAGGAAGAAAAGTCCTGAACCCTAAAAACTTGAAAAGCGGACCGCGGGGTCGGGCAGGCGGCCCACGGCCATGCCCAGGACGGCGTCCGACAGCGGCAGCCAGGCGCGCAGAACCGTGCGCAGCGCGGTGCGCGCATCTGGGTGCGCCACCGCCTTGGCGCTCACGTCCAGGCCCAGACCCGCCACCACCTTTGCCAGCACCTCCTGCCGCATATGAAGCAGAGCAGGAGTCGCCATGAGAGGACACTGGCAGGCGATGGTTTCTGCCGTTGCATCAGACAGGCGGGAGGGTCGGCATCGGTGCTACAGCAGCATACACCCCGACTGAGCGCTTGCAGCTCCAAAGGCGCTTGCACCAGCTGCGTTGTTCGCAGGAGGGCCGGTCGTTCCATCACCTCAAGAGTGGACCGTGATTCTTTGTTTGATATCTAATAGACATCTAATAAGAAAAAAG
This sequence comes from Deuterostichococcus epilithicus, assembly GCA_033439295.1. NCBI lineage: Eukaryota > Viridiplantae > Chlorophyta > Trebouxiophyceae > Prasiolales > Stichococcaceae > Deuterostichococcus > Deuterostichococcus epilithicus. The sequence goes on from JAVTLE010000010.1 coordinate 2,035,620, forward strand.
AAGAGAAGCGCACCTTGTGGTCGGTGCCGGGCTGCGCGGCGGTGTATGCCTTCCACAGCGGCTCCAGCGCCAGCTGCACGAACAGCGGGCGGCCGCGGTCGCCGCGGTGCGGCCGCAGCCGCACGATGCGCTTGCCCTTGGCCTGGTACGTGTAGTCGCCCCACAGCGCCTGTGCATCGTGATGCCCCACCTCTCGGCCACCCCATCTGTACTCTGGCTGAGTGTAGGTCTAGGCCCCCTGTGTGCAGCTGCCTGGTCATGATGGCACGACAGCTGAAACCTGCCAGACTTCTCAGTTGTCATGCAAGGCGACAGCATGCAGCCCACGGCAACAGCGCTGTTGGGGCACACCCACGCTCAGACGCACGTGTGCCGCGGGCAGCCACCTTCAGCAGCGCGCCGGCGTTGCCGCCCATGCGCGTCGCGTACATCCCGGCAAACTGCCCCAGCGTGAACGCCCAACCGTCGCCCGCCGACGCAAAGGCCACATTGCCCTCCTCCGGGCGGAAGTAGTCCTCCTCGTCTTCCGCTTCCTGCAGCCGCCGCCGCTCCTCCTCGTCTGAGTCGTACGTCGCGCCGCCATTGACGCCGTCGCTGCAGCCGGAATGTTTGATGAACATCTGGTGAACATCGTGTCGAATGGAATCGGTGCAAGTCAGCTCTCATGGCTGCAGGAGCTTGCCTAGCGGTGCTGGCTCCATCCTTCGCGCAGGCCGTGCAACGACCAAGTGGAGTACCAGGTGCTAGGTCTGTGACACTGGCGCCTTGGCGCTGGTTCTCGACGGACAAAAAATCCGACGGGTGCTGCTGGTCCCCGAAACGGAAGTCCGACACTGCTGGCGTCAAGTCGCCCATCAACTCGGGGTCCATGAGCGGACGGCGGGTTGCTGGCAGGCTCCCAGTCAGAGGCGCCGGGCGCCTCTGTGCGCGACCTTGCTGCGGTGCTTCCACGGAGAGCGCGCCTTCCGCGGAGACAAGCCATCAGGAGGGAAAATGAATAGAGACGCCCACCCCGCGGCGGCGGCGTCAAGGCCCTCCTGCGCCGCAAGCACGCCGTCGGCGTCGGAGATGTACTGCTCGGACGCGAACGCCGACACGACGCCGTTGACGCGCGCCACGATGGCGCGCAGCCGCTCGCACGCCTCCCCCGGGCTCATGCCCACCTCCAGCACCAGGCGGTCCACCTTGTTGACGACCAGGCACATGCGCACCTGCGGGGCAATGATAGACAAGGGAGATGGATGAGGGGAGTCTTGTTGGTGGATTTGCATTTCAGGGTCTAGTACGGGGCTAAAGATGCCCACTTCCAACGCCATACTCACCCACTACCCCCACTAAACACTACTGTGCCGCTGCGGGTGGCACGGTTTGCGTCCATGCATGCCGCGCTGCGCCAGGCCTGGGAGGAACAGTGACCAGTCGAAGGGTTGTCAGCGGCTTCTCTACCGCAGCGTGGTCATAATGGGTCAGAGAGTCGAGCCATGCCTTGCGGCACTCAGGATGCAGGATGCCTGTGCCCACGGCAGTGCTCATCGAAGGTGCTCCACGGGCATGTCTCTGCTATCGACCACCTGATTGCTGTTCCCTATCCATATAAATTCCCCACTTGCGGGCACAACAAGTCTGCACACAAACCCTGAAGACAGCGCCCTTTCTTACCGTCTCCCCGCAGGTGCGCATGTGCCTGGTCGTCAACATGGTGGATACACCACAATCCCACTCCTCTGCTATGAAACCCCACCTTCTCCTCCCAGGCCTGGCGCAGCACGGCGTGCGTCTGGATGCAGACGCCCTCCACTGCGTCCACCACCACCAGGGCGCCGTCGCTCAGCCGCACCGCCGTCGACACCTGCGCCCGCGCTTGCACAGACTGAGTCACCCCCACAGCCATTGGTCCTTGCGCCCATCCTCCACCTGAGCGGCCGTGCTTGGATGCTGTGTGGGACGCCCTATACAGGCAGAGCTGCTGGAACGAGGTTGAGGATCTGCAGTTGTTCTCGACAGCGGCCACACCTCGCTGCAGAAGTCCACATGCCCGGGGCTGTCGATCAGGTTGACCAGCACACCGCGCTTAGCGCGGTCAGCGGCGGTGGCGGCCTTGGGCAGCCCCGAACCGCCGCCGCCGCCGCGCTCGCCCTCCAGGTGCAGCAGCGAGATGGAGCTGGATTTCATTGTGATGCCGCGCGCCTGTCGGGAACAGGCGGGAGTCTCAATTGGGGGTGTAACAACTGCTCAAGGCTGCGCGAGGTGGCAGGCTTGCACTAGCGGAGGGTGTCTGCGCCGCATGGTCGAGGTGCTGTTCAGGAGCATGCCCATGTGACCTGCAGCAGCTTGCAGCATCCCGTGGCGGTGACGGCGCTGGCAACACTTGTGCAGCTGGCCCGTCGCATCCTCCCTGTATGCACTGTTGGACCCCTCTGAAGGTACGCGCCCGCACCTGCTCGTCGTCGCGGCTGTCCAGGTACCGCATCTGGCCGACCAGTTTGGGGTGGATGAGGCCATTCGACGCGATCAGATGGTCCGACATGGTCGTTTTGCCATGGTCCACGTGCGCCAGGATGCAAATGTTGCGGATGCGGGACTGCGTAGCAGCATCCGTCGATTTTATGAGCCAGCGGCCAGACACTCGTCCTGTGAGCCTGTGCGCCAGCCGGCATGCGCATGTATATGAGGCAGCACCTCTGGCGCGGCTGACTCACCGTCTTGGACTGCAGCGCCTGCAGCTCGTCTGTGGAGACGTTCATGGCTCGCGCGTCAAGCTTGAGCCGCCAGAAAATGGGTGCAGCCGACAGGTGCCGCAACAGCAGGCGACAGTCGAATCAACTCGCAAGCCTGACTGCCCTTAAATGAAACTCTACATCAAAGTGTTTATCAGTTTAAACTATTCGAGGAACCGCAGGACGAAGCTGCGGCCGAAACAGTGCGCCAGCTTTCGGTAGGCATAACTCGGCAAGTTGTGAACTTGCTGGTGCAGTTCCGTAAAGTGTGATTTATACCTATCTGCAGATACTGTACATCAAAAGCGCTGCTGGACTAAATCATGCCCTCCACTGTGGCGCAGGGTGGCATGAACTTTGCAGTGTGCCTAAACCCTGAGCGGGCATTGCCTCGAGAAGCAATGGGGCGAAAGTAGGCCGCGAATGACTGCTGACAAGCCGGCGACAATTGCTGATCGGCCTTGGCCGCGACATTAAATTGGGCTTACAATGCATGAGTTGGCATTCGTTCACCGATAGCTACGATAGCAACTGTGCAGGGTCGGCCTGAAGGCGTCCTCATGAAAAAGGCGCCGACGGCATGACTCCAGCACTGAACCCAACTGAAAAGCAGTGCAACCGACTGCAAGTTTGACTGCAACTCGCACTCGCTGTTCACACGTCCTTGAATCATGATGGTGTTTGGCAAGTTGTAGCTAGACTGAGCGCATGGTACGGTCTTCAACTGAGATCAGTGCCGCCGCTTCACAGGCTCCCTGGTCGTCGCACACTGTGCGGCGCCCAATCCGGATCCCTCACCGTCATTCGTAGTCCTCTGCAACCAGTCACATCACACAGTTTCAAGCAAGCAGCAGGCACAGTGTGTCATCAGCCTGTGGACCCCAGCAGTACCATGCTGAACAGCCGCGAGTGGCGCCAGGACTGTAACACATGAGAGGCAGCAGTGAGTTATGGCGACGGGCAACAAACGGCCAGTTGCGCACCGTCTGAAAAGTCCTCCGGGTCGGAATCTGAGTCGGAATTGTCGCCGACGACCCGGAAACTATAGCTCTGCTGCTGCTGCCGCTGCTGCTGCTGCTGCTGGATCCCGTAGTGATTGTGCTGTTGCGCCGGCAGCAGCGGTGCTGGCTGATGCACCGGCGGCATGTACTGCGGCTGCTGCTGCGACTGCTGCGGCGGCTGCTGCGCACATCCTTCCCTGATGGCACATGAGACACCAAGCACTCGATGTGCGAGGGCGTGAGAACGCAGCGCTGCCCTGGCTTTCGAGAAGCAGGGTCAAGGCTGCGATCCATATCAGAACACTAGGTGATGGCAGTGGCTGCTGGCGACATCGTCACCAAAGCGTGTATGGGTTGCCGCAAACCTGTATGCCTCTGCCATGCCGTAGCTGCTGGGCCCTTCGCCACCGCCGCCGCTGCCGTCGCCGCCGTGGTGCAGCACACCATTGGCCACCTTCGGCTTGGCCTTTGGCGGAGGGGCGCGCGGCGCTGACGCTGGCCGGCCGTTGGGCAACGTGGCCCCAGCAGCATGAGCACCACCGCCATTAGCCAGTTTGCTGCCTGCGTGTCAGGCCCGAGATTGAGTTCAACATTAATCCAGTGGCGCCATCTACTGTCAGCACACAGCCGAGTCGCCTTGAGCAGCGAGCTGGGCGCGCCTCGGACGCCTCGTCAGGCGTCGTTCAACACCGACAGGCACCTGCGGCAGCCTTGGGCTTGCGTCCCGGCTTGGCAGCTGCCTTGGGGGGCGCCTGCTTCAGCGGCGGCGCCGCCTGCTGCGGCGGCGCCTGCACCGGCAGGCCGCTGGCGTGCGGCCGAGCCTGCAATGCACCGCAGGAGCTGTTCGCATGTCGAGTTGTGGCACCGAAGCCACACTTTTGCAACGAGTCGGCAGCTGACGCCCCGCCAACTTCTGCGCGTATCAGTGGGTGCGTGCTCACGACGGCTGCCGGCACTGCATGACCGACAATTGAGCCCATCAGCAGCCGGTCGGGCTTACCACAACCAGACGAAATGAGGCTCCAACCGAGCATGGCTTGCGTCTGATGTGCACGAACCCTTCTGAGAGTTTCGTCTGGGACACACCTGGAGAAGGTCCACAGTGTCCTGAAGGACCTGGACCTCATTGCCGAGGGCGCCCCGAATCTGGGTCCACTCGAAGGACTCGTTCTCCTGGTTCATGTCGTAAACCACGCTGCAGCGCATATGCGAGGGCGACTGAGATGCGAAGCATGAGCCCATGAAACGAGAGGCCTGTGGCAGACGGTGGGGCGGCACTCATTCCAGCACAACCGTGCTGAGTGGCATCCAGCCATGCAGTGCCGAAACCCTACAGAGATCTGCTTGAGCTTTGTTCGTATTGCAGGGGCAACACCACTATGCCACGAGCCCTGAATAGGCACCATTGCGCACCAGTGCTGCCCAGAGATGGCATTGTAATCTGTAATGATGCCATCCCACCAGCCGCCCGCCGTGGGCCAGTACACCTGCATGCAAAGCCGGCAGGTGCGAGAGGCGAGCATGCAAACCTACGGCGAAACTAATTGCGCCTGCACTCCTGTGCACTCTGCTTGCCTGGCATGAAGCCCGCCGGGGCAACGAACAGCCGCTTGGCACTACCTGTATGAGCTCCAGTGCCGGAAGATGACCCTTGAAAGCATGTGTGCATGAGATGCAATTGCGGTTGCAGAGACAGGAAAGCGCATATGGTGTCAAGGGCCGCAAGCGCTCACCTTCACACGGTGTCCCAGGAGCGGATCCAGCTGCAGGCTGCCTGCCGTGACTGGTGGCCGGTCTCGGCCAGGCGCCGCAGCCAAATACGCCGGCGGCAGCCCGTCAGGCTGCATCAGGGATGCCCCAAGCAGCTATTGCTTCAACAGCAGGTAAGCAAACTTGAAGGCAAATGGCTCTTGCGCATAGCCCGCACAGGGCTAAGGGTTCGGAGAGCGAGGCATGGCACCGGTTTAGATATCAACCCCACTGCACAAGACCCTGACCGCACCTTCTTCTTCTTCGCCTGCTTCTGCGGGGGCCCACCCTCGGCGCCGCCTGGCGCCGGCCGCTTCTTCAGCGGCAGCCTCGCCTTGGCAGCGCCCGGCTTGCCGCTCGGGCTGTCCCTCCCGCCGCCGCTGCCGCCGCCAGCCCTCGGCCCCCTGGGGTTACCGTCGGCGGGCGAGAGTGCGAATGCGGCGCCGTGCGCTGCCGGCGGTGTGGCCGGGCCAGGGGCTCCGACCAGGCCATAGCCACCGTCTGCAAAACCGGCATCGCTGCCAGCTCCTGGCAGCCCATGCATGTGCTGCGGCTGCATCGGGCGGCCACCCGGCTGCGGCGGCCACAGCTCCCTCGCAGCAGCACCGCCGCCGTAAGGCTGCTGCTGCTGCGCCGCCACCGAGGCGATGCCGTAGCCGACCATCGGAGACGCATATGTTGGCGCAAAGTCGCCATGCGCCGCTGCAGGCGATGCCCGCATCTGATGGTGCGGCAGCGCCGGCTGCGGATAGGCGCCGCCGCCAAGCTGCTGCTGCATTGCTGCGTCAACGCTATGATAGCGCAACTGACCCAGCTGCTGGAAGTAGCCGCTGTCAGGCTGCTGCGGGTGCCCCGCTTGGCCAGGGCGCAGATGATGCTGCGCTCTCCCGTCACGCTGCTGCTGCTGCTGCCACCCTGCCGGGCCGCCGCGGCCGCCGCCGGCATCGCTCCGCTGCTGCTGCTGCTGTCGCTGCCCCGGGTGCTGCGGGTAGCTGCCGCGCCCGCCTGACGGGCTGAGGGGGATTTCGGGCATGCCCATCGACCCCGCTTCGAGGCTGCGCTTCCGCACGCTCCTCCCGCCAACGTCTGCGGGGCTGCCGCGACCGCCGTAGGGATCCACGAGACCCACCTCGCCATTGCCCCTTCCGGCTGCGAAGTGGCGGCCAAAGCCGGGACCAGCCGACTGCGCGCCGCCGCGCCCGTAGGGGTCCCTGTTTTGCGGGCCGCCAGCCGGCGCCTGCTGCTGCCGCTGCTGGACCCTGTGAAGAAGGCCGACCATGCTCAATTGGACCGCGAGTTGGGGTAAGCATGGCAATGCATGACAAAGCAGTGCAGATATGCTAAAACCTAGAAGTGCCTTGTGCTCGACCGTGGCCAAGCTTGCATGATGCAGAGCAGCTACACGCACCTCGCGCCTGTGGCGGCAGCCGCAACACGAGGCGGGTCGCGGCCATTGAGCACGCACTCCATGATCTCGGAGTGGGCATCATTGCCGATGTGCAGCTCCTTGCGCAGATTCCCAAGCACCTTCTCCCGGCCCTGCAGCAGCACAACAGGCCCGTCTGGTCGCCAGAGGACGACACTGCCTACGATTCCAGCGCTTTCGAAGGACAAGACCTGCAGCTGCCCGCAGGTGTGGACCTGCAGCTCTGCATGTTTCAGTTTGTCGAAGTTGTCGAGGGCATCGCTCACCCAGTCGAAGGTCTGCTTGGTGAAGGCGCGCAGCACTTTGGTGTACGCTTCCTCGCGAATCTCTTCCAGCCGCACGAGGCCCTCTGCGGTCGGCTGCAGCGTCGCCGCTGCCGCCATGCCGGGAGCAGTCGCCTCCGCGGCCTGGCCTCAAGCGTAGGCTGAGGCGCCAGGCGCCGGCCACAAGCCTGCTGCGGGTCAGCCTCACAGCAGCCGGCCGTCCTTCTCCAGCATCGGAGCCTTCAGTCGTCGCCAGTGGCTGGCAGAGCCAATGCGGCAAGCAGCCGCTGGCAGGGCCTTTCGCAAGCCAACAACTGTCACATGCCGCCAAGCTCGTAGCCGTCAACAACTGGCGCTGCTGAGGTGTTCAGCTCTGGCTTGCTGTGGCCGAAGCTACTTGGCACAGCAGTCTGTCCACCCCGCCAATGGCAGCGGCACGAGCCAGCTCCGCCGCATGTACTCTCGGAAAGCCGCTGCAGGTTGCCGCTCGCTCAGCCGAGGCCCGCGCTGCGAGCGCACAGATGACCACTAGCGTCAGCACCTGCGTCCAGAACCTAGGCCGATACTTTGAGCGGTCCACACTCGGCAGTTCGATGGCCTCCCTGCCTGCAGAACTCCAAGTTGAGGAGTAGATCACATTCAGCTTAAGCCGCAACGTGAGCCCTGGCGCAGTCCCAAGCGCACATTATCGCAAACATCTGTTGTGCTGCGCTTGGGCGAGGCCTGAACCTGACGTGCAGCACAGAGCGTCGACTCGAAGAGGCTGTCAGGAAGGTGGTGTCTTTCGAGAGCAATACACTCGCTAGCAGGCGATGATACGGCTTGCAGCCACACACCCTGAATCAAAGATGAGTGGAATTCGTCCCGGGGGTGTGCCGCTCTCTCACGCAGCCGAGCCAGCTACCTCGGTGTGCAACCCGTCATAGAAAGCTGCACGATAGCTGCTCCGCGCCATTGACTGCAAAGGGCCAGATGTATCCTCCCTACTTCCAAACGTCTTGAATAGTGGGCCTGCTCAACGACGAACGTCACATAACAGTCACTGCACGCCAAGTGTGGCAGTCGCAACGAACCCGAATCTGAGCCTACGGCCGTCCGGAGGCACAGCGCTACTTTAAAAAGGTTCCTGAGGGTGTCTGATGCGAGATTGGGAGCTTCAGAAGATCGAGATGCTGCACCTGCGAGTTTTGGATTTAGTGCAGCGTTGTAATCCAGAGCGCCAAGTGCAGGCGTTGTACGAACGCATGCGTCGCAGCTGCACCGCCAGGGCACGCGTTGTGCAAGACTGTCGCACTCAGCTGCCGAGTACACTCAATGCTCCGATCGAGGGCTTCGATCTGGTGAAGATGCAAGATGTACTACAGCAGCAAATATCGTTCGAGAACATGAAGCTAAACCCTTGCAGAGACTTACAACTACAGTGCCCCCGCAATCGATGGACCATGGTCAACAGCACTTGATGCGACGAGCGGTGCAATGATGAGTCGGTCGCATGCGGGAATGCACACTGCAGCGGATCCTTTCCGTACTGCTCGAGCGCGCTTGCTGGTCCAACGGCAGCAGACGGTCCTTTGTAAAGTAGGCAGTCCGTCAGTCCAGGCCGAACTAGGCCGAGACTACGCCTTGTGCAGGCAGCCAGCGTTTTCAAACGTATTGATTAAACCTGATCGTCCTTCACAGCCAATATCAGGCGCCAGTTGGCCCTGGCGCCTGATCATGGGGTTGTTTGCACGGTTTGCTCCGGCAACGCCGACGCTTGCAAACGACACCGCAAACGACCCAAATGGACCCGCAGAGAGGGACAGCACGGCTCCTCTGCTGGAACAGGTAGGACGATCAGATACACACGGATCCCCTTGGCCAAGATGCCTCGATATCTTCATTGCTGCACGCAGCCTGTGCACACAGCCAGACACGCATCGCACTCGAGCTCACATCAGCTGTTGTGAGTGTCCGTGCCTTCGAACAGAGCTTGATCACGTCAGGAAGCCACGGTAGTGGAGGTGGATGAGGAGATGTCGACGCCCAAAAGCGGTCGGCAGCCGGCGGCAGCGCATCCCAGCGTGCACCGCCTGGCACGCGCCAGCCGCTCCGACCTAGGAAAGGCAAGCTGCATCTGCTGTCCTGGTGTACAGTGTAGAACCTCACATCCTGTTGCGTCCTTCGTGCGGCTGGCGCAGGCGCCTGCGGCCTACATGACCGCACGCGCCAACCCAGCGTGCGCAACGTGCCTGCAGATCTCCTGCACATCAGGTTGCTGTGGATCTCAGAAAGGAATCTGTAGTACATATCCTTTGCAAGTTCCGAGGGAATTGCAACGCTCGAGGGCGGAGGACGAGAGAGAGGACTTGACGCGCCTGATAGGGCTCGATCACTCTCCAGCAGGCGGCGCCAACCACCAACAAACCAGAAACACCATCGGACACCAGTCCAGACGCTTGCCTGACATATTGTTCCTTGTGCCTCACCATGCAGAACGGCAGCAGCGGCGGCAACGGCCCGCTGACGTTCGTCGTCCGCCGCGGCGGGAGTGCGACGGGGAGCGGCCCCAGCAGCCCGGAGCTGGAGCCGGGCAGCCCCCTTGCCGCCGCCAACGATGCCGCGGTGTTTTGGGAGGGGGACGGGCAGCACATCGACGTCCACGAAACCATGGCGGGCACCATGCATGGGGTGTGAGTCTGCAACCATCTATTGCTTCTGCTGCCGGCAAACATCAGCGAACTGGAGTCTGGCATATTTGCGAATCGTCAAATGAAGGTCGCCATGCACGTGCACGTTGGAGGGTGAAAACAGGTGGCATTGGTTGCGGGCGGGGTGCAGGTCACATGCGGCAGCAGGCTCATGCACGTACGCTGGCTTGCAATTGAATGGTCCAGACTCAGGACCGCCGGGCTGCATGGGTTGCAGGTGGTCGCCGATGCGGTCTTGGCCGCCCTGGAGGATCACCGATTCGACTTTCGGGCAAATCTGTTCACGCTGATTGCCATCACCGGCGTGATCCTCTACTGGCGAGGCGTCTGGACGCTGTGGTGCGTGCTGCTCCCTGCATTGGCCGCCCCATCAACCGGCGTAGTCATTGTGATGCTGCTGGACCTCGGCGTCTCGCACTCGAACTCCTGATGATGTGCACACGCCAAGGCTTCCGGAAGGACGGATCCGGAAGCTCTGGGGCAGAGTCCGGCATGAATCGTTGCAATCTGGTGCACCCCACCACTGCGTGCGGCTTCCCAAATGCCTCTGCCATGACTGGATTGGGCAAACGGGTGTGGCTCGCAGGGACAAGCTCTTGGGCTTCAGCATCGCGAGTGAGGTGGCGTGCATATTGACGGGGCTGTCCATCATGATGATCTTCCGATTTGTGCGGCTGCCACTGCTAGAGGTGCGGGGAAAAAACGCACTCGCAGCCTTCGGCTGTTTATCAGCTGGGTTTCCTATTGTTTCCGAGCACAATGCTGTTGTGCCTCTTGCTCTGCCCCTGGGCTCAAGACATTCATCAGGGTCTGATGTCATGTGGTGTTGATGCAGGGCTTGCCGTCCGGTTGAGAAGCCCGCGCGCCGTGGGGCTGCCGTAGTAAGGTCCGTTCTAGCACGCACGGCAGCATACATACCGGTTACACTCTTGAATCGCAAGCCCTAGGATGCAATGAGAACATAAGCATGACCATGGTGAGTCAGGGTGACGAAGTGTGAGTGCCGTGAAGCACTTGTTGTTTGGGGCAGCGCCGGCGATGGCGCCAGCGGCGTCTGTCACCCACTTGCAGCAGGGCAGTCAACATCGTCGCGACTGCCGTGATTGCTGCCGAATGTCACAAGGAATTGCATCTGAATTCATGCATGCCATACGATGCCAATTCGCCACTGTACCGTTGGCGTTTGCGGACCCCCGCCCACCTCTTTTGTAAGCCCCCAGCATCACATGCTTATCAGGGTGTGCCTGTGTCGCAGCTTCCACTCGACCCTTCGACCTAGAAACGTAGTAGATGGCGTGGTGATAGATCAGTTGTCCGAGGCGGCGACTTTTGCTCCTGTACACGACGATCTTGGAGTACGGTTGCCCGTCTCGCCTCCGGTACCTTGCATGCGGCACTTCGTACGCATGGGCGAGTGACCTCGTCGTCGCCCTTGCCCACCGCAGCATCAGGTGAGAGACGGACGGAGACGGAGACGCAACGTCATGAACAACTATGACGAATGCCCTATCGCGGGCGACGTGGCCGCGTACAAGCAGCCCCGTAAGTACAAGCCATGCGGCGGTTTTCGCAGGCCAGATACGAGGCCGCATCGCCGCACAGGCCGCTGCCAATTAAAAGGCCTGAGCTGTTCGAGGCCAGGGCAGTGCAGAGAAGTAAGGGTTGCCCCTCGCGGCTGTTCAGCGCGCGGCGGAGCACTCCTTTTTGGTGTTTCTGCCTGATACTGCTCAGACTGATGTCGGCTTCAACGCTGACTCCGACGACAACCTAACGCGCATCGGGCACCCGGACCACAGTGCTGTGCAATGCACACGTCACCAACTTGCTGCGTCTTCCTCCGGCCTAGATGCGTACCTGCCTTGCGTGCTCCCCTGCAGGCTGCTGGCCCGCAGTTCGCCGCGCCTCCATGCTGGGTACAGCAGCGCTTTCAAAGCCTGACCATGGCGGAGGAAGACGGTTTCTACCAGGATGAAGCACTAGGTCACTTCAGCAGCCAGCGGCGACTGCGGCCCCGGGCATCGACCATCGACGTCGGTGGAGGTGATAGGCTGGCTGAAGGAGTGATCGGATGACAAATTGCTGGTACCATGGGGTTCTGAGGCTTTGTGGGCCAACTTTGAGCCAGTGAACGTGCATTTCTCCTGCTGAGCTTCTCGTGTACTGCCACCATCAGCCTGCAAGCCGGAAGACACTGCCAGACATTGCCTCATTTCATGTGCACTGATGGCGCCGCACCGATGGCGTCGCACGGCCGATTGCTACAACGTAGTGTTGAGGACAGCTTCGAGCATTCGAGACATGACGAAATGGATGCCGAGTTGCAGGAGGTACGTCTGCCGGCGGCGCCCCCCAGGAAACCTCCGGAAGCGCCTGCGGCAGTGGCAGCCAGGGTAGACGGCAGCGGCACGCTTCTGGCAACACCACGTTCGGGAGTGGATCTGCCGCGCCACTGACGGTGGGCAGTCAACTCGCTGGACACCTTACGGTGCTAGATCGATCTACTGCTCGTTGAACAGGATCGGCTCGGCATGACCGGAACACAACAATGCATATGGCGTGGACGGGGAGAATTGCGAAGTATGCGGGAGGCGCACGTCCAGACACATGCAGCCACATGCACCTTTGGCAACACACACCACAGGGCCGCTTCAGTGGACGGCTGGCAACCAAGGCGGCGGAGGCGGCTTTGGTGGAGGAGTGCCGCCTGCTGGCGCCGCTGTTGGGCGGCTGGGACGCCGAAGCTGGCGATGACGCCGGCTCCCGCAACACGCTGTCGACCATCGTGCGCGCCATTGCCGCCGGCGAGATCCGGGAGTATCTGCTGGAGCAGCAGCTGCAGAGTCAGGTGAGAGCCTGTCAGCGGGGCATCCACACAGTGCATCTGCCCCCAACAGGTGAGGCCGCACTGCACCAGACTGCCTGCTGGCTGTTGGGCTTGCGAGACGCTGCACGAATTGCGTCATTTCACTCATGCAATCGAACCGGCAAGCCACCTGGTGACAGGGAAGAGCCTGTCTGACCGCTCGCGTCCTTGCTGACAGTGAGACCCTCACCAAATGGGCACCTCCACTGCTGGGCTGCGCGCGACCGCGGCATGCGGTGTATGTTGGCCGCTGACCTGGTTTCGCATTGGTGTGCAGCGCCTGGAGGGGCAGCTGCAGGAGAAGGGCGCCAAGGTGAGGGCGCTCGAGCGGCGGGTAGCCAGTCTGCAGGAGGCGGCGCAGCTGCGACACTGGGCCTGGCAGCAGCAGCCGCAGTGCGTCTTTTGGCTGCTACCTTCTTGTGGCCGCTACCTTCTTGAGGCTGCTACCCATTGGAATCTCTCAGACCCAGCATGCCGGGAGATGAAGGACGTGGTACAGAGCGCTGCTCTTACTCCTTGCGCCGACACCGGATTGCCTGCCCCACCCTCCACCGCCCTGCTGGCGCATGCTATCAAGCCTGCACACATGGATGCGTCGCAACCAGTGGTTTGGCTTAATGCCACCCCTGCGTCGCGCGCAGGGAGCAGCAGCCGCCACGCTCGCTGGTCAGGTCCGTGTCGCACGATCAGATGGACTACGTGCAAAATCCACAGATGTGGCCGCCCTCCCAGCTCGGCGCATCCGCGCCCAGCAGCCGTCATCAGCTGGTGCTGCCGCCCTCTGGCGGCGCCGCGCCCTGGTCATGCAGCCAGGCTGCAGCCGCGCCGGTTTTAATCCGCCGCAGCGCGCCAGGCGGTGACCCGCTAGCACGGCGGCACCGCGGCGACATCGTCGCCGCCAGATCACCTGGCGAGGTCGTTACGGCGGGGCTGCAGTCCGAGGCATCCGCGGGCCGAGACCGCAGCCGTAGCTTAGAGCATCACGTTGGGCACCTGCCGGGAGGCATGCCGGGTGCTGGCGGCGCGCACGGTGAGTCAGCGGGTGCCGAGGTAATGGGCGGCGGGCAGCGGCCTTTTGGCTTCACAGAGCCTGCCGGCTCGGAGCCCCAGCCCGGCATGCTGACGGGCGACCGCGTTCTCGAGTGGGCGCAGCAGGGCTTTGGCTTCGAGTCGGCGCCCCCCCTGGCGGCGGGCGGCGCGCGGCCGGCACCGCTGGACAAGCCGTGGCAGCAGGCCGGCAGCAGGCGCCAGCAGCACGACTACGGACTCGAAGCGCCACTGCCCTTTGGTTTTGGCGGCAGGGGCGGCCGCGCAGACAGGGGTCCCGCCTCCGTGTCGACGGCCTCCTGGCCCATGCCAGCGCACCCCTGGTGGCCGGCGGACGCGGCTGAGGAGATGGCCATGGAGCCTGGCGCAGCCGCCGCCGCCGCGCGCTGGACGGCGCAGCCGAACTTCGCGGGGCCCAGCAGCGGCGGTGACAGCGTGTTCTCCGCAGCCGCGCCGGGACACGCTTTTGATCATCGCCTGGCTGGCGCTCCGGCTCTGCAGCGCGTTGGCATGAGCCGGCACATGGCGCCAGGTGGGTCCATGGCAGCGGCCAAAGCAATCCCAGAACTGCCTTGCTGCTCGCCCACCTGTGGGGCAGCTGACATGCTGATGTAGGGCTCAATGATGAGGCCATGCCTGCGCTGCATGCTCGTCTCTGTCAAGTCACAATGCGCCTTTTAGAACTTGCTCTTTGACAACGTGTGCCTCTGTGTGCAGAGCCCTACTAGCCGCGTCCACTCGCATGACGTGCGGCAATTTAACGCTGCGATGGCGCACCGGTCTGGAAGGCAGCTGTGGCGGCCTGGCGGCCTGTGCAACACCATTGGGGTGGACGCCAGCGGTGCAAGCGATGATGCGCCGCAGCCCTGGCGGCAAGGTGCTGGGACAAGCAGTATGGCCTCCAGCAGCAGCAGCATCAGCAGCAGGCTGAGCTCGATCTGCCGCCACAGCCGCCATGCCGCTGCTGCCGCTGCTGCTGCTGCTGCCGCCGCCGCTGCTGCTGCTGCCGCTGCTGCTGCCGCTGCTGCCGCTCTGTTGCTAATCGGACAACTGCCATGGGGAAAACTATACCTACTATAGGCATTCTGGACTGGGCATAACTCAGGTGCGCAGGTTATTGAACCTAGAATTCTGGGCTACTGGGTGCCTCATGCTGCTACCACGCAGAGGGAGCAATGGGTTGATGCGCATATCTGCCTGCAATGGGCATACTTCAGCAAGACAGACACCGCCCACGGGCTTGTCAGCTGCACTCGGGCTGGGGATCGACACAACACAGCCGCCGGCGCTCACGTCGCGGCCTGTACGGTGCTGATCGTCCATCCGGTTCAGTTGACGGACTCCGCTGTGGTAGCTGCCATCTACTCTTGCCACTTGTTTCTGCTTGGTTCGTCATAATCTGTCTGTCTTGGGGTCGGCGGGTGTGTTTGATACTGCAGGTGGTATTGCAACTAAGGTTGTCTGCTTGGCTGTCCTCGCCGCTGCCAGCAATCTTTGTGGCCTGTTCTTGAGGGTTGCACGATGCACGTTGGCTGTTTATATACTCAAGTAAGATTTCAATAGTGAGAGGCCGTCTAAGGAGTTCCTGAATGGTGAACGTACAACACTGACCGTTTGCACGGTTGTTGCCATGGGCACCGGCCATTTGCAAAACAATTAGCACATCCAGTTGCAGCCGCTGCAAGAACTCTCATTCCAGCTGTTGTTGCCATCCGTCCGTGTCGTGTGCGAGGCTCAGGTTCTTCATTGCTGTGTTGAAGCCGCACGAAACAATGTCCCTACGACAGCAGGAAGGCGCAGTGCTCGGCCAGCAGATCAAAGCCCTGGTGGCGCGCCACGCCGGCAAACACACGCAGCCGCGCCGCAAACGCCTCCGCCGGCAGCGTGTTGCGCAGCGAGCCGCCGCACGCGCCGCACGATCGCCGGAGGTGCCCCGCCGACACCTGCGGATCGCAAGCTGGGGTCTGACATGGCGGCAACGTGCACCCCGGCAACGTAGTCAGGGCAGGGTGCGCCCGGCGTCAGAGCCCCTGTTGCAGGGGGTCCAGCAGCCGCGATGCCGTGGCAGCTCCGTCCAATCGGCCCCCATCCGGGCGTCAGCCACGCTACAGCAATCGCTTACCAGTCCACCTGGCACATCGCAACAGCCGTGCACTCACTGCACCGCATGGACCAGGGGGACGACATGAATAACCTTCATTCCCCTTGGCATGAACCGCCCACCTGGCGGCACTTGTCGCAGCGCAGGTCCTGCAGCTGGTATGCACGCGCCTGGCCCCGCAGCTCGCCGATGAGCAGCGCCTCCACCCCCGCGGCGTCGCGCGCCGCACCGCACCCCTGGCACGCCCACTGCCGCGCCTGCGGCCGGTTTGTGACGACAGAGTTTAGGGTTTGGTGTGGCACGGTCTTGCGGTGTGCTCGACCAGGGGTGGGGTAAGGGCGCGGCTCTACGGAGTCGGAAAGCCGGGAGCCGGCGCAGCTGCCGGGGCGCGGCTGCCGCGGACACGCCGCGGTCGGCGCCCGGCATAGCCTAGCACGACCCCCGTGCACGAGCAGCGTGGCTGCGCCGCCTCGGGCGCCGGCTTGGGCGCCGGCGGTCGTGGGTTCCGGAGCCCCCATGCAGGGCGCGGCCAGGGGGTACCAAGTCCTACCTGGGCTGGACTTAGTACCCCCCGGAGCGGCAGTTTGCACACCTGCTGGTGGGGTCCTGTGCACATCGACAGGGAGGTTTGCTCTGGCAAACGAACCTGGAGGTGGGGGTCACGCGCGAGGTCCAGGTCGCGGCAGGCGCTGCAGGTGTCGCACACCACGTCCCGCAGCACCCACGTCAGGCACGGCTCCTGCGGGCGGTCCGGCAGCACTTACTTGGTCTCTGTCAGGGCGTGGAACGATGGTGCTGCAGTCAGCTGACATGTGCAGGACTCTTTCCAGAAATGCTGCTTCCAGCCTGGGGGCTTGGAAATGCAGACGACGGCAGAGTCTGCCGAGGCGCTGGTGGCCGCATCACGCGGTGAAAACCACTGCCGCCCCGGAGCCTCAGCCTGGAGGCTGCACATATGACATTCGCACGCATGCGGCAAAGAATCTGAAACCTAGGGCCTAGAGCGCACCCTGAAGGCGGCCGCGGCGGAGAAGGGGCGGCAGCCGACGAGCGCCAGCAGGTTGCGCCGCATGAGCGTCGTCTCGTCGGTGGCGGACGCGTCCAGAGCAAACACCTCGCACACCGCGCGCACCAGCGCCAGCGCCGGGCTGCCCAGCTGCTCCTGCAGGGAGGCGATCGCAGAGTTAGATTCGTTCTAAAGCGCCATATTTGACCATTTGAGCCTAGCGGAGCCAGGATCTGCAGGGAGGCCGCGCCGATGAGGCTTCGTGTCTGTGGTGCATGGTCGTTTGTGTGGTATCGATTCTGCAAGAGGGGCGCCGCACCCTTCCAGGCAGCCTTTCGGGCTGCGTCTCCCTCGGCACCGGCGTGGCATGGCATATGCTGCGGGCACACAACAGCAGCGAGCACAGGCCATGCAAGCCCTGGATTCTGAACCTGCACCGGCGTCAGGTGGGAGCCGGGTCGCTGCGGGAACTGGTGCTCCCGGTTCTCCGCACGCAGGTTGCCGTATGCCAGCGCCCGCCTTGCAAAGTCCAGCACCTGCGCCAAGGGGGATGACAGAATTGACACGGCAAAAAGCAGAGACGAACGATCGGTGTTCATGCCGACGCACCGGCCGCTGAAGGCGGCTGAGACTGCCGCAGTCGCGGCAATCTGCGACGGACGTGCATCGCGGCACATGGGCGTGCTGCCGACGCAGAGCTCCCAGGGTGCAGAGCCTGCAGCGGGTGGCGCGGCAGCGGCTGCGCCTGCGCCACTGTTGTGCAGCCTCGCCTGAATCCTCCAGTGTGGGCGGGAACGGCACGGGAATCGCTCAGGTTCAAGCACTTGACAGCAAGCCGACGTGCGTCGCAAGAAGTCACATGGCGGAGGAAACAACGAGGCCGCACGTCTGGCATGGCTCTGCGCTCGATGTGGGAGCGGGCGGCGTCCACCAGCCATGCCTCCTGCGACCGCGCGTCCACTACAGCCTGCGTGTGCAAGTGTCCAGGTCGGCTCGCGGTCCGGCAGTGATTTGGAAGGCACCCCCGCATGGCAGACGGCGCAGGCGCCGGCGACGGACCTCCAGTGTGTGTTCCTGCACAAGCAGCTGGCCGCGGGGCGGCTGCGTTGGGAGGGGGGACACGGTCGCGGCGGGTGTCGATATGCTGTGTTCAGTCACCAGGTCTACAGAGTCGAGGTTTCGAAACGTGCCTGGGAGCCCTGCGCGGGAGCAGCGCCCGCGACGACCTGGCGCCACGGCTCCAGCAGGAAGTCGTTGACCGCCTTCTGGAAGGCCGGCTGCACCGCCGGCGGCAGGAACTCCTGCGCATGTGCCGGCCAGGCTCCAGTCGGGCAACAGAAGCCAGACACATGGGCAGTTGCTCCATCGCCGCGGGCGGTGCGGCTGCCGCCACGCAGGACCGCAGCGCCGGCCGGCAAGCGGCAAGGTGCGGCAGCAACGCAGCGATCGCACGCTGTCGCGTTCGTCGGACGCGTGCCAGCAGGCGCGGCCCGCGTCGTCCAGCACTAGGCTGACAGCGTTGCATTCAGCGAGCCTGCGTGCGCATTTCACAGGGTGTAGTGGTTTTGGGGGCACCTTGATGTTCCAGACGTAGTCGACCTCGTCGCCCGGCTCCTGGTCCGCCTGCTCCAGCTGCGACAGCAGCGCCGCCGCCGAATTGCCGCCCTGCAGCGCAGCAGCCGCCTGTGTTGGGAGGCAGGAGCGCCACCCACGCCGGGCCTCCCCCCGGCGACGATGCCCGACAGCAGCAGCGGACCCGCAGCAAACGTGTGCAGCAGGGCGGAGGCTGCGGCGCAAGGGCGCGGGGCGAGGCCTCCTGCCAGTCGGCGCCGTCACTGGCACCCCCACACCACACGCCAGGGAGGGAGAGCGCAGCTGGACTCGGGCGGCAACAGAAAGCGCGGCTGGACTCGGGCGGCGGCGGGCGACAGCACGCCCCAGGCGACCGCGCGCACCTGCGACAGCGCGCCGGGCTGGGAGGCGAGCTGCGCGCGCAGCGCCGGCGCCAGCGGGGCCGTGACGCCCTGCCAGTTGGCGCGGTCCCGGAACAGCAGGCAGTGCCAGGCGGCGCGCGGCTCCAGGCGCAGCCAGGCGAACAGCTCTCGCCGCCGCAGCGCCTCCAGCAGGTAGTCCACGTACCTGCGGCGCAGTGCACACAGGTTTAGGGTGGGAGTTTGCAGGACTGTGGGTTGTTCCGCCAGTGGATCCGAGGCTCAGAGGCGCTGTCGAGTCCGCTGCAGCGTCTGCAGCAGGAAGTCGACGTGCCTGCGCCGGCGCGGGGACAGCAGACGCTGCTTTGCTCTCTCATTGCTGACATGCATCGCACTCCAGGCTCTCAGGTCAGCGGCACGGCCCATCATTGGTGTGGCGCGAGGCATTCCGGCAGGCATCCAAGCTCGACAGAGGGTCCAGAGCGCCGGGCCATGATGCCTGATGTATGCTGCGGGCAGGGGAGGTGCTGGACTGGACTTGCAGCCGCTGCAAACATTTCAGGAGGCGCAGCGAGCTGCACGCCCACCCGACGGCGGACTGCAGGTCGTGCTTCCCGGTGGCGATGATGACGGTGGAGAAGTCGGCGGCGACGATGGCGGCGCCCAATTTGCCGGCCTCTGCCACCAGCTGCAGCACCACCTTGCGCATGGCGGCCCGCACGGCGGCCAGCAGCGGCGGCGCCGCCAGCGCACTCGCGCCGCCTGCCAGCCAGCGATACAGGTTGCGCAGCATCGCGTCCGCGCACCTGCGTTTGCACACTTCCTTCGACTTCCAGTGCTGCCGTGGAGTGCGGTGGGGGCTGGGAGCAACAGTCCGAGCTGCTGGGGGCTCCGAAGCAAACGGCAACCTCGCGCAGTGTGCCCACTGCTGATGCGGCGCCGGCAGCGCGGCAGACGGTTTTCCACCAACCGCTGCAAGGTCTGCCGCGGGACCAGGAGCTTGGATGCAGTACTCGCTCCTGCCAGAAAGCAGCAGAGGGAGAGGCGGGATCGGATGCATAGGATTTAATGATGGCCCGGCTTGGCGTTCTGCGCCGCCTCCGCGAGCCAGCCCTCCACCATGCGCTGCAACTTCTCATACCTCTGCCACCAGGTCAGCCGCATCCCTGCAGTTGTTCCGCCCTCAGAGGAGGACCAGAAGGGGGAGATGCAGGCTGGGGGAGACGAGGGAGGACGGCTCACGGGTTGGCGTGTTGCACCGCCTCCTTCAGCCAGCCGTCCACAAGGCGCGCCAGCACCTTGAGGGCGGGCGGGCCCCCTGCGGCGCCGCCGCCGTCGCCGCCCTCCAGGTCCGCCAGCGCGTCCAGGGAGGTGATGGCCGCCACCGCCAGGTGGTGCACCTCCAGCTCGACGCAGACGCTGCGGTACGCGCCCGGCCGCAGCACCTGCGCCGAACAGGGGGGGCACGGCTTTCGCTCAGTTCCCTGCTCTCACTTGGCGCCTGCTGTGCCGGCGTGCCTTAAATTGGACTTCTGCAGAGCGGCCACCGCCTGGTGGTGGCACCTGCAGCTCGACGCGCACGCCGCGGTAGGCGCCCGGCTGCAGCCCTTCCTGGTCGCAGACGAAATTGTTGCAGGATCACAGACGTCCGATGGAATGTGCAACACGCTGTCGCCGTCCCTCCAATGGTGTGGCCTGTGTCACAGCCAGAGGCAGGCACCCGCTGCCGAGAGTTGAGATGATGCCGAGCGAGGGAGCGTCCACGTACCCGAGTCCGCGCAGGATTGCATCTGACTGCCCACACCCAGGTGCTGGACTTGCCATGCTGACGGACCACGTCCACTGCAGGAGGCACAGCGCCACACTCACATCGACACGGGGCTGGTCATCGGTGAAAGCCGCCTCCCGCGCTGTGTCCGGCTGCTCGGCGCCTCGCAGGTCTGGCAGCGCCGGGTCGGCGGCCCATAGCAGCTGCCCGGCGTCGCGCAGCGCCCGCCCGAACAGCGCGTCGGCCGTGGCAGTGCGCCAGTCGCCGCCGACGGCGCCCAGCGGCAGGTGCGCGTACCGCGCCAGCTCCGCACGGTCCTGGCATGAAAGAGGTTTTGAAGGTGCGTGATGTCGACAGCATATCAGTGAATGTAGATGTGTCCACACGTGATTGAGTTCGGTTACGGACTGTGTCTTGGGGACTGCACGCGATCGGGTGTCGAAGAGGCGCAGTGGCAATGGTGTGTGCCCTGCAGCCGCGGACCCGATATGCATGGGGAGTAATGTCATGTAGCAGTCATGATGGCAGCGGGCGACATGTGTGGATGCAGCATCAACAAGTAGATGCCCACAGCAGTCCGTCAGCGAGCTTCACTGTGTCACGATCGTGTGTGTTGTCTTGCTGCTGTCCTGCCGTGTCACGAGCAAGGCTGCAGGACTGCCGTGTGGATCGATGAAGGACTTCCCAGATTCGAAAGCCCTGAGAATCTATGGCTGCGTCTGCAGTGGCAGTCCTGCATTGTATCTTCGTGTCATGGATTCCTGTCATGTATTGTCTTGGTGATGTCATGGTAGGGTGTCGCTGCTCGTGTTGCGCAGCAAAACCTGCCCCCTTCGGAGGTAGCAGGCATGCATGCTGCCGTGCTAAAGCCTCCCACGCCGCATGGTCTGATGCCGGCCAGAGCGGCCGTGAGCGGCAAGCCACTTAGGAGAGTGCCGCAAACAGTGCTTGAACAGGGAGAGCAAGCAGTTGAGCGGCAGCTGCGGCAAAGCGCCCAAAACGATGCGCAGATCCCGGGGAAGCGAGACCGTCCCTGATCGTTTCAACAACAGAGAAATCGCTTCCACCGGGCGCACCTGCAGCCAGGTGCCGATGCCGGCCAGTGCCATCACGGCGGCGCGCGCCGCCGGCTGCTGCCAGCCGAGCGCGGGAAAGGCGGGGCTGTCGCCTGCGGCAAAGGCCGCGTCCATGCAGGGGAAGTCCGCCAGGCTGGGGATGGCGTGCGCCAGCCGCATCCAGCCGCCCGCGGCCTGCGGCAATGGTCACGTCAGCTTCCAGCTGCTGGACACAGACAAACCTGCAGCCCCATCGACTGCCTGACAGACACTTGTACAGCATAGCACATCAGGACGGTTGCTGCATGTCCCGCAAAGGTCGCCCCTGCAACCCCTGCCGGCAGCTGCAAGCGCTGCTGCTACATTCCTCCGCAGACAGGGCTTCCCCTTCTCACTCCCGCTTCCGATGTTATCACGATGGCGATTGCATCAGGCGAGATCGCGAAGCAGGCACCTGCACGACGAGCAGCATGGGGCCGCGGTGGGTCTGGCGCATGCCGCCGATGGCGCGGCCGACATCACGCCCTGCATCCGCTGCCGTCCGCACGTGCAGCACGTCACACTCCACTTCTGGCGCCTCCTGCCGCGGGAACGAGCCCAGCAAAGTTCCTCAGTGCCAGAGATGAGAGGCGGGCTTGAGCGCCGGCAAAATTCTTCAGCATCGGACATAAGAGAAGGTGAGGAAGCTCATAAGAGTTCGAATGCATATGTTGCGGCGACCCGGAAAGAAGTCGCGGGTGGTGGAGATTGCCGGCGCGTGCTGCGGCCAGGAGCATGCGCATGGCTCGCAGTTTCCATGTGTTTGAACTTCGGCGCAGCGTGCTCTTGCTTGATGAGACTGTGCACAAGCTGGCGGACAGCATGCGTCTCTGGGGTAGCCAGGGGCTGTGGAGGGGCGCACCAGCGGCGGCGACGCCAAGTTGAAGGCCTCTCGCCAGCAGCGCTCTGCCAGCGCGGGGGTGACGTCCCTCGCTGCCCGCGCTGCCGGGTTCACGATCACCACCCGCAGTCTGCAAAAGAGGGTGCCACCGAGTTTGGGCACTAGTGAATGCACTTGGCGAGCTGCATTGCCGGCAGCGGCTCCTGCGGACAGATGTCCGTACAAGGCAGTGGGGGCAGGAGTGTTGGCACGAGGAGAAAACGCCGTCAGCGCTTGCACTGCAGCGCGCCTGTTGGAGGCGGGCATGTGCAGCGCATACACGGCGTGACCCGACAGCGCGTCCGAGGCGTGGTACAGGCCCACATGCCGCAGCGGGCCCAGGCCCTGGGGTCCGCCGCCGCCCAGGTACGCCCCGCTGGTGGTCGTCGTGTACTGCGGCAGCAGGGTGCATAAATGAGACCGACTGACCCCCCCTGGGTCCAGGGCGAGCACGCTGGGCCCGGCCCGGTCGCCTGCTGCTGGTGACGGCGGAAGCAGCGGGCGCAGGGCCGCTTGCGGCGGAAGGCGCGGGGTGCAGGCCGCGTGCACGAGAGCAGCTCCTCAGGGCAGGGAGAGCTGGTGGTGCGGCGACGTGATGACGTGTTGCGAGGCTCACGCAGGAGCTGGAGGGTTCATGCTTGCTGCACGACACGTGCCAGAATACTGCTGCGCAACATCTGCCAGCAAGCGCACCGACAGGTCGGTCAGGGTGAAGGTCTCGCCCAGGGGGCGGGAGGCGGCGTGCGGCGCCACGACCGCGCTGCAGCCCAGCGTCAGCATTGCGTCCCACGCCAGCGGCAGTCGTGCCTCGAATACCTGCGGCGCAAGATGGGCCGTTGCGGCAGGGCTGACAGCGTTTTGTCTGGTGACGTCGGGCTTGTGGCGCACAGTGACGCCCACACTTGGCTGCCACCTACCCCGAGCCATGCCGCACCAAGTGGCTGCATCAGTTGCTCGCCAGACATTTCCCTGAAAGGTGCCAGCCGGATTGAGCAGCCAATCAAAGCACGGATGAGATCGCAGAACAGACAGCAGGGGCAGCAAGGGCACCTGCTTGACATCGGGGCGGGCCAGCCGCAGTTCCAGCTCCGGTGATCTCTGCCTGTACTCGGCTTCGTCCATCGTAACCTGCGTCAAGGTTCGCACGCGGTGAGCCGCAGAATTTCTGCCATCGGATGGCTCTTTTCGCCAGACCAGATTGCATTCCACTGTTGGAAACTTCGCAAAGCCGCACCTGGTACAGCAGCGGCGGCACCTCCCCAGCCGGCGTCGTGCGCTTGACACGCGACACTCTCGCGCCCAGCCCCAGCGCCTCCGCCGCCGCGCCCGGCGGCAGCGCCGTGTCCAGGTAGAACACCCGGTCCGCCCGCAGCGGCACCGCATACAGCTGCGTGCCCAGCAGCGTCCACGCCTGCGAAACAACATATACATAAAGCAGCGATGACATCAGAAGTGTCCCAGAAGCCGCGTACAGCTGCGCCCAGCAGCGCCCACGCCTGTGCGCACCGTCAGGGAGCGATCGCACCAGGGTTTTAGCTGCTTTCCACAGAAGGAGGAAGTCGGGATCTGTCTATAGAGGCATCGTCACCAAAGGCAACCCGCACCAAGCGGCACCAAGTGTGAGTGCCGTTCCCGACAGCACCCCCCACCCTGTGCAGCACCCGCACGCCAGGACTTGAAGGGGGCACCTTGAAAAGGCCGGGCGTGGAGGTGTGCGCCAGCTGCAGCAGCTGCCAGTGGTGCGCCGCCGCGGCCGCCGCCGGCTGCCTGAAGAATGCCGCGCCCGCCGCTGCAGGGCCTGCAGCCGCAGGGCTTGGCCACATCAGGCCCGCAGTCAAGCCTCGCACGTGCACACAGCTGTGGCGAGGGTAAGGCCCCAACTTCGGGACCTGCAGCTCCAACTCCAGCCCTCCTCAGAAATCGGCCAGTCAGTCCCCGGTTTGCAGGCTGCGCGCACCTGCGGGCGCCGTGCCGCCGCCGCGGCGGGCGGCCACGACGGCGGCCTTGTCGGCGGCGACGCGCGCCTTCTTCCTCTGCGCCGCCGTCGCCGCCCACTTGCGTTTCTGGTGCGCCAGCCACCCATGCAGGTCCTTCTTCCTGCGGCAGACGATCGACGTGAGCGTACACCAGATCAGCTGAATTCGTCGTAACGGGCAATGCCGAGACATCACGTGTCGCAACTGTTGACGGCTCAGCTGTTAGCACGCGGAGCGCCGGCCTTGAAGCAAGCTGGCAGCATTTGCCATCAGCGCAGGCAGCTGTGCCACGGCAAGCAGCACTGCGGCCAGGCACAACGCCGTTCCCGCCATCTGCCCACTCCAGGCAGCCTTCCCGATCGGGAGCCCACCGACTGTCGGAAGGACCCCGAAAGAGGGGCATGCCTGTCTGGGGGCGGCTCGGAGCCGGCCTCATCGAGGTCCATGGCGGCGTTGCCGTCCGGCTGCCTGTTGGCGGTGTCGCCCGCATTCTCCTGGCCCTGCGACATAGTGCAGCAGCAAATGAGCACAGGTGGGCCACTGTCGAAAGGCTAGCAGCGGGAGGCGCCGTTGCGCAACATGCCTGTCCCGTTTTGCGCCCTTTGTTCGGCACAAAGCAAACGACGGCTCTGCCAGCCGCAGCAAGTGCAGGGGCCGCATTCAGGGGCTCATGGTGCAAGCGCAGGTTCAAGCGCAGACCACCGCACCTCGCCAGAGGAGATGGAGCCCTCCGCGTCGGCGGGAGAGGCGTCGTCGGCGCGGCGCCGGCTGCGCCCCGCCACCACGGCGCCCGCCGCCTTGGCGCCCGCGCCGAGCCCGAAGTCCTGCAGTTCCCAGAGCACGAACCCTCTGTTGCCTCTGCACGAGCCTCGGGTGGGCATTGCAGGTCATCACCAGTCCACACATGCCTGCGCCGGGGCGTCTTGCACACCCCGTGTCAGGCGCCTGGCAACGCTGCAGGCCGCGCAGACAGGGAGCTGGTGCGCTGGCCCGATTCTCCCCTCCTCGCCCTCGCCACCGGAAAATGGCAGGCTACAGATGTATCGAAACGATTACCTATTTGGACCTTCCGGTCTTTGGCACCGGCGTGCATTCTTATTCAAGCAAGCGTGAAGCCGCAATGGTGTTTCATTAACATCAAAAAGAGCACACACCTCCATGTCCAAGGCCAGGCTCTCGGCAGCGACGGCGTCCAGCGCAACAGTGCGGCTGGGCGCCGCGGCAAACATGGTGTCCAGCTTGCGCTGCTGGAACTTGTCGTTCTTCTCCCGGATCTACAGCGATGGCAGGAAGAGGCAGTCTGGGTGCTTCGTCAGGGCAACACTCCGCAAGCCCAGCAGAGAAACCGGTGGCACTCTGTAGACACATTGGTGTGGGCGCTCGCGATGTGCGATGGCGTGAGCTGAAGGACAGCTGTGTGCTCGATAGGTGGAGCCATGCAATCAGCCGCATGAGGCAGCGGCGCACCCGCTTGTGCAGCCAGTCAGGGTGGACGACGCGCGGCACGGGGTTTGGCACCCGCTGCAGCGCCGCTGGGATGGTGATGATCTTCTGGATGGCGCCGCTGAGCCGCTCCCGGTAGTAGTCCCAGTCCACCAGGCCGCGCGGGTCCGGCATCTCGTGCGCCTCGCCTGGCAGAGCGGGGGCAGCCGGGTTTCGAGCTAGCGGCGAGTTGGCACAAAACACATGCCGGCGTCGGCCCCGGCATTGCTGCAAGGCAGCTGCTGCCAACGGGTGCAGTGATGGTGGGTGGTGCGGCTGCGAGGCGGGAGCACCGCCGCAGCAACCTCTGAGCGCATACCTGCAAGCAGGGTTGCGAGTCCTGTGCCACTCCCTGTGTTGAGACGCACCTGAGCACACATCGCCACACCACTTGCGCAGGAACGCGCGCGCGATAGGCGGCTCGGTCGAAAATATGGCCACCGGCACCGCGCGCTCGCTCGTGGGCGTGCCCTCAGGGCGGCGCGCGACCACGTAGTTGCAGTTGAGCCCCTTGTCCTTGATCCGCTCGTCGCCCAGGAACTGGCCCAGCCGCCGCGCCGTCGTGATGGCGCAGCTCTTGCGGCCTGCAACAGGCCCACGAAGCGGGGCGCGGGGGGTCAGGGCTGCAGGCTTCCGCGGCTTGGGCCGGGCTTCGAGCGGGGACGCCAGTGAGGAAGGGTTACCGCAGCCCGTGAGGCAGCAGCAGGCCATCATTCACGCGCCACTCAACAGTCCCCGCATCGGAGCAGAGCGAGTCCTGATCGCCAGTTGAACCCAGCTCGACGGCGGCGCTCATGACGGCTCGCAGCAGGCAGCATCTAGCGTTCGATCAGGTGAAGGTCAGCAATTCACTGCTCAGAGTGGCTCGCAGCAGGCGCACCCTCGTACTCCTCGATGGACTTGGACATGGTGGACGATTCGGAGATGTAGCCCAGCAGCTCCTCCGCCGTAAGGTCCGTGCCCTGGAAGCAGCGCGCAGCGAGACTGGATGGTTGATTGGTCAGTGAGCAACGTTAGTCAGGAGAGAGAGATGCAGCGCAGCAGCTCCTCCGCCGTCAGGTCCGTGCCCTGGAAGCAACGCGCAACATGTCTGGATGGTAGATCGGTCAGCAAGCACCGTTAGGAATAAGAGGTGCAGCCCAACAGTTGCTCCGCCGTCAAGTGCGTGCCCTGCCACAAACGAGGTTGAGATGTCACGCAAGTGGCCAGTCAGAGCGGAGCAATTGAGACGCAGTAGGGAAGGCGCTGCAGCCCAGCAGCCCCTCTGCTGCCAGGTCCACGCCCCCTGCTGCACATTGTCGTCAGATAATCGTCAGGATGGCTGCAAGAAGGAGAGCAGGAGAGCACCATCAGGACTGCAGGTGAGGGGCATCGCAGTCCAGCAGCTCCGTTGCCGTTCGTTGCCAGGGTCAGCTCAAAGCACATAGTCGAGGCTAGTTTCGCACCTGAGTGTCCAGCAGGTCCAGCCAGCGGTCGGCGACGGCGGCGACGGCGGCGTAGCAGGAGGCCAGGCTGTCGCCCGCCAGGAACTGCGCAAACACCTCCCCCTGGAACGCCTTGATCAACTTCAGCTCGCCGCGCCGCTTCAGCTCGAAGCCCTGCGGTATCGGGAGCCCTCAGCGTTAGCAGTACAGCTGGTTGCAGCCCGCAGTTCTGTCGCAGAGCCCTGCCCGTCAGCTGTGGCGACCACTGTCCCCACATCATCTCGTGTGAGGATGCTGCAGTGAGCATTGCAACTTCCGCCAAACCCTTGCCCCCCTCCGAGTTGACGAGGAAGTTGTCGATGGTGGTACATGGCAGCACAACTGCACGTTGCATGAGGGTATGGAGCTGCCGGAAGCACAGGCCCAGGGCGGGGGGCGGCACCTTGAGCTCGGCGAGAGAGCCGTCCTCGTTGAAGACGGCGTACCGCTTCTTGATGAGCTTGCCCTCCTCCTTGCTGGCCGGCAGCACCATCGCCTGTGTGCCATGCAGAGGCAGCGTCTCCGTTCCGAGACCAACGAAATAGCCCGCCTCCGCGCCCCTCGTGTGCGCGGCACCCCTGGTTTTTGCATCACCCCTGCCCATTGCCGGCCGGACGCCTGAACGCCTTGCTGGCAAAGGGCAACTTCCGCCCATGCAGGAAAATCAGATTTCGCCAGGCCTCAGCATGCAGTAGCCCGGCCAGACCTGGTGCATCACCTTGAACTCTCAAAGCCTCAAGGGATGGTGTGCAGCCTTGACACGAGGCTTTGAGAGTTCGAGTGCACACCTTGTAGGGGCCGTCGACCTCGAACTCGATGGACATCTCGGAGCTCGTGGCGTAGGTCTTTGCGGCGGCGTCCGTCAGCGTCGCGTACTGTGGGTTGGTCTGGTGCTTGGCCACCATGACATTGAGCACGACGCACGGGTAGCTGATCTTGAGGTCCTTACCGTTGGCGTTCTTGAGCTGCGCACGGAGGGACCAAGCGAGGGTTGCAGCGGGACGCGGAGCTGGTGGCAGCAGTGCCTGAGGAGGCAGCAGGGAGCCGGGCCGGGGCAGTGCGCGTGCGGCCTGCGGATGCACATGTGCATGGCAGCGCCACGACTTCAGGACGTTCAATGGTGATGAGAGTCGCGCCTTGTAGTTTTCCGGGAAGGAGGAGGGCAGGCAGCACCAGATGCCGTCGGTGTCCAGCTCCAACGGCACTCCTATCTGCTCCACCAGCCGCGCCGCCCGCTGCACAGGCGCGCACAGCAGGGACGTGCTGGGGGCGGGCCAGGCGGGGACAAGCAGTCGCGTTCGTCTGTCACGCCGGGATCCTTTGCTGAGTCCAGAAGGCCGTGCGCAGCAGCTCATGTGGTGTCTGTGGACTGCGTCTGAGAGACTGGGGGCAATGTCAACTAGCAGTCGGGAGATGGGCGCACATTAATGATGCCAGCGCCACAGTGCGTCACCACGCCCGCCATCTCCATCGAGTACCAGCGCGCCCCCTGCAAAAACCTTTGCACTGTCAAGAGTGGTCTCAAAAGCCACAGAAAGACAAGAGCTGAGCCGGCGGGGGCCCTGACCTCCATCGGTTCCCGCTGGAGCCAGTGTGCCCCATATTCAGAAGTAGCTCAGGCGCAAGCCGCTCTGGAAATTAAACAAGATCCTGGTGAAGTCGCGAAAGACAGCATGCACCCTCTGTCTTCTCAAGCTTGCGCCGGAAACATACACAGCCGCAGAATCTGACTCTGGGGCTGCAGCAATCCTGAATACAGACACATAGCAGGGCTTCTGGGTGAGGCGCGCCTTCCGCATGACGTAGCCGTAGAAGGAGTTGAGGATGCACTTGTGGGCCAGCTGCAGGCTGTCGTACAGCACCACCATATCGCCCGCCTCCTGCGATTTTAGCGAGTCGCCGGCCGCCTGCAAGACAGCAGGACGAGCAGGATCAGCATGTCAGACCGGTGAGTCTTGTGTGCCTGCCGTGCATCATCGACGAGAAGCAAGGCGAGCAGCGCCGGTGAGATGGAGCCGGCCCGGAGCACAGGCCAGGGGGCGTTTTGGGCATGTCCCAGAGGGTGATGCAGCGCGCTAGAGCGTGGCTGCCAGGCGTGCAAGCCGTGGGCACCCTGGCGCTGGTCATCGCGAGGCGCGGCCGGCGCGGCCGGCTCTGTTCGAGCCAACGCCTCCGGCGAACGACGCACAGAAGCCAGAAACCCAAATGGCACCTTTGCGTCGTCGAGGCGCCCCTTCCACTTCTTGTTGAGCGCCTTGTACTCGTAGCGGCGGTCCCGAAAGGCTCGCACGGTGCCGACGTAGAAGTCGTTCTCCCGCTGGCACACGCCCGCGGCCCGGGTCTCTGCGACCGGCTTGTCCAGCACCCGCTTGTACACCTGTGCGCAGGCCCAGGGGGGAGAAAGACGTTTCCGGGATGATGTTGTGGCGGTCTCTGGAGGTCAGCTCGTCACCACCTCAAGTCCACAAGCACAACAGCATTGTCGGCGGCCAGGAGGCGTCTTCTGACTTTTGCCAGTGGTGAGAGTGCGGCAGCGACCTCTGAGCACGATTCCAGTCCTATTGTGCACCGCCTTGCATAGCAGCCATCCTGCTTGGAGTCGATCCACAGGTCGGGGAGCCCACCTTCTGGCAGTACTTCTTGAGGCGGTCCTTGAGGATCTTGTCGCGCTCCTCGTAGGGCAGATCCGTGAAGAAACGGGGGGCGCCGCCCTCCTCCGACGCCGGAAAAGACTCTGCCTGCAGGACATAACAAGAAGCGCAGGGTTGCAGCATGACGTGGCACTCACATCAGCGCGAGGCTGCGATTGCCTTTGGGACTACGGCGGGGCGGATCCCCAAGGGGCAGCAGGGGAACAGCGGGCAGGGCTCCTCTGCCGCCGGAGTCGTGGATTTTGCCGCAGCATTGCTGGTCGCCACAGCAGCAGCAGCAGCGGCGGCAGCGGCTGCGGCAGCGGCTGCGGCGGCGGCGGCTGCAACAGCAGCCGCGGCAACAGTAGCATCAGCCCGCATTCCACAACAGCACCCGCCAGGACACATATCTTTCGCAGCAGCAGCGCACCCGCAGCTGGTTCTTGAGGGAGTAGTACTCTGAGGCAGTGGCGGAGAAGGTCTCGCCGCGCCACACCCACTCCATGTTGCGCAGGCACGTCTTGCCGGGGCGGTTGAACTCGCAGGCCGCGCAGTCCTCGTCCGTCACAATGGCGCTCGGCTGCAGCCTGGGCAGAGGCGGACACCGAGAAGCTCATGCCAGTGCTGTTCTGCAGATCGCACGCCAGCGCTGACACGGGTGACTGGACGTGGCTGCAGTCGGTGCTGGTGATCATGCTGTGCCACACTGCGCCGCTGCAGCCGTGACAGACAGCCTGCCGGGAAGCAAGATGGCGATATTATTGCCAAGGCGCACCAGCTGGTGATACTATTGGGACACATGGCGGCTGCAGCCATGAGTGCAAATTCCAGACACATAACTATGGTGGAAACACTGCCCTGGTGCCAGGCGGAAATGTTGCCCAGAGCGCACCTGTTGGTGAGGATGATGTTGGGGTACATCGCGGCGACGTCCAGGTGGTAGATCAGTGGCGTCTCCTCCCGCGACGGTACATCGCGCAGCCCCTGCAGCGCCGCCGCCACCTCCCCCCGAACCTGTGGATTCAAGGGCCATCGCTGTCAGAGGCTGCAATACGCTAAGTTGGAACATAACCGACTCGTGGCAGGGACTGACCAGTGTCGCAGCGGCCGCCTCCCAGACACAATCCCGGCTGCACGACCGGGCGGGCACCGCTGGCACTAGAGCGAGCACTGACATCCAGGCTCCCTCAGCGTCATGCAGGCAGGTAGGAGCACACACACAGACTCACTCAGGGAGAGGCACGGAGGCAGGCCAGAGAGGAGCGGGATGAGAGATTTGGACAGGCATGCCTCATTGTAGTTGGTGATGTCGGCGACGGACATCTTGCCTTCCACCTCAATGGCGTACTTCAGGTCCTCGTCCAGGCTGTCCAGCAGCGCCTGGCACCAGACAATCATTGCCGTCTTGGTCAGTTGTCGCATCCCTGGTGGAGACCCATGCATTGAGTTGCCTTGGCATATCCGTATGGCGGCCCGCAGCTCACAGCTCGCAAAATCCAGGCCGACCATGTCGCATGCCCGTCGACGGCCATGTCGGCAGCACTTGTGCGGCTCAACATTGGCAGGGGCGCAGGCCAGGCACACCTGGTAGGCGGCGGGCTGCAGCTTGAAGCGGGTGGGCAGGTCGGAGCGGAAGACGCCGCTTTCCAGCGCCTCCACTTTGCCGCCGATGTAGGTTTCCGAGTCTAACAGGTGGCCGCGCCACAGCGCCTCCGCCGCCGCCGCGTGCTTGTTGGGTGCCACCACATTGGCCTGGACAGGGAAGCACCGTGGCAGCTTGTTCGAACTGGTTGGGAAATAAGGGATTTGAGTTGTGCTGATGTTGACAGACGCCATTGCTGATGTGGCAGCATGCCACTGCTGCACCACCGCAGCATGCAGGGGATGCGAGCTGCGTAGCCAGGCACCGTCGAGTCCACGGCGATGGCGCGACCGCCCAGCGGACATGCACACAACAAAACATCCGCCTGCAACCGGCTCTGCTGGGGCGCAGCGACGAGGCCCAGCGCACAAATGGGTTGCGGTCCTGAGCCTCCATGCTGGTCGCATCCAGACTTTCAGAATGAAGGCTGGTACGGGTTACACACGAGACCTGTCGCCGCACCTGGAAGGCCTGCACCATCAGCAGCGCCTCGCACAGCGTGCCGGATCCCTTCCGCAGCACCTCGTCGGGCGGCAGCGGGATGACGGTGGCCAGGGAGAATATGAAGGGGTGGATGTAGGTCATGTACAGGTAGTAGGTAGACAGCGCGTCGGACACCGAGTAGCTGGCCATCGCCTGCGGCGCGTCCGCAGCAAAGCGCAGCATGTCTTCCGGGTCCACCTCGATGGGATCGAAACCCAGCTTGGCTTTGGTGACTGCCTGCACGTGGAGGAGATGGTGACCAGATGAAAACTTCGAGTGGAGGCCAAGTGAAGACGGTAGGACGGTAAGACGTTGCATGTCCTCCGGGTTCGCTTGTGGAAGCCCAGCTTGGCATAGGTGACTGGGAGGCGTACTGTCGAATAGCAAGAGACCGACAGTATGGCGTGGCACTGCTGTTCCTCATTTGGTGCCCGCCTTGAAACCGCAGTGGATCCAGGCAGCACACATTCGAGCAGCGCCGGGAGTGGGCCATCCGGTCACAGGCAGCAGGACCACTGGTGCAGGAGCCGGGTGCACATGCCATGCAATTGAGCGAAGCCCACCTTGAGGCCACGGCTGCCCTGGGGCAGGTATGAGTCGCGGTTCACCCAAGCCAGGCAGTCCATGTGCACCGCGAACCTGCGCCCGCAAGTCTCTACATCAGCTGATGCCATGAGAATTTTGCATGAGCCGGCACCGCAACAGGCATGCGATGCCATCTGGCGACGCTGCAGCAACAAGCTCGAGGAGCTGCACCAATCGGCACCCAGCTGCGAGCGATGAGCTGTGCAATGCCATTGCGCACGTGACCGGGAAGCAGGATGAGAGCGCACTGAGAGAGGCAGTTTCCGCCGGGCTTGTCCATTCTGAAGCCGATCTCCTGGAACATGTCCATGCCATGCTGCGCCGCGCGCGTCTCGATGAAGGGCCAGTCGAAGTAGTCGCCATTGTATGTCACGTAGATGGCCGGCTTGACCTGAGCCGAAGAGCTTAGGGTTTAGCAGGGTTGAGTGGCAGCGGTCCGCTCGCATAGATCAGGCAGAGGCACAGCATCGCATATTGTTGCATGCGGATCTGCCACAGCCAGTTCGGCTGACGATCTGCTGGCGGTTGACACGACAGGAGCAGCCTGCAGCGGGGATGCACATGGAAATACTGGCGAGCAGGTGCCGCAGGGGCACCCAGCCAGAGTTGCTCACCTGGCGCATGTGGTCGAACCAGCGGCGCAGCGTCGCTCGCTCGTCTGGCTCGTTGAAAATCGTGAATGGGCCTGCACGTGCATCCCGCAAGCCTCCTGAGGCACTCGTTAATATGATGGGCATGCGCCCCAGGCCGGCGAGCCATGCTGCAGAGCTGCCCAGCTGCCGAAGCACCCCTCGTCCCGGGACGATGGCAGGGCCTCATCAACAAGAAAGAGGGTGCCCTCAGCAACTATGAGGCAGCGACTGCTGAGGGTCGGCGCACCCTCGAACTCGGGCTTGGGGTTGTACTCGAAGGGGCCGATATCGCCGCCCACTACCTCCCGGTTCACGATTAGGTAGCCGACCTTGTCGATCATGTACGAGATCATGAACACCTGCGGCCGGGCGCGATGGTCGCTGGCTGTTACTGCAAAGCACGGTGTGCTTCTAGAGCTGGACTGCTCTCGAATCCCATATAACATTCTGTGTCTTGCCTCCAGCAAGCCCCGCTACTCGTGATGGGCAAGCCTCACGAGTTGGCAGCCATGGCAAGTAGGCAGGGCCTTGACACATGCAGGCAGGGTCAACCTGGAGGCAGCTGACTCCCATGGAAGGTGAAACCTGACCACATATGCAAGCCCTGGGCCTGGCAGGGGCCACACCTGGTCGTACTCGGCGTTGGGGAACTGCAGCGGCAGCTTGGTGGTCTCGATGTCGAAGGCGCAAATGCGGGGCTCCGCCCACCGCAGCATGTCCTCTCGCCGCTCCATGGCCACCCGGCCTGCCTGCGTGCCACATGAATATTGTTCCAACAAGTTGTTCGGCTAATCGCAGGTTTGACACATACACCTGAGCAGCATCCAGCAATTTGCAGTGCGCTGCCGGCAGGAGGGCAGGTGCGCTGCAGACCGTGCGGGGCGTTGCTCAGCAGGGTCGGATCAGCAGCCCCGGCGGCGGCGGCGCTTGCCAAAGCCTCCAGCGCCGGGATCTGCAGCGCTCTGCTGATGACGTTCCGCTGATGCACGGGGCGTGGCAACCGGATCGCAACCTGGCACAACGCGCGAATGCAGGAGGGAACGGGGCGCCCCGGACGGCAAGCGGCAGCTGCATGGCCCTGGGCCTAAACCCCAGACCCTAAGCTCACCGTGGCCTTGACGGTGTACCACCAGCCGCAGCGGGCGCCGGTGTCGATGGCCCACCGCATGTGGAAGGGCACGTCATACTCGCGCATGTCCTCCACCGCCTCCAGCGCGTCCTGCAGACAGGGAGAGGGTGGACAAACATTCGAGGGGCTTCGAGGGAGCGGCGCCTGCCTGCAGCCTGAACCTGGCCCGGCACGAGCTGCGGACGTCCACACGCAGCTGCAGGCCGTTCGGGCAGCGAATTAAGGCTGGGCGCGAGAGATGAACCAGCATCGCCCCAGCGTTCTGGCTGCCCTAAACCCTAAGCCCCACCTTGACGCGGTCCTTGGTGGACCGCTCACCGACCGCCTCGGCGGTGTACGCCGCCGTCGCCTTCGCCTTGGCCCTGTGTTTGATAATACGACCCTAAGATGTGGAGATACACCGTGAGCCGCCAGCTGACAGTTGCATGCGCCGCAGGGGTGGGGCACAATGCGCTCTTGTGCTCAGGGATGCCACATCTAGGAAGGGCAACCGCAGTCCGCTGCGGGGTGCGCCAGGCGGGTGCAGATATGTGGCGGAGCATGTCAAGAGGGCCGACCTGTTGCGGCGCACGAGCGGGAAGCAGTCGCGCTTGACCTCCGCCAGCTGCTGCTCGTTCCAAAAGCTCAGCTTGAGCAGCCGACGCTTCAGCCCGCTCAGGTGGTTTTTCTGCGGAGCAGGGAGGTCATGTCAGTCACCTCTTTGCTGCGGTGAATCATGCGCGCAAAAGATATGGACACCCACGACCCACATCATCAAAGTCTGTCCGCTCACGCTGCGCGACATTGCTGCCCTCGGTGTGCCCACAGTGACAGGTGCGGAAGGTCTGTGCAATCAAGCGTTTAGATGATGCCCATTGGCGGCACCGTGCGCACCAGGTCCAGGTCCTCCCGCTCGACGATGGAGATGTCTCGGATGGCGGTTTCGTACTTGCGCCGCAGCAGCGCGTCCACCTCCTGCTCCATACCGTCCTGTTTGACGCAAGCACGGTTGCGATGTGTAAGCAATGTGTAAGTCGAGGAAGCGTGCGGCGGGCTTCTAACACGGCTTTCCCGCAGGATGCCGCCGGCCGTGTCCCTGGAACACGAACCTGCCTTCCCAGACGCGCAGCCTGGTTGCCTCCCAATAGAAGCCACAGGTGTCAGTCAGGGCGTACCATTGTCGGCAAGGAACGGCCGTCATGGTGTTGCTCTGTCTGTCCGCATCCCCAGCAGTGAAGCCAACAACTCAACGGATTCTCAGGCAGCAAGCAGGCCGCTGCTCAGCAGTTGCTCGGCCGTCTCCGGCTTCTGAGGGTTCTCAGGGTTTAGGGGCGCCCGGCCCGCACCTTGATCTGCAGGTAGAAGTAGGGCGCGTAGCGGATGTTTGCCTGGAACATGGAGCCGTCCTGGCACATGAAGTAGCAGTTGATGGCGCTGACCACATGTCCCGCCTCCTTGTCATCCACCGACGTCTGCGCAGCCAGCAGCGTGTGAACCTTGTCAGCAGAGGGTAGCAAGGCCTCTGCTGAGAGCCGCGTTCCTAGCCGGGTGGCCCGCTGAGGAGCCTGCGCGGCGGCTGAACCTGCCGCTGTGTCCTTTGTTTAGACGTCTGCATGGTAGCCGAGCCGGAAGAGAGCACTAGCAGCGGCGCCTCGCCGGCCATCTGCCGTGTGATGTGTCCAACGACTCGAGGCATTGGCACACGGCCAGCCGAGAGACCAATGAGTCACAAGGGGTGCAGCGGTGCAAGCGGTACAGCGTGCCCACCGTTGTGTAGTTGAGCAGCCAGCCGAGGCGGTCCTCACCCTCCGTGAAGCGCTCAAAGCCGAGCCCCTCCTCCAGCCGCCCATGGTCCTCCTACAGAAGTTTTCGAAGTGGCTGAATGACTGCAGGCAGGGCACTGCCATTGCAGGGTATAACCACTGCCATGCCACTCGCTACACGGTCATTGCACGAGGTGGGGAATTCCACACTGCAGGAACAGGTTTGAAGACTGTGGTGCGCTGTGTAGCGCTGAATGCGCAATGCTCACATGAGCCTTGTACTTTGTTGCCTGCGGGCCGCCGTCCCCGCCCTCGCCGTGCGACGGGCCGAAGTAGTTGCCATTGTGCTTTCTGCCGCCGCCGCGGCCACTGCCGCGGCCGCCGTCACGTCCGCCGCGGCCCCCACGGCCGCCCTGGCCCTGGCCCCTGCAGCAACATTCGGTAATCAGATCGGTGCAGGCCAACGCTGCGCTATCCGATGCCATATGCTGGCCGCCTTTGCAGGTGCTATGTGTGTTGCAGTGCATGGCATGGCATGACGACAACACAGGAGTCGGCAGTTGCAGGCTCTGTTGATGGGGGGGGCGTCCTCATTGCGATTCGGCCAACCTGCCACTGCCGTCACGTGGCCCGAGCGACGTTTTCTGACCGCCGGCGCTGAATGAGGGCGTGTCACCGCGGCCGCCCCGACCGCTGTTGCTGCCGCCGCCGCGCCACCTGCCACGGCCGCGGCCGCGACCGTCGCCCTGCCCGCTCATGACTGCTGTTGCGGCTCGCAAGCAGATCTGCCGGATCCCGCCTTCAGCATGCGGCCCCACGGACGGCTTGCGCTGGTGGCGTCGGCAGATGAATTTGTTTTGCCTCCAGCATAGCCGCGCTACAGCCAAGGCTGCTTGTGGCGCTGACTGCCCGGCAGACGAGCGCCGAAGACAGGCGCGCGTGATGCCGTATTTGCGGTATGCGAGCTGCTGCGAGGGAGTCCAGCGCAGCGATCCTCACGGCCAGCTGCTCTACTTTTACCTCGTCGAGGGCATCACGAGGGCATCCGTGGAGCTGGCGCAATCTTAGCCGGCCTAGAGCTTTCCAAGTGCTCGTTCAAAGCGCAGGCTGCCCTGACACCGGTGCTGAGCGGGCGAACACGATGAGCGGTGCACTAAGGACGGCGAGTCGCGACCTGCACGACAAGCAGCGTACGGCGGTCCAGTGCGAGCAAAAAGGAGCCTCGAATGGTTCTAAGTTGTTCCGCAAGCCGTGTTGATGTCTGCGTGCTAATGCGTCACTGTCTTCCCGGCGGAAATTCAAATTCCGCGTGCATGTTCGAACCTCCTTTTGTTAGACAAGCCATCAGGGTTGTAACAAGATGGAAGTTGCTGCTTGTCAATGACTGAATGACAGGGACGTTCGCACTTGGACATCGCATATGATTGGCGCAATGCACTCGCTCGGGCTGCAGCGCCACCTGAGAAAGACATTTCGGATAACGTGCTGGCAGGATCGGCAGAGTCATTCATGACAGAAGCAGATGTAGCCCACTTGCTCACGCAAGGCACTTCCAGATTTCATAATATGCATCCAGGGCTGCTTGCGCTGACCTTATCAGGTCCACCATTGATTCCAACCACCATGGACTCCATCATCAGGCCATGAATGCTGAGCGGGCTGGTCCCGCCGCAGCGGGTGTGTATAGCTCACCCTGGTAGCATGTCTGCAGATGAATCTGCCGCAGTTAACGTGCTCGTATCGCCTGTGGGTGCCCGCGGGATGTTGCACATTCATCATGATGTGTCAATAAATTGGGTGTGTGGTTTACCTGTCGCGGCATGTCATTCATTGGCGATGAATGGTGTTCACGAACAGCGGCGGCTGGGGAGGCACGTACCAACTTCCCGGCGTTCCCATACGACCCACCGTATGCCATCCAGCGGGACTTCATGGCCGCAGTCTACCGGCGGCTGCAGACCGGCGGCGTTGGGCTCTTTGAAAGCCCCACAGGCATGTGTCCTCGGCTCTGTGCATCATCCAACTGTTGGGAAGACAACGACGCTTTGCCTTCCCCCGTGGGCATCAGTTGACGACATCACCGTGCCATCACTTGCACCGCCTTCTGCAGGAAGCAGCCGGTGCACAGGGCTGCAAAGTGGCAATCCCGCCAAGCTGTTGCCAGTTGGGTCACATGTTGACTCCTTCCTCCGATGCTCTGCTGCAGGCACGGGGAAGACGCTGAGCCTCATATGCAGCGCGCTGCAGTGGCTGGAGGACCGGCAAGAGGCGGAGGCGGCGGCTAACACCGCCACAGCCATGGCCACTGCCGCGCAGCCCCCGCAAAACACCGCCAATGGTGCGGCAGATAGCCAATGGTGCACACACCCTGGAACCGCACGTCGTCTCGATCCGCAGCTGCGCCACCCAATGCGGCAGGTGCAGTCTTGGCTTGATGGCGATGCGGCGATGCAGCAGGAGGCGGCAGGCCTACAGCAAGGCAGTGCATCGCAATGTGAGTTCAGATTGAGCAGGGGCAGTTGCACACAGCGCTGCACTTCTGCAGGCGCCGCGGCCGCGGCGGACGAAGAGCCAGACTGGCTCACCGGGCACGCCGAGGCACGCAAGGCGGCGGCTGCGACCGCATCGGAAGTGGCCCGCAGGGCGCGCATCACCGCGGCGCAGGCCAAGTCGCGCGCCGCGCAGCAGCGCCGCGCCGCTCGCAAGGTCCGGGGACACACAACGTTGTAAGAATATAGCCACAGCTATCCACTGTCTCGAAGGCATCAGCTGAGAGTCATTGATGCCCCCGACAGCTTGCATTGACAGCAGCGCTCTGGGAGCACCGCCTGCCGGTTGGAGGCCAGGCGCGGTGCTTGCAACATGTGGTCCGCAGTCCTCAAGCTTGCTGCCGCCCATGTCCATCAGCGCCAATCTTCATGCAAAGCAGGTGGCGGCGTCATTGAAGGCGGAAGCAGCAGAAGCAGGGGAAACCGGCAGCGACCCGGACGCAGAATTCCTGCTGGAAGACTGGGACAGCGACGGCAGCCGCCCTGGCGCAAAGCGGTGTGCAAATTTCAGTTTGCTCTTGAAAGATGTGGCGTCCTTGACGCACAGTATCCCTGTCTGCCCATTGCTTGCAGATGTCATCTTGTAGGTGCTCAGCGGATTCGTTGGTAATTTATGGCACTCGTCAGGCTGAGCGGATGGTGCCGCAGGCGACTGCCTGCGGACGCCGACAGCAGCAACAGCGACGACAGCGACACAGGCGCCGACGACGCGGCGGCAGGGGCAGAACAGGACGTCTCCCCACCCCGCACCCAGGTACATCACTTCGAATGGGAACGGCATATCATTCATGTCATTTCGTCCTGCCATCATCGCCTCTGACACTACTCTGCAGCTGCTCGGGTTGTGTTTATTGCCAAATGGCTTGAGCAGCTGTATTCATGTCAGTCACGTGTAGCATATCATGAACCTGCAAGACAGTTGCCGCCTGTGTTGCGAGTACAGTAGTGCTGCAGGCCAAAGTCGCATGGTGGACTTAGCAACTGAGCAGTCACACACCCGCAAGGCCGGCTGGCTGCGTCTCTTGCCTGCGACGGCGCACTGGCCCGGACTGCTGACAGCGGGGCGTGCTGCGGGCGCAGGTCATCTTTGCGAGCCGCACGCACTCGCAGCTGAGCCAGTTCGTGGGCGAGCTGCAGCGCACGCCCTTTGCGCTGAGCCTCGCCACTGTGTCCCTCGCCTCCCGCAAGGTCCGCACGGCGCTGAGCAGCGTCTGCCCGACGACTGGTGTGGTGCCTGATTGAGCTCCCGCCGCACTCCACATCGGAGTGTGTTGCCGCCGCATCCCGCACCGCATCAGCACGTTCCCACCGCAGCAGGCAATCATGTCAGGGCTGCCGAGTCCGCTGCAAGGTCTGCTTCATGACCACCTTGCCTGGAATGGCAAGCAACGCCTCGCCTGTCGGCCACACCAGGTGCTGTGTGTGAACGAGGAGGTGCGGCGGCTGCGCAGCGGGGCGAGCATCAGCGAGAAGTGCCTCGACCTTCAGCAGCAGCGCGCCAAGCGGCAGGCCGGCGACCCGGCGCCTGCGTCCGTCGGCAAGCAGGCGAGGCCGCCACCAGCCAGTCTAGATCATCCCTTGCGCCAAGGCCCCGTGCGGGGCATGTGCCAGCTGCCGCTGCGCCCCACATGCGCCCTGGCCCTGCAGGTGGCCATCGGCTCAGAGTGCACACCTGCATGTGGCAGGTGCTGGCAACGAGAGCCTGCTGCTCCGGCGGTGCCCTGATAAGCATGTCTGTTGTCATCTGCAGGCCGCCCGCAAGGGCAAGGGCGGCTGCCCGTACCTCACCGCGACGGCAAAGTCACAGGCGGGATTCCGGGAGGGCTTGCTGGCAGCGCCTCGAGACGTGGAGGAGCTGGCCGCGTTGGGACGGCGCAAGGCAGTCTGCCCCTACTATGCGGCGCGGCGGGCGGCGCCCGACGCCGACCTGTTGCTGGTGCCCTACGGCTCACTGGTCACGCAGGTGGGGTGCCCAGGGCTTTGGGCTGGCGGCCGCCTCATTGTGGCCGGCAGAGCACGGTCGCACTATGAGAGGGATTGCGTGACACCTGATTGTGGTGCCGTGCGCCTCCTACCGCCAGTCTCTCAGGATTTTGAGCAGTGTGTACGATCGGTGGGGCGAGCTCATCCGTGGCAGACAGGCGCGGCTACGGATCCGAGCCAGGCATCTGTGGATAGAAGCATCGGGAGCTCGGCAGCTCAAGGATGCGTGTCGTTGTCAAAATGCAAGAGGCTTCTCAATCTAAAGGATTTCCTTCTTCTGACAGGAAACTCGGGAGGCGCTGGGCATTCGACTGAGAGGGCGCAGTGGCACTCTGTTGAAACGGCCACCTGTAAGTATGAAACTGGCAAATGCACTCATACAACAACAGTCAGACAACCACTCCGATCAGAAACATGAGATGCAGGAGGCGCTGGGCATTTGGCTGGAGGGCGCCGTCAATACCTGGCAAGCAGCTCCTAGACAGCTTGAGGACGACTTACCTTCAACCAGAATAGTGATCCATCTCCAAACCCGCAGGAGACTCGCGAGGCGCTGGGCATACGGCTGGAGGGCGCGGTCGTCATCGTGGACGAAGCGCACAACCTTGTGGACGCGGTGAATGCGGCGCACAGCGCCACAATCGACGGCGCGGCAGTCGCTGCTGCCGTTGCGCAGATGGACGCCTACTGGGGGCGCTTCGGCGCACGCCTGGCGCCCGGTGTGCAGCGGTCGCTGTGCTTTGAGACAGCGCCGGGTGGACTCGATCTAACTGCAGGTTCAGTGATCACGCCTGTGCCATGGCAACATGCACGTAGCTTCAGGAGTAACGTCGTACTCATCAGTGCGTTTGTCGCCATGCGCAGGCAATGCGCGGCACTTGCAGACGATCATGACTGCGGCAAAGAAGCTCAACTGCTTCTTGCAGCCAGTGGCATTGGACAGCAGCGGCGGCAGTGGCGGCGCGGCCCAGGCCGCAACCCGGGCGCTGTCCGTAAACGACTTCCTTTTTGCCGCCGGCCTGGATAGCGTCAACATGTTTTCCGTTGTCAGGTGACAGTCGGACCAGTAAAGACTCCCCGCTTTGCATCCTGCTCCTGCCCTTGCCCATTGGGTTGTGTCTCTAATGTTGAGCCCGGGTGGGTGGGTGTCTTTCCGGCAGACGAGTCCAATGAAGTTTCTTGTTCAAGGTCCTCGTCGTGGCATGGTGATCGTGCATATGCGGGCGCAGGTATGTGCGGGAGAGCAAGGTGCTGTTCAAAGTGGCGGGCTTCGCCGACGCGGCGCGGCGCCGTGAGGGCGCCGCCATTGCAGACGGTAGGCACTGCGCCCCAGGCCCCCAACCCGTGGTTGCAAGGTGCCCCCTGCCTGAGTGTGCGGCTTGGCAAGTTTGGCACTTGCAGGCATGCCGCTGCCAGGTGGAGGGGCCGTGCGGCGCTGCGATGACACTTGTGTAGAACCTTGTGGAGTGCCAAGCTGTGAGATGCTGATGCTGGCACTGTGGGATACTGATGGATGGGCCAACAGCAAGGTCTGTCGGACTGTCGCCGAGGATCGACTGCCTTCCCCCACCACCCAAACCGGCAACCATGCTGCTGGGTTCACGGCGCTGCAGTGATACCGCGCAGGCGAGGACGGCGACAAGATGGGCGCATTGCACGGCCTGGTGGGTTTCCTGGGGGCGCTGACCAACGCCGACGCCGACGGCCGCATCATACTCGACCCTGCCGCCGGGGCCGCCAAATTTGTGCTGCTCAACGCCGCCGTGCACTTCCGCAAGGCCAGTAGCACATCGTGCAAGCTGCTATCGTCCCGAGTCCTCAGCTTTGGCATTTGAACAGTTGCTTATGGCACCTGCTTCTGAGTGCGCACTGCTTGCCAGAATTGGCATTCTGCAGAGCTGCGACTGTGCTCACCGAGCTTGATGCTTTCTGGACACGTACCAGCAGACCAGATCATTCAGCGCTGGCGCCGCAAGGCGCCCTCACGAGAGGGCGATCTGAACGCTCAAAGTTTCGTGCGCCAGGTGACAGCGGCAGCACATGCGCTCATCCTGGCATCTGGCACGCTAGCGCCGGCCTCCGCGCTGACGGCGCATCTGTTTCCTGGCGTGCTTCCGGTCGACGTCGGCCACTTCGCCTGCGGCCACGTCGTTGCCGCCAAGCGCCTGCTCGCCCTGGCCCTGGGTGCGGGCCGTCATCGCAGCACGTAGCACCACTAATCTGGGGGTTCCGGCCTGCGGCCATTGCGACATATGGGAATTTCCCAAACCGTTGGCTCGTTTTCAAAGCTGCCTTGGCACATACGGCATGCAGTCCGAGTCGGCATCACACCGGATCTGACTCTGCTCGGCTGGGCTGGAAGCGTTTGCACTGTCCCAGGCGCTCGGCCGTGGGGGCGGGCGCTCGGGTCTGCGACACGTGTGGTGCTCCGAACTTGAGTTTCACCTGCTTGCCGGGTGCCGATTTTGCTCTCCCGAGAGGCTTCCTTCTTGGTCTCAGGTGCCGGACCATCAGGGCGGGCGCTGGACCTGCGGCATGCGGTGCGAAGCCAGGCCGCCACCCTGGACGAGCTCGCACGGCTGCTGCTGAACGTGGCACAGGCCGTGCCGCAGGTGGGCGTTTGGCAGTCCTGCAGACAAGCGCCATTGCGCGCTCCGCCTGCTGCCAGATGCAATATCTCCTGCTGCTCGCGCTGCTAAACCAGGTTCGCCCGCCTGGCTGTCTTCGTCTGCCCCACCATGCGCAGGATTGCCGGCAGTGAGCCAGTCGGAGAAATCTCGTGGTTCTCCGTCATGTTTGCCCTCTGTGCGTGCAGGGCGTGGTGGTGTTCTTTCCGTCCTTTGCCTATACAGACCAGGTGGCGGCCCGCTGGCGTGCCACCGGCGACTGGGGCCGCTTGAACGCGCGCAAGCGCCTCTTTCAGGAGCCGCGCGCCGCCGCCGAAGTGGAGGCCATGCTGTCGGCGTATGCCGCGGCCATCAGCGGCGGCGGTGGCGGCGGCAACAGCGGCGGCGGCGATGGAAGCGTAGTCTCCGCCAAGGATGTCAGTGGCAGCCCTGGCGGCTGCGGCGGCGGCGGCGGTGCAATGCTGCTGGCGGTTGTGGGCGGCAAGATGGCGGAGGGCATCAATTTCGGCGATGGTCTCGGCAGGTGCGTGCTCACTGCCGGCACATGCCCGCAATCTTCTCCTGTGACTAATGCCGGAGAATGTGATGCTGGAGAGCCCATCGGACGATGCCCTTGATTTAGGGTTTAACATTCAGAATTCAAAGCTGCAACACGCCGCAGAGTTACCCTTTCTTCTTTCTGGAAATATCTCCCGAGGCACAGGAGCACGCACGTAAATCATCGTGCAGTAAGCATCCAGCACCGCACAGCAAAGCAACACCCCAGGGGAGCTGCAATGTCCAAAATCTCAACACACCTTCGTTGCAACTGCCCAGGTGCGTGGTGATGGTGGGCATGCCATACCCAAACCCCACCGATGCGGAGTTGCGGGAGCGGATGGCGTTCATGGATGCCGCGGCCACTCGTAGCAGCAGCGGGAGCGTCGGCGGCAGCAAAGCGGCGGCGGCGGCAGCGGCAGCAGGAAGCAGCGGCTCGTCGCCCGGGCAGCAGTATTACCAGGACCTGTGCATGAAGGTGGCAAATCAATTCGATCTCTGTCGAAGTCTCTGCTGCGGACCTTCTACTAGGTTCATGAATGCCCGAA
Source organism: Deuterostichococcus epilithicus (assembly GCA_033439295.1). Classification (NCBI taxonomy): domain Eukaryota; kingdom Viridiplantae; phylum Chlorophyta; class Trebouxiophyceae; order Prasiolales; family Stichococcaceae; genus Deuterostichococcus; species Deuterostichococcus epilithicus. Next base: position 2,080,164 of record JAVTLE010000010.1, read on the forward strand.
ACCGCATCAGGCGCCTACCCCTGCTTGGTGCAGGCATGCTGCCAGGGCGCCTGCTGGCAAACCGCGGGAGGCCTTGCAGTGCTGAGCATCGATGCGAGTCTTTCGCTGACATATTGACTTGCCGTGCGCTCGGCAGGCGGTGAACCAGTGCATCGGGCGGTGCATTCGGCACGCGGGCGACTACGCCGCGATCCTGCTGGCGGACTCGCGCTACGCCCCCGGCGGCCGCCTTGACGTCGGCCCCTGCCGGTGGGCGCGCCTTGCGGCTCCACGCATCATACCTGGCTGCCAATGACCTGCATGGGCCGCGCACCTGGACCCCGATATTTGGAAACTGGCATCTCACGACGACAGTGCGCAACCCGCTGCTGTCCGATGGGATCCGCACAGCTTTTGGTGCTTGCTCTTGCTGACCTGAGCTTCTCGAGGACCTTGGGCCTGAGCGTGCCAGCCGCACTGACTCGCAGGCACCTCCCCGGCTGGGTGCGAGATTCGCTCTTGCCAGCGCCGCGCTACGGCGATGCGCACGGCCGCCTGGTGCGGTTCTTCCACGGCTTGGCGCGGCAGTAGCTCAACGGCTGCGCCAGTGTCGGTGCCAGCAGCAGCGGCGTCCTCTTAGATCATGCAACTTTGCAGAAGCGGGTTGTGGCGTGAGCAGGTATGGTAGCAGCGGCCTGAGCGCCTCGGTGGCCATACAATGTCAGCTGCTCAAGAAGGGGTGTACAGGCTATCATGACGGCATGATCGAGGGCTTGACGAGTGGTATACATGGTTCTTGAGGTTGTTTGTGATTTCGGGTCGTTTCCATTTCAGGTGGATTCAGTACATGACCATGCAGGCAGGTCAGCGATGATGGTCACAAGCAAAGATTGTCACCAGCAAAAGCATCGCAACTCCTCTTCCTCTACAAACCAATAAGCGTCACTCGTCCGTTGGCAGGACAGCATGAGGAAGGGCCCCTGCCCGACTTCCTGCACCGTTCACAATGCCGGACTCGCAAATAATTTGTACTTGTACATCTAAACGAGTCCTTGTGTATTGGCGGCAGGCACTTACTAAGGCCCAACCGCCCAGCCGGCATCGGCTTTGGGGTGAAAGCCCAAAGCGGACAAGGATGGCCTAGCTGCTCAATGCTCAACACGGTGCTAGGCAGCTTTCATCTACACGTTAGGCAAGTGGAGCTTCAACGATTGATGCCGCCGGCTGAGCCGACGCCATCGAGCATCACACAGGCTGCCCATTTGCCATAACGGCATAATTGCTCATCCAACGTGCCACACATCTGTAACTTGCACCCGATCATGCGAGGCTGGTGCCATTGTCTCTGGGAGACCTTTGACAGGTGTTGATGACACCGTCGCCTGGTGCGCCACCGCTTGGTTTGTTCAGCCCCCAGTGCCGATTGGCGCATGCAACGCCAGCAGCCTCCTACCTTCGCACTGGCGGCGGTTGCCATGGCTTCCTTCCCGCTCATCACGGTGAGCTTCTTCGTCCGCCTGTGATATCTTTCTCTGGCTCCTGCTGCGTCTCGTGCATGTGTCGGGAGCAGGACCCGTGGCGGCCGCACCGTAAGTGCCGGTGCACAGGCCACCTCCCACACAGCATTGCGGCAACCATGTTGATACGCCTGATCTGCGCGGCAGGCGGCCCCATCACGTGCGCGGCCGCGCCCGCAGCGGTCCACTGTCCACCGCGCGGAGGCGTGCACAGGCCGGAGCTGCGCAAACGAACATGAGGCAAAATCTTACCACGAGTTGCATCTGGTGATATTTTCGATGTGCAGCTGCAGCAACGAAACTCAATACCGGATTGTGCAGGGCAAACTGAGGGTTGGCTGGGACCACTGCACTCTACCTGCTCTGCATACCTGCCGGCCTGCAACTCGGCAGCATGCCATGCCCCTGCCAAGTGAGTCTGCGGCATGCTTCACTTCGCCTGGCTGCAGGCTCACACATGCACATCTGCTTGCAACGCTCCTATTTGGTACGTATGAGCATGTCAGACACCCCGCTTTGGGCTGTGCTCACATGCGGAGGCGGTGTGGCGCTGCCGCCGAGGCGCCATCAGCTGCTCCAGGGTGGAGTCGCCCCCGCCGCTCTGCACAGCCAGCGCGGCGGCGGCCAGCGGCGGCCACGGCGCCACTGCTGCCTTGGACTCCTGCAGGCAGCTTCAGGGATGTGGCTGGAACGAGTACCGCGAATGCTGTGCTGCAGCCGGCAGCAACCTGTCATGCCTGGCAGAGCGCCTCGGTTTATTGTCCACTCAAGCAGCTTGCTCTCAGGCTGTATTCAGGTGGATGAGGTTGCGTGCAAGCAGCCGGGTGTCCGGCAAAATGACCAGATCCCCATTCAATGTCATGTCTCCCGCAAGAGATGTCAGAGCGATACAGCAGCTTCATCCACCAGCGGCGTCATCCCAGACAGAACCACTTTATCAGCGATTTGCTTGCGGACAAGACAGTGCTGGTTGTACACATGTGAAACACGCAGAACGAGGAAACGAGGCCGCACGTGCAGGCGCTCGTTGACATCGACCAGCGCCGCCGGCATCTCGACCTGTGTCCAGGGGTGCGTTAACACCTCCGCCATCGTGATGCGTTTGTCCGGATTTGCCGTTAGCATCCGGTGCACCAGGTGCGCACACGAGCGCGACACCTGCGTATGAATGACATGGACGTAGTGTGAGGCAATTTAAACCTAACTGCATGGTGACCCACCATCAAATGCTGGGCGGCCGCATCAGGAGCCGACCTCAGGGTGGAAGTGATGCAGTGTGAGACGCTACTGTATGCACGATGCAGGTGGCGTGGCCAGGAAATCGTCGATGGAACATCTAAACTACACTAGACAAAGATTCGTTGATTCCATTTTGGCGGTGAGGGATCCCACATGTACTTCGCCATACGTGCCGCTTGTGACAAAGCAGCACAAGCAACTTACACGCTCAATGCAAAGTTTGTGATCATCTGCACACGACGACGTGCTGCAGAGCAAGGCAAGAGACGAAAGGCTTGGAAGCAGCAGCGCACGCAGGAGGGCAGCAGCACAAAGTCGCCGGCCATGATGCGCGGGAACATGGCCTGCATGCGCTTGATGTCGGAGAGCCGTTCCTCCGCCGGCGTCAGAAACTGCGTGCACATTGCGCCACCAGTCGTCGGTGCAAGGGACCGCATCTCTTTGAATTTCAAGCCATGAATTGCCGAGCTGGCCACTGCAAACCAGCTTCAAGCTCGTGACTCGGCTGCAGCTGCTGTGCGGCTGCGGCAGACTCTGCCGCGAGGCGGTCGCGGCCGTCAGACGCTTACCACGGCACGCCCGGCAGGCGGTGCAATCCGGTACCAGCAGTGCAGCACTTTGCAGCTCGACAAGAAGCAAGCACCACTATGTTTCAGACTGCGAAATGGGCCAGGCGCATGGCCAAAGGCAGAGGGAGATGTGAATCATTATCCAACCTACCGGGAAGGAGCCGCTCAAAAGCACATACAGGCACACGCCCAGACTCCACACGTCGGATGGTGGCCCGCTGTACCTCTGGGTAGATAGCACCTGCAGTGGTGTCGATGCTGAGCGTTCAGCATGCATTGACGGCTGCACAGCAGGTGCGTGGGTGCGTGCAAATATCACATGACTCCAGACGCACAGCACGTCAGTCAACACVCCCCTCTTCAAACGAGGTTGCTGGCCTGCCTGCGGCCGCAACTCCCTGCAGCTAAAGGTGGCCCCGGATCGTGCTGTGACGCTGGTCAGGGGCAAACACCCCATAGGTATGTATGACAGAGTGGTTGTCAAGCTCCACTTGACAAAGTCTTGAATCTTTGCTTTCAAGTCGTAAGGTGTACCTCTGGTGCAATGTACTCTGGCGTGCCGCAGCCCGCCGCCGACCGCACCGGTCCCTGTCGCAGCCGTGCAAAGGCGAAATCTGTCAATGACGGCAGCGGCGCCGTCGCCAGCCCCTGTGCGACAGCCGTGACAGGACTCAGTCCATCTGTCAAATGAGGTAGACCCTCCACAAACCGCTTGTCCAGCTTGACAGGTAGTCGAGACAGCAGGGTGCGCAGTGGCCGTCCGTCATTCTCATCATGCGAGCTGGAAGGACCAGGCATTGTGGATGGCCTTTGCGGATGATGGATTGATGGGCGCACCTGATGCAGCAAGAAGTTGTCCAGCTTTACATCGTGGTGAGTGATGTCCAGCGATGCGCAGTATGCGATGGCGGAGGCCATGGCCTGGAAGAGCCTTCTTGCCTCGTCCTCGTCCACGGGGATGCCCTGCAGGTGCACATTGTACATCAGCGTCATGAGCATCTGAGATGCGGTGTGCCAGATGCAGCGCAAGCATGTCAAAAGCACCCCTGAAGTGGCCATGTCATGCAATGCCTCCTGGCCTCCTGGACTGTTGCAGAGTGTATGCACTACACACCTGGCCGTTGAGCAGTTATGCTGCTGAAGCCCAGAAGCGCGCAGCAACAACATCAACTCAGAGTGCAAATTCCACACTACTTATTTGCACACCTTTCTGTGGGCCATGTAGCCCGCCATGTTGCCGCTGTCCGCATAGTCCATGACGATGCCCAGGTGCCCGGCTGCGCTGAACACCTCCTGCGGCACAGCAGGCATCCTGCTATGATATGTTGTCGGCAGACCACAAGAGCCAGGCTGCCAGCCGATCCGACCAGTACTGCATCTATGACTTCCCACCACACCAGCAGGCTCATATCAACGAGGCTCTGAAAAGATCAGCCCACCCGAGCGTTCACATCAAACCCTGTGTCCTGGTCCTAGCGGCCATCTCGGCAGTGGCTCTCGGGAATGGCCCGGTCTCAACTGCTGATGAGCATGTAGTGTAGACATCTGCCGCCATGCGTGCGCGCCTGCAGCTGTACGATGTGGGGGTGCTGCCGGCACCGGCGCTGGCACAGCAGCTCCGCCATGATAGCGCCGCCGTCGAGGTCCGTCTCATCAAGCTCAAGGAACTTGATGGCTACTTTCTGGCCCGTGTCCGTATTAAGCGCCAGCTGCACAAAGCTGGCGTTGCCCCTGCAGGAAGCCACATTCTGCCTCGGCCAAGGGACGCTGCCGAATGGAATAGCTAGGGGCATCCGAATAATCCAGCAGGGCCCAGAGTTTGGACATGAGCGAGGTTGGACCACAGAGTCGCGCACAGCGCGGCATGCAAGACCTGCACCAGCGGGATCTCTGCAGGGCCAGCGCATCGTCAGCATTCACCGCCGGCACTACCTGTGCAGGGTCTTCAGCTTGCTGTAGCGGCGGTGCCCATGCAGCGGCTCCAGCAGCAAGGGGTCGCATTTCGAGACAGCTGCTGTGGGACCGTCAAAACGCCATGCCGCTGCCGTTGCCTCATGTCGCGCTAACTGCCGCGCCAGCTGCGACTCCCTCGGCCCCAAGATATGCTCCGAGAGGCTGTGTGAGCGCGAGCTCGGCATGCGGTCAGGCCCCTGCTGGCATTGCGCACACCGTTGAATGATTTAGCAATTGTTGGAAAGTTAAGCGCGCGCCTGGTGGATGTGTAAGTATGCAGACACTCCTGAACCCCACAACCCTGCCTGAGCACAAGCAAGCAGAGAGTGGCAGACAAGTGACGGCGGCGCGCACGAAGCTGCAAAGCCGCGACCGCGGCATCGCTGTCGCAGACGAGACGACGGCGGGAGGTATGAGACCTGCGTCATCGCCACGACGGCTATCCAGACCGTGTCGGAACCTGCAGGACGCGTTGCGTACCACTGTATAATGTCAGCAGCCAATGGATACTTTTTCTATCTTGAGGTCTACCACCATTCAACATGCTCCTGATGCCGTCGTGCTCGCCGACCTCGTTCCTTGATTCGACTCGAGCCACGAGTTTGCTGCATGGTTCTGCGCAATGTACTTTGCAAAGGCGCAAGCCCTGACTTGCGCACGTGTGCAGATTTCACCACTTCGGTACAAGCAGTGAGCATAGAAAGCTTCTTCAAAGCTGCCTAAAACACCTCCTAGCCCATGGCATGCCGCCGTGTGACGCGACCGGCCTGGTCTATCGAGCGGCAGTACTTCCTGCTGACGGCATGGCCTTATTGCTATCTTGGGCGCCGCCCATTGCCTACGTATGCTGAGCATTGCGATCAGATAGCTCAAGTGGTATTGCAAGCGGCATTATGGCCGACGACACGGCCCCCCCGCCGCGGACTGCACCCGCGCGACTGTCGCTCGAGTGTGATGATGTTGTACTGCTTGCAGCAGACATGGCAAACACTGCGCCAGATGAGCGCTTCAAGGCAATGCCAGACGCCTTGGGAGAATTAAAACAACTCAATAGTGTTTAATTTGGCTTCTCCACTGAGATCCGTGTGTTGTGGCCAAGGACACGCACCCTCGGGCCTGCGTGCTCGTAGTAGTGCCGGGGCCCGCTTCGCCGCTGCTCAAGCGCCTGAGGGTTCCTGCCACGGTCCACAACGCGTCCACGCTCTTAGCGCTATCAAAGGTGGAGAAGAGGCCTCCCGCAGGGGCTGCCTCCGCATCCCCTTTGGCGCCTGCCTTGCCGCCGCAGATGACCGGTAAATTCGGGTGAGACGCTAAGTCCCTGTCGACGCCAGGCGAAGCGCCACAAAACCAGCGCTGAAACAGCCTCATGCTGGCAACCATCCACGCAACGACAGGCTGCCGCTTGCGCCAGAAGTCTCATGCACAGCGTACATTTGTGCACGTGCACGAATTTCATTGGATCGCGCGTATGTGTGTACTGCTTGCCTGTGCGTCCCTGCCTCCACCCGATTCCCAATGCTGGTATTTGCGGTGGCCTGGTCTCATCTTTCTCTCCGCTTGTCCCCACTTCTTGCATCAGCCCGATGGAGACGACCGCCAAAGTGCGGACGAGTGGAATGCACTCAAGCGGGTCGGTCATGCACGATCACAGTCAAGGAAATCAGCTGGATTGAGGCAGGGTCGAATCGGCAGTAGGTGTGCCCTGCAGCGAAGGGCAGCGTTCCACAGAACTCTTTACTGTCCACGCAACAATAGGCACGAACCGCAGAGCGCAGCGGGTGCGAATCCCAACCAACCGGGGTCGGCAAGGCATGGACAATGATCATCGATGGCATTATTGATTGGATTGCGTGAGGAGCGAGGTGATAAGCAGATTTGGGCGGACCGACTGGGAGGCTGAATCGCGGGTGTGCGGCAGTCGGTGTGCGCGGAAGCCTGCTGCGTGGTCTTGATTGTGCTGCCGGGCCTCAAAATACCACTCAGTGATGAAGGGTTCTTGATTGCAAAGCCACCCAGGTGGCTGTCGTGCATCGCCAGTAGTATTGGTGCGGTCAACTGTGTGCGTCATGGTCATGAATAGTCATTGAGGGACTGCTGCCTCAGGCGGCACTACTCACCCCTCAGTCAGCAATGTCGTATACACCAGTATCGGCCACACGTTCTTGCTGGCCCTCCATATGCAGAACCCTGACGAATCTATCGAAGGAAGCGGTCTACGGCGCGGCGAAGAGAAGCAGGACGGCGGAACACCTGCCGTCGTTGGCCTGTCGGCGCTGCATCCAATGCTGCTGCGCGCGGTCGAGGTTCAGTGCTCGTGGTCATCCTGGCGAGGGCGCACAGTGCATCACCTGGTAGACGCCATCTTAAGAAACATCGTGCCCATAAATTGTGAGACGGAGCTTCAATGAATAGTAGGTAGATGACGAGAGAGATGCTGGAGGTGTTGGAACAGTGTGTGGTCTTGATCAAGTTTGCAAGCGAGGAGGATTGCATAGGCGAAGCAGGAACCCAACAGGATGTCACAATATAGAAGCACCTTCCAGCTCTCGTTTTGACAGCTTTTGACTTGCACGCACAGCCGTTAGACTGGCCGGCATTGCTGAAACGACCGCTGGTGGCTGATTGGCGTGAGTGACAAGTCGTCAAGCGTAGCAGAACAGAGACCGCTGATGGATGAGGCAACGCAACCAGGCTCGCAGATGAGCTGCCGCTGCACTGTGTGAACCATTTTCGCACAAAATGGTTGAACAACAACAATCAATTGTGCGCTGAAGGATTCGAAGAAGGTTTAGAATACTGATGTCTATCTGATCCCCAAACCCAACACCAACGACACCCGGCCGTCGCTACTGCCGTGATGCGGCGTCGCCGCCCAGCGAATGCCGCCGCCACTCAGCCGCCGAAGACCCGTAGTCCAGTCGGGCCTCGCTGTTGACAAACCGCCAGCTGACGTCGCCGCTGCGGCCGCTGTGTGCCCGCTGCAGCTCCTCGCTGCCGCAGGCGAGACGGCGGCCGGACGGCGGGCGCGACGGCGACGTCGGCGGCATTCCTCCGCGTAGCACAAATTCCTGTAGCCGCTGCGGCCGGCCGGCGGTCTCGTCGCTTGCGGTGCGCCGCGCGACTTCGTGAACCCACCGCAGGTGCGGCCGCTGGACGTCCATCGAATGGCTGCCGCGACCGCCAATTGGCTGCCCCTGGCTGCGGCGCTTGATCCAGTCCAGGAGCTGCTCGTCCTGGCCGCCTGCAGGCCCACTGGAGGCGGCAGCGGCGGGGGCCGGCCCCGGGTTTGCTATGCCGCCTGCACCTTGCGTCGGCTCATCTGATGCCTGATCTGAGACGCCGAGGCCGAGGGGCGACAACTCCAGCGGCAGGCTGCTCTGCCGCTCGCTCGGTGCTGAGTACAGCGCATCATGGGTAGCGCCCAGGCTCGCTAGCTGGCATAGGCTGTCGGCCGTCTGTGGCGCTGCCAGAGCGATTGCTGCCAGCGGCGGCCATGCGGCGGCGTTTGGGGATTCTGCCAGGAGCTGCTCGTTGAAGCCCGCCAGTTCCGGGCTGAGGTCCTGCAAGACGTTTACAGTGCATGTCAGCTGCGCGGCGTCAAGAGATTCGCATTCTTTCAAATGTCAAATGCCGCAGCGCTGCGGACAAGATTGATTCACACTCCTGAGGAAGCTGTCTCAAAGCAGGAAGCCATAGAAGATGAGCACTAACCTGGGTGTACCAAGGGTGGACAAACACGTTGGCGAGGTCTGTGCGCTGCCCCGGCGGTGTCGCCAGCAGCTTCGCCAGCAGGTCACGGCAGCCGGCGGCGATCTGCGGATGCAGTCAACGCTCAGCCGCAGGGCTGCGGACTTGCTGAGCATGCTCTCTCGAGGCGACCTGGGAAACTACCGAGTCTGCGCAGAGCTGGACCCGCTCACACAATGCTTTGCTGCAGAGCCGCATCGGGCAAGCCCATCGGCGCAAGGCAAGAGCGGCTGCACCTGGCGATACGTTCGCACATCAGGCTGGCGCGGCGACCCCTGACATGCCGGCTGAGGAGGCAGCCTAGAAGAAAGTAGATTCAACTCGGGGCTCACATGTGGGTAGAAGTGCGGGGGGTAATCATGGGTAAACCGCCGAAACACGCCGCCGGAGCGACGCCGCGTGCTGCCGGCGGCTGCACTCGGCAAGCCCATCAGCAACGTGTACAGGCACATGCCCAGCGACCAGACGTCTGCGGCCGCGCGGTCCACCGTCTCGCCGCAGCGTGCCTGGAAAATGACGGGGACACGGCAGGGTGGAACTTGAGCAGAAAATTGAGGGGCTGGCCGTTCAAGCGGGGCTGGCAGAGTGCTATACACAAAGCCTTTCAGACGTGGCTCGCACGCACACACACTGGATTGCTGCCGGACCCGCAACAGCAGCCCTGTGTCCATTGATGGACAAGTCTTGAAGTCGGCCATGTGCCGCACCTCAGGCGCACAAAACTCCGAGTTCAGCGGCAGGGCTTTGGAGAAGGGCACCGCCGCCGCCGCCGCCGCTGCATCCGGCGACTGGGCCGCAGAGCACGCGAGTGCCGCACCACCAAATTCCATCAACTTCACTGTGTACTTGCCGCCGCCCATGCTGGGCCTGCGTGCGAGGCTGGGCGGCGGAGGACTGGGGCGCAGCGCTTCGTGCGGTGCGGAGGCCGCGCCGCCGTCTCGGCCATCTGTAGGCATGATGTTGTGCAGTGAGGGGGTGCCAGAGAGCGTCAGAGAGTTTGGAGTTAAATTGAACAAACACGATCTGAAAGTTCTGCATGGCATTGTCACTGACCCGCCATGCATTGCCGTCTGGCCAAAAAAAAACCCCACAACCACCCGATCAGCTGACCCTGAACACGAGTCCAGCTTCAACCAGGAGCAAGGGCGCAGGCTCCATGGCGGCTGCGTTGCCTGCCGAAACCGTGCACACAGGCGAGCGACCAGCGCAAACCCTGAAGCGCCGCAACTACGAGCAACACAGCCACAGCGGCGGGCCGCAGGAGGCAGCCACTTACCCGAGGCTTGCCGGCGCGGCGTGCTGCCGCTCGGCGCCCGCTCCAGCAGCCAGGCGCCCAGATCGAAGCCGCCAAGCGTGACACCACGGCGGTGGCAGAAATCCACCGCCACCGCCATCTGCTGGAACAGGGCGCGGGCCACAGGCTCCGCTGTGCCGCGAGCATGCTCCGGTTGCCGCTGCAGTTCGGACAGGCCGCCGCCGTCGGCATATTCGGTGGCGACTGCCAGGTAGCCGGGCGTCAGGAACACCTCCTATGGGCAGCAGGGTTTCGAGGGTTGCCGGGGTCTGTATGCGGTGTTGTGGCGCCTGGATGTCAGGGCGCCAGTCTGTGCGAACTTCTGCTGTCTTGGCTTGGGCTCTCCCACTGCAGGCCAAGGTCCGCACTGGCAAATTTCAATGCGGCAGCAGCAACGACGGTGCGGCTGATTCCACCCATAAAAAGGTATCTGCAGCTGGATGACGTTGGGGTGCTGGCCGCAGGCGCGGTGCGACACCAGACGGCGCAACACCGCCGGCCCGTCCATGTTTTCGAGCTCCATGAAACGCACGGCGCTCCGTTCGCCAGTTCGGATGTTGAGCGCCAGCTGCACGAAATCGTAGGTGGTCACCCTGCAGCAGCAAGCGGCAGCGACTCAGCCGCAGCGTGTGTCAGCGTGTGTGTTGTTCTGGCTTTACGCAAACAGAGGGTGCCACGCCACATGCAGCAATGCTTGTTTCGCTGGTTTCGACGACTGTGAACGTGCCGAACCGACCCTGCTTCAGCGCATTCCACCTGTCCGCGCATAGGGGTTGCTCTCCACTGTTGCGGGGATAGTTGTGCAGCGATGCTGACACAGACATTATTGGCGCCTGATCAGGGGCTGTGCTGTGATCATAGGGCGTCTCGAGTGCGTGGCACAAGACAGCGCAGATGTACCATATCCAGCACCAGCGCTGCGCCCAGGTGTGCGCCCAGGTGTACGGACACAAGCGCGGCAGCCCACGAGCCAGCGCACTCACCGCTGCAAGTCTTTGAGCTTTCGATACCGCCTGTGTCCCGCAAGCGGCTCGACGACGTCCGCCTTCTGAGCCCGCTGCAGCCGCTCCGCCTCATATTCCGCCGCCACTGCGCGGCGGGCAATGGCTGCCTCAGCCGCTGAATCCGGCCCGAGGGACCGGGTGGCGGTGACTTCCAGGTCCTCCGCGCCGCCGGTCCCAGCGTTGCCCGAGGAAGACTGCCTGCTGCAGAACGACTGACGGCGGTCGGCGCTGCTCCTGGCAGCGCCATCGCTGCTGGCGGCCACTCCGAGGCTGCATTGCATGCAAACCTGGGCAGATCAGCTGCAAAAGACTGCTGCTGCAAAGACGCCGGTCCACTGCCTCCGGAGACCAGCGAGCGCGAAGCTTTCTGGCCAGCTTCCTTTGGAACAGTTGTGTGCTGCCTTGAATCAACAGAGGAATAGTGCAGCAGAAAGTGCGAGACGGGCTTATCTCCTTCCAGTAGGCATTGAATCGTATGTTGCACATGCTGCAACCAGCACAGTGTTGGCTGACGCCGCCGAACCCGCTGAATTTGCTATCTTACCAGACACAACTCACGCTCTGCGAGATCTGTTGCGAAGGCGTCGAGCTGCGCGCTGACGTGAATCACCTTACATTACTTCAAATTCGTCAGTCTTCTAAGTTTGTTTCGCATCACCATCGGTTGGGCCGCGCTTGCTGACGGTGGGTTGTACCGTACCTCATGCACGGGTTCGCCAGCACCGCGACATCTCCCACCAGACACACCTCTGGAATTCGTGAGAGCACAGCACATGCAATATTTTCCTCCTAATTTAAGGCCTGCCGCCTCCGCCTGAAGTGACGCACAAGCGTCAGCAAGTACAGCGCTGCGGCACACCTGCTGAACGACCCTCGGCCCTTGGCTGGGCTGCAGCCCCAGTCGTCGTCCGCGACGCTGCTGGTGGACTGTGAGCACTCCCTGACAGCGTGCACCAGGTCTGTCTCATATGCGCTGTCAGTGCTTGTCCTGAGATGACTCTGTTGCCGCTTGCCGAAACCGCTGCAAGGTCTGGCGGGGCCGGATGATGCGAGCTCAGGCATATCATCGCGCACCACGGGCGCAGCAAAGCACCACTTCATAATTTATTGAATGAGCAAGGTTACAATCACATTGTACAAGAGCTGTTGGGGGAGGGGTGCCTGTCCTTTCACGAAAACGAAGATCCTGCGCGATCACTAAATCTCATGTTGCTGACGTCACGCCTGGAGCAGCTGAGCCACAACTTTCAATCGGATTTTCCGGACATGAAGAGTCTTGTGCTGCACTTTGCTGCCTGCTCTGCGGCCTCCGGCCAGTTGGCTGGTGATTGCTCTCAAAGTTTCTGCTGTACGTCATTCTGATGGCGCACGCGGTGGCACATACTCAAAGCCGCCGGGGCCCACCGCCGCTGAACCTGTCGGCAGCTGCCGCAGGCACAGCGCGCTGGCGCCCGCCATGTACGTGCTCATGTACCGCGCCCACCCGTCTGTCCCCTCTGGCTCCCACAGCGGTCGCACCGCTGCTCGCTCGGCGGCGGGCAGCCGCGCCGCCATTGCCCGCAGCATTGCCATCTCGAAGCGCAAGTCAAAGTCCAGCCGCTCGTGGTTGAACAACTTGACGGCCTGTGCGAGGACGGCAGCGTCCCTGTTTCTGTTGTGCAAGCTGCGCCAGGCTGCTAGCATGCAACTAGCAGCAGCTGCCAGCAGGGATGGGCATCTTCAGGGTGGTGGCAGACATGGCCTTGGCGCTGGCAAGGGCGTAACCACCACTTGTCAAGGCCGCAGAGCCAGTCCCAAAGTCCAAAGCTCGAACTTGCTTACCTTCCAGGCGCCGTGGACCCTGCTGGCCAGAGTGCGGCGCCCCGTCAACCATAGCACGGCAGCAATGACGCCAAACTTAATGTCACCAAGCGCCTCCATCACCGCCGCCGCTGCCGGGTCACGCAAGATCAGCACCTGCGGCGACTCAATCACGCTGAAACAACGGTCCGAGCCTGAGGCACCAGCGCAAGGCATGCACAATGCCACAGCTCGCACCTTCCGAGGCACCCTGCCGCGAAAGTTGAAGGTGTGCTGCGCTGGGTGCTCGCTGAAGTGGCTCCGCACCTGCAGGGGGAGCGTGAGCAGCCACGAAGTCACTGAACCCACACAGGGCTCACTGTGACGGCACGCGCCACCAAACAATGCATGAGCCACAGTGTAAGACTCACCATCTGGTAGAAACTCCCTGTGACGAGCGGACTGCTGCTGGTGGAGGTGCCCACGTGCACAATGGCAGACTGTTCTAGCCGCACTGAAGCCTGCGCAGTCAGCCAGCCCTGACCTGAGCTCGGCAGACGCGCCGACTGTAGGGTACGCTGCACTACTTGCCGAGTGCGACTTTCGGTTGGAACTGGTGTTAAAGCAGCGCGCAGAGCACGTGCTGGTCCTGTGGCAGTGTGCGCATCGCAGCACGCCACGTGGTCAGAGACTTTTTGCCACCTTGAGGCAGACTTAATTGAAATTTACCATCGAGCTCGGCAGCAGTGACTGGCGGTAGCAGCCGAAGCTCACACAGAGTCAGTTTGATTTGCCTGTCACCTGCATCATGGCTGCAGCTGCCAGCAGGATGGCAGAGGAGACAGCGTCGCCAGGGACCAGGTCAAACACGGAGCGCGCTGCGTGCCGACTGAACAGCCAGATGCCGGTGGCGATGGCAAGCGCGGCCCCCGTAGCACCGGTGCGATTGCCGACATACCTGCAGCCGAAAAGCGAAATGTGTCAGTCCCTTTCCAGGCGTGCACTGCCGGCTTGCCAGACAGCCACTGGTTCAAAATGCCCATTGGGCATGTCCATCATTTCATTTCAGCAACCCACCCTGGGTATGGGGCGCCTGCGACTGCGCCGATGATCGCCGGCCGCAGTATCACGACAGGGAAGCTGGCACTGTGCCGTTCTGCAACCAGCTGCTCGGCCAGCCACTTAGTGAGGCAGTAGCTGTTGGGGAAATCAAGCCGACCCACGAATGCCTCCGCCTGCATGCCACAGTTCACTGTTGCTCGAAAGACTGCACGTGAAACAGGACGCACAGGTTCAATGGTGCGTCCAGACGATTTCACAAAATATACAGGACGCACACCTCGCCAGCAGACATGCCTTCGACACGCCGCACAAAGGTGCCATGGCTGAGTGCCTCTCCTTCACAGAAGGCTGGATAAAAGCGTTCTGCGACGCACGATGCCGGCGCCAGAAAGCCGCTGACATACGCCGTGCTTACGTATGCGAACGCATGCAGGCTCTGCATGTTGGCCGCCAGGTCTGCAAGTGTTTTTGTCGCCTGAGGAGGCACATGCGCTGGGTCGGTCAAACCCAATGATGCTGGCTGATGAAAGCCCCACACTGCAAGCGACCATGCTTGACTTGCATCAGGACGACACTGTCGTGACCAGCTGCTCAGGGGGGACTGTCCAGGCGCGGCTCACATGGTAGTTGTCTGCAAGTGACTCGAACACGTGGGCTGTGAAGGTGACCGATGCTGCGGCGTGCACGACAACATTGACGCTCCGCACGCGCTGTAGGTCTGTCTCGCTGAGGCCGCAGCCCGCCTGCCGCAGGTCGCCCTGCACGACCTCGACCTGCACAGTGCACCATCATGAAGCGATATTGCGATGCAGCAGGCATGGTGCTCAGAGCCCATTGCTGCGCAGCGGCGGAGATGCAGCCGATACATGCCCGACATGCAGGCCAAGCGATGCAACGCGCAGCAGCTTCGGAGGTGCAGCTCACCTTCTCGAGCACGTGTGGCTGGCTCCACAGCTGGTGAAAGAGGCCGCCATCCAGCAGCCGCTGCCGCCGCTCCGCTGGGCACTTTCCGCGTTTTGGGCGCACGAGGATAAGGACGCGGTGCACATATGGGCACACCCGCAGCAGCTGCTCGAGCACGAGGCTGCCAACGTAGCCTGTAGCGCCTGTGAGCAGCACCGTGACGCCGGCGAAGGCCGTCGCGACCGACACGTCTGGCTGTGCTGTGTCGCCTGGGGCTGGTGGGTTCATGCGCCCGTGCACGGTTCACGATGAAGTGCAATATGATCCACAATAAGGAAGTGCTGACCTTTGCGAGTGCTGCGGTACGAGGCTGTGCACGCAGCGAGGACAAATTCAACGCCTTACTCAAGATTATCGATCACGCCACTCTGCCGAGGGCTTGGCCGCTCTGGGTCAAAGATCGTTCTCAAGCTGTAGTGCACAACGAACTGAACCAGCGTGCAACGATGCTGCGCTATCGACGCAGCCCCGTTTTGCAAATATATCGCCTCCCTTGCGCAGCACGCAGCGCAGCATGCTGCATGCAACCAGTTGCAACTTGCATGTAGAAACGTTTTGATGTGATCGTGATTGCAGCAGCTGCAGAACATCGATAGAGAACCATTTGCCAGCTGCTAGGCTTCCAGGTCATCGCCCAGCAGGGCCACTGCCGGTGGGCAACTTTGTACACGAGATACCGTCAGCACAGGATGGCGGACGATGAGGAAAACAGGTGATGTATCTGAAAGGCAGATGCATCTCTCAGGCTCAGTCCTGTGCTTGCGCCAGGCACCGCCGTACTTCAAATTCTGGATGCACTCGAAATCCTGGCAGTCGCCGAGCTGGCAGGCAGTCATGCATTTGTCTACACTAGTCTCAGATGGCGTCGTTCCCCGCATGAATAGGTCACACTGCCGCTTGGGTCCTTCTAGCGCACAGGTCATATGCATGTCTGGAAGGCTGGGATTGCGCAGACAGCTTTCCAGAAGCCCTTCTACGTCTCCGTGTTCGAGTAGGATCTTGCATACTTCGATGAACCTCCGTGAGAATGCTGCAGGGCAAACATGATGCGCATCCTCATTGCTACGGACAATCACCTGGTGCGGCGCCACTCCGCCGGACGGCCATTCGGCAGCCTTGCCTACATTCTGACGAGCACGGCGACCCCGCAGCAAGTCCAGCATACATCCCATGTCCCTGTGGATATGCGCATGAAGATGCTCCGTTCCAGTGTCGACGCACACATATGCTGACACATTTGCGCCGGCGCAGGGCGTGTGGGAAAAGGACGAAGTCAGGAAGGACGACTCCTTCAACTCCTTTGAGGCGCGTCACGTAGCGTCAGAAGAAGCTGGATGTATGCTCGATCCTGCAGCGCTGTAACCCGTCAAGCCGACCTGACAGCATGCCTGCCGGCCAACCTCTGAGTCAGCATCCGCTTTGTCAGCGTCGCCGCTTTCAGCGCTGTCACCGAAGCTTGCCCAACCCTCTGAACGATGCAGGAGGTGCTGAAGCTGGCAGTGGCGAACGAAGTGGACGCGGTACTGCTGGGCGGCGACCTGTTCCACGACAACAAGCCGTCGCGGGCCACCCTGCAGCGCGCCATGGCCATTTTGTCCAAGTACTGCCTCAGCGACCGCCCCGTCGGCTTTCAGGTTCTCTCCGACCAGGCCACCAATTTCGTTGCCAAGTGAGCGCCCCTCTCACTGCTCGCTCTGCAAGCGCTTCACTGTGCTGCGTGCGTCTTCTGCCCAGGGCTTTGCCTGGCGTTTTGCACGGCCTTCAGAATCCTGGAAAGTTCGCGCACAGCCATTAGTGGTGCAAAAAGCTGCAGTGCGGGGCCACCTCGTGTCGGTCTGCTGGCGTGTGGAGCATACCCGGCACGCAAGCTAGCATCTGGCAACACAGTTGCGACACGACATGTCGCCCGTGAGCGCTCACAAACGCCGGCGACGCATCATGCTGCCCGCCGCAGGAAGGTCAACTTCGAGGACCCCAACCTGAATGTGGGGCTGCCGGTGTTCACCATCCACGGCAACCACGACGACCCCACGGGCGCCGACAGCCTCTCCGCTGTGGACCTGCTGTCCACCGCTGGGCTGGTCAACTACTTCGGCAAGATTGTGAGCGCCTTTGCCCGAAGCATCTCGAGACATTGACGCTTTGCCGGAAGCCAGGCGCCTCATCAAGCATCCCGTCATGATGCGCCGGCAGCCTGCTTCAATGTTTTCAGCCCGCAGCATCGCGAATGTGTGGTGTGCAACATGGCCAGCATGCACTTCATCGCTTCTGCCGCTCCAGACGGTCAGTAACCTCGTCTCTCGGCCCGCGCAGCCATTTCTGGGCAGCGGCATCGGCAAGATCCGGCTGCACCCGGTGCTGCTGGCGAAGGGCTCCACGCAGCTGGCGCTGTACGGGCTGGGCAACATCCGCGACGAGCGCCTCGCCCGCATGTTCCAGACGCCCGGCTGCGTCGAGTGGTGCGCCGCAGCAACCTTGGCTCTCCATGTTGTGCTTGCATGTTGAGGAGTGGATTCAATGCGTCCATGCGCCCACATGTTCCAGACGCCTGGCCGTGTCAAGTGGCGCGATGTGAGTACTCGTGCTCTCGCCCTGTCTACCAAGACATATGCCTGCCCAAGGGAGAATGACTCAGCCCACTGGTGACAGAGCGCGTGGGCATGTCTGCCGGCGCAGGGTGCGGCCGGTGGAGGCGCCGGGGTACGCCCTGGAGGACTGGTTCAACGTGTTCGTGCTGCACCAGAACCGGCTGCAGCACAGCGGCAGCTCCAAAAACACCATCCGGGAGGCATATCTCGCGCGCTTCCTGGACCTGGTGGTTTGGGGCCACGAGCACGAGTGCATCCTGGAGCCCTGGGTGTGTGCCAACTCTCCTCTTTCTGCCGCTGGCATTGCTGTGCTGGCCGGATCAGCAATTGGCGCACGAAGGCCAGCACATCCGCCGTTGGACCATGCAGCGGCTGCTGAAAAGGCTCTGCAAGAACAAGCGCATGTTGCTGCAGGCAGGCAGACAGCACGCCCGGTCTTCGCGCTGGGCCTGCGAACTCAAACAAAGAAGTTGAAAAAGACATCGAAAACGCTTTACTAGAGCATTATGAAAAATCCCTAAACAAGGCAATTGCAGTTGGGAAGTCGAAACAGGGAACATGCCAACCACTCAAGACCCTACCAAAAAAAACACCAGCCAGGAGTTTGGTGCACGAGGCCATGGGCGCGGGCTCCAGATTCTCGGTGCTGCAGCCGGGCCTGTAAAGCTCAAAGAATCTCAATCTCAACCCTTTTGTCACCCCTGCACTGCAGGAGGCAATGGACGCGGACTCCGAGTTTTCGGTGCTGCAGCCAGGCAGCAGCGTGGCAACGGCGCTGTCGGAGGGCGAGTCTCGCCCCAAGCACGTGCAGCTGCTGGAGGTGATGGGCTCCCAATTCCGGCTCGTCAAGCTGCCGCTCACCACCGTGCGCCCCTTCGTCTTCGGCCAGGTGTGCCGCCTCAGCTGATGTTGCGGTCCCTTTCGACATAGCTTTTGTTGCAGCTTTCGGGGCGGTGCTGGTGCCACCATGGGGTCGAACAGGGCACGTCTGTTCCTCCCCTCCAGCGCGCATCTGCTCACGTGGCTTCCCAGTTCTTAGTGTCCAGGAGCACGACACCCACTGAGACGATCCCAGAGATTGTGCTGGAGGAGCAGCTGGATGTGAAGGCAGTCGACCAGGAGGAGGCGCAAAGGCGCCACCCCTCAACCCATGTACCAACCAACCAACCAACCACTTGACACCCACTCGGCGATCGCCAAAGGACTTCGCAAGTGTTTCCCACCCAGTTGTTCTTCAGATAGTGCTGGCGGAGGAGCTGGAGGTGGAAGCGGACGACCAGGAGGCGTTGGCGGCGTTCCTGGAGCGCCGCGTGGACGAGGCCTGCCGGCGCGCGCTGCGCGGCGCGCCGCCGTCCACGACGCCGCCGCTGCCGCTCGTGCGCCTGCGGGTGCGCTGGCAGAGGTTTTAGGGTTTAGGCAGAGGACCACTCCCCTGTAAACGGACCGGCTTTTCGATGGAGCCTTGTGGTCGGCCTCTGGTGTCAAGGATGGGCAGGTGTGGTGTTGCGGCGGCGCCCGGAGCGCGGCAGGCGTGTGCCGGAAACCGGGTCGTTGCGTCCTGCAGCCCTGAAAGCCGGCGGACATGCCGCGGCTCTTCCTCTTGAGCCCTGAGAGCGGGCGAGGCAGCCTCTGTGCATCGTTGCCTGCGTTATTGCTCTGCCAGGCTCGCGTCAGTGCTGAAACACCTTGGTGCCCGCCGCGCAGGTCGACTACACCGGCTTCACCACCATCAACGTGCAGCGCTTTGGGCAAAAGTTCGTGGGCAAGGTGGCCAACCCGCACGATGTGCTGCTGTGGCACAAGGTGCGGGCACGACCCCGCGCCCTAACCATGGATGCAAGGCAGCAGCTCCTTGGCCGCTGTGGTGAGCGTGTGTGATGTCGCGCTTTGCCTGGCAGCCTGCGAGCACATGGTGACCGAGTTGGCTTGCAAGTTCGAGACGCCGGCAGTGACAGCATCTCACCATGCGCCTTCCATGGGCGCTTGCTGCCAACCAACAGGCGGCGACGCGCAAGGATCGCGGCGGCGGCGGCCTTGGCGCCGCGAACGGGCCGCTGGCGGAAATGCAGGCGCCGCAGGAGCGAGGCGTGGAGGACCTCATCGCCGAGCACCTGCTGGCCAACCTGCAGATCATCACCGAGGCAGAACTGGTGGGTTTTGCGGCCGTCAATGTTTGGAAGCTTGTTTAGCAACAAACATTGGTATGCAACATCATGCACATAGATGCTAGGTAGGTCAGCACAGGCGCGGAAGGACAGCTGCGTGCTGCAGACGCCCCCGAATCGCTGGAGGCGGGGCCGCATGACCTGCTGGAAATCAGAAGCTTTGTCGCATGTGCGCGGCTGCCGGGCTGCAGGGAGACTTGCAACATGACCAGACGACTGGTCTCACAGCCTTTCCGCGACAGGCCGCACTCGCGGCAGGGCACTCGTCATATGCAGCCCAGTGGCATAGCAGTCCGGCTCGGAGGTCTGGGCTGAGTCGCCGCAGGAAGATCATGTCGTGCAGCCTGGCGGTGATGCAGCCTGAACGTTCCACCAACTGGTGGCCCCTGGCCCTCCGCAGCCGAGCACGGCTGCACAACTTCATACTTTAGGACACAGAGCAGGCGCTGGCGGGACCGAGCCATGCTGCTGGGCAGGCGTGGCGGCCACCGCCGCGTGAACCCTCCGATGCACTGCCGCAGGCGAGCGCGCTGCACGAGTTCGTGAACAAGGACGAGAAGCAGGCGCTCGCGGACTGCGTGTCGCGCAGCCTCGCGGAGACGCAAGCGGGGGCGGGCGCTCACGACGAGACGATTGCCGCTGCGGATGCCGGCGCGGAGCTCTCTGATGTGCTGCAGCGCCTCGCGGCACAGCGGCGCACCACACAGGTCTTGTTTCAGGGTTTAGGGTTTCACCTTGCCGACCCCGTTCGAAATATCGTTCGAGCACACTGAGGTGGTCGAAAGCAGCCTGCATGCTGCAGCCTCGGTTGCACTGCGAGGGCAAGCTGACCACGGCAGTCGCCTGTCGGAAGCTCCGACATGTCGTGAAGTTTGCGGTTGTCAGGCTCATGTTGTTTGCGTGCTTTCTTGGGTTGAGGTCCTCAAATGTGATCAGCATGGCAGGGCCTTGGCAGCGCAATTACAGTGCCCGGCGCCTTGGGCACAAGGGTTTGACCTCAAGCTGTGGAGCCGCAACCGTGCAGGAGGCCAGCCAGGTGGCACGGCAGGCGCGCGCGGGGCCGGCAGCAGGCGCAGCGGCAGTCATGGACCTGGATCAGGGCGCACCCTCGGCGGCCGCCGCCGCTGCCCCACAGCGCACGGGTGCCGACTCACAGCCCTGTGAAGCACAAGACTCTGTTGAGCTGCTCCTCGCGTGCACATGCAGACGCTTCTGCTTACACCCCCATTTGCGTCTCGTCGCACATGACAGGTCCTGCACACGAGGCATGCGGCACTCCTCTGAAACATCGAGTGACTGACATTGTCCACCCTCACACGTTTTGCCTTGTCGCCTGTCTTCACGGCTTCCCTTCCGACCGAGCCCCAGCCCCCCCGATGCGCATKGCAGGCAATGGTGCGGCGCCCGCCCGCGGCGGCGGCAGGCAGTCGACGCTCGACGCAGCGCTCGCTCGCGGCCGCCAGGGCTCCAGCCAGCCGGCTGCAGCGGCCGGCCGCGCCGCCGGCCGCGCGCCCGCCGACAGGCCGGGCGCATCGGCCGCCAGCGCCGGCACCCAGCGGCGGGGGACACAGGGCAGCCAGGTGGGAGGGCGCGCCAGGAGCAGCAGGGCAGCAGCCGGCCGAGCGAAGGCCCGCATGCAGTGAGCGCTCCTTGCTGCCTGCCTCGTGCAGCTGCCGCCAGCCTGGCAGGGCACTAGTCCCGGCCCAAAGACTCGGAAGCTTGTACTGCACGCAGACCAGCAAGTGCAGCGGACGGCAGCTCTCCTGCTGTTGTGTCCCTGTGCGCTGCTACATGTGTGCTGCAGGACGGACAGCGACATTAGGCCCGACGAGAGTGAGCTCAGCAGCGCGAAACATCAGCAGCGCAAAACAGGACCAGCTGAGATCTCGCCCTTCTGCTGCAGGGTGGACAGCGACTCGGGGCCGGACGATGACGAGATCAGCGACGCCGGCGAGGAGCTGGTGGACCTCATCGAGGACAGCTCCGCGGACGAGGCGCCGACGCCAGTGGGGACGCCTGCGGCTGGTGGCCGCCGCGCCGCCGCGCCCGCCCGCCGCGCCGCAGGTGGGGCCCTGAGCGCCGGCTGTCAGCAAAGATAACACCTCTGCCGTTTGCCGCTTGAACCATGGCTCGAACGACAGCGCCTGCGGTCAAGGTGACCCGCATCGGCTTTGGGGGGGATGTGCGCTCAGACCGGCCGGGGTCATACAGCAGCAGCAGTCCCATGCGCTGCGCTGCTCGTCAGCCATGCCACTCGCTCGGCACCGGTAGCAGATGCCGCCTGACGTCCGAGTGGCTTCTTTGGCTCAGCTCAGCCAGCTCGCATCGTGCAATGCGCTGCAGGCGGCACGCAGGTTGGACGCAAGCGGCCGGCCGCCACGCAGTCGACGGGGGCGGGCTCCGCCGCGGCGGCGGCCGGCGGCGTGGATGCAGCATTCATCGACGACAGCGACGGGGAGGATGCAGCGGCAGCGCGCCGCAAGCCGCCCGGGGCAAGACACCTGCCGCACCGAGGGCAACTGTTGCACTGCACCGCACTGCACTGCACTGCGCAGTCTGCCTGGTCAGAGGCCTCGTCGTTCTGGGTGGCGGCGTGCACGAGCACATTCCCGCTCCTGCACATGCACTGTGGGAGCTTCATCGACAGGGTGGCGCTACTGCCGCGCAGGGGCGGGCGCTGCCGGGCTCGCTTGGCCGCAGCCAGGGGCGCGCGAGCCAGCAGCCCTCGCAGCGCGCACTGCCGGGCCGCCTGCAGCGGTGAGGCTGCTGCATGGGTCCAGCGGACAAAGGCGGCGGCGGGCGGGGCATGATGCAGGAGCTTGTCCTGTGGCTACCGTCAGCCAGTAAGCATGGCGGTGATGGTGCCCTGGTGTCGATAATGGCCGAACAGCAGGGTTTGATCCCGGGCTTTGGTTCGAGCGCGCGACCGGGCATCAGCACACACCGAGTGTGATAGATAACATGCTGCGTGATGGCACAGGCACCTCCTGGGTGCATCCGGTGATCCCAGGCGCGAAGGATTAGCGAAGATTGTGAGGGGGGTGTTTTGTGCTGCATTATAGCATATATGGACTCGCTACTCACTGATGGCATGCATAGGGTTCAGTCGTCCAAACTACTATAGGTATCAGATGACATGGAGGACAACGTTTTTGGCGCCAAAACCAATTGGTGCACAGTCTTTCCAAATGCCATGGGAAGCAACCAAAATTGGTTGAATTTGCGGTCGTCACTGCACATCCCTGTGACAAAGTGCAGCAGCATCCCGTCCTGGTGCTGAAGCAGCTGGCTTGCTGGCCCACTTGCGATCTGCCACGACTACACATATTAGGCTGGGATGATTTTGTTCTTCTTCAGCTGGTCGAACTGGCGGATGAACATGTCAGTCGTGTCGATGTTCATCTGGTGGAAGCCCGCCCGCCTCAGCTTGCTGACGTTCGAGAACCAATCCTGCGACCAAGTGCGCAGTTTTGAATGCTTCGGTTGCTTGAATGCAGCAGGCAATGCTTGTGCAAGGCAGTGCAGACTGAACGGTGGAGGTGGCTCCGGCAGCGTGCATATGCAGAGCAGTCAGCTGGCTGCGTTGCGGCCCACCGTCTCCTGGCCGAAAACCCAGTCCCTGCATTGACAACACGCAACATCATACAAATGGCTGCAAAGAAACGCTTCAGCATCCGAAAGAGGCGGCAACTCGCGGGCGGGTGAGCATTTCCTCAGCAGGTGCACTGTCAGCAGTGCGGCAGAGTCAAACGATGGACTGACCCGAATGGCCACGTGGCGATGTCCTGCAAGCAGACACAAGGTCACGTCAGTCTCAGGACACTCACTGGAGAGGGGAGTTATCGTCTCGAGCAGCTGGGTGCAGTCAACATGCAATTCCCAGATACAGGATGAACGTCGCTCCACTGCGTCGCGCTGGAGCTAGATGACTGCGAAGTGCGAGGCACCAATACCACCACACACATAGATGCTGCGATGGTTCCAGATGCTACTTAGTGCAATGCACCAATGTCCTCACAAAGATAGCTGCTGCACCTTGAATGCAATTTGCTCCAAGGAGTGCTCCTTTTGCAGCTTGGACCAAGCCGCCTCCTTGTCTGCGCATGCACCACAGGCAGGGGAGTTCATGAACCAGATGACTGCCTACGTCACACCCTATTGTAGCAAGCTGGCTGCCCGGCTTCTGGCTTCTCCCTTCTGCTCAGCCTGGGGAATTTTCGATCGTGTAAGCGCGACAGGGTGACACGCACTCTACCCCAACAAGCAAACTTCTGCGACAAAGGCGCCTGGCGGCCAAGCTGATGCACAGGCTCGCAGGGCGGTCCAACTGACAGTGTCACTGCACCTTGGGTGCTCATCAGCGTAGTCATGCCAAACTTCTGCGGCTCTGCCAGCGGCAGGTCGAAGTACGCCGCCAGCTTGGGCCACACCTCCGACCTGCAGGTCGGTTGAGCCGCCAAAAGGTGTTTGGCAGCATCATCACTGCAAGCGCATTGACGGATGCCCCTCTTCCCCTTCACATGCAGCACAGGTCTAGCATGCTCCGAAGCTGCCAGCGCAGCCACAAAGCACAGCAAATCCAAGGAAATCCTATGCCTCCTGAGTGACATGAGGCTAGCGCTCATAACTGCAATGGTGCCGCAGAGACGCAGCGCTCTGCGGGCGCGCTCGGATGCGCACCACCGGAACACATCGCCGTTTGAGACGTTGTAGCTGGCATCCTGCGCCTCGGGCGTCGTCGCCACCCACACCATGGCCTCCGCCAGCAGGTCAGCGTCCACTACTTCCAGCAGCACATCGTATCCCGTTTTCGAGCCGGGAAACCTGCAGACGGCAGTCAGGCTGTCGCTGAGGAGGCGCCAGGATGCAGAGCGGGGCAGGCGAGGGCAGATGCACGTGAGATGGGTGTCCAGTGGTGGTGTGAATTCCAAGAGCTCATACCCACTAGCTCCTGGCGGGGCCTCGAACTCAAGGCAAAGCATCATGGTGGGAGGCGTGCTAATTGGCGCTTGACGTTGCACCTTGCCCAGGAGTACATGTGAGCAGTAACCGGTTGGCACACAGTACAGATTGCTACAGCCAGAATGTTTCGAAGCAGCCGCACACCGGAAGGGGTAGCCCATCTCCTTGCAGAGGGCGGCGTACACGGCGATGGTCATGGTAAGGTTCATAAAATTGCCTGTGAGTTGCGGCAGGGGAATATCATCAAGAATTCGGACGCAAGCTGCTGCGGCGTCTCACAATTGCTAGGCAGCCGCAGCGTGGCCTCACAAGCCGCCGCAGAGTGCACGCTTCAACACCGGCCTGCGCTCTGAGCTTCGCAGGCAAGCCCGCAGCACCACCCGCCTGTGCTGAAGCCGCAGACCGGGTTGGGTCGCAGGGAACCCCAGGTCCATTTGGCGCCAGCCTTCCGCCTGCAGGGCATGGAATCACAACGGTTTCGTGACGAAGCAGCATCGGTGACTTGCTGGTAAAATCGCTACTTCTGCTAATTATGCAAATGCAGAGTCAGTTGTTCAATATTTTGACACCGACCAAAAGTTGCAAACAAGGAAAAAGTCCAGGCCCATGGGGACCGGCTGGGTGCCGCACCTCTCGATGCAGTAGTCCTCCATGTTGTACTGCAGAATGGCGCTTCAATTTTCAGGAAATTTACGCTTTTAGGGTGCTCATGACTTGGGGGGTTGGGCACGCACTAGGGCCACAGCAGAGTGCCAGCAGACCAACGAGATGGACGGACGGTAAACTGTCAAGGCGGCATCAGGTCATCGGGCCTCACGTAGAAGTTTGGACCCATGGCTCGCGGGTCCTCCTCACGCGACGGCGTTTTGATCGGCCCCAGGTGCGGGCCATACCTGTGAAAGGGGTGCGAGGTGAGTCTGCGGCAGTGTGCAATGGCAGTGTGCAATGGCAGGAGAATAGATGGAGAACACGATCCACTGCCAGCGGGTTTCGAAACGAGTTCAAGGGGGAGCCTGCTGCAGCCTCACCACTTCGTGCCTGCATGGAAAGAGCATTTCATGAGGCGCCATGCTCACTGGGAAAGGACAGTGCGCAGGCAGATTTGGGCAAGTGCTCGCATGTCCAGCCGCAATGCTGGTAGCTGGGGCAGAGTCCAGCGTGCCTGAGACGAAGTGCACGTGCTGCAGCTGTGCGCCGCCGGCCTCCAGGCCCTCCACAGTGTTGACAAACATCTGCGAAAAGTTGACCTCGACATCCCTGACCTGCGGTTCGCGGGATGCAGGTTTCCTCAAGCCTGGCAAACGCAGTTGCAGAGCTGCATGGCCGCCGCAAGCAGCTGCACGTGGGGCCGCAAAGCACAGGCAGGTGCTCAACCATGCCCCACCACCGCACCGCAGACTCCGTCATCTGGAAGGCGCAGAACCTGTAATCGGGGCGATAGCTCTGTGAGCTGCCAGAGATAGCTGCGCGATGCAATGCCTCCTTCCAGTTGGACATGGCTGTAACATGCTGAGCGCTTTGGCCGTGAGCAATCTCGTGGGAGCAGCGCAGGTTGCGCACCAGGCGTGTGTCACATTCAGGCCCTTCACGCCATTTGCCACTGCGTCCTTGTCTTGCAAGTCGATGCACAGCCCCTTGATCTGCATTGCGGTACAGCGGGAGCCCGTCAGACGACATCTGCTTGTGCCGTGGACCAGTAGCCTGCCAAGTGACAAACGTCAGCATGCGAACCGCAATGCACGTGCCTTGTCGGTACCGAAGTTGATCTGCCTGCGCGACACCGCATATATCGTGTCCCAGTCACCGCACTGCTCCAGGTGCTGTGCAAGGTTGCGGCCCGTGACGCCTCCGCCACCTGGCAGCAGGCCACTGACAGCAATCGAGTGAACCCCTGCGATCTGCATGGTTGCTTGATTTTCTTAAGATGAAAGCTACACATGCAGCCTCCAATGCATGATCATCAAATACACTGAGGTACAGCATGTGGACAACGGCTGGTATATGCGACGAACTAATCAGCAGTGACGCTGGCCATGCAAAGGAATGCAGATGGACATCGTCGCAAATTAAAACTGTACATCTCGCGGACAGATGCCTGCAGATCGAGGACTGTATACGTTGATGTGACGGCATTGCCCAGGTTGCTCACCGCTGATGAATGCGACCTTGCCGCCCATGGTTGGTGGGTGCTTTGGCTCCGAGATGACTACCGCTTCTGAAATGGACAGCGGCTGTTTGTGTCCGAGCTGCACCTCGGCAAATCACATTACGTGCAAAAGGGAGGGAAGGTGTTGCTCTAGTCTGCAGAACATTCCTCGACCTCACGCACTGTAGAAGCTGGAAGCACATTTACCATCAGTGGTTTCATGCAAAATTGCGCCTGCGAGGCCAAAAATCTCGCTGTGCAGCCATCATTTTTCCGGAGGTGGTGTGCAGCGCGCTGCACCTAGATCACGCACTGCGCAGCGGTCGCGCCGCCCCATCGATTGCTCCGACACCGGATTGGGCCTCGAAAAGGAGCTGCATAGAACGGCTGAAATACGACTCATTAGCAGGGTGATCAGCGCAGATGGCGCCTCCAGAGGGGTCTGATGCCGCTGTCGAGGCGGCACAGCAGCCGGGTTCGCAGGATGGTGCAGCTGCCAATGGCGCCGCGCCTCAGCTGACGCCGGAGCAGCAGGCTAAGAAGGTACGGCTGCATGCATCGCCGTGCAGCTGCATGCCTCTTTGAATGCATGAAACAAGCATACGCATGTTCAGCATATGTATTCGAGGGTGACATTTGCACACATTACATCGGCCGCATTGGCAGCCGCCTTATGCAAGGCACTCAGTCAGGTCAGACCAGCGCGCTACGAGAAAGGGCGGGACCCAATGCATCAACTGAGAAGGTGTCATCGCTTTTGACATCTGACATCTGACATGTGTAGGCAGCGAAGGACGTACAAAAGGCGGCCAAGGCAGCAAAGGCGGCCGCCAAGGCAGAAAAGGTGAAGGCCTTCGCGGCTGGGTCCGGCAAGGGCGCCGAGAAGAAGGCCAAGGCGAAGGCGGAGAGCGACGCCAAGAAGGTGACGTCCGTTGTACAGAGACGCCTCGCCAGCCAGGAAGCCACGGCGCTCACACCGTCGCGCTGCTGGCTCAGAGCGCACAAATGTGATGTCCAGGGACTGAAGTGTCGCATCGCTGCAGCGTCTGGGAGGCAGCCAGGGGTCCAAGCAGCGAGCTGCCTGCGCCAGCGATGGTGCTCGCATGCGAGAGTCACACATGTGCGCTCATCAGTGAGGCGCCTCCCCCTGGGTGGCAGGCGGCCGAGGCGGAGGAGCTGGCGGCGGCGCTGGCAGCCGCTCGGGCGACGCCAAAGGGGGAGAAGAAGGACACCTCAGCGGAGATGCTCAAGGGCTACAACCCGCCCGTCGTGGAGTCTGCCTGGTGAGGCCCCTTCGCAGAGGGGCTGGCCGCACCTGGAGACCGTCGGCTTGCAGAGGCGCCTGCGCGCGGCGCGTGGCGTCCTTCTGTCTTACGTCACAGGCTTGGCGGCAGGCTGTCGAGCGGGACGCCCAGTGTCCGTGCACGTGCATTTGCAGGTACGAGTGGTGGGAGGCGCAGGGCCTCTTCAAGCCGCGCGCCGACGCCAAGGGGGAGCCCTTCGTGATGGTCATCCCACCGCCCAACGTGACCGGCTCGTTGCATCTGGGGCACGCGCTCACCAATGCCATCCAGGTGGGCGACGATGATTACGATTGAAGAGCACAAGAAGGAGGAAGTGTGTAACAGGAGTAGTGACAGCACTGGGAGGGAGGGTGAACGGAATATCGAGCCACCATGACCTTGGCAGACCGCCAGCTGAGGGTCGGCAGCAAGATGGGGTTTTCCATCATGCCGCAGCTCAGGAAAGCCGCTGCTGCTGGATGGCGACCCAGATCCGTCGAACTGAAATTGCGCAGTCGTACCCCGGAAAACGTGCGTGTCACACGTGCGCGCAGGACACCATCATCAGGTGGCGTCGCATGCAGGGGCGCGACGCGCTGTGGATCCCGGGGACCGACCACGCGGGCATCGCCACGCAGACTGTGGTGGAGAAGACGCTGAAACGTGACCGCGGCCTGTCGCGCCACGACCTTGGTGCGTACCGGCGGCTCCTGAATGTTTGCGCCTGAAGCCTGGCCGATGAGACGCAGTCAACTTGCCCTTCTGGGCCGTGCCAATGGTCTTCAAGTGCGACAGGGCGCAACAAGTTGTGGTCCGTGATGGAAGGCGGCAGCAGTGCTGCCCGCAACCCCAGCGTTGCCGCAGCCGGTGGCCGTTGCTGCCGATGCGTGGCCGTGTGGCTTCTGCCATGCCTCCTTCACCTTCTCGCAGAGGCTCAGCCGTTCGATGCGACTGCCTGAACACACTGCTGGCATGACGCAGAGCAGGAGGTGTTCTCAAAAGATGCTGTAACGTGATTGGAGCGGCACCAAGCCCAGTGTTTCCTGACCCTTGTTTCGGATCGCTTGGAGTGATGTTCCGCCTGTCGCAGGGCGGGAGGACTTCATGAAGGAGGTGTTCAAGTGGGTGGACCAGTACGGCAACACCATCTTCTCGCAGCTGCGCCGCATCGGCTCCTCCCTCGACTGGTCCCGCCAGGTAGGTCGACATCCGTGTCTCCACCCCTGATTCACGTCTCAAAGGCCACGAGGCATCACCGGTCGGTCTGCTCCAAAGGTCATGCGCCAATCTTTGGGGCCAGCTGCCGCACTTTAAGGTCGTGGTCAGTGCGCAGCAGCAGCGGCAGCAGCAGCAGCCCATTGCTTCATGTTGACCAGGATTGATGCGCTGCAGCCAGCAAGTGGACCTTGTCATGCCGTGAGCGCTGGCGTGGCCGCAGGTGTTCACGATGGACGACAAGCTGAGTGCGGCGGTGATGGAGGCCTTCCTGCGGCTGCACAAGCAGGGGCTAATCTACCGCGACAACCGCCTCGTCAACTGGGACTGCTCCCTGCGCACCGCCGTGTCCGACATCGAGGTACCAGATTAAGTTTCAATGCTGTGTCGTGCGCCCAATCGAGGCACTGTCAGCTGCTCGGTCCTGGCGGCACGGGCTGCGCCCTGCGCATGCTCGTGCCAATGTGAGCACTCGAAATCCTTCTTGCACTGGCCGCCCTGCTGCATCGAAGAGCATCGAAGAGCAAGAGCATCTCCGCACGGCACGTCATTGCGAGGGAGCCAGAGAGCCTGCAGGCTCAGGTCAGCGCCATGCCACAGGGCAAACGACCTCCCTGCAGAGCCCCTCCCAGTCCGAGACTGCCCGCTTCGCTTGCCCCGCCCCACAGTCATCAAACCCTGAGATGCACGAGAACCTTAGGTAATGTGTGTTGTAACCCTCCAGGTTGAGGACACACAGCTGGACGGCATCACGCTCCTGAGGGTGCCCGGGTACGCCCAGCCGGTGGAGTTTGGCGCGATGAAGGAGTTTGCGTACCCGCTGGAGGGCGGCGGCGGCGAGCTGGTGGTGGCCACCACGCGCATTGAGACCATGCTGGGCGACACCGCCGTCGCGGTGCACCCGGAGGACCCCAGGCGAGTCCGGCGGCGCACTTACTTGCCTGTTCCAGTCCATGAGACTGAGGCTGCATGATGAGATGGATCCAGCGCACTGAGGCGGTGCTGGGCGACACCTGGTGGGTGGGGCACCAGGACGATGCTGTTCCACACGATCCTTTGATATTGTCCGAGCTCTCCTTAGGGCGTCTGCATCAAATGTGCCGCCATCTGACGTGCCGCCCCAGCCAGACTCCCCACCTGACAGTGTCTCTACCTGGGTCAGCAACCCCGAAGGCCGCCTCAAAGTTGCCAGAAAGCGGCACAACAGAGAGTCCCGTTCTCAACTCATGCCTGGACCCCAGACGTCTGTTGCGACGCACCTTAAACCA
The DNA here is from genome assembly GCA_033439295.1 of Deuterostichococcus epilithicus. NCBI lineage: Eukaryota > Viridiplantae > Chlorophyta > Trebouxiophyceae > Prasiolales > Stichococcaceae > Deuterostichococcus > Deuterostichococcus epilithicus. The sequence continues at coordinate 2,110,897 of JAVTLE010000010.1, forward strand.
GACGGTAAACCAGGTGTTGGGGCAAACCAGAAGCACATGCGCCACTTGCATGCAAAAGGTTCGTAGATGCAGGAGCTGTGCAGGGCGGCACTGCCGAGAATTGGCTGCTTGGGTTTGCCGAAGTTGCTTCGATGCAGAAGCGGGCGGCCGCGTAGGTGCCTTCCGAGCCAAGAGGAGCCGCGGAGATGCGGCATCACAGCAGCCAGGGAACTCCAATGTCAAGGCTGCGCTTTACCACCAAAGGACGCTGCAAACTCTCGCCAGATCTCGATGCCACTGAGCAGCTCAACCTCCCAAACGCAGGTACAAGCACGTGCACGGCAAGTGCGTGGTGCACCCCGTGGACGGCCGCAGGCTGCCCATCGTGTGCGACGCCGAGGCCGTGGACATGACTCTCGGCACCGGCGCCGTCAAGGTGCGCGGTGCACCCTTCCTTAATCTGGTTTCGGGCTGTGCATGGCGATCTGCCTGAACGCATGACCTTGCTGGCCTCGGCCCATCCACCACGCTGACTGCAGCAGGACCGCACGCTGCCAGCAGCACGACTGCTGGGCGCATCCCTTGTGCTGCTGCAGGCGGCGGTGCGGCGGCAGGGCGCACTTCGGAGTCGCCACTGGGGGCGTCCTTGGCGTGCCACAATCCGTTGCCTGCTGCTCGCAGATCACGCCGGCGCACGACGCCAAGGATTTCGCCACGGGCAAGCGCCACGACCTGCAGTTCATCAACATCTTGAACGACGACGGCACGCTCAATGGCAACTGCGGCCCGTACGCCGGTCGCCCGCGCTACGAGGCACGCCTGATCTGTGACACGTTGTCGATCCGACAACGTCGCATCGATGCACCACATCAGGAAGAGCAACAAGTTTCCTCTGGGAACAACAGCGCGAGCTGGCTGCGCCACCACATACCTGCGTGCACAGCGCCCAGCCCCAGGCGGTGTTTTGCTGGTGCGCACAAGCGAGGCGATGCGGCAGCGTGGCCGCGTGTGTCGACAGACGGTGACGCGCGACTGCCCGCAGGTGCGGACGACGATCGTGGAGTTTCTTGAAAGCAAGGGGCTGTTCCGGGGGACGCGCCCCAATCCCATGGTCCTGGGCCTGTGCTCCCGCTCCGGCGACATCATCGAGCCTCTGATGCGCCCCCAGTGGTGCGCTCCCCCCTCTTGGAGAACCGGTCCATCTGCGACGATTGACACCACGTCTGCAGCCTGCACGCCAGCTGGGCGCCGATGGGAAGGGATGCACGACAGCCGAGGGTGTCAATCCGGCGGCGCTGCGTGTCTGCAAGCTCTGTTCAGCTCCTGCGCGCAAACCCAAGGAGGGGTGCTCAGCATCCGAAACCGCCCTGCAAACAAGGGCGTCGTCACAACCTCGTGGCGCCAGTGGCAGAAGGCTGACTGCCCTGCTGCAGGTGGGTCGACTGCAGCGACATGGCGGCAAAGGCAAAGGCAGCATGCGTTCCGGACCCAAAGTCGGCGGTCAAGGGCGAGAGCTTTGGCATCCGACCGGCGGCAGCGCAGCGCGACTGGAACAGGTTGCTCTCCCTTCACCCTGACCTCGGGGCCACCCACCTCCTATTGTGGCTCTAGCGCAAGGGGTTTCAGGCGAGCTCGTGGTTGGCGCTATTGTGTCACGTGTGCACCGTCAGTCCTGCTGCGGCAAGGCCGTCTCCGCCGCCAGCAGATGACAGGACAACATGTGGGACGGGTGCATCTCGAGGCAGCTGTGGTGCTGGCCCCGCTCCCAGCGCGTGACCATGCACGGCGCACCCGCAGGTGGCTGGACAACATCCGGGACTGGTGCATCTCGCGGCAGCTGTGGTGGGGCCACCGCATCCCCGCCTTCTATGTGCTGTTGGACGGCGAGGGGGACTGCCCGCCCGGCGGCCCCAACGAGCGCATGGACAGGTGCGTCAGGCTGGCAGGCCCTTGAACAGGAAATACACCTGGGAGTGAAGCTCCAGGCACGCCCCCGTCCGTGCAGTCTGGTCAGCTGCCCGCCTGGCGGCCCTGACGGGAGCGTGGTCAGATTCCCGCTGGCCAGCACAAGCCATCTCGGGCAACGTGGGACGAGGCCTTCGGCGCCACCTTGTGTTCCTTCCAGGAGCAGGCAGGAGCGAGCAGCAGCAGAGTCGGGTCGGGCCTGTAGGTGTGACTGATGTGGAGCCGGGAGGCCCAAGTGGCCTCTGTGGAACCACTCTGACATGCGAGCTTCCTGCTGCCAGGTGGGTGGTGGCGAAGGACGAGGCAGCGGCGCGCGTGCAAGCGGAGGAGCGCTTCACGGGGCGTCAGGTGTCACTCCAGCAGGTGCGGGGCTGTCCCTGCTGTGAGCCCAATGTTTAGAGCAGTGGGTCGCCAATTTTGGGTTGCTGCGCATACGCATGCGCCTGCTGCACGCCATCGTGCGCCTGTCTGTGCTGCGCGGCAAGGGGGCTGGCAGCCGCGGCGGCAGCTCGCCGGCGCCTCTGCCGGTGCAGTGCCTTCTGGCTGCCGGCGGCCTCTGGCAGCCTCTTTCTTGCCGCAGTGTTCCAGTGTGTTCCTGCGATTGTTCCCGAGTGTGTTCCAGCGCGGTCCCTGTCACCAAATCTGACGGGGCCCCTGCAGGACGAGGACGTGCTGGACACCTGGTTCTCCAGCGGCCTCTTCCCCTTCTCCGTGTTTGGGTGGCCCACCGCCAGCGGCGACCTGGAGCGCTTCTTCCCGGGCGCGTTGCTCGAGACGGGCCGCGACATCCTCTTTTTCTGGGTCGCCCGCATGGTCATGATGTCCATGAGCCTCACCGGTGCGCGTCCTGCCGGCTGGCAGAGCCCACGCGGCGCCTCCTCGGCCCGACATGCATTTCGCTAATGCCTGCCTGATGCACCCTTTCTGTGTGGCGCCGGGCTGCACATGCGGCATCATTCCACGAGGCCCCTGCGGTGCAGAATCGTGCACGACATGGAGAGCCACAGCGCAGGACCCGCACCCGAGCTGACGTGCAACCGACTGCGATCCGGCTTGTGGGCGCAGGCAAGGTGCCCTTCGAGCAGGTGTACCTGCACGCGATGGTGCGGGACGCGCACGGCAACAAGATGTCCAAGTCGCTGGGCAATGCGCTCGACCCGGTGGACGTCATTGAGGGCATCTCCCTGCCGGAGCTGCACGCTAAGCTGCAGGCGCGAGCCCCTTGCATCTCCCCGCGAAACCCTGCACCAAGCCATTCCTTGAGCCGTGACCCCGGTGGCCGGCGCGGTGCCGGCGACAAGAAGGCCCTGCAGCCATTTGAATCCTGCCATTGTACGGTTCAGGGGAACGTCGCGCCCCTTGCACCCAGGTCCTGGTGCATTTACTGGTGCCCTGTTCCCTGCCTTGCCTGAAGCCTGCCCGCTGCGGTGCTGTGCAGCCACGTGCACTGAAGGCGAGCCTCCCGTCACAGAGCCTCCGGCTGCCGCAGCCCACCTGCTGCAGCGCAGGGCGTGAAAGCCTCCTGCAGCCTCTGATGCTGCCGCGGCTGCACTGACAAGCCCCGGGTCCAACCCTAAGCTCTCGTATCCTTGCAGAATTGCAGACGGTGCTGCCGCGACTGCCGGCAAGGCGTTTTCAGAGGCTCCTTGATAAGCCCTGGACCCTGAACCTAATCCCTGAGCTCACCTTGCCGCATTGCAGACGGGCAACCTGGACCCGCGGGAGCTGGAGCGGGCAAAGCGTGCCCAGGCGTCCGACTTCCCGGACGGCATCGAGCAGTGCGGCACCGACGCCCTGCGCTTTGCGCTGGTGTCCTACACCACACAGGTCGGCAGCGTGTAGTGTTCGGGGATTTAGGGTCAAGCACGCCTTGCCTCGACTGCTGCGTGACCGTCCCAGTTGCGCCACGCTGTCGGGTGCCGCTGATCTCCTGTCCTGCTTGTGCCAGCCGCACACGGCAGCAGCGACACAGGCGCGGACCCGCTGGCATGTGGCAGAAGCTGCACTGCCCGTGCACGCACACAAGCTTGTCGGCAGCGGGTGGGCGTGCTTCCTGTCCCTGGTTGGTGCCCCGTGGGTTGATAGCCAGACGGGCGGCATGCTTGGTTGACACGACTGATGTGCGAGGTGGGCCGCGCGCAGGGCCGCGACGTGAAGCTGGACACTCCACAGCACTCCGCGACGCTGCACCGCTATGGTTGCTCATGCAAAGCATGCCTCGATTCCGCCGGTTCCGCCGCACGCAGGGCGGCGACATCAACCTGGACATCAAGAAGGTTGTCGCCTACCGGCACTGGTGCAACAAGCTGTGGAACGCCATCAAGTTTGCGCTCAAGAACCTGGGCGACGGCTTCGTCCCGTCGCCCGGCCATGCCGCGGCCGGTCGGCCGCTGGCGGACCGGTGGGTGCTCAGCCGCCTGGCGGCTGCCGTGGTGGCGGTCAACGTGCGCATGGAGGACTACGACTTTGGCGCCGCCACGCAGGTAGGGCCTTAAAATCGTCTGATGGGTCATCTTTCAAACGAGATTAGACTCAAGCATGGTACGGCAGACGAGCGCCTGGTGGAGTGCGACATCTGGCGCCGCCATGCAGGTAGGGCTCAGTGCAGCTGATGCGGTACAGAGCTCTGTAGCTCTACTTGTAGCTCTACTGTTGTGCAGACGAGCGCCCATACTGAAGCCTGCACTCGCCGCAGTGCATGGGTGAAGTCGTAGGCATCGGCAAACTGTTCTGGCCGGCAGTAGTCAGACAGGCGCACCAGCGGCTCGGCGTTGCGCCAGCAACAGTCCCCACGAGGCACCTTCAAGCTTTGACTCCTCCTTGCCTAGGCAATCTGCGCCTCAGGGCTGGACCAGTCGTGCGACATCTCCATCTGGCCGACTGCGCATGTCCTTCTCGTTCCCCATGGTTTTGCCGTGATTTTGACCAGCGCCCCCCTTCCCGCCGCGCAGGCAATCTACGCCTTCTGGCAGTACGAGCTGTGCGACGTCTTCATCGAGCTGACCAAGCCGGTGCTCGGCGACGGCTCGAGCGCAAGCGCCGACGCGGTGCAGACGACGCGCGACACGCTGTGGGTGTGCCTGGACACCGGCCTCAGGTGTGGGCACAGTCGCCGAAGGGCCCCCACGTTTGCGGCAGCTCCGGCTCACTGGCATCCTGTGCCAGAGTCGGACTTTGGCTGAGACAGCACATCGAGCGTGTCCGAACGGCCTGCAGACGGCCGCGCTGGAAAGGTTGCGGGCCGCTGCGTCGGCTGCCATGATGGGCGCGGGGCCCGATCCTCTTGTGTCCTGCGCTCCCAGGCTGCTGCACCCCTTCATGCCCTTTGTGACGGAGGAGCTGTGGCAGCGGCTGCCGCGGCCGGCAGCGGCGGCGGGCGCCGCCGCGCTGTGCAGCATCATGGTCGCCGACTACCCGTTGCCCTACGACGCCGACGCAGCCGACTGGCGTGACGAGAAGGTGCTTGCTTGCGTTGCTTTTTGCCACATGCTGTTTGGGCTGCTGCGGCAATCGCCATAAACGCCTGTAAATACCAGGTGGTGCTGGTTGATGATCGCGTCGAACCGCACGACCCGCTTGCAATTTCAGCAGCTGCCTGCAGTTTGTGCAGTTTCGTGTCCGAATCCTTCAAAGGCGTCCTGCCGGCTCGCTCAGACGAGGAGGCAGACCTTGTGGTCTGTATGATAGCACATATGAACGTACGATTCCTTGGCAGGCTTGCACCTGGATTAGGCGCACACGAAGGAATAAAGCACGCTGCCGGACAACGACGAAGCGCTGATTCATAGGGATGAATTGCAGGCTGTCCGAGCATGTGAGCACTTCAACGTGTGAAGTTGGCACACGTCCCGAAGCCCCGATGTCGCGCCGCAGGTGGAGGCGTCCATGGACGCGGCCAACCGCGTGGTCAATGCGCTGCGGGGGCTGCGGGCGCAGTACGGTCTCCAGAAGCAGAAGCCCGCCGTGGCGCTGGCGGTGTCGCAGGCAGCGGCGGCCGATGCGCTGGAGGCGTGCGCCGGCGCCATCGCCACGCTCAGCCTGTCGTCGGCCGTCACAGTCCTGCGGGTGTGGATCTTTGATGTAACAGTAGGATAAAATGAACTGTATCCTACAACAATGTTCTCGAGTCCCCGGCCTCAGCACTGCTCTCTGCGAGCAGCCCAGCTGCGAGTGAGCCGGTGGCTTTCGTCGCCAGCGGCGTCTGTGGAGGCATGGCTGCACCGCGAGCGTGCCGCCGGCTGCACGGACAGGTCCGCGCCGCGGCACCTGACAGCCGCTTGCCGACTCGCAAGTGCGCTCGCCTCGCTGCGTGCGAATGCAGCCGCGCAGGACGGCGGCTGGCTGGGCGGCGACCCCGGCGTCGAGGTGGCGGCCGCCGCTGCCGTAGCCTGACTGCATTGCACAGGCATCCTGAGACAGCTGAGTTGAGCGACTTGGTTCTGAATCAGTGCCACCGCGACCGCAGAATGGCGGCTCGCCGGGCGGCGACACCGGCGTCGCGGTGGTGGACGCCACCACGACGGCGTACCTGGACCTGACGGGCATTCTGGACCCCGCCAAGGAGGCCGCCAAGCTGCAGAAGCAGCAGAAGGACGTGCGCGGTTTCCAGCACGTCGCGCTCGACCTCCGTGCCCCCTGCGTGGAGAGCCGCTTCGCTGCTGCACTGCTCCGTCGTGCCGGAAGCGGCACACGGCGCACGAGCCTGGCGCTGAGGCGTGTGCCCTGTCGCCGGAAATGCTTCACGGCACCGAAGAGGGGGAGGGGGGCTCTGTGAGCCTTCGCGGCCCTTCACAGTCCTGTGAATCGCCCAGATTTGACTAGTCTCAACACATGTGGGTGCAGGTGGCGGGCCGGCTGGAGGCGCTGGACAGGCGCACCGGGCTGCCGGGCTACGCCAACACGCCGGCGGGCGTGCGCGCCGATGACACGGCCAAGCGCGCCGCCCTGGCGTCGGAGCTCGCGGCGGTTGAAGAGAACCTGGCGCGCTACACCTCAAGGCTGGCCTAGGGTCTGCCTGGGCTTTCGGATGCCGGAGAGGGTTCCTAATGCGGCCAGGGGGTCGTGGCCGCGCCCCGGTCTCGACTTTGTCCACCCCGCAGCCGGCGCCAGCGCCGGCGGCCGATGCTGATGTGTCCGCGGCGGCAGGCCGGACAGCGTGCGCCGGCAGGGAGGCTGCACCACTGTGGGCGTCCCCGTGACGCGCCTCCTGGCGGCGCTTGTCCGTTCAAGCGCGCTGCTGCATTGCGGTAGCTAGCTCCTGCGGTGGCTGCTGCAGCTGAAATCGCGCACCGCGCATTGCGCTCACCAAATCCTGCCAACGTCTGAACAGCTGGCACAGATTGAATAGGCCCAGAGCTCACTGCGTAGGTAGTCAATTCTGGATACGGTATGCCAGACCATGTCGTGCCGTCTTGCGCCTCAGGAACCTTTGCCCCCCGCACACAACCGCTGCTGTCAGCCCTTCACTTCCGGTACCTCTCAGAAAGTTTTCACCACTCACAAGAGTGGTGTCGAACAGAAGTGACGCACAGCCAGGAGACGGACACAGCACTCGAGGCTGGAGGGGTTTGGAGTGTGAGAGTTGACCCAGACAGTTGACCTACTACCCGCGGGTACCTAGATTCTGGTGTCGCATCTGGTCAGTCATCTGGGATACAGCACCCAGGCTGGTGCCAGTGCTTGTCGGCGAGGTGGATGCAGTCGTGGTGCCATGTGTGAGTCGTGGTTGCGTGTGCTTCTCTGAGGCCATGCGGACATTGAGACATTAAAAAATTCTGTTACAATGCGCCATCACGCGCCATGGACTGCCAGCAGGGCCTGCGCACTGAGAGCGACTGCTGGAAGTACATGCACATGCGCGGCCAAGACAATAGAAATTCCTAAACCAAACTGCGCGCACCACAGCGGCGCAAGGAACCGTGCTGACCCCGTCAAATTGGTCCTGGTTGACGGCATGCCACTGCAACAACACAGACCCCGAGCAGATGCAAGACTGTCAACAAACACAGGTCACGAAGTCCGAGCGACAAAATTCAAGTCGAATGTGGTCACTTCCCCAGCTCGACAGACCTAACACCCCAACTGCTCATCAATGTGTCACAAGACTGTGCGCTTCCGATTTGCCACCACCATCTCCGCTAGACAGTGCTGCATGTCCCGCCTACAGTCTCCCTCTACACAAACCTGAAAGTAATTCTGTCTGCTGCAAATGGCAATTCCAGCGCGTAGCTGCGTGCTGTCGTGCATCTGCTGCTGCAAAAGATGCAGCGGCACATGTCCGACAGCACAAGCGGCCGAGCGCTGCCACTGGTGTTAAGGACTGCCGGCCGCCTTTGCACGCCGACCGGTAGTCATCGCTTGGCTGGTCAGGGATAGCGGAGGCAGCGTCCAGGTGTGGCAGAAAGGTGGCCATGGCGCCACTTGACGGCATACTGGCGTCCAGCTGGTCTGGTCGCCTGGCGCGTTGGGAGCTGTCTTTTGTCGTGGAGCTGCTCGCCGCTGGCGGGAGGCTGACTCGCTGGCTTGATCACTGAGCAGCGAGGCCGCCCGCCGGCAGCGCAGCTGTCGCGCCGGCGGCGGCGCTCACTTGCGGGCGGAGCCGGGGGGCTTGCCGTCCAGGCGCTTCATGTTGGGGCCGCGCTTGCGGAAGAAAGCGGCCAACAGGCGGTAGAACTTGGCAGAGTGCGGGCGCTTGGCGGCGTCGGCATACGCTTTCTGCAAAATGGGAAGGAACACAGCCAGTGAGCGCATAGATTTGGCCAAAGCTGCAGCCTAGGCACACGCAACAGGTTTAAGCGGCTTGCTTACACGCACAAGCACAAGCACGTCATCAGGTCCTCACCTTCCGCGCGTAGTACTTCTTTGAGTGTTGTGACCGCTTCACGGTGGCGCGCGAGCTGGTAACCGACTCGGTGGCCAGGCCCTGCAGAACACAATGCGAGTCAGCTGGTCGATTGGGGCAAGACACAACTGTGCACATGATGTCCTCAACGAGTTGGAACTGTGAGTCAGGCTTGCTGCCGGTCCGTCAGGCTGGCCTGGCTGCATGGCCTCAGGAGAGGCTGACTGGCGCCGGCTGCAGCCATCATGCCCTGCCGAAAACGTTTGCAAGAAAGCCTGCTGTGACTGGGCAAGCTGGTAGTTAGGGACGCACCTGGGTGGCGCAGTCCAGACCGCTGGGCTTGTCGCCGTAGTGCGGGTCAGCCGGCAGGTGGGCAGGGTTGGGCGCCTCCTCGTCAATATCGGCGTCGCAGGGCACGGTGCGGTACTTGATGGCAAACACGCTGCGTGAAAGCAGTAGCACCTCCATCAGCACAGGTTTGCTGCGCCGAGAAGCGGCTTCTAGGGTGCTGACAGAGGTCTGTTGTACCAGGCCGGTGAATGATGCGCTTCTGCCGAAACATGACGGACGCCAAGTTTGCATCGGGAAGGGTGTGCAGCACTGCAGGTGTCCCTCTTTTCGCCAGCGACTCACCCCCAGCGGCTTGTCTCGGTGGTGATCTTCTCCAAGGCCCACTGGGAGACGTCCAAGTGGGGGTAGTCACCGCAGCACCACCTGTGCACACGCGCCACATTGAAGAGTTCAGGACCGAGCAGGCAAGAGCCACAGGTTGAGGTGCTGCTTGGATGAAGCGAGCTTGATATGGACAGGCGATCATTATTTGCACACCAAATTCGAAGCTTTGTTCAATAACAGCAATAACAGGATTCAATAACAGGATGAATCAGGTTTCACAGCAACACCGCACCGCTTGTTGGACTCGGCGTTGCCAGCGTAGTCGCATGGGCAGGTGTCGGCAACCTTGACCTGAACGATGCCACACAATAGTAGGTCGGCGGCTCACCAGTGGCTTATGCGCTGCCGATCTCAAGGGGCGGCCCATCCTTAGTGAATGTGCACACTCAGCTGCCATCTTCTGGCCGTCCATCGCCCGCACCTTCACGTGGTAGTGGCCTGGGCCACCCTTGCACATGCCGTTGCGGTCGTATCGGTTGCCGAAGGAGTCGCCAATGTTGGCGTCACGGCATGACAGCTCCAGGCACTGCCTGCAACGTGCACTCAGCAGCGTCGGCAGGCATTGCCGAACTGCACACAAACCGCTTGTCCAGCGGAGGGAAGAGATCCAGACGATGCATCACAGAGACTAGCAGGGGTGATTGAATCACCGCGAACTCACCCGCAGGAGGCCTTGCCGTCGTAGAGCGGACTTTTGTCGCTGAGCGCCACGAGGTCGTACCCACTTTTCAACTGCCCTGACCATCTGTGGGGGCAGACGAAGCCAAAACCGCACGAACCAGTGTGTAAGCTCCAGGCGTCGCGACCTGCAACGAATTATCAGATGAGGGTGGTCCCAATGTCTGATACGTGTGGCTGTGATGCAGGTGTGGCACTTCCAACCCCAGCGCAATCTCTGGCAATGCGCGCCATAAGCAAATCGTCAGCATAGGTCAATCAGGTGGTCGCAGTGCAGATCGTCATCCAGATCACTTATGTTGGGTTGCTCGCATCGCACCGTAGAAGGTGGCGCGGGCGTTGACCCACTCCCCCGTGCCCCAGGCTGCCGCTGGCGCGGCGGCGGCGGCGGCCACGACCACCATCAGGCAGGCGACTGCGGATGTGAGAGCCATCGCAAGCCGGCTCCACTTGTGAGATGGGTTGGTCCTACGCACAGAGGATCAGGCCCGTTGGATCGGTGCTCGCACTGCCAAACAGCTTAGCGGGCGATCTGACGACCGCGAAACTACGAGGCCCGGGATCGAGGCCGGTGCGGCAGCGGGTTGAGCAGCTTGTGTATCTGAAGCCTGGCCGTCTGCAGGCCGCAGGCGGATATACAGATGTGCTGGCGGGCCAAGAAAGTTTGAACGGTCCCAGCTCACGGCCGCCAGCAGGCACAATCAGTAAATGTTCCGGTGCCAATGCCGCGGATTCCGTGAAGTGGGAGACGCTAAGCTGACATCCTTGACATGAGCATTCAAGATGCTCAACGGCGGGCGTCCCGAGTGCGGGCCGCGGGCTAAGTGTCGATGCACCCCGGAAAGCGTGACCGGTACGTCGTGGCCGACCACATACGATCGGTGCGCAAGTGACACCGTGCTGCGTCTATCTCAGCGGATCTGGCCTGCTTGCCGAAGTGTGCGATTGCTGTGGCGCTCATCAGCTTGCTTGCACGTCGCAGCTTGACAGATCCTGACGGCCGTTGATGCAGTTCGTATGAGCCGTGCGCCGGATCGGGCGTCAAGTCCGGCCTCCGTGACCGTCACCGCAATCGTAGCGCAGTCACAACACCGTTTGCCATCAATGGCAAGCGCGTCGTGCAACGGATCCCACGATGGACAGCCTGTTCCGCTCTCTACCGACCACCATCGATCGGCCAGTCGTTTTTTGTGGGCCAGGTTCCGGATCAGGCTGCACCTCGTTAGACTTTGAAGGAGCTAGTTCCGTCCTTGCGCTGCCTCTTGCAGAAGGAGTCACACGCGCTGTGAGTCGGCTCACTCACCCGCTGGAGATGTGTGGTCGCCCGGTGTGGCAGCCGAAACTCGTAGACGCGACGCGTCCAACGGCGTATCCCTGATTCGGTGCGGCGCAGCGAACTATGATATTTTGCTGGATGGAGTGGCTCGCAACTGGTCACACGGCGGCTGGGCTTGATGCGTTTATGCCCGCTGGGGGCATAAACCCTAAAACTCTTTAGTCAGAGATCTTGGGAGTCTGCCTGCGGTCAGACTGGCCCGGACTCCATTTTAACAGGACTCCCAGGCTTGGATCTCCGGGGTCCGGGCAGCACAGCAGCAGCGGGCTTGGGAGGCGCTCAGCGTGTGCCCTCGGACATGCCAGCCGAGTGCACATACTGGCGGTGGTTCTCCCGCACGCCGCAGCAGCAGGAGCGCTTGAGGATCTTCCGGCAGCGGCACTCGGCGCGGCGCATTGGCATCTATCTACGGTTTCAGTTGGGCTGCAGCGACCTGCCAGTGGTGATGGGCAGACGGGACGGCACGGCCAGGCACCCGCGGCGCTGCCAGCAGTGCAATGATGCGGCGGTGGGCGATGTGCGGCATGTGGTTTTTGAGTGCCCAGCAGTGCAGCACATTTGCGACCAGCACTCGGGCCTGTTCTGGGTTGGTCAGTCTATGCGTACTCGTTAAGCCAATCAGGTCGAGGTGAGGGACATTATTGTTGCTTGCTTCGACAGTTCTCAGACAGTCTAGCTTTGCAGTGATGGGGACACCCCGTGGCTGGCACCCTTTCAGCCCCTCAGGGCTTGCGACATGGTGTAACATCTATCTCTCTCTCTTGCCGCACTTCCCGGCCGGCTCGAGTCCGACAATGATCCGAATGCTTCACGGGTTGCGGGGCAGTGAGGCAGCACTCACTTGATGGTTCTGTCGCTGCCTGTTTGCAAAATCGGAACTGGAACCAACCACACGCCGTCCGCACGAGGACCGGAGGCGGTTGGGTTGGAGTCCTTGGCAAAGCATGCTGTACCCAAGCATTGAGCATCCGCTCAGTGCATGGTAAGATGCAGGTGTTTGCTGCTGACAATGATGGCCTATGTGACTTCTCCTGGGGAAGGCATACCCGCACCGCCGCCGCCGTCGCCGCCGCCAAAAAGTGTAAACACCTTGTACGTACTGCACGGACATGCAGCAAATTCTGTGCATAGCGGGGACAGACGTTCTGAATTGTGCGCCGGTTGCTGAAAGCGATGCAAACCATCAACATACTGAAGCACAGAATGACGCCAGGCACTGACATCACAGATTGGTGTGCCCATAAGAGCAGCAATGGAGCAAGAATCGCGACCAGGTTGAAGAGGGCGTGTAGGACGATGCTCTTAGACAGACTTCTTCGGTCAGCATTTTGGACAAGCTGTCGCAAACATGACAGGTAGCGTGATGTGCAGCGCCAGACTCTCTGAAAACATGTGAGGATGTGTACTCCGTGACTGGCGTCGCACACGCCGCAAGGCCGCCTGTAGGTCCGCAGCAAGCATCTATCTGCGCTGCGGAGGTGCCAGTGGAGGCGAAACTGCGCAGTGGGTGGCGCCGCAGCGGTCTCCAAAGCGGTGACCGTGGGCTGCAGCGACCGGGCTGAAGACTATGGCTCCACACACACATACAGGCTCCGAGAAAGTTGGACGTCTGCTTGTCGAAGCGAGTTGGGGTGTATGTGGAGATGTAAAACCCTCGTTGCTTGTGCGTTATGCAGCTATAAGCAGCAAAATGAGCAGATGTTCTGACATCCAGCAGATCTGCCGAATATTGGAATCGCTATGCTCTTTGTGTTTACATCTGATCGCCTCGACGTCAGTTCCGCGGCCTGACTTCTTATTTAATCTTCCAGAATTTTCACACGGCTCGTCGTCCTGCAAACTCGCAGTGGAAGAGTTTCGCCTCACTGGAACTTGACACGCTAGATGGCGGGAGATCACCCACTGGCAGACGACTCGATCGACTTCTACGCTCAGTTGCAGCAAGCTGAGCCGGATGCCGTCAGTGGCGCAGCGCAGCAGCAACAGCCAATAAGTCAGGAAGACGGCATTGACGGCCTTCGCCAGCTAGCAGAAAGGGTGGGAACGACGCACCATTGTAATCCTGCTGCAGCAGTTTCTGGTCTTGGATTCAAAATTGACGCATGCGGCACACGTTATCAGGCAGTCGTGAACACATCTCACTTATACATACCTCCGCATCCGCAGGGCGCATGGAGCGAGTTACTAGACCGGACCCGTGCCGGAGCCGCGGCTGCTTCGCCTACCGAGGGCCGCTCACTCAGTGGCAGCGGCGCGCCCGGAGGCGTGTCGCCTTTGACAGCGGCAGCATATCACGCGACGGCTCTAGCGCGGCTGCGGCAGTGGGCAGCCGTGGCACAGCTGCTGCGCAGCGTCGACACCAACAGGTGAGGGCAGCGGCAGCCGCTGTGCATCGGTCTGTTGTCAGCATCTGCTGCGGTACCATGCATGCCGCGCTGCTGATGGTAATTCCCAGGTCCAGAACGTTTCCGGATCCAGCAAGCCGTGCGGAGCCTCCCAATGTCAGAGCGCGCCAGCACATGTCGTTGAAGCCGGCCGCGTCACACACACGAGCTCACATTGCACATGCTGTGCCGATGTGCGCAGCACACAGACGCCTTTTGCGCTCCGCTGGTGGGCGGCCGAGCTGCCAGCGCGCTCCGGCGACACCGCGGCCGCGACGGCGGCGCACTGCCAGCTGCTGAACGAGTGCGTCCGGCAGGTGCCGGCGGCCGCGGCAGATGACATTGACCTGTCAGGTTTGTGACCTCCGGCGCACGCAGCCATCGTCCTGCAAGGCCTGCAGGGCAAGCGCTGGGCTGCCTCCGGCAGTGCACCTGCCGTCTCCCGGGCACCCAGAGGGTGGTGGTGTCATGGGCAGCCAGGCTGGCAGCCCCCTGCACATGGTGCAGAACACACGCGGGGCACCGGACCAACTCCCTTCAGTCCCGCAGGGCTGGCCGGCGACGGGCCAGGCGACGAGCTCGCAGGCGATGACTTTGAGGTGGGACCGCCAGCTGAGAGCGCAACCTGGGCCCGCAGAGCAGCCTGTGTGGCCGGCGCCCTGGCCGCGCACCACGCCAGGTGAGGCGCGTGTTGGGCACAGAGAGCACATGCACCGGCGCTGGCCAGGCTTGCTGTCTGCAGCCGCAAGGCTCTGTTATGGCAACTGCCTTCGTCAGGGCCATTAATGCGCCTGAGCCGCCCGCCGCTCGCAACGTGTGAGCATTCTCTCTCAGCAGTGGACAGCCGTGTGAGCTGCATGCCGTATACCGCACACTTGCCTCGGTACACACCCGTCTCGTGATGCCCTCAAGGGCGCAGGAGTGGACCACGGCGCTGCGGTGGATGCAGTGGCTGCTGCAGCGGCGGCCAGCGGACGCGCGCATCATGTCTCAGGTGGGCCATGCTTTGGCGCTGTTGCAGCTGCTCCACAGATGCGCCATAGGTGGACAGCTCGCAGCTCGCAACTGATGCTCCCCACCGAATCACAAGGGCAACCGCTCCCGTCACCTTGCAGCCGCCTCGCTTGGCGTGGACCTAGGCATTGTAAACCCTCTCATACTTACTGAAGATTTGGTACCATACTGATGGCAGTTTACATCTGTCTGACCCGCAGACGGGGTACCTCATGCTGAGCATGGGGGACGTGGCCGGCGCACAGGCCATGTTTGAGCACGCAGCATCGCGGCCGCAGGTAGGTCAGTTCTCTCATGTAGTGCACTGCATCGCATGACAGTGAAGCCCTGCGTCTGCTGTCATCAGCTGTCATCTGCTGCAATTGCAAGGCTGGCGATGGGTCGGTCCTGTCACCACCAGCAGCTGACCGTGGCAACTCTGGCCTCAGGCGGGCGAGGGCCTGCTGAGGCAGAATGCTGGGCTGCTGCTGTTCGCCCAGCGGGACTATGCCGGCGCTTGTGCGGAGTTTGAGGCCGCGGCTGCGGCGGATCCTGCAGATGCCTCCGCTGCCAACAATGTGGCCATTTGCCAGCTGCTCGCCGTCCAGGTGATTGGCTATGCGCCTTGACCTGACAAATCCGTGAATGTCCTCATGTGATAGGAGAGCCAGGGTGACGAGCATGAATGTTGGTGGCTATTTCCGCCGCAGGCGAGGGCGGCGGTACAGGGACTGGAGGTGGCGTTGCGAGAAAAGCCTGCGGAGATGCTGACGGATGGATCCGCGGGCACGATGTCGCGGCTGTATGAACTGGGTCCGCCCGCTGGCGTCGCCAACGCCAAGCGGCGGCTCGCCGACTTTTGCGTCAGAGCTGGGCCGGAGGGACTTGCCGCCGCTGCCCTGCTTGCGTGACGTGTCTGCAGACGAGGTTTCGTGTAGTTAGTTATTGAGCCAGAGTGACACTAGGAAGCTAGAGGACAGTGGAAGAAAAGCGTTTTTGGTCGCATGGTTTGGGCTGCAGCCAACTGCGATGCAGCATTTGCAGGGACCCTAGCCCAACATGTACGAGTGAGCGAGTCCCGCACCCTTGCATTGACATTCTTTCCGCTGAAACGCTGCATGGCCAGCGACTGCAAACGCGAGTGAAGCTTTCAGCGTCCTCTGCACGGACTGATGGGGGCGCTGGTTGGCGGGCCCGCGACACGGCCACGGAACCTGTCGATATTGCAATCACTCTGCTTTGCTCTCCTCTTTGGGTTTTCATTACTTCAGAGCGCTGAAGGGTGAGACGCCATTCATGTCATCATTCTGCCACCCAATACACACGAAGATGTTTTCCGTGGGTTCTCAGCCAGTGCACCTACGATGCGATCTGGAACATCCGCGTGATCACGAACACGTTTATGCAGCATGACACCATCTGCCATCAAGTCGTGTGCCAGCTGATCGACGTAATGCTGCATCATCGCATAAGATATGCTGCGCACCGGCGTGGCACCCTTTAGACTTCTGCATCCTGCCGTTGTTCAGTTCCGTGCGCCATGCTGACATGCGTCTGCGCGGCACCTGCAGGAGGGATTATTACGACGTGCTGAACGTGTCGAAGGGCGCCTCGGACCCGCAGCTGAAACGTGCTTACAGGAAGCTTGCTCTACAGTACCACCCTGTGAGCCCCGCTTCCGCAAGCACCGTTGTCGTGTAATGTGGCAGCTGCAGTGGCGGTGCACATGTGCAGACTTCACCTGTGCGAGCCACCACCGCTTAAAGCCGTGCTGCTGCTGATGTCACACCCCGCTGCTGTGCAGGACAAAGTCAAGGGTATAGACAAGGAGGCAGCCAGCAAAAAATTCGCGGAAATCAACCACGGTGAGGAATGCTGCCGGTGGCCATCCGTGGCCGTCACTGTCTCGGCTGTTCCAGGGGCAGAAATACTGTTGCACGTCTGGATTCTGACACGATCGACAGCGCTGGGCGGGTAGCGCCACGCATGCATGTGAGCGCCGGGCATGTGAGCGCCAGGCATGCACGTGCAGCGTATGAGGTGCTGTCGGACGCCGAGAAGCGAAAGATATACGACCGCTATGGCGAGGAGGGGCTGAAGCAGCACGAGGGTCGCGGCGGCGGCGGCGGCGGCGGCGGCCCGCAGGACATCTTTGCCCAGTGCGCATCGATATGGCCCTCCTGGGGCTCTGTGGGCTGCTGAGCAGCCAGAGGGTGTTCCTGTGGCAACTGCTGTCATGAGAGACGGTGCATCGGGCCAGCAGAGCTGGCTGGCTGGTGAACACTGGGATTCTAGAATGAGTGGCGGCTAGCGTGGTGGCACGCGCCTTACGGGATGCACTATGTGCATCCAGGGGGCGAGGTGCCCCATTTGTGCAGCAGCCACAGGCAGCCCCTTGGCTCGAGGTTGCTGGTCGCTGGTTGCTGGGTCGGTCAAGGTCAAGGGAAAAGGGGGAACAGGAGTTGCATCTCAGCTGAACGTTCTGCAAGTAGCAGATCAGCGAAACATTTCTGGGACCCTCTCATGCGCCCGCGCAGGTTCTTCGGGCGGGGCTTTGGCGGGTTCGGGGGCGGCGGCGAGGAGGAAGAGGAACAGACGCCAAAGGGAAATGATGTGATCCTGCAGCTGGAGGTGACGCTTCGCGATCTGTACCTGGGCGCCAGCTTCCAGGTGAGCAGCTCCGCAGCATGTCACGGCGGGGTTTCGGCGCCCAGCTTGCACGCAGCGCAGTGTGCAGGCGCGAATGCAGATGTGGGTGGGCTGCGACGTTGCGGCAGCAGGGGTGGGCGTCGTATGGGGATGGCTCAGAACCAAGAGCGGGCAGGGGTCCTTTGCCGCGCGCACGCTGGAGATCGCTGCATCTGTCCAGCCTGGCTGCTCGTTGCCAGTGGGCCAAGAAGTTGGCTGCGAGGGTGGATGGGCTGGCCTGGACACACGCACCAGCCTTGGCATTGTCGTCGCTCGAGCATTGTGGTCAGCGGCAGAAGGCTGGCATGCAAGGGGCTTGGAGGCGGCAGCAGAGTTGTAGAGCGATTTGCTTCGAGCTGCATTGCGTCACTGGAGCCTTCCTCAGCAGCAGCTCGATGCAAACACTGCTGGTGGCGGTGTGCAGGTGACGCGTGACAAGAATGTCATCCGGCCGGCGCCCGGCAAGCGGGAGTGCAACTGCAAACAGCGGCTTGTGACGCGACAACTGGGGCCCGGCATGTGAGCGTCCCTGAAGTGTCGCAACACGGATGGCATTCGATTCTACATGTTCAAAGCATATTTTGACGGGCTGTATCCGACTCGCAGGTTCCAGCAGTACACTACCCAGCAGGTGGGTTCGTCGACTGCGAGCTCATGGCACTTCGCTCTGCATGGCTGAAAGGCAGGATACGCAGCATGCCAAGCCTGTGTGCACGAGTGACAGCACGGGCATTGAGCAGCTCCTGGTAGTGCGTCCAAGCCGTGCGCCGTTAAAGCCTGCTGCTGTGGACGGCCCACTGAGACCGCTCCGCGCCGTGCCCGCAGTGCGAGAAGTGCGACAACGTGAAGTACGTGCGGGAGGCGGAAACTCTCACGGTGCAAGTGGACCCGGGCATGCGCTACGGACAGGTGAATTTCGGCTTTTCTATGAGCCAAACCCGGGTCGGAGCTGTGCATGGTCCATGTACACCAAGATGTTCGGGTGAAGGCCCAGTCGAGGCTGTAGACGCAGCTGCATTCGTGGCTGTGCCCCGCCGACACGGAGGCCGCACGCGGCGCCAGGATTGGCTCTTGGCGGCCGGGCTGCCGGCGACCGCTGCAGCAGCAGACCCTGAGCCACTGAGGGCATTCTGCTGCTTCACGAAAGCCAATTTTCCACGGTGGGTGTTCGTCGTTACATACTTTGTTATTGTCGCAGGAGATCTCGTTCTTCGAGCAGGGCGAGCCCATGGTGGACGGCGACGCTGGCGATTTGAGGGTGAGCAACGAAATAGCATTTCTCTCTTTTCAGATCCTTCTCACTGCCGCTTGACAACACATCAGCACACCTGCCTGCTGCCAGTCGCCACGGCCGACAGCGCTGCCACCGAAGCAAGCACCCTGGAGCAGCGGCTGAACCATGTGGGCTCCTGCACCTGCGCAGTTTGTGATCTTCACGGTGCCGGACGCGCGATTTGAGCGGCGCGGCTCCGACCTGCACCACAACGCAACCATCTCCCTGGTGGACGCGCTCGTCGGCTTTTCGACAGAGGTGGGCAGCTGCAGACACCAGCCTCTGGCCACCGCAGCAGTCAGCTGCGGCCAATGCCCATTGCCTGTCATGTGGATCGTGTCGCGCCGGACGCCATGCCCGTCCCTGCACGGCCACCAGCCGCATCGCACAGCAGGAGCAGATGCAGCCTCACCTCTGGATCCTCCGACACCTACTTGAGCATCACCTTGATCAGCCCAGCATGGTGCACAAGACCCTCGTGCGGCGCAGATCGAGCACCTAGACGGGCATAAGGTGCGGCTGGAGGCGAGCGGCGTCACACGCCCAGGGCAGGTGGTTGTCATCAAGGGCGAGGGCATGCCGGTGTATGACTCGGTGCGCGCTGCTCAATGGCCGTCTGCTCCCTTTCGGTCCTCGCATCACTACGTCGCTGGGCATCCCTTAATCCTCAAGTCAGTGGCGATCTGCGTGCTCGGAATGGCACACGATAACTGTGTCGTCTTCGAACCAGGCGCGCGGCAGGCCAGTCTGTTGTCGCATGGTCGCTGGGTACGCGCCTGCAACAGCAGCTGGCTGTGCCGCGGCATGCGAGAATGTTTCAATGGTTCAGGGCACTGGCACCTTGAACGAGCTTGTTCCTGCCCATGGCCACGCAGACGCACAAAGGCGACCTGTACGTCCTGTACAGCATCGCCTTCCCCAAGGTGTTAACAGCAGAGCAGATGGCGGCAGTGAGGGCAGCCTTCCCGCCGGACACGCCAATGGGCCATGACGAGCTCTGATGCGGCCGCGGCGGAACCTGCCAGAAGGGGTGGATGTTGCTTAGAGGTTTGGATGCATTGCGGTGCGCTTGACGGGCCTGCATTCTTTTGGCACCGCGAACGTGTCACGGGCCAACGCTGGAGCCGCCAATGCTGTCGCCCGCCCGCCCTGCATGCGCACTGTAACGCAGCAACCCTAGCCGCCATTAGCATCTTGTAACCAGCAGCCAACTCTCGTGTGTTCGGATCTGAGAGCCTCCGCTTCAGAGGCTTAGGTCAGGCCGTCTTCCAGCTGGCTTGTGAGACATAAGGAAGGTGAGGTAGGTGCATCCAAATCTGACATTTGTCAGTAGCTACCTGTACCCATGTGACGCTGTTGTATGTCCGGCTGTCCGGTAACTCCATCCTCGAGTTGCAATCGCGGCACATGTTCTTGTTCTCGCTCCACTCCTCCTCGTCACCGAACCAAAAACCAGATCCGACGTTCACAAAAGCGCCTCCATCGGTTAGGCGCGCGAGCGCACCACTAGTCGCGATGGTGCGCGCAGGCAGCACCGTCGCCGCGGGGCTGATCCTCCTCCTGGTCTCCTCGACCGCAGCTGCAAGTGATTACCAGGTGATCTGATGATGCTTGATACGAACTGCTGGCTGTACGCCTCGCTGCCACACGGCCAAGGGTGAAAACAAAAGCCGAAAACAAAGACTCATCGTCTGTGGGCTGCTAGCAGCATGACGCGTGCTCTCTGGCCATCAAGTTATAACATTGAATTTCTGCGTTGCTGTGTGAGTCGCTTGGAATTCTCTAGTTCCGTTGCACCTCGCGCGCCCTCCGCAACACCTGTCCCCACTTTCGGTCGTGCTCGGCCGTGCCGTTGTGCCCAAGCACCTGTTAAGTCTTGGGAGGGATCTGTGTCACGTTGCGCATAGGTTTCGCTGTGCTGATGTTGCAAACTTTCGGCGCAACGCGCTCAGGTCCGTACTGTTCTCGTACCGCTTGCCCGGACGCCAGTACACGTTGATAAAGCTTCCGCCTGTCTGCGTCTTCAGGTGGGAGGCCTCGGCGGACGCCGCCTGCTCGCCCCCGGTAAAACGCCGCCGGGGCTCCCCGCCGGTGCGTCTCCTCTGCGCCTTCTCTACGGGTTCCTCAGAAAATTTGCTCTGTTAAGCCCCCACCCCTGATTTCCTCGCCCCCTCCAAAGCCCCCTCGAGCAGAGGAGACCCGGCAAGCAGGGGCCCTCCATCAAGCCCCTCCATGAGATGCTCTCTCAAACCAATATGTTCGGTCGTGCACTCGACGCGGCACAGTGCCTGCTGATGTTGCACACAAATTGCCACTCCCATTGAGGCACTGCAGCGCAGAGGGTGAAAGCAGCACAGCGCAAACTTTTGGCCTTCGACGGCGGATCTCAGAAAAGCCCCATAGCGCTGAAAGGGCTGCCCTCACTCCTCGCTCAGAAATGTCTCTCACGTCTGTGCCGCAGGGCTCTTTGGCGGTCCCAACGACCGCAATGGCACTGGCGGTCCTTTAATCAAGTTCAATGGCACGCACATCCAGCTGCCGGGCTTCCCAGGCGGCATGCTGCTGATCAACGGCACCCTGGCCTGCCCGACAATGAACATGACGGCGCGATCCGCACGGCCCCCCATGCCAATCGGCGGATTCAACTTGACCCGGGGCGGCGGCCCTGGCGATCATGACCCTGCCCTCGGCAGCCGCAGCGGTGCCCATCCCCCGATGCCTGCCGGCGGCGTCAACTTCACGCGTGGCGGCCCTGGCGGTCATGTCCCAGGCGACCACCCACCGCTGGTGAATGTCACGGGTAAGTGTACTATGCAAGTGCAACCACTGTACCTGATTTCCACATTCTGGCATTCTCAGCTCCTGATATCGGATTGCCTGATGAGACTAAACTGTTCGAAATGACCTCGCCATCTCGTCGAGTGCGCGCAGCCTGCTTACCGTTCTGATGCTGCAGCGCACTTTTCCTCTTTTCCTGTTGTAATACGCTGCGCCAACTTGCTGCAGGACCCCTCAACACCACCTTCCCCATCCTCGCCTACAACGGCACCGGACCCTTGCCCCACCCCGGCTCAATGAATGGCAGCATGCCGCACCCCTGCGGCGACTTCGAGGGTGGCCCCCATGGCCCTGACGGCCCCGGCGGCCCGGGTGGCTTGGGCGGCAGCGGCCCCGGCGGCAAAGATGGCCCTGGAGGTGTAAATCTCGACCCCTGTGCAGCCTGCTGACGTGAACCATGTCGTCCAGCCAGAATTTTGGCTGACTTCATCAGATTTTCAGCCCCCAAATGGGGGTTGTGCTGCCGATCGATTGCAGGATTTTCAGCTGCCATCAATCAGCTCAGAAGCGTATGGCATGATTGCCACAGTTGGGCGCTCGTCACCTGCAGGCATGCGCGGCGGTCCTGGCGTCTTCGGCCCTGGCGGCGGCGGTCCCGGCGGCGATGGTGGCCCCGGCGGCCGCCSCGGTCTCCTGGCCAAGGAGGGCGGCAAGAAGGGCGGCAGAAGCGGACCCCACGGCGGCGGCCCCCGCAACCTGCCACCGGGCTCCCCAATGCGCGGCGGCCCGCACGAGGAACACAAGATGGGCAAGCTGCCCCCCGGCGCCCCGTTGCGCAACCCCCGCTTTGGCAACACGCCGCCACGTGAGTATCCTCTGCTCGCATTCACGCCAAAACTCAGCTCTGCCATTTGTCGACCTGTTCGAGACAGTGCTGATAGCTGCCACTGTGGACAGGCACACTTTGCAGGTGCTATCTTGAGAAGCCTCTGACACCTAGCCGATGCAGCACCTACAGTCATCGACTTACATCGCAACATCGAGGTCTCCCTCCATCTTGCGCATTCTCCACGGTTCCTGTGCGCCATCTGCTTCCTTCATCCTGCAAACTGCAGGTCCTGACAGACCCTCCACTGGCCCGCACGGCGGCCCTCGCCACGGCGGCCCTCACCACGGCAGCGAACGCCCCTGAACCAAGTGACGGAGGCAAAATGGCTCAGAAGGCGACTTGAACAGCCGAAACAATGGCGGCGGCGGCGTCGTGCAAACTTCGAACTCCGCCGACTTCGAACCATCGGAAACCTTGAAACAAACATCTGACTGCTTGAACGTAGTTGGCTTGGAACAATGACATTGCCCCTGCTGCAAAGTTGGGTGTGTAGCTTCTGGAAGGTAAGGGTAGATGTTTTGGTACTTCCTATGCTGCGCTGCTGCAGCACAATGAGGTGGGGTCGGGGCTGGAAGCCTCACCAGCGCACTCTTCTTGATGTCGATGACCAGTCCATCATGTCACGAGGAAATTTGGCAAGCTCTAACTGAGTGTTACAAGCCCGTTGCTGCGCCCACGCAATGAGTTGCTGTACTCTCCATGTAAGAAGTCTAGAGGTATGGAATTGGCATTGCTGCGCTGTGTCCCTCCAGAACAGAACTGGATGGAATCCGGCTGCGCATGTACCACTGAAATGGTAGGGTACGTTGTCGGCTTTGCATGCCACTGTGATGGTAACTTATCAATCACAAGCAAAGTACTTGACGATCTTCAATTTTTCTCATCTTTACACCTAAGATAACACGCCAAGAACCGACACATGATATACGGAACGCCACCTAGCGGCAGACATACGGTTTGTTGCAAATCACTTGCTGCCAGACTTCGTGGCAGGTGATCTTCTTTTTACATTGCTGCCAACGTTGTTGTCCGCACACGGGCGGGGGGAGTGGGCATCGACTCTCCGGTCTGTTGCCTGCCACCCCTTGACAGCGCTTTCCCATGAGGAAGCTGCTCTACAATCAAATACAATCGTCTACAGGCAGACAGGACGCTGAGGAACCGGGCTCACCGCAGCTGCTTGTCCGGCGGCCGAGTCACAATGGCATGCCGCCGCCGCCGCCTTCTGCGGCGCCGCCGCTCGGCGACGTTCCCAGATATGCCATCTCGGAGCTCAGCTGGCGCCCGGTGAAAGTGCTGCCGTTGCGGCCGCGGCCGGCGGCCCTTGGCGAGGCGCCCCACCGCCTCACGCCGGCGGCCAGCCCATGTGGCGCCGAGTCTGTCGGGCGCTGCCACGGCGGCTGCTGCTGCCGCCACAGCTCGTCAGCGTGCTCCTGCTGCGAGGCGGAGCCCCGCTGCTGCGCGGCCAGCCATGCCGCCTCAGACCCCATTTGGCTTGTCCCGGCATGCCCACCACCTCGGCCCAGCATGCGGGTCTGCGCCGCCAAGCCCATGCTGCCGTGAGGCGACGTGTCCTCAGCGTCGCCACGGTTTGACGGCAGCGTTGGCGGCATCATCTCGCCACTGCCCCATGCCGGCGCCGGCGCGGCGTCAGATACACCGTGCGGCGGGCCGGCGCTCGCAGCGCCGCCTGCGCTGGCGCTGCTGGTCGTCAGCGGCAGCGAAGCGCGGCTGGCGTTGCTGGTCGTCAGCGGCAGCGAAGCGCGGCTGGCGTTGCTTCCGCTGCCGCTGCCGCTGCCGCTGCCGCTGCCGCTGGCCGAGCGGCCCCACATGACGGGCGACCGCAGCGGCGGCAGCCCCTCCGCCAGCGAAGCATTGCGCCATGCCGGCGCCAGTATGTCATCACCACCGTTGCTGCCGCCGCTGCCGCCGCCGCCAATCGAGTGGCCGTTCTGTGTGCCGCCGCATGCGGCGACGGCCCCAGCAGAGCCGTTGCCGGTGACGTCTGCGCCGCCGCTGGTGTAGCCGCCGCTGCCAGTCAGGGGACCGCTGGCGCGGTTGCCGGCAATGGTGGGGTGCGGCGTAGCGCCGCCGCCGCTGCTGGCGGCCATCGGGGCCAGCTGCTCATCGTCCACCACTGCAGCACTCTCCTGCTCCTCGTAAAAGCTTTGCAGCATGAGTTGGCTCGCCTGTGGCATACCAACATCGCGGTGGGTGTCAGCCACTGGACTCCAAGCAGCAGGCTGTTGCTGATGGGCTGGCCATTGGGAAACGGCCAATTTGCGTTACACGCTGGACCAGTCTGTGAAGTGGTTGTGAGCACATGAACAGCAAGCAGCAGAGTGCGAAGGATCAATGGGATGAGTGCGCACCGCAACTCGGTCCTCGATATCGAGATGAGATGCGCACGCCGCCGCTGCCGCCTCCACCCAATTGCTCCCTGCCGCTGTGCCTGTCATCGACATTGCGCCGCCACCAGGGGCGTGCTGCCAGGCCAGGCCCTGCGCGCCCCGCGCCCGGCCGGGCATCTCGGCGGATGCAAACATGCTGCGCCGCTGCCCCACGCCGTGCCCCGCCGGCTGGCCTGTATGCTGCGGTGGCAGCGCCGCGCTCTGCCCGCCCGCGAGCCGGCCAAGCACGCCGCCTGCACGAGACAGACACCAGATATTCGAGGGCACTGGCACAAAGATGCAGGAAGGACAGGTGCCCTGCTGCAAGCGGTCATTGGCGCATCGACCAGACTGGGTGACCAGTCTTGGCAGCCACAACGAAACACAGCCCTCGATGCTCGTCATCCTGAGTCACACAGGTGACAACATCCACACATGGTACTGACCTCGTCGGTGCGCATTGCTGAGGTGTGCGGCGAAAGGGAAGTGCGACCCGGGCTGCGGCCCGGCATGCCAGCCGCCGCCAAGTGCGCCGCCGTCCACGTCAGCGCCGCCGGCGCCGTCATCGGCCCCCGGCGCCGGCAGCCGCAGCCACGACAGCATCTGCCTGGCGGCGGCGCCCGGCTCCCACCCCGGGTAGGTTGTCGCGAAGGACAGCAGCGACTTCTCCATTTTGCCCTGCCGGCTGCGCGCAGCCTGCGGCGGAAAAGGAGCTCCATTCGCACCCATGGCGTCACGGCAAAATGCCATTTGTGATGTCGACTGCAGACCGCATCGTCCTCAGTTTAGGACCACCGCAGTGGCACGGGGTGCAGAGGAGAGGCAGAGGATGTCCTTGGTGGCCAGCAAGCAGCACGTGCGTCCACACACCTTGGGGCAGGCGAGCGGGGAGCCGTAGCGCGGGTTGCCGTGGCGCGCCAGGTCGAAGGTGGCCAGGCTGCACACGTCGCCGAGCCCCTCCACATGCACTGTGTGCTCCCGCACAAACGCCGCTATCGCGCCTGCAGGGCGACAGCCACCAATGCATTCAGCTGCCCAACCAGTCCGGATTGTTTCTGCGAGGGCTTTCACGCTGCAAGCTGTGCGACCAGATTTGCCGCAAACCGACATGCACGCACAAAGGGGCTGTGGCGCCCGCCGGGCGGGAAGCCGGGGAACTGATCTCTCAGTGCTGAAGACGGAGCGTCTACGATTGGACTCTGCTCCCAGAAAGAGCTGCTCGTATGTCATGGTGCGCAGGCGTTGGTGTGGACGCCACCGTGCACCTGGCATGATCTGGTTTGAACAGGTCGAACATGACGCCCTGTCTTTCAGATTCGGTATGGATTTCGATTAAGACCCTCACGTGTAAGGTTTCAAGCGCGTTGCGGGGATGGATGCCAGGTCGTTAACATCCCGACGTGCACCACACCGCACCAGGGCGCACGCACTGGGAAAAGTGGCTTGTGTTTTAGAACGCACCGGCGCAGCGGGGCAGCGAAAAGTACAGCACGAAGGGCGTCGCGAGGATGGACAGCATCTCCTCCGCCAGCAGGCCCGCCTTGAACTGGAACAGCTGCTGGAAGGCGCCCTGCACCTCCCGCGAGTGGGCGCGCCCCCGCCAATGCCGCGGCATGTGGTGCGTGTGCGCGACCACCTGCAGGCATAATAGAAATGGAATATGTGAAACTGGTTTGATCACAGTGGCGCATCCAGCTGAGGCTTCGCGCACGTGCGACAGCTGTGCTCTGAGGGGTGTCAGGTCTGCAGGGTGTGCACACGGGAGACGGCTGCAGGGGCAGTGTACATAGTTAGTGCTGACGGCTCCGCTAAACCGGTCGCACCCGGTCGAGGCACCCAACGGACCATCCTGCACGGGAGGAACAGGACCGGGGCCGCAGCCACAGCACGACCCCCCAGAGCACAACCCTCAAGCTGCAGTTGTGACTGTCCGCTCAGCACCTCGAGCATGGCGAGCTCGGGGTTGAAGGCGCTGGTCGCAGGGTCCACAATGAAGGCGCGGCTGACGGCGAGGACCACACCCAGCACCGCCGCCCACCTGCAGATACAGTAGCGATTCACGACTGCTATGATGCTCCTAGCATGTGAAGCAGAGCGTTTCCTGTCCCAGGTTCTGACGTGGCTGCCAGGTCCTGCCCCTGTGAACAGGTCACACTGCACAGCCGCCGGCCACAGCAGAGCAAATCTGGCGGGTGGCCGCCGGCACGGCAGAGGCCGCCTGTCTGACCCCCACAGGCACTTGAGCACTGCTGCGGGCAAGGAGCAGTACTCGATGCTAGGCAATGCAGGCTTGTTTAATCCGAGGGTTTCGCCGCCAAGGCGGCGCTCCAGCTTCTTGGCGTAGCCCGCATATCCCAGCCAGACCCAGATGAATATGCAAAGCAGGTGCAGACACAGGAAGGAATGACATACTCACCAGACGAGGGTGCGCCCCGCGAGTCGGCGCTCTAGCAGCTGGTCGTCGACGAGCGCCACTCCCAGAAACAGCGCCGCGAAGGAGCCGGCAATGAACGCCACGAAACGCGCCCCCTGGCCCAGCAGCGGCGAGGGGAACTGCCCGATGTACTTCTCTGCCGCCTCGTGACTCGCCGTCAGCCTGCAGCACAGCATACAAAAGCCTGAGAAACGAAGGCGCCTGAAACGCTCCTGCTGCAGCATGATTGCGCTGTGGTAAGGCGCAGACGCCAGTCTCTCACACGAAGGAGCTGCCATCAATGAGCCCCTGGATGCAACAGCAAACCCGGATGACAAAGTCGGAAGCTGGGCAGCAACAGCGGCACCCAGATCCGGAACAGCTGCGTTGCCAACAGAGGCACAAGTGAGCGCTCGCACCGCTGGTCAATGTAATGGGGCAGCTCGTTGAATTCCCGCAGGCGCCAGCGCGCGAGCGGCGACCAGCGGCGTGCGCCAACGGAGGAGGGGTGGTGGTACAGCTGCTCCGCATTGCGCAGGAAGAAGTGAATGGCCAGGAAGACGATCAGGAAGGGCGCCAGCGCCAAATTGGCCCATGCCATGCGCCTGCGGGTGGTGTGGGTATGCGTCAGGGCTCTTGAGAGACCCGGCAAGGGGGTTGGAGTGGGGAGGCGGGGTCGCAGCAGCAGGGCTGGCAGCGCCCAGGGGGGCCTCACGCCGGCACGGCCACAGGAGCACAGCCGCATTGGTGCCGCCATTATTCTACATGCCCCCCCCCCYYCMCCCCTCGGTGAGCCGCTGCTGCCAGTCCGGGGGGGCGCTTCCGGCGGTCTGTGCTACTGTTCCGCCAGCTCCTCGCACCTGAGGCGCTGCTCCAGAACCTCGGGGTGGGAGGTGAACTCGGGGCGAACGCAGAACGAGTCGTCGAACATGTGGTCCAGGACGCCCCATCGCAGGTTCCACTCCAGGGTTTTGGTGAGCATGAAGCGCCTCGTGCCGAGCAGCGGCACGTTCAGCGCCAGCACCCCCTTGTTGAGCATGCCTGCAACGCTAGGGGATGGGGTCTGAGCTGAGGCATTTTGAGCTATGGGTCCTGCATCCTTGCTGCTGGGTGTATTAG
This sequence comes from Deuterostichococcus epilithicus, assembly GCA_033439295.1. Taxonomy (NCBI): domain Eukaryota; kingdom Viridiplantae; phylum Chlorophyta; class Trebouxiophyceae; order Prasiolales; family Stichococcaceae; genus Deuterostichococcus; species Deuterostichococcus epilithicus. The sequence continues at coordinate 2,139,298 of JAVTLE010000010.1, forward strand.
GAAGACAGGAAAGGGATACCGCCACCTTGTGCACATTGCGGTGAGGGCCCAGCTTGCGCAATTGCCTGGCATGGTCATCGTAGCAGGGTCGCACAGCATGCCCATACAAGGTGTGCGGGTGGTTGGCGACTTCGACGGTCATTGCAAGCATGCAGGCCCTTGGCTGCATGAACTGCCTGCAGAGTGCTACTGATGCTGCCACACGGCGTCACGACCCCCGGAGGGCAACACCAACGGCAGACGGCAGTTCCCTGTACAGGACGACGCACCAATCAGGTAGTTGTCCTTGCGCATGATGCGGGACACGACGTCATGCTCCGTCAGGTCGCGCTTGATGCACAGCCGCATGTGCCGCTGCACCTGCCGAACAGGGCATCGTGGCTGGGTTTGACACGGGTCAGAAACACTGGAGCAGCTGGTGCGCTCAGAGCACGTTGTTCGTGGTAGCAGCCTGCAGGTCCGCTGCCCTGAATGGCGAGGTGGAGGGATGCGGAACGACAGCCGTCGTTGCCCAGGGCTAAGCTACAAGCGACAACCTGCTCTCGACAAGATCGCTTAGAGCTGAGCTGCAAGCGACGATGTGCTCTCGACAGGCCGCACCTCCACAATGCGGCGCGCAACCTCGGGCCAGGTGACCGTCTGTATCGCCCGCTCGCTCAGCCCCAGGCGCGCGTTGCAGAAGTGCCGTATCTGCAGCAGGCGAGTCCTGGCTCAGGCGGGATTCAGCGCTGCCTCGAGCACCATGTTCTCCTTGATAATGGCTGCATCACAACCTGCAACACATCTGCCTGCCCAGCCCCGGCGCTGGTTGCCCTGTCACTGTCCAGGCAGATGCGTCGCGCAAATCAGTCAGCTGCCGCCGCTCTCCACAGCAGCATGTCGCCTGCAATGTCGGCCCCTGGCACCCAAACTCCTCTTCTGCTAGGAGCCACCTCGGCGAGGCTCTTCAGGTCGGCCACCAGGTGCACCAGGTTCCACGCCCAGTAGGCGCCCAGCAACACGAGGTACGCCAGCCGCGCCGCGGACCACAGAGGGGCGCCGTGATGCAGCGGGTGGCGCAGCACCGCCACCTGGGACACAGTGAAAGCCTTGCCGTCAGGAAATTCGATGCCACACACAGAGGGGCCGCGTGGTTTGGGCTGCGCTCCGGAGGGCACGCTCGACGTCTGCTTCGCCGATGCAGCAGCCGGGTGCGGATGCTGATCGCCAAGTCGCCACTGCATCTTGGAAGACCAGCTGCGCGGGCTGCTGCAGCTGCAGGCAGGTGCCCCCGCATGCATGATTGTCCCCATAAGGGAGATCCCCCGATCACCTCCGGAGAGGCGCCGCTGTCCTACCACAAACCCCGACACGTGAGCTTGCAGGCAGCCTACGACCTTGGGCCGAGAGCTGGACCCTCGAATACCCTACAAATCAACGCCTGGACCTTACCTCCAAGATGTCGCAGGTATCCAGGCGCAGGCACTCGGCGTGCAGGGCGCCCCAATCCACCCACAGCAGCAGGAAGCCGGAGAAGGCGGCAGTGAAGCCGAGCGCCAGCAGATTCAGCACCCGCGCCGCCACAATCACCCAGAAGCCCTTCTCTCGGTAGTACCTGTTGCGGTGGGGCATTCAGGGCTGATGAGGGTGATTATGGGCAAAACTGAAGCACATTGTGATGATGGTACCAGCGCCGTGGCGCCAGCAGTTTCAACAGCTTCGCCACCACGACCTTTTGGAAGAGGTGGTCCTGGTGATACCATCCAAAGAGGTGTGCCGAAATTCCGAGCTCCATGGTGGCGCCGGGATGCGTCGTGGGTGGTGCCGGTGCCGCAGACCTCCGGGATGCGCACTCCGAGAGGCGCTGTGCCCGTGCGAACCCAGCCTGCCTGGTCCTCACTACAGGAGACTCGAGGAGCACTTTGCAGTGGCCATGTGCACACCTGTAGACGCGGTCGAAAAAGAGGTCCAAATTTGGAATGGCGCCCCATTCCACCTCGCCACTCTCCACCAGGTCCGGGCTGGCATCGCCGTCCGGGCGCCGCCAATCCGCCTCGCTGCCCGCCCGCTCGTCCCTGAGGATGCCACGCGAGAGGGCGCACGTCTCAGGCCTGGTGCGGCGCGAGTCTTGCACGGATGTGGCGCGCCGTGGGACCCTGTGCTGTGGGGCGCCCTCACGGTCCGCGGCCGCGTGCAGCAAGGCATCGTGCCAGGCTTCCACGAGGACGTGCACGGTTGCTTTATGTGGGTGACAAGCCTTGTGTGCAGGCAGGAAATTGCTGCATTGCCATTTGAAAACCCGCGGCTGTCAGCTGCGCAGTCGAGTTCTATGCCCATTCTGACGTGCAGCAGGGTCACACTTTCATGCAGCTCAAGACTCTCACTCGGGTAGCGCCTCATATACGGCTTCTGGATCCAGAAGCGGCTGCTGCATGCCGGTGGCCCGGGCAGCAGCATCCAGCAGCTGCGCGCCGTGGCCGTCCTTCTGCTTCGGCTCGGTGGGCTGTGACCGGTTGCAAGCTACCTGCCTCTTTGCATCGTGTTGCCCAGCCCGTGCCCAGCTTGCAGGACTCGAGAGCCCTGACTGCAACTGGCTGACAGTGCGACCCAAGTCGCGCAAGGGCCACCTCCGACACGATGACCGAGCGCGGTGCGACCGAGCCAGTAGCAGCTGCGGAGAATTGGATCACAGCATACCCAAAGCCCACGACTCGACCAAGTGTGCTGGGCTGGTACCGAGGATCGTTGACGCCTGGGCCAGGGTCAAGAGAGCAGCTGCTCGCTAGAATCCGCGCAAAGCAAGATTCAGGCAGTCAGTCTTGTGGCTCCATTGCACTACCCATAGTGAATGTTGCTTGGCGGAGGGTAGGTCGCCTCGAAAGTGCGACAGGAATGCTCGCACTGGGATGCGTCAATGCCGCAGCAGAAATGACTCGCGACCGTTCGTTACGGTGAGGGTCAAGCTATGCGTATTCAGCTTGCGTCGCAATCGGCTGGAACGCGCGTTCTGCGTTAGCCGAGCGAAACGGTGACAATGATGACACAGCTGAAGACTCAGGGCCGATGTGGCATGAGGGAAATCTCGTTACCTCGCCGATCAGTGCTTCATGAACTTCCAACATGCAGTCTTAGATCCACACAAGCGAACATTACAAGCGGAACGTGTTTTACAAATGGGAGAAAAGGCTGGCCTGGCAAGACTAGCCATCGAATTGAAGCTGAAACCGTGAAAGCTACCTGTCTCGCAAGCTGCTGCTAGCGGCGCCCGGTTAGTACCAGCAGTTGCAAGGGCCTGACTGCCCGATTGCTATGGGCCATCTGCTGTGTCTGTGACCTCTGGGATGCAGTCCCTTCTGCACTAAGCTTTCTGGAATTCCAGGCGCAGTTCCCTGCCCAGAATGCGCCCGGGGTGCAGAACATACACGGCCTCTGCCGCGATGTGGGATGGCGGCACCAGGTGGAAGTCTTGCTGATGTCTCTTGCTGATGTCGCCCCTCACTCCGCATGTGACGCTGTGAACGCCCGTCCCCTCTGACCGCACAACTGGCTGTGCTCGTGCAGCACATACCGCGGCTGGACGCAGCCGCGGTATGTTTCAGGCACCAAGCGTCCAGCACTCCCGCTGCGGCCTGCTGGGTAGCCCTGCTGGCCGCTCGCTGCTTGCTGCCACATGGCAGATATTGCACGTCGCCTTGTCAACGGCTGCACTGCTCCAACATGCCGCCCGCGTGACAGCCGCCAACCGCCCGCCCGCCGATGCCGCGCGGAGGCTGCCCCGCCTGATATTCCCGCTTGGGTGGTGCTGGCCACAACCACACCACCCGGGTCACCGCTGCCGGGGAAGGGTGCGCCTCTTACCCGCCGCCTCGCTAGCCACCGCTGCCTCGGGCCCTGCCGCCGCCTGAAAGCTGCCGCCCCAGCCCCGGGGGCCGCCCAAAACCATGCGCCGCCTCAGACGCTGCCGCTGCCATGGGCATGCCGCCGCCGCCCTGGGAGATCCAGCCGCCGCCTCACAGCCAGACGCCGATGGAGCCGTCATACGAGCCAGAGAAGACGCGGCCGTCGGCGACGGCCAGCACACGGACGGCATCCTCGTGCCCCTCGCACTTGCGCACGCAGCGCAGGCTATCCAGCGCCCAGAAGCGCACCTGCAGGTGTGTGATGAAACACACAATTGGAATTTGATGTCATATTGGGTCCAGAATATACAGGTGTGTCGGTGCGGAGTCTGTGGCAGGGCGCCAGCTGCGGGAGCAGGGCCGCGTGCGAGGCGCGGCGACCGCCTCACCAAGCCGCTGCGCCTGCCGAGATGGCGCTCACAAGAGGGCGGCAGGGGCTCTGTGCGCAGGAGGGCCGCAGACACGGCGGCGTCCTTGGAGGACGCAGCTCACAGTCGGCTTCTCGGACAGAGTGCGAGTGTTGGGGGCGCCAGGTGGGAGCCCTGGTGGGAGCCTGCAATAAGGGGATACTCGGTCCAATTGAGGTGGACTTTGATTCCCCGCTGCGGGCGGCGGGAGCGCACCGTGGTGTCGTAGGAGCCGGATATGAGGTGCCCGCCGCCGACCGCCAGTGCCAGGACCGCCTCCAGGTGGCCCTCCAGCACCTGCAGGCCGGGAGCACGACGTGCGGCTCGAGGACGTGTTGGCGGCGGCCCTCGTGAGGTCAGAAGGCTTATTCTGAGGGTACGGGAGCAAGGCGGCGTCATCCAGCAGAGCGCCAGCACCGCCTGCGGGAGACGACCCTCCTGCGGCCAAGGCGCGCCTCGACAGTGTGCCGGCAGGCACTCAACGAGCCCTGCCGCCCCCGCCCCCGTCCCCTTGCACACCCTGCAGCCTGCTCACACCTTGGAGCACTCCAGGGTGTCCAGGTCCCACACGCGGATGGTCTTGTCCCAGGAGCCAGAGAACACGTGGCGGTCCCCGACGGCCAGCACGCGCACATTGTCCTCGTGCCCCTCCAGCGTCTTCATGCACTGCAGCGTCCCAGAGTCCCACACCTGCGCAGGCACACATGCGGATGGGGGACTTCAGCGAGATAGTTTTTCAGTAATGAGCGCTTCAGTTCAAGGTGTCTTGCAGCGCACCGCAGCGGGTCCTGGAGCCCTGCGCCTGTGTGCAAGCTGTGTGCAAGCTGGCGTTGGTGGTCGACGTGCGCCGCTGCCATCAAATGTGCGATGCCGCAACACATCTTTTCTCAACGCCACCCGTGGAGGGTTCGCGTGCACTGGATGGTAGCCTGCCGTTTGCGGCTGTTTGTTGGCTGGCACCAGCGTGCCGGCTCAAACTGCAGAACACTTGTCCAGTCTGCTGCTGCCAGGGCGCACCTTGATTGTGGTGTCGTCCGAGCCGGAGAAGACCTTGGTGGGACTGGCTGACAGCGCTCGCACGGCGCCACTGTGACCTGTAGACAAATAGCGACGGCATCAGCAGTTTGCAAACAGCGGCACAAGGCTCTGCCCAGCTGACAGTGTGCGGATGGTGTCCCTTGCCTTGCCCTACCGCAGTTTGCAGCTGCTGCAGGCGGCAGCAGGCCGCCACTGCGTCGTGAAACTCTCAGCGACGTCGACACGGATGCATCTCCAGACAGCCCGCCAAGCAGCAGGGGGGCCGGCACCTTGAAGCGTGGCCAGGCACTTGAGGGTGTTGACGTCCCAGACGCGCACGGTCTTGTCGTAGGAGCCGCTGAACATGCGGCCACCGGAGTAGACAAGCGTGCGCACCGGGCCACTGTGGCCTTTAAGCGTGTCGATGCACTCCAGCGTCGCGATGTCCCACACCTGCCATGCCGCGCAGAATCAGTGGATTAGTACAGCTTTCTCTGTGTGTTGGTCGCCAGCTTCCCTTAGAACACGATGCAGTGCAAGCAGCACGGCTCATGGGTAAGACAATCAATATGACAGGTCTGTGATCCCCATGACATGTGCATCCATGTCCACCATGAGCGCGCGGCAGGTGCAGGCAACTGCACTTCCACGCGCGGAATCGACTGCGCTGGACGCACGGTTGAGCAATTCAGCGCTCCGCAGGCGGCTGCGTCTGTGACTCGCGGTGCCGTCGCCGCAGCCTGCTGGCACTGGCAGCCACGTACCCAAGCCGTGACCCTCTCCGAGCCCAGGCCGCGACCCTCTCCAAGGCATCAGCAATCCTCCACAGATATATACAAAATTGGATAGCCGGCACAAAGGCCCCACCTTGACGCTGCCATCGTAGGAGCCTGAGAACAGGCGGCCGTTGGACACCGCCAGGGCGCGCACCGCGTCCGTGTGCCCTGTCAGCGTCTTCACCCGCCCCAATGTCTCCAGGCTCCACACCTACGTGTTTGTTGAGGCTTGGTTGGTCTTGAGGTGCAGAGCTTGACGCCCGGCTGCATGTCACGCCTCAGAGGCCGCCTGGAATAGTGTGATGGACGCAGGGACGGGTTGCCATGGGCGTGCATGCCAGCAATGGCATGAGGTGCATTTGAATGCGCAGGGGCGCTAAACCCCAGTACCGTGCAGCATTGCATCTGCCTTGGAACCACCAAAAAGGAGTGGTCACGCCAGCCAGGGAAGAGCTTGTCATCGGTGTCACGCCACCGCCAGCAATGCATCATCGCGCTAGCAGAGACCTACCGGACCCGAACCAAAGTCAACAGGAAGAGTTGTTTCTCTGGATTTTTCTGTCTTGTCACCTTGATGGAGTAGTCGTAGGAGCCGGAGAAGAGCTTGCCATCGGCGCACGCCAGCGACAGCACCGGGCGGGAGTGGTCCTCGAGCACGCGCTCGCAGCGGCGCGACTCAATGTCCCACACCCGGATCGTCTTGTCTGCTGACGCGGAAAATAGGCGGTGGCCGGCAACCTCCACCGCCCACACGATCTCGTCGTGCCCCTGTGTGGAGGAGGGCGAGCAAGCAGGTCAGCAGCCAACAGTCAGCGCATGTTGTACGTGCATGACTCTCATGCAGTGCCACTTGCTTTCAGCCTGCGCGCGCCCCGCTTCAAAGTAAAGTTTACTTGAGCAGGCTGAGCCGCAGCGGCGGCGCCTTGGGCAGCTGCCCTGTGGCTGTCGGCCAAACGATGGCCAAACCGGAGGCCACGGCAAACCGCCACTCCAGCAGCAGACCGGCGCATCAAGGGCCAACCTGGAGGATGTTGGTCGGGACCTCCTCCTCAAAGCGATAGTACGATGTGGTGTTGGCCCGCTGGTCCCGCACGGGCATCGCCACGCCGTTTGCAGATGCCCACTCCTGTGCGCGCCACAGGGACATGCCGTTGTCGTCGAGGCTGAGCGACCAGCATCGGAGGCTGTAGAGCTTGCAGAGGGCGCAGAACTGCAGGGACACGGGAGTGTCGCAGCGCGCGATGGGGATCACAAGCACCGCGCGTCAGTTGCAATCAACAGCACTCACCTGCACAGCGACGCGCAGGGCAAAGTTGGGCGTGAGCTCCAGATGCCGCAGCCGCATGCCCGTGACCGGGCACGTCCTGTTGCCCTGTTGCAACCACCGCTCGATGCACACCTGCATGTGCAGCACATTGCGCCTCTCATGGTGCAGCACATCGCGCCGCTCATGGTGCAGCACAGAAGTGGTGCATTCGGCAAGTGTTTCAATGTGCCAGGTGCAGATGTATCGGCGGCAATCCCAACGCATGATGTGGCGCAGAGTGGTGTTGCCAGCATTCACGGGCCTGTTGTCGGCTCAGGACTGGCAGGACTTGCGGATATCTGAAGCTGAGCCCAACTGCAAGCAGCGGCGCAATTGTGCACTTTGCACACCACGCGATTGTTACGCGGCTCACCCGCTCGTAGGTGTGGCCCGTGGCCAGCATGCACGGGTCGCCCATGAGCTCCATGCTGATGGGGCAGTAGAAGCTGCTGGGCGCCAGGGCGCCCTTGCCAGCGGAGCTGGCCCGCCTGGTGCCAACCGGCATGGCCGCCAGCGCCGCCGGGTCCCCCTTCATGCTGGCGGCCGCCGTGATCGCCATCGGCGACTGCGGCACTGCGTCTGTCACCCTGCGTCGCAGATGATGCAGCTTGCACATTTGGTGAACGGCAAGTGCTTGCTGGGCGCAGCAGCACCTCTTGTTCAAAGGCAAGCAAAGCATGTCGAGCACTCGCTGGTGGCTTGGGACTGTAGAGAGGTTATGGCATCTCGGCTGACACGAGTCGCAAGCCATCTCCAACAATGGGGTTGTCCGGAAACGGCACTGGGGTCATCGGCACCTCTTTGCGCTGCTCTGACACAGTAGCACGGAGCTGTGACCCCGGAATGCAGTGGGCCCCCCAGCAAGGTTCGATTCGGCTGTGAAACACTGTAGACAGAGCTGATGCACCTCGTCACAGTCACAGAAGGCTTGCCTTTGCACTGGACATCGAGTCAGGCAGCTGGACGTTGACAGACGAGCAACAGGACTGTACACACGGCGCGTGAGGCTTGACAGCGACCAACATTCGCATCAGACGCACAAATTGCTGGTGCAAGCCAGCTAGCCAGCCCGCACAGGTCCGGCGTTCATGCCCACACAAATCAACCAATGCCCCCGGGTCCGTCGCTCACCCGGAGTCCTCCTCCTCGGGGGGAGTGGCTGGGTGCGCCGGCTGTGATGCGTCCGAACTGCGCTGCGAGCTGTCTCCGCTCCTGAAGATTGCCCGAAGCTGGCGCATGGCCGACCGCTGCGTTGGCCAACCAGCTGAAGACGCTTGAGCGCGCGGCGCCCTCGGTTCCGCAGCGTTGCAGCGCAGCGCAGCACTTGCAGCTGTTGGCGCTGCTGCTGCTGCTCCTGCTGCCCCAGTACAGCCCTGCGGCAGGCGGTGGCTCTACCAAAAGGTGCCTCGCTGGACGCAACCCCAGTGGCGCCTGATGCAGCTAGCGGTGGTGGAGAACACGCCGCTCGCACGCGAGCACGCAGCGCAGGCTGCAGCAGCGTACAGTTAAGACTGTGCACGGGCTGGCTGCCCCCTTCGCGTGGCCGGGGGTTCCCTTACAGTGCACAGGAGTCGCAACTGCACCGGCGCCCAGCCAGACACGCCACCAGGAGCTTGCCCAGCTGTCTGCAACGCTGCGGCCAAAAGTCAAGCCGGTTGAGCCAGTTGTCCAGGATCGCAAATGCGGAAATGCCATCTGTGCTGGGCAAGAGGGGCAGAGTCAACGCGAGGTTGCGAGGACGCGTTCGTGTGGTAGAGCGCTGATCGCATCGCCAGTGGCACATTCTGCATCCGTGTGACGCGCTGCCTCAGTTCTCACGAGTAACGAGACCAAGCGCTGCGAACGCGTCAACATCAACGAAGATTTGTACCGTTTCGAACTGCGAACACCCTCTCGGCTCAACGCTGTGCAGCAGCTGTGGACCACGGTGCTTGAGCATGATGCACGTTGCGCCGCTGATGGCGCCTGTGCTTGCGGCGTAGCTGGTGACAGCTGAGGCGAACTATGCCTGCCGCAGCGCGGCTGCAACCGGGCGCGCCCGGGCCGCCCAGCATCATGGCAGGTGCGATCAGCTGAAATTCGGTCGTTGCTTGGAGTCCGGCATGTCTGCTGCTTTCATGATGCGCACCAACTCCTGGGCGCAGACCCAACGGCAGCGGCAGCGGTCGTCAGGTGAATTGAGTTGTGTCTTGTACAGTGCTGGTCTTCGCCTCGCTCGCGGCGCTGCTGCTATTCAAGGGCTACGACAGCTTCATCGAGCCGCACGCCGCGGTGGCGCGCGCGCAGCGCATCGCCAATGGCACCTCCCCCTTCGACTCGCCGTCGCACCTGACGCTCAAGGCGCTGCCTGGCGTGGGGCCGCGTGCCACGCCGCAGTGGCGCGCGCTGCAGGAGCAGCTGGTGAAGGAGGTGGCCGCCGGGGACGCGGGCAAGGTGCTGCCTGACTCTATTTGAACACTGACTTTTGGCTATGCTGCAGCGTCACTGCACATGGCCATGCCCGTCCAGGCACATCTGATCACGCTGAACGGGCGGATTTGGCAGCCGACAAAGCAGAAGCGTTCAAGATAGCAGGCAGCATGGATCCAAGGTCCTCAGGGCCTCGCTGTTGCTGATTTCCAGGGGGATTTTGCGGCGGTGGGACGTCTGCCGACCAGCCGGTGTTCCTTGCAGCAGCAGCCGCAGTTCGAGAGCTATGTTCCCTCGCTGCAGAGCGCCAAGCGGCCTTCTGCGCTCAGCCCCCCGTTTTGCCGCAGGGCTTTGAGTACCTGTTCTACGGGGACTCGATCATGGAGCGGTGGCGCGGCACGGAGCTGGGCAAGCGCTGCGGCAAGGAGAAGGACTGCCCTGCAAGTGTGCAGTCCTTCAAGAAGCACTTTGGCAGCTACCGCACAGCGGTGCTCGCCATAGCAGGTGTGCTTGCGCAGTGCGAATGTCGACCAGAACATGAACCAAGGCAGCGCCTGCATGCCTCCTGCGGAGACAGCTTGGCGGCGGCAGTGCCCTGAGGCCGCGCAGCATCCCGCACAGCGCAGGCGACCAGACGGGGCACCTGTTGTGGCGGCTGAACAATGGCGAGGTGCCGTCGGCGGCACATGCGCCCAAAGCTGCTATCCTGCTCATCGGCACAAATGACCTGGGCGCATTTGCCAAGCTTGAAAAGGACCCGACAGAAGCGGCTCCAGACGCTGTAAGAAGGCACGCCCTCTCCTTCTCGAGGCGACACCCCTTGCACAGGCCAGTCTGCAGCACAGCGGGAGAGCCAGCACCAGAGGGTGGCATCTTCAGTTGTCGAGGTGGTAGCGCATGCCGTGGCTGCTTTGAGTGCTGCGGTGTGGGCCGGCATCCACGGCCACGAAGTGCCGGGTTCGCTTCAAGGCCTCGGATGCCCTGCTTCATCTTGAGCAACCTGCCGTGCAGGCTGACGGCGATTGTGGGCCTGCTGCGCGCCCGCCTGCCGAGCACGCACGTGCTTGTCGCGGCGGTGCTGCCCCGGGGGTCGCGGGCCTCTGACAAGTTTGCTTGGCCCAATCAATATTCCAAGGTGCGACTGTAGCGGGTCGCCTGTCCCTGCAATAAAGTCTGTGGACCAGTGCTAAGTCGGATTGTCAGAAGCATGTTGCAGCAGGCGACCAACTGCCCCACCTGGCAACTGTATCGTGCTGTTGTGCAGGGCATAGAGTTCATCAATGAGCACATGAACACGGCGGCCGCTGGCGAGCGGAACGTGACTTGGGTCTCATGCAACGAGGGCTTCATGGCACACGGGCATGTAGACAAGGCTCTCATGCCGGATGCGCTGCATCCTAATGCTGCCGGTGAGCCGCTTGCCGGATTCTCCCTCGCTGTGCAGGCTTCCCATCTATCTAACATTTTCAAGAGTTTCGTGTGCTGGACCGTCCATAGCACTGCAAACAGGCAAAATGTATTAGTCCTCATGACATCAACGTCTGCCCTTCGTGCAGGCCTGGACGTACTGGCAGCTTGTTACGTCGATACTCTGGAAAGGCTGGGGCTGATGACTGCAAGGAGTGCGGCTCCGCGACGGCGGCTCAGACATCAGCAAAGACGGCGGCAGCTGTGACGTTTCGTCTTGCAAGCCTTCAGCGGTCGCCAGCTCGTGTGGGCAGCTCTGTGCAATTCATTGGAATACAGTCTTCGATTCCGCTCGGATCGGAAATCTGAGGTTACTGTCGTCAATAACACATGCTGTGATACAACCGTGTGCATACCCTGTGAGCCTTTCTGAGGCGGATAGTAGAACGCTGGCTGAGCGTTGAGCAGCCCGCTCGGATTGGTCCCACTCTGGTGATCTAGGATGGCGAAAGGTTGGGAGCACTTCCAATTGTATACGAGGTTTCCATCAACGAAACTTGCAAGCCGGGAAACGCAAGCATCGCCCAAGCGAGCTTACCTGGCTTTGCAGGTCGGTGCTCGAGCGCGTGGATGGGCGCAAGAACGCAAAGATGACTGCTCTGCCACAGTGAGCAGCTTCAGAGGTTTAGGCCCCGGACACGAATCAGGTTCCCCCAATTTTTCCGCGGGCCTGGAAAAGGCACAGCCCATCTACGCCTTTCGCGGAGTTGAAAGGCAGATAGTTGCCTTTTAGACCCAGCACGTCCCAAATTTGGTTGCGCTGCGCGGCACTTCCGCGCACCCACAGAATGCGCGCACACGACACGGCTTGATTGCCTTTGCAGGCATGTCAGAGGAGACGCCATTGGCGTTGAGCACGCTGCTGCGGGGCACAGGTAACCTCCTTGGCATCTCGTCGGGGCATGCCGCCGGCACGGTGCTTGCCACCGTCCAGGGAGACGGCGTCACAGCTTTCGATGCATCGACGCAGGTATGCAGCTGAGATCAAATCATACACGTGCCCGCATGCCAAGAGATCGAGGCCGCCGCCTTGCTCCACCGGATGCAAACGACATTTTGCACAAACGAGACTGTGGCTGGAGTGAGGCCCCTTGAGGCTATTTCACTGCCGACTTCTCACCGCGGCGACCTCAAAAGCCGCCGAGATGCATGCACAGCTGCTCGCAGCCTCGCAGCAACTTTACACTTTTATCAAGCTGCATCCTCTGAACTTTTAATACACAAGACCTTGGTTGCACATCGCAAATCATTTCTCATTCCGATTACCCTAGCTTCCGATCAGTGTGATGACACCATTGCACAGCACTCCTCTCTCAGATGGAAGCGCCGGCAGGGTCGACAGTTGGCTGACGGCTGGCAGCCTGTATGGGGCTGACGAAGACTGCTCTTAACTCCTACTAGAGGTGGTAAGCTCTTGAGGGGACCCTGTCGGCTGCATGAGGGCGTATGCGAGCCGCTTGCAACCCACCCTCTACCTGTGCTGCCGCACAGGAGCGGAAGGCATCATGGGTGCTTGGCAGCTCGCGCTGGTCTTTTCTGACACCAGCAGTCTACTGCGGGCCGGCGGAAGCGTACGCCGCAGTCGTGGCCGAGGGCCCTTCGCCGGACGCCACCGCTTGTGAGCTGTGGTCGTGGCCACGCGACAGCAGCGGAGCAGTCTCTCTCGAGCGTGCCGCCCGCCGCACGCGGCTACCACCCCGCCCCGTGCAGTCGTTGCACCCCCTCCCCAGCGGCAGCAGCAGGTCGACCTCACCAGGTGAACAGCTCTTGCAGCATATGTGGCGCCGACTGGATCATTGTGGTGAGCATTGGCCGCTGGAGGGAGCTGTGTCTGACATTGTGCCAATGAGGTAAACACCTTCACACGCCTGTCACATGGGACCTGCTGATGGGATGTGCTTTGCTGGCACAGATACAGCCGAGCCCTCGGAGGCATCAACTGCAGAGGCGGCACCGTCAGACAGAGGTGGCGGCACGGCGGCCAGCAGCGCCGGCGGTGTCGCCATTGTGCTGTCGGACGGCTCGGTGTACGCTGTCAGATTGGCGGCCGGCAGCGACCAGCAGGAGGCGGCGGCGGCTAGTCTGCTTGCTGAAGCCCCAAGCGGTGCCGGTGCCAGCGTACTGGCGGCAGCATCTGACTCCTCTGGTAGCAGCCTCGCCATAGTCGTCATCAGCGCAGCCGGCGAGGCGGTTGCCCATGTTCACAGCCCGCAGGTACATATTCACACCTTGCATCCCCATACCACGTGCTGGGATCCAGCAGGTGCTCGGCATGCCGCCGCACATGCATGCAACACAGCGGCTGCTTGGCGGCGCCAGCATGCCATGCAGGTGGCCAGGCGGGGACCAGGATCTGTCTCTAAGCGCACGTCGCCTGCGCGTGTGCAGGCTTCCGCAGAGAGCGAACCCCTGACAGCGCATTCCTCCAGCTTCCAGCTCTTGCCGCCGGCGCCAGACGCCCGGGTGCGGCGTGCCGCGCTGCGCGACGGCCGCCTGGCGCTGCTGTGGTCCGACGGCACGCTGCAGACATACGACGTGGGCGTGCCGGTGGCTGGGCGACAGCCGGGCTCAGTGGCGCTGCAGCCGCAGCCGGCGCTCGGCGTGTCGCTGCCGCTCAGGGGCTTTGCTCTGACGGCGCCCCAGGTGCGTCTCAGTCGAGGCTGCATGCAGCCCCTGATTCTTTACACAAACTACACACACTTCCCTTGTGTGCGCCAGCTCACAAATGCTCCACCAGCATGCATGGGTGTCGACCAGGGCCAGTGGCTGCATCCGCAGCTTCAGACTTCTGGGTATAGCCAACGCACTGCTGAGACTGCTTTACACACATCAGGCGCAGGCGCAGCCGCTGCACCCGGGGGCCAAGACGCCAAAGAAGAAGCGAAAGGCGCTGCCGAACGGCTCCGTTGCAAATGGCGTCGCCGCGGCGGCGCCGGCCCCGCCTGTGTTGCCGGCGCTGGCGCTGGTGTCGAACGACCATGTCGTGGTGGTCGGCTGGGAGGCGGGCGGGGACGGCTCCGCAGTCCCAGCCTCAGGTGCCCTTGGTCGTCAGCCGTTTGTTGACGAAAGGGTGCTCGGCACGCACATGCTCCCTTCATGGCACAGCCCATTGAAGCCCTTTGAGGACTCCCGATCGTGCTCCACGTGTGCTGTGAACTGCTCTGGTGTTTGAGGGACAGCAAACCTACACGCAGCCTGCACCGCCCCTGCCTCCTCCCCCTGTCCCTTCTTGGGGTCTCCAGGGTCCCAACGGTCCCACGTCGCCTCGTCCTGACACCAGCTCGCCTCCCGCCCGCAGGCGGGCGGCTACGGGTCGCGGTGCTGGAGCTGCGCTATGGCAGCGTGCGCTCGGTCGCCTCGGCGSCCGCGGCAGGCAGCCCGGCGGCGCGCCGCAGGCGCTGTCCCTCGGCGGCGCGGCGGSCAGCGCCCTGGTCGCGGTGGCTGCGGGCAGCGCGCTGCTGACCACGTCCGTCGAGGTGGGTGGCGCTGTGATTGGGATTTGACCGTTCTGTGAACAGTCGTGTTGCCCTCGCTGCCGTGCAGTCTCGCCGCTTGCAACGCAGCCCTGTGAAGCAGCGGCGCCGTGCACGAAGCTGCTGGCTTGGCCCCACCGAGGTCGCTGGCTCTCCAGGTGCCTCGCAGCTGCCGTGGACCGAGGGACGGAGTTTCCAGGGCGCCGCCGACACTGCTCTGTGCTTGTTGCGCACAGGTGGCGCCGGTGACGCTGGCGTCTGTGCTGGGTGCGCTGGCTGTGGGGCCGCAGTGGCCGGCGGCGGACGCTGGGCCCGCGGCGCGCGCCGCGGCGGCGGCGCTGCGGCCCGGCAGCTTCCGGCGCCCGCGCCGCCGCTGGACCACCGCACGGCGGCGGAGGACGTCGCAGCCGCCGCGCAGCAGGGCGCCGTCCCCGGCGGCCGCCTCGTGCGCCGTGTGCCGCTCAGGTAATCACTTCTTTATTTTGGGTTTTCCAGGGGGAAATTTCCGCCAACTTCATCAAGACTATGCTCCCCGTCACAGGGAGCATGTGCCCTCAGGTGGTCACCTCTGTGCCCCTCCGGTGGTAACCTTTCCTGTCTCCTGACGGCAAGCTACCCGTATGATTCCCTGCTCGCCGGCTGTGCACGAAATTTCCGCGCAGTGTGTTGAGCCCTTGCCGCCGGCCTGTGCCGCGGTCGCCGCACCAGGCGCACGCTGCCATTGGCCGCTGTGGAAGGAGTGCGCACGGCGCCGCAATGGGCGTCCACAAGACGATCGAAGCGAGCCTTGCGGCCCAAGGCCCTGAATTCTCTACATCTTTGACATGCCAGGGACGCGGCGACGATCGAGCGTGACCCGCTGCCCGACGCCAGCGCCGAGCTGCTGTCGCGCCTGGCGGTGGGCTCTGGCGAGGCGCCGTCGGCGGCAGCTGCCGCAGGTGTGGCGCGCTCAGCGGCGGCGGCAGCGGAGGCGCTGCGGCCCGACGCCGCCGGCGCAGCCGCGGCGACATGCGCCGAGCGTGGCCACTGGGAGGCCGTCAGCGCGCTGGTGCAGGTATGTCAAGGCGAAGCCTGGATCGTTCTCTCTTGCTTTGAATTGCTTTGCATCGACCGTGGCTGGGTGAACGGCAAAGCGAATGGGAGAGTGCTTGGTGGTGTCCGATTCATGGTTGTTGGGCATACTCAGTGGTGGCGGGCAGTGGACGAGGTCGCAATCCTACACGTTGAACCTTTGCGGAGAAACCTGCAGAGGCTTGGTGCTTGAGCCACAGCTTGGGTGGGGGTGCCAGCGGCCGAGTGGAATGAGTAAGATCCTGGGTCGGGAGCTGTGTGCACCACTTGCTGCTTTGGCGATCGCTCACCGCCCCACGTGCAGGCACCACCTGCGGGCACATGGCTGTCTGGCAGGGGGCTCCGTCCCTGCCGCTGCTGTTGTCCTGCCCTGCGGCATTGCTGACCTCGATGTCAAATTACTGCAGGGCGGGCTGTTGACGTCACTGCGGGTGGCGCCGGCGCTGGCGAGCACACTGCTGGAGGCAGGCCGCCTGCATACCTTTGCCGAGCTGCTGGCCCGGGTGCGAAACTGCGACGCCGCTGCTGCTGCGTCCAGCGTGGCTGCTGCCGGCGCGCTTGCCTTGCCGCTATCGAGGTTGTGGATCCAATGGGAAGTACGGCGCTGCCAGGGCCTGCATGCAGCTCCATCGTCATGATCGCTGAGAGCATTCTTCATCACGGCTGCCGCCAGCTTCAAGAGTTTCGAGCCACTGTCAGCGTGCCTGCAGGCGTCAGATATGGGCACACCGGAGCTCCGCCGGCTGTTGCGGCTGCTGCTGCGGCAGCAGGCAGACGCCGTGCAGGCGGCGCTGGCATCGTCGACGCAGGCGCTGGCGGCCGAGCTGCGGGCGGCCGCGGAGGCGGCTGTCGCGGCGGCGGAGGCCACCAGCGGCCGGAAGCCGGGCGAGCTGTCTGCTGCGGCGGCGGCGGCAGCCCTGGTGGAGGGCTTCTCGCCAGAGGTGCGGCCTGTGATTTCAGCTGCTTCTGTCGTCCACACTCGTCGGCGTGTGTTGGCCCAGCGGGCGTCCGTGAAGAGCCACTTGCCAATGCCCCATTGGTCTCGACTCATGACCTGGCAGGAGTAGCGGGCTGTTTCTGCTGCCCCGCACCCCCAGACGATGACCCAGCGCGCGCTTGCACCGTTCCTTTGCAAGTTTCTCAGAGTTGCCCCGCTCCTGAAACCTGCCAACCAATCACCCCGCAGGAACTGGGCCTGCACCCGCTGGTGGCGGCGCACACCGACCCGGTGGTGATTCTGGAGGCGGCCCAGGGCCTGGCGCCCGACCAGGCGCTGGCGCTGCTGCGCTACCTGTCGTCCTGGCTGCGGCTGCACGCGGACGTGCTCGGCGGCTGGCTGCACCCGCCGCGGCGCCGGCGGCCGGGCGGCGGCGGCCGCCGCCGCACGCAGCAGCAGCAGGTGCGCGATGTGACACGTTGCTTGGTGGCATGCAGCAGTGCTTGCTATGTGGCACATGGAAGCCCTGGACGGCTGCTGTGTGCATTGCGCGATCTGCTGGCAGGGCACGAACCGGCGGAGCATGGATGGACACGAGTCGGCAGCCGCCTTGCCTTCCTGCCAGGCATCCTGGTGGCGGCAAAGCCTTGTCGCTTTCCATGCTGTGATGTTGTGCTCGCAGGCGGCAGCAAGCGGCAGCGGTGACGCAGTCACACAGGGCGACGCACAGCAGCAGCCGCATCCTGAGGCCGCAGCGCAGGCCGGAGCCTCAGAACCGTCTGCTCGCAGCAGCGGGCGCTCGACCCGCGGCAGGGCGGCGAAGGGCGCTGCGGCCACAGCCACAAACAGCAGCCAGGCATCGCCGTCAGATGCCGACATGTCGAGCGGCGGCGCCCCGGGGGCAACAGCGGCGTCGGCTCCTGCCTCCACTGCAGCCGCAGACGGCGCGGCGCCGATGGAGTTGCAGGCTGCGGAGACCGCGAGAGCGGCTGCAGCAGGTGGCAACGGCGGCGGCGGCGGCGGCGGGGGGGGCTACCTGGCGGCTGGCTGGCCGGTGCCGCCGCTGGCGCGGGTCGTGGAGTGGGCGGCAGCAGTCCTCGACGCCCAGCTGGCGGGCCTCGCGCCAGGCGTCGCGACGCGCCAGGTGCTGCTCGATCGAGACGTGTAGGGTCCTGGGGCTCCGTCGCTGCGCAGGCGCTCCCTTTCAGTACTGTGCACGCTGCCGCGGCGCAGCTTGTGCATGTCGTCGGTCTGCCTGCTTTCGCCCGAGGTGGTGCCCGCCTCCCTCCTTCCCCGCTGCCGCTGCAAGAGTCCAAATCAAAGTCCTGTTTCAAGCTGTGTCTGCCCTGCGGCAGGTGCTGGAGGGCATGCGCTCGGCGGTGGAGGCGCAGGCGGCCGAGGCGGGGCGCCTCCTGCGGCTGCGCGGCGGCGTCGAGCACCTGCGCTCGGGCGCGCCGCTGCCGGCGCGCCAGGACGCCGCCAGCCTGTACACCCTGGAGCGCCTGGACCTTTCTCAGCTGTGAGGCGCCACACTGAAACATAGAGCGACGTGGCAGGCAGCCAGCGAGCCAGGGCGGGGGTGCTGCTGGGCCTTGCTGGCAGACGGAGCATGCAGGGACGGAGGCTGCCCTACACCGGCAGAGGACATCAGAAGATTGGGTCTGCGACATGCTGTGGGGCATCTTGGCATCCGCGATTGCGACGGCGGCAGTAGCGAGCAGCAGGGAGGTCTGAGAAGAAGCAGTAGAGGGTCTGGAGCAGCCGGATGTGTTACATTCAATACAACACCAGGTGCCGAATATTTCCATGCCAAAACACAGCATACACCACATCCTAGCCTCCAGAACATGCAGATGGAGTCACCTCACTATTCTGCTCATGCGCAGTGCGTGTATTGCGGCAGACCCAACAAGACCACAACAGTATAGCATCTCAACGAGCACGACATGATGGGGCGGCTCTCATTGCAGCACGACAGCAGGTGTCGGCAGTGCACATGCAGCAACAGCAGCTGTACGGACGCAAACAGTAAGACATCAGGCACTTGCAAATGACCAAACACGTGCAGGACACGTTGTGTGGCACTCTAGATTCGATTCACCTTCCTGCGCGCCCTAAACGGGCCCGTCCGACCATGACACAAAGGTTGCTGGCCAGGGTGAAGATGGCCAGCATGCGCCTGCGGCCGCACCCGCTGGCCCAGGCGGCACACACCGCATCTGGTGGAGTGGTGAAAGCTTGCGACAAAGCTTGCGGGGAAAGCCGCAGGCGTCTCACTCCTCAACGACATTGAAACCCTCAAAGTCGACGCCTGCGGGCATAGCAACGCAGGAGTTGCGTGTGGACATGGTCTGACAGCGATGCAGATGTGCCGTCATGACGCCGCCAAAGCACTCATGCATAGTCGTCTCACCGATCATGTACATGAGCATGTAGAAGCAAAAAGTGACCTGCGGCGGCAGTCCAGAGCAGAAGTGAACGCAGGTAACGATTTGCAGGATGTCTAGCAGATCGCCATCAACAGAGTGCAGCAGGCTGTCAAGAGCAGATGCAGCTTGAAGGACGCTGTGAGCCGCCCTATAGCAAGATTTCTTGTCTGGCAGCAGGATGGGAGCTAGCAGGCAAAGTCACCATGAGGTAGCCTGCAAAGCCGACGCGCGCTTCAATGTGGATCTGCGATGCGGGAACCAGCAAGCATGTGGGTGTTTGTGGACACCCGGTTTGAGGTCCAATTGCTTGTGGTCTTCGGACCAGTGCCTGTGCAACACTGATGACTCCTTGCCTCCAAGTGCCGGTGCTCTCTGTGTGTCTCAGGTCCAGCAGCTTTGCAATTGCGCAGTCTGCAGCGCTGGCGGCAGACTGCCAGATCGTTGGCGGATATTCTGCAAGACGCAGCTGCCGGGCTGCGGGAGGAGGCGGGTGGGGTGCAAAATGGGAGCGCACGTTGCCCCAATGGCCGGTGACCATTCTGAGGTCCTACAGGCACTTCAATGTCGTGCTGTGCGAGGGGAGGCGGGAGCAGGGGAGCGCACGTCGCCTCGGTGAGCGGTGACGTTTCTCAGGTTGTTGAAAAAGTCGGCGACAATGGTGGACAGCACAATGCCGACTGCCAGGTAGCCGACGAGCATGGTGCGCGCGGTCGCCAGGTACCGCATCTTCTTGGACACGCAGATCGTCACCATCACCTGCACAGCAGCGCGCGCATCGGCTACACATAGGTCGCATGAACCTCGGGTGACTGAGCGTGTGCTAGTGCTTCGCCGTGATGCAGGAGTCCAACAAGCAGCGCTGGCCTGAGTCACACCCAGCCAGGGTTGAGAGGCGGTGTGTAGTGTGTCACACGTGCCAGAGATCCTGAGAGCACCAACCACAGAGAAGATGCAAAGCGCACCAGGACGACGAGGTCGTAGCAGACAACCCACCATGGCAGCCGGAAGATGCGCTTGCACCTATGTGCAGCTTGCATTGATCAGCACCGGGCTCGAGACGGTAGCATACGGAAGACGGCGGGGTTTACTTAGAGGCACATCCTTCTGACAGGCACACTTCAGGGTGCAGCAGGAGGAGATGCAGAGTTGGTGTTCGGGGTCGCCAGCCATGAACGTCAGTGGTCACTGCGGAGCACTCGGGGTTGTCCAGAACGAGACGCACGCGATCTGGGGGCCGCCGACGAGGTACGACCAGGTGTGGACGCCCTTGCGGCCGTCGCCGTGCACGCAGCGATCCTGCGCCGCCGACACGCCGCCGATGGCCACCACCCACGTCATCCATGCCAGGATCAGCCAGATGCTGCGCGGCAGGGCGCCAAAGCGTCAGCCGGGCAAAGGGCACAGCGGCGGCAGGCGACGCCAGCAGGGCACAGCAAGTGCGTTCAAGGGCACAACAACTGCGTCCGCAGCTGTCGAATGACCAGCAGCACCATGGCAACAAACTGCACGTCGAGGTTCGCCAAGACCACCACTGCGCCATATCGTGTGCCAGCTCACACCAACCGCAGGAGGAATTGACGCAGCAGGACTGCGCCCAGAAGCGCACATGGTAAAAGCATGTCCCGATATCCAGCGGGCTCGCCCCCGCTTCCCCTTGGCGGCTGCATATCAGCATAATGCCACCATGGATGAAGATAGCATTGCGGCATATTCAATCTCCATCCATTCCTGATAGCATGCTCCGGTGCATGCGTGTCTGCCGCCATTTCGATTGCAGAAGACATACGCACACTGGCCACACATGCGACAATTGCGAACATGGCGAAAAGTCATCCTATGCAGGTACCCGGAATGCCTGAGCCAGGTAGTGCCTTCTTGATGCCTGCTTCGGCCGCACGAGCAGGGTCACTGCCGTTTGCCATGGCGCTTCCTGCCAGCAGCTTTGCCTGATTGATCTATCTGCTTCGCGTGATGTCTACGGCAATGGACACCAACCGTTCATTCGAACATTCAGGTGTCTGATCTTGAGCAGCGCACGTCTGCTTCAACCGAGTTCGGGACATGTAATCAACACTGATTGTCTGCCCTGCTGAAGCGGCATAGGCAGGCTGCGCACTCTCAGTGTCCACCACCTGTTGCTTGACATTGCACAAGGCCGACCTTTCCAGAGACAAGGGAGCCGCAATCACTGAAGACACCGCCGGAGAAGGCTGCACAACAGTCTACTGCAAAATGTGCATCACCATCGAGCAAAGCGCTGCTGACCACGCCGAAGTCGCTTGAAATAGAACACATGCTCGGGAACCTGCCTTGTGCGCGTCTCGCAGTCTTCCGGATGGCCGGCCCGGTAGTGTCCGCAGAGCCCCGTGCGCTGAAACTGCCGTGAAATGCAGCGGCGGTGCGGTGGGACTGCCTTATAAGGAACTCGGGTACAGTACAAAGCGCCCAAGAGGAGCGACCAAGCATACGAGGCTGGCAGCAACGGCTTATCGCTTTCAGGGCTGGATGCAAACTCCGAGGAGTGATTGATGACGATTGGTCCGAGGTCCACGTGTCAAACAGCAAATACAACCTTCACGCACAGCAGGTAGAGGTGTGCGGGCAAGGCGGCTCGGCTGTATTCTGCTCGAGAGCAGTGTTCACGGCGATGTACCCACATTCAATTCACGGAGCTGTGGCCAGAACAACCTGGCGACAAGGTGATGTGATGCAGGTGCAATGTGAACATGACGGCAAAGAGGGCCGCAGATTCTGCAACCTCCTGTTGGCAACTTTGCAAGTCCCCTTGCAGCAAGCACAGCGCCAGGAGTTTCTGGAGAGCGAACAGCGGCAGCCGTCGCAGACTGCTGTAGCACTAGCACTAGCAATCGCGGCCTTCAAAAGAGCCCTGCAATGTCGGGGCTCTTTGGCTGAGGGTGCCCTCCAGCCGATTAATCCGCAGCCCGCCTGCCGCTGCTGCAGCGCTTCTGTTGTGCCAGCAGCACGGCGGACTGCTGGCCGCCATGCCACCCAGCACCCGCTCCACCACTAAGCGCCTGCACACCCGCCCGCAGCGCAACTTGGGCTCAAGGCGCCTAGTGCGCCTCGCCCTTAAGCTTCGCCTCCTGCTCCGCCTTGTAGTGCTTGTACTCCTGCGCGAGGAGGCATGCACATTTGACACGTTTGCTGGCTATAATACCACGGTCCCCGAGACATGCAGCAGCAGCAGCAGCAGCAGCAGCAGCAGCAGCAGCAGCAGCAGCAGCAGCAGCAGCAGCAGCAGCAGCAGCAGCAGCAGCAGCAGCAGCAGCAGCAGCAGCAGGCGCAGATTGGCAAGGGCCATGCTGCTCGTTCCTCGAGGCACTGTCCTCAACAGATCAAAACCATCGGATAGGCTGCCCGTAGGTGGCTCAAACGTTGACCACCCACCTGTGGCCATGCGACCAAGTAGGAGAAGAAGAAGCCATAGATGAGCACATCGTAGATCGGCTTTGCGCTGCCGGTGTCGATGTAGTTCTTCTTGTACGCGTTTAGCCCCGTCTCCGCCTTTGACCTGCATTCACACCACTCAACCCTTGCAATTTGCATGTCGACAGTCAGCTCAGCGATCAGATCCGGACCTCAGCGAGCCAGCCAACACCCGCAGCGCTTGCCATGCAGAGTGCTGGCGGTGCTGTCTGCCAGAGGCCTCTTGTGTCGTGTGCGCTAGCCTGAGCACAGCTGCACGAAGCACTGCGCCTGCTGCGGTGCCTGCCTGCAGGTCGTCTGCCGCCATGCAGAACGCGCCGTGCTGCACGCGTGACTCAGGGTGCGTGCGCGAGGCATCCCAGGGCAGGGCCCTGTGACGGACGACGCATGCCTCGAGTGTGCGGCCATCCACCTCGCTGCTCGTGAGGTCCCGACGGCCTCGATTGTGAGGCAATGTTGCCCTGCAGTGGTGGGGATGGTGCTGCAGACTGAACCCCAGCAATGCTTGCTTACCTGAGCTGCTCCGGCTGCAAGTTGTCCTTCGCATATTTCTGCGTATAGGAGGGCAGCTCCTTGAGCTTAAGGCCCTTCAATCCGCTGGTAAAGCGCTGCACGAGACTCATGGTGGCCCTGCACCTCTCGGCTGCACCACAGCGCGCCGCTGTGCCGCACGGTGCTGCCAATGATTCACGACTTGCAAACCTAACGTGCAACTGGCCGTTTGGTCCTGCACTCCAGATCTGCGCCCTGAAGGTCGAGCAGGGTGGAGAAGAGACCGCCCTCAATTGCTCCAAGGTGCAGCCGGGCTGCGATCCGCACGTCAGAGGCGACTGCTTGTGTTCCCGATCGTCTCAATATGGCGGACCAAGCAGCCGACCAGCTTGCCGCTGCTAGCCTTGCCGACTCAAATGCAAAGGAGCAGCTGGTGGATGAGATCGGGCAGCCGCTGAGCAAGAGGTTTGTACCTGCTGTTACTTGTCGGGATCCGCATCTTTGCACTGCAGATCCATGTGCTGCGCGACGCTGCCAGCGTCGGCATAATCCCTGGAGGGTCATGAAGTCATAAATGTCAAAAAGCTCCAGGACGGCTGCGGCTGGAGTGCGCACTGAGAAGGGACCGACCAGCCATATGCAAGCAGAACGCGATTACCACGACTCGTGAATGCGTGCGCATGATTTTGGGAGGTGCTTGCGTGCTGCACGATGGGGCAGCGGCATGCTGCCGGCTCCTGTCGGCGCACCTCGACATCGCAAAGCGTGACATGCAACATCGAATCCATCTCGCAGCGAGTTCAAGAAGCGGCAGAAGGCGGCACGCGTTGCCAAGGAGAGGGAGGAGAAGAAGGTGATCCAATCGAATCCGCCGCCGCTCATGTCTCCTTCCTGGGCTGCAATGCAATGCAGGCCCAGGACGCCTGCCGCAGTGAAGACTGCGATGCGCCTCCTCTGCGTGCGCCCACGCAAGCATGGCCGTGCAACCCACAAACATCCTTGAGGGTCGTCTCGCCTCCTGTAACAGGCAGCGCAGACGGTCGCGGCCGCGGCCAAGGCAGCAAGCGCCGGCCCCG
Source organism: Deuterostichococcus epilithicus (assembly GCA_033439295.1). Classification (NCBI taxonomy): domain Eukaryota; kingdom Viridiplantae; phylum Chlorophyta; class Trebouxiophyceae; order Prasiolales; family Stichococcaceae; genus Deuterostichococcus; species Deuterostichococcus epilithicus. The sequence continues at coordinate 2,163,483 of JAVTLE010000010.1, forward strand.
CGGCGCCACAGCTCGCCGCAGACGACGATGGCGATGACGTGGACCCCAACCAGTACTTTGAGCGGCGGGTGCAGCATGTGGCGGCGGAGAAGGCGGGTGGTCGCAACCCCTACCCGCACAAGTTTGCGGTGTCTCACACGATCCCGGAGTTCGTGTCCGAATTCGGCGGCCTGGACAGCGGCTCGCAGCAGCAGGAGACGACCGTCTCCATTGCAGGCGCGTGCTGCCATGCGCACGTGGCACTCACCGCCCGAGCGGCGCTCTCAAGCCTCCATTTGGCGCATCATCGACTATCCTGCATCGACTATCCTGCAGGCCTGGCGACTGCAATGTTGGTTGCAATGTGCTCACAGTGCGGGGGCCAGCACATGTGGTCGCAGCAAGCTTCTTGCATGCCCTTCCGTTGAGGCTGCGCGCCACATGCTGCCCACACTGCGCCGTGCAGGCCGCGTATACATGAAGCGGGCCAGCGGCGCCAAGCTGCTTTTCTATGATGTGAAGGGCGATGGCGCTAAGGTCCAGGTCATGGCCGACCTCAGGTGAGGGAGCCGTCAGACACGCAGTCGCTTGATCATTGATACTGTGGTCGCGCACTGCTGGGATGCCCTCAACCAGTGGCAACGATGCAAGCATACATCTGCACATTTAGGTTCAGGGACTAGTGAAGCAGAGCATTCCATGTGGCAGAGTGACTGGCGCAGGAGCTCGGGGCTGGAGCCGGAGGCCTTTGCGGCGCTGCACAACAGTGTGAAGCGTGGCGACATTGTCGGCGTGGCTGGCTGCCCCGGCAAGTCCAAGATGGGCGAGCTGTCCATCTTCCCGCGCACCTTCGTCGTCCTGTCGCCATGCCTGCACATGCCACCGACCGTGCGCAGCGGGCTGAAGGACCAGGTGCGCACGGCTGGGAGCCCGCCAAGGGCATGTACCTTCCAGGTTCGACTGCGCGATTGGGATTGCATCGAGGCATCATCCAGGGTACCTATCGCGAGAAGGCCCAACGCGCGCGCAGCCGGATGCTAGTGTTCGATTGGTAGCGCCGGCAAAGAGATTGCCGAAATCGGCTGGCGTGTGTGCGACAGCTTCAGTGTCAGCCCAGGGATGCCCTCCGTGTTAGGCAAAAAATGTCAACGCACCCGCCGTGTGGCCGCCGGCGCCGGGCTGTACCTCTCATGGCCCAGCCTGCAGCTGAGGAGCATCAAATCCCCTGTGACGTGCAGGAGACGAGGTACCGGCAACGGTACCTGGACCTGATGACCAACCCAGGCGTGCGCGACATCTTCATTGCGAGAGCACGCATCATCAGCTACATCCGCCGCTACTTCGACAGCCGCGGCTTCCTGGAGGCGAGTGGCCGTCCGCATGCTCTGCCGCAAGGCCTCAGGGTTTAGCCTTCACAGCCTTTTGCCGCAACATCTGTGCTTCGCCAGGATGCACACAGTAATCAGGCGCATTAGCCCTGTACTGGCGATGTGTACCACCATCATTTCGAACTTCTATCCACAATTTTACAGCGGCCAGGCTTTGACTCAGGCGTTCCTGAAGTCGCAGGATCACTTCTGACTGGCCGTCTGCAACCGCAGGTGGAGACGCCATGCATGAACATGATCGCGGGCGGCGCCACGGCGCGCCCCTTCGTGACGCATCACAACGACCTGGACCTGGACCTGTTCATGCGGGTGCGGCCCACGCCCTGGTGCTGAGCAGCAAAACTCCGCACTCCTGTCCATGTTGGTGCCCGCTTTGTAACAGCTGCAGAAGTCAGCGCATTCATAGCAGTGCCGCCCGAGCAGGCGGTCGCCGCCGCATCAGAAGACAGCAGCCGAGGAGGCGGATGCTGAGCTGCCTCGGATGTATCTTGCGCATGTGCATGGAAGTCGCAGCGGCCGATGTCGACACCATTCGCCGCAGGTGGCGCCAGAGCTGTACCTTAAGATGCTGGTGGTGGGGGGCTTGGAGCGGGTCTACGAGCTGGGCAAGCAGTTCCGCAACGAGGGCATCGACATGACACACAACCCCGAGTTCACATCCGTCGAGTTCTACCAGGTGGGGCGATAGAACGGAATGAACAGTACAGGAACGAATCGAAGTGACCTCTCGAACGGGTTGCACTGAATCCATCAGCAGAATGTACTTGTGGAATGAGCGCACGGCGCCGCTGCTGGGCTCGCGGTGGCGTTTGACCGCCCGAGCGCCGGGTATGGGAGGCTGCGCCTAAACCAGGGCAGGGTGTGACAGAAACGGTGCATGGATGTTTCAGTGGGGCGGCCAGTGTGTCTCGTCAGGCGGAGAGGAAAGGAAGAAGGTTTTCGAGACCCGCACACCTCGGGAGCTGGCCCAAGGACCTGATGACTCCGGGGATGGTTCATGTTAAGGCAATAATTGTCACAACCAGCCAACCACGAATCAGCACCCCTGCTGCCGTACCCACCAGGAAACCCCCTCCTGTCGTCCAGGCGTATGCCGACTACAACGACCTGATGGGTCTCACGGAGGAGCTGGTCTCGGGGCTTGTCAAGGAGGTGACGGGGAGCTACGTGGTGCACTACCACGCAGACGGCCCCGCCGCGGAGCCGACCACGATCGACTTCTCGCCGCCCTGGGTGCGCTGAGAAATGTTGTCACGTGGCCCTCCCACGCAGGGAGCCGCTGTTGAAAGTTCTGCTTGCGCCGTTCCTAGGCCTCATGCCCAAAGTTGGCCGCGCGTGCCGTCTCTGCGCGATGCTGCCTCCGCCAGCATCTGCTCAGTTGCGCGGCATTGGAGGCGAAGGATAGCAGATGCATTGGACACGCTGTATATGCTGTGCAATGTGCTGTGCCGTGCGTGCAGCCGAGGATAGAAATGATGGAGATATAGATGCCCATGATACCCACGAGGAAGCTGGACAACAAGCTGAGGGCAGCACTGCTGAATGCCAGCCTCACGGCAGTGTTGCGCCTACAGCCGGTAGAGGGGCTGGAGAATAAGCTGGGGTTCAAACAGGGCATTTTGAACACCTGTGGTGGTATGCAACTGCCGGACTGACGACATGCCGACACGTGCCTGCAGCCGAGGATACCCATGGTGGAGGGGCTGGAGAAGAAGCTGGGGGTGTCGATGCCGGACCTGGAGTCGCCCGGCGCCAAGGACTTCCTGCTGGATCTGGTGTGGCCCCCAAACCCTGCGGCCCCCAAAACCCTGACATGACCGTCAACGCGATCGGGAGATCAAGACTCAGCGGCCATCGACACTCAGCTGCCATAACGGGCCGGCATGCACCCCGAGCCTGCGCGGCCGGCAGTAAACAGCATGCGACCCGCATCCGACGCGCCATCCACAGCAAAGACCATCGACTGGCCTGACGCCGCCTGCCATGCGGGACCGAATGCTCCACCCAGCAGTGCCGCTTTCGCAGAACGCCTATTTCGCCAATCTGGCGCTCTGCATAGCTGCACTGCAAGGTGCACAGCCCGAACTGCGCGCTGCCGCACACGTGCCGGCGCGACTGGCCTGGCGCTGACTTCTTCACACCCAGCCTCGTGCACGTTGACAATGTGAGCCGCCAATCCCTCACCACAGTGCAAGGCGCACAAGCTGGACTGCGCGCCGCCGCACACGCCGGCGCGGCTGCTGGACAAGCTGGTCGGCGAATTCCTGGAGGAGGGCTGCGTCAACCCCACCTTCATCTGCGACCACCCGCAGCTCATGTCGCCGCTCGCCAAGTGGTGCGCCCCCTGCCCCAGCCTTCCGCTTGCACGGTTTTCTGTGACCGCCACAACCGTGCGGACACTGACCCGCAGCTCGTGTCGCCGCTTGCCATGTGGTGGGCGCCCCTGCCCAGCTTTCTGGGCCCAAGGCACCTGAACACGCCTCTGCCACTACGTCGAGGCCGGCCAGACCATGCACGCCCTGCCGCGGCACAGGGGTTCCGCAAGATGCAGGCCTGCGCCCGCAGACTGTCGGACATGCCGCCTGCTGCATGCTGCCAGGTGTGACTCGATGGCGCCGAGCCGCCCGCAGGCACAGGAAGACGCCGGGCGTGACAGAGCGCTTCGAGCTGTTCGTCACTCTGGGCCTGCCCTCTTGAAGCCTGTGCTGAACGCTTTACGCGCTGCACGCAGGCACCGGGAGAAGCCGGGCATGACGGAGCGCTTCGAGCTGTTCGTCAACCGGCGGGAGCTGGCCAATGCGTACACGGAGCTCAACGACCCGGCCGTGCAGCGCGAGCGCTTTGCCGCCCAGGCCCAGGTGCTGTTGCACTGCCTCCCCTCCGGCAGCTCTGGCGATGCCCTGCCCTTTCTCGGGGTCTTGTGGGCAGTGCTTGCGGGCAGTGGCGTTGCAGCGCGGCCCTTGCCTCGACGCATGCCGGGCGGCGATGCTCACGCGGCCTGCTACGCGCTGGGGGGGCCGTCAGGGAAGAGCTGGTCTCACTTTCGTCGCCCACTCGGCACCTGCCTCTCCGTCCAGCTGTTTGACCCGTGCCGCTCCGACCCTGCGAGGCCCTCAGACGCAGGGCAGGGCGGGCGGCGGCGGAGCGGCGCAGCTCGTTGGTGGGAGTGCCTCTGCGCCGCGTCTGAAAACCCTCGACCCTGACCCCGACTTTTCGTGGGGCTGGTTCAGGACAAGGAGGCCGGCGACGACGAGGCGCAGCTCATCGACGAGAACTTCTGCACGGCGCTGGAGTATGGGCTGCCGCCCACTGGCGGCTGGGGCATGGGCGTGGACCGCCTGACCATGCTGCTGACCGACACCGCCAACATCAAGGAGGTGCGCGGGGGGACGCCGTGCGGATTTTCCGTGCCTGCCGAGCTGAGCGCCGCCCCCCGGCGGTGAGGGCACCCTGGGGGCTTCCTACGGGGAGCAGGAAGCATGCTTCGGAGGGCGGGAGGCGGGCGGCAGGAACCCCCACCGCGGTGGCCATCATGCGGGCCGCGGCCGCCGCGCAAGGCCCGCTGACCCACACGAAGGCGTGTGCTGTAGGCGGGTGAGGAAGCGTGTTGCTCGAGGAGACATCATCCTGACGTGAGTCTCTGCACGTGTGCAGGTCCTGCTGTTCCCAGCCATGAAGCCGCAGGATCGCCCCAGCCAGCAGCCAATACCGTCTGAAGTAGAGGCGGCGGGTGCCGGTGTCATGGCGGGAGCCCCGGCGGGCGCCGGCCTGGGTCCTTGAGCTGACGAAGCCGCTGCAGCCGACGGCCAACTCGGACGAAACACGCTGTACGGACGGAGGGCATCTGGGCAGCCAACGGCCAGCCCGATGCCTGAGGCTGTGCAGTAGTGCTGCGCCGGAGGGTGTACAGTTGGCACAGTGCAGCCATCGTCTTTCCGTTCTCCACCAGAAGACCGCCCGGTTGCATTTTGCGCCTGTTTTGCTGGTTCAGGCGGCAGATATGTTCAGAAGCACTGTGCAGTCTGTAGCAGGGTGGCTGCGGCCTTGCTCGTGCAATGAAGCCTCTGGCGGCGGCACCGATTGCTCTTGTGCGTTCGAGCGCAATCAGCAATGTGCAACGCTGCAGTAAGCAATGCGCCGTGTTGGTACCGACAAGGCTTTCCTTTGCGCTCCCTTTTCTTATTGCGCAAAGACTAGGCCAAAGGACTCTGTGGTGCGGCGCATAAACTGTGGCGCAAGTCCTCTGATTGATGCACGGGGACCGCAGCCGACAAACGAGCACGCCGGCCTGCTTCAGCGAGACCGCAATGGGGTGGTACATCTGCAACCCACTGTAGGAGGGCACTTTCGGAGATCCGCCACCGCTTCAGAAGCACCACACGACGCTGCCCTGGGCCACCGCGATTGTTGACGGCCTGCTGCACACAGCACGTTTCCCTTATCTTGCGCCTACAACCCCGATGATTTGCACCTTGTGACAGCTCCGCCGATTTGGGCCGGGCCGTCAAACGCGCACGTGACCTGATTACTTGTTTCGAGATGTACCTCAACGACACGTCCTACTTGGTTCGCTGTACTGTCACGGGCACCGTTGCACTTTTGTTTCCCAGAGAGAGTGGCTGACAGCCGGGTATTGCGTTTGTGCACTTCGTGCTCTATCCGTCGGTGCGTATTGCTGACGTCCTTCTTGGGTGGCCCTACTTGATTGCGTCAGCCTGCCAGCCAATTCCTGTCGTCGTTTGCCGCTGCCCTGCTGTACTAGCCACAAAGCTTGGACGCGGTCCTAAGTGCCTGGAGAATCGGTCACGCTGTGGCCAACAGTGCTGTCCGAGCGAGGCACTGCTGCGAAGGCGGTGTGTCTATCCCGCGCGGCAGACGATGGCGTGCGGCCGTGCCCGTGATTGATATGCGTGACAGCCAGGTAATTCCACACATATTCAACTGGATTCAACGCATCTTTTGGTGTGCAGTCGAAGCAGAGTCGCGAGGATTGCGACGCTGTACCTGTGCAAAGCAGCAGGGTTGCCGAGGGCCAGACCGTCGACGGCTGGGGAAATTCACCAGCACTCAGCATTGATTTCGTGCGTCTTGGTCAACGTGGAAGAGCGCGCATGGGCTTTCCAAGTGGTAACGGTGCTGGCTTCGCGTGCACGTGGATGTACCAGATGATAGGACACCCGGAGGATGCCCGAGTGCAGTGGGCCGACTCTTCGATTTTGTGGGGCAGCATTCCGGCAGGCCCCTGATCGAAAGATCAGGCATGCTCCTGAAGTTCCTCACTGCACCTGGCACACGACTTCACTGCTGAGTCGCCGTCGCACGACAGAGTAATCTGGGAATATAGCTGCACCTTCGCCGCGGATAGCAACTCCCAGAACGTTGCCGCCGTCTGTTAGTCGAAACTGAGTTGGAATTGATTGACCACTTTCTTGGTCCTGCTGTTGCACAACTGCCGTGCGCTTGGCTGGAGGCCGTCGTAATGTAGTGCTCACTTCTCGACTGCTGCCAAAACCATCAGCGGTCATGGAATGGTGCAAGCGTGCGCCAATATCAGCCAAAATTCAAAACCTCTCCGAGCAGTGCGGGCCTCCGGACCGCTGCACCGTCTCAGATTGCTGCTCGGACCATGGTGATCCCGTGGCGGGCGGGGCTGCTCATCATGAAGTTGCCTGCCCTGCCAGCGGCGCGGGGCATTGCAGGCCAGCACATGTGCATGGAAATGATGGCATCCGGTGTCTGGCTTCCAGACATTATGTGCAGAAGAAAACTATGCTGATTGCGACTCGATGCAGTGTTCAATGGCGGGCTGCGCTGTGCGGCGCACGGTCTGCTTGCTTGCTCGCTACAGAGTGGCGCTGTGCTGCATCATGTGGACATGCTGACGAATAATGGCCGCTGTGTTGCAGGCACCACCTTGAAGCAGCCCGAACGGCACTCCGCAGCATGCGAGCCATTGGCTGCAGCGCCGCAGAACGCCGCTGCCGCCGCAACCCGCTGCTGCCGGCATATGCGCTGTGCTGTCTGCTGGCGGTCACATGCACGCCGCGGGAGGCGTGCGCAGCTGGCGCTGCAAACAACAAGACGATCCTTTTCATGCAGGACTCTCTGTACTACTCCGGCACTAACACTCCGCTGGAGCTTCAGGTGAGCCAGTCGTTGTGTCACATATGGCGACATGCGCACGATGATCACGAACAGGTCCAGGATGCTCGTGCCATCAAACTAAGGCGGTCATCCGCTGCACCTTGTGTTACACGAATTCCATTCCACCACCTCGATGCCATGGCATCGTTAAGTAAAACAGCTGCAATAAGTTGTGCACTTGCAACGCGGTGCAGTGGGCAACTGCAAATGGCTACACAACTGAGGTCGTGACAAATGCCGTCTGGACAGCCAAAACTGCGGCAGAGTTCAAAACATACAGAGCACTGGTGCGGCTCTTGAAAACTTCGTGGCTGATTATATGCTGGCTGTGTTAGGAGAATTGCACTGGCTGATGCGCGGCGCTACTGTTGCACTTGCTGCAGGTGCTTGGCGACCCCAACATCCAGGGCCTTACCACAGGTGATTACAGAAGGCTGTGCAATAGAAAGCTGTGCACTTGCGATGTAACGAGCCATGCAGCTGTGACGTGGCGAGGTGGATGCCTGACTAAAGCTGCAGTCAAAGATGCGCTGGTCCTAGAAGTCTTCCACAGCACACGCCCATGTCTGAGAACCCAGGAGCAATGCTCAAGTCAATGCATTCATGTGCATTGTCGCGCCCGTCAATACTGTCTGATGGGCGCCAATGGATGTGGGCGCAGCGTATGCATATCTAAATGCATCGGCGCTGGCGAGTCGCACTAAGTGGGCGCCTGCGGTGACTGGCAACATCATCATCATTGGCGCTGATCCGGGGAACCACGGCCTGACATCTGGCAATGCGGACACGAAAGCCAATTCCGTCCTGCTCGTCAATGCAGGTAGCCCTGCTTTTTGTGCTGTGAGCAAGGCATTGAGCTGCGGCATGGCACAGCTTGCATGGCTTTGATGCAAGACATCCCAGCATGCTGTCCTCCAGCATTGTGTTCATGCTGCTGAAGAGAACGATGCTAGCCAGTACATGTAATGTCTGAGCATGTTGAGCATGTTCGATCAGTTGCTTGAGTATGCGCGTCGATATCCTGGCAACTACTGCGCATGAGCATACTCCTGGACTCCAAGAACATGTCGGGAACATGTCGGACACGGAAAAGCCATGCATGTCCGACAGCTCTGGTAGTGGATGGAGCTCTGGCTCGTTGACACCATTTTCCTGCAAAGCCAGTATGAAAATGTGTGCCTTTGCAGCCATGTCTTATGTGGCTCAGTCCACAAACAATGGCACAGGGTGAGTTCAATACCTCGCTCTTACACAGTCTGCTGTGAGGCTCGATCCAATGCCACCTAATGCCATGTTGTGCATCCCCGCAACAGCATACAGCCCATATGCAGGGCTGTCGTCGCAAACTCCTTTTGCTTGCTCTGCAGGTTCTTCCTGTGCCTGAGCAAATATTACTACACCTCATTGACAGCCATCAAGGTCGGTCCTTCGCTTCGGTCCTGCAAGCTACTAACCCCATCTCATGCAACCGCATGCTGTGTTGCCTAGGCAGGTCAGGCGCGCAGGGCATAACTCTTGTGCAGGCCTGCCACCTGGCTCAAGCGTGCCCCAAGACATGGCCTAATGACATGCACGCTGTCTGATCTCTGCAGATGGACATCATGGAGCCCTTCGTTTCGACATCCAACGGCAGCTCGTTTTTCTCGTACTGGCCGCTTGGGACGGCGTCCTCCACAGATGCCAAGTGCAATGCCGTAACGAAGGGTGAGTTGATACGTCAGCCGCGCAGCTGGCGCACGGCACAGCATCTGCATACATTGTCGGTCAGCAAGCAAGACTCCTGAATACCTGGATCTGGGTTCAGTTGGATGTGGGCCGTGGCCATGCACTGATGTACGCCACTTGCCAAGTCGCGTAAGGACTGCCAGTGTCAAGTTTGACAGCTGAGTGACCTTTGACGTGCTTTCAGGCAGGCTTGTCTGAGCCCGAATTGATGATTTCAACCACGCATGTGTGCAGGTGCCAACATCAAAGTGGGAACATTCAACAGCCTGAGTGCGGATCAGCTGTCCAACTGGCAGTGCAGCATTCGTGAGTCCGTTGTCGCACGATGCCACTCAAATCAAGTGACCATCAATGCGTTTCATCCAAGATCCCAGCGGTATCAGCTGCAGTGCATGTGCTGTCACGGTCAGAGCAGGTTTTGACCCCAGGCAGCTGGCTGACTCCTGTCTGCTACCGCACAGATGAGATCATCACGCCATACGACCCCACCTTCACGGCCTTAGCCTTTGCGACTAACACCGGCACGCCCTATGTGCGCTTCTGATCCCTCCCAGCATGCGTCCGATTCCCTCGAGCGCTGCTGCTTGAGCCGCTGCATGGCGCAGAGCCCTGCATGGTGGGTCCAAAGTGCTCATAGGCGCAACCCGTGTCTCTGTCTGAACGGACTAGCCATGCCATGTGCGCAGGTTCTGGCTCGAGGCGACCTTCAGGTGACCACCTGCCCGATCGGGCAGTACCTCACAAACGCTAACCAGACCACTGCGACCTGCGTGGTGTGCCCAGCAGGCACGACGTCGCCAGGTGAGCTGCTGCCGTCCCAGCTTGATGGGTCACGTCTGCTGCTGTCGTCGAGCAGTGCTGGCGCTCCGACGCAGGATTTCTCTGACACTGTCGTGCTGCCAAGCTGTGCAGGCGGCACAGGAGGGGCGTCCTCATGCATGCCCTTCCCGCCTCCGCCCTTCCCACCGCCGCTGCCACCATCACTACTAAGGTCACCCCCCAGCCCGCCGCCAGGCCCGCCGCCATCGCCGCCACCGCCACCACCACCCTCCCCGCCGCCGTCCCCGCCACCGGGCCCGCCGCCAGGCCCGCCGCCTTCTCCGCCGCCGTCTCCGCCACCGGGCCCGCCTCCTGGCCCATSACCCTCCCCGCCGCMGTCCCCGCTACCAGGSCCGCCTCCAGGACCGCCTCCAAACCTGCCACCCTATCCGCCACCCTCGCCACCGCCAAAGCCACCCGCACCTCCGCCATCCAAGATCGCACTGCCGCTGGTCCAGCCTCCGCCTGAGTCGCCACCGCCACCGCAGCTGCCGCCCAGCCCTCCGCCGACACCGCCACCAGGCCCGCCGCCATCACCTCCACCGCGGCCACCTCCGTCGCCACCGCCCCAGCCACCTCCGTCCCCCCTCAGCAGCAGCTGCCATTGCCTCCGTCTCAACCCCCGCCAAGCCCGGCGCCAGAGCCGCCTCCTGCCCCCCAGCCATTCCCTCCTCCCAGCCCGCCGCCTACCCCTCCGTCTAGCCCTCCGCCATCGCCGCCGCCCCTCAGCCTCCACCCTAGCCCGCCGCCCTCGCCCCCGCCGCAGCCACCGCCACAGCCGCCGCCGCAGCCACCGCCACAGCCTCCGCCGCAGCCTCCCCCGCGCCACCTCCGCAGCCGCCTCCCAGCCCGCCGCCCGCCCCACCGCCCAGCCCGCCGCCGCAGCCCGGTCTCATGTTCGACGACCTGGGTCCCGGTCAGCCGGTGCGAGACAGCTATGGCGGTGCCACTGGCGTGTCATTTGGCGGGCCAGTTGGCGAGTTCATCGCTGCTAGCGCCGCCGACAATGCAGCATATCGGCCAGCTGTCGTCTCCCCAGACGGCATCGCCATCAACAGGGACGGTATGCCGGCCGAGCTGGCCAGCAGCAACGGCATCACCTTCGACGTGGCGTATGTGTATGCGGCAACGCTGACCGGCAAGACAGTACAGCTGCGCATCGTCGGCAGCCTGAGTGGGGCTGTGGTGGCCACCCTGACGGTTGACCTGGTGCCTGGCGCCCAACCGATGCTGGTCGACCTCGCCGCATTTGCGGGGATGGACCGAGTCGTCTTTACGCCGGTCGGCCCGGCTGGCTCTGTCGGAGGCTACAGCGTAGAGACCACACTCTTCGGCATCGACAATGCAGCAGTGGTGGCGCACCCTGCGCCGCCGCCACCGGGCCCACCTCCGAGCCCGCCTCCGAGCCCGCCGCCTGCCCCGCCGCCTTCACCCCCGCCGCAGCCGCCGCCCAGCCCTCCGCCGGCACCGCCGCCCCTCTCCGCCACCGCAGCCGCCGCCCTCGCCTCCACCCCAGCCGCCMCCCAGCCCACCGCCGCAGCCGCCTCCGGCCCCACCGCCGTCACCTCCCCCGCAACCTCCTCCAAGCCCGCCGCCCAGCCCTCCGCCCAGGCCGCCGCCGTCGCCGCCTCCGCAGCCGCCGCCATCGCCTCCACCCCAGCCGCCTCCCAGCCCACCGCCGCAGCCGCCTCCCAGCCCGCCGCCGTCACCTCCCCCTCAGCCTCCCCCTAGCCCGCCGCCGTCGCCGCCGCCGCAGCCACCGCCACAGCCGCCGCCGCAGCCTCCCCCGCGCCACCTCCGCAGCCGCCTCCCAGCCCGCCGCCCGCCCCACCGCCCAGCCCGCCGCCGCAGCCCGGTCTCATGTTCGACGACCTGGGTCCCGGTCAGCCGGTGCGAGACAGCTATGGCGGTGCCACTGGCGTGTCATTTGGCGGGCCAGTTGGCGAGTTCATCGCTGCTAGCGCCGCCGACAATGCAGCATATCGGCCAGCTGTCGTCTCCCCAGACGGCATCGCCATCAACAGGGACGGTATGCCGGCCGAGCTGGCCAGCAGCAACGGCATCACCTTCGACGTGGCGTATGTGTATGCGGCAACGCTGACCGGCAAGACAGTACAGCTGCGCATCGTCGGCAGCCTGAGTGGGGCTGTGGTGGCCACCCTGACGGTTGACCTGGTGCCTGGCGCCCAACCGATGCTGGTCGACCTCGCCGCATTTGCGGGGATGGACCGAGTCGTCTTTACGCCGGTCGGCCCGGCTGGCTCTGTCGGAGGCTACAGCGTAGAGACCACACTCTTCGGCATCGACAATGCAGCAGTGGTGGCGCACCCTGCGCCGCCGCCACCGGGCCCACCTCCGAGCCCGCCTCCGAGCCCGCCGCCTGCCCCGCCGCCTTCACCCCCGCCGCAGCCGCCGCCCAGCCCTCCGCCGGCACCGCCGCCCTCTCCGCCACCGCAGCCGCCGCCCTCGCCTCCACCCCAGCCGCCMCCCAGCCCACCGCCGCAGCCGCCTCCGGCCCCACCGCCGTCACCTCCCCGCAACCTCCTCCAAGCCCGCCGCCCAGCCCTCCGCCCAGGCCGCCGCCGTCGCCGCCTCCGCAGCCGCCGCCATCGCCTCCACCCCAGCCGCCTCCCAGCCCACCGCCGCAGCCGCCTCCCAGCCCGCCGCCGTCACCTCCCCCTCAGCCTCCCCCTAGCCCGCCGCCGTCGCCGCCGCCGCAGCCACCGCCACAGCCGCCGCCGCAGCCTCCCCCGCGCCACCTCCGCAGCCGCCTCCCAGCCCGCCGCCCGCCCCACCGCCCAGCCCGCCGCCGCAGCCCGGTCTCATGTTCGACGACCTGGGTCCCGGTCAGCCGGTGCGAGACAGCTATGGCGGTGCCACTGGCGTGTCATTTGGCGGGCCAGTTGGCGAGTTCATCGCTGCTAGCGCCGCCGACAATGCAGCATATCGGCCAGCTGTCGTCTCCCCAGACGGCATCGCCATCAACAGGGACGGTATGCCGGCCGAGCTGGCCAGCAGCAACGGCATCACCTTCGACGTGGCGTATGTGTATGCGGCAACGCTGACCGGCAAGACAGTACAGCTGCGCATCGTCGGCAGCCTGAGTGGGGCTGTGGTGGCCACCCTGACGGTTGACCTGGTGCCTGGCGCCCAACCGATGCTGGTCGACCTCGCCGCATTTGCGGGGATGGACCGAGTCGTCTTTACGCCGGTCGGCCCGGCTGGCTCTGTCGGAGGCTACAGCGTAGAGACCACACTCTTCGGCATCGACAATGCAGCAGTGGTGGCGCACCCTGCGCCGCCGCCACCGGGCCCACCTCCGAGCCCGCCTCCGAGCCCGCCGCCTGCCCCGCCGCCTTCACCCCCGCCGCAGCCGCCGCCCAGCCCTCCGCCGGCACCGCCGCCCTCTCCGCCACCGCAGCCGCCGCCCTCGCCTCCACCCCAGCCGCCMCCCAGCCCACCGCCGCAGCCGCCTCCGGCCCCACCGCCGTCACCTCCCCGCAACCTCCTCCAAGCCCGCCGCCCAGCCCTCCGCCCAGGCCGCCGCCGTCGCCGCCTCCGCAGCCGCCGCCATCGCCTCCACCCCAGCCGCCTCCCAGCCCACCGCCGCAGCCGCCTCCCAGCCCGCCGCCGTCACCTCCCCCTCAGCCTCCCCCTAGCCCGCCGCCGTCGCCGCCGCCGCAGCCACCGCCACAGCCGCCGCCGCAGCCTCCCCCGCGCCACCTCCGCAGCCGCCTCCCAGCCCGCCGCCCGCCCCACCGCCCAGCCCGCCGCCGCAGCCCGGTCTCATGTTCGACGACCTGGGTCCCGGTCAGCCGGTGCGAGACAGCTATGGCGGTGCCACTGGCGTGTCATTTGGCGGGCCAGTTGGCGAGTTCATCGCTGCTAGCGCCGCCGACAATGCAGCATATCGGCCAGCTGTCGTCTCCCCAGACGGCATCGCCATCAACAGGGACGGTATGCCGGCCGAGCTGGCCAGCAGCAACGGCATCACCTTCGACGTGGCGTATGTGTATGCGGCAACGCTGACCGGCAAGACAGTACAGCTGCGCATCGTCGGCAGCCTGAGTGGGGCTGTGGTGGCCACCCTGACGGTTGACCTGGTGCCTGGCGCCCAACCGATGCTGGTCGACCTCGCCGCATTTGCGGGGATGGACCGAGTCGTCTTTACGCCGGTCGGCCCGGCTGGCTCTGTCGGAGGCTACAGCGTAGAGACCACACTCTTCGGCATCGACAATGCAGCAGTGGTGGCGCACCCTGCGCCGCCGCCACCGGGCCCACCTCCGAGCCCGCCTCCGAGCCCGCCGCCTGCCCCGCCGCCTTCACCCCCGCCGCAGCCGCCGCCCAGCCCTCCGCCGGCACCGCCGCCCTCTCCGCCACCGCAGCCGCCGCCCTCGCCTCCACCCCAGCCGCCMCCCAGCCCACCGCCGCAGCCGCCTCCGGCCCCACCGCCGTCACCTCCCCCGCAACCTCCTCCAAGCCCGCCGCCCAGCCCTCCGCCCAGGCCGCCGCCGTCGCCGCCTCCGCAGCCGCCGCCATCGCCTCCACCCCAGCCGCCTCCCAGCCCACCGCCGCAGCCGCCTCCCAGCCCGCCGCCGTCACCTCCCCTCAGCCTCCCCCTAGCCCGCCGCCGTCGCCGCCGCCGCAGCCACCGCCACAGCCGCCGCCGCAGCCTCCCCCGCGCCACCTCCGCAGCCGCCTCCCAGCCCGCCGCCCGCCCCACCGCCCAGCCCGCCGCCGCAGCCCGGTCTCATGTTCGACGACCTGGGTCCCGGTCAGCCGGTGCGAGACAGCTATGGCGGTGCCACTGGCGTGTCATTTGGCGGGCCAGTTGGCGAGTTCATCGCTGCTAGCGCCGCCGACAATGCAGCATATCGGCCAGCTGTCGTCTCCCCAGACGGCATCGCCATCAACAGGGACGGTATGCCGGCCGAGCTGGCCAGCAGCAACGGCATCACCTTCGACGTGGCGTATGTGTATGCGGCAACGCTGACCGGCAAGACAGTACAGCTGCGCATCGTCGGCAGCCTGAGTGGGGCTGTGGTGGCCACCCTGACGGTTGACCTGGTGCCTGGCGCCCAACCGATGCTGGTCGACCTCGCCGCATTTGCGGGGATGGACCGAGTCGTCTTTACGCCGGTCGGCCCGGCTGGCTCTGTCGGAGGCTACAGCGTAGAGACCACACTCTTCGGCATCGACAATGCAGCAGTGGTGGCGCACCCTGCGCCGCCGCCACCAGGCCCACCTCCGAGCCCGCCTCCGAGCCCGCCGCCTGCCCCGCCGCCTTCACCCCCGCCGCAGCCGCCGCCCAGCCCTCCGCCGGCACCGCCGCCCTCTCCGCCACCGCAGCCGCCGCCCTCGCCTCCACCCCAGCCGCCMCCCAGCCCACCGCCGCAGCCGCCTCCGGCCCCACCGCCGTCACCTCCCCGCAACCTCCTCCAAGCCCGCCGCCCAGCCCTCCGCCCAGGCCGCCGCCGTCGCCGCCTCCGCAGCCGCCGCCATCGCCTCCACCCCAGCCGCCTCCCAGCCCACCGCCGCAGCCGCCTCCCAGCCCGCCGCCGTCACCTCCCCCTCAGCCTCCCCCTAGCCCGCCGCCGTCGCCGCCGCCGCAGCCACCGCCACAGCCGCCGCCGCAGCCTCCCCCGCGCCACCTCCGCAGCCGCCTCCCAGCCCGCCGCCCGCCCCACCGCCCAGCCCGCCGCCGCAGCCCGGTCTCATGTTCGACGACCTGGGTCCCGGTCAGCCGGTGCGAGACAGCTATGGCGGTGCCACTGGCGTGTCATTTGGCGGGCCAGTTGGCGAGTTCATCGCTGCTAGCGCCGCCGACAATGCAGCATATCGGCCAGCTGTCGTCTCCCCAGACGGCATCGCCATCAACAGGGACGGTATGCCGGCCGAGCTGGCCAGCAGCAACGGCATCACCTTCGACGTGGCGTATGTGTATGCGGCAACGCTGACCGGCAAGACAGTACAGCTGCGCATCGTCGGCAGCCTGAGTGGGGCTGTGGTGGCCACCCTGACGGTTGACCTGGTGCCTGGCGCCCAACCGATGCTGGTCGACCTCGCCGCATTTGCGGGGATGGACCGAGTCGTCTTTACGCCGGTCGGCCCGGCTGGCTCTGTCGGAGGCTACAGCGTAGAGACCACACTCTTCGGCATCGACAATGCAGCAGTGGTGGCGCACCCTGCGCCGCCGCCACCGGGCCCACCTCCGAGCCCGCCTCCGAGCCCGCCGCCTGCCCCGCCGCCTTCACCCCCGCCGCAGCCGCCGCCCAGCCCTCCGCCGGCACCGCCGCCCTCTCCGCCACCGCAGCCGCCGCCCTCGCCTCCACCCCAGCCGCCMCCCAGCCCACCGCCGCAGCCGCCTCCGGCCCCACCGCCGTCACCTCCCCGCAACCTCCTCCAAGCCCGCCGCCCAGCCCTCCGCCCAGGCTGCCGCCGTCGCCGCCTCCGCAGCCGCCGCCATCGCCTCCACCCCAGCCGCCTCCCAGCCCACCGCAGCAGCCGCCTCCCAGCCCGCCGCCGTCACCTCCCCTCAGCCTCCCCCTAGCCCGCCGCCGTCGCCGCCGCCGCAGCCACCGCCACAGCCGCCGCCGCAGCCTCCCCGCGCCACCTCCGCAGCCGCCTCCCAGCCCACTGCCGCAGCCGCATCCGAGCCCGCCGCCGTCACCTCCCCTCAGCCTCCCCCTAGCCCGCCGCCTACCCCTCCGCCCAGCCCACCACCCATGCCTCTGCCATCCCCGCCTCCAAGCTTGCCACCTGGCTCGCAGCCCGCGCTGCCATCGCTGCCCCCGCCAAGGCCGACGCCTACACCGCCGCCACCGCTTATGCCAAGACCTCCTACCCCACGGCCTCCAGTGCCGCCTCTGACTCCCCCGCCACAGCCTCCGCCAAGCCTGCCGCCACAGCCACCGACGTCGCCACCACCGCAGACTGTTCTGTCGCCTCACCCACAGCCCCCTCGGCAGTCGCCGCCTTCCCCGGCACTACAGCCTCCTGGATCGCCTCCCCCCTCAGAAACTGSCACGAGCCCGCCACCGACGCAGCCGCAGCCAATCGTCTTGCCGCCGCCGCCACGTCCGCTGCTGCTGCCGCTAACACAGCCTCCGCCGCAGACGGGCTCTCCGCCGCCCATGTCGCAGACCCTGGTCGCGCCGCCGCCCAGCCCGCCAGCGCTTTCGGGCCTCACCTTTGACGACCTGGTCGACGGGCAGATGGTGCCGGATGGCTACGGCGGCACCCCCAGCATCACCTACGGCACCTCAACGGCAGGCTTCCAAGCTGTGGACGCGCTGGACTCCAGCAGCCCGAACCACCCTGCGATGGTGTCCCCCCACAATGTGGCTGTCAACCGTGGCGGCGAGCCCGCGATAATCGCCTCGGCGGGCGGCGCCACCTTCGACCTGCAGTACGTGTACCTCACCAGCCTGTCGGCGCCCATAACGCTGCTGATTGCAGGCTACCGCAATGGCGCCCCCACTGGTGCAGTGGAGTCTGTGTCCTTGGACCCAGCGCAGCCGCGTCAGCTAGTCATCCTGGCGGCGGCCTTCAATGACGTGGACCGCGTCGTGTTTACTCCAGTCGATCCGCAGGCCAATGGCACCTACAGCACCAACACCACACGGTTCGGCATCGACAATCTGTCGCTAGTGGTGCGGCATCCGCCGCCTGCCGCGCTCGCTACTAGGCCGCCGCCTGCCGCGGTGCCCACTGCGTCCCCCACTGCCAGCCCCACGACACCACCGGCTGTTGCACCAACAGCAGATCCCACAACAGCGCCGACGGCGGCACCAAGTGCCGCGCCAACCGGCAGCCCAACGGCGCAGCCCACCTCGGCCGCCACCCCCCCACCGCTGGCACCTGATCAGCTCAGCTTTGAGGACCTGTTGGCTGGCGGGCTGGTGCCACCCGGCTACGGCGGCAATGCAGGCGTCAGCTATGGCTCGCCGTCCCCAGGCGGCAGCGCCTTTGTCGTGGCCGACGCCGGCCCTGGCTCCCCCTACGAAAGGGCGGCTGTGTCTGGCGACACGGTGATCATCAACCGCGGCGGCAAGGAGGTCATGCTTGCGAGCAATACCAGCACCTTCGACCTCAACAGCTTCTATGCCACCGGCCTAGCCGACAACGATGTGGAGCTGACTGTCATCGGCTACCTCAATGGCTCGCCGGTGCCGGGCGCGTCGCTGAGGAAGCTCCTGCGGCGCAATGGCACTTCCGAGCTCCTGGAATTTGGCAGCGCCTTTGCCGGCGTCGACAGCATTGTGTTCACCGCTGTGGATCCCGACGCCCCCACCGGCTCGGAGCCCAGCCCCGGCACCACGCTGTATGGCATTGACAACCTGTCGCTCACCAATCACCCCACAGCCAAACCGACTGATGCACCGACAACGACGCCCACAAGCTCGCCCACATCCAGCCCCACCGGCGCGCCCACGGCCTCGCCGACAGCGTCGCCCACTGCAGCACCGACTATTGCACCCACGACGGCACCGACTGTTGCACCGACAGCGGCGCCCACAAGCTCATCGCCCACATCCAGCCCCACTGGCGCGCCCACGGCCTCGCCGACAGCGTCGCCCACGACGGCACCGACTGTTGCACCGACAGCGGCGCCCACAAGCTCATCGCCCACATCCAGCCCCACTGGCGCCCCCACGGCCTTGCCGACAGCGTCACCCACTGCGGCACCGACTGTTGCACCCACCACAGCTCCCACAACAGCGCCAACGGCGTCACCGACCGCCGCATCAGCGGCAACGCCCACCGCCAGGCAAACCGACGTGCCCACAGCAGCGCCGACGCCTCACGTCGGCGTCACGGCCAGCCCCATAGCGACGCCCACAGCGGCGCCAACGGCTGCTCCCACGACAGCGCCAACAACAAGCCCAACTGTGGCGCCCACAACAGAGCCGACCGCCAGCCCGACAGTGATGCCCACTACTGGCCCCACCGAGGAGCCGACCGCTGCGCCTACTGCAGCCCCTGTGCCGCCAGCAGTGGAGGAGCTCCAATTTGAGGGCTTGCAGGATGGCGAGCCGGTACCGGACGGCTACGGCGGCCACACCGGCATCACCTTTGGCTTGGCATATCCCGATGCCGGCGTCTTTGTTGTAGCCGATGCCGGCCCTGGCTCGCTCTATGCAAGGGCGGCTGTGTCTGGCGATACGGTCATCATCAACCACGGCGGCAAGGAGGTCATGCTTGCGAGCAACACCAGCACCTTCGACCTCAACAGCTTCTATGCCACCGGCCTAGCCGACAACGATGTGGAGCTGACTGTCATCGGCTACCTCAATGGCTCGCCGGTGCCGGGCGCGTCGCTGAGGAAGCTCCTGCGGCGCAATGGCACTTCCGAGCTCCTGGAATTTGGCAGCGCCTTTGCCGGCGTCGACAGCATTGTGTTCACCGCTGTGGATCCCGACGCCCCCACCGGCTCGGAGCCCAGCCCCGGCACCACGCTGTATGGCATTGACAACCTGTCGCTCACCAATCACCCCACGGCCAAACCGACTGCTGCACCGACAACGACGCCCACAAGCTCGCCCACATCCAGCCCCACCAGCGCGCCCACGGCCTCGCCGACAGCGTCGCCCACTGCAGCTCCCACAACAGTGCCAACGGCATCACCGACTGCCGCACCAATGGCGACACCCACAGCCAGCCCAAGCAACGCGCCCACAGCAGCGGCAACGCTCAGCCCGATGGCGACACCCACGGCAGCGCCGACGGTTACTGCCACCACAGTGCCTGCAGCAGCGCCGACGGCCAGCCCAACGGATGAGCCCACTCCCTCGCCAACACATTCCCCAGCTCTCGGCCCGACTGCGCTCCCGACCGCTCCGCCAACATCTGCGCCCACGGATTCGCCAACGTCCTCGCCGACCGAAAGTCCGACGGCCAACCCCGCTGAAGCGCCTGCCATTGCGCTGTCGGCGGCGCCGACAGATGCGCCCACCGCCGCCCCCGCGTCGCCGCCGCTCGAGTTTGAGGGCCTATCGGACGGCGAAGCTGTGCCTGCCGGCTATGGTGGCAATGAAGGCGTCAGCTACGGCTTGGCGTCTCCCGATGCCGGCGCCTTCGTCGTGGCCGACGCCAGCCCTGGCTCCCCCTACGAAAGGGCGGCGGTGTCCGGCGACTCCATCATCATCAATCGCGATGGTAAGCCGGTCGAGGTGGCCAGCAACACCAGCACCTTCGATGTCAACTCCTTCTACGCGACCAGCCTGGCCGACAACGACGTGGAGCTGACTATCATCGGGTACCGGAGCGGCGTGCCGGTCGAAGGCGCGTCGCTGCGGAGGCTCCTGCGGCGCAGCAGCAGCCCAGAACTCGTGGAACTAGGCGCAGCCTTCGCCGGTCTCGACCAGGTGGTGTTTACCGCTGTGGACCCTGACGCCCCCGCCGGCTCCGAGCCCAGCCTCGGCAGCACGCTGTACGGCATCGACGATCTGTCCATCAGCAACTCGCCCACGCCTGTCGTTGGCGGAACGTTGGCGCCAACTGCCTCGCCTCCGGCACCGCCGCCGGACGCGCCAACTGCCTTGCCCACGGCAGCACCGTCTACCTCGCCCACAGCCGTGCCAACTGCAGCGCCCACCGCTTTGCCCACTGCTTCGTCGACCGGTGCGCTGACCGCCTCGCCCACGGTAGCGCCGTCTACCTCGCCCACGGCCGCACCAACTGCCGCACCCACTGCCGCACCCACTGATTCGTCAACCGCTGCGCCGACTGCCTCGCCCACAGCGGCGCCGACTAAGGTGCAGACTCCAGCCCCCACTGCGGCAGGCGGTCTTGGCTTTGAGGGCTTGTCTGATGGTGACCCGGTGCCGCCCGGCTACGGCGGCAACACTGGCCTCACCTTCAGCTCGGCGTCACCTGATGGCGGCGCCTTCGTCGTGGCTGACGCCGGCCCTGGCTCGCCCTACGCCCCCGCGGCAGTGTCCGGCGACACCGTCATCGTGAACCGCGACGGCAAGCCGGTCGACATGGCTAGCGACGCCGGCACCTTCGACGTGAACTCCTTCTACGCGACCAGCCTCACGGGCAGGCCAGTGCAGGTCACCATCATCGGCTACTTGGACGGCATGCCCGTGCCAGGCGCATCGGGGACCTTCACCCTGCAACCTGGCGCCGACCCCCAGCTGATTGTTCTTGGGCCAACCTTTGCCGGCCTGGACGAAGTCGTCTTCACTGCTGTGGACCCTGACGCCCCCGCCGGCTCGGAACCCAGCCCTGGCAGCACGCTGTTCGGCATCGACGACCTGTCAATCACGAACCACCTCGCGCCCCCTGGCGGCGGACCGGAGGCACCAACTGCTTCGCCGACAGCAGCATCCACAGCAACGCCGTCCGCCTCGCCCGCAGCGACACCAGCGGCAAGCCCTACAGTCAGCCCCAGTGCAGCGCCAACTGCCGCTCCGTCACCAGTTCCCGCCTCGCCGCCCACCGCTGAACCCTCTGCCGAAGCCACCGCCGCCCCGTCTGCTGCGGCGCCGAAGCCAACACAAGCGCCCATGCAAGTGCCCCCGGCACAGGCTCTGGAGCCAACTGCAGCACCGGCAGGCGCACCAACTCCATCGGCTCGGGCGCCTTCAGCTTCCTCTGGAGAGCCGACGAGCACAGCACCAACGGGCAGCCCCATAGTGTCCGCSCCCCGCCCGACCDACTCCCCCACTGACGCTGCCGCCACCGAGGCGCCGACGCCCGCCCCGCCCATGGTGCGCCCGCCTGCTGCTGCTGCTGCTGCTGCTGCTGCTGCTGCTGCTGCTGCTGCTGCTGCTGCTGCTGCCGTTGCTGCTGCTGCTGCGCTTTGCCCGCTCGAGCTGCAGCAGAAGTTGCATAGTCCTGGCAGTGGCGCCCTGATGCGTGGACGCTCTCAGGGAGTTCCTGGAGACAGGAAGCACCCTGCCTGGCACACAGGGCCTTCTCAATACTCACCTTGTCAACTTGGCAATGCACTGGCAGGTGGACATCGGCGGCGGTCCGTCGGACTTGGTAACCGACTTCTCAACGTCCGGCAACCCCGACTTTGGGTACACACAGCTGCTGGGAGTGGACACCAACATTGTCGGCGACTTCCTGGTGCGCCTGATCGTGACGTGCTGTGCAGCTGGAGTTGAAGCGCCATAGGGCAGTGGAGTGCCATGCTGGTCAGGTGGACAGGCGCTCGGCCCCTGTGGTTGGCAGTGCAAGAAAGGTTGCGTAGGCAGCCGACTGTGAATGGGTGGCACAGAAATCCAGTCACCAGCTGGTTTCCGTGAGGTGCTGCTGCTGCTGCTGTTAGGCTCGCGCGGTTGTCAGCACCTGTGAACGACGGTCACCGCCGACCGCCATGCAGGACGCCAATGGCAACATCGTGTATGCGGGCGGCGCCGACGGCACGACCACCACCCGCGGCCCGTCCACCTTCGGGCAGTGGTTCGGCGGCGGCGGCACCGCCAGCAACGGCAAGCCGCGAGACGGCAACTTTGGCCTGGAGCTGAGCCTCGGCGATGGCAGTGCCGCATACACCACGCCGGCGGCCTTTGCCTCAGGTGATTTGCTGATCTGCAGTAGGAAATGTCTGGGATTCCGAGCTGGGCCCATGCAGCGACGCTGAAGCAAAAACATCGCCGTGATCATACCGCTTAACTTGTGCAGGCTGGATGGGGCTGGCCAGACAGGGACTCATGCTCTGCTCATGTGCTGCAGGGTTCTACCCGGCAAACGGGCTGGGGGGCTCCACCGGCGGCGTAAACAACACGCTGTACACGGCTCAGGTCCACGCCTCCTTCGTCTTTGATCCGTCCCAGACCATCAAGGTCGATGCCAACGTGGAGGTCTGGGTCTACATTGACGGCGTCAAGGTGCCGCCCTCAGACCGGCGCATGCTTGACGCGCTTCCTCGCTGGCTGCCAGCCGCTGCACGCTGCTGTAGGCTGCTCCAGGCTCTCCAGCAAACCCTGAGCAAGCCCCATGCATGACTTGCCAGCACAGAGGCAGTACATTCCTTTGCACTCTGGCAGCGCACTCGATTCTTTCGAAGTCCTCGACAAGCGAATGCTGAACCATGCAGGTCATCGACCTCGGCGGCCTCCATGGCCTGATATCCTCTGGCGACATCAGCATCGCCGACCTGGTGCCCGGCCTGGTGCCCGGCAAGCGCTACAACCTGGACATATTCATCGCCAACCGGCTTGGGGCCCGGGAGCCCACCTTCAGCCTCACGACCAGCGCTCGCGGCCTCAGGGGCGAAACAGTGGCTGAAGCCCTGCTGTCGACGCCGCCGGCCGGTGCGCTCATCGGCCAGCTCGCAGTGCCGGGGCGATGCGCTATGTTAACGCCATTATTGTGTCGATGTGTCACTGCACTGTTCGATTCACTTCAGGTTGCAAGGGTGCTTGCGTCCTTGGTACACTTGCCCACTTTGCAATGCAGTCCTGCTAGCCTCGATGTTCCTAACATGTTGGTGTGCCGACGGACATGCAGGGCCGCCGGGCAGCTGCCCGGCGGGGTCAGAGCCCGCTGCCGGCAGCGGCTGCCGCCAGTGCGCGGCCGGCACGGCGTCAGCAGACGGTTCCGCCTGCCGGGCCTGTGGCGAAGAGTCGTTTGCAGCCCGCGTCGGGGCTGTGCAGTGCTTGCCTTGCGCACAGAACGGGCCGCTCATCCCGAACGGCGGCGGCGGCGGCAGCAGCTGCCGCTATCCAGTCGCCAATGCCGCGCGCACTGGTTGCGGTGCGTGGCCAAACAGCAGAATGCATGATGCTTTCTGCTGGGAAGGAACTGAATCAGAAGAAGCATTTCCAGAGCGGGGACGCGGCACATGTTCCATTTGCAGACAATGGCATTGCCCTACATGCACAGCACCGTGTACCATTGTGTCGTTTCAATGTTGTGGTTTCCCTGATCGAGTCAGGGGGTAATTTCATGAGTCATTGCCCATTGATGATGGCCCCTCTAGCATCTTCGCCATCGTTCTCGCGCAGTCCGCCTGGCGCTGAAGGGCAGCCTCGGCGGCGCAGCGGCTCGCGGCTCTGCCTCAGGCGCCTGCATCAACACCAGCAGCTCCGGCACCGCCATCGTCACCCTGGCGCAGCAGGTGCCCGCCTGCTTTTCTTCCCTCCTCCATTTGACACCCCCAACCTCGTTGCTGGATGCGAACTTTCCCGGAGCTGCTGAGCTCTGCCTATTGTATGCCCGCTAGGAACCTCATGGCTGCATAGCCCGCTGCTCTTTAACCCCGTGTGCGCCCTTGCGGTCTGGCAGCCGCTCCGCCCTGCACCTGCACACTCGCAGTGGATCTCGCCTGCTCGATCCCGCAGGCAACAGCCTGGGCGATGGCCCCGCCTGCCTGACCACCAGTCAACAATCTGTTGCCTGTTGCCTGCTCAGACCATGGCAGGCAAGACCTTCAAGCCGGACTGGGCGGCGCCAGCCAGCCTGCAGCTGCTGTCTGGCTCCACCTCCATGAAGCCGCGGCGGGTGGACGCCAAGAAGCTGCGCACCGGCGGAGGCGATGCAGGCGCCGCCGCCCTGGACGTCGAGTTCGCCGGCATGGGCGGCTTCGCGGGCCGCACCAACGTGCAGCTGCTGGGCGCCTACAGCAATTCGGCGTTCAGCCGCGACAAGCTATGCTTCTCGGTGCGCCGCCCTCAAACATACTGCACCTGTCACTCGTTCTTCCTGTGGTTTGGAAGGCGTGCTTCGGCGCCTGGAGCACGTTGCCCAGGCCGCAAACCTGATGTCTTGTGCGGAGCGGCAAAGTACTCGCATGGTTGGGAATGCAATTGCCAAACCGTGGGCGATGCACAGGGTGCCCCAAGCATGAGATGTGTCCCAGCCGCTGCGCCAAATTGAGTAGGCTGCTCCGCTTTCTCGACAGGTGGCGCTGCCGGTGTGCACCAAGGCTACTAAGCCGACGCGCCGGCCCACCAAGAAGCCCACCAAAGCAGCTGCCTGTAAGCCCGGCTCACAGCGGTCTGGCCGCGCCTGCGAGAAGTGCTCTGCGGGCACATACTCGCCTGACGGCAAGGCCTGCAGGCGCTGCCTGGCAAACACGTATTCCAACTACGAGGGGGCCACCAAGTGCGTGGCGTGCGCCAGCGCAAAGTCCAGCCACACGTTCACCGACGACGCGGGCGTCAAGTGCTGGAAGCCGATGTCTAATGCCAGCCGCACCGGCTGCGGTGCGCGAATCTCCTCTGATGACAATCCTGTCGTCTGCAAAGCCTGTGCTGCAGCACCTCGTCGCTGTCTCTCTCGTGGCAAGCGCACCACTGCATTGGGCATGGTGTTCCAAATGGCAGCCTGTTCTGCGCGAAACCGCTGCCATTGATGTGGCACTTGCTGCAGCACCCTCTGGCTTGCCGCGTCCCATCCTGATCACCGGTCAAACCCGTGACTTCCTGTCGCTGCTTGATCCTGAACTCTTGTGTTTGTCTCCTGCGACTGCAGTCAAGGCGCAGGGCAAGGTCGTGCCACGCGTCTTCCAGGCGCCGCGCAGCCATTTCCAGCCAGAGGCGCCGGAGGCCTGCCTCTCCCTCAGGGGCCCCAGCCGGTTCGGCGCCGTCGTGCTGCAGCCACAGCCGGGCTTCAACCCGCGCAAGGTGAGGCCGACTCCGAGTGTGCCAGACCGCCTGCTTGAGTTCGGGGCCGTGCGGTGCGTGTGCGCTTTGGGCTCACATGAGCCGTCCTGAAGATGCTAGTAAGTATGAAAATAGCTGAGCGCCCCTGGCCGACATGTCGAGGTCCTGGATTTTTTGCTGGACCGACTGCTTAGCTGCCTTACCTCCGTTCTGAGGCCCTTGCCGCCTGCATATGCCAGGTTATTGGTGCAAGCGTGCGGCTGCGGCATCTAAATCCGAAGCGTGCTCAGGGCGGCGCCGGCAGCTACATTGCGCACTACCGCCCCGAGGATAACACCCTGGCCGTCAGCTTCACGGACAAAGCGAGGCTGCTGAAACAGCCTTCCTTTGAGGAGGTATGCCACTTGATTCAAATGACGCGCAGCTGCTCTCCCTGAGACTCGAAGGCGACCGCCTAGAGGTCGCCTTCGAGGCAATGTCACGAATCCAGGCTGTTCATGGTCCACAGTTGCAACATCAGCAGGCACTCGGTGTCAGACGGCGCAGAACCTCATCAAGGCAGGAAGAGGCTGACCTCTTGTTGCCGCACCACACACAGGTTTCTGGCTACTTCCGCGAGGGGCCTAGCAAGCGCAACATCTGCTGGAGCGGCGTCGTGCGCATCTGTGCCAGGCCGAAGCCCACGCAGCGCAAGTCGGGGCCCAAGCTGCCGACCAGGCGGGCGCCGCTGATCGTGCCCAAGGTTGGCGGCGGCACCTACCTGGCGGACGACGACGACGATGACGGACAGGCCAGCAGTAAGCCGGCCAGGCGAAAGCCGACGCGGCGCCCCAGCAGCCGGGTGGTGCTTCCCCGGCAGAGCGGTGGCACCTACGTCCTCGACGACGACGACAGCGACGGACAGGCCAGCAGCAAGCCGGCCAAGCGGACGCCGGCGCGGCGCCCCAGCCGGGTGGTGCTTCCCCGGCAGAGCGGTGGCACCTATGTCCTCGACGACGACGACAGCAACGACGGCCGCGGCTGATGATATGCCTGTCGGCGCTGGGGAGGAGCAGAGAAGCATCACTGCTCACCGATTCATCAGGGTGTTGTGGAATATACTTAATCAAGCTTAGCGCCCTGTGCGCCTGCGAGCGGCGCGCGTGCGGCGTGCATCCTGGCATGGTGACTTGCGCGCTACTTTGTCAAGACCTAGACTCGGCATTCTTTGGGGCGGTTGCCATTTATTTGGAACTAACAGTCAGAAGTGCTGTCGCATCACTGCTTTGGGACATGCATGGCTCCTGCCCGCACTGTGCGACGGGGCAGGCGCAGCGCAGCACTAGACAGCAGCAGCAGCAGCAGTACGAAACAGGCCAACGAAGGTGTCTACTTCTGGTCGTGAAGTACTTCTGAAGTGCGCACCCTTTTTCTGTTTGCCGGTCAGGCGTGCCGCCTCATTGTGCTTGGTATGTAGGTATAGGAAATGGATGCATTGCATTGATTTGATATTGGGGAAGCAAGCCTCCGTTTTCGAATTTCGTGACTTGTTAACCTCGCTCATGATGTGGGCTGTCTTTCAGTAAGTCAGGCACCTTCTATTAGCAGCACGCCAATCATGCGGCCCTTCTCTCCCCACGCCGCCCGCCGCTGCCATCCGTCCCGATGCTGATCGTGCGCAGTTCAAAATCAGGAACAATGACTTGATTTCACAAAGCAAAACTTCCATCTCCATTTGAGCGCCGCCTGCCCCACTTGGCAGACAGGATCCGCACCGGCCAGCGGCATCCCATCTGGCGGCATGCTTCCTGCTGTCCAGACTGTAGTGCAGCTTGTAGACGTGCGAGATTGGTGATCTGCAGCTGCTAACAGCATTTCTTCAGGTGTTTGAGGCAGTGAAAGCACGGGAAGGGGTTCTGACCTTCATGTCCCCCTATTTACTGTACACAGAGCTGCGACACGTGACATGCATTTGCAAAACCAAAACCACATGCTGAGATCCAGATGATGCGCCTCAAAAACCTGAAATCACCCCGAACTTGCATTGTATCGACCGAGGTTTGATGGGTAAGGTTACTGCTGATCGAACATGTTGACTGCGTGTGTGCAGAATGCGCCAAACGAACCGGGTTCGGAGCGTCTGCTGGTGCTACGTGACATGCTCACGCGGCGATGCCATCGCCTCTGCCTCTCATGGCTGTTCAATGATCCTGCAACACAAGCGCAAAGAGTCGACTCAGATTAAAGTGCCAGCTGCCACAAAGCATGGCGGTCAAGGTGTGATTGGCTGCTCAGTCTTATGTTTGTCGTCATTGAACGAGCTCAAGAGTCTAACATGTAAAATTGAAACATCATTGCAGCCGTGCAACACTGCGGCAGGTTCTGGCAGCATGCTTTTGGGGCAGGACAGTTCAGAGGCCTCATAGATCTTGGTGATAATGTGTCGTCATCGAACGCTCGAGAGTAGCAAATATCAATAATCATCGGCCATTCCTGTGCGCATTGTGCAGCTGTGGCAACGAGCGAGTTTGTGTCTTCAGATATCGAGTTGAGATCATGGCCGCTGCAATGGAAGCCGTTGCAGCGGGTGTCATTTGACACGCATGAATGTTTAGTTGTGTGAGTATCATCACCAGACACGCCGTCAGCTGTTCAGCTCTGTTTGTGAGACGAGGGATGTGTGGCAGACTGTGTCGGCGCAGAAGACGCACCTTACAAGTGATGTGTGAACCCTCCATGTCACCGCCGTGATTGACAGCAGGGGCAGCCCGGCGTTGCCGATTCTTCATCGCTGTCTGCATCGCTGAACTGCCCATCCTGGCCGCGCCCATTCTGCTTGCCGGCCTGCGGCGCCAGACATGGCTACTCTTAGTCTCCGGCAGGCAGGGTGCCCTTCCAACCGACGAGCACAACCATGCGCATGCCATGTCAATCTTCCAGTAAGCAGGATGACAGCAGAACAGCAGCAGCGGCGATCTTGCTCGCGGGGTGGCACAGGATAGAGCGCTCAGTCGGGTGTCCAGTGTGTCGTCACGAATTTTCGGAAGCAGAACTGGCTTATACTGGATCGTTGACTCATCACTGCGCTCGACCAGCCCGTGGGCCTCACAAACAGCATTGAAATTTTCAGCCTGGCATTGAGGAAGCCACGGGCTGCTTGCAGAAGGCGCCGCAAAGGGGTCGGCAGGCAGACGCACCTGAAACTCTGCGGGAACCTGCAACAGCGAGTCCAGGCGGTCAGCCAACTCGGCCGCGCCGTCGCCTCCCGCTGCTGCGCCCGCCATCACCTCGTCCTAGGTAGAGCAACGACATGGCAACGGTCAGTGAAGGTTTACAGAAAGTTGCCTGTGACCAAAACTTGGGAGCCTCACCCTCTGGCATCAACCGCTCATCATTGGAAGCCAAGTTTCCACATGCCAAACGCAACGTGTGCAGGACTAAGGCCAACAACCAAGTGCCGAGGAAGGGTCTGAAGGGTGGCACAATGTTGGGAAGTCCCACCTCATCAAAGAAGAAGTCGCCTTCGTCTTCTTCTGCGTCTGGGTCCGGGTTGGCAAGAGCGCCCTCGCACAGCGCCTGGAAGATGGCGTCCACTGCACAACACAGACGGGCATGTAGAGTGAGTGAAGCGCTGCAAAAGAGGTCGGGAGCTGCGTGAACAATGAAAGTACAGCCAGTTGGAAGACCCCCTGGACTGCTTTGCGAGCCTGACTTGGGCCTCCGGACACAAGTGTGAAACCTCGGCGGCATAGTCAGAGGCAGCTGGACGGAAGGATGGTAGGCGGACAGATGCAGGAGCATAGTGAACGCGAAGATGACGGCAGGAGCCGTCGCACTTTGGCTGGGGTCTGAAGGCACCAGCCGCACTTCTGGGGCGCCGTCGTCTGCGTCCTCATCATCCAGGGACTGCGCGCCATCCAGCTGCATGTAGATGCTGGGACGCGGGAAGGCATCGGATGGCGAGGCCACCGCGTGCATCATGATGTCCGTGAAGTGGACGCCGTAGCTCTGCTGCGGCTGCGCGCTGCCGCCTGCCCAGACCACGCGCCTGCGGATGGGCATCGAGGCTGCTCCATCAGCGGCGGATCCCAAAGCAGCTGATCACTTTGACAACTTGGTCACGGGCGACGACCGATCAGCTGAGCCGACTGAAGGCCGAAAGCAGTGGCAAGCGTGATCAGCTGCTGACAGAAAGAAACTGAACGGATGATTCACCTGGTGGTGGCGAAGAGCATGCCAGCGCCCTGATCTGCCTCGCCCAGCACCAGCGACACGTAGGCGAAGGTGCAGGTTAAAGTCTCGCCGTCATCTGAGTCCATCTCCGGTATGCCCCTCGGATCGAGGCTCACGCCGGCGGCCATGCCACATCGCTGTGCCAGTTCCTCTGCTGATCCGACTCCTGGAGATGGTTCTGCCATGCTGTCACCGATTCGCAAGCGAGCACTCTTCGTACGCCGAGACTCGGGCCGCCGCTGTGCGAACACAGTAGATTGCTCTGCTTGGGCTGAGGCGGACCAGGAGTCGAGCAGTCGATTGTCGTAGGGCTGCTGTACGATGAAACTGATAATAACGGCGGCGGCGCGGTGTAAACATGGAATGAGCTCCTCTGCATGTTCGGCTCGACTTTCTCAGCGCTTTGGGGCCGATAACTGCTGCATTGTCAGTTCCTATCGATATCGACCCTGTCGCTTCCTCGCTTCCGTGGCATTTTGTGCCAAACCCAAAGTGTTCCATCTTGCCCGATCCAGACACCCCGCAAAGCATCAGCATGGCCGCCGCAACATTCATGAGCATGCCGATGGCGTCCAGCCTGCGCCGTCCGGCGTTCAGCGCTGTGAGGCCACAGCCCCAGCGCATGACTGTTCACAAAGTCACCCGGTGAGGCTGGATCCGCGGTGTGAGCCAGCATGGGCTTTCCGGCTGTCAATATGTAAACACGATCTTGTGTATCTGAGACCGTCAATCACCGCAACGTACTGCGTCGCACATGGAAGTTGCATCGGGACCCGCTGACCTGCCGATCTCGTGTACGAGTCTGGATCTGACTTTCAGCAAACGGCGTGATTCAATTGCGCTTTTCGAGCTGTTCAGATCGCCACTTGCAAACCCGCCGCAGGCGTGCTCTGGCATTCTGATGCTGTGCTCGCAGTTTCCTTCTCTGGTCAGCCACTGCAGTAATATCCGGACTGCACCTCGTGAAGGATCTAAGCAAGGTGACGCAGCTCCACCTGCGGCAGAAACCCCTTGCAGCAAAAGCTGACGAGGGCAGCCGCTAGGTACCCCGCTGGTCGGCAGATCAAAACGGCACCTCGCGCCCTATGATCGCCGTTGTCGGATGAGAATGCCCTCCCTGCTCAGGTGCGGCGCGATCCGGCCGCAGCGGGCGCCGCAGCAGGGGGCTGCAGCGCCGGAGCGCCCTGTCGCCCAGCAGCTGGAGCCGGCGGTGCGGAGCGAGCCTTCGGACGCCGAGCTGAAGGCGGACGGGCTGCTAATGCTGGCTGCCGCCATGGCGCCTTTGCTGCTGGACGTCGAGCCCGCCGCCGCCGGGAACCCGCTGCTGACCGGCAAGACGGTGAGAGACCCCACTGCGTGCGCAGCTCGACCGATGCGCGCTGTCGCAGGGCTTTGGACCAACACACGGACGGGCTTGCACGGCACCTAGTTGTCGTGCGCATGGCGGCTCTATGATGCCAGAGCGCCCCTGGAGTTGCTCCCTCCAAGCCCAGCAGGCTTTGCAATCGTCACTCCTCTCCTGCACGGATTCGGCTGGAGAGTGTTGCCACAGCGCCGCGCTGCACAGTGTGCTCCGCGTCCAGAACGCGACCCCACCCGATTCCGAAGGCTGTTCCCACCACTCAGTGCCCTCCTCACATACCTCACCGCAGGTATCGCTGGTGCACCCGGTCATCATGTTCGGGCTGCTGGGCGTGTCGGTCTACACCGGCATCCTGGGCTGGAACTACCGCACCGCCCGCCTGATCCCGGTGCGCGGGGCGCCCAATTTGCGGAAGGAAACTGCTCATGAGGCGCACACTGAACCAACTGCTGACTGCCCTCGGGCAGCGCTGCCGCAGCATGGTGTTGTGCGGCTCCTGGGTCTCCCACGGCTGCTGCTGTGCTGCATGGCAAGGTGTTGTCATGCGCTCTGGCGGAGCCGCGCGGCCCGACAGCGCCGTCCCGTCGCCGCATGACCAGCTCGCCCACGTGCATCTCCCCATGGCCGACTGGCGCATTGGGAGTGTCATCGCCACCCCGCAGCTGACAGCCCCTTGAAGACCGCGCGTGGGCGGAGGTCAAGGGCCCCAAGTCGCAGCCGCCCTGCGCTGAGGAGCAGCCCGGCTGCTGCATGTTTGGTCGTCATGTGCGCACCGCTGCGCTGACGTGCTGCATGGGATCGCGTGCAGGCGGAGGTCAAGGGCCTCAAGTCGCAGCTGCCGTCCGATGAAGAGGCCAAGGCCGCGTCGCCGCTGCAGAGCCAGATCAAGGACCTAGAGGGGGTGCGCTACTTCTCTCTTGACACCGCTGACTGTGGCGTCTCAGTCTGGAGGGCAGCCGCCACGAGGCCGAGGTGCTGTGCCGTGCTGTGCTGCGCAAATACTCACCGCCCTTGTGTCAGCCCTTGTGGTTGGCCCCCACTCCTCAACCCTGGCACCTTGCGACGGAGCAGAGAGGCGAGGCGTGTCGGACGGGCTGCACCTCCTGCGAGCCGGGTGTGCCATCACTGACGCGTCGCTGTGGCGGCCGCGCAGAAGCGGAAGGACCTGCTCAAGGGCGAC
Source organism: Deuterostichococcus epilithicus (assembly GCA_033439295.1). Classification (NCBI taxonomy): domain Eukaryota; kingdom Viridiplantae; phylum Chlorophyta; class Trebouxiophyceae; order Prasiolales; family Stichococcaceae; genus Deuterostichococcus; species Deuterostichococcus epilithicus. The sequence goes on from JAVTLE010000010.1 coordinate 2,195,856, forward strand.
CCCCGGGCGAAGCACTACCTGTGGTCCTCCCTGCTGCTGGGCCTCGGCGGCACCTTCAGCATCGTCGGGCCCCTCAACACCTACCTGCGCACCGGTGGGCACTGGGTTTTGCTCGTGTCACGGTGCATGTCGAGGCTCGAGCTCCCGGCTCGCCCGTTGTATGCTTCGCTGGGCTTGGATTGCATGCAGTGGACAGTGCGGCGGCATCAGCTCCTGGGTCGTTGGCAGGGACTTGAGCTCAATCCATGGATGAATCGGAAACGGCAAGGCTGACGGCGACCTCACTGGTGTATGCAGGCAAGCTGTTCCCAGGTGCGGCTCTGGACCTTGCTCCCCGGCTGCCACGCCGCATGACGGCCTGCGGCTGTGCATTTCCTGCACAATGCAATTGTGCTTGCTGCATGCCACCTCTCTCTGCTGACGCACGGCGCTCCTCGTGACAGCGCTCATGAGAGCGCTCACACCACCCTTCCGCAGGCCCCCACCTGTACGCCGGCGCCGCAATCGTCGTCTTCTGGAGCATCGCCGCGGCCATGGTGCGCCTTTCTGGTGCCTGCGCCGATGTGACGCGCCTGACCGGCTGTCAAGCTGGCGAGCACGCCGTCTTTGCTGCCTCGATCTCTAGAGGCCGGACAGACCGGGTGCATATGCAGCTCGGCCGGCTGGGAAGCCACGAAGGGTGCACGCTATCAGCGAGGGTGCCTGGTCTTCAATTTGAATCCCCAAGCCTCACGGGCTTTGACCAGTACGTTGCCCTCGCACTCGCAGGTGCCGCTGATGAGCCGCAACAACGACACCGCCCGTGTCGTGCACATCGGTGCCAACGCCCTCACCGTCGCCCTCTTCGTGTGGCAGGTGTGGCTCCCGCGCCGCTTCGCCTCTCAAGTCCAGTCCAGTATTCGCACCCCTGCAGCCGCACCTATGCACCCCCAGTGCCCTGTTGCACGTTGCACAAACTGTTCGCGCCTCCAGTCGTGGCGAGACCCGCCCGAAGGCGCCGCAAAGCACGGTCTGGAAACCCCCTCAGTTTGCCGGCGCCCTGCCTCTGACACGGCTACGGCGGTGCTGCGCAGGTGCCCACCGGAATCGAGATCGTGCTGAAGGTGTTCCAGTTTGCGCCCTGGCCTTGAAGGGCGCCTCAGCGCAAGGAAGTCGCTGCTGGCCGGCGGCCGCCTGCGCCGTAGAGGCGGGCGCGCCCGTTTGCCGCAGCATAGCGCTCGGGTCAGTGAGGTCTCCGGCGCATGCTGCGGCAGGCAACTGCCTGGCGATAGAAGGCTGGTGTCCCTCAGACATCACAAGATGTGCTGCTGCTGACTCGCAACCAGCTGTCAATCAGCTGTTGGTCGACTGAGCTGAAAATCGGACTATTTTCCCGGCTCTGTTCATTGTATGGGCTGCAACGATTCGGCGGCACGCATCCCCATTCAACACTTCTTTATTGATGGCGACCTGTTCATTGCAATGCAATTTGTAACAATGCGACACAAGGTTTAGAATCGCTTACTATCGCTTACTCCCCAGCGCAGATGTCTTCTGCGCCTCCACCGGACAACGGTGAGCGGCTGACAAAGGCATCAACTCTGAATTACCTTCGGCACACGAAGTCATTTGCAGATGTTCAACTCGTACCTAGATTCCGCTGTCAGCATGCTTGGGGGAGAAAGCAGGGGCGAATGTTTGAAGGCTGGAGGGATTCCAGTTTTAGCCAGCGGCCAAGCAGAGGCAGTGACCAATTCGACAGCTTACACCTCCCAGGCGAACATATAAGAATGCCCAGATTGAAATACCTTACAAACGCTCACGCGATCTTCGCACCCCAGGAGCAATCATGAAGGGCCTCCTCACTGGCCGCACTCAACAAGTCAGCTTCGACACTCAACCTGCGAAAACTGACCAAAGCAGCTGTGGTGCCTCTGCTGAAAGGCTCTGCTTGAAAACAGCAAGGAACATGCCACGATCTGTGACCAACAGCAGCGGCTGCAGTGAACTTTCTGTCCAAATGCATGCATGTGCGTCCACGGCCCTTGACCATCTGGACGCAAAACCCTGTTGCGGCCCAGCCATCGGCGCTGTCTTGGTGGCACCCCTTCCCTGCGCCTCTTCTGCGCAGCTGCACCGCATTGCTGCGGCAGAGCGCTGCGGCAGCCATGCCGGCCGCCGCTCCCTCGCTGCGCTCACGCCTGCCTCATGCCAGCGCAGCCTGTGGCGCCTTGCTGGAAGTGGCAGGTGTGCGGTGCGGCAGGGGTGCGGCGCGCTGCGCCAGCAGCCGCTGCGGCGGCTTGGCGGCGGCGGCGGCGGCTGCGTCGGCGGCGGCCGCTGCTTCCAGCTTCTTGGCCTTGAAGGTCGTGCGCAGCGCCTGTGCACGGGAAGGAGGAGAGCCTTTTTTATTGAAGCAGGCAGCCGCGCTGATTCTTATGCAGCATTCACTGGCGGATAGCCGACAGCTGCTGCAGCACATCGCTGGGAGGCCAGGGCCAAGCTGCCAGATATTACGAGAAAAATTGTGCATACGCGCGGAATGATCCGGCTGGTGCATGCTGACAGGCGACGGCACTGCGGGCATGCGCTGCAGCCAAGAACACGTGGGCTGTGCCAGAGGGTGAGCCTGCACAGTGGGATGTAGGGTGGACCTCGAAGAAGCAGAAGAAGACGGCGGAGTTGATGCCGTTGGACAGCGCGCGCGGGCCAACGCCCCGGAACAGGCCCTTCGCTCCGCCCTGCAGCAGCAGCAGCAGCAGCAGTTTTATTGGTGTCTCAGTGACACAATCTCATCAGATCAGCGAGGAGATGTCCTGAATTGCCTGGCACAAAACCAGGACCCCAGCCGCAAGCCGCCTGGTTGACACACTTGAAGTGGCCGGCTATCAAGGGAGGAGGAAGGCAGCAGAAAGAGGCAGGAGCGCACGTTCTTCCAGGCGGCGACGGCGGCGCTGCTCATCGTGGGCCGGCTGGCGGCGGAGCACATCATGGTGGTCTTGATGACATCCAGCGGCGTGGTGGCCGCCGCAGCAAAGGCGCCCGACACCGCGCCCAGGAAGAAGTCCTCCTGTGCGGTGGCGGAAAGGCTTTTCAAGTCGAGTGCTGCAACAAAACGACGAAGTGCTGCAAAGAGATACTGCTGCACCCTGGCAATGTCGCTCTGAGGCGTGCACGCTGCTCCATCAACGATGGCCATTCCAAGTGTCATCACATCTGCATCAGCTGAAAAGAAGCTGGCCGCCACCCATGCAGTGCAGCAGCGCCCAACCTGCCGCTGAGCGCATGTGCGCCTCCCCTCTTTGGCCCTGAAGCTCATACCCTTTTTCCCTGAACCCCTTTGTCTGTTTCACCCACACACCTGGACGGTGGCCTTGCGGCCGCGCATGAGGCGCAGGCGCGCCGCCCGCAGCGACTCGTACGCCGCAAACTTGAAGGCCATGTCCGGGATGTCCTCCAGCAACGTCGGCAGGTAGCCGGTGAACAGGCCGCGGGGGCCTGCGGCCGCGATGATATTGCGCGCCGCCACCATGACGTTGGGGTATATCCCCGCCTGCACCGACCTGCATGGGAGCGGCACACAAGAGAATGGGCAAGGGGCTGCTTGACACCATGTGCATGACCAGGGGTTTCGGACCAGGCGATGATCGGCGGCGCTCAGTTGATGGAGGTCTGCTCATGGCATCAGACAGCATGCTCTGGGTTTTGCAATGCGTCTAGCCTCTTCACGATGACGCGTCCAGCATGTGTTGTCCTGCACTGCTCGCGCCTGCTGCTGCTCCGCATCGGGCCGCATCAGGCAGTTTCATGCCTTCGCATCAACAGGACAGCAGAGAGGTCAGATGTTGAAGACGAGGCCGGGGCTCGGAGCACGGCACGCACCTGATGCACACGGCGAGGGGGACCTTGACGACCGAGCCGCCGGCGGCGGCCGCAGCGCCAGCCACGAACGCGATCTGCCCCGTCTTGAGCTCGCTGTGGCGCACCAGCAGGTTGGTGGCCGCGCCGTAGAAGGCAAAATAAGCGCCGATGGCGATGCCGGCGCCGCTGGCCGCTCCCACCACGCCCCTGCGCAGGCCGACGGGAGGCGGTCACACGCTATGTGGAGGCCTTTCAAGCATGGTCACTGTGATGTGGAGACACATCCTGACCCAGGTCGACGGGGGCACGCGCAGCCGAATCTGCACGCACAATACCCGCTAAAGCCAAAGCGTTGACCGGCAGCAGCAAGCACGCAGGGACAGGCGCAGGGCTCGGCTGTCCAAATGCAGGTGGGCTGAGCACCGGGCGTGCCGCTGCCGCAGCTGGACACGTGCAGATACGGCTTGGTTTGAGAGCTTCAGCTGCGGGGTGGGAACGCACCGGTACAGGGACGCGATCTTTGGGAGGGTGCGCTTGACGGCGGTCACGGTGCCCTGCCCCGGCGGCGGCACCAGCTTGCCGAACTTCGACAGCACTCGCGTCGGCTTGACGCCGCCATTGTGCTGCATCCGCACCTGCGCAGCAGCGGCAGCTCCAGCGTTCCCACGAGCTTGCATTCGTTCACCAGGCATGCAGCTTTCGAGTTTCAACGACATGGGAACTTGGCGGCATGCGCTGGGTGTTTTTCCCAATGCAGAGCGCGCCAGCCAGCAGGCACGCCGCAGACGGGCCCTCGCACGACTCTTCCGCAAGCCCTCGAACCTTGGGCTTCGAGGCACTGCGAGCGCAGCAATCCCCAGGGGAGCCAGAACCCAAAACCGCGCGCGCACCTTGAGCGTGTCCAGCGGGTGGATGGTGGACTGGCTGGCGGCGCGGGCCATGGCGCCCGCCAGGACATCGCTCGCCGGCTTCAGGTCCACCTGTGTAGATGAGGAAGGTCAGGAATCAGGGTCGGGAAGCCAACATAGACCTCGGCGCCTGCCATGCTGTCGGCTTGGAATCCGGACGCGACCTGGCTCTGTGGCACTCCAGCTGCATGCGCAGGTGGAGGGGGCAGGGCACGAGCACATGCTCGACAGGCAGCATCACCAATGCGGGCAGGATGCCCTGGTTTGAAGCCCGGGGGGGGCACCTGGGGGAGACGGGCGCCTGCGGTGCCGACATCACACTCTCCGACAGCGCCACGCTGGCGGAGGCGAAGCGGCGGCCGCCGCGGTGCGCCGCTGGCCGCGGTGCCCTGGCGGCGCCACTCGCGCTTGGCGCCACGAGCTCAAACTGCATGCTTGGATTGAAGACTTCCACCGCCAGAGGCGGCCCGCCGGCCGCCGCTGCTGATGTCGCTGAGCGCGGCATTGTGCTGACCTGCCCCGTCTAGCGGCAATGTATGATCCCTCGCCCTCTGAAACTAGATCTGCGTCACTAAATGCCGCTAGCCACCGATCAACCAAACGAATACGTAGTCGGGTCGCTGCACACAATGCTTTAGTGTCCCCCCCTACGAAACCTCCAGCGTCACTCGTCGCAGGCTGACCGCTCTCGCACGCACGCGCTGCGCTGTCTACGCCTCCCCGCTGACGTCGCTCCGCTGCCCACACACTCCCCTCACCGCCGCTGTGATAGCCCCGAAGAGGAGCTGTGAGCGGCTTCCGGCTGGGTGCTGAGCGAGGGCTACGTGATCGCCTTGACGCCGGTATAGGGCGCAGGCGAGCCTTGGAGTGCCTGCGGTTTTGGCGGGATGCGCGATGTGTCGAGTCGATTGTTGGGTGCGCGATGGCGTCGGTGTGATGCTGATATGGCAGGACAGGGCTCGGCTCTGCAGGTGCATCCAGCCTGATAATTTCACTTTGCAACTCAGCTGCCAAATGGTCGGCGATGTGAGCGCACCGGGAAGAGGTTGAGGTACAGCGGTGAGCCTAGACTGAAATCCGCTCTCCCAGGGTCCTGTGCCTCCTGCAGCCGCTGCAGGCAGACGCGTTCGGCCTGAAAGTCGAGCTCCGCGCCTCGAAGGTCGACGGCGCCGAAGAGCTCCTGGCTCTCCTCGAGCGGGCGCACCACCTGCTTGAGGTTGCCCTGCAGCAGCAGCGGGAATGTGCATTTTCTGACTGGCGGCACCAGGGAGAGCACACATGAATGTGCCAAGCGCCTCGGAACTGGCGCAGACAGTCCCATGCGACGTTTGCTGGTTGGGCAGTGCGGCGCTGGAGGGCCAGCGACGCAGAGAGGGGCAGGCGAGAGCCCCAAGATACTTGTCGGTGCTGACCAGTGATATCTGCCTCCAGCCCTGCCCGGTCCCAGCTGCCGTGCCACCACTCTCAGTGTGGATCCGACACCGAAAGCGCAAGTCCGAGACCGCTGGCGCTCGCTCCAAGCAGTAGGCAGAGGCCCGCCAGGTTTGAACTGGGTTGCACGTGGCGGGCTTGCTCCCGCGCTGCAGCCGCTGACGGCCGGAAAGAGAGCAGGTGTCATCGGCAAACCCCGCGCCGCGTCCCATGCCGGCCGGCCGCCAGCGGGCCTGCTGCCGTGCGGGTTGCTGCCCGACCGACCACCTGTCGTAAGGGTGAAGCTGCGAGAAAACGCACCGTCTCGCGCGCCAAGTACGCGGTGTCCTCGCCACGGGATGCGCCGGCGACGCAGCTAGAGAGCAGGCACGCCGTCCAGAAGAGCACTGCGGGGTCAGGCCATCGAGGGGTCAGCGCCAGTCCGAGGCAGCCAGATCGCATGTGCAGCCCCGCGCCGCATCCGAAGGCTTGGGTGCAGCTGTGTGGCCAGCGTCTGGACGCCAGCGATGCAGACGCTGCGGACAGGGCGCCAGCCCATCTCTTGGCAGCGACAGGGAGCAAGGCAGAGCCCTGGACCGCTGACAATCCAGCTCGAACGACTGGAGCTGCCACTTCACAACTGTGGGACCGATCAGGCCCTCCGCACTCACCTTCCAGGTAGCAGATAGCGAGCAGCACGCCCTGTATCTTAGGACCCGAGCGTCTCATCGAGCAAGTGGCATCGGGACCTGTTTGCTGAGGGCAATAGGAGTTCCGCGGCGCGCTTGGGGTGCTGGAAACGTCACAATGACTGGGCACACAGCTGCCAGACGGACCAGATTGCAACAGGCGTCAATTGCGCACCCAGGCAAGCGAACAGGTTCTGAGTGTGCCGCGAAAGCTGTGGGGTCGATGCACGCTGCAATGTACTGGAGAGGCGTGATTGACCAGGGTTCAAAACTGAGACAACGATACTCTCTCCGGTCTCTCGAGCTCACCTAGTCACTTAGTCGCATCTAATACCTGAATTGTGTGCTGGGCTCGGCATTGCAGCCAGACCGCAGAATTTTCGCGTGTTATGGCGCTTTTGACACTGCAAAGAACATCTGACGGTCTTGCGTCCGCTATGAGCCCGGTCGTATGGCCCCGAGAGGCGATGGCGATTTGGTAGCTTGAACTGCCTGGTTTGAAACGTCCGACAAGTGGCAGCCCGGTCACACGGCACCATGGCGGCAATGGAGGACGTGGAAGAGGACCTTGTCGATGTGACAGCCATCGACGATGACGAGCCGCAGGTGAGGCTGCCAAACTCGTGGACAGTTTTGAGCCTTGTACTACGCCTGATGCGTTTGCCCCGAGCGGGTGGTTTCGTTTGATCGAATCGATGCGCGCCGCGTTTCATCGGATGTTCGGGAACGATGTTCATGGGGGCATGCACCTCCTGTACATGCATCCGATACAGAGGCAAACAGTGGCACCCGGTCCAGCAGCGGTGGCACTGCCCCCCTTCACACCTCACATGTGGGATAATACTGGCAGATGATTTCCTCGCGACTGCTTGAAGCCGTAGCTGCTTGACGATTCATGGCACTCAAAGATCATATACAGAGAGCGGCTGTGAGAACAGCGTGATGCATCACCGCGCCGATAGCTGCCGGTGTGCGGCGCCTGCTTTTCACAAAAGACTGAGCACGAGCCTGGATCGACGCGAATGCCCTGCGCACCTGCACCAAACGATGCAAGCCTGTGCCGCAGGTCATGGCGGCGGCGGCGCCTGTCCTCGGCGCGCCGGCCGGCCGCACAAGTGCATCCCCGTCGGCAGGCTCGCCGCATAAGAGCGGCGGCATGTCCCGCGTGGCCGCCAACAGCGTCGAGGAGACGGAGAAGCTGCTCACCAAGCTGCGCGAGTATGTCGAGCAGAAAGGTGAGGGCCTGGACCTGGGGCCTGGCGGCTGGGCATGATCTGAGACTGAGGTGCCATATAGGAATGCAGCATGCCGCGCAGGAGCATTATGCTGGCGAGCATGCACGCAAACGCTCTTATTGGACATCTCAGCCTGCAGTCGCAGCATGAAAGCGCGCACTCGCCACTGCTATTGCGGCACCTGCTGGCGTGCACCGGCTGCAGGGTTCCGCAAGAGCGGTTACTCGCCTGACCGCACTGCGCAGGCGGCATTTGGGAGGAGGGCTGGCGGGCAGAGGTGTTTGTGCGCCAGTCGGGCAACAGCGCAGGCACGAAGGATGCGGTGAGAGGGGGGAGGAAGGATGCGGTGGGCGCTGCATGCCTGCATCACCCACCCGTGGCCATTCCTCGAAAGCATGCCCATGCCCACACTGTTGGTGCTCCTGTTGACCCCATATGCTCTATCGGATGCTAGGCCTTGTGGCTGGGCCACAAAGCTTGGCTTTTGACGATCCTTTCTGTGGTGGCCACAGTACTATTTCGACCCCGCCGGCAAGCGGTACCGCTCCCGAGCAGAGGTATGGACCTGATGTGCCTTGTATGCACAAGCCTGCAGCCTGCACAGCTTGCCGCTGAAGCACCTGCACGCCGCTGGGGCAGCACCCTGTCGCTGTTATCGCAAACGTCCCCCGATCATGAACCCAGAGCAGCCACGGCACCCGCGCAATCGCGCTCATACCCGCAGAGGCTTGCACGCTCTCAGCGCGTCGCGTCCCTGTGCACAGGTGGTGAAGGCCATGGGGCTGGGCAAGCCGCCGGCACCGTCGCCGGAGGAGGCGTACGGATCCGCACAGGAGAAGCTCGCCGGCCTGCACCTGCCGCTCAAGCTGGACTGCGGCGTCACTGTGACCAGGTGCGGCAATGCTAAGCGGAAGAGGAGATAGTATCCCAGATGGAGGGCTCCTCGAGATCAGGCATCTGCTCTTTTGCTCTGGCAGGTTGCAGATTCAGGGCTCGGTTTGCCAACAGACAGCAGGGCAATCGACTGCGGCCTCCTGTGTGTCGCAGCAGATGCAACCATTCACAGCAGCCAGGCCACAGCAACCTCCGACCAAAAGGCCGCTCCCAACGGCTTCTTGGCACCGACCCCGCAGGTGGGGCGACATTGACATGCGCGAAGGCTTCCACACGGCAGTGCAGCTGTGGCCGTGCGGCTACGAGGCCACGTGGCCAGAGAGCCAGCTGGAGGGCGCGTTGTTCGTGAGCCGCATCGTGGCGGACGCCGTTGCTGAGGGACCCAACTTCACGGTGTCGTTGCGGAAGGGCGACGGCGAGGAGCAGGTCGGATGCCCCTGAACCCTTCCACGCAGTCTGGTGTGATGAGCATGCAGCGCACTCCGTTTGGTCGACCCGGCTGTGGCGGGCCTGTGCGCTTCTGCCACATCTTGCTGTGTGAAAGCTCTGCTGCGGCACTTCGCCCTTGCAGCAGCGTCTGTAGCACGACACAAACGGCAGCAACATTCCCAACAGATTACGCCCATTGGAGTGGAACAGCTGTGCTAAGATTGTGGTTCGCCGTGCAACACACAGATTGTTGCAGAGGGCGCGGACCCAAATGCCGCCTGGGACGCGGCCGCCCACCGCCAGAAGGTGGGCCTGGAGGCGGCGCTGGCTCGAGAGAAGGCGCTGCGGCCGCCCTCCGTCAAGAAGGCACCCAAGCCCAGGGACGGCGCTGCTGCGGCGCCAGGCGCAGCGGCCGGCGGCGGGGCGKCGGCGCCAGTCGACCTCACCGGAGACGGCAGCCAGCCGGCGCCCATGGCCAACGGCATTGTAGCGCCTCCGCAGCTGTCGCCTGCAGATAAAAGTGAAGCGGCGCCCGCGGCTGTTGAGGCAGCGGCGGCCGGGAAGGAGGAAGTGGCCAGGAAGGAGGAAGAGGGAGGGGAGCAGCCACCGCCGTCGCCGGACCTTGGCCCGCTGGACAAGCTGCTTGTCGCTGCGGCGCCGCTGGCGGGCGCCTGGGGCGAGGAGCGCTATGGCTTCGCTGATGCCTCCGTGCTGCAGGTATGGGTGCACAGGTCCCAGGGTGATGCTGTTGTTCCTCAAGCCGGCGTGCTGCCAGTTGCATTACTGCCCCTGGCCCTGGTCCGCTGGCACGCGCTGCAGTCTGCAAAGTCGTGACATGTACAGAGGTGACATGTCGGGGTTCCACTGCTTTGCACGGAGGTTCTCCTGGTTCGTGGAGTGCAGTCGCCTGGCCTGCCGCGGTGCCCCTCGCAGACGACGAAGGCATCTGACCGCATCGCAGGCGCTGGAGGGGCTGCCGGGCGCTGACGCGCTGGAGGCGTACGAGTTCGTGGCGCGGCGGTCCGAGGGCTGGGACGGAGAGGGGCGCCGCCTGCAGAAGGAGGGCGACCGGCGCTCCCGTGCCGCCGCACGGGTACGGAACCGAAGCTTTTCCCGGTTGCACTTCATTGACAAGGAAGGGCACTTCGACCTGATTCTTCCCGCGCTTGATCCATCGCTTGGGGCCATTGCTCCCCTTTGCACCTGGCTTGGAGGCTGCCCGGGGGGGTGAGTGGGGGGGGGCGTCTGCTGGTCCCTTGTTTTTTGCGCGGCCTGTCGGTGAGATGCAGCAGCTGCATTGCCCTCCCGGCCGCCCCTCTGCCCGCGGCCGAGGATCGTACCTCCGTGAGACCCCTGAGGGGTGAGGCAGCGGCGTGCCTTGGCCGTCTCATCCGCCGCGCCTGCACCGGCTGGAAAGCGGCGGAGAACACTGCGCTCGCCTCATTGTGATCCAGGGCATGGCAGCTGTCAGCGCACGCCAGGCGTGATGGCTGCCGAGCCGCCACAGCCGCTCGGACGGCGCCCTGCAGGCGGACTGACTCCCAGCTAGCCCCACTGCTGGCCGTTCAAGAGCACTATCTGCTTTGAGGAGGGCGCACGTGCAGCGCATTCGCACTCCTCAGATTGCCAGGTCAGGTGCGCCGTTCCAGCTCAGTCGGCCCCGCTTGGGAGCAGTGAGGCCGATGCCATGCCTTGCCGCTTCCTGCCGCCGCAGGGCGCCAAGGGCGTGGAGCGGGGCAAGGGGCAGCTGGCGAAGCAGCAGGAGAAGCGCAAGCGTGCGGAGGACAAGGCCAAGTCGCCGGCCAACAAGAAGTGCGGCTGTCATCTGGCATGCCTATGGTCGCGTGGCATCAGCGCCCGCCGCTGCATACCCAGTTCACGAATTTGCCCACAAAGCAACTGGGGGCGTCCAGCTGGTCCAGCCAAGCGGCGCACAGGGCCCACTCTCTTCGTCTCATGCAGCAACCCTCTTGGCCACAACTGAGTCGCAGCCGTGCGTTGCGCCCTGGCTCATGTGAGCTCTGCGTTTGATTTTATTTCTTATGTCTGAAACAGGGGCAAGCCCGGCAAGGGCGGCACGCTGGACGCGTGGCTCGGCACCAGCGGCGGCGGCGGCGGCGGCGCGGGCGGGGCCGCGACATGCCGCCGCTGATGCTGCCGCGCATGGCGCTGCCGCAGCTGACGCTGCCGTCCGAGGATGGCCAGGACCCGCGGCCTGCCAAGAAGCGCAAGTGCGCTGTTTGTTGATCCTGAACTTACTTGCTTCACATCCTACTCATGTGTTGTCTCTCTCCCTGCATGTAGGACATGCGCCTACCCTGCATGTAGGACATGCGCCTAGACGCCGGGCAGCCGTTTCGCCTGCGCTGCAAGCCCTCTCGTACGGCTGGTAGCGCATCTGTCTCACATCGCAGAAGGGCAATCTGCCGAGTCTCCCGGGCATGTGCGCCCTCAAAACCTTCAAAGCAGCGCGGTCACTCTGAACCCTGACAACTCTGGTGCAGGGGTGTCACAGCGGCCGACCGTGATGTGGAGGCTGTCATGCTGAGGATGCTCAAGCAGGTGCGGACTGCACAAGGCATTCACCCATTTCTGACATCAGCCAGCCACGATTTGCGACGCACAGTGTACAGCTGCTGCTGCGCCTGCTGCCCCTGCCAAGATGATGCTGGTCCCATGCACAAGCGCCCCACGCATGCCCCTGCAACTGTGTGCGCACCAACAGCCGCAAAAAGGTCCGTCCTCGTGCCGGGACGTTGCGTTAGACGCTACTCAGAAGCTCCAGCAACCGTCTTCTCAGACCCTGAATCTTAACACCCTAAGCCCTGAACCCGGACCGCAGGTGGAGGCAAAGTGCGAGCGGGAGGCGGCGGTGGCGGCGAAGAAGGCGGCGCGAGACGCTGAGCGGGCCGCCGCAAAGGCGCTGTCCGCGGAGGAGCGGCGGTTCGCGAAGGAGGCCGCCCGCTGCGCCAAGCTGGGGCTGCCGCCGCCGTCGCCGATGCCCAAGTGCGCGGCGCAGCTCTGTCGGTGACACCCTGAAGACCTTAGTGCGGGCAGGACGCGGCAGGCGTGGTTGCGGCAGGGGTCCCAGCTTTGACGGCACACAAAGGGATCGGCTGAAGGGTGTGCGAGCGTCACGCATCCATGATGCAGACAGCAACTGGCAGCGGCGGGCAGCCTCGTCGTTCGAGCCGAGTCGGTTTGTGTTCGAGTACAGTTGCAAACAATTTCTTCCTGCCGCCACCCTGCAGGCAGCAGCCGGCGGCGGCGGGCAAGCCCCCGCAGCCGGCGTACGGCTCGGAGGACATGCTCATGCCGGGCGCGCACCGCAAGCCGCCGGCGCCGGAGCCGCTCACCAAGGGGGTCGCCACGCCCGGCGCTCTGGCAGGTGCGGCGCAGCCTCACACCAGCAACTTCAGCAGCCTGGCGCACCAGCATGTTGCCCTGGACGTCGTTCCAGCTGGTGCTGGCTGCTGCTGCATGTGCTGAAGCCCAGAGGAAGCGCCTTCCAGCAGGAGCTTCGGCATCCTCGGCGGCGGCAGCTCACAATCGCATCGCACACACACCAGCAGCCGCCCTCTGAACCCTGAACCCTAAACCCTGAACCCATGGCTGATGGCTTTCCCCGCAGCGGCCCTGGCGTCGCTGGAGCTGCTGACCCGCTTTGCCAAGGGCTTCGAGCTGGACACCCGGCGGCTGCCGTCGCCCGACCAGGCGGAAGCGGCGCTCGCGGCGCCCGCTGACAACGCCCAGGTGGGTCCTCGGAGAGCGTTCGGACCGTGGTAATCTGCCGCATCTCGGAAATATGCTCTGGCGGCTGCAATCGACAAGGTCGAGGCCGTGCCCGCGGCCGCCGGGCGACAGCGCCCACAGTGGGCTCTGAGAGAGAGAGAGAGACAGAGCCGCTCATCGAACCCAGAGTGTCCGAGAACGTCAAGGAGTCGGCTTTGCTGCTATGGCCGCGCATGTGAACCTTCAACCTGTGTGCAGCTGTCTGTTCCCTCCAGTCTGCATGCGAGCAGCTTTGCTTTCCATGGCCGGCAGCCGCATGTGGGAGCGCCATGCTGTCACATGCCTGCCGCATGCGGGCAGGCATTGGTTGAAAGATGCCGCCTGTCGCATGCTGAAGCTCTCATCGCTTGCACCACCGCAACACCCACCACCGCGATGCGGCTGCTGACATTGCAGCTGCCGCGTCTACAACAACGGTTGTCCCGGTTTGTACAACCTTGACACCTTCGTCTCCTCGTGCTGACGTCTGATGCTGACCTCTCGGCACAGAACCTGGTGGCGCGCACACGTTGCCGGTAGAGGCTGCTGTCGGCGAGCTGCGGAGCGGGCGCGAGGCTTGCAGCCTCCGACACCATTCACGAGACCCTTGCAGGCTGAAGCCCGTCATTTTAACGTGTCCGCACAGAACGCGCTGGCGCTGCACGCGCCGCTGGTGGAGACGGTCGTCTACGAGCTGTGGAGCGGCGCGACGCAGGTGGCGACAGAAGGCAACCCTGACGTGCGTGCCTCCGACATCACAGGCGCCTACCCGCCCTTCAAGGTGCGGCCCGAGCACAGAAGATGCGGAACCCTGTGGACGGACCCAGACTCTGAGGGTTTGCGTCACTGGCCCGGCTCTGGCCTGCACATCCTGCAAGCAGACTCTGCAACCGATGCAGGTCTGCGCCTGGCCGGTGCTGCGGCCAGGCCCGGAAACGCATCGACTAGCCGCTGCCAAGCGTACCTGGCTCAACCTCGTGGGCGGACTGGCGGGCGCTGTAGCGGAGGGCAGCAGCCCTGCTTTGCGCCGCCGGTGGGGGCTGTCAGCCGCGCCCCAGGCTCGAGTTATAGCTGTGCCTGCTGAGGTGAGGGGTTTTGCGGTTATGGTCTGCTAAATCGTTGACCGTGCACTGCTGCAGGAGGAGAGCTGGCCGGAGCTGGCGCGGCGCCACTTCCTGCTGCTGGAGGTGGCCGCCATGGTCAAGGCGCTCGACCTGTCCGGCGGCCTCGGCCCCGCGGTCGGCGGCATGGGTGCGCGCCCATGAGGCTCCACCCCGCCCTGTTCCCGAGCTGCTTGCCGGCACCTCGAACCCCCTCCCCATTCCGACTTCTGGTCCGGCCATGGTCGCCCTCAGTGCCAGTGTTCCTCATTAGCTGGGTACGGCACAGCGGGCCAGCCCACACCAGGCAGGCAACCCAGAGCCCACCGCTCCAGGCCCACCGACCGGCCGCCAGGCTCCGCCCACCACCGTCGGGGTGCAGTGCATCGAAGGTGCGCGTTCAGCCTGGCAGAGGCTGCTGGTCACTGCAAATCAGCGCAGCAGTGACCCCCGTCCCGCAATGCAGACGACCAGCCGCGGTCTCGGCTGCACGCGGATCCTGTGGAGCCTACCGCCGGGACTCGCAGGCTGCCGGGTGCGCTGCAGCTCGGTTTTGCAGCCTGTCGAGCGCGCTTTGTGTTTACGCAACTTTGCCAGGTCGACACGACAACCTGCTGGCCTTCCTATATGACCTTTCGGGCCCACAAAGACACAGCCCACAGGGCATTTGTCAACCTGGACTATCACCGACTATATTAGGGGGCCATGCCCTTGGCGCCGGAATGTGCCGCTTCAACACATCTTTGGCTCAATATAGATTTCCGCACCTCTCGTGTGCTGCCTGGAGACGCAGCAGAGGCCGTGTTCGCCCATGTGTGCTGGCGGAGGCGCAGTTCTTCGCCACTGCATCTGCAGGAACACCGATAAGGAACCTTCCCTTCCCCAAAAACGGAAAAGGAAACGAGAAGGGGTTTCATTTTAGAATAAAGACAGGCTGCTTATGGTGACCGAATCAGTCCTCACTGAAGCCACATGCAGGCAAAGGCGCTGCGGCAGCCGTTGGCACTGGCAAACCGATGACTCAAAGCCAAATTTTCATCCATCGACTGTTGATGTGACACTCGAAGCGTCCGCAGGCACGAGCATGGCGTACTTGCTGGCGCTGATAACTAGCCGACTCGAAGCGAATGTTCATGCATAGATTGTTGATGTGACTCTCAATTTGACCTTCGATCCGACCGCCGCGTCCGCAGGCACGAGCACGGCGCACCCGTTGGCGCTGATGGATGCCGCGACGGTGCTGCAGACGCTACTGGCCGGCTGCCCGGCGGATCCAACGCACCACGTGGCGGCGCTGCCGCACACCGCCTGCCCCTCCGCGCCGGCCGGGCTGCTGGCCGTGCAGGCGCGCCTTGGTTTCTTGAGTATGTGAATTCACGAGTCTTCGGGTGGCAGCAGACGTACTGCAGGTCCCCGAAATCCAGCCGAGGCTGGATCCCTATACTTCCCTAAATCTGGCGATGTCGGTATGCATCCACATCATATAATTTACACTTCCTGCTGCCGGCCGCTGCATGCTTCAACCCCCGCTGCGTGCGCAGCGATGCCCCGCCAGTCACGTGGAAGGGAGGGCAAGCCGTTGCAAGACGCACGCCTTTGCAAGAGGCATCACAGTCACCTGAAGCGGCTGCCGCCTCTCCGCCGCGGCAGGACGCGACAGCGCTGGCGGAGGCGGAGGGCCACATGCAGGTGACGGGTAATGACGGCGGCGTCAACCCGGACGACGCGGGCCGCGCCGCTCTGATGCGCGCCGGCCGCCGCCTGCTGTGGACGCTCATCGCCGAGACGGTGTGTGCATGGGATCAGCAAAAAGCTTGCTGGCAGGGGGCCCTGGCATGCCGGAGGCTTGCCGTCAACCTGGAACTGGGCTCACATGGGGGCGCGGCGGCCACGCTGCAGGAGCGGCGTTGCATGTGCGAAGTGGCGGCCACACTTCGGTCTTCCGACTGCAGCGTGGGTCCCTGTGTCAATGTCAGCTTGTCAACCGGCGCCGCACACAGATGCGCTCGACGACTCGTCTGTTGTAAACGAGACAATTTCTACTGCTGCGCCACGCAGAAGTGTGGCAAGGCCCTGTGCAGCCGCGGCGGCGAGGCGGCGGTTGCCTCGCGCCTGGCGGTGCCCCTCGACCTGCGCATAGTGGCCGCCCGCCTGGAGCACGGTGCGCGCCCCCGCACCGCGACCGCAGCCGCTGCCGGCATCCTGCGCAGTCTCTGACGCACTTTGCAAGACTGCTGCCTCGCACTCGTGGCACCCGCTCCGGATGAAGCCCTGCACATGGCGCCGCAGCAGTGCAGCCTGTGTGCTCGCCAGCTTCGAAACCCAGCTCCAGAACCGCTGAGGAGGTGTTTGGAGGCCGCAGGCGTGTACGGCGCCGGCGAGGAGGGCCTGACGGCGCTCGCCGACGACGTGGCCTACGTGTGCACCCTGTGGCGGATCGGCTGCGCCAAGGGCAAGGGCTCGACGTTCGCCCGCAAGCAGCACGACCGCCGCGGCGCGGAGGGCGCCCAGAACGTGTCCGACGCGCKCAGACGCCGCCGTCAAGGCAGCGCGCGGCGCTGCTGGCGGCCAAGGCGGGCGGCGGGGAGGCGGCAGGCGCCGCAGGGGCGGAAGCAGCGGAAGCAGTAGGAGCGGCGGCGCCGGCGGAGCAGCGCAAGGATGCCATCGTGGACGACCTGTCCAGGTCCTTGAACACGCTACACCCGAACGTTCCTGCGGCCCCGCCGCCGTCCCTCCTTGTTCCTGTTTTGTATTGTCCTCCGGCTGATTTGTTTAGTCCTCTGGCTGCTGTGTGTTGTCCACTGCCCCTTTGGAACGTACGCAGATGTATACACGCTCTCCAGCGGGCGCCCCAAGACAATCGGCAGCTGCGATGGCTGCAATGGTCTGCTCGTCAGGGAACTGTATCCAAACCCTTTCGCTGCTGACAGATCACCAAGGTTGCCGCTGCTGCAGGATATTTGCGCCGTGGGATGCACGCGCTACTGGAACAGCGAGGACCATAAGCAGATCAATCATCTGCCATCTGGATGGTTGCA
Organism: Deuterostichococcus epilithicus; assembly: GCA_033439295.1. Lineage (NCBI taxonomy): Eukaryota > Viridiplantae > Chlorophyta > Trebouxiophyceae > Prasiolales > Stichococcaceae > Deuterostichococcus > Deuterostichococcus epilithicus. Next base: position 2,213,167 of record JAVTLE010000010.1, read on the forward strand.
GTGCTGGTCACTGCTGCTTGTCAGTAGTACTGTCCGCCAACTTCTGCTGGTGACAAAGTGTCATCTTATGTCCTACAACAGGCCCTTCGTGCCGTGGAACGCGTGCGCGGGCTGCTGGAACAGCGAGGACCCCAAGAAGATCGTCATCTGCGACGGCTGCGACGTCGAGTACCACACCTACTGCTTGACGCCGCCCCTAGACGAGGTCAGGCAACCTATCTGTAGCAGCAGCTCATGTGAAGCAGTCCTGCTCCGTTCCCACAGCTGCGAGGGGAAGCAGCTCCAGTCGAAGCTCCTGAAGCTCGAAACACACGGAAGGCTGCCAATTGTTCCATCATGTATGAGTGCAGCGGCTGCATTTGCATGTCTCCTTCTCGCCCCGCGCAGCGCCTGCAGGCTGCTGAGTGGCAGCCCAGGCGCATGCTGCGATGTGACGAAGTTGCGATCTGCCGCTGCACTGTCTCAGGCGGCAATCAGAGGCCATGGATAGAAAGCCGTTGCATTGTGCGGGACATGCGTAGGACAGTGACAGCACACCTTTGCACTGCACGTGCAGGCTGTGCGCTTTCGCTGCACTCCGTTGCCGATGGAGAGTGCGGTGCCAGAGGCTGCTGCTTCCTGCTTCCTACAGGTGCCGCAAGGCGACTGGTACTGCCCGCGCTGCAGCGAGCGGGCGGTGGTGCCCGGCATATCAGCCCCCGGCGCGCTACGCTGGCGCACGCCTGGCGCGCATGACTACATCCGCCTTGCCCACATGCTGGGTGTGCGCCACACCCTGTGTCATGAATAACAACGTTCTCAAAGCTTGTTGGCCTGACTTCAGGCAGAGGCGGGACAGCCTGTCGCGCTCGACCACTTGCTGCAGAAGCAGACGGCAGGCTGCGGGGTGCTTTCTCGACTATGGTGCCTCCTCACGCCGCATGTCCCGTCAGGCATCAAGGCGGCAACCGCTCTTGCAGCGGGTCAAGCAAGCGGCAAAACCACGAAGCTTCGCCAAAGCATGCCGTGTTACATGCACTGAAGCCGTGTGCTGTACACTGCAGCCACAGCAGCCGGCCGCCCCAGGTTTCCATACCCTACAGAATGCACGGGCAGCACCGTGCGCGAGGAGCTGGCCACAGACCAGCCAGCGGTGCAGCATAGCCATGAACAGACGGTCACCTGTTTCTGCGCAGGCAGCATCGACTACGACGACCTGACGGTCGACCAGCGGGCCGCGGTGCTGTCGGCGCTGGAGGCCGGGGTCCTCGACACCGCCTGGATGCGGCTGACGCTCGCGGACACGGGGGACCAGCGACGGGAGGCCAACCAGGAGCTGGCCGCCCTGCGCACGCGCCTGCGCAAGTGAGTGTGCTGCACCTGCCCTGCCATGTTCCGCGCGGACTCTGCTGTGGTTGAGGCGTGAAGCCCAGACCAGGCACGTAAAAGATGGTCCAGGAGCCACAGGTATTCGACGCAGGTGGGCTGATGTCCCCACCTTGACGGGATTCTGTCGACTCCCGCAGCAAAGAGCAGGAGCGAGAGGGGCTCATGCAGGCCGGGACGTTGTACTGAGGGTACAACTTGTACATGTTTGATATTCAAGTTAATATCAGTTAATATCAGGGGAGGGCACCCAGGTTGGGCAGCTTCGTCACCCCGTGCAGCGAGGAGATTGGGGAGGGGGGGAGGACCTCAGGCGCGCTAATCAGGCTGGCTCCCTCGAGGTCTTGCATGGGTGCAAACACACGTCTCTGGAGCTGTTGGAGCTTGAAGCTTGTCATCATGGAACATATAAGATCGAGGGTTCCGACTGCGCAGCAATGAGCGGGACAGGCCATGCCTCTGCAGCCAGGCTCTGTCCTCAGTGCAGGTGCAGAACATTCACGACCTGCACCTTGTTCAGCAGCAGCACCTCATTTTCATCATTCCGCGTCCTTCCTGCTCATGGACGCCTTTCATCGCCATGCCATCGACTGCGGCGCGAGAGAGCTTGAAGCGAGTTCCATTGGGAATCCAATGCGCCCCAAGCTCTCGGTGCCGGAGTCGATGGCGTTGTGATAGAAGCGGTCCATGAGAAGGAAGCCGGCAGCATGCCGGTTGATCTGCACCATAGTGCGAGAGTGCGCATGGAGGCTTGTTCAGCATGGAGGCTGTCACCGATGGGACTGCAAGCGTGTGAAGTCGTGAACGGCTCAAGCGCGCCACAGAGGCCACCTGGCCGAGGCCTAGCAATGCAAGTCGAGCACGTGTGTAGGTGATTTCACCAAACTCTCAAACGTGGGCGCAGCGGGCGCCCCGGGCCCAGGAGGACGAGTGCACGGCCCTATATAAGGCTTTCAGAGAAGTATCGCAAACAGATTACTTACTACATTACACAAAGAGGAGCGGGAGGAGGAGCTCAAGCGCGCCAAGGAGGCCGCCGCCACCAGGGCTTTCAGTGGACATTTGTTGACAACAGAGGTCGGTTGACCAAGCTCCCAATCATGTGCGCAGCGAGGAGCGGGAACGGGAGGAGGAGCTTAAGCGTGCAAAGGAGGCCGCCGCCGCCGAGGCCGCCGCCGTTGCATTTGAAAAGCTGGAGTCTGCCGCCCCCAAGGGCAGCGCCAAGAAGGGCGGCAAGAAGGCGGCCGCTGCCGGCGCCGCAGTCGGCGCCGCCGAGAGCAGCGGCGRGGCCAACGGCAAGGCGGCGGCGGCGGACGGCGGCAAGGGCAAGAAGCGCGGCAGGCCGGCCAAGGAGGCAGGCGRSGGCGGCGGGGAGGAACCAGCGGCCGGCGGCGGGGAGGACCCAGCGGCCGGCGGCGACGCGCCCGGGGACGACGCCAAGGCACAGCAGGGAGGTGGCGACAAGGCCAAGCCCGCCAGGTTGGGAGCTTGCCTGTTGAGGCAACAGCATGCGCGTCGAACAGCACACACACCGCGCCAGCTGGGCCGAGCCTGCTTGCTCCTGCAAGGCCTGCCAGCGTGTGGTAACCCCTAAACCCTGGGCGTTGGTAGGGTTTAGGGAATTGGCAGACGGTCCCTGCGGCAGCAGGCGCATGCCACCTCCAGTCGAGTGTATCAATGCGAAATGTCCTGGACTGAGCAGACGCTCGTGCGCCGTGCTTGTCCATGCTGAGGCGTCAGCAGTCGCCCAGACGACGAGTCACAGCAGGGAATCACACAAAAAGGGGCAGGTTCACCGTGAGAGAAGGCAAGAGCGGCCACACAGGCGGCTCTGGAGGCACCGAGACTAGCAGATCCTTGACTGACGTCCACAATCAGGCCGCCAGACGCGCGACACGCTTTCCCACATGCCTGTGTCAATTCACGTCTGACGTTTGGCCCTTATGGCCTGTGCCGACAGGGGCACCCGGTCTAAAGGCGAGGCGCTGGAGGCAACGGCATCGCCAGAGGATGTGGCCCGCCTGTCGGCGCTGGCCGCCGAGATCGAGGAGCTGTCCGAGCGCCGGGTGCGACAACTTTCTAAACATTTGTGTCTGCGGCCTTCAGAAGCTTTCGGTAGCTTCACAAACTCCACCGCCCGGCCCCACTACACTTTCTGTCCTCAGCTGCTGCCGTGAGCTGGCGTCTGCGGTGTGGCCCTGAACATCGCTGTGAGGGCAGTTTCTGGTCGCCCAGCGACACACGCACTCCGCTCCTGTTGCTGCGCGCAAGGCAGTCGGAGAGACGCAGCACAGCGCAGGTCGTGGTGCTGCACAATTCTACAAGGCTCTGCCTGAGCCTGGGTCAGCGTGTGCCGCCTCTCTTTTGACGTGCCCTGCTGCCATCGTCCCAGGCCTGCCAACCTTCAAACCATACTGGCTGCGCCGCATGCCGCTGTGTTGAATACCCTGAACCACAGCTTGACACTCGCACTGCAGGCGCCGCTGGGCTTCGACCGGCACTGGAACCGCTACTGGCTGCTGGCGGGGCCGCGTGCTGCGGCACCCCGCAACCGCGGCCCGCTCGTCTGCGTGGAGCTGCGCCCCAACCCCCTCAAGGTCTGGGCCACGACGCCTTCCGATGATACCTSCTCCCCCCCTTTCCAAGGCGCCGCGAATGAAGCAACTCGTCGGAGCAAGTGCATGCTTTTGGTGATCTCATTTGACCCTGGCCCTTCCACAGGGGTTCCTGAACACCCACAGTCAATCGCTCGCATACCACTGCAAGTGAATTGTGGAGCTGAGGCGCCGCATCCTGGCATCGTTGCCTAGCTGCGGCAAACAGCCTCAGACATGAGCAGCCGACGTCCCAAGCATGTGAGCCGCATCAAGCGCAGCCAGCGCCCCGCAGCAGGGAGTAGCGCCGCCTCGACAGTCGCGCTGCCACACTCACACCTGACTGCCAAGTCTGACTGCCAGCATTACCGTTCCTGCAGGGTGGCGGCGCCGCGCCATTTGGCTCGCCGCAGAAGCAGCTGCAGCGGCAGCTGCCGCCCGACTTCGTCATGGCGGGCGCCTCCTGGGGTTGCTACCCAAGTGCGGCGTCCCTGGACGCCCTGCTCGACTGGCTCAACCCCAAGGGTGCGCCTCTGAGGCCTTGTGCAACCTGAGTCTGACTCTCAGTCGGTTTTTTCATTTCACAACAGCTGGAGTCGGCCTGCACAGTTCCGACACCATCTGTTGCGCAGATCAGCTTGCAAGTCGAGTGCGATGCCGGCAGTGCCTTCCGCGCGTTGTGCTGCGGCGCCGTCCCAACTGCACTGTGCGCCAGTCAAGCGAGCCGATCGATCGGCGCAGCACAGCCTGAGCCTCCTCGCCTGCTCTGTCACCGCGCCCCTCCAATTGGAGTTGAGGGTTTAGGGATTACAATGACACGCAGGCCAGCGGGAGGCGCCGCTGCGGCGCAAGGTCCTGGAACACCGCCGCACGCTGCCCAGTCCCAAGGCGCAGCAGGCGGCGGATGCCGAGGCCGCTGAGCAAAAGATCATCGTCAAGCTGGGCGGCAGGGCAGCCGCCGACGGCGGCGGCGGCGCAGCAAAGGCAGAGGCGGGAACCTCTGCAGGGCCGGGTGTCGGGGCCGAGCAGCCGGCGGCGGGCGCCGAGGCGGGCGCGGCGGCACCAATGGGCTCCGCTGCTGCTGCCTTGGCTGTTGAGTCGAAGGTCGAGCCGGAGGCAGAGCAGCCAGCAGAGGAGCAGCAGCAGCAGCAGCAGCAGCAGCAGCTGGCGACTTCGGCGGCGGCGTCGCCCCAGGAGGCGGGCGGCGTTGCCGGTGAGTCGCCAAAGGTGCTGAAGCTGCGGAAGACGCTGCTGGGGCTGCGCGGCAGCCTCTCCGACGAGGTCATCGACCCCATCCGGTGCGCGCGGGCTTGCCTTCCTGCAGCGTCCAGAGGCTCGCCTCCTGCCGCTGTTTCGCAATGGACACTCTGCTTGCCTGTGCATTTGTAGATGCCCCGGATACGAGGCTGCAATTCGGGGCTGAACATCCGGGGCTGCCTTGCACTCCCATGCAAGCGCGCAGGCGTCAATAGAAAGGTGCATTTTGCGGGAAATGTACCACGCTGCCCTGGTCCACCTGCTCAATTGCTGAGTGTGGTGCTGTGCGCAGGGGCTCGGCGCAGCGGCAAGCAGCCTGGCAGCGCCTCGTCACCAAGGCCGACTCGCCACAGGTGCTTTGCTGATATGCCGCCGCTTCCCCTTTGATGAGAAAACCTGGCTGCCGGCAGCCATATGCGCCCGCCTCAGGGTCGCGCTCAACAGGACATCCTCGTCCCGCTGCCGAGCTGCACAACGTATGGGCAATGCGCCGAGCGTTCACGGCGGCGGCGGCCGGTGGATCGGAGCACAGCAACCCTGCTCTGCCGTCGGCAATCCGTTCAAACAGTGTCTTCTTGCGCCCCTTGACAGGGCCTGATGGCGGCGGCAGTGGTGCTGGAGCACATGGTGCGACGCGAGTGGCTCAAGCCCTACTGGCGCCTGTGGGCCTTTCCCGCGCCCTCGCCCGACGAGACGGGTGCGCCATCGCTCACACGCGTAGTGATTGCTTTTGAAGTGTGCCGTTGCTGCTGTGGACGGGGTGCCGGCCTGCGCTCTGGCGGGTCCCGCCGAGGCGTCATTGACGGCAGCATATAGCAGACCCTCAACCTGCGCAGCACCGAAACCAACGATGCTCGCAGCCCATCCGCTGCGGAACTGACGGACCTGCAGACCTGCGGCAGCGCTGACGGCACGCCCTTTCCGGCCTGCGCGCAGAGACGCTGGCGGCGGTGTGGCTGCGGGTGCAGGGGCTGCAGGGCGCCGTGAAGAAGAGCCTCGCGGCGCGCGACGCCGCAGCGCTCGCAAAGCCCAAGCCGCCGGGCGGCGGCGCCGGCCGGCGCAAGCCGCCGCCGCGGGGCGTTGCGGCGGCGCACGGTGCGTCCCCGCCCCTGCAGCTGGCTGCGCTGTTGACGCTCGCAGGTCCTGCCGAGCGCCGGCAGACCGTAACTCACCAGCCATCTGAGGGGTGCGGTGCCGGCACGAAATGCCAGCCCCCAGTTGGCTGGTTGGCTGCGGCCTGCTGGCGCAGACGCAAGGTGGGGTGGCGGTCTGACCGTCTCAGGCCGGCAGGCTGCTGCGATGAGTGTGCCTGCGGTTCAGAGGACAGACTCGCACGGGTCTGCAGGCTCATCAGCAGTCTGAGAGCGAGGGAGCGAGGCACCACCGACCCAGCACTGCAACGAGCTCGCCCTGCTGCTCTGCGGCGCAGACTCGCCGGCGGCGTCTTCCGCCGGGGAGGACGACAGCGACGGCAGCGCTGAGGCGCCGCCCGCCCGCGGCGGCCGCCGTGCCGCCTCCCGCTTCTCGGGTGCCCCGTTGGGCCCTTCCCCAGAAGCGCTTGTGACAGCATCGGTCGTGGCCGCACAAGTGGGACAGCCGCAACCCTGACGCGGACGCAGAAGCGTGGGCAGCACTCTGCTGAAAGGCGGCAGTGCAGCAGCTTGCTGCACCAGAGGCGGTCTGAGCAGGCTAGGACGGCTCCCGCTGTGCCGTGCGCCAGGCCTGCATGCTGCAGTGGCGTCGAGCACCGCGCCATGACCTGGGCTGACCTGAACATATACCTGCTGCATCGCATCTGCACGGCAGAACAGAGCTGGCCAGCCGGTGTGATCTCGCCGCACCTCGCGAAGCCTCAGCTAACGCCCTCCCTGCCTGGACTGCTCGCTCCAGGACAGGAGCGGCGCGGCACGCGGTCGGCGGACGTCGACGCGGACGAGCGGGCGGCGCGGGAGCTGGACGCGCAGATCAACGGGCGGGCGGCGGCGCGCGGCGGGCTGCGCGAGCGGCGGCAGCCGCCCTCCGCCCGCGGCGGGCTGCGCTCGTCGTCGCGCACCAACTCCTCCGCCAACCTGCGGCGGTGCGTGACCTTGTTTCACTCATTCTCTTCCATTCTTAAATATAGAGTTCGTCTTGCAAGGCTACAGGCAAGGTGTCCTGCTCCGCTGTAACAAACCTGTGGGGGAGTCTGGCGCTGTCAGGCTCTCCATCTGAGGCCTGTGCGGGGCCAGCCTCTTGTGGGCCATTCCGTGCTGGACATCCACAGGAACGACCAACGTTGCGTGCAGTCGTTGGTGTCAGCCAGTCTGCGCTTGGCCACCTCGTCTGCAACATGGGGGAAACCACGGGGTTCTGGCAGGCGCGGCCACGCCATCATGCAGCTGCAGCCATCCTGCGCCATCGGGCGCGCCTTCGAGGTTCTGCTGCTTCGAGGCCCCCGAGGTGCCTCCGGAACCACTGAGGGCCGCTGCTGGGCCGCGCAGGGGCGAGGAGCCTGGCGGCTACCGCACGCGGCTGCGCAACGCCGGCGGGGCGGCCCAGCGCCCGGACTATGCGTACCAGGCGCAGCTGCCGTCGTCCGACGAGGGCGACGACGAGGACATGGTGTGGCGCTGCTCCGACACCGCGTGTTCTGTGCCAGTCACGCCAGTGGTCGCCGTTGTAGGCGGTCCGGTCTCGGCAGAGCGAAGACCTAGACTCTAAACCCCAAGCCCAGGCTGTTGAGGTCGCAAGGGAGCGGACGCAGCAGCGGTGGGTGGCGTCGGGGCGCTGCCTTTGTGCACAGTCACTTAGGGGTGGGCAGCGGACTCAGCAGCGGTGGGTGGCGTCGGGGAGCTGCCCATGTGCACAGTCCCTTAGGGGTGGGCAGCGTGGACTGGGACCAGGCTGAGCCGTTCCGCGCCAGCTGCATGGAGAGACACACTGCTTTCCCCATGGTGCCTGCCAAAGACACTGGAGACGAGATCGAAGGCCGTTCCCCCACCCTACAGGAGGAGGAGCAGGCGGCGGCGGGACCCGGCGCCACCAGCAGCGACTCCGGCGGCTCGGCGCCGGGCAACAAGTCGCAGCTGCAGCTGTCCGACTCCGAAGGCACCGACGGGTGAGGGCATTGCGGCTGAGGGTCTGCCTGATTCCGGGTTTTCACGGCAGTCTCACCCACAGCGAGCTGTCGTATGTCTCCATCGTTTCCACGGCAGTCTCGTTGTGCGGTTGCTTGTGCTCTAGGCAGGTCGGGCATCTCCGGCTGAACATGGCCTGCAAGCCTAGGCTCCCCTGCCTGGATCCTGCCTTGGGGATAGACCTGTGCACAATCATCAAGGAAGCATACGAGCATGGCAAACTTCCTCGGTGATTGCTTCCTGAACTTTGCTCAAGGGCTGTGCACGAGCTCGTGCTGTAGAGCTCCCTTTGTGATCCTGATGCTCACCGGTTCTGCCTTCTGCAAAGCCGCCCGTGTTTCCAGCTCTAACCTCACTCTTGGGGACCTCCTTTGCGCCTGATGAGGCAGGCGTCCCAGTGCGGCGACAGCATCAAACAAGTAGGAAACAAGTACAACACAAGGAAGCTGAACCCGGCACTTTTGCTGTGCCGCCCAGGGACGAGGGCGCCGCAGACGACGATGAGGTGGCCACGGCGCAGGACGAGTCAGAGGCCGAGTCCGATGGCGATGCGGATGCGACGTCCGAGGACGAGGCAGAGGACGAGTCTTCAGGCGACGAAGACGCAGCGGACGTCGACGTCGAGGAGCTAGAGCGGCACGCTGGACGGCGGTCCGGCCGCGGCGCCACTACAGGTAGTACGACTCCGCGGTTGCGAACTTGGTGCTAGGGTTTGAGGCTGCATGCGGCAGCCGATGCGCTGGGGCCCACCCTGTGAGACCCGACAGTCGCCGCGCTGCAGTGGCTCGCGCGAACAAGCTCGTGATGTGTGCGCAGCTGTTGCAGCTCAAGAGCATCATGTGCCATTTTGGACCGTGCCAAATGTAGGGGTAAAGACCTTAGTACCCCTACCAAACGCTGGTGCAGACAGCACAGCGTCTAGCGTTGCGAATTGAAAATATCGATTGCAGCAGCAGGTGGGGGTTTCCTATCATGATGCCACCGCCCAAGCCTGGCACCCAAAGGAGGACGAGCTGAATTGACTGACCCTTCTGCTTGTCGCAGTCGGCGAGACCCGCGGCGGCCGTGCATCACGCAGCGGCAGCGGTGGCACAAAGCGCGGGCGCAACGCTTCACCAGAGGCGGCGCCGGAGGGCGGCGGCGGCAACACTGCCGCTGTTGGCGGCCGCAAGCGCCTGCGCAAGCTGAACTGAACACCGCCGCGAGGCTCCTTGAACGTCTGGAAGTGCATGCTTATCAGGGCTTGTCGACAATGCCTTCATGATTGAGTGTGGCGGAAGCATCGTGTTTCCAGGAAAGTCTCGCTTTGGTTGCTGGCTGAATCTCGCCTGTGTGCAATCTCGTGTTCGTGGTGCAGCTTGGTCTAGGAGAAAGGCGTTCGATCGATGAGTCTGACGAGCTGCAACTGGCACTGCGGCCGGTTTAGGCAAAGCGCTAACTATCCTCACATTGGTTTACAGCAGACTGTGTGATGGACAATTTCTGGGACGTTGCCTCTGCTGTCAGGTCATGAGCTTGGTGTGCACATTGCAGGTCGTGTCGCTAGAACACAATCGCTGGCCTGTCGCATTGTCCTGCCTGACTCACTGCAGAGTGTGGCGGCGGACCCACAGGGGATAGTTGCCGTCACTGACTTCCACGCAGACAGCATTTTCCTCCCTGCTGCCGCCGTTCGCCGCAGTGCACTCCTCGATATTGCTGCTGTCATGTCCCAGTGCGCTGCACCTCGAAGAGTGTCGTCTGACTGAGACAGGGTGTTTGCAGCCCGTTTGCCGTCTCCATCTGCAGAGCCCGCAGCGCACAGCCTTGCCGCTTTGGGCCTCGTCTCACGGCTATGGATCACTGCAGTCCACAGCTGCTGCGGCGACGGGCGCCTCTCAACTTTCACTGGGATCCATGCCCCAATCCCCAGTCCGAGTCTTGCAGGCGCCGCCGCCGCCGCAGCCCCCGTCGTACACTTCCAATATCGTTTTCCGCTCGCCGCCGCCTCACATATCGTCCGGCGTGACGGGCGTCGCCTCCCAGCCCGACAGCAGAGCGCGCCACTCGGGCGACTTTGCGACGAGCGCCTCCCGCAGCGCCTCGGCCTCGCGGTAGGCCTCGGAAGCAGGAAGCGCCTCGTCCACTCGCGCCTCCACCAACGGGAACAGGGACTCCGCCAGCGCCTTGATCGACGCTCTCTGCATGGACAGAGGCAGAGGAAATGCTTCCCTGAAGACGGAGACCATGCGTCTGGAAGCCGCCAGAAGGAAAGGCACAGGTGTGCAGGAAGCGTTTGTGTGAAACCCTAGCAGGGACAGGCGATTTCAGCAAGCGCATCGATCATTGCCCTCCGAAGCTGCAGAAGGCGTGGCGCTGAGTGTCGGTGCTGCTGGGAGCGGGGGGCAGAGCAGGAGCGCATTTGCAGCACTCTGGCAGGAAGCGAGCGCCGCCCCCCTGCCTGATGATAGCTCATCGCAGCATGCGGCGACCAGCAGCCGGAGCCACTCAGATAACGGTCCGCTGGTCTGCCCACAGTGGAGAAAGGATGGCATGGCAATCGCACCTCGTCTGCGGTGAGGTCGCGCACGTAGCGGGCGGGGGCGCCGGCCCACAGCTGGCCGCGCGGCACCAGCCGCCCCGGCGGCAGCAACGACCCGGGCGCCAGCACCGACTGCCCCTCCACCACCGACCCCTCCAGCAGGATGCTCCTGTGTGGTGGCCAACGAGGGGGTCAGGAGGCACCGGCAGCTGACTTCCGGCGGAGCTGCAGGCTTTTGAAGGGCAGGTCTACAGGTGCACTGCTTTTGGCAGTGCAGAGGGTCGAGAGGTGCACTGCTTTCGACTTGACAGCATGCTGCAAGTTCTACTGGATGCTGCTGAGGCTTCAAGGGCGGATGACAGAGTACTGAAAGCAGCGTTGGAGTCACTCGGCAGTGATGTTCAGCAAGAAGCGTTGCATACAGGCCGGACGCAACGCAGAAGCGGCACCTGTCCCCGATGACTGCCTCGTGCTGGATCTGGCAGCTGCGCAACAGGCACGACTGGCCGATCACCACGTGGCGGCCGATTGTTGTGCTCGCTGGCAGCCCCGTCGGTGAGCTCCTGCGTAACAGGAAGGAGCCTGAATTGGCAAAGCAAGCGACTCGACGGCACTTCTGCATGTGCCGTCATCTCTCCGTGGTCCGGAAACCCCTTGCTGTCTTCACCGTAACAGCCGCTGATAGGCTGGTGCAGGGTTTTTCTTGGTTTTCAAGGTGAAGCAGAGGAGCGGCACCTGGCTGCGTGGATGACGGTACGGTCGCCGATGCTGGAGAACGCATTCACCCTGATGCTGTTCAGGTCACCACGGATCACAGCCCCGCTCCACACCGACACCTGCGCCGTAGCCCATATTGCGTGCATTCCAGTGACAGAGTCGCTGCGGTGTGTATTTCAGACGCGCAGGGGGAAAGTTGGGTGCCAGGCGTTTGGGCCAAATTCCATGCCAAGCAGAGGAGCTTGATGTGCGACAGCGCACCCGGTCATACAGGTCAACGTCGCCGACGACGACCACGTCCGGCGCTAGCCATGTGTCAGGTGCCAGCGTGGGCATGCGGCTGCCCAGTGCAACCAGCTGCCGTTGCCTGCACGCAAAGGACCGGTGGGAACACCTCAGTGAAGCAGATGCCGGCACCGGTGCTGTGTACATAGTTCGTTTCACAGGCACAACTCGGGTGCTTCAGATCTGTTGGAAGAAGTTCGAGCAGGAAGCTGGGCCCTAGACGACTTTTGGTGCGCTGCCACTGCCGCCAGCAGCGCAAGCGGCAGCGCAAGCTGCAGAATTCGCTGGCAGAGCGTGTCTGAGGGCCCTTTGCAGATCGTTGCAGTTTTGAACTAGCATCGTGCTATTGAAAAGCGTCACACTACGTGCTGCATGGTGCCAGCACGATGTTGTGCTTACCTGCAGTAGGGTTCATCCTCTATGTGCAGAGGCGCTGCTGCCACGCGACTGGTGCAGAGCTGCCGGCAGCCGACGGCGGCGGCCGGTGATCGCAGAGCAGCAGCGGCGTCAGCGCAGGCTGCTGCTGGTGCCTGCAGAGAGGCCGATACCGCAGGCAGTAGGACGGTGAATCTCGCGGCCTCCGGAGACAGCTGGCGCAGCAGGCCGCCGAGCGCTGTGGCCCTCCGCATGCTGCAGAGCTGCTGGACTAGTACAGATGCTGATCCGCTGTGGAGAACAGGAAATCGCAACTGCAGTCGAGTGCAACTGAACTTGCAGAAGAAACCCTGGCCATGAGCTAAGAATTTGTCGCCGCCAGCTCAGCAGGTGGTCTCGGAAAACCAGGCGCCAGCCATCGCGGCAGCACACTTGCAGCTCTGGACCAGATGCCAATTCTCGGAACATTTGCCGAGCGTCTCGCATCGGTCACGGGTTCGGAGGCTGTTCCAAATTCGGCCAGATTTCCGACAGCACACTTCCGCCGCTTCGCGAGACAATCCTCTGCAGCAGGTCGTCGGCAGAACTCCGGATCGATACATAACGCACTGCTACGTTGCTATCGGTAATTGCGCAGGCGTTCAGGCCCGGCGGCTGTGTGACGCGGATTGTGCAGGTGCAGCACCCGCAGCAGCAGCCTGTGACACTGCACAGCAGCTGGACTGACCATCTGAATCGAGGCGTTTGGCCGACGCATGCTGCAGCGCCTGCTCAGCGGCGCCGGCAGGATGAGCAACATCCTGCGCACGCACCACGGACGGTCAGCGGCCGCCAGCAGCTGTGGTCAGCCCGCGCGGCAGCGCGTCTGCGCCTGCAGGCGGCTGTGCAGCCTGGCGACTGCTCAGCATGTCGCGCCACAAGTCGCCGCAAGCATGCAGCCAATCACTGCTCGCAACAGCAGGCGAGTTTGGCAAACAATCCAGCATGTTGGTGGTCAACTGACAATGGTCGCGCCGCCTGCTAAGTGCTCAGCCATTCGGAACGCAGCACCTCATATGGCCTCGGCGCTGCACTGACGGAATTTCCCACGTTCGACAGGCAGCGGCAGCAAGCACCCTCGGCGGCGCCGCTGCAGGAGCAGCGCGGATGCCGGCTGATAGCAGCGGCGGCGGCACAGCGACAGGCGACAGACCCGCCAACGGCGGTGGCAGCAGCCGGTTCTGACATAGACGAGAAGCTGCTGCGGCAGGCGGTGCCGCATTACTGCTCAGGCTGCGGCATCAAATTGCAGCAGGACGCTCCGGATGCGCCCGGGTGAGTTGCACCTGCATGCGCTCATTCCTTCTTGATGAGTGCAAGTTCTGCAATCATGGGTTCCATGAGTCAATCAGCACGAGTTTGCTCAACCCGCTGGGCCCCGCTGCTGGGACCTGGCCAGGCGGCTGATGCGGTATGCCTGTGTCCTCAGGTACTTCCAGCTGCCGAAGAAGTTCCTGGAGCAGCTGCAGCAGCCCGGGGGCGAGGGTGACGAGGAAGAAGCTGACGACAGTACGGCAGACGGTGGGGCACCACCACCAGAACCATCAGCAGCAGCACCAGCAACAGCAGCGGACGGAGCAGCAGCTGATGCCGCCCCGGCAGTGCGCAGCCCCGCAGTCGAGCCCGAGCCGCTGGCCCCAGCCGACCCCCTGGAGGCCGCAGCGGCGCGCCTGGCGGAGCGCATAGCCCAGAGCAGCGGCGGCGGTGGTGGCGGTGGCGACGCTAGTGGCGCACAGTCGTCGCCGGAGCCCGCCGCGGGTGCGGCGCAGCCGCCAGACCAGTGGGAGGTCTTCAACGACATGGCGGACGACTGGTGCGCTGCAAAGTGGCTAATTTCTGGTGCTTGCACATAGTGTGCATCTGCACGTGGGCTTCTGGCCTGTCCTGGCCTGGTTTGCATGCCGCCGGCCGCCTCGCAGCGCACTCACGATCGCTGCCCGTGAGCCGGGCATGGCATCGTTCCACCGCAGCGTCGATGGCAGACACCAGCGCTGGAAGTGGCGGTCAGCCCCCTGTGGGATGCTTGCGCAGGGGCACCCCTGAGGCGGGCCCCAGGCGCGGCAAGCCGGAGATGTCAGCGGAGGCGCGGGCGGCGGCGGCGGCGGAGGCGGCCGCCGGCGTGCCCGTGCTGTGCGCGCGGTGCCACTCGCTGACGCACTACGGGTGGGTCGGCATGTGCCAGCTGTGAGCTGTGACACGATAAGAACTGGGGCTGCTGAGGAAGGCGGTGCTGCGCCCTGACATGACGGGGTGAGGCTCTCGGGTGAGGGGCAAACGCACTGTTTCTGGAGACGGATGGTGTGCACCCTTGCGGCCACGTTGGCACTCAGCAGGCGCCCGTTTTGAGGGGTCAGATGCGTCTGCCCAGCGTGCTGTGCCAGCGCAGCCGCACCTTCCTCATCACATTCTCCTCAAGATGCGCTTGTCCCGATAGCCGCGCGTCGTGCTTCCTGCAGGGCGGTCAAGAGCAAGGCGGCGGAGGCGCAGATGCCGGCATTCGACCTGGGCCGGCGCGTCGGCCGCAAGATCGCGGCAACGCCGCACCGCCGCGCGGTGGTGCTGTGCGTGGTCGACCTCGCAGACTTTGACGGCAGCCTGCCGCGCGCCGCGCTGGCTGCCATTGTGCCCAGCGGTGCGCTTTGCGCCGCTAGTCGTCCCGTCCGATCCAGCCACAGCTCGTCGTCCCATGGCCCTGGTCGCCTCCTCACCACTGGTCGCCCTTTGCTTCGTCGCTTCCGTGCGCGGACTTTCCCTGTGCATCCCACAGGAGCGACATCCCCCAGCGGAAGCAGGCTAATCCCCCTTTCCTGAAACGGGACTGTGCAGCGCTGTGCTGCGGCATCCTTGCACGTCAGGGTTCTGGGTGGCGCGGGCTGCCGGGGGTGCCCGTCTGCCGGGCAGCAGCCGACAGCCGATCGCGCTGCTGTTGCTGAACCCCCAGTGAGCGACTCCCGCCCTCCCGCCGCAGGCGCATGGGATGCGGCGCGGGCAGCGGGCCCGAGCGGGCAGGCGCAGTACCTTCAGGGCGGCTTCCGCCTGGTGCTGGCCGCCAACAAGGCGGACCTGCTGCCGCCACAGGTCTCGCGTGCCCGGCTGGAGGTGGGTTTGGGGGTTCTAGGGTTTGATTTCCTCGCCCAGCACCCTGCCAGAACCCTTCATGACGCTGTCGACCCTGCAGCCGGACTCTGCCACGGCGCCTGTCACGGCCCCAGACGTGCGGACATCCTCGTCCGACAGTGCTCAGGGTGTTTGAAGTTTCAGGGCTGTTCCTGCCTGCGGCTGCGCCCTTGGCTCACCGGTTGCACCGCCACACCGCCCGCACAGCACTGCAGCCCTGGGCTCGCCGTCACCATAGATCCTGGTTCTCGACTTCTGATTCCACCCCGTGCGCAGCAATGGGTGCGCACGCGGGCGCAGCAGGGCGGCTTCCCCCGCCTGTCAGGGGTTCACCTGGTGTCGTCCGTCCGCGGCACCGGCGTCGCGCAGCTGCTGGAGGACCTCAAGGGCGCAGCGGGAGCGCTCGGCGATGTGTGGGTGGTCGGCGCCCAGGTGCGTCTCCAGCGCTTGGAGACTCGTCGCCGCCCCCATTCGAAGAGAAGCACTGCTGGACGTGTGGGGCCGGCGAGCAGCAGCAGGCGGCCGCCTCCCCCGCGCTCACGAGGGGACAGGGGGCACGAAGCGCTGCACAGGGGTAGACCTCCAATGTGTTGCACACCAGATACGACTACCTCACGGATCCAGCAAGCGTCTGCACAGATGATGTGTCCTGCCCTGACGCACAGGCGGGTGTTGCACTTTCTAATGCTGGTGGGCTACGCAAAGCAGGTTGTTGGCTGGCCATCGCCCACAATGGCGAGGTGTGTGTGCGCTGCTTTGCAGAACGCGGGCAAGAGCAGCCTGATCAACGCGATGCGGCAGTCGGCGGGTCTCAGCAGGACGCGCAACATCACGACCGCGTCCATGCCCGGAACCACACTCGGTGCGCGCCTCCCGGCTGCACCCTGCTGCACGCGTGCCCTGCGGCCGCCGCCCTCGGGTTCTCGAGCAGCAGCAGCACCGCAAACGCCGGCCGTCTCTGCTGTCGAACCCTCGCTGGCAGCCGCTGCATGCTGTGCGCCGCGCATTGCCGTCGCCCATTGCCGTTGCCGTGTGCCGCATCCGCAGCTGCCGGCCCGAGGGCTGCCTCTGTCGGAACAAGTGAAACGCTGAGCCCTTCCATTGTACGCTGGTTCTCTTCGGCGAAACCACCTGAACAATTCGGCCGCAGGCATGCTCAAGGTGGAGGGGCTCATGCAGCAGCGCTGCGGCATGTTCGACACGCCGGGCGTGCCGCACCCGCACCAGCTGTCGGCGCACCTGGACCCCGAGGAGGTGAGCACGCAGGCGCACACACGTATCGAATGCTGTGCAGGGTTCAGGGTTCAGTCCCTGTGCGGTGGGTGTAGGGTGTCCTCGCTCGGATCTGGCTGCGGCAGCACGCACGCGCGGCCTGAAATTTTATGCGTCCGCAGACCGGGAGGGGGCGCTGCAGGGTCGAGCGCTTTTGCATAACCACACTGCAGCAGAACGGCCCGCCGGGAGGGGAGGGGGTGGCGGGGGGCATGGCTGTGCAGTAATGCGCATGCAGTGGGTGGCCATGCTGTCACAGCACCACGGCGGCGCTTGTCCAGTGCCTGGCACCATGTGCACGCTGCGCGGCGCAGCCGCCTCTGGACACTGAGCCAGTTGCACATTACGCGCAGGTGCGGCTGCTGCTGCCGCGCAAGCCGCTGCGGCCGCGCACCTTCCGCATTGGCGCCGGGCACAGTGTGCTCATCGGCGGCGTGGCGCGCTTTGATGTCGTGTCGGCGCCCGCGGCGACGATCTACCTCACCCTGTGGGCCTCCGGCGACGTGGTCACGCACTTTGGCAAGACCGAGGCCGCAGAGGAAAGGTACGCCCAGGCGGCTTTGCGCTCAAAGTATAGACATATTGTAAAGCTGGACGTCCTGCTGGCTCTTCCCACATGCCAGTTGGCTTTACAGCCAATTTGGAGGCAGAACCGGGCACCGGCCTGGCCAGGCCCTTAGCCCTGCACTCCAGCCCGGCCAGCAACAGGGCTGTTGTCATAACGGCTTTGCAGACCAAGCTGCCAGGCAGCTGTTCTGCTGTTTCGGCCAACATCTTCGGCTGCAACGACGTTCTCATGCCCACTCCGTCGTGCGCCCTACAGGCAAGCGACGCATGCGGGCAGGCGGCTCACGCCGCCGGTGGGCGACGAGAAGCGGCTCGCCCGTTTGCGGACGCAGGTGCCCACCGACGTCACGGTCGCCAGCACCACCTTCAGGGCCAGCACCACGGATGTGGCCATCGCGGGCCTGGGCTGGGTCGGCGTCGCCGCCGCTGGCGACGTGGACCTCAGGTGTGATGGTTGGGCGGCGAGGACAGGAGCCAGCAAACACTGCACCAGCATGCAGGCCTGGCGTTGGATGCACTCCTGCAACCTGCAAGGCCAGACATGGTGGCATCCCTGCCGAATGCTACACCTGTGCCCATCAACTCCTGGCCCCCAGTTTGGTGCAGTTTCCCAAAAGCAGTCACATAGCAAATCCACTTGCAAGGATCATGACGCACATCTCGCTGGCGCCGGGCAGTCGGAACACTGCCTGCATTCCTGTCTCGTTGGAGGAGGGGCAATTAAACCTGTGAGTTCGGAGATGCGCTGCAGGGTGTCGACGCTGGACTGCGCGGCAGACACGATGCGCGTCATGCTGGCGCCGGGCACTCGAAATCGAAATTGTGATTCGATTCCAACAGGAGACACACTTCTGATGCGCAAACAACTACACTTGTGAACTCGCAATCTCGTTGCAGGGTGTGGGCGCTGGACGGTGTGGCAATCACGACTCGCGACTCGTTGGCGCCGGACATGGCACCAGACCTCGAGCGGCCCGGCTTCAGCACCGACAATGCGGCGCAGCCACGGCGCAAGGCGAGCGCCGGAGGCGGCGTCCGGGCCAGCGGCGGCAGGGGCGGCGCAAGGACCGCAGGTGGCGGCAGAGCCGGCAGCGGCGGCAGCGGCAGGGGTGGCGGCGGCAGGGGTGGCTATCCCGGAAGCGGAGGCAGGGGTAGCTCTGGTGGTGGCGGCTATGGCGGCGGCGATGGCGGCAACTACAGTGGCAGGGGCAGTTATGGCGGCAGCGGCAGGGGCGGGGGAGGCGGCAGGAGAAGCTGACATGTCCCCCGCATGGTTGCCTTCAGCACCTGCCTGAGTTGTCTATGGGCGGGAGAGCCAACGAGCGATCCGGTGCTCTTCGTGCCAGCAGGGGGGGCTACCAGTTGGGCGTGCAGACTAGACGACCACAGTACCGGAGGGATCTGGCACGGCAGCCGGCAGCCATGGTCTGCCGAGAGGTTGCAACAGGCGCGGAAAGCACTATCAGTTGCTTAGAAGGTCTAGCACAGGTGTCTGACTCACCTGGAGCCAATGTATACCCAGCAGCAGGACATTGAGTCGCATCTGTTCTGTGATGGGTGTAGATCTAAACCTCAGGACATGAACACCGTCCGTTTTCATCCGAGATTGCTGTGCCAACAAGGAGCAGTACACATGTGCAGTCCTCAGTCGCAGCTCTGTCGCGGCGTTTTTCGTCAATAACTGTGGACCTCACGAAACGGCGTCCTGAAAACGGCACACAAAAGCGATAGCACGGCGTCGAAGGGCAGTTTCTTAGCTCATGCATGCCATTGCACGCCCGTTCTTGCTCCTGCTTACAGCCAAGAACGGCTGCTGCAAGCTTGTCCAGGCCGCCAGCGGTGTTACAGAGGCTCCACAGCTGCGTCGACAGTGACACTGGCCTTCAGTAGGCGACAAGAGCAAGTGCATCAGCGACATCGCCACCACGCACCATTGAGATGCACATGCCTGCGTGAAGGCTAGACGTTCACCGGACCAGGCACAGCAGTGCCAGAAAATGACGTACTGGCAAGGGTGATGCCTTCGGGCGGAGCCGGCATGATGAATCGTGGAATTTTGGCCAGCGGCGGAGGCTGCGGGGGCAGCGCCTGGCTCGGGGACACAGTCGGGACCACGGTGGGCGCCACGGACGGCGCTGTTGAGGGAGTCATTGTTGCCCCCGCGGGCGCAAGCGCCATTTCAGCAGCAGCTGGCTGCGACGCTGGGGCAGCAGTGGCAGAGAGTGTGGGAGCAGCAACCGGAGCCACAGAGAGGAGCGGCGTGGGCGCCAGTAACAAAGCCGATGGCGCAATTGGTGCAGTAGGGAGAAGCGCTGCAATGGTTGTGGGTGAGACCGTGGGCGCTGCGGACTGCGCAGATGTCGACGTGGCTGTTGGCAGTGCAGAGGGTGCAGGTATTGCCAACAGTGTTGGGGCGGCTGTAGGTGCGGACGTCGGTGACAATGCTGTGGGCGCGGGCGTTAAGGATGCAGTTGGTACCGCCGTAGGCGCTGCTGTGGGGATAGAGGTGAGTGCTGCTGTCGGCAAAGCAGTGGGAGCGGCTGTCGGCATTGGTGTTGGCGCTGGTGACGGAGCTGCTGACGGCGCTGCTGTAGGCTGCGCAATTGGTGCAGCAGTGGGTGTTGCTGTGGGTGCGGCTGTCGGCGCTGGTGTCGGCGCTGGTGTCGGCGCTGCTGACGGCGCTGTTAAAGGTAACATAGTTGGGGCAGCAGTGGGAGCTGCAGTGGGAGCTGCTGTTGGTGCCCCAGTGGGTGACGAGGTTGGCGCGGCCGTGGCAGGAGGCGGCGGGGGCGGCGGCGGCGGGCAGGGAGGTAGCAGCCCTGAAAAACAAAGCGTTCAGCAGGGATTAGAGCCATTGATGAGTGCATTGTGCGATCCGAAATCATTGACGGACAAGAAACCTTGGCGAACAGGTTTGACGATGTGCAGGGGACAAGTTTGTCGATGCAAGGGGCTTGAAACTGATGAGGAGCGAGGAGGCCACCAGGCGGGGGTGGCGGTGGCAGAGGCGGCGGCCTCGCAAGCCGCTGGTTGATCGGCAGAAATAGCTCAGGATTGTCGAGCAGCGGAGGGCCCCCTGACAGCTCCGGCTGCGGTGCCAAGGCAAAGACGTACGGCACAGGAGGCGGGAAGGCCGGCGGGCGAGGCGGCGGCGGCGCTGGTGACGGCGGCGGCGGCGAAGCAGGCGGCGGAATTAGCGGCAGCGGTGGCGGCGGTGGGTTTGGCGCTGGCGGCGGCGCGGGGGCTGGCAGAAACGGGAGGGGAAACTGTTCGCCAGCCACGGTGAGTTCACCTGCATGCGCGGCGCAGAGCGCTGAATTTGCTTTCCTCAAGCACACATGTGGATAGATCAAATGCTTATCATCAAATGCCTATCCGGACACCATCGGCAAGAAGCGCTGGGGGCGTTGGAGGTGTTGGTGCCAGCAGCGGTGCAATATGCATGGTAAAAGCTGGCAATGACGTGCGAGCCTCTCTGCTGGTGGCTGTTCTGTGAAATGGCAGGTCTCCACAGCACACCCAGACACCGATACAGTCAGCAGACGATGCCAGTGCTTTTTTTGAAGCGCTTCAACGTAGTCGGAGTGGAGGGTTGCACCCATTCAGAGAGTCGTGCATATCTGTGAAGAACTGCCCACTGCAAAATTCCAGACGATTGCGATTTGCTCATACATACACCAACAAATGCACCTGGACTGCTTGCGGAGCTTCGCGCTGCGCATGGATCCGATGCTAAGCACAGAGCCACAGCATTGCAGCACCTTGCAGCTGCTGGCGAAGCCGCCGCCTCAGCGTGCTGGTGACAGCCTCTTTCGCATCAGCGGGTGCTTCCAGGGTGCTGAGAAGCCACTGATGATCCTGTGAAGATGCTGCCGCCGCTGCCGCTGCAGTTCCTGCCGCATACCGGCACTCGTTCCTGAATGTGGTGTGCTCGCTTACAGCAACTGCATCTGCTCTGAGGTCTGGTGGATGTCTCTACATCTGCTATCGCATCTTCCATCTCGCATGGTTGCTCTAGAAACTCGATCCTCAGGGCAGCAGGCTTGACGGAAGCAAGTACAGGAGATGCATTCCTTGGAATGAACAAGCAACTGAAGCGGATTGGGCAGCTAAAGAGGTTGAACCGAAGCCGGAGTGAAGAGGTCACCCACACAAGGGGCAGCCGTGCATGCTGCCAGCAGCAGCACCGCAAGGTAGCTTGGTGCGACCGCACAATTTGCCGCCAGTATCCGAGCAACGCGCATGGTCACCGCTTCCTAGGCCTCAGCGGACAGCGAAGGCCCGGCGCATGATCCACGCTCACCCCTCTTATCCGTGCGGATCGTTCCACTGACCGTGGCGCCCCGGCAAGGACGTGCTGTGTCACACGGGTGGCTGCGAATGTCCGTCACTCCCATTACAAAATACAGCAAGAGCCAGGCTGTAATAGTATCGAACAGATGCGACATCATCTCGAGATTCTCGGTGGCCAATCATGACCGGTTTCTGGGACCAAAATCTGTGTTATCGACCGACATGCAGGATAACACCTTGCATTCGCCCTTTATTGCCGGATGCAAACCTGTTGGGTACCAATCTTTTTGACACGCCATGCGCGTATCTCACCGGATGCATTACTTGCTCCACTGCGGCACTACCTCCGTCACTGATCCCTAATCAGCAGGGTAATGTCGTAGAATCGCACGCCCCAGATGTCGCATCGCAAAGTCAGAGGCTGCCGCGCGCCCGCCATGGCCGATGTCAAGGCCGCCACGGTCAGCTTTCCATCATCGGGTATCGGTGTCTTGTTCTGTTGTTGAGCGGCAGCAGGTGATGGAACGCCGTCTATCTGCGGCCTGCGGAACAGGCACTACGAAACTGAGACGTGCTAGCACCAGGGCACTGGTGCACTCATACGCATGCATGTTCGCATGCACGAGGAGGTCGATGCTGCTTGCTGACAAAGCCAAATAACCAATTGTGCTGCCTCACACATCGTGCGGGTGGATTGGGCTCAATTAGACGCGCATGATTCTCCGGCGGATCATCGTCTCGCCCACACAGTTTGGTAGGCAGGTGATCAGCGATCTTGCCTGCCGTCGCCGCAGCGGCAGACGACGAGGAACCCGTGCTGGACGAAGCGGCGGACGCAGCTGCGGCGGCTGAGGCTGCGGCCGTTGAGGCTGCGACGGGCACGGCGATTGGATCCGACTTCTTCTTGACGACCTGCTGCTTCTCGGCCTGGGGGTCGACAAGATAATGATTGACACAGCGCCAGACGGTGAGCCGCAGCAGGTGGATAGCTGCAGCGCCACCTGCTTTCACTCTCTGTAGGGTGATATGTCAAGTTCAGCAGGCTCGACAGCCCAGCGTGTGCTGCTGATTACCATTACAACAGCGAGTGGCGGCGGCGGCGGCGGTGCCAGTGCCACGAACTTTTTCGTAGACAGGACGGAGCGCGGAGGTGGCGGGCGGCGCGGACTCGAAAGCATAAACTGCTGTGCCACTGGCGAGGAAATCGGGATGAAACTCTGGGACGCCGGGAAGAAGATGGTGCCAGGAGGTGCTGGGCCTGCGCATGACACAAAGACGTTGGCTGGCTGCGGCCAATGACTGTCCGGCGATGCGGGGTATCTAGATGCGTGCTTGGACACGCCTCAAAATGGGGAGGGCCATCATCTGAACGCTCGCAACAGGGTTTGAAGCGATTTGTGGTTGAAGCACGAGGTTGGTGAGAGCTGCCGAACAGTGTGAGAAGCGCCACATGTCATACCGGCAGCTCCACCAGATGCTGCTGCGGCTGCGGCTGCGGCTGCTGATGACGTGCCTGTAGTGCGGCACAACAACAAATTGCAATTGAAGTCACATCTGACGAGACTGCTGGGCATGTGTGAAAATAGGTGCAGGGCCTGTGGATAATTGAACATCAGCGACAGGGCGTCAGACCATACAACTGGATGACGCACATCGGCAGCATGCACGCCTCATGAGCCGGACGGCTGCAGCATGAGCAGCTGCGGCCTGAGCTGGACCGTGAGAGTCACTGATGCTCATGCACCTCTTTTCGTTGGAGCTGGCGTCGGCGTGGTCGGTCGAAGGGTGGGTGCAGTGGGCGCTGTGGGCGCCGTCGGTGTGGTAGGTGTGGTAGGTGTAGTAGGCGTCGTCGTCGGCATCATTGTCGGCGTCGTAGTGGGCGTCGTCATCGGCGGCGCTGCAGTCGGCGTCGTAGTAGGCGTTGTCGTCGGCGGCGTCACAGTTGGTGCCGGCGGAATTTCGCAGTCCTTCGTGCAAATTTTATTGAGGTGCAAGCCGCCAGAGGTCGGGGACGCGGCTGCAGTAGGGATGGCGACGCCGCCCAGACTGATTGAACCGTCCGTTGTGGAAGCGCCACCCGTTGGCGATGTAACACTCCCTGTTGGGGTGGTGGCGCCCATAAGTCGCCGGCTGCCACCGGTGCGCCCCGCGACTGCGCAGGCACGGCACGTGTTGGCTTCACATGTGTCATCAGGCGGGTAGCAGGCAAGCTTGTTCGGTTTCAGCTCTTCAGTGGCTGAGACCTGACATGTCTGACAAGGGCTCGTAGAGCTAGCACACTGCTTGCAATCGCTACTGTCAACCAGCAGCAGTGCCGCCGGTTAATCACCTGATAGCAAAACTCTAATGGCTGGACGTAGCAGTCGGCAAATCTACCCACGATCACTTCAAGAGCGACGGCTGCTACGCAAGTTCTCTGCTGTAAATTTACCTCGAATGGTTCAGCGGCCCGTTCCGGCCGGTCCGACTTACATGCAGGCGGCACTGCGGCCCTCACCCAATAATTGCAATGCGGCGCCTGTGCAGACTCAATCCAACGGGCATGCACCAACACATTCGGCCCTGAGCGTCACTTGAAGTGGCGGAGGGGCACGCACATTTGAGGTACTGTGCAAACGCATCGCTGCAAAGAGGTGGAAAGGAGAATGACCAGAGGCTTTTCACCGGTTTGACAGGCCAGCAGCCCCAGGAAGACGAAGCAGAGCCCGCCAGCAGCCATCTTGCCGCCAAGGAGACGCGCCCAACGAAGAATAGGAGGCGGAATGTCTGGCGGGCGGCAGTGCTGCAAGAGCGGACAAGTCTAACAGATCGGGTGATCTCTGTGGCCGTGTCGAAGCGATTGCGCAAGCGATGAAGAAGTTGAAGCGATTTCTCCCAGCTGGCCTTGAAGGGGACTTTGCCCCTACCCAGCCCGTGGGGTCAGATACTACGATGCTGCCGAGGTGCTGCTGGCGTAGTCCCTGGGACTTCTGCCAGATGGCAAGTATGCGGTGCCAAGACGTGCGGAGCCCGCCGCCCGGCAACGTAATGAGCGGGGCGAGCGCCTGCTGGGCAAGCGTCGAACTACCTAGTATTACTACCGTGGCTGCAGCAACAGAGTGCCCGCAGGCAGGCGGGAGCAGGAAATGGACTTGAACTTGAAGACTGAGACCTCTCTTTACACCGGTTTGCGTTCGGCATGCCTCGGAGAGAGGCTCTCATGCGCCGCCAATGCTGCCGTGCGCTGCCTCCAGATGTTCTTTGCGGCAAAAGAATCACAGCACTCTGCTGGACATACAGGTACATCCGACGGCTTGGTGACCAAGTCCATCTCAAAACCGACTGCTGCGCCGCTTCAGGCGCCCGGCCATCTGATGCTTGACGACTGCAAGCCCGCCAGCGGTGGCACGGCCTCGTCACGCCCACACAGCCTTTCTGCAGTTAACGGCGCGCTGTAACCCCAAGTTGCCTGCCCGGCAGCACGCTGCATATGTCCTGCAAGACAGCCTTCGCACAGGTGGCGCTGCCCATCAGTGTCCGCCGGGCCACCGGACGCGACCGGGCGGCCGACTGCCGTGACACGGCGGGGTGACAGGCCTCCACGCGCCCATGCGGCCAAGAAGATGTTGGCGGAAAAGGGCGACAGTGCACGCCACCACCGGGCAACGATTGCCCCTGCAGCCAGCAGCATGCCAGCGCGCGCCCGCTCCGGGGCTAGTTCCCCAGGGTTTAGTCCTCCAGGTACTGCGCCGTCACAACAGCAAATCCGTCAGTAATTCGAGCTACAGCAGCAATTCCCTGCAACAGCGGATGCTGTGGCACGCGCTGGTTGGCAGAGCGCAGCAAGACTGCGAGCCGCTGGAGGCTGCGACTGACAGGGCACTGAGCAGCTGCCCAGACCAGCCCCTTGCTTGCATGCACATGGCCCACACCGTATCCGCCGCAACAGCTAATGCCTCAAGCGCTCAGCAGGCTCCCAGGGACAACAGCAAGATGCCAAGCCACAACATCTGGCAGATGAGCAGGTCCACTGAAATCTGATTTGACACCACCATGTAATGATACATGTTCAAGTCAAATTCTTTGAGGAGCTCGGATGCCAATGCCAATGCCTATAAGGTTCAGGGTGGCCAGATCCGCACATAGTAGGTGCCCGCCAGCTTCTGTTCCCGGTCCTTGGTGGACTCGTGTTTGTTGATGCGGGGCCGGTAGTTGGTGGGGTCCCGCCGGAAGGTGATGTCCAAATTCTTCAGGAATGTGTTCATGCCTGCGGACGGCGGGACCAGCGGGATGCGTCAGAGCAACACAGATTCGGCAGACGTTGTCAGGACGATGGGAGCATGCATCCCGTCTTGAGCCGACGAGTTGTCGTGAGGCTGTTGCATGCCGTGCGCAGGCAGCCTGCACATGCGCGGTGCCTGGCGGCCAGCTCGACGGCAGGCCCACGCCCCGCGAGAGGCGGCGACTCTGAACATTGCTGGTGCGGCGGCGCCCGCCCCCACACTGCCACCGACCCACAGCGCGGCCAGGCATCAGCCAGCACAGCAAGAGGCAGTCTGCCGTGCATCGCAAGTCGGGTCTCTCAAAGCTCGTGCGTGCGCGCCTGTGAGCAGCGACTGCGGCGACCGCGCCGTGGCGTTGCTGGACGGCTGCCCCTCGTACACCACTACCCGGTCTGCCAGGTAGGCCGCCATGATGAAGTCGTGCTCCACGATGAACGCCGTCTTCTTGGAGTGCATGATGAAGCGCTTGATGACCTGCATAGCAAGCGTTTGCTGTTGCTTGGATATGAATCAGAAACTCAAAATGCCTAGCATGTGCGTCAGAAGCTTGTGGTGCACGTCGTGCTCCATGATGGAGGCCATTGCCTTGGAGTGCATGGTGAGGCGGTCAATCTCTGCGCAGAAGCACTTCATGAACAGGATCGATCAAGGAATAACAGGACTTGAAGGAAGGTGGCACAGGATGAGATGATCAATTCGTGGGCCTCTGAGACTGCACGGTGGAGAGCCTGATGGCCTGCGGTGCAGCAGCAGAGGAGGCGTGCACGATCCAGCATCGAATGCCTTTGGCCAGGCGGGTGCACGGGCGAATCGGGCGGCATGGCGTATCCTCGGAAAGCTGTCTTCTCATATCGGACCAGCCCCAGCGTCGCCCCAAACCCGGCAGCGGCTCAAAGCAGCCCTAGCCTAGGTTGGACGCACCTTGGTGGCCGCGATGCGCTGCTCGGTATTCAGGCAGGCGGACGGGTGGTCGACGTCCAGAATGTCACAGCCGAGCCATGGTCTGGGTGCTTCGCAGAACAGGGCATGCGAAACTTGTTGCGGAAGGACTCTCGACGCGCCTTGGCGGCCACAATGCGCTGCTCGGAGTCCAGGTAGGCGGACGGCTCGTCGATGAGGTAGATGTCCGCGGGCAGGCCCAGCGCCATGGTAATGGCCACCCGCTGCAGCTCGCCGCCCGACAGGTGCTGCACCTCCTGGTCCATCAGCTCCTCAACCTGGAACACATAGGAACAAGAGAGAACCGCTGAGAAAACTTGGAAGAAAGCTGGTACATGTCGCTGTGAAATCTGTTTCGAGGCGTCGCCGCCGCCGCCCGACAGGCGCTGCACCTCCCGGCCCGTCAGCTCCTGAGAATTCCATTCAGAACACAACCATTGAAACATGTAACAAAGATGTTGAGGAAACAATGTCAGATTGTATGTCAATTTTGATCTCTCTCGAGATGCTGGAGTTGCCACTGCCGCCCGACAGGTGCTGCACCTCCCGGCCTGTCAGCTTCTCCTCCTCAGCGGAATCAGGCACCACAAGCACTCTGCGTCAAATTAACCAGGAGACATTCGCACACAGGAAACGTGTAGGGTCAGAGGCCGCCAAGGGGTGGAGATGCTCCCAACTCTGTAGCAACTAGTCAATGCTGGATAGGACACCTTCACGATTGTGGGACCTCCAGGGAGGAGACAGGGGTGTGGAAACTGCGCGCCTGCATGGGGCGCATGACATGTGTGACAAGCTGCGGGCGCGGCGCCTGTCTCATGAACATCCGCAGACACAGAAAACATCCGCCACTATGAAAACAGAAACCGTGTAGGGTGAGCGGCCGGTGAGGGACCGGTGAGGGGTGGAGGTTACTGCGGACGGCAACGCGCCTGCATGGGGCGCATGACGTCGGTGATGAACTGGGGGTGCAGGTACGCGTCCCGGATGCGCTTGTGCAGCAGGTTGCGCACGGTGGACGGGAACTTGGGGCTGATCTTCTGCGGCTTGTAGGAGACGTTGAACTCCGGCAGCTCCACAAAGTGGTCGTCCGGCTTGAGCATGCCCGCCAGCAGCCGGATGAAGGTGGTCTTGCCTGCGCGCGTTAGCAGCACGAGCGTCAGCAGCTCATATGGGTCTGCCCGCCAGCAGGCGAATAAGGTGGTCGTGCCTGCACGGCAAGGGGCCGAACAGAAGGCATGGATGGGAGCGGCAGCTCAGCGAGCCTCATCTCCTGGCGGCTTGGGTTTGGGAGCCTTTTCTGTGTGCGGCCATTAACGAGGCGAAGCACCAAGCACGGCGAGAGTCGGACACGGGGCTGGCCGCTGAGCTGATTGCCGCAGTGGACTAATTGCCGGCCTGCCGCCATCCCCTCCACGCCATCCCCTCCACGAGTGCTGCTGTCTTTCGACTCCAAACAAGTGCAGTCCGTGTTGTGGAGCACAGGGAAGGGCACCAATCTTGGGAGCAGCTGCGGCATTGGACTTGAGGCCAGCTGGCGGCGCATGTGAACACACACCTGTGCCATTCTCGCCCAGCATGACAATGATCTCGGAGTCTGTGAACTCGCCCTCGTCCACCTGCGGCAGGAGGATCGTCGAAGGGGCGTCAGGAAGGTGTCTGCTGGACAGCGCCACCTCCTGTTGGTCATCAGCCGTGACATCGGCGGTCGGCACATAGCGGGCAGCTGGCCCCTGCAGGCACAGCCCCCCGGCTCACCGACGCCGTGCAGCGCTGGGACGCCATGAAGAGGGCATGCATTACGGCATCAAGTACCCACACGCACGCCGTCACCAGCGCATTCGTGTTCGGTAGCGGTGATTTTAACGCACATTCAGGCGGAAGTTGCCGAGGGTCTTGCGCATGGAGGGGTACTTGTAGCGCAGGAACTTTTTATTACTTCCGTCCTCCGCGCCCTCCGCTGCCTGCTCTGCTACCTGGAAGGGGGGACAAAGGGAAAACACGCGGATTTGTTGTGGCTGCTTTCGTGAGAGCGCATGCAGATCGCGCTCGGATTGCATCGATCTGGAGGGTTTGTGGGAAGGAAAGGAAACTTTAGATGGCATGCGGTGTCAACCGATTGTAGCACTGCACACGAGAAGATCGGCTCATTCACGGGCATCAAGACTCCAGGGCCCTTGCATGCCTCAGCCAGGCACTGCAGGCTGTGCCTCTGCCGGCACAGTTGCATTGCGACCCGCCTCCAGAAGCGCACCTTGAAGGTGAGCGACTCCTCCCGGAACCGCATGTTCTCCGTTGGCACGAAGCCCGCCAGGAAGATGTTAATGCCCTCCCGCACGCTGCGGGACATGACAAACAGGCAGTCCAGCATTCCGGAAGCGCAGTGTTGAACAAGGTGGGGTCCAGAAATGATGCGCCATACACAGCTGCGCCCTGGCAGCGCACAACTCCCCCCTCCCCCCGGCTACGCAGGGCAGCCGGCCTCCGAATAAGGGAGCGACCAGCTGCCGCCCGGCCTGCCAGGCAAGTGGCCGGCTACGGTCGGGCTGTTGTCTTGGGCTTCCCCGCCCAGGGATGAGGTTAGGGTTTCGCAAGGGGCGCGCACCCAAAGGGCATGGTGACGACGCCGTAGGCGCCCGGCTTGCCGTAGAGGCAGCAGATGTAGTCGGACAGGTAGTCCAGCACCGACAGGTCGTGCTCCACCACGATGACATATTTTTTGGGGCCCAGCAGGCCCCTGATGACCTGCACAGATGACGACAGGTGTAGCATAATCAGTGTGGCCGGGTGCGTTTAGAGGTTAGTGTATGTGGTTTTGGCGACCTTCCAGGCCTTCCAGCAGCCCCCGGACAAGGCTTCTGGGCCATGCATGTGTGCATTGACAGGTCGCACTGCCTCGCTAGGACATACTTTTCTGCCCCAGCAGTCCCTGAATGACATGCGGGGGACCATGTGACCTTTGCACCGTGGGGACGGCTGGACACCCGGCTGCACAAAGCTGCCAGCGTGCCCAGACGTGCTCTACTGTTCAGCAGGCGAGCCTCCCTGGCCCCAGCAGCTGCATGCGGAGCCGGCAACACACGACGCCTGTGCACTGGAGGGGACCAGCGGAGCCAGCAGTGGCTCCGGTCGGGTCCAGCGGCAAATTATGGCGACCACGCCTTGGCGCCCTGAACCCGGCCGGCAGTCGCGGCAGTTCTCAAAAGGGGGAGCAGGCAGTGAGACCCTGAAGCCTGAAGGGCGGCAGGCGCGCCTGGGCGGCCTTGAGCCGTTGCCGCACATCCAGGTAGGAGGACGGCTCATCGATCATGTACACATCCGCCTCCTGCGCCGCGACCACCGCGATGGCAAACCGCTGCAGCTCCCCGCCTGTAAGCGTCAGCAGCAGGTGTTAGAGCGCAAGTGACATCAAGCGGACAAGGGTCTCTTGCGCCGTCGCCGCCGCAATGGGAAACACCGCTGCAGCTCCTCCCCTCGCCTACAGAGCGGCAGCGGCAAATAGGTGCAGATGGGAACCTGTTTTGTAAAGCCTCCATGAATTTTGATGCGCTGCCACCACCGCAAAGGCTGATCGCTGCGGCTTCCAGCCACGTGCCATCGAAAGGTGTGTTGGACATCGACCTCAAGGAAAAGAGGTCCACATTGAAGAGTCAAGCATCCAACTCCTGCGGGGTCACCACGCCAATGGCAAACTGCTGCAGCTGCCCGTCTAGACTTGGCAGCTTGACATCTGTGGAAATGGAAAAATTCGACGTGAATGGTCAGCCTGTGGTTCCTGCGCCGCGCCACAGCAACGGCACATCGCAGCACCTCCGCAGCAGCTCCCCTCCTGGTGGCGGCAGCCATGGGTCCATGTGCGGTTCTGAGGCATTCCAGTGTGTGACTTGCCGCCTTCCACTGAGGCCGCACTGCTTCCTCACGCCCTACTACTCACGCCCACTGTGCGTTCTGGGGGTGCGCACAAACGTTCATATGGGCATTGAAACCTTGACATGGGCACATTGTGTTCACATCCAACTCGCACCTGACAGGTTCTCCACATTGCGGTCAAGCACCTGCTCCAGATCCAGGTCTTTCATCAGCTGCGCATTGCATCCCCGCTCGTCTTTGGCATCCAGCACCTCCCCCACATTGCCCCTGCAGGAAGACACATGCCACTGGTCGGTCAGGAGCAAGACTCTCCCACCCACTTGTTGGCAGCTTGCGCAGTTCACCCCCGCTTGTGTTTGGCCTCCACCACTGTCCCCATGTTGCTGCTGCAAGGAACACAGGAAACACTCGTGATCGCGTTGGGCCTTCCGCTGCTGAGCTCAACTAGATGTTCAGACCTTTCAGCAGATGCGCTTTCAACAAAGCTCGTTCTTGGCCTCCGGCACATCGCCGCTGCGTTGAGCACGCAGCTTGTTTCGGTCCACATTTGTGCAACATCCTCTGCCAGCCAAGGCGGGATGGCCGAGGTCGCTGAGCAGCTAGACGTCCTGCCCCTGCTCGTCCTCCACCTTTAGCACTCCTCCCGCAATGCAACTAGCGAAGGCGAGTGCACAGCCGACGGCTGTCAGCGCAGTGACGAGGTGGCGGAATGCCAGAGCGACAGGGGGTCATGAACGGCGCTCACCGCACGGCCTTTGGGATGTTATCCACGTACTGCGGCTTGATGATGGCCTTCAGGTCGTCCTCAAGGATCTTCTGGAAGTAGTTCTGCAGCTCCGACCCCCGGAAGTGAGTCAGGATCTCCTGCCAGTCCGGCGGGCTCTGCGCACATTGTCGCATAAGATGTCAGGGTTTTCGGCAGGGTTTGAGGTTGCTTGAGTCGTCCTGTTACGCCCAGGTGGTTGTAGGTGTGGATGCTGATGCCGCTGCCAACTACCATGGCAACCGTGGGCGGGGGTCGCTGTCAGCTCCACAGCAGGCGCCGAGCAGACGAGCGGTGGCATCGTGCTGTGCAGCCTTCGCCTTCCCAACTGAGGCGCGCCTGTAGCCGTGATGGCAGGTCACAGGCATGCAAGTGTTGTAGCCCGCGCGGCCTGCTTGCAGCTGAATCCAGTTCCAGGCATGCAGTTCAGCGCCTTCCCGGCTTGCCACGCTCGCCACAGCCCGAGCAGGCGGCGTGCGCTTGAGACGCGGCAACCCACCGATAGCCGCCCCAGGTTGGGTTTAAGCTTGCCCGCCAGAATCTTCAGGGCTGTGGACTTGCCGATGCCATTGGTCCCCACCAGGCCCAGCACCTGCCCCGGCCGCGGCACCGGTAGCCTGCAGCAAGGGCAGGACCGCACACTTGAAACTGCCATCTTTGGGCACTTGCATGGTGCCCCCCAGAAGACAAGGCTCCACGGCAGCCTGCGGCACAGCCGGCCGGCACAGCCGCACGCCTTGTGCATTGTGCGTGCATGAAGCTTCACAGCCTTGTGGGAAGGGCCATGGCAGCTGCCGGACAGCATATGTTTCGGTTTGACAGGCCGAGTCTCTGCCGCAATTTATAGCAGAGCACAGGGCCGGACCTTTCTCCTCGTGCAGAATCCGCACATTCCAGCCAGATGTACCCATACCTGTGCAGCTTGAAGGAGTTGACGCCATATCGGTGCGTCGTCTCCTTCGCCAAGTTCCGCGGCAGGTTGATGATGAGGATCGCGTCAAAGGGGCATTTCTGCGTCATTCCAGCGACAGTATCAGGGTCCAAAGGCTGAGGACACCACCCGAATGCTCACAGCAGCCGATTGCGGAGAGCTGCTAGTGGCAGCCTCCTCAGCACCTCGAGCACAACTGCATGGCTCCGGACGCTGGCGGCAGGACGGCGCCACCAACCTTTGCTCAACACCTACCTTCACGCAGATGCCGCAGCCGATGCACAGCTCCTCCGATATGAATGCGGCCTTCGAGGCGGGCGTGACCTCAATGCATAGCTTCCCTGCAGGGGGGGCACCAGCTTGCGCCGTGAGGATGGAACGGCGGGAATTGGCATGCCCATTCACCCATGCACAATCATGCAGACCATGTGCGAATGTACATCCGAGAGCTGATGCGCAGCAGAATAAGAACATAACGCTCACCGATCTTGACGACGGGACAGCTCTTCTTGCACTCCTGTCGACATTTCTTTGGCCTGCACCTGTGGTTTCCGAGGAACACATTGGTGCGTGCTTTACTGGACATTGATTTTGTCCCTCCATTGTGTGAAAAACATCCAGCTGTGTACGCTTTGTGGATAGGTCACGGGAGTGCATTCGAGCTTGGTTGCATACAGGCCCACAGACCTGTCCTGGTTGACGATAGCAATACGTGTGAGCGTCTCTCCTTCCGGCGCGTCCGCTGTGACCTTCTTCTTGGGCGGCATGGCTCCTCCGCTACGCGCCCTCGGCGCTGTGCCAGACGGAAGCCGCCAAGTCCGGCTAAATGTCGTGCACTCAACGAATTTTCAGGCAGTGCAACGTCTCGCTGACTCTTCCAATGTCGTTCAGACGCGACCTGACGTCAAAACGAAACCCAGAGTCGTAAGTGCGTTGCAGGTGCACACTAGCTTTTCACCAAGCCTGCCCAGGCCTGATGCGTGAGGTGCAATTCAGGGTTTTGCTGCCTGTGCGAAGCGACCGTCTCTGCCTCTACTTTGCAGTCAGACAACCTGGTAGCGAGTGGCAAGCAGAAGACTTCATGATCTGGAGATCAACAGGTGGTCTGCTTTGACTTGCAAGGAAAAACCTGGGCGCCAAGTACCTGACAGTGGCAGCCGCAGCCGCATGACGCAGTACACAGGTCACGCAGTTGACAGCAGTGGCAGCATGCAGCATTGCAGGTTTGGCATCCAACACACGAGCACAAGGCTGGACACCAGGTTTCAAGACTCCGGAGGCTGTTTGTGAACGGCCGTTGCCGCCGGCACCTCTTGCGTTCTGGGCACAGCATGCAAGTCGGCGGCCGATCTCCTGCCGCGGCCCCGGCCGTCACTGCGGCCGCCGCCGCGGGGGCCGCGCCCCCTGCCGCCCCCCCGCTGCGCTGCCGACACGGGGTCGTACGGCCGCCGCTGCTGCTGCGACGGATGTGGTGACTGGCCGCCCTGGTGCCCTTTGCCATACCCTTCCCGGAAGTCCGCGCCCATGTCATGCGCGGACGGCCGCATGGCCCTCGCTACCGCCGCCGCAGCGGCCGCCGTACCGGCCAACCGGTGCCCGTTGAGCAGCGGCGACGGCTGCACCTGCTGCTGCTGCTGCTGCTGGCGGCCATTCTGCAGCTGCTGCTGCTCAGTGGAGTTGTACGTACCAAACTGCAGCCGCGGGGGCTGCGGCGCGGGCGTCTTCACCGGTGGCACGGCCTGCTCGGCAGTGTTTGTACCGAACTGCAGCTGGCCCATGTCGACATGCCTGCGGGGTGGTGCCGCCCGGGGCGGCTGCTGCTGCCGCTGTGGCTGCTGCTGAGGCTGCTGCTGCCGCTGCTGCTCCAGCTGCTGCGGCTGCTGCTGCGCCGGCTGCTGCTGCGGAGGCAGGCGATCATCTTGCTGTGCCTGCTGGAACTGCTGCTGCAGCGGCGGAGGGTGCTCGTGGCGGTACAGGTGTGGCGCAAAGCCGTTGCCCTGCCTCGCCTGAGGCCCCATGGCACCGCCGCCAGGCTTGCCAAAGCGGCCGCCGGGGGCCCTGCCCTGCAGCCCGCGCCCGCGGCCGCGCCCGCCGCCGTTAGCGGCGCCCGCGTCACCAGCGTTGCCGCTGTCGCGCACGGCGTCAAACAGCTGTTGGGCGCTGATGGGGCCGTTTGGCACGCTCTGCTGCTGCTGCTGCTGCTGCTGCTGCTGCTGCTGCTGCTCGCTGCCTTCAAGCGCCGGTGGCGCTGCATCCGGCCGACCGCCCTCTGCCTGCGCCTCTGGCTGGCGGTCGGACCTGCCGCGGCCGCGGCTGCTGCGTCCGCCGCCGCCGCGCGTGCTGCTGCCAGTTGGCGCCATCACGGCGCGCGCGCCCGCGACCGCGCCCGCCTGGCACATCGCCGGGCCCCGGGAGGAAATCAAAGTCCTGCTGCCGACCACCGCGCCTGCCACGGCCCCGGCCGCCGGCGCCTGGGCCGGCGACCGCCGTCAGACGGTTCCAATCCTCCGCAGCGTCGCCGCCGGCTGCCGCCGCGTTGCCGGCCGTGGCGCTGGAACCGTCACCGGCACCCGCCGCTCGCTCCTCAGGGTGCTGCCCCGTCTCTCCAGGTGCCGCAGGCCGCTCGTGCTGCTGGCGGCCGCGACCGCGGCCGCTGCGCTGACCGTCGCGGCCGCGGCCGCCGCGCTGCGCTCGCGGCCCCTGCCGCCGCGGCCGCCCCGCTGCGGCGCGCCTCTTGCCGGCTGCAGCCTGCGGTCGGCAGGGGAAACACCAGTGGATGCCAGGTGCCGAAAATGACAACAACTGCAGTTTGTGTGTGCAGCTACCCATGGGCAGGCGGCCACAAACAAGCGTCTGAGCACGCTGAAGCTGAGCTTGTCAGGTTTCGAAAGACATGCTGGCATGCATGCAAGGAGCCGCAGGAACTTCCACAGCAGCAGCCAGTGGCGCTGTGCCATGTCAACCTCTGATGTGAACCACATCAACCTGGAAAAATTGAAGAGCGGCCTTAGAAAGACTGGTAGATATCAGGGCAGAAAGGGACAAGGACAAGCAAAAACAGAAGCACCAGTCCTGCTGCAAAGCGCCATAGCCGGCACCGCCAAACTGCGGTAGGCACACGGAAAGCAAAGACGAAGAGGGAGAAGAAAGGGGAAGAGCAGGAAAGGCACCTGTCCTGCTGCGCGGCGCCATAGCCGGGCACCGCCAATTCCCGGAAGGCGTCCGCGTCGCGCCGCCGCGGCTTCACTGGCACGTCCTCCCAGCCCTCGGCCTCCTTCCCGCTGCCTGCTTCCGCCAGCGCCGCCACTTCCGCCTTCCCCAGACCCAGCGCCTCCAGGTCGGACGGCTCCACCGCCATCGTCGCCAGCTGCCGGTGCAGCTCCGACGCATATGCCACCGGTGCTGAGATTTTCCCAGAGCCGTCGGAGCTCTCCGCGGAGCCCCCCTCGGAGCCCGCGGCGTACGTGCCTTCGGAGTCATCAGACCCAGCTGCTGCGGCGGCGGCAGCGGCCGCGGCATCTTCCTGCCGCCGCGCCTGCGCCTGCGCCGCAGCCTCCGCAGCCGCCTCGGCGGCCTGCCGCTGCGCCTGGACGACCACCAGGCGCCGCTGCCTGCGATCGCGGGGTTGAGTTATGGGTTCAGACGGTTGCTTCGAACTATTCAGTCTGTTTGTGAAGTCAATGGCAGCCCTTGCGACTGCAGGTTTGCATGCCTCGAGCCGCTCAGGACGTGCGTCGCCAGTGGTCCAGAAGCCCACAGTGCAGCTGGCAGACAGGCGTCAGTGGCAGGTAGCTGGCTGCCTGGATTCGGCACCGGAGCTTGTGACGCATGGTCTGGCCGTAATGGGCGCTCACCAGGTGTCGCGCCGCCAGTGGCTGCTGCCCTCCCCGGTCAGGGGCCAGCAGATGGCGACCGGCTCCGCGTCCCCCGGCTGGCTATTCCGCCCGCCGCCGCCGGCATTCTTCGTGGCCAGCAGCGGCGGCAGCCGCGCACCGTCCGGCGCCCCGGGCGGGATGGTGTCGATGACCAGCGCGGTGATGTCGTCGCGCGGCTTGCGCGTGCCCTTGGCCATGGCGATCTGCGCGGCACGGGGCGGACTGCGGCTGACGAGTGTTATTTCATCACCCACGGTGGTTGTCTGCCTGAGGACTTGATCTGTGCAAAGGGCTGCCACAGAGGTCTCCATTGTATTGCGTTCCCTCGGCCCCCGCCCTCGTGCATGCGACAGCCAGCGCTCCTCTGTCGAAGGACTCGCTTCTGATGGACTCTCTCTACATCGTTCTTCCGGGCAAGCCTGGGAAGGTTCCCACGGCCCACCGGAGTTCAGCCCTTGTGCCTGCGCGCCGCACCAGTTGGCAGTAGCCTTGAAAGCGGACAGCCGGCGGGATGCCTCCACTTTTGATGAAGCACCCGCTATCGACCGCCACAATCCCCGCCTAACTCCGTGGATGCATTGGACCCACCAGCTCGGCAGCAGCCTTGGACGCGGGCAGCCCGCGCACGTGGTGCAGCGCCGCCTTGGGGCTGACCATGTCCCACAGGCCGTCAGACGCCAGCAGCAGCCGCCCGCCGGTGTGCGGCAGCGTCACCTGCAACCGGCAACAGAGCCCTGAATCCTCAGAAGCCATCCGAGGCAGCAGCAGCCACCTGCCTGTATCCAGCAGCGTGACCTGATGCGGGACCGGCGCTGCTCAGACCAAAATGCCTCCTTTCGCATCGCCTCAGCGCTAAATGCATACGTACCTGGCGCGGCGGTGCATGGGCGCCTGTCGACTTCGCCACTGCTTGCTGTCTGGACAACACGGGGAAGGCGACACAAGGGAGATTTGGTCACGACCCGTCAATCAACAATTGCCAGCGGTTGGAAAGGCATTGGCAGTTTCGCTGCGGAGCGCACCTGGCGGACTTCGGGCGCACAGGTGGCCACGGAGCCAGCGGAGGCATCACCGATAGTGCGGCCCATGGCCAGGCCACCAGGCCACACCCGCAGCGGCCCCACAGGCTTGCCATCCACCTGCACCGTCGGCAGTGGAGCTCAAGCCTCTGGTTTCGCTGTTGCTTGTGCTGTCCTCGTCATGGGTGCAAGCAAGGCAACAACATAGTGGGGTCGTCAAGGAGCATCTGGAGAGTTGCGAGGCAATCGAGCACAGGCAGCACGTGCGTGGGGGCGTGTGCAGCGCCTGAGTACATGGCGTAGCGTGCGAGAAGTGGGACGACCCAGTGTGCTGATTGTGCGAAACGCGTGTGAGATGGAGGCAGCAGCCACTGTTTCCTTGTATTCTCTCTTCTTTCTCTAATGTACCTCGGACTGGGCGACCTCAGCGCCGGCAGCGAGGATGCGCTCCTGCTCTGCCTTGCTGTCGTCCAGCCGGTGGTTGCCGCTCACCTGAGTTTCACACCGCACAATCCTGAACCTCCGAGCACACGCGCAACGCATCAGGGGCAGGATGGACGTGCACTGCTGCTGTCGAGACAGGTGGTACCACAAGTGTGCACGTCGACCGAAGGCAGAGCATGCCGAGCTTGGGAAAGACATCTGCAACAGGCCGGGCATTGCGGCATCGCGCATGCAGTGGTTTCTGGACCTACACACTGCACATGTCTCGGTGGAGGTCCACATCCTATCAAACATGCGGGTCTCTGATCACCGGTCTGGCTGAAGCATCCAAAGATGATGAGAAAAGCACCTGCACGACCTCGGAGCCGGTGTCCAGAAATGCCAGCGAGTCACCGACGGAGGCGACCAGCACCTCCCAGCCCACAAGCACCGCCACCGTTGCCGTCGTGCCCGACTCCTGAAACATTGCAGGACAAAGAGTCTGACTCGGGCTGCAAACGGGCATGTCAAAACTTCAAACCCTCAATCGCCGCTCGCTTCAGTCAGGTGCAGTCGCCGCACAGCGATGTCAAGCGCCTCAGCTAAAAAGAGGTGAGCCAAGACGTGCAAAGAGCACGTGTGCTTGCGTGGATGGACCGGGAGACGAGGTCAATGTAGACCTGACTATGAGATGCGAAGTCCTGCTCGGTGGCCATGAACGCTGCGGCCAGCGCCGCTGGCAGCGCCGCCGCGAGCTTGTCCGCATCGTCACAAGCCGACAGCACGGCTTCAGGGATGCCCAGCCTGGCGAGCTCGGCGCGCAGCGCGGCGGGCTCATCGTCGGCCGCTGCGCCACTGGTCAGGTCCCCGGCTGCGGGGCTGTCGGCGTCTGACTTTGCCAGTGCGGCCTGCAGCCGCGGGAGCAGGTGCCGCGAGGCGAAGGTGGCGGCCTGCTTGCCGCCGTGGCCGTCGAACACGCCGAAGAAGGAGATCTTGCACGGCCCTGCACGTAGGCAGCACAGAAGCCTCAGTGCCACCATCCTGCTCTGCATGCTGTGTGGGTCATTGGCGGGTGGGCCCATACTGTCTGCACACATGCGCCATGTCACGAGCTTCAAAAGATTTCCGCGCCCCTGCCCTGTGCCGGTTGTGTAGAGGACAGCAGCAGCGCTGCATCATGCGCTTACCCGCCGTGCCGGGGAGGGTGCAATCCGTGGACGGCTGCTGCGACCAGGCGTCCTCGCCCTTGTCCAGGAACTTGCCCAGGGAGTACTTGATTTGCAACAGGTCCGGGTCCGCCATGGCTGCCGCCCTGCGTTTGCATGAGTCCCCAACATGTGCCAGCCCGCTGCGCGCCATACCCCATTCAGCAAATGGTCGACAGGCCGGCGCAGATGTGCAGGCCGCGTGACGCAGAAGGAACGTGGATTTGCCAGTCGTGCAGCCTCGGAGCACAGCCTGGCCAGCTTTGCAGCCCAGTCGAGGGCAGCGTTTTGGTTCCTCGATTAGGCCAGGCAAGCAGCATCGTGATGCTCGCAGCAGCACGCCCAGCATGCATTGTTGAGCGTGAGCAGGTCCTGCATATACTCCTATTGCACGGAAGCGAGGCTGGACCTGAGCCCGTGTGTATAGATATCTGCTAGATTTCAGCGTGCTGCAGCAGCGTTGCACCTGCAAGACGTGAAGACCTGTCACGCTAGCGCCATGCCTGGCTGCTGAACATGCGCTTCAAACGCATTCTGACAGCTGAGGCACCAATCTGGCATGCGCACAAATGCGCAATCCGCTGCCACGACAGAACGTTCGTCAATCACTTTGCCTCAAAGTCGAAAACTCCTTCATCCCCCTTGGTTTTCAAGCGAATCCAGTAAACTCGAATGGGGCTTTGTCCTTTGTGTCCCAGCCTGACGTCACTCTTGCCCATTCGTGTGTCATTCCATTGAATAGCCTCAACAGAAAAACAAGTACTGTAAGGTGCGATACTCAGAGATAGTCATTGTCTTCGGTACTCTGATCGAGATCGACGCTGCAGTCACCTGTACGGTCCTCGTAAACCGTGTGCGCGTTGAGGTCGGCAGCATCAGAGAGCAGGTGCACTCGCAAAGTAGGTCATGTACTTCACCAAAAGCAGTCCTGCCGTCTCCAGCGTCGATTACTTGCCTGTAGGGAGTCGCCGCAGAGTGCATACTCAGTGGAGGCTATGCTTGCTTGCTGCAGTGGCTGCGCACCGCGAGGAATGAGTATCAACAGCAAGTCTGCGGTCAGGAGCAATTGCTTGGCTGCGTGGTCTTCAATCAGTCGCGGTGTTCGATCCTGCTGTCCCGTTTTGCGCCCAACGAGCTTGGGCCTGGCTACAGCTTCTGACGGATGGCATGACTATGCTCCAGGATGGGGGACCTGGGCAAGGACGCCGCGTGCTGCAGGACGGGGAAGGCATGGGAGGGTACGCCAGCCGGCAAGGAGATCAAACTCGGTGGGCTGGACGCGTACCTGTCGGAGCCCGACCAGCCCAGGGACGGAAAGGCGGTGCTGCTCATTGCGGGTGCGGCTGCCTGGCGAGGTCCCACAAGCTGCTTGCTGTCAAGTGCAGCCCTAAGCTGGGTTTGGCGGAGCTTGGGCATTGACCATGCACATGTCTGCACCCGTCCGGATGGCGGCTGGATCACCATCACCGCCACACATCGAACAAGCCGGGCCAGCGCATGGCGGCTGCATCTGTGCAGGCTTTGCCTCGGTGCATCGTCAGAGAGGCTCAATCCTATTTGTCTTCGGAAGCGCAGACATCCACGGCTGGGATTTCAAAAACGCGAGGCTGGTCGCTGACGCCCTCGCCGACGCGGGCTTCCTGGCAGTGCTCCCGGACTTTTTCCATGGCGACAAGTTTCCCAGTGAGTTCTGGATTTCACTCGGGCAGGACCACACGTTCATCAATTGATCCGGCATGCAGTAAGTCAAGCAGGCCCTCATCATTTCAAGCGCAGGCCCTCAGCTCTGTATCAGCTTACAAAGGCTCAGGCGGGTGCAGGGCGGGTCCTGATTCGGTTTTTCCATGCGATGCGCACATGGTGGCAGCTACTGTATCTGATTGCGCTGCAGGCCCCGTGACGCCGGAGCTGTTCCAGCAATGGTTGGAACGTAACCCCTTCACTCTGGAGCCCGGCAGCCGCACGCTGAGGGATCTGGACGCAGTGATCGGCGCGCTGCAGGCCGACCACGGCGTCACCTCCCTCGGCACACAGGGCTTCTGCTGGGGCGGCTTCTACTCAGTGCACCTCACCAGCCAGGACAAGGTGGGATGCGTCTGGAGCGTGTTTCAGGAGCAATGTGCCGCTGGAGGTCGTGTGCGCCTTAGGCGAAGCTTGCGGAGCGGCGTTGCGCGCTGCCCGACGTGCAGACTGGAGGTAGCAGCGGCTCGAAGCGTCGATGTGATGACCCGAGAGGGAGCGCTGCCAGTCCCTCGCGATGTCGATGCCCGCACTGTGCCAACGTTCGTCTCGTGCCGCTGCAGGTCCAGACGGCAATCATCGCGCACGGCTCGAGGCTGGAGCAGCCCATGATTGAGCGGATCGAGAAGCCGGTTCTCTTCACCTGCCCAGAGCACGATTCCCAGATGTCAGCGGAGTTCCGCGGCAACATCGAAAAGGTGTGCCCGACACAGGTTTATCATCTCACCTCGTGAGGTGTGTTTGGGATGCAAAACCAGCGCCTGCTGTTGGAAATTCCTGGAGCCATACAGGCATACAGCGCATGGTGCACATTATCTTCATACAAGGATGTACAAGGTGATGCCCTTCGCATCGCCTTCCCACGAAACACATTCTATTCGACCTGCAACATCAGCCTGATGACGGTGCGCTCTTGCTGATCTGTCGCCAGGAGCTGTCCACAAAGGACTTCGCCTCGCGCGTGGACGTATACCCGGGCGTAGGGCACGGCTTCACGCTGCGGCCCGAGCTCAAGGGCGACACCTCCGATGAGGTGCGCTGAATTTGAAATGCAGCCCAGGCATAAACACCGCTTGCAGGGTTGGTGAGGGGGATCGAGCTTGCAGACCCTGTTGCGGCGGCTCGTGAGGCTCCGCACGGGAATGCCTTCGGTCAAGCCGCTGACCATGTGACAAGCGTTGTTGTGCGTGGCAGTTTCCACTCTGCGGTGCCATCTGCCATGCGCCTTCTGCACTGTGGCTGCCATGTACGCACTGCTCCTGTCCAGCCTTCCGTGCAAAATATATTTATACATGGCTGACCATCTGCCGCAGGCGCTGCTGAAGGAGTCAGCCAAGGCACTGCAAGCGTCCATCGCCTGGTTCAAGGAGCGGCTGTAGGCGTGGCCAATGCATGAAGGGCGCAACACCTGGCACACAACACTGTAGCGCTGCAAACGCTGTGTATATGCATGCAAGTATCGCGTATGGTTCTGCTGCGATTCTTCATCTGCAGACTGATCAGTGCGCCGCACACGGCAGTGACGTTAACATGATTGAGCGCCGCCCAGGGGTCGTTGCCTTGGGATTTGCCGTGCTTGACTGCGGCTGTGCAACCCCTTGTATGGTTCTTCGACCGGCACAACTGATGCAAAGGTGGATCTGAGGGCGAACAGCGGTGGACTGATGCACATGAGTGATGGTGATGTGGCGGCGGCGGCACGTGCTTCACCCAGCTCCCCTCAGCTCTATTGTCAGAAGCACTGTGCACTTCTGATTATCTTGCCATCGGTTCGAATTTGCTGCCGTTTGTGCAGTGCGATCAATGCGGGGTAAGGATTAGCTCCTCACGCGTCGACAAAACTCAGTCCTCGTGTTCATATGGCCATCCAGCGCTGAAACCTGGCAGACGACGGCACCGCGACACTGCGGGCAAGATCGAATAGCAACCACTCACAGTATCACGCACAATCTGTGCACCACAGGCACAAAACAAGGAAGCAATCATGAAGTGAATGGTCTCTGCCGAACTGCGGTCTCGGGCCCAGCAGCCCGCAGCCCCTGACGACATTGGAGTTTCAGTTGTTCACGGAAGCGATGCAGTGCCTGCGCCGCAGTATGTCAGCAGGCGAAAGCGGCAGCAGATGGCGCGGGCAGCGCCTCGAGCCGGCGGCGCTGCCCCGCAAGGCGTTAGCAGCACCCAGATTGCTATGTTTGCGGGCACCGCGCTGCTCCTCGCGGCCTGTGTCGTTGCACTCATGCAAGGTGGGCATAATAACGCCCTTCATTGCTTTCCACACAATATCAAGACACATTGCCACATGCAGCCTGGTCATTGCAGCATTGGTGCAGCGGTTTTGTTGCTACAACCCGTGCACATGAAGCACCAGCATGTCAGGTCCCCTTTCAGCATAAGGCATGCAGCTTTGGTAACACGTGCCCCGCAGGCACCGGCGGGGGCCGCAGGCGATACCGCACTCCCACGCCAAGAAGCCCACCGCACAGCCCACCGGCTCGACGCCACCCGCAGCAATCCCCTCAGCAGAAGCCGCAGCCACCGCCAGAACGCATGATCGTGGTGTCGCTCACTGACGAGGACATCTCCTGGTTGCCCCTGCACTTTGGCGACATTCCCCTGGCGGTGTACCAGGCGGTCAACAACATGACGCGTCACCGGCAGCGCTGCCCAACAGGTGCGCCGGTGGGGGGCAACCGATGAGCAGATGCTGCAGAGATGAGGACCAAAGGCCTCGGCCTGTGATCCGCGTGGTTTCAAATTGCGTTTCGAGGCAAAGGGGTACTGAGGCTGCCTTGTGCGAGCGGCAGATGCGTTCCGAGCTGCTGTCCTGCTGGCTTGTGCTCGCAGCTGCCGCCTCAGGCAGCTCACTGCCTCTGCGCCCTCCAGCTAGCAGCTTCGCCG
The DNA here is from genome assembly GCA_033439295.1 of Deuterostichococcus epilithicus. Lineage (NCBI taxonomy): Eukaryota > Viridiplantae > Chlorophyta > Trebouxiophyceae > Prasiolales > Stichococcaceae > Deuterostichococcus > Deuterostichococcus epilithicus. Next base: position 2,256,607 of record JAVTLE010000010.1, read on the forward strand.
ACCTCTCACGAGCTACCCAACCGTCTGCCGTGTGCAGGCAGGGAGGTGGGCTGGCCCGCGGACTGCCCGACGCACGCCTGCCATGCCGGCGGCGGCGATGCTGCGGCCGTCCTGCAGTTTATTGTCGACCGCTGGCACAGGCTGCCTGCCACGATGCTGTTTCTGCATGCCCGAGGGTGAGCCACTGCCTGCGCCTTTGAGAGGTTCATGCCAAGAACGCATGGCCACAAACGGGTTTGGATAGTTGCTGGTTCGCATGTCCGGGGCTACTGGAGTCATCTGCGACGCCAGTCTGCAGCTCCTCTGAACCGTACGCGACTCACAGCTGCTCTGCTGCTGCTGTTGCCGCTGTAATGCGCTCTTTTCCAGGAAGGATGATCATCCCAAGAAGAGCATCTGAAGGAGGAGTGCCTGCTTGTAGGGATGTGCAGCACCGGCGCTCCAGGGTGGAAATGCTGCGGCGGCTGCGGTGGGGCGCACTGCCCTTTGCCGACATGCTGCACCAGGGGGTTACTTCTAGGTGGGCTTCTTTTGAATCGTTGCACTTGAACCCCTGATGCGCAGCAGTGCCTGGCTTTTGCAATCCTTCCTTCAGGATGATGTCTGCTGCTCTGCATGGTGCGGCCCGCCAGCGCCCATTGCGATTGCCGAGTTTTGCCTCTGCGCCGTGCACTTGGCCCAAATTTTTGGTCTCATAAAGGACATTGAAGAAAAGCCTGGGCGCCAGCCGCCAGCTGGGCATCCATGCGTTTGCAGCGGCTGGAGTGCCGGCACCCCACCCTGAAGTGACTCAAAAGCGCACGCTTGACCTGGAGCCGCCGACTGTGTGCAGGAACCTCCGCACCCCGCACGAGGGCGATGCCGCAGCCTTGGACACCCTCCAGCCGCCCGCTGAGCGCACTGCCACTGCAAATTCACCTTCACGGCACATCGCGGCCGTCTGGCAGGCTGTGTTCCAGGTTTGAAACACAAAATCTTGAAGTGCAGAGCTGCGGAAGGCATTGAGGTGCACGACCTGCCGCAGGAGGGGCGATATGAATGACGCAGGCGTCGGATGCTGTATGACAGCGACTGACCCAAAGGTCGTCGCAACGCGCTGCTGTCCTGCGCCGCACCTGCTCGCAATCGCGACAGGTCGCATGCTTCTTGAGGCGCACGGACTGGCCATGCGCCTTATGCAGGGTCTGGGCTGATGACTTGCGGGGTGAGGCGGCGCCGGCTTCAGCCGCACTGCAGTCATGCCACCCAACGTCTTCTCTGGAATCAAAAATCGTGATCGCACCAGCATTATGTCGTTCGATGCAACCTGTGCCTCTCAGGCCGAGATGGGCGAGATGCCCGAGGCGGTGACGCCGCCGGTGCGGGGGCGCGAGTTCATGGTGTCGGCTGCGCGGGTGCGGCGGCGGCCGCTGTCCTTCTATGCTGGCGCCCTGGCAAAGATGCAGGCGCGACCCCGACAAGGCTTCAGCGTCTGCTCTTCGACCCGGACCCAGGCCGCAGACGGTCCCTTCAGTAGGCCGCCACGCGACGGCGGCTTTAGCCCACTACACCACTCGGTGCCTGCGCAGCGGGGGGGGATGCTGTGCACGCGCTGCTGAGGGAGGCACATGCCCACCTTAGGGTGTGGCAAGACACGAGGCAGCCACAGCAGCAGCAGCAGCAAAGGCCGCGCGACCGTCCCTGTACCATGCACATGCGCTCTCGAGCATGCATGCTGGGCTGCGTTCTTTAGGGTGTGTCCCGGCGGGGCCTGTCGCCGCCGCTCTCGCGGATGTGTGTGAATCTCGGATCTTGCCGGCGGCATCGCACAAGTCACCAATAAACAAGGGAAAGCATAGCGCACGCTCGTGTTGATCTGCCACTACCATCCAGTTGCAGCAGCTGCCAATCAGAGGTTGCAACGATTGTCTATAGAGACGTCAAATTTCCTTATTGCTGCCCTGCAGGCGGCGCCGCAGGATGCGTCGTCAGCCATGGCCGCGGCGTTCGAGGTGCTCTGGCACGCCATCTTCGCGGAGCCGTACGTGATGCAGGCCGCGCCCGAGTGCGAAATGTACGACTGCGGGTCCGGCATACTTCGACTCTCCTCCTGCGGGTGTGTGTGCTGCTTCTGCTGACGTGCTGTTGCAAGTGTGACCGGGACTGCTGTGCAAGCGTGCTGCCAGCAGATGCTGTGGTGGTCTGCTTGGCGACTGCATGTGTGCGCCCCTACTTCACACTTTGTGAACGCAGAGTGGTAGTCGTTGGCAAGCCAAGCCGGCAGCTGGATTGCCAACGGCAAATTGTGCCGCGCACGTCTTCCCGCTTATGGATTCTTTCGTTCTCTGCAGGGAGATGAAAGCGGCAGATGCGAGGCTTGCGTGATTGATGGTGCCCTTGCCGCACGCCGCATCCTGATTCTCACATGCGTTGCATCGCGCGGAACCACGCCAGATAAGAAGCTTCCACGCTCATCTGGTCAGAGCTCGACATGAACTGTGACCCGTTCTGGCTGGCATAGATATGGACATGTTGGTGTTGTGCAGCACTACAACGCCGGCCGCCACACCGTGTTGTCATATGTAGGGCCTGTTGAAAGCGTGTCAGAAGAGCTGTCAGCGCAGTATGCCCAGATTCAACGAATTCCTTGGGAATTCCTCATGTTGTCTGGCGCATGAAATACAACCTCGCTCAGCAGGCATCAATGCCGCCAGAGCGCTGTTTGCCAAAAATGAAGCATGGGTAGTCGGTCCAACAAACGCAGATTGCAGTGCCATCTGAAGGCCAGTGCCGCAATTGAATTCTCTTCTCAGTGCTGTGTCAGCCATCCGGCGTCTCTGCTCCAGCCCCGCGCCCTGTCACCGACGTTGCCCGCCGCGCTGCTGGCGGCAGGCTCTCTCGACTCGGCTCCAGGCACGCAAGCTACTTCTTCTCGCGCAATCCCTTGTGCTTGCAGAATCCCCCCCTCGACTGCCGCCCGCGTGCGGAGCCAGCCGCTTGGCGGCCCTGGGCCTTGCGGTTTAGGGTTTGGTGACGCCCAGCATCTCCGCCGCCGCGCCGACAAAGTCCTCGTCCTTACGCAGCTTGTCCAAAGCGAGCTGCATTTGCAATAAGGGATTTCTGTCGGTTGTGTCCAGCTCAGCATCTTGGAACGGCTGCAGCGCTGTGCACCTGTACATGCACCGGCGTCGGCGGCCACGCCAACACAGCTGCTGCGCAGGCGGCGGTGGGATGCTGCGATTAGCGACGGCGCAGCTGCTGCGGTGGGGCAGGCAAGGCGCGATAGCACCGGGCAGGTGCTCCACAGCGCTCTGTGTGGCCACCTGCATGTTGCCTGCCGTGTGTGCCTCTGCGCGCTTGCGTGACCTGCTTCCAGCATCCAGCTGCTTTTGGCATGTCGGACGGCGTTTTGGACACACATCCATGCCACCTGCGTCAGCACAGATGTACGGACAGTAGAAGATGTTAATGTAAGAACCCACCTCCTTGATCTGGTAGATGCGCGCTTTGGAGACGCGCTCCGTGATTGCCACCTGCTGCTGCGCCTGCGGCGCGCCGCCGTCCAGGCCGTACAGCCGCGTGACGATGTCCGCGTGCTGGGGCTTGAGCGCCCGCTGCAGCGCCGCGACCGTGGCCCTGCGCGGCACCGGGGCAGGGCGGTCGGCGGGTGCCCGTAACGGCAGCTGCCTCCGTGTCATGATCAGCGGCGCCGGAGCATGCAAACGGCAGCAGCGCCTGCACCCTGTGGCCATTCCCCACCAGCGGGACGCCGGCTGACGGCGCCCGACCGGTCCGGCAGGGTGCGCCACGGAGGCGCCACTCAGCCGCTTCCACGAGCAGCTCCGTCCAGTGCCCCGGAACTAAAAAACCCGAGGCAGGCCCTGCATCCTGCCTGCACCTGGTGAGGTGCCCTTTTGAAATTTTCATTCATGTCGAGACTCATCAGGCAGGACAGCGCAGTCGGTCCCACCTGCGGAGTTCCGCCTCCTGCGCCGCCGCCAGCGCGGCGTCGCCGTCGCCAATGCCGCCGGCCTCGAAGGCGTCGGCCACAGTCTCCTGCGCGCCCAGGGTGCTCTCGCCAGGCAGCGTCAGCCGCCCCTCCGCCGGCGCATCCAGGCTCAGCTCCCGCGACCCCTGCGGCAAGGAGTTTTAGGGGTTTTCAGGGCCCTTGGTTCGGTTGGGGTCGGAGCGCTGTGTGCACACAACACTCGGACGGTCAGGCGCCACCCCGCTGAGACGTGCGAGCAGCGCGTGGCAAAAGTAGCAAGTTGTGCGTGTGCCACGATGCAGCGGTGGGTTTGTGCGGCAGCGGCCACCTCGGACACAGGACGACACTGCGAGGGAGCAGCAAAAGCAACGCAATGACCCGCGGGAGGAGGGGGGGGTGTGGGGCATTCAATAAGAAAACGGCAGCGGCAGCGCTGGGAGGGGTGCCTGGCGGCAGGCGATCAGGTGCGAGAGGGTGGGTGCGGGCGTCAAGTCTGCCGGCAAGCGTGGGAACGCTGTGCTGCGGGAGACATACCTGGGTCTCAATGAGGCGCTGCACCGTCTTCAGCGGCATGTCCAGCTCCGCAGCCAGCTCAGCGATGGTCGGGGCCCTGCATAAGACAGCTGTGCAGCTCATGGACCGGCGTCTGAGGCAGGTCGGTCGAATGAACCGTGTCGGGAACCACGTTTGTGGTCCGAGTCCCTGCGGCACTGTCTGTGCAGAGTGATGCAGGCGGCCCAGGCGGCATGTGACAAGTGGCGCCGTACCGCAGCCTGCAGTCCTGCCGGCGCCGGCACAGCAGCGTGGCAGGGCAGAGCAACGGCGGCAGCCGGCCCGCACGGCGGCCCTGGAGCGGCGGCGCACATTGGGAGGCGGAAGCCGGACACTGTCAGCCCGCAGCCTTGGGACCAGGACTTCAGGGTTCAGGGACCTGCCGGGACCGCACCTGCCGCGCCGCTCGGCGAATGCCTGCCGCGCGCGGTACACCACCGCCAGCTGGTACGTGGTGGTGTAGGGTATCGAAACCACGTCCTTCATGACAGCGTGCCCCCGCACCACCGCCGTGTGGACATACCTGGAAGCAGCAACACCGTGCCGGCTAGATCAGGCATGACGGTGAATTAGCAGGTGCTGTGCGGGGAGCTAGCAGAGGATGGGGCTTGGGCAGCGCCTGCTCCTGTGCTGTGCCCGAATGCTGCACTCCGCAATTGCTGGAGCACCGCCCTCCTTTGTACAGAGGACTTGCCAGCAGCCGCCTGCGTGACGGCTGTGTTGCAATGAGGTGGGAAGGCACGGGAGTGATGCACAAGCCAGGGAGAGGGGGAGGGGGAGGGGAGGGGWKGTMGCKCHCCAGTAGACGGCGGTGGAAAGGCGGCCGCCGCGGCGCGGCTCGAACTTTCCCAGCCCCGTCTCCAGGCCCCGCAGCCCCACCTGGGGAGTGCAGCGCCATGCCAACACGTTAGGCAGCGTTCAAGGCGCGACACAGCGGTCTTGCACCTCTTCACAGAAGGTGGCATTGCGGCTTTCCGGACCGCGGGCGCCGGCGCAGCCTTCGCAGGCAGACACTGGTCCGGCAGGGAGGCAGCCGCAGTCGCTTGTCGCGTTCCATCAGGGGCCAAACTGTATTGCAACTCGGCAGCCATGACATCTAGCAGCCGCGAGGTGGGAGCGGGCAGGTTTTTGAATCCCAAACCCTTACCACCTAATACCTGGAGCGTGCGCTCACCTGCACCAGCTCTTCAAGCGCGGCGTTGGCCGAGTACTGGTATCGCGTCGCGATGCGCACCACCAGCCGCAGCTGGCTGTCCAGCAGCAGGCGGCGCGCTCGGCGGCCGTCACGCACCGCCGCCACCACCCGCCATGCTGCCTCGGAGTTTCCGCCCGCCCCGTCGGACAGTGCCTCCACCGGCTGTTTGGTGCTGACGGCGAGGAAGCCACCGCCGGCTGCGGGGTGCCTGCCGTCGGGACCGCCCGCGGCGCCGGCGGCGCTGCCATCCCCGCCGCGCAGCAGGCCCTGCAGCAGCGCGGCGTCACCGGCCGGCATGCCCGCCGGCGGTGGGTAGCGTGCCAGCACGGCCGCCGCGGCGGGCCCGACTTCGAGCACTTTCGGCCGCCTTGCTGCAGGGCCGGCCGTTGCCGCGAGCACCTCCAGGCCCGAGGGGTGGCGCCCAAGGGTGGCCCGCAGCTGCGCCGCGGCGGCCAGCAGGCGGTCGCCCTCGCGCATCAGCCGCGCCAGCTGCACCTCGGCCTCCCTGCAGAAATAATCGATGAAAGACAATCGTCGAATGAAAGCTGCAAGCTGCTGGGCAGTAGATACTCAGAAAAAGTTCGACAAGCACAGGTTGTTGGAAACCGGCGGTGAAAACAGGACGCCTTGTCAGCTAGGCAGGGCAGGCAGCCAGGCGCCGCCTGCGCTGCGGCAGGCAGCGGGCGCATGTGCTCCCACGTGACGATCTAGTGTGCACCTGTCCAGCTGCGGGATGGAGCGCCGCAGCAGCCAGCTGATCGGGGAGCTGCTTGGCGGTGCGGACACCTCGTACGCGTTCTGCAGCCTGCGGCGCAAAGGGCGAAGGACACACATCAAGTCCAGCGCTCCGCCCGGGGCGCCACAACACCAAAGGCAACCCTAAACCCTAGTGCGCTTGCAGCCGGCGACAGAGCATTGGGCAAGCACGGCCTGGGTAGTTTTGGGCATGCCGGCGCCGCGCCTTTCGTCATGCAGCCCGGACGCACCGCATGAGCATGTGTGGCTTGGGTGTGGGTTGCCGCCCCCAGGCGCCTGCGCCACGGCTGCCCATGCGGCTGGCCGTCACAGCGTCCACTGCCCCGGGTTCAACCTGCATGCGTGTACAGCGTGGTTTTCAGAATGGCGCGCAGCAGTGCCCAGTAGCACACGAGAACAGCATCGATTCGCCAGCGCCTTTCGTGGGCACAGAAGCGCTCTTTCATGGGCATGGGAACGGAGGCAGGAGCTGCCCAATGGGTTCAGGCTGCATCTGCTGCGCTGCAGATTGCAGACATGCGCACACGAGACACGGACGAGCATGTGCTGCAAAATAACCTCGCATGCACTGTGTGGGGCACTGCAGATGCAGCGCAGACCCGTCAGCCCTTTCACGAAAAAATTGAGGCTAGCGGCCAAGCGCAATTGAAAGTCGGGCTTGGAGCGGGTGAGGGTGAAAGACTGGAAGGTGTCCGCACCCCTGCGAATGCGGCAGCTGCCGCAGCAGCCTCCCCCTCCGCTGCGTGCGCTGCTGCCCTCGCCGCCGCGAGCCGCTGCCGCAGCGCCCGCCGGGCCGCGACATCCGCCGCAGCGGCTGCTGCGCCGCGCTCGACGGCCGCTGCCAGGACCTCCTGCCGCCGCCGCCGCCGCGTCTGCAGCACACTCGGCGTGGCAACTTGGCAAAGGAACGCCCATCATGCCCGCGCGGGCGTGCGCCGCCGAGGGCAGCCTAGTGCTCGTCATTGCTCCTATCAAGCCTAAAACACATCACATCTAAAGGATGTGACGTACACAGTGCCAGGTGCACAGAATTGTGCCAGGCCGTTGAGTCACACCATTCGGGCCCAAGAAGCCAGGCGCACCTGCTGCTGAGAAGGCGCCACCTTTTCGGCCATGTGCTGGACAGCCTCCGGGAGCAGCGGCTGCGCCGGCGCTGCCGCCAATGGCAGTTCCGCAAACTCCTGCCGCAGCTGCATCTCGTGCAGGCCCTGCTGCCGGTAAACGCTCCTCACGAGCCGGCTGCCCGTCAGAAAGTCATGCAGCAGGTGCGTCGCCGGCTCGGGGCGCTGGGGCTGCGGCGGGGCCCGGCTGTCGGGCTGCGCGTGGACTGCCCCTGTCGATGCCGGCAACGTCCGCTGCCGCTGCTGCAGTCGCTGCTCGCCGGCATGCGGTGCGCTGGCGCCGACCGCCCCATCAATGGGCAGGCCCGGCACGATGCCGCTGCTGATGGCTGTTGAAGACTCTGCCTGCGCCTCTGCAGAGCGCCCCTCTGCATGTTTCGCCTTCACAGCAGCCGGGATGACCAGCTTCTTGGTTTTCTGCAGCGCTGCTGCTCTGCGTCCGGGCCCGCGAGTGGCACTGCCGGCAGGTTTGCCAGCGGCAGCCTTGGGTTTCCCGCTGCCTGGAGGCCGGCCCCGCCGCCGCTTTGCTGGCGTTCCTTCCGGCGCCGGCGCGCCGGCGACAGCTGCCTGGTGTCGCGGGCGGGCAGCGCCGCTGTGAAAGGCGGCGTCCCGCCCGCCAACGCCATTGGCTACCGTCTTCCAAACGGCTGCTGAGGCTGACCACCTGCTGTCTTCGTCATCCGGAGCCACAGCGACCCCAGACTCCGAGGTAACGGCCGCTGGGCTGTGGCGTGCTGATCTGCCAAGCAGTGACGACCTGGGCGTCGCTGCCCTGAATCGGAGGTGCACTCCCAGACCAGGCGCAAGTAGCTGGCTGGAGGCATGTAGCAGGCTCGCGAGCATTCAGCCGCATGCATAGAGCAGGTGCACACGCCACTGCGCAGCTGTCTGCGGAGGGTGCACCGTCAAAAACTGCCGACCTCAATCGACTTTACTACGAGCTGATAATTCTAGAGCAGTGGTGCAAGCACATAAAGCACAAGCGATCCTGGCACTTTGCACAGCGCGATATGTGTGGTGCCCAGCTCGGCACTGCCGGTGCTGTACTGCTGTGGGCCTGTGGTCCTTGCCAAGCGATAGGACGAGAACCCGGCCACGACAGTGCTGGTCGTCCCACTAGGGGACTAATGAATGACCCGTTTGGTACGACTGTACGAGCTGCATCTCTGTGACACGTGTAAAGCATACACAATTCCTCTTCGAATTTTTTTCTTTCCAGCTTAACAGCCAATCGCGCCAGGCACTAAAAGTCGTTTCAGTACTGGCGAACCCTGGGCGATCCCTTCAACTGGCCCGCCTATGCCTTTGTCGCGCATCGCGTCGTCTGAGCCACAGGCCCACAGCAAGCCAGCCTCATGCAATGGTTCTCGGCATGCTTCTGCCTGCAGCGGTTCGGATCGATGCCATTCTCTCAAATACACGTTCACGTTTGCCAGGCAAGCGGCAGCTGCTTGAGGGTCGATCATCTTTAGCGCTGAGCTGCAAATTGGAGGCCGCCGGGTCTCGGCACTAAGGCTGTCTGATAGTTCGCTATGGTGCTAGAGTTCCAGAGTCTGCAACAGGAATGGCGCTACCGGCACCGCCTGGCTCTGCTGGCCCGCCAGCAGGACATTGCGGTCATGCTGTCGCTCGCCTGCGTCACGGTGAGACCGCATAGCTCCGTGTCAGTTCTTCGGCCGCTTGATGAAGACGCATCGTAGGGCCCGTCGGGTCTGCTGTCGAACCAGGGTCAGGCATTGAGTCTCGCGTCAGGGTGTTGCATGCGGCGACGAGGAGCGAGCCTGCAGGGAGAGACATCTATGAAATCGGCCAGGGCGGTGCATGCCTGATTCAAAGGGCAGCGTTCGAAGCCGCTCGGTGGTGACAGATGACAGACTGGCTGCAGGCTGCGGTGATTCATCGGCTGAACCAGGCCACAGCGGCGGTGGCCCTGAGCGCGGTGGAGATGCTGCAGGTTCAGGTGCGACTGGCCTACCACTGAGTGGAGTCCACGATTACTGCTGGCAAGAAGGGTTTCGCTCATGTCACAGACCATGAATGCTGCAGCCCCGCATTGCAATGCGAACTGGCCATTGACAAGCAAGTCGGCTCCAGAACTGACACACGATGGCCTGTTTTCTGGCTCAACAAGTGCAAGGAATCAGGCGCACCCGTCCGATCGATGCCCTGACTCCCTGTGTTCTCTCTGCTGCACACCAGCTGCTGGCGGTGGTGTACTTCGCAGCTGCGGGGCTCGCCTGGGCAGCCCCCGGGCTGTGGTGTGCTCCTGGCGTACGGGACGTGGCGCTGACGGCGGCGCGGTTTTACCACATGCATGTGCACCCGCTGATGCGGCGGCCCCAGTGGTGATGCGCGCTGCGCTGAGATGCATGCCACGACTCTGCCGCCTCCGGCAAGCCTCCGGCGAGGCTCGCTGGCCGCCAAGGGCGGTGTGCGGCGCTGACAAACCTCACCCTCTGGGCCGCCGCTCGAGGGGATGTAATACATGAAGGCTGCTGATCTCCCTGCCGCAGGCAGGACAGCGCTGAGGAGCTCTGGCGGGTACCGGATTTCGTGACTCTGCTCCTGCACACCTGCTTGCTCAGGTGCGATTTCTCACAACTCCGGCTGACGTTGCGGCATGCATGCTGGGTCTGTTGCTCAAGCCGCGCATTCCACCCCTGGGGATGCCTTGCGGTGGTGCCGAGGCGCGCCAGTGCCTACACCCGCCTGTGCGCAAACCGTCGCAGGGTGACCAACACCACCCGCTTCCCGGCCCTCATCATCGACGTGGTGCTGCAGCTGCGCACGTTCACCGCTTCCGTCCGCAGGGTACGGCTGGCGCCTCATGGTAGCAAAAAAGTTGCACGATGAGACATTCGTTGCTGCACAGCGGCCCCCGTCGAGAGGGGCTTGCCAGCGGAGGGCACGCACAAAGGCTCTGCCCTCTGTCCGGCCGCTATGCGCAGCAGTTGTGCAGCAGGCACAATGCAAGCACGCTCGGCAGGATTGCCTAGGCAATCTGGTGCATGTCAGTAGCACTCCGCACCGGGCATGCAAACAAGCGCGTTTGGCGCCCGGCTCCGCAGGAGCCGCCGAATCCGGATTGCGCTGCGGGCTACCTGGTGGCTGCCCTGCACAGCTGGGCCGCCAAGCTGCTTCCGGCTTCCTGGTCAGTGCACGTGCTGCCGCTCCTCACGCTGGCATCGCTGCAGATTGTAGTCTGGTGCGCCCATCTGCTTCAGCCGCACCAGAGCTATGATCAACCTGTCGAGCACCTGCTGAACCAACACTGATGCTGCCGACTCTGTCAGGGGAGGCTATACCCAAAGCTTGTGGTGCCACCGGCGTCATGTGGCGCAGCTCAGACGGCAAGCAGCATGCTGCTTGAACGGTGCCGGCAGGTGGTGCGTCATGTGGCGCAGCTCAGACGGCAAGCAGCATGCTGCTTTGACGGTGCCGGCAGGTGGTGCGTCACACTGGCGATCGCCGCGGTGACGGCGATGTACTTTGCGCGCCTTGCGGCCCTGGAGCGGGCGGCATTTGCAGCCAGCCCCTCAGAGGCGGCAGCGGCGCGCTGCGGCTGCTCTGACTGCCGGAAACGCGGAACCTCCGTGCACTGGGCGGTAGGCTGGCTGAGGAAACACAGCAGATGCCACTGTGTGCTGTCAGTGTTTTCTCAGGCTGGATGACCTTCGCCAGCATGCGAGGCTGTCAGCTTCAGCTTCAAATGTCCCGCAAATCTACTGGGGCTGAACTGAATGCTGCGTCGCAGCCGCCGTAGCTTCCACCAGATGCGGCAGCACGCACATTATGAGGGGCTTATGCTGCTGCGGGGGGACGCTCCAATCTGACCTGCCGGACTGATCTTCTGTGCATGAGGGTGCCCCTGCAGGAGCTTTTGATGAGGTTCTTTCCTGATGCAGGTGCTTCTGTACTCTGCTCTCGCCATTTGGGAGCCGTGGCAGATGGCAGGCGCGCCCGCCCCTGTGCCCGGCACTGCTGCATTACTCGGCCCTGCCAATCGCTCATTCTGATGGCTCGATGGCTCTCGGACGCCAGCAACCGTGCTGACAACGAACTCCCTCTCCGTTCAGCAGGGAGTGGCCAGATGTGAATCGCCGGTTAGTGTCCTCACAAAGTTCGATGCTGCACAGCAGGTGTTCACTTGGTTAATCTGACCATCACAGCAGTGGTATTCAACGGTAGTAAGAGCGGCGCCTGACAACCTGATGTCCTTCCACTCACGGCTCTGGCTGGCAAGGGGCGGTCGCAAAGGGGACATGCCCTGCCCTGCTGCGGAAGGTGGGCCTGTGTGCGCTGTCGTGCCTGCTGGTCAGGATGCACCACACCCGACATCCCTGCGGCTGCAGCCCCACTGCAGGGTCTGTCTGCTGGCGGGGACGCCTCAAGCAGCGACTTGGACAAGGTCACAGTCTGCATAGTGCAGGCGGTGGGACGGAGCTGAAAAGTGTTGACACCGAGCGTTCTAAGTTTGCATGTTTGACAGCCCCAGGCAAGCGCGCAATGACCGGGTGCTGTCCCTCACGATGCAGCGACGTGATCGCCGTGCACAGGTAAGTGGCTCGAGGTGGTGACTGGGCACGCACCGTCCGCCGCTCTAATGCAACGATCACAATTCACTGCATCAAGGTCGCACTGTCCGAGTGCGCTTCTCTCATGTTCTTGCAGGCGAACATGCGCTCCGGTACACACTAGGTGGAACGCGCGTTGCGTAAGGTAAGGTCAGGCACTGATACGGCCCTGCGTATCTTCCAGCAACCTGGTAGTAGAACAGCATCTCATCAGCAGATCGCACCTTTGGGTATCAGGCAGGCAGCCCGTGCTGACTGCATGGCGGCATGCGAGAATGATGTCGCCGCTGCCGCTTGCTTCGCGATACGCAAACGTTCAGCGACTGTAAACCAGCCTAGCGATCTGCCGCAATGCAGACATCTGTCACAGCACAGCCCACACAACAACGATCGAAAGTAGGATTGAAGTGTTTTTAGGGTGTGATGCGCTCACGAGTGCTCACGTGCCCTGGTCAGATCTTCAACGGGAACAATGAACAGTCCCTCGCCGCCTTTGATGGCTCATGTGGACCCTTTCGGTCAGACCTGCACGTGCGCGCCCTCCCCATCTCGCCGTCGCCGCAGTACGCCGGCCGCTCCATGCCCAGTGAAGCATTGGCGAACTCGCTCCGCGCCGCCATAGCGAAGTGTTGCTGCGCAGCCGGTCGGGAACCGAGCTCGGGCTCCCTCCTGCAGGTGAGAGACTCGGGGCGTTTTGCTGCGCGTCTGCGTCGCCCGCGGCCTCGCTGCCACTTAGCTTGCGGAGTTTAAGCTTGATTCAACGCGTAGGTTGAGGGGCTCAGCTGGGGAACCCTCGCAGCGCCCCTAGTTAACGATGTTCTCACCCGACCTCACGTGCATTCTCGTGCCGCTATTACTAGCGGGCTTCGCGAGGGAGCCTCGCGCAGGCGGTGGTGGTCGCCTGTTGATCCTTATAGCACTGTTCATGTGCATCGCGGTTGCTTGCACTACCGACAATCTTAGGGGAAGCTGCACGGCAAGAGCGGCACTGGCAGGTCACCTTGCGACTGTTCTTGCCGCAGGTGTGGCTCCCGGAAGTGCGGGGTGATGGTGTGTCCCTGTTGAGGACAAAGGTGGGCAGCCACAGAGAGATGTTGTGTGGCTGCGCCTCCGTGAAGCTTACCTGTTTCCGTCTCAAGCACCTGACGTTATCTTGCGTCTCGAAGCGTCCCAACCTTAAAGCGCGCGCGCTGGTGCCTCTACAGGGCCAGCCCTTTGTCTGCTGGGGCGTCGAGACAGAGGTCGCACTGTTCCGCTGCCTCTCCTGCGAATCCGCGCTGCCCGTGCATCGCGACGACTTCCGACAGCAGAAAGTGAGTACCAGCCTTGAGGTCGCCTGTGATCAATGCTTGTGTCGAGCTCGCACAGCCTCGTGGCAGTTTTCAGCGACTTCAGCGCGCCTAGTGTCTTTTCAGGATCTCATCGCCGAAGTGTACGCGTCGGGCCTGCCCAGCCCGGTGCTGCTGAAGCAACAGACCTCGGGCGGGGACGCCCTCGCCGACCCGCGGCGAGCAGAGGCCGACCGCTGCGGCATGAGCGCCTCTCTTCTTCTGCCTCTGTTCGACAACTCCGACCGCGCAGCGCCCGTGGGCGTGTTCGAGGTCGCCCGCACCAACTCGCAGCCGCTGATGTCTTTCGCCTTCCTGTCCAGCCTGGCCGCCTGCTTTCTGGTGCGCACTGCCTACGTCTCGATGTATTTTGACAGTCTTCTGGTGGTGCAGCACCGCAGCCTGGCCTGACAAGGGCCAAAGTGGCAGCTGCTAGGTCATTTAGCGCCAGCGCCTCCACCGCCGCCCGACGCGACACACATTCCTGTCTGACGACCTCTCTGCTGAGAAACAGCTGCTCCACTACAAATTCTCCTCAAAAGCTGCGTGTGATTCGGCACAGGAAGCGGGCGTTTACACGTGCAAGCTGGAAGATGTTGCCAGCATAACGGAGGGGCCACAAGACCCCGCCGGCCTCGCGGCACCGCCTTCCCCCGATCGAGCGGAACGGGGACTGCTGGCGCTGGGCAAGTCGCACGCGCCGTCCAGCGTCGCGCAGATCGTCGCCGCCGCGGCCGCTGCCGGGCCGACGCGCCAAGTCAAGGAGGAGGCCCCGGCTTCGTACCCGCCGCCGGCATTTGAAGCCGCGGTGGATGGCTTGCTAGCGAAGGCTCCCAGCCCGCCGAGCAGCCTGTCCGGCGGCACCGCCACCCCTGGCGGCGGCGGCGGCGGCCTGTCTCGCCTCGGCAGCGGCACCTCGTCGCTCGGCGCGCGCTCTGAGGACAGCAGCTGGATGTCGATGCCCTCCCCACGTGCGCTGCTTGCCAGCTGTGCGGCTGCGACGTCCTTTCCTTGTCCAGATTCTGCCCAAGCATTTCCTTCTAGAGCGCTGCCCGCCACTGCTTGGATAGTCAAAGTCAGCAAGCTGGTTCCCGGCAAACACTCCAATGAGCTCGGGGTGGCGGCCAGTCTCTGAGTCTGCAAATGATCCTGCTGCCCATGTCTGTGCCCTCGAACTGGACGTGAATCCAACGCCACCAACGCCGCAGGCTCACGTGCCTTATATATTCTGTGCAGGTGATCCCATGGCGAGCAAGGCCACTGCCATGTCCCCAACGCCGCAGCAGCTGGTGGCAGCCCAGGCGCCGGCGCCGAGCAATGGGCCCGAGGACCTGTCCATGCTGCCGGCCCTCAATGAGGCTCAGCGCCTGATGTTCAAGCACTTTGAGGTGCACTCTCCTTCACACCCTATCCTCTGTTCGGAACGAGAGTCACGGCACAGAAGCTATTCTGCTAGATCGGAAAGGAAGACATCCCTGCCGGGAAGCCCCGCCCTCAAACATCGCGAGCTTGCCGGCTGCTCACGAGGACCTCTCCATGCCGCCATGCATAGATCAGTGTCCGGACCTCCTGTCAGCTCTTGGTTGTGAGCCTTCCAACCTCCGACTCTCAGCTTCTGCTGCTCCCGCTCCGCAGCCGCTGTACACGCCGGCGATGCGGCAGGCCGCGAGGGCGCTGTCGGCAAAGCGCGCCGCGGCGCAGGGGCTGCCCCCGGCGCAACAGACGTACATGCCGGGCGCGCTGCCGCCGCCGCCGCGGCCGCAGCAGCCGCAGCGACTGCAGCGCGCTGCGTCCGGCGCGCCCGAGGGGGCCAGGCCGCGGCCGGCGAAGCGGCAGCGGCGTGCGGGCGAGCGGCGCGTGAACGCCGCAGGTGCATGCTGTCTTGGTGCAGTTTTGGTGTGGTTTCCAATGCCATTGTTCATGCAACATGCCAGCATTCAAGCAACAGATGCACATCGAACCTAACCCTACCTCGAGTAACCAGCTTCACTCTGCAGCTGCACCAGGTTCCAATGCCATCAAGTCAGCTGGGTGCCCTCCACATTGGTCTTGACAATGTGCAGGCCCGTCGCACCCTGGGCAGCGGTACAATGGGGCGCCCATGTTCGGCCCGCCACCCGCCTCGAAGGTGAATATTCGCTCATCAGCTCGCCGACAAGCTCACTGGCTCGTTCCTGGCGCTCTCAAGCTCCGGATTGGTTGCAGCCCAGGCTTTCCTCCTGCTCATCATACAGGATTTTCACGGTGCATCGAGGCAAGCAAGTAAGACGACCTTGTGAATTGCCGCAGGCGCTGCAGCAAGATGGGGAGCAACCAGCCCCTTCCACCGCCTTCAACAACATGAAGGCAGCCTCGCTTCCGATGCCGCACATCCCCGACATCCGTGGCGCCTTGCATTTGACGTGAGTACCTTGTTTACGATGCGCTGCTGCACATCAGAGCCGCCTTTGCTTGCCAACACCTCGAGCCAAGCATTGCACTGTGCCCGCTGAGACTCTGCGCAGATCCTAGGGGCAGGTGCCTGAGGAGTAAGAGTGGCCTGCCGCCACTCGTGTCATCAAGGCGCAAACATCATGCCGTCGATGCCGGGCATGGCACTTCTCAGCCGACATGCAATCAGCATATGCCCAGGACTTCAAACAGTGCCGTCAACGGTAAGATATGCCTACATTGGAGCCGACTTTGAAGACGGCTGTGACTTCCTTGGCTTCCGTGCATTGCAGCCTGCGAGGCGCGAGCGTTCCCACATCCCTGCCCGTCATAACCACGCCGCCGCCAATGTTCCCGGGCAGTTCCGCGGACGGCTCTACGTTCCTGCCGGCCGATGACGACCTCCTTCCGGCTTCCGTCGGCATGCCCGGCCCGGTGCAGCAGCACATGTTGCACGGCTACCCGCTGCTGGTGCGCACTCATTCTCGTGAGAAGTCCAACATCTACACCATCCTATCGCACCTCCGCTGCCTTCCTGCTTGCTTCCAACACGTGATCCAGCTGTCTGCCGCCCATTGTCGCTAGTCAGCACAACTCCATTGATCCATCTCAGTCCGAGCGCCGCTATCTTGCCGCCGAGCTTCCGCCGAGCTTCTGCCTTCTCTACTGCGCAGCACGAGCAGCATGGCGCCATGATGTCGCCGGTGCCTGAGGCGGCCCCCCTGGAGCACTTGTCGGCCAGCGAGCCCCTCGACATGCCGCCCCAGTGGCAGCAGCAGGTGAGCACGCAAGACTCTTGAATGTGATCTGAAGTACCCTCCACTGGCTGTCGCGCCGGTCTCTTGAGCCGTGTGCTTTGATTGCACGGTCCATTGTGAAATATGCGATTAGCATTCCGGTGATGTTGCCGCAGACGATGACCAGTGAAGGCCATCAGTAGCACACAACATGTCGTGCCAGGCTTTATAGCGGCTGCCCACTGCGCAGGCCCACAACGATTTCATGCTGGACCAGGCGCCGGGTCTCAGCATGCACGAGACCGGCAACGGCGGCAATGGCACATTCAGCTACGCTCAGGTGCGCACAAACGTCTGGGTCTCCAACACCAGGACTTTTTCCAAGCACCATGCTGCGCACGCTCAGCCATAACTGCCGAGCCGTCAGTTTGTTTTCGTTGACTTGCCATACAGGGCGCGGCGGATCGCGGACACACAAGCGGTCAACAGACCGCAGGGCCCCCGCGGGCGCTGTCGCTGCCACCGCCGCAGCAGCTGGACGCCGGTGAGCTGGCGGCATCATTGCCGCCGCAGCAGCTGCCGCAGCACCCGTCCTCGCACATGATGCAGGTGCGTGCACAGTGCCGGAGCCACCCTTGTTGCAGCTTAAACCCTACCCAAAATCCGCTGGTGCGCAAGCACATCATCCTGCTCCCGTGCCTCTTTGTGTCGCGTCTGCAGCTTCTTGTAGCTACGCTTTCTGTTTGGCTTAGGTTCTGAACCTGCTGCTTACTCGCACAGGTGCCCGACTTTGACCAGCTCATGGCTTCAGGCGGCTTGCACGCCGGGCAGGCGCATGGCGTCCATGTGCCATTGGATCACATCATCGACCACCAGGTGCGACCCTGCCCTCCATCACCACTGGCATAGCAGCGTGGCATCTTGAAAGGCTCCTCGACGGGCATGACCGCACAGCAGCGATCAGCGGTGCGGACACTGGCGCTCGGTGCAGCCCTGGAAACTGCTGCATGCTGTAGCAAGCGCTGCATTTGCCCAGGGTGTTGCGGCATGCGCCTGCGCTACCTGTCGGCCTGGCTCTTCTGCTCCTCAGGGCCTTGCCACGGAGACGGCGCCCTCGACTGCCGGCTGCACAGGACGCATACTGTCATCGAGCCCGCACGACACGATGATAAGTATTCTGTGCCCTACTGACAGACAAGGCGTGCTTTGTACCCTGCAGGAGAATTTAGACCAGCTGGATGCGGGTTTGTTCGACGGCTTGGACTTCGACCTGGACATGGCCGGCCCAGACTTTGCCGTCATGGCCTCTGCGGCGGTGCACTAAGAAGAAGCTGTAGGACCCTCCACCGTGAGGTGGGCTGCCTCGGCAGCTGCCGCAGCGCATCGGTCAGCCTGAGGTCCTGACTGTCAGGAGGCCGGGAGCAGTGCGTGCCAGGGGACGCCACCAGGTGACATGGGCGCCAGGATGCGGGCGAGACTGCCACCTCGAGGCGTAATGTGACGCTCTTGGGAGGGCCGTGCTGGTTTGTTTTGTCTTCCTATAGGTGCTTGTGAGCACACCCCGCGCGGTCACGTTGTCGCATCGAGACTGCCTTTTCCCTGTGAAATGATGTAACCCCTTACGTGCATTTTCCTAGTGGAGAGGGTTCAAGATGAGCCATTCGTGAGCATCGAATGCCATTAACATCACACACTCGTGTGTGAGTTCAAGAACTTGCTGCCGCCACATCTGCCCATTGATTCTCCACCTTTGCAATGGCATCAAACCATGCCATCCGAACACTCTGCCAAACAGACCACACAATCCCCTGCTTGCCCATCTCCCCATCAACGACAGACAGCGTTGCTATCAAGAAAACATGGTCAGCTTCAGGTACTCCTCGACCAGGCCCGGCCTCTGGATCCCAGCTGAGTCCCTCCCCACCTCCACACGCTTTGCATGCAGGTGCCGCGCAAGCCTCTTTCTTTTCCCTGCACCCCCGCCTCATGCCTGCTTCTTCGGGACATAGAAGGATTCCTGAATCTTTCGCAGCCGCTCATGGCCGGCGCGCCACTGCCGGCCGCTGGCATTGACGGCGATCAGGAAGGCCCGATTGCCGACCGCTGTCGCCGCGATGTAGTGGTGCGGCTTGGTGGCGCCCTTCACCTCCACCTCCCTGCAGCGTTAAGATGCCCAAGATGAGGCTACTATGCAGACATTTTTACAGAGTCGTGCTTGCAAATCAGCCTGAAACCTCAACAATAAGTGCAGCTCCAGCGACCTCACCTCCACCTCCCTACATCACTGCGCTTGCCAAGAATCACCACACGACGGCATGCGGCCGTTCAGCAGTCTTGCTGATCGAACGCTGGCTGCGTCCACCACAGTGCGTTTTGAGGTCACTCCGTGGGAACACAACGCCGTCAGACAACTGCCAGCTTTGATTGCTAGACGCACGGCGAGCTGTCGCTTGGGGAAGGTTTTTGCGCGCACTGGCTGAGGATCGGGTAGCAAGTTGTCAACGTCCAGGAGGCCGCACAGGCCAGCAGGGTGTCTCAGCACGGGTCATTTCGGCACGAGTCAGCAGCAGGAGGCAACGCAGGGGCACTTGGGCCCTAGGTTGATAGCTCCTCCGTGAGCTGCTCCCAAATGCGAGCAGGGTTGTTTGGCTGCTGAAAGGTCGTCATTCAACTCACCACTGGTAGTAGGTGCGCCCGTCTTTCTCCACCACCTCCGTCGCCGTCACGCCCTCATCCGGCAGCGGCGCGCCGATGACCTCCGGCGCAAAGCCCGAGATGAGGCGGTCAGGGGGGCCAAGGTCCTCCAGCGACACGTCGGCGTTGAAGCCGACATCTTTGAAGCGCAGCACGGGAGCCACGATAACGATGACGTCGCCCTGCTTGCTGTTCGCGTATCGCAGGTCGATCTGCAAGGGGCAGGAATTCCAAATTCCATGTTCCAAATATTTCACAGGGATTCCAGGCCCCAGGCGTCGCCTGCAGGGCACTGTCACCCGGTGATGCCCTCATCAATGGCAGCCTGATTGTCTGTGAGCATGGCTGCATCGCTTTCTGCCTGCCTCCGCAGCCCCTGGGCGCCCATTTGAGGCTTGACCCTTGACCGCCAGTCCTCCAGCCCATCAGCAAATCTGAAGCTGCTGATCATCAGAGAGTCTGGAACTGCTGGTAACCAGCAAAGCTGGAACTGCTGATGGCATGCGTCAGATCCCATGGCACCCCAATGCAACAGAGTCCTGTGTTGGATCCTTCCATTTCAACATTGCAGAGCGTGAAAGCATCTTGGTGCGGCGACGCTCGCAGGCACTGAGTGTACCGGCTCGAACGCCACCAGCCGAAAGGCGACGCTGAACACCGGCCTGACAAGCATGCGCAAAACTGTGCCTGACGGTGGCACTTGTGAGGATTTGCGCACCTCGGTGCCGCCCAGGTCAGCGATGGAGACGGGAGTCTCCTCCCAGCCATCTGGAAGCCGGAAGCTGTAGCGCGGGATCTCCGACCAGCCAACGCCATGGCCCCCCGACTTGCCCTCAGGCCGCTGGTAGCTGCGAAAACCGTCTGCGTCCACGTCCTTGCTCAGGCCTGCATGTAGGCGGGTCTCCGTTCTGGACTGTCCTGGATCGCAACAAGCGGAGCTGGGCACTGGCAGCTGCAGAAGCCCTCGCATTTGATGTCCTCGCTCAGTGGGGGCGCTGTATGCTGAGTTCACCATTGCATGTTGGCGATTCTCAGACATACAACAGCCGCACAGCAGCGCACATGATTATGTCGCATCCTTGCAAAGGCCTGCATGCAACAGCAGGTGCAACCAAGACTGCAGCCCAGAGGTCGCTGGGGGGCTGGTCACCCTGAGAGGATGCTTGACAGAAGCGCATCCAGAGGCGCACACACTGCCGGGAGCTGCGGCGTCCACTGCACCCATGGTCTGCTGAGCTCGGAGGTGCAGCTAGGCATGCGATGTGCATTACAGAACGCGGCAGAGGCTGGTGCCTCAGCCTGCTTGATGCCAGCTGAGCAGTCCTGGCCGAGAGAAAAGCTG
This sequence comes from Deuterostichococcus epilithicus, assembly GCA_033439295.1. Taxonomy (NCBI): domain Eukaryota; kingdom Viridiplantae; phylum Chlorophyta; class Trebouxiophyceae; order Prasiolales; family Stichococcaceae; genus Deuterostichococcus; species Deuterostichococcus epilithicus. Next base: position 2,277,303 of record JAVTLE010000010.1, read on the forward strand.
CTGTTGCAAAAGGCTGCCAGCCCTTCTAGCGGTGCAGCTGCAGCACCAGGCACCAGACAACCGTCGCAAGCAGGGCTTCTGTTGCCGAGCTGCAGCTTTCTTTAGGAATGGCGTGCCTGGGAGCCGTCCAGCCGTGATGCCCTGCACCGCCTGCGCTGGCCGCTCGCCCGCAAGCACACTGGCCGCGGCTGCCGCCGCACTTGACAGCAATACGCCGCGCCGCGACACGATCGCGCCCCCATCTTGCCGCTGTGCCGGTCTGGCGCGCTGTGTGGCTTCAGCCTGACGGTCCGCCATCCGCTGCGTGTATGCCGCCGCCGCTGCTGCTGTGGGAGGAGTTCGCGGCCCGCTTGTGCAGAGGAATGGCTTGTGCGCCGCCGCCGTGCTGGCAAACGGGACAACTGCGCCGAGACTCGCCGGGCGGACTGACGGAAGCATGGTTTCAGGCTCAGGGGAACCTGCGCAACGCAGAAGATGCATGCTCGCAGCGGGAATTTGAGCTTGCGCAGGGTGTGCAAGCTGATGCCGGAACTGGCACGGTCAGCCAAGTTTGTCTCAACCATGCATGTGAACGACCAGAACAAGATCCGACGAAGTCTACTGCAGCATCTTTGGCAAACTGCTTTCGACTTCACACAGCACCCTTGGCGATGGCAAAACGCACCAGGTCAGCCGATCGGTTTGGGAGCAGCGCTATCGGAAACGTCTGATTTCGGGTCAATCTTAGCACGCGCAACTTCTGGAACTTTCACGCAAGCACATCGGAGCAATCTGCGAACATCGCTCGCCACAGCTGCTTGCTCGGTGTCACCGAGATCCTTCTGCGTCTGCACGGAGAGTCTTCATCAGGGTTGCTGTCTTCAGTTTCATCTTCACTCACCTCTCCTTGTTGCGCACAATCGCTGCTGCTCAGATCTGCTTTCCAGCTTCCCGGAATCGTTGGACAGGGCCATCGAGGGGCACCTCGCTACCCATCTGCTGGCTGCACTGCTGTGAGCTGCTGGTGAAAGGGTCACGGGTGATAGGGTCCTCGCTGCAGCAGGCCTCAAGCGTGTAGGCTTGATCACTCCTGTCTGATCACAGCGACACACCCGAAAGCAGCAGTAGGAGCAACTGAGGCGGCAAACGCAGCCGTGGGATTGGAGGGGCCGCGAGGGGCTGCCTCACAACATGGGCATCCTCAGCAGCCTCGGCCTCGGATCATCAGATGAGCATGCCCCACCAGCCATGGTGGCGACACAGGTATCCCAGCCCTGCCAGATGAGAGCGCCCAGTTCCCATGGCGCCCTTCTCTATTTATGACGCAATGCTTTATGCCGCATGCGCAGCGCGGCGTCATGGATCGAAGTCAGCAAATGCTTGAAGGCACAGCTGCATGGACCCGAGAGCGCTTCCACTGGTCTGCTTTCAGTCCTGCATTTGGGCACCAGAGCCAGCTGCGTCTTTTCACAGCTGCACTGAGGATGGTGGCGTCAGCATAGTCGCCAGGCCCCGACACAGGCCAGGCCGCTTGATGCGCCATTTGATGTGTTGGGCAGGCGCCTTATGTGCAGCGGCACGGTGGCAACAGCCTTTGACATACCTTCATCCACACGATGGATTGCTGATGCTGACCACCCCATGCATGGCATGGCATGGCAGCGGCAGCGCTTCAGCTGCTCAATATCGTCAAGCCTCTCTGCTTTCGGTTGACCCCAAGACGAGAGCCCCGCTCGAGAACCCTCATGAAATTTTACAACACGGCTTCGTTGACCTCCGACTTTCGGTTGTTGCAGGCGGAGATGAACAATGCCAAGCTGGACATTGGGTACCGGGACTTCTGCGCGCACCTGCTCATTCCGCTCAACGAGTGCCGCCGTGCCTCCTTCTACATGCCCTGGTCCTGCGGCGACGAGCGCCACAAGTACGAGAAGTGCCAGTACCTCGAGTACAAGCGGCGCGTCGCGAAGATGGACGCCGCACGATCAGCCTGACGGAAGTGCTACCGGTGAGGAGAAATGCGGCGTTTCTATGGTTTTGGAACGTGGCACTGTTCAACGTGGCGCTGCTACAATCTGTGGGCTCCGGCCCGCGTGTGTAGGATTTAGGAACATGCAGACGATTGTGCAAGCTTGCAAGGCAGGCAGTGAGCCTAGCCACTGGGAAATGGTAGCTGAGAAATTGGTGTCGAGTGTTTGGCACGCAGAGACGCCTCAATGCTGCACCGAGGGCTTTGAGATTCTGTCAGGACACCCGAGAGCCATCGTATCAATAGCAACGAGCCGAGTTGCCCTTCGTCACATTAGATCAAACTGGACACAGTCCCCGCAGATGAGCAGCCTCATGAACCACCTGGTGACATGCCTGCAGGTTTGATGGGGAGGATGGTGGGGGAGGGCAATTGAGAAGCTAGACTGCACAGGGGCTGCGCAACTGCAGAGGGGACAGCTGGGGCCTGAGAAATGGCCCCGGTGGAGCGTTTGCCAATGGTGAAGAGCAGCGGCGAATGGGATGATGCCAGCCAGCACATCGCTGGACCTCTGCGTGCCTGTCTGAAGGCTCTTGCCGTCAGCATGGCAGCGCGTCTCTTACACGTTGACTGCAATGGCCGTCGAAATGCCAGCCGTGAGGTCGAGGCATCTTGCGGCATATTGGTAGGTAGTTGCAACACGAGGCTGTTCAAGCAGCGAATTTGTGCGAATTTTACTCTCCAGCACTGCAGTGCCTTTACATCACGAATCACTCTCTGGTGCACAATCCACGACTCTGGCTGTGTTGCTCAAAGCTCAACAGTTGCAGGAACCTGCAACCCAAGATCGCATGCAACGCTGCCCAATCATGTGCCAAAATGTTGTCACCGACCAGTCTGCGAAACTGTGTCACGCCACATGCCCTTCGAGTACCGACAGGGCAACTGCAATTGCAAGATGATTCACCACACTCCGCTGGACCAGTCTACATCGGGCGGGCGTGACTGATGCGGCACGAGCTCCTCACTCTCTTGGCGGTTCCCACGGGCCGGATAGCTGCTCAGCGGCAGTCCGCAGCTCCTGCTTGAGCTCATCTGCGCAGGAGGGGTACAGCTGTTGTGCGCTGTCCTGTTCGTCCGAGGACCAAAACCTTGCATGCAAAGCTGAACTTCATTTCGGCGGTTCATGCGCCCCGCATCCGTGGCACACCCTGGCTGAAATGTCTTTGGCGCTTAGAGCGTCCGCCGCAGCCAGATGCCTGCTGGCACAGCGCCTTGTTCGAGGGAGGTGAAGGAAAGCTTGTTTCTAAAGTCACGAGGCGCGTGCGGGTCTCGAGAGGATTGAGCGGCGCCTCATGGTGGGGGGGTGGAAGGATCTTCGGATTGCTCACTGTGAAGCACCCTTGTGGTACCCCTGCTCATGACGCCGCACCCACCATTCGGCCAGGCAGCGCACAGACGACCCGTCTCGTGGGCCGAGCAGCCGGAGCGTTCCGGGGCACTGCTCACAGAAGCTGGGGTTTCGGGGCAAAGTGGAGCAGCGCTGCAGCTTTTCATTGAAATCCTGGAGTCCCCACCTTCCGAGGCTACCTCGCCCCGCTCGGCCAGCTGCGCGAAGGCGGTGCGGACGACCAGGCGGTGGTCGAACGCCAGCGGCGGCAGCTGCGCCACTGGGAACCACTGTGCATCGGCGGCGTCATCCTGTGGGGGCAGGACATTAGGATTGTTCGAGTGTTCTGGCGCACAACAGCGCACGAGGTGGAAATAGGGATCGAAGTTGCTACCCGCACCAGGATTTGTGCATGCTGCTTTCGCCTGCAGCTGTGAAGCGCATGCCACGGCGCCGCAGCTGCTGACACCAGCCGAGCAGCAAGGCATGCAGGCAACCCTTAGGCGATGCAGTGAGGTGTCAGTTATCAGGGTCCGAGGGCGAGCGCCGCACCGCAGCCTTGACGCCCAGGCGGGAGGACGGCACCAGAGCGGCATATGCGACCGTCACTGTCCAGCCTCGCGGGTCCCGCCCTGGGTCGCCAAAAGCGCCCACCTGCGGCCCGACAATGGTATCGCAAGCCGCATGAGCGGCGGGGCTCGCAAGCCGGCCGCAGGGTTTGAAGGCCCTGGCAACCGCCGCTCAAAAGGGGCATACATGTCTGTCGGGTCATGGCTTAGCGTCTTCGGCCACACGCCGTCAGGTAGCGACTGAGTCGCTCGGACGACACTGGTGTTGCATGACTTGGGAGTGCAGCATGCAGTCATTCGCCAACTGTAATACAATGTGAAACGCATTAGTCAAAAGGCTGTCATAGCTTGACAGACGTCTTCTCATAGCTTCCACGAAGGCGCAACAGGCGCAGAGAGACTTGCCTGGAAGAGGTCTGTGTCAGACGGCTTGACGGACGTTTCCTCCTCCAGTTCCCGCGCTGCAGCCGCATCCAGCGGTTCGTTTTCGTCGACAAAGCCACCAGGCAGCGCCCACTGGCCCTGCAGCACAGCAAGCAATACTCGGTCACTGATTTGGTGGGACAAGCAAACGCCTCGGGATCCGCAAAGCGCTGCATGCTGTAGCCACCTGCACTGTCGAACGTGCTCGGCCGCCATGCTGCTGGGCGCAACTGCAGGGCGAGGGAATGGGAGGCGACTTGCTTTGCAGGGAGGGTTCTTGCGCTGGATCAGCAGCAGTTGCAGCGGCTTGCCACGCGCCTCCGGCCGGGACACAACAGCCGCGTCGACAGTGACGGACGGGCGCGGGTACCTGCATGAAGGAGAGCAGCGCATGCACATCATAGTGTCAATATGTGTTAGAGCAACGGCGCTTTGGAATATGCCCCCACGACCGATGCGCCTTTCACCTGTATCGTTGTTGCAAGCACAGAGGTCGCAGTCTCGCACTTATAGCTGTGCTCCTGTGACTGTGTCGCCATTGCAGTGACGCCGAGCCCTCGGACCAACGGTCGACGCCCGGCGAGTGCGAAAGAGGGCTTCACCAGCTGCCCGGCGTGCGTGAACGACCGCTGCAGTAGCGTGGATGCTCGCAGCATCGACTGCGCCTGCATGCGCACAAGCAGCAGACGCCATCAGCATTCTGCAGGAGCCGTGTGTGGCGTATCGCTTAGTAGGATTTGCACATCTGTCAAGCGTATGATGCATGACTCTGGAGGCGCACCAGCTTGTGAAGATTGTCAGGAGGTTCGCCCTTGCCCGTCGCCACGCAGGTCGCAGGTTGCAGTGTGAAGGTCCTCAAGGTTGAGCAAGCTAGAGCGGAGTCTGGAGGTGAATAAGTGTGATCGCAAAAGCGATGCGACACTCCTGCTGTTGAATGTGCGGGTGCAAAAGGACTCGCAGAGGAGCTGTCCTTGACGATGAGCCCCAATTGTGTTGGTACAAACATGATCAATGATCAGTCAATCTCCCACAGTACGTCACATACAACTTGTCGAGCCAGCTGCGCTTCATCAGCACAGTGACGCGAAGGGCTGCGCTATACAGTATTGTCAGTACTCGATCCAGGATGCAGCCGGGCACCGCCGCGCTGCTGGTGCACCTGCTGTCTCTGGTCTGCAGCTGCCACAGCACGGTCCTGCGGCCAGATGAGCCTTTGTGGCGCGAGGTCATAGACCTAGATGGCGACAGCATCAGGTGGAGGCCTCCTTGATCTACAAATATGTTGCCCTGGCTGGACACAGCCCGCCGTCCCTGACAATGACATGCCTTCCTGCAACCACAGGTACCCACTAGGTGGACTAGTTACGGGCAAAAGCTACGAAATACGAGTCTCCTGGCCCGCGACGGTGACCTCCAGCTGTTGCAAAATCCTTCTTTGACTGCTTGCTGCAGTTCTGCTGCCGCGGTGGTTGACAGGTGCAAGGTGTGCTGCGCAGGTGCCCTCAACCATCGTGCTGCAGCTGGAGACAGACGACCAGGCGTTGCATCCGCACACGCACAGGCGAGTCCAGCGCAGGATAGCAGCAGCCCGAGATGGTTTTCCCGCCTGGCAGCTGCGAGCTAGCCGAAGGCGATTGGCTGTTGGTGCAGGAAGCTGCTGGACACAGAGAGGACCGTCTTTCGTGCTGAAGGCGCCACGGTAAGCAAGGTCACATGCTTTATGCATGTAGTCATTGCTGCTGGCGTGCAATCGATGAATGAAGCAGTTTGCTGCAATGATCACCCGGAAACACACGCTACAGTCTGCCTTTGCAGACATACACCGTCCGCATGTCTGCAAAGCGCCGCAGCCGACACAGAGACGGACCCCGCGGCGGCGCCCGGCAGCTTGTTTACAACATAGGTGTGCCACCACCGGCAGCAGGCTGATGTTTCTATATGCAGGTTCGCATGGGCATCCTTTTCACATGAGACCATAGGTTTTCAGGCTGTGAGGCCGACATGCTTGCGGTCAGCCTTGCAGCGTTGCAGAGTGGCTGGTTCTGGTTGAGTGCTGGTGGAGTCTCGAGCAAAGCGAATGTCGGCAAGGCAGACAGTGCTGGTCTGATCCTGTTGTCATTCTTGATCTGTAGTGATGGAGCCGCTTCGCCTCGGCATGCCGCGCAGTGCCTGGCCGGTCGCGCTCATGTGCCTGGGCACCATCATCGTGAGCTTCGAAGCGAATGCTCTCATGCATCGGTTGTGCAAGCAATGATGCATGCTTGAGCACCTCGGAGTGCAAGCGACGCATGCCTGAGGAGATGCTGCGCCCCTTGCTCATTAGTTGCAGTCGATGCGATACGTGACGTTAGCATCTGGAGGTGGCCCTGTGTCCACACAATACTGGAGTCCTGCTGATACTTCGATTTCATGGCGCATGGGTGTGCAGGGCGTCCTCCTGATCGTGCCATTTTGGGTGGATCATGTCGTGCCATGGGCAGTTGCGCGCATCCTCAGGTCACCTCCGGGTGGGAAGACTCTGCAAGCGCATGGGTCAGCTACTGTGCGGCAGAAGAGGGGTTGACGCACTGCCAGCAGCAACGAGCAAGAGCAGCTTGTCGCAGCGGCACGAGATTGCGCATGTACGTTGCACACTGAAGGCAAGTGCGCTTTCAACTGTCTTGCACTTTTCTTGCCGCCACAGTCTTGCATCTCTAGGGCAACGATAATGAGCATGCGTCTTGTCTGCTTCGGGGCAGCGTTGGCAAGGTACAGAAGAATTTTCGGTGCGCAGGTGGCATGACACGAGGCAGTCAGCGAGCTCAGAGCCGGCCCGGCTGCCACGATAGCTACCCTGTACTGCTGTCGTGAACACAAGTGGCGCCCATCGGTATGTTCTCATTTGCGGAACCTGCCGTTGGAGGCAGTTGAAGGAGCAGCGGGCTTCAAACACGAGGTTAGTCGAGACGCCCGGGCAGACCGCGAAACATGCGCCTGCACCTGGCGCGCTGGCTGTTTCTCACGCGCTATCTAGGTTTTCAGCACCGAGTGAGCGTTTGGACGCCATAAGCGCATCGGATCAACCCTGTGTTCCAATGCAAAGCTGAGAAAGTGCGAGGCCCAAAACACGCACCGCGCCGGAAGGCGCGCACCTCCTTCTTCCAGCTGCTGATAGTGTGACGCTGCTGTCAGACGTCGTGGAAGTTCCTTCCCGATGCGCAGCTCTCTGACACGATACAGCGCACAGCCTCTCTTCGTATCGTGTGTACGGTGTCCCCTGGAGACAAAACCTCCATTTCACCGCCATGGGCGAAAAGCAGGTGTTATCACGTGCCTGTTTCCGCACCGCTTCTATGAGGGCGGACCAGCCGCAATCTAGGCCCTTGCACCCTGCGGACCTGCAGCCGAATTGGCCAGCTGATCTTCGCCGACAATGCTGCCTGATGCACAAGATCTCTATGAGTCATGGAGGCTCTTCAGCTGAACAAAGCGACCGAATTGAAAAAGTGCAAGATCTCAGCCCAGAGCGCTTGCTGAACGGTCGGGCGCCAGGCCCAGCTAGATACTTTCTGTCGCGCAGAGGGGCCTGGCAGCCGGCAGTGTCGGATGCAGGTGTGCGGGTACGTACGGAGGCCCACCTCCTGTGCGGCGCGACAGGACGCAGGGAACGCCTACTGGGGCGCGCCGGCCGGCTTGCCTCGCAGTGGGCATGCCACCTGAGGTCAAGCAGAATTTGAACAGCGCCGCGCGCTGCCCGTGGGGATGAGCAGCCGACAGCAGGAGCTTCCGCATGACTCACCTCCGGAAGACCGGCTGGCGGAAGCGAACAAGAGCAGGGTCGACGCCGTCTCAGGTGATCCTGGTGTACAGTGGCTGGCTGGCGGCCTGTCCGCTGATAGGCCTGACAAGGCCAGTTGTATACTTGCATCCTGCCAGTTTCCTCGTCGGCCTCGACGGATTCCCGCATGCTTCCTCACGCAGGCGAGCTGCGCTGCCTGGCGTGCGGTAAGGCGCTCCCCGACCGCTGGAAGCTGGCCCAGCACCTGAAGGACGCGCACGGCGGCACTAATGCGCCACCGCCGCAGCTGGCGGCGGTGCCGGCTCGGCCGCCAGCAGGCCGCGCCGGCGCCAGCGCGGCCTTCTCCTTGGGCGACCTGCTGGCGGCCAAGCCGCAGCGGGGCGCGGCGCCTCCCCGCACGGCAGTGCCGGCCGTGACGCACCGCCATGCAGAGCCTAAACCGCGCGGCGTGCAGGGCACGCTCAGGGTGGGTTCCACCCTTGCCAGTCTGTGTCCGGTGACACAGCCCGAGATTGCTGGGCAGCGTTGCCCTGCATCCACTCAGCGCCTGAAGCAGGTCTTTGGCCAACATGTCACGACCACAGGGCTTGTCACACTGCTTGCTGGTCAGCCTCACGGTTCGTCCATGCGGACCCAGCCCTGCACACCTGCGCTGGCAGATGCCGTGCTGGCAGGGAGCACGGCGGTGCTTCACTCTTTCTCCTCTCCCCCCGCATGCAGCTGAACATGGCGGAGGGCGTGCCGGCTGAGGTCGCTGTGCTGACCGGCACGGAGCGCCCCAGCGCGGCTCGCAAGCGGCCCACCGCCGTCAAGCGCGCTGTGCTCAAGGCGCGGTCCGCCCGGGCCGCCGCGGAGGCGGTCGACGCGGCGGACGCCAGGGTGGCGGCGCTGGCAGCGGCGCGCGCAGCGCACGACGACGTGCGGCGCCAGTACGAGGTGAGGCGGCCGTCCCGGTGATGCGCATGTAGCAAACGGTGACATGCCCGTGCTGCCTGCAACAGCTGCCGCTGCCGCACTGGCTGGCGGGGCCCGTCGCTGCTGGCGGCCTCCGAGCCAGGCCGTGTGCTGCCGCTGCCAAGGGAGCAGTCGCACAAATGCATTCAGTTCGGCACAACTGCATGGGGTCTGCGCCCTGCTGTGGCTCGTTCGTTTCAGCCATCTCGAAATGTATGCAAGCATGGATGGGCGAGTAGAAGTCGAATGTCACTGTGAGGCGGAATGGCGAGCCCTCTCGAAATAAATGCGAGCATGGTAAAATGTATGTGAGCATGGATGGGCGAGCAGAAGTCGAATGTCACTGTGAGGCGGAATGGCCTGATGCGATGCATCCTGGTCTGCTCTGTGCCGCAGGCTGCCTGCCGGGCAAAGCAGGAGGCTCCAGCGCCGCAGGCCAACCCCGCCATCTGCACCCAGGTGCGCATGCCTGGAAAGCCCTCCTCACCCAGTCCTGTGTATGCACACTGGTGCGCTCCTTTTCAGTATGTGCCCTCCAAGGCTGTTGCCTGTGCGTGGGCATGCAACCTTCCGACTGCATGCTTTGACCCCGGAGAATATAGAGGACGTGGACTCAGCGTTCACTCAGCGTGTTTGACCAGACAAGCCGCCCCATGCAAAACTGTATCAGAAGGTGTGTTGCTTGACTGGAAATTTCCTCCATGATCCCGCAGCCAACTGGGCTATTTCTTCGCTGCAGGTGCAGGTCCTTGAGCTTGCCCTGGCAGAGGCGGCCCGGCGAATCGGCGAGGCAGCGGCGACAGCGGAGGCCGCGCAGGATGCCGCGGCGCGTGCCACCGGCGAGCGCTGGCGCATGTGGACGCTGCCGCCGTCCGACGCGGCTCTGGAAGCCCTGGATGACGTGACCAACGATGAGGTGGAGGCCCTGGGGCCACAACTGGACATGGCGGGTGCCTCGGGCGCGGCGGCGGCACCGGCTCTGGCAGCAGGACAGCCGCCTGCGCCGCCGGCGGCAACAGAGGCAGAGGCAGCCCCGGCAACGCCGACTGCGGCTCTGCCGGCTGCGGCATTGTCGCAGGCAGAAGGTACCGGTGCCGCACCAGCGGCAACCGCCCCGCCGGCGGCAGCGGGCGGCGCCGCCCTCGGCGCAGCCGTGCCGCCCACGGAAGCAGCGTGCCAGCCTGAGGGGCTGCGGCCTGTGCCCAGCGGCGCGGCAATCGGCCCCGCGGATGATAGTAGCAGCTCGGACGAGGACACGGGCCCGGGGCTCTCGGGCTTCCAGGATGTGCTGTCCTCCTGGGCGGTGGCTGCGGCCATTCCGCTCAGGCCTGCCGGCCAACCAGCAGGGACGGCGGACGTTTGCAGCGGCAGCTCACAGGCCGCACAGTCCCCAATGCCGCTGGGCCAGCCGCAGCAGTCATCTCGTCCTCCGCAGCAGCCATTTGGTGGCGCACCTGCCGCAGCGCGTGCCGCAAAGCCGCCCGCGGCGCCGGGGGCCCTCGGCAGCAGCGTGGCGGCGCAGCGGGACCTGGCCGCCATGAAGGCGAAGGGCGGCTCTTCGAAAGGCTCCAAAGGCTCCAAGGCCTCTCGAACCAGCAGCAACGACTCGTGCGTCGCCAACTGGCTGGTCGCCTCCGAGGTCCGCGCTGCCAGCGCCGCCAGCGGCGGCGCCGCCAGCCGCAGCGCTCGCTGGAGGCCGCGGCGCCAGACGCCTCGGCGCCGGAGGAGGCAGCGGCGGCGGCACATGGCGGCGGGACAGACGGCGAACAGCAGCGCCGGGCGCAGCCGCCGCCGCAGCCGTTTGCGGTCGTGGCGGCGGCCGCCCCTGACTGGCTGGCGGGCGGCAGCGACAGCGAGGAGGAGGGCAATGCCACTCGTGGCCTTGACGCAACGAGCTGGGTGAGAGACTGCTTGTCGTTGTCCGCAAGACACATCGTGAACTGATGCACCCTGAACCCTGTGCGAGGAAATGGAAAGTCATCCCGGCAGGCTGCTAGCTGGTAGCACAGCTCCCTCGCCGCCTCATCACGCTGCCTGCTGTGGCGTCCGCGGGGCCGTGTTCAGTGTTGCACCTGCACGGCATGTGACTCGAGGGCACCCCGGAGTACCACTGATTCCTGCTGGGCGTTGACTCTGACGCCAACGGTCGTGGCCGCAGATGGCGCCACGCACGCCGTCGCAGCAGTCGGACGCGCAGCCGACGCCCGTTTCCTCAGCTCTGCCCATGTCATCATCGGAGACGGCATTTTCTACCGACATGACGGCGCGCACCGAGACGCCACGCGGCAGTGCCAGCCCTGCCGCGCGATGCTCTCCCGAGCGGCTGCCGGTGGCGCCGGCGCCCGGCTTTCCTGGCTTCCCCACTGCTGCCGCCGCCGCAAGCAGCGCAAGCGCGCAGGCGGGCGCCCCGCCAGTGCTGGCGCAGCAGCCGCCGGATGCAGCCACAGCAGGCGGCGCAGCGCCGCCAGATGCCGGGCTGCCACTGACGGCTGAGTCTTTGGCGGCTGAAGCAGCGCAGCAGCCCATCGGCAAGGCTGCTCCGCTGGTGGCCAGCACGACGCAGCGCTGGACCGACATCGATGTGTCAATCCGCGGCGGCAGCCTTGGCGGGCTGCCTGAGCAGATGGAGGAGGCGGGTCCTTTGCCGACAAACCCCGCCAGCAATTCGATGCCGGAAGGGCTGCGGCCGCCGCCGCTGACGGGTCGCGACCCAGTGCCGGCCACGGCAGCGGATCCCGCGGCGGTGGCCTCGGCTCTGCAGCAGGCAGCAGAGATGCAGATGCAGCACCTCGAGCTGGCGCCGCCGCCGCCGCCGCCGCAGCAGCAGCAGCAGGGCCTCGGCCTGGTGGATGTGCAGCAGCCACCGCCAGTGCAAGCACACTCAGACTCCTCAGGTGCGACCGAAGCGAATAATCTTATGTGCGTTCGTGGCGTGCAAGGCAAGAGGGGCAGCAAGCCCGGGCTGCCAGCATGGGCGACCGATTTCATGGCTTCGCATGCTCTGCTTGCCTTCTCGAGTCGTGCCACCCCAGAACCAGGCTCTTGCAAACCCAAGTGCACGGGCAGCGTTGTCGATCCCAACAACCGCCACTCAAAGCATTCACGATTCGCTGCAGGCGGTGGCGAGTTCGTCTGCGAGCTGTGCTCCGTGCGTGTCTCCGGCACCCAGAATCTGGCGCAGCACATCGCATCGGCGCGCCACTTGCGTCGCGCCGCCGGCGCCGCCCGGGGGTGGCAGCAGCAGCCGCTGCCGCCGCCGCTGCGGGCAGGCAGGCCCCGGCGATGCGGCGCCAGGCCAGCGGGCGCCGCCGCCGCCGCTGCCGCTTGCCGCCACCGCGGGCGGCGGGTCGCCAGGCGTGCCTGTCGGCGACTACTGCCAGCAGGTGAGCAAACACCTGAATTGCCGGCGTTCCAGCCCTCGCAGCATCAGGCCTCTGGCATGTTGCCTGCTGGAGTCTTGCTGTGAGTCAAATCGGGATGCGTTGCATATGTGGCAGCAAGGCCAGCGCATCCCGACAGGGCTGCCGGCGCATGCATGGACGCAGGTGACTGCCCAGAGGCAGCAGCAGCGTTTATCTTCTTGGTTCGGCAACTGTCACAGCAGCTTTTCATCGCTGCCACACGGTCCTGTCAGCCGTGTCAGTCGTCTGGTCGGTTACTTCGAAGGACCATTCGGTAGTCAGGCAGTACTAGCTGACTGGCTACCACTTGACAAATGGACGGGCATTCAGGTTGCCCTGTACAGTCGTGGAGTCAGAAACGTGCCTCTCATCTTTCCTGTTGCACGGCGGCCCGAGCAAGCCCCGTGTTGCCGGCAAGTCACGCCAGGTCACAGCGGCGGCGGCGCTGGATCAGATGTGCAGGCCCTGGTGCAGTTGCCATCCTGCAGCGCGCTGAGCTCCTGACTTAACCTGAACTTTGTGGCTTTCACCACCTCTTCCGCCAGGTGATCACGGAGGACATCGATGCAGCGGCGGCGGCGCTGCTGCACCAGCTGCTGCAGTGGCAGGAACGCGCCCGCGCAGCCCGCGACGCTCGGTCCGCTCAGCGAGTCGCCCCCCGCAAGCGTCTGGTCTCCGGTTTGCGGTGAGCACGCTTGCGCAAAGCGCCCAGCCCCCACTCCAGCTTCATCAGGAGGCAGGGCTGTGCGCACATGCGTCCTTGATGCATCCTTGCCCTCCGGGGGCCCTGCACCATGCTGTCAAGACCGCCGGGGACAGCACGCACACGGTGAGCGGATGCCCATTCAGCGGAAAAGCCGGCAGGGAGCACCGCTCTGACGCGGCACCTCCGCCGCCGCGTGAACCGACCGCTGCCGCTGCCACTTGGAGATGGCCTGGCAGATGCGCATCAGTCAGGCCCGTCCCTTTTGTCAGGCACGCCCACAGATGCCCCCCCAGTCCTGAGCCCTGAACCTGACGACCACATTTGTGGTGGCCCTGCCGCAGGGAGGTGGCCAAGTGGGTGCGCGTCGGCAAGGCCCGCGCCGTCGTGGTGGCGCCCAACATCGAGCCGGTGGAGGGGGAGGCAGGGCTGTCGGCGCTGCTGGCCGGCATCCTGGCGGACGCGCGCGAGCGGGGGGTGCCCGTCGTCTTCGCGCTGTCCCGAAAGCGCATGGGCCAGGTGGGTTTAGGGTCTTAGGGTTGTAGGGTGGGGCCGTTGCCCCAGATCCGTGACAGCGGCTGCACACGGCCCGCGCACAGACATGCTGCGTGGTGTAGCATCAGCAGTGTCACGGACCTGCTGCACTGTCTCCGGCCTCTCCTGCCGTGCCCTGCCGCGGGGTGTTCGTGCTCATCCATTGACCGATGTGCTGGTCTGCCACCTGTCGAGCGGTGAGCCCGCGCTGCATGCGCGGCGTGCCGGGTGCAGCAGGGGCGGTTGTGTCTGCTGCGCTGTCTGGTGCCGACATGCACTCCTCGCTGCTGCTCGCCGCAAGACTCAGGCATCCACGAGTCATGTCCCTCAGCAGTCTGCCTGCTGCCGCGCAGATCTTCGGCTGGAGCAAGAAGATGTCCGCCATCGCGCTGCTGGACGTGTCGGGCGCCGACGCGGCGTTCGCCGAGCTGGTGGCGCTGTCGCGGGACGCCGCCGCGCAGTGGGCGGCGCAGCACCCCGGCGCCGCTGCCGCGGCGCTGGCGCCCCAGGTCAGCCCGGGGCCTCTTGTGCGGTCTGCTGCTGTCCCTGCCAAGGGGGTTGCCGACCGCCTCCCCTGCCTTCTGTCCCTCCACCTGGCGCCGCTCCTGTCATGCACAGGGAGGCAGCCTGGACGGAAGGAGTTGCAGTTGCATCCTGTGGCGTGGTCCCTCCAACTCGACGCTCACCTGCAGGCGCGGGAGCCGCAGATCCAGCAGGCTGAGGCGCCGCTGCAGCGGCTGCGGCGCGATGGCACGCCGGTGGCGGCGCCGCAGCAGCCGCTCCTCCAGCCGCAGCAGCCGCTCCTCCAGCCGCAGCAGCCGCTGCAGCCGGCGCCGCAGCAGCAGCCGCCGCGGCGTGCGGCGCCGACCACTGCGCAGTTCGGCAGCCCGCCGGGCGGCGCATCGCTGCTGCAGCCAGGGCGCCCGCRGGGCGCGGCGCAGCTGCAGGCTGTGGGGCAGCCGTCGCCCGCTTGGKTCGCCGCTGCGACGCAGCCGCAGCCCCACCGGTGGGCGCCGCCGCTGGCGCCGCCGCTGGCGCCGCCCACGGCCCACGACCGCAGCGCCGGCATGCCGCACATCCCAGCCCTGGGCGCCGCCTACGCCCGCACGGCGGCGGCGGCCGCTCCGTCGCTGCTGACGGGCTCCCCGCTGCGCTGGGAGGCCCCCGCCGCGGTGGCCCGGGGACTGGGGCCCTACATGGCGCCTGTGCCGGGTCCCCCGCAGGGCAGCCCGGAGCATCTTGAGGCTTGCAACGCGCAATTTCTGGCGTCGGAGTATGCCTTCCGCTTCGGCACCGTGCCGCCGCACCTCGCCGCAGAGGCATACCAGCAGGCGCAGCAGCAGCAGCAGCAGCAGCAGCAGCAGCAGCAGCAGCAGCANCTGGATCAAATGCAGCTGCAGCAGGTGCAGGACCAACTGCAGCAGGAGCAGCTGCTGCGCCTTCAGCAGCAGCGCCAGCAGCAGCTCGGGTACGGCGCCGCAGCGCTGCTGCCGGGCGCCGTGGTGCAGCAGCTGCTGCGGCAGCGCACGGCGGCGGCCGAGCMGCTCGAGCAACTCGGGGCCGCCGAGGCTCAGGGCCGGCTGCTATTCGAGATGCAGCTGGCGCAGCAGCGGGCCGACCTGGCGTCGCCCTGGCCGCCGACCGGCGGCTCGCATCACGGGTCCCACCAGGGCTCGCACCACGGGTCCCACCACGGGTCGCAACAGGGGTCGCCGCCGCCGTCGGCGGCGACCTACACCGCCTGGAGGCGGAGGGCCGCCAGTGGTCCGCGCCGGTGGCGATGCCGCGGCGCGGCAGCAGCCCGGCGGGCCTGCCGCTGGGGCGGCAGTCCTCTGCGCTGCCGGGGCACCCCAGCGGCAGCTCTGGCTCGCTGCCACGGCGGCGCAGCGACCCCGCCGCCGGCGGCGGTGGCGGCTGCTTCGATGGCGGCGACTTTGATGGCGGCCAGGCATTTGCCGCCGCGGGCGAGGGCCTCCCTTGCGTCGCCAGGGAGCTTGCAGGAGACGGCGCAAGCACCCAGGACGGCGGCCACCAGCTACAAGGGGCCTTTCCTGAGCAGCCAGATCCATGCGCCGCGGCCGGTGCCGCACGTGCAGGCAGCCTGTGGACTGAGCAGCGACAGCAGGGCCTGCAGCCGGCGTGGCAGCTGCAGTCGTTTACTCGCCAGGTCTCGGCGCCGCCGCTGCACCACGCACGCCACCAGTTGGCCGCCGACGCGCTGAGCTCCACGGACCAGGAGATCAGTCTGCTGCGGCCGAGCAGCAGCTTTGGCGGCGACCTGGCGGCCGCCGGCGGGTTCGGACACCGCCGCTCGGCATCGGGCGCGCCTCTCAGCGGTGGTGCCGGCGGCGCCGGATCCGGCTCCCCACCGCTCAATCCGGCCTCCGCCCGCTGGCCGCCGCCGCACCCCTTCGAGGCAGGCAGCGGCCAGGGCTGGGCGGCGGGCCTGTCGGGTGGTGACCCCTTTGCCGCACCTCCCGCCGCTCTTGGTGGGGCTTTCTGCTCCTGCACTTCTATGTCTTTCCTTTCCTTCACTTTGCAGGCTTCTTTTCCGCCCTGTCCTTCCGTCCTTTCGCCTGCCGCTTGCGCTGTTGGCCGACACAGCACATGCATGCAAGCTGCTGCACCGCAACTGGTCGCAGTGTGGCAGCTAATCTCACCGCTATGCTCATCTCCCTTCTTGAAAAGGAACATCCTCAAACAAACAGGCACAGGCATGGGGTTGTTCAGAACAGTCTGGCACTCTGCGTAGGCCTGCCGCGCCCGGGGCTGTGGACGGTGCACTCCGCACCGGGGCCATGCTCCCCGGGCATGGACCATGATGCAGCGGTGGCGGCGCCTCGCGACGGCGCCGGCACGTTCGGCGGCAGCTACGGGCTGCTGGCCGGCGGCGACGCCGGCGGCACCGGCGGCAGTGCCGGCGGCGACGACTTTCGGAACCTGAGCGGCCTGTGGCGCGATGACGGCCCGGCCTCCGTCGCCGTGGTCTCGAGTGCCAGCGACTGCGGGCTGCCGGGCATGCCGGACTACTCCTTCAACCCGTTTTCCGACCAGCGCGGATGAGGATGCCCTTAATGACGTTTCATGCTGCCGGCAGAGGCGCAGGGAGAGGCTGAGCCTCAGCGAAGCTGGAGCTAGGGTGGACATTGATGCCTATTGGTGCCTCAGCATCTGACGGGGCCCTCTGAGCAGCATGAAAGGGGCTGAGGCTCTGGCGGCAGGCAGAGCAACCACTACTACACTTGTCTGCGCGCGTGCTGAGGCCCCTCGCGGTCTTGGCACGCAGCTCGGCAGCCAGCACGTCCCAAGGCAGGGATTCCAGACCCTGATGGGGCTCACTTCCTCACTTCGCTGAGGCACATAGAGTTTGAAGCCCGGTTAGGAGGCTCGCAGTGAGCGGTGTTCCCACTCGTACGATTCCGTGGCGGCGAGCGCATTTGAGGAGAGGGGCGTTGCAACCCCCGACTCCGGTGGGTCCCATGCAGGCGGATTGGGTGTGACTCGTCCAATGTGCTTGGGACACACGTTTTCTTCTTTCTTTCAAGTGTTTCTTGAGCCTTCTTTGGTTCAGGCAGGGCCTTGCATATCCAACTACAATAATCACGGTCTCGGTGTGCAGTTTTCATCTTATGTAAGTGATATCAGTGCTTGGCACGTTGAGTTTGCATCTGTCCAAACCTCCTGGCTAAGCAGCCTGCTGCTGCTGCACTGTGGCAGAGTGGCCCTCCACGCATCTGTTTTTTGCAGGACCCTCGCAATTTCGGGTCCTAAATGCAATCAAGGGCGCAACACACGAACTTCCAGCAAATGCATTGCCATCTTGCTTGCAATATGCCACAGCTGCCCACACATAGGTATACAGCCACGCAGTCGCAAACCGTGCGCAATTCATCCAAGGCTACGAAGGGCAAAATGGCGGCGCGGTCTGGGCCTGCTCCTTGTGGTGCTCTTGCAGGGGAACCTCCAAGCCTCCTGCCCAGCGCATTGCCAACTAAAATGCTGCTGAATCTATATATCTGCTAAATCCTGCTTGAGCGCCAGTACCTTGGTTCCGGTACCTCCAATTGCCACTAACGTGATGTGCCTACTTTTATGGGTGTGTAGTGCGTCTATTCAGAGCCGCCGCCCCCGCCGCCGCCGCCTGCCCCCAGCAGTTCGCGACACCCACGTCGCAGCCCAGCACTTCTCCAACGTGCTCTCACATCCAGCCTCACGGCTTCAGGCCTTCAGCACGTCCTGCTGCGTCACCATGCAAGCCTGCCGACACCAGAAGTGCCCCACCAGCCGCGGCGCCACCGAATCCTGGCATTGTGGCGCCGACAGCAGCTGCGATGTTGGTCCTGCTCCGCCGCCGCCGCTGCCGCCTGGCAGCGCTGGGAGTGCGGCACCCACATGCATCGGCCCCTGCAAGCGGGCACCTGACTTAATGGCTGGTCTGGTCATCCCCAGCCCCAGACCTCAGCCGCCGGCCCCATAGTACTAGCAGCGACGCCTCCCAATAAGCCTGCTGCCGTAACTCACGCAAACATGCGGCATCAGTGCCTGGACCAGCAGAAGCCAGGCCGGGCACCGACTGCCCCACCCCAGCTGAGCTTTCCGCCCACAGCGCAGTGCTCATCCAGCGTGCGGCACAAGAAGGCATAGGACGTGCTCCTGCACAGCAAGCTGGTGCGCTTTGCTCTGTGCGCAACTCGCTATAGGTTCGCTTGGGTAGATGCTGCGTCCATCATGCACACATCATAGCGGCTGAGGCTCTGACGTGACCAGCAGCAGATGTGTGACCCTGCAAACGCCTCACAGCTTCGGGTTGCACGCTTGCATTGCTAGTGCTTTACTCTTTTGCTACCTGGAGTCGGTTCTTCCTCATGCTGCCCTTGTGCCCATCTCATGCAGGGGCTTCCCCAAGCTCAGCTACAGCAGGTTGAAAAGGGTCTGTGCCCATCACGGCGGCAGAGGCGCAGCGACCTCCTGCTGTGTACATTTCCTTGTTGCTAATGCAGTCTGTAGGTCAGCTACAGAGTGACAACAGCATACTGTCGCATCTTCGTGGAATGACCCGAGTGCACATGTTAAGGTCACAACTAGACACCGAGTCCGGCTGCACTGGAAACGTCGTGTTGCGGCCGCCTATGGGGTGTCTTTTTATTCTTGAGCTGCTCCTGCTGGTCCTGCCGTACGAGCCGATTTTTCATAAGAACTTGCCCTGGAACTGTGCATGTGTTGGGGTTGCTGACCACTTTTCTCGGCGGCAATGCTGGCGGCAACCCTCGTTGCACTATTTGTCGTGACATTGCATGCTAGTGCTGTCGCTTCAGCGCCTGGCGGACCAGCCGGAGGTGACGCTCATTGCCCCGCCTGACTCATCTGAGGTCTTTTGACAGTCTCGGCATCTTCCGTCGAGCTGCTCGCCGTATGATGATGCCCAGTATCACAGCGTTGCAGACGGCACTTGGTTTGTGAGAATTCACGCATGCAACGGCACCGTCTTGGGAAATATTGTGACGAACAGGATGTGCACGTACGAGCACATCTGCCATGTCTCATGACAGGCCTGCGCGTCCTTTGAATTGCACGGCCGTGAAAGTCGAGCTGATGACCGTCTCTTTCGGTTGGAGCGCCAGCAGCTTGTTCAGCAAAACCTGGCGAGCAGCGGCATGAGGATCCACGGGAAGAGATAGCAGCGGCTGCAAGCAATGCGAGGAGAGAGATCCTGCAAGACGAAGGTGCTGGGCGATTGTGATGTGCTTTCTCAACAGACATCACTTGAGTGCGCAGAGGAAGTGCCGCATGGCGTGCATGCTGGCCACTGCCAGTGTCAGTGAAGCTCCATCTGCTTGTGCGCCCCCGCCATTTCATATCATTTTCCAAGGTCAGGCCGCTGTGTGCATGGTGGCACAGTGATACAGGGCGAATCTGAGCCCGTTTTCGTCCCTGGTGAGTCTGCAGCAATCTGGGCACCGAAGCGGTTGTGCAGCAAGCGCGCTTGACCACATGGTGCAATAACCCATAGATGCCTGCAGCTACTGAAGGCGCAAGCACACTAGACATGGACACCCGAGTCACAATCTCGCCTCAGTGCTGGCCTGCCTCGCACTCAGTCCCAGTCCCAGTCCCGGTCCCAGTTCCAGTCCTGGCGCCTGTTCCGGCACCCACAGCATTTCTCCCTGTGCCCATCCCGACGGCGGCGCCCACCTTGCTGCCAGCCATTGGCTCACCGCCACTGCCGCCATTGCTGCCGCCGCCACAGCCTGCTGTCTTGCCGCCGCCGCCACCGTCGCCCAGACTGGCGCAGCCTGTGTATTTCTTTCTGCAGCCGCCACCGCTCAGGCGGCCGCCTCTACTGCCATCGCCGCCGGTAGTGCCGGTGCCGCCGCAGATGCAGCCACAAGCGCCGGCGCAATCGCCTCCGTCCCCACAGCAGCCCGCCAGCCCGCCGCCTGCGCAGGGTCCTCCCGCCCCAGCCCCATCAAGCCGGCGACCCCCATCGCAGCCGTGCCCCCACAGCAGCCGTTGCCGGCCCGACCGCAGGCGCCACCTTCTCGACAGCCGCCACCCTCTTCAACACGGCCACCGCCGTCGCCTTCTCCATCCCCTCCCGACAACCAGCCACCAGGTGCTGTGCTGATGTGTTGACTTGCCACCCAAAAACAAAAAAATACTAACAAACCAACACTAAACAAAGCCCTGGAGCTTCCACCTCACAAGATGGTGCGAGGCCTGCTGTCGACTGCGTGCTGGTCCCGCAAGTATCTTGAGCACAGAGACAACCTGGATAAGAGAGATGCTGTCGCACCCAGCGGTCTGCTGCCGCATGGCTGATCGCCCGTGCCTCTGTGTTCTTGTTGCAATTATTCAACACATCGTGGCCCGGCCAAGAGGGCGTTCACCTTTTTTTTTAAACCTCCAATGCAGTGGCGCCCCCTCCTGGGACCTTGCCGCCGCCATCCCTTTCAAAGCCCCCGCCCAGCCCACCACAACCGCCTCCAACGCCTGCACCTACACCGCCAACGCCGCCAGTTCAGCGCAACCCTCCACCGATTGCGTTCAGCCCCCCACCACCAGTCCAGCACAGCCCCCCGCCGCCGGCTGAACGCAGCCCCCCGCCATCTGCTGCGAGTGCCCCGGCGCCAATTCAAAGCAGCCTTCCGCCACCTGCTTCGAGTCCGCCACCGCCATCTGTATCAAGCTCCCCGCCGCCGGCTGAACGCAGCCCCCCGCCATCTGCTTCGAGTCCCCTGCCGCCAACTCAAAGCAGCCTCCCGCCACCTGCTTCGAGCCCCCCGCCGCCTATCCAACGCAGCCCCTGCCCGCCACCCGCTTCGAGCCCCCCGCCGCCACGTCAACGCAGCCTCTCGCCACCTGCTGCGAGCCGCCCGCCACCTCCACCAAGCCAGCCGCCCTCACCGATACAGCCACCGCCGCACTCTTTCCAGCCACCGCCAGCCAGCCCACAGGCCGGTGGGTGGTGCCTTTTGAAATACTCTTTACAATTGCAAAACGTGCCACAGAGCATCACTGCAGCCGATTGCATCCCGCGGTCATAATCACGCGGCTGCTGCAGCATGTCATGCCCTCTTGCCGCTGCACATGACATGTCGCCCATGATGAATGTGGACGGCTCGGTTTGTGGGACAACACCAGAACAGTATGCTGACAATTCCACTGAAGTTCACATCCAGGCGTTCCACCACCAGCGGCGCGCCCTGCTCCTGCTCCCGCCTCCAGCCCTCCACCGACTGCAGCACTAACTTCTGCGCCCACTGCCGCGCCGACCGCCCGGCCGACGCCTGCGCCGACAGCCAGATCCACACCCTCCCCAACAGCAGCGCCAACTCCAGCGCCAACAGCCACGCAGACCCCCCTGTCAACACCTTCTCCAACCACTGCCCCAACTGCAGTGCCAACATCACGTCCTACCGCCGCACCGACTGCAAAGCCAACGCCGCGTCCAACGGCTCTGCGGGCTTCCCCACCGACAGCAAAGCCCACCTCCCGGCCCACGGCTGCGCCAACTTCCGCGCCGACGGCCGCGCCGACGGCTGCGCCAACGACAAGGCCCACGTCGCGACCCATGGCTGCGCCAACAGCCGCGCCGACGGCTGCGCCGACTGCCGTGCCAACTGCAGCACCAGCAGCAAGGCCCACGGCCCGGCCCACGGCTGCACCAACAGCTGCGCCAACGGCTGCACCGACGGCCGCGCCGACTGCAGCGCCGACTGCAGCACCAACAGCAAAGCCGACGAAGCGACCCACGGCTGCGCCGACTGCCGCGCCGATGGCTGCGCCCACTGGCGTGCCGACTGCAGCACCACCTGCAAAGCCCACATGCCGACCCACGGCCGAGCCGACTGCAGCGCCGACGGCTCCGCCGACTGCCGCCCCCACTAAGGTGCGAACCCTAATACGACAGGTCACCTTCTGCGTCCTGAACTGCAGCCAAACTGCATGTTAAAGGACTCGCGTTTATTTCAGTACTTTGCTCAGGATATAGAGGAGATATATTTGAGGCGCACTCACGTTCTTCCACAGTGTGCTGGTCTGACTTCATCGACCAAGCAAGCCTTCATGCAACGTGTTGATGAACCGTCACTGACGTATATGTCTCAAAACGGTCAAAAAGTTGTTCTGCATCACAGGCACCCACTGCTCACTCGACAAGCCGTCCTACCAAGGCACCGACGCCATCGCCAACAAAGCCTCCCACAAAGGTGAAAACGTGTTTGCCGCGCGCCCAAGCCTCTTCATGGCTGGGTTTGTGGCAGAAGAATTTTCACACTTTCATTCCACGCCGGCCAGCAAGGTCTCTGCTTGCCTGACGCCGCACACCGCCTGACTGTGCATCTGCACATAGGTTGAGCAGCACACGAGCTCAGGTGATGTGTGCCGTTGCAATGCTGACGCGCCGTGCAGACTTCCGTATGGCTACATTACTTACTGGGCTCTCTTGCAAACCTTGTAAGATTCTTTTACACAGGCGCCCACCGCTGCACCCACCCGACGGCCGGCCGCAATGCCCACGTCAAGTCCCACTGCGGCGCCAACTGCATTGCCGACTGCCAAGCCGACTGCCAAGCCAACTGCGAAGCCAACGGCAGCGCCGCCAAACCTTACGACAAAGGTGATTCCCTGCCTGCTGCTGAAAATCTGTCAGTTCTGTTGCACCATCATGAACGTGGGTACTGCATGTACTGCCTGCTGCCGCGGGCGCTGTTCTTCCACACGGAGATGCTATGCGCTTGTAGCCTGTGGCACGAAAAGTGGCAAATAAAACAAACAATAACCAGCAGGCCAGGCAAACCCGCATGCGCATACATTGGGCCGTTTGCACAAGTGACATATGTGCTGACAAAGGCACCCACTCCACAGAGGCGGCCGCCGCCTCTTGGACCAAAGGCGCCCCCGCCTCCTCTGGTCGCATTCGTCCTCTCGCCGGCGGCAGCAAACATCACGAGTATATGTGAGTGCCGTTCGGCGCAACAAGCGTTGCAACCACATACACGTTTGTGATGATGCAAAATGTTTCTGCGCTCATCATCGTAAGACAAAGTTTACGTGACAATGGCGATGTAGTTTCGTCACAAAAAAAGTCGGAGTCAAACGAAGCTGCGGTCTTCTGAAGCATTTCTTGTGGTGTGGGGCTGCAGCGGTGGAGCCACTGTGATGCGGTAGACATGCAAGGCGAAACGTGTGTCGCATTGCAGCATGGTTGATGACCACGCGTGCAATAGGCTCAAGTCGTGCTCCATCTGCCTGCTGATGGCGGCTATTGGCGGCGCAGAGCGGCAAGCATTGATGCACCCTTTATTCGCAGTAAAGATGATTGTGACATGCGTCTCTACACACTCCGCCGGCAGCGTTGTAAACTCCACAATCGACCTTCGATTTGCCTGGCGTTGAATTTGCCAGGCATCTGTGTGGCATGATGTGGCAGTGCCATATGTCCAAATGCGCATACTATGTAGTACTCGATTCCACCTTTCAGATCATAAAAGGTCCAAGAATCCTTAGACGACGCGCACCCTTCCACTCTGCTGAGCTCAAACTCCAACTGCCGCAGGTGCTGTTCCCCAGATAGAACCGCCGCCACACAATAATCCAGCGGCCACCTCCAACCCTTCGCGCTCTCCAGCCAAGCAACGGTCCGGAGTGCTGTTGCCGTCGCGCTTGTAGCTCTGCTGGTCGTCAGCTGACCAACGCTGCTTGTAATCATGCTCGACTGATGTCACTCGGGTAGCTAGGAGACGAAGCATCTGAACATCATTGGAGACCTAAATATGCTGCAAACACACCGACCGAAGACTACTCATCGTACTCGTCGTACAGTGCTGCCTTCTTGCCTTCTCGCTCGTGGAGCGGTGTACTGCAATTGCTGCACAACAGGAAGCGTCATTGACGGCGAATTGCTGCATTTGACATGCCTGACAAACATCGTCCTCACGGTCAGCATCGGTGGCTGCTTCTCGCGGCCCCCGCCTGCGGCAGCAGCTAGTGGGCGCCCAATGTCTCACCTGCGGCAAATTGCCAGCAGCACCATTTCATGTGTAGCAGACTGCATGACGTATATGTTGCAGCACGATGTTGCATTAAGATGTATGCGCGGCGCTCGCCACACAAATTGTGCATCTGCTTCTGCACAGTGGCCGGCGAAATGAGTGCTGCTCGCCGACGACTGTTTGGCGGTGTGGTTGTTTGCTCCAACCGCTCCGGTCCCAACTTCCGGTTTGCTGTGACAATTCCAGGGGCCTGCACACATACATACAAGGTGGAAGTGGACAGGGGTTGAGGCTCACTTGCAGTGCGGTCATGCTCGCCAATGCCGCCACGCTCTCATCGGACAACGACCTGTGCAGTGTGCAATCTTCGGTCATGCAGTTGCGCTTGTCCATGACGGTGTCAGGGCTCGTGGTGAGCAGAGTGGCGCCTGCCGTAGTGCTGGCTGCCCTGCTGACGTCTGCGAATGATGCCACAGCCATCGTGATGCAAGCAAGTGCCATCAGCACGCAGCTGGATCAGCCTGGCCGTGACGCGCCTCAAGCCGCCGAGGGTCAGCTGCGCCAGACGGGGCAGCCGCCATGCCGCCATGGCACCTGCTGCAGGGCCGCCTCTGGCACGCAACCGCGCGAGACGACAACGAAGCTTCAGATCCAGCGCCGAGACCGCGGGGAAGCCCCCAGTTGAATGTCGTCCAGCAGGCCGGAAGGCTGCAGGGGGCCGCTGATGAGGGCGCTAGCGGCACTGCGCCAAGCACGATGCACCAGCCGCACTGCCGCGAGGGTGGCCACATCGTCTGAGGCGGCTGCCTCGCTGCGCATAGGCGGTTTCTGACTTGCTGCAAGCTCCAAAAATTTCAGTGCAGGTGCCGTTTCAGATGATGGAAGTGCGAGATCAGCTGCTGCACCACAAGAAGCCGCATCGTACCGGCAAAGGTGTACTGAGCTTTGGATCGTCTCACGACTGTCTTCAGGATGAGGTCCTGAAGTTTGCCGGGAAGCACCTGAAGGTGGAAGCCGCCAGAGCGGTTCGGACCACCTGCGGCAAGCGGCGTCTGGTACATCAGGTTGGACGGTGCCTGTTGCACGCATATGCGACGCGCGCGGTGCTGTGCGACGTGCCAGGCATGGGAATCGCAGCGACAGTAGACCGCATTGAACCAGGATGTATAGTGCAGGTCACAGCGCAAGTCTTGGCATGAGAGGCGGCGCTACATCACTGCCATACTCACAGGATGCCCTGGCGCCAACTCGTGCACCAGACCCTGCGCCATGATGTACGTCCGCCAGCAAACCTTGAGGAACGTGTGAGCCGGCAGCAGCAGAAATCGCAGCAGCGGCTGAAATTGCAAAGCCAGCAGCAACGCATGCAGCACCAAGCAATGGCAGCAGCAGCAATAATGAAGCCAGCGGAGGTAGCGCCGGCGGCGGCGGCGGCTACGGCAACGTTGCAATAATTTAGCATCAAGCTGCAGCGCGCTAGTGACACCTGTGACAGCAAGCCAGTGGTGGCGCTTGCGGCAGCAGCAACAGCAATATGAAACAGAGAAACGGCAGCCGCAGCACGGGCGGCAAGTCACAGGCAAACTGGGGATGGCAATGGCGCAGGCGACTGCGACAGTGAGCAATGGCACCCGCCGTCCAGCGCAAGCGGCAGCGGCGGTGCATAGCAATCAAAAAGAGCGGCTGACGAGCGGCATCAGCAACAGTTGAAGATGATAGTAGCACAATGCAAGCTTGCGTGCCCGCAGCCCCATCGACAAAGACTTATCATACTTGAGCATAGCACCACTTATTGGCCGCCCATAACGAATGCAGGCTTGTCCAGTCTGCGCTATATTCCATCCCTGGGGCGGCAGAGACGTGCTTTGGTGCAAGAATCGCAAGGCAAATCATATGCAACTCATATTTCGTAGTCATCGTGCAGGAATGACTGCTGCGTCACTGCTGGATGGACACAGCCTCGCTCGTCTCGCAGCACTCTGCCCAGATCCGCCGGCAGTGCAGCCTGCCGCCGCCTGGCTAGTTAACCGTGCTGTGTGAGTTCTCAAGTCACGCCTGATTGTTATGTTCATGATCAGTAGCTTTTTGAGAGAGGGTTATCACATCATTTCAGCCTAATTACAGAAGGCTGATCAGGGCAGTTCACTCAATACGGACTCTCGGACGGATCAAAGAAATGACCTCTCCTCGCTGCCCTTGTTCGGACGAGAGCCCGCAGCCGTCCGTTGCACGCCAGATGGCAAGCAGACCCTCGAAAGACCCTCGATCCCAGGATGCACAGAATCATCCACTCTCGGCGCCCGACCGGGCAACTCACTCGCGCATTTACTTGTCTCTGTGCAGTCACCGAAGGACCCGGAGAGCGGCGGCGGACCCTGACACGAAGGCTCGGTTTTCACACCGACCGCCTGCTGCTGAAGAGCAGCCCGCCGTCTTTTCCGCCCGCCCCTGTCCAGCCAACATGGCGTCGTGCAAGGCAGCCATGTTCTGCCTCCTCCTCGCCCTGTCGGCACAGTACGGTGAGCTCGCACGCACAAGCCACTTGATGAGAACGCCTCTGGTTCGACAACAGCTGGCGCCGATCGTTCGTTTCGGCCTTGTCATGATGAATTGTCGGGAAAACTTTGGCCTGACCTCACCGCGAGGCTGAACCTCGGATGCACGGAGTGCATCGAAAGCTCTTTTCACGTTTGTTTCAAAGAGCTGGCGGCTGAAGTGCGGCACAGCTCCTCGGGCAGCCGAGTCGTGGTTCGACTAGCTGTCCGTATGTCGAGAGCCAGCCTTGTCATACGTGACAGATTGTGTCCTCTGCTCGCCATTGACTCAGCAGTAAGCGAATGTCGCTTTGTCCGCCTTGCACCAATCAGTATTCGGTCAGCACATTGACTCCTATGTCTGTGGAAAACTGCAGTGCTGGCAGCGCAGGGCGGAACCTCGTCCCGCAAGCTGCTGCAAGCTGCTGCTTCAAGTGGTGATGTCTGCGACCTGCTGGTGTATGCTGCCGTTGATGATTGATACCCACTATACTGCAATAAGCAGCATGCGGCTGCTTGGCTGTATGCCTGGGGCACAGCGTTAAGACCTACCCTTTGCTGCTGCACAGCGACGAAGTGAATTTTGTTCCTGATTGCAGCGGCATCAGCAGGCAGCGCCGCGGCAAGTGGCGCCGCTGCAGGCGCTGCAGCTGCAGCTGCTGCCTCTGCCGCGTCATGTGAGACATCCGCAGTGCTGTGACGAGCTTCTGAATGTGATGGCGCATCCGCAGCCGAGGCGCCGGCACGCTGCCAACATGTTTTCACGACATCATCACTGAGCAATTCTTGGACCTGGACACTAGTTTGCGTGGTCAAAGGTTCTTGTGGTCCCTATCGTGCAGCTCCAGTCGCCGTGCCCGTCGCCGTCCCCGTCGTCCAGGCTGTCCCCATTGTGCAGAAGAAGAAGGTCGTCGTCCTGACACCACCGCCGGTGCGAGCATCCAATCTTGCAGATTTTCTGCGAACTCTGCCCACTGATCCGACAGCTAGGTGCCAGCGTCAGATGGCGGGTTTCTTGAAATTTTAAGGTTTCACCTCGCCGCCCCTGCCTCCCACCATCATCTCGACTGCGCAAGGAAGCTGAGCGTTGCTGGACGGCGCTGTGGTCCCACCATGTGCTGCCATTCGGAGTTTTTGACTTGCAAACCGCAGCAGCAGCAGCTGCGTCGTCAGCCGCGAGCGCGGCTTTGAGCGCCGGCGAGTGGCAATCGTCTTCATCTGATTTGTTTTGCATGCCTCTGCAGCCGCCTCCCAAAGCCAAGAAGGTCCAGCTTGTGCCGGTGCCCGTGCCGGTGCCCGTGCCTGTGCCTGTGCCAGTCCCGGTGCGCTCGATCTGCATGTGCCGACTGATGGGTCTTTGCACCAGTAAGCCACTGGCGCACACCACCTGACATTTTGTTTCGAGCACTCATCAACAGCGGCAACCCAGGCGCGCAAGGCATTACACTTGCATGCAATAAAGCGCAGATCACCATCTTTGGTAGATGCCGGCATCTATTCTTCTGGGTGCTGGAAAGCAGGAATACCTGACGAGTGTAAATGAAATATTTATCGCAGGTCCTTACACCGCCGCCGCCACCGCTCGTCGCCGTGAGCGGCGCACGCGTCAGCGGCGCACCCATTATTTTGGCGCCCCCACCCCCGGGTGCGAAGGCATCGCGATCAGGAAACAAATTAATTGCAGCCTCATCCGGCCCTGTACAATGTTTGTCCTCCTCTGAGTTTACGTCTGTGTCTTCCGCATTGTTGATGCAGCTCTCACCGGCGCTGCGGCCGCTGCAGCAGCTGGCCGCTGACCTTCCCCACCCTCGCACGAAGATGCAACTCCTATCACACCGATGTACTACAGCAGAATGAACTTTTGGGAGTGGGCGGTGGGTGTAACTTGGCTTTTTCACGACTGTCTCGGGGCGGCTTCACCCAGAGACGGTCACTGCAGGCGGCTCGTGCCAGGGCAGCTTCTGCTGGTACCAGCGGTGGATTTGGGTGTTTGGGTGGACACGCAGCGCCGACAGAGTAATTCCCATCATTTGAGCAGGTGGCAGCGCAGCTTTGACGAGTTCATTTCGTTTCATCTCATGCCTGCTGATGCATGGCAAACGCAGTTGACAACCGGCATTTTGAGACTTCGTTAATTATTTGATACGTAGCGAACTGACATCTTGTAAAACCAGCACTGCACTGTCTCTGGGCTCTTCGGCAGGATCCCGTTGGTCTTTGCCGAACTACTCGTTCGTTTGGTTGAACCCTTGCTAACATTGCCTGACTCCGTGCGCCGATCCATAAACTCCCGGCGGGGTACATCCCCACACCTGGCAGGCTGGCGCGCCATGTCTGACGGCTGCGTCCAAAAGGAGTAGTGGTGGGAGTATTGAGAAAATGGCGCCGGGGGGGCTACGATGACCACCTGCTCTGCGTCTCCGCCAAAGCCTGGTGGCGCAGGCTACCGGCCCGCTCCCTCCTAGATGGGCAGCACAACAGTCCGCAGGTGGCCGTGAATGGGCAGCGGCAGTCCTACAGTCTCGAGTGCCCTGTCAGACTTCTCTTTACAAGGATGGCCCCAGAGCGGTGGCGGAGTCCGCTGCCGCCCAGCGGCCCTTCCTCAATTCCTACCTGCTGCAGCTGTCACGCGATTGGCGGGCGGCACCTGGCAGCCGGCATTGAGTTGGCTCCGTTGCAGGCACAATGCTAGATCGTTGGTTGCATGGGATGCTACAGTCATATAAACCCTTTTCCGCTCTCCTGCGCGCAAGTCTGCGCGCGCCTGACACGCATGTAGCTGTGCAGTTCGCTGAGGTCACAGGGGCTGGTCCTGCCTTCTGTGTGGAACTGAGGCTGCGCCATCTCTCCTCCCAGATTCAAGGGGCCTGACCCCTTCGCTGCGCCGGCGGCCAAGCGCTGGCCCGGCCCGCCGATTATCTCGCGGTAGTGGCGGGCGGCGGCGCTCGCTATCAACAAAGTCCGGCCACCCCGCCGAGTAGCGCTACCCACGATGCCAAGCATGGATAGTGCTGACGGTCATTGGTTCCCATAGTGCATATGAAGAAGCAGGGTTAGGGCTTTTCACCGCTGGCCGGCGGCCTGAGGCCGCGTGTCGCCATAGATGATCATCGGGTAGTGACCATCGCCAGAGACACAGGCATGTTCCCTCCACTCGCTACTTAGCTGCTCTTCCAGCTCTCCTCTGACGTGGAACCGTCTGCCATGAGCTCTTCTGCTTGCTAAGGCCAGTTGCGCTGCCCGTTCAGCAGCGTTCAGCGATGCTTTCATTCAGGCCGCCCTGTAGTGTCCTGGCCGGTTGAACTGTTGCAGACCTGCCACAACTCACCTACACAATTGCTTTCCGCTGTCAAACCTCCAGCAGTACAACTCCATATCGCCGCCAGAGCCGCAGCGTGTGCTGACGCTCTCAAGAAGTGCTCCCTTCTGATTGGACTTTTGGAAATGCTCCTACTGAAGTAAGTCAGGGAACTGCTGGCTTCCGCTTTTGACATCTACCCCTCAGATCCTTTTCAGCCGTCGCAGCTGCTGCTCCACCCGCTGGCTGCATTTGCACGCCTGCATTGGCCAGTCGTTCGAGCTCTCTTGACAGCGGACCTGGAAGCAGATAGGGCAGACGTCTGAGAGTCGACAGAGAGCTATCAAAGGCTGATCGGTATGGCGACCACGCCGGAGGAGGAGGAGATCATCAAGAAGCGCTTCCTGACGCAAACAACGGTCACACGTGGAGAACCGCCCCTGAGGCGCCTCGCGCAGAGGTCCGTATTCCCCTCACAGTGATGCAGTGGCTCAGCACATTCGGATCTGCACTTCCTGCATCAAGCACACGACCAGGGGGGGTTGCTCGCGGGCCGGGCAGGGTGGCTGCTAATGCTGCGCCTGTGCTGAGATGTAACATTGGTGTTTTGGCGCTCGGCCTTGCGACGAGCACATTTAACGATTGACCGAAGCATGGACACGACAGATCCCTGTCATGGTCCTGATGGGACATCTTAGCACAGGCGGGCGCTGTGAAACTGTGTTATAGCACCATCCTGAATGACCTGGTGGTGGCGGGGGCGTGCGGGCAGGCTGTTGCTCTACATTGGTCTATGGGTTTCTAAGGCACACGTCGGGCAGCCCCGTCCTGGCCCCACGCCAGCAGCGCCGCAGAACCGCAACAGACAGCAAAGCGGACCAGCAAGCAGCAGCGCAGCCGTCGACAGGCAGCGCTCTCCGCAAAGTCCGAGGCTTGAGCGAGACAGCTCTCCGCACCCGCAGCCTCTGCATGCACGCCCCCATGCCTCAGCCTCTTGAAAGATTTCCCTTCTTTGGCTAGGTACCTGCAATTTGGCGAGGCGCTGGCGGCGGGGCAGGCGGCCAAGGCTGCGGAGCTGGCTGAAGGGCTGGCTCGTGACCTGGCGGGCATCCGCGCCGCCGGCGCAAAGCAGGCGGCAACGTGCGCTGCCAATGCGCGGGAGCAGACGGGCTATGTGGCGAGGCGAGCAGCCCTTGAGGCGGACATAGCCCAGGTGTGCACCCTGTATCGATCATGATTCACTCCTCAATTACACCGAGCTTTGGGGATGCTGCTCTGCCGCCTCAACACGAGCGACAACCGCCGTGCGGGGTATGTGCCACAGGCGTTTGCACCCACAGGAGTCAGGGCAGCAGTTGGCGGCGCAGTGTCAGCACGAACCGTGGACGTGCCGCCCTGCTGCACAGCGGCGACGAGGGGTGGCGGGAGGCATTCGCCGAACACAGCAACACGGCGGCCGCAGCCGTGGCGACAGCCGAAGCGAGGCGCCATTACTGCTTGTCACGCAATACCGTTCCCGGCTTCCCGTGAGGAGGCGCATCTGCTCTGGCCCAGGAATGCGAGCTGATCGCCACGCGGAGGGAGGAGCTGGCGGCGGCGCGCATCCAGAAGCGCCGCAATGAGGAGTATGAGGTGAAACCTTGGCAACCAAAGGACCCTTTGGAGCTGGGCTTTTCACAGACGTGTAGAACCGTCGCAGTGTTCCAGCTGCAGCTGCCTGCTGCTGCAGTCCCTGCTGCTTGTGGGCTGGCTGCAGGCAGCGTCACAAATCCAGTGCTGTGGCAGAGGCTGACGCTCTACACAACATGGCCTGGAGGCACCCTCTGGCGGCCGACCAGTCCTGCCGGTTTCAAGAGCTTGGCACCAAGCGGCAGCGGCAGCTAAAGGCTGCAGCGGCGGCAGTGGCGGCAGTGGCAGCGGCGGCGGACGTGGCGGCGGCAGCAGCAGCTGCACAGCAGCGGCAACAGCGGCAGCAGCGGCGGCAGTGGCAGCGGCGGCGGCAACAGCAGCAGCAGCAGCGGCAGCAGCGGCAGCAGCAGCAGCGGCAGCGGAAGCGTACGCCGCGCATGGCGCAGGCCCACGCCTCGTGCCCGACTCTGCAATGACATCCCCACAAAGCCAGCCTGAACCCCGGTCCCCCCCCCTCCCACAACCGCACCGCCGCACCCGCAGGTGCTGCGCAAGGCGGTCATGCGGTACCCGAGGCGTGGCAAGTCGGTGGCCGACGCGGAGGCCGTCCGCCGCGACGTCGAGGCGGTGCAGGCGGAGGGTGTCGCCACCGGCGCGCTCATCGACGTGAGGCTTCCGTTTCCGCATTCGAAGTGTTTTTCCACTCCACCTCACTATCTTACTGCTGCCTTACACATATAGTAGCACGCTGGCCAGCTTCGCTAGGGGATCTTGGCTTCTGGCCAGAGGTCAATGCTGTTCGTAGTGGGCCTGACAGACCTGCGCAGTCCAAGCAGAATGTATGCCCCACCTGCTGGCGGCAGCCGCGTATCAACTTTGCAAGCCGCGCTGTGGTCAGCCTTGCTTTCTTGAGCCTGCACAGGGGCGGCGGGCGCGGATACAGCAGCTTCTCGACAGCCTTGACAGCCTGGCGGCAGCGTTTGAGACTGAGGACGCTGCGGTAGGCGGCGGCGGCGGCACCGGCGCAGCTCCCATGGCTGTGGGATAGCAGCGCCGGCGGGCGGCGGAACCGTCGATAGCTTGACTTGAGAGGGGCAAACGGAAATGGAGCTGCAGTTGGCAGCTGTCAGCAGGCTGTGGTCCGAGACTGGCACGCAACTGCTGTGCAGCTCGCAGGAGGGAGGACGAAGAGGGGATACTTGCCCCTACGCTGGCAGCAGCACGTGCTGAGTGAGGCACAATGCAAGGCCAAACCCCGAGAAGTTGCAAATCGTAGTAGCGGCAGCAGCTGCCAATATCGGCCCACACCCTGACAATTGCAGCTCAGCAAAGCATACACCCAAACCAGATCTAAAGAATTCAAACCACGTCGCAAACGACCGGGAGCACAGATACACTGTCGTTGTTCCATGATCGGTGCATATTCCCAGTGGAGCAACATGGTGTCCTTCAATGCCGCCCCCAACAAGTACCTGCTAGGTATGTCACATCCGCTGCTGCTTCCATCGCTGGCTTCTTCCGCCGCGCCGCGCCTGAGCCTCACAAACAGCCCTTCGCGAGGATGTCCTCTGCCGTGTGCATCTCCTCCGACGCGAAGCTGGTGGACCTGCCATACGAGCCGTCGTATGACATGCCGCCCTTCTCAGCATCGACGGCGGCAACCGCCGCCGCCGCCGCTGCGCCAGCGCTGCCACCGCCAAAGCGGCGCCCTCCTGGGAGGGTGCTGCCCTCGCGGCTGGGGTGGAAGGAGCGGCTGATCTCCAGCGTGCTGCGCGAGAAGCCGGTGTCCGGAGTGTACACCTTGCCATGACAGCAGCTCATCAGGCGGTGCCCTGCAGTTGCAACACACGATCGTGAAACCTGTGCTGTAATGCTGGCATCATCTGTTTTTCGCTTTTCCGACCTCAATAGCCAGCCAGCTCCCCTGCCTGCTGTAGACGCCGCACCGCCCGCATGACGCTTGTGCACTGTGCAACAAGACACGGCCGGCTGGCACACAGCTCAGACACACGCTCCATGTGTGTGCAGAATCTCAGCACCAGCGTGCTGCTGCCTGAGCTATAACTTCTGCTGCACACTTGTTCATTTACGACTGCAGCCGCTACAGCCTGCTTCGTGCCAGTGAGCGGCACTGCCTCCCTGGATCACCCACCTGCCGCCTGCAGCTGGTGGATGCGCCGGGTGATGCCCGGGCATGCCGTGAGCACGTGCGGAACAATGCGCTCGGTCGCTGCAATGAGGATCCCCGTCGCAATCGCCAGCAGCAGCATGTAGAAGAGGCCCGTCAGCGACTTGACGTCCAGGCGGCTGTTGCTGACCTGCGGCAATGCAGAACAGCCTCAGAGGCAGCGGTCGCAGCAGCGGTAATAAGCCCTGCAGCGCAGAGGTTTCGGCAACCCAGTGGATTCAGTCAGTACCCTCTTGCTACCACAGAGTGCATGCCAAGGATTCCCAGTGCGCGAACAGCCTGTGTTTTAAGCCGGCTCGGTCATGACAGAAGCGGCACCTCTGAGTTTGCGCATTGGTCGATGTCTGTCGTCCACTTCCTGCGGTCAGCGCAGATATTCTGGTCACCACCTGATGTTCGTAGGTACTTGACCCCGGCGATTACCATCCGCCGCCCAGATAACTGCCTGCTGATGCCCCGAGACCCTGACAGTAGTTGGCCACGAAACATAGGAACAGCCAGGGAACATGCATTGTTTGCCCGCCCAAGTGCGGGCCTGCCCCGCACCTGATGAGCTGGTCGAGGACGCCATTGGCTTGCACCTGCAAAAGGAACGCGACAGGCGGTCGTAACATCATGCGTGACACCGACGAGGTGCCAAGGCAGCAGCCGCAGCCGCAGCTTGCAGCAGGCAAGGAGCGCGTGATGCAGGTGCGGAGTGGTCGGCAGACTTTTCAGCGGGAATGCCGTCCCTGATCCCCGCCCCAGCACCCCTCACCTCAAGCAGGGCGTCGTTCAGCGCGGCCAGCAGCGTCGAGTTCTTCGGCAAGCCCAAGGACAGCGCGTTGGGGCCAAAAGGGTTGCCGGTGATGGTGACGTCGCAGGGCAGCGTCTGGGAATAGTACTGCAGCGTGGCGGCCTGGCAGGCAGAAACCCAGCGACCTTGTGGTACAAGCCAGCTCCCAGGGTGAGCAGCACTCTGGTTCTCATTGAGAGCCCACACCAGGTGAACAGATGTGGCAGTCAGACAGAGGTCCTGGTAGACAGAAGTCGTGCTGGACAGCTGCCGCTGTACTTACGTCCGTCAGGTAGGCGACGACCTTGCCGGACCGCAAATCCGCCACTGCCTTTTGCGTGCTGTTGTAGTTTCGCATCCTGGGCAGGTAAGGCGGCAGCGTCGGAGGCGCTGGTCGAGGTCAGAGTGGATGAGGCAGATGGCGACACTTAAATGTGCTATCGTGCTGTGCAGGCAACCGCCAGACAAGGGCGGCTCGGTTAGTCAGCAGGCGATATGGAATTAGGTGCATGGGGCGTTGGCACAGCACCTGGGCGCAAGCGCGGCGGCGACAGGGTCGAGCGCATTGCGGAAGTATGCCTCAGTCGAACCGCCGGCGCTGACGGCAAAGGGCCCGCCGTTGCGCAGCAGCGTGAGAGGACTGCTGATTGTCGGCGCCAGCTGCTGCACCTGCGGCGCCATGCAGGAAGGCAGCCGTTCAGCAGGACAGATGTGTGTGGTGTCAGCGATGCGCAGCACGCCACTGCCTGAGCCCTGGACCGTGGCCGCTGGGCGCAGGTCCGGTGGACGAGGCAGCGTGACACCGCAGAAATACAGGGCGCTGCAGCCGCTAGATGCTTGTCTTAGTGTTACTGCCAGGTCTGCCACATGTGCAACGCTGCTGTCATACACTGTTGTGAAAGGCATGATTGAACGGCTGCACGGGCCCTGGGTATCATACCTCGTGCGCCTCGACACACCGTAAATTCAAATTATCCGGGAGTGAATGACAGGCTCTTGTCGATTGACGCATTGCACGACCACAGAGGCAGCCACACCGTCAGGAAGGCAGCCAGGTTGGCAGTATAGGAGCTGAGGATGATGACGCTGAAGGCGCCGTACGCCAGGATGACCAGGCGCACCGCCCAGCTGCGGCTCCGTGGTTGCGGCATCTGCGCGCAGAGCGATCGAGCAGCGGGTCTCAGGAACAGCAGTGGGTACTGAAGGCTTGTACGAGTAGCAAGACGGGAAAGCAGAGGCACCAAGGCGCCACCGGCAGCCGCAGAGTAGCTCAAGCACGCATAGCATGCGAACCTCATGGTCTGCCATGCCTCTGCACCATACGGTGGCATGCGGCACCACCGGAACGGGCAGCATCACAACGAGCAACAGTCACATCACGATGCCAGTTCTCTCAGATATGCTTCTCTATGCCGTCGTGGGGAGGCTCCCGAAAAATTGGATCATTGTTCAAATCAAACGACATGACAACACTAGAGTGCCTCTTATGCATCGGTCGTGGCAATCTGAAAATGTGGCCAGGCACCTGAGAACGTGCACATTGGGCGGAAATCGGACAGGCCTTAGCAGTAGCCAATCCGGTCTGGAGAACGCCAGATCATAAACCACTAGCCGATCTGACAAACCAGTCCTTCTTTAGGTCTTCCCCTCACTTTTGCGAGCGATCTGCCTTGCCGCACCTGGCCTAGCTGCGTTGCTGCCGTCTCCATGATGGCGGAGTCGTTGGCTGCAACAAGGAAATGGCAGCCTCAGTCAGCTGTGCACGCACATGGGCATTTCCATCGGCGGCAGAGTGCGCAGGTGTGCTCGCAGTACCGTGGCATCGTGTGCCGTGCTCCTGAAGCACAGCACAACTTTGGCACTACACGAAATACTTGGCACTAGCTCAGCACAAAGCGGCAGCAATCAGCGACTGAGAGCAGGAGCTGCAAGATCTATTCATGCTGCTCACCAGACTCCACCACGTATTCAGCCACCGCATGGTGCTCTACATCGAGCCGCCGCAGTCGCCGCACCTGCGGGTTCGGGAATCTGCATACCTCGCGGTTTGCCAAATAGATATGAGCCAGTCTGTGAATGGAGTGAAAGCACTAATGAGCCACAGCCAGCACAACCGAAACCCAATGCAGGAATGCGGACGCACTGACGAGCTCCTGAATCGTGCCCACCCAGCAGACGCACATATGTCGTACTTGTTTTCGACATAAAACCATGTAGCGCCGCACCTCGAACCTGCCGGAGGGCGCTATGCGGCTCAGGGCGCCGGAGATGATGGCGATGCCCAGCAGCGTGGCGAGGAGGGCCAGCCACAGCTGCCAGGTGAAGGGCTTCAGGAAAGCCAGCGCGTCACCCCCTTGCTTCTCCGCTGACACCTGGCGCAAGACAAGTCAGGACAGCATCAATGCCCAGATGGTGTCGGCGCCCCCTGGCCAGCCCGCATCCTGTCCTGCCGGTGAGTGCCGGCATTCACGTGGCTGCGGGCGCTCCTCACCCTGTGCCATGCTCCCTGTGCCGTACTGCAGAAGTCAGCTGCAGCATAATAGAGGGCCTACGGCCCCCAAGCTGCTGCCGCCGCAGCACAGCCCGTTGCAACCGGCGCATGTTCCGCGTCGTTGTGGCCGCTCGAGCAGGCAGGAGTCGAGATCACGCATATATTGTACTTAGAGGCTGTACAGGTTGCACGAGGGACATGTCGGACTAGTGACCCGCACAACTTCAAGTGTTCAATCATGAACAAGGGCATCTGGAGCAGTGCAGCGGCGCACCAGGATGCCAATACCACCATTGAGGTAGCTGTACGAAAAATCGACGGCCGCCGGCCGCGGCAGCACCACGGACAGCGGGAACGCAGCGATGTCGGCGCGCCCGCTTGTCAGCTCGCCCATGATGCCTGCAGGAAGAGAAAGACTCACTCGCGAGCCGCAAGCAGACACTGGTCGGCGGACACACAACGCCACCAGCATGCCGCGCAGCTCACCGGCAAGGGAGTGGACCTGGAACAGCGCTGCGGCATGGCTGCCGGCCCGGCAATGCATGGGCAGCGGCTGTGTGGGCCGTGATGAGCAGGCGAGGAAACAAACCAGTCCAGGTGCCGTTGGCTAGCAGCTGGCCGCCGCTGGGAGGCACCGAGTAGTACTGCAGGGTCGTGTTGTCCGCAGCGGCAGCGCCGTAGGAGAGAAGCACCGGCAGCAGGTCCACAAGCAGCCCTGCAGTATGCGGCGCCGTCCAGAATCTCGACGAGGGTTTTGGGGCGGCATGCATTGCTCAATGCAGCTTCTGCAGGACCAAGACAAACAGCAGGCCGACCGCTTGCTCATGCAGGTGGCGGGGCAAAAACAGCGTGCCGTAGAACTGGGCGTTGCCGGCGCGGGCGGAATCAACAAATACAAACGGCGGCCGGTCCGCCGCCACGACCCGCAAGAAGCTGGGCGCCATGACCAGACGCCTGCGCGCGTGCCTGTGGCACCATTTCGGAGGAATCCAGCTGAGCTAATGGAGGTGCAGTGAGTGCCGCAACCGCCGTCAGTCTTGGCGTCATCATGAAGTACCCATCGAGCGTTGGCAAAAGTGCCCTGCATCCTTGGTTTCACAGAGTGGCTCAGACAGAATTTAAATTCCCGTCGCACAGAGGGATTGGCCGGGAAGTGGCAGGTGATCATACCTGTCCCCAAAGGACCCAAGCGGTGAAAAACCTCGTTGCTCCGCTCGCGGCCGGTGGCAGCGCCGTGCGGCTTAGTCAGCGGCTCGGATTGCAGGCGCTGGCTGATATACCAGCAAAGGGCAGAGATGGGTACTGCCCTTGCATCACCGCGGCGCTTCTTTGCATGTTGGCCCCAAAAATGTCCCAGAGCCGCTCTGAGAAGCACGCGGCTCTGAATGTGCAGGCTGCAGACTACAGTCGTGCACTGAATGATCCTGGGCTGCTGAAGTTGACAAGGCCCCTATTCCGGTGATGAGAGGCAAGCTGGGGTGCGTGATTTCGGCCTTTCGGACACCTGATATCGGCTTTTCGGACACCGCTTTTTAGTTTTCTGCTTGCGCAGAGATCGGCCGAGACAAGGATGCGCACAATCGTCGCATCTAGATGCCTGGACCGGCTTGCTGGCTTCTTCGCAATGCCGTACTGCACCTTGACGAACGGCGAGTCAGCAATGCTGGAAATGTGACGGTACGGATCCAGGGAAACTAATTCCAAGTGCAGTTAGATACCTGTACGGGTGCCCGATGATTCTTGGGGTGCTATGATTGCTGAGAAGAAAAGGTTGGCCACCCTCGTAGGGTTGCTCAAATGCTAAACAAAACCCACAATGGGCATTCATGGGCACCACAGTTTCTGGCCTTCAGTCCGATGTTGCAGACCGCAAAGTACAGGTACAGGACCTGCATTCTATCTGCGACCCGGCGCCCCCTGCCGCCACCTCTGAATGAAGTGCGATTGCCATAGTGTTCGCAGCGGTACATACATGTCCCTGATATATTCACCACCTCCCTCTGCAACTAAACCACGAACCTAAAATGAAGCACTGCAGGCAGTAGACGGCGCCTGATGACGCGGCCGACTACGGCAAACGGAGAACAACGAGCGCTGCCGCCGCTCAGGTGCCATCAGGCCCGAGCCCCATGGCCTCGTACATTGCAGCTTCACTCGCCGCCGAGGCCCTGGCGGCGGACGGCGCCGTTTGCATCGGCTGCTGCGGCATCAGCTGCGCTATCGCCTTCGCCGGAGGCGCAGGGGCAGCCGCTGCGCCGGCTGCCATTGCGGCAGGCCTCGCGCCGCCCAACAGCCGGTCGTTTAGGGCAGCCAGGCACTGCGGCAAGTCTTGTAAAAACCAGGGATGGCGCTGTATGTCGAGGGTGCTGATGCGGCGCGAGGGATCCA
Source organism: Deuterostichococcus epilithicus (assembly GCA_033439295.1). Taxonomy (NCBI): domain Eukaryota; kingdom Viridiplantae; phylum Chlorophyta; class Trebouxiophyceae; order Prasiolales; family Stichococcaceae; genus Deuterostichococcus; species Deuterostichococcus epilithicus. Next base: position 2,316,799 of record JAVTLE010000010.1, read on the forward strand.
CCATCAGCATGCGGCCTACCAGGTCCGCAAGCCCCGGCGATGTCTGCAGAAAAGCGGAAACTTCACTGGATGAGACATGTGCTGCAGGCCTAAGGCTGTCCACCGCCTAGACCTGTCTGGTGACTTGCGGTTGTGGCGGTGGCGGACACAGCGTGCAGTGCACGGCGCTGTACCCGCAGGGTACCAGACCTCCCAGGCCGGCATATATGCTTGCCGCTGCCCGTTTCGCAAGCTTCCCACGGTTCAGCAGGCGCATCGCCTACAAAAGGTCGCTGCCTACAACTGACCGCGGCTGCGCACGCCTATCACCGCAACTTGCAGGCAGCAGATTGCAGCAGTCGCAAAAGAGTGCAGCCGTGGCGCATCAGCTGACTGCAGCCCGCGGCCCCGCCGGACCAGGGCCCTCACCTGGGGCGGCAGCGGGCTGTAGGCGCCGGCCAGGATGCGGGGGAACATGGCCGCCATGCGCTCTGGCCGCAGCAACTTCTCCTCCGCATGGCCCAAAAACGGGTAGCCGCCAGCTGCCAGCACGTACAGCACCACGCCGCAGGACCAGATGTCCACCTTGCGGCCGTCATACTCGCGCCCCCGCAAGATCTGCGCCCATTTGCCACACAAGCTCAAGGGTCGGAAGCAGTTCCACGGGAATGCAGTGTCGTGATGGCCAAGAAACAGCTGCAGCGCCACGCCGCACAACCGAATGTTCAATTTCAAGCAGGTATCCCCGGCCACCAAGGATATGCGGCCAGCCACAGACAGAGGAGTGTCAGCAAAGAGAGGTTCTCCCGTGCTGTGAATGGACTCAGATAGGCTTGAGAAGTGCGTTTCATGCCACGCCGCGCCGCGTTGCGCCGTGCCGCGCCGCTGAGCTGGAAGTCCACCTTGCGGCTGTCAGGAGCAGACCCATCTGCTGCAGCCTGTAGGGAGGATTGCAGAGCCAGAGCCTCCGCGCGCCGCAAAGGCACCCGCGGGTGGCCGTCATACTCACACAATGTGGCGGGCACATTACCCCTACTCTCATGCTTGCAATATCTGCTGTAAGCACACCCTAAGAACGCCTCCAGCATAACCTGCTGCTCATGCGCAACGTCCCTTGGCGAGAAGAGCCGACGGAGGGGGCGGCGGCTCTGGTCAGCCCACGATGCAGGAAGGTCTGGATGGTTGGTATGGCGTAGGAGGTGCTGTGGCACCCAGTCAGACGCCGTCGTGAACACGAGTACTCCAGGCCTGGGTCAGGGTCTGGCTCTGGCTCTGTCGCCGCCCTGAGTTTGGATCGAGAGTACTGGAGTCCCTTCCAGAGAAGTCTCAGGCAGGGGCTGCCGGGCCCTGATAGTTGGTGGCTGCAAATGTAAAGTGAATCGACACGGGACCTCAGAAGACGAACGAGACTCGGGAACCCTCACCTCTGGCGCCATGTACTCAGGCGTGCCGCACACGGTGCAAACAGTGCTTCCCGCCGCCACCCCCGCCTCCACGGCCTTGCTGAGCCCAAAGTCCGCCAGCTTCAGCTGCTGCCGTGCATGCCAGCCGAGAGTGTCTGCGGGCCGGCCGGCGGCGTCGCTGCCGCCGTTGCCCGAGTGGGCAGAGAATGTGGAGCCGTCCGAGTCGCCGGAGATGCTGCGCTGTACGGCGCTGCCGCCGCTGAGGGACCGCCGGGCGGGGGCGTACGCCTCGGTGGCGCCGGCCTGGCCTTGCGCCGCGTCCGCACACCGGGCGGCGGCGGTGTCTCTGGCGCCTGAGGCGTCGGGCGCAGTGGATGACGGGCCCAGGCTGGACAGCCGCCGTGGCAGCTGCGGTCTGCATGGGCAGGCGTCGCATCAAGACGATGCAATACCGTGCAAAGGGCTGGTCTCTTGGCTGCAAAGCAGCGGCCACCCTCCTAGTGCCGCTGATCTGGTATCAATAGCTAGGATAACTGCAGACGTCATCATGCTCGCCAACGTCCGCTGGCAGAGCCGCAGCAGCAGGCCTGCAGCACTAAGGTGCGCTCAAGCTGGTCACAAGCCATGCGGATCTGCAGTTGCGGCGGCGCCACACCGGGACGCCAGCAGAATGTTGTCGAGCTTGATATCCCGGGAGACTATCCCCACTCTGTGGCTGTAATCCACGGCGGACACCAGCTGCTGGAACAGCGCCCGCACCCTCGCCTCTGGCAGCGGGGCGCCCTGTGGCAAAAAACTCTGGCATTGTGTACAGCGTTTTATTCCCATTCGCAGAGGCGCGGCAGCGGCTGTTTCGCAGCCAGCGGGCAGGCCGGAACTCCTACTGCGCTGCGCGCAGCTGGGTGCAGCCGCAATCAGCCAAATAACACGGTGCCGCACCACAGCAAGAGCTTGTTTTCGTTTGTCTTTCGCAAGCTGTCTCAGCGGCCTGGTTAAGATCAGGGAAGCGGACCCACCTCTCTGACGAGGTGCTGGCCGACCAGCTCGCTCAGGTCGCCCTCATCGGCAAACTCCATCACCAGCGCCAGGTGCCGTTTTGTCAGGAAGAACTCTCTGATCTGGATGATCTGCGCGTCGGCATAGCCATGAACCTGGTGCTGCTGACACCAGCAGCAGCAGCAGCAGCAGCAGCAGCAGCAGCAGCAGCAGCACGGCATGTCACAAACTGCAGACATCGAAGGCCTTGGTCAATCCAGCAGACACGGTGCAGGATCAACTGGTTGCGTGGAGGCTTGCAGCGTCTGCACCAGAAGAGGGCACTCACGTGCGGGTGCCCAGCAAGGTTTTGGTGGTTCATGAGTTCTCTGCATGTAGCACGAATGCTGTCATCGCACCCCCGCAGGACGATCTCATCTTGCTGGTGCTGCCCTCGTGCAATGAAAGCAGCAAGGGCGGCGGCAAGGGTGGGCACATCAGCCAGGCACTGCAGCGGTTTCGGGCTGCGGCCAGGTACCCTTCCCTTGCACTGAGCACGCTGACGTGAGCTGCAAGGCAGACTATATATCAATGTTGCACCGCCGAAGGGCATGCAGCACTGTGTCACAGGCACGCTCAAGTCCGCCAAGCCATGCGATGCAGCAGCTGCGAGCTCAGGGTTCGCATTGGAAGGGGAGGCGCTGGCGGCTGGACCGCAAGAACACGAAGCCCGAAGGCTGCCGCTTGTGCATTGTGAGGCGAGGTCAACAGCCAGGGCAAGCAAATTGTGCGCACCGTTTGCACAGCTTCTCCTGCAGCTCACAAGTGCGTGGCACGAGCTTGACGGCCACGTGCTGCCCGGTGTTCCGGTCTGCCGCCAGAAATACGGCGCCGTTGCTGCCGCTGCACACAGGGGACGCCCTGGTGCATGAGCGGCGTTCGGCGCGATGCACATGTGCGGCGGCGCGCAACGCAGTGCCTGGCAACCGCTGTGTCCATATTTGCGCAGCTGGAAAGACATGAGCGGAGATGCCTGCGGGATCCAACCTGTTCAAGGAGCGCAGCTTTCGGTACCGCTGCGACGCCATGGAGGGTGTGCGACTGACGCCGGCGCGACTGACGACAGAGGCGCATGATGGGGTTGGCGACAGGTCGCGTGAGAGATCCAGGGCGGCCTCTGCTTTGCTGCTGGTGTCTTCATAGACAGCAGCCCTGCGGCCACAGAGGCTGGGCAACTCCGGGCGAAACACACACCAGCGCAGGGCGTAGGAACAGGCTGTATGTGAGCGTGTCAGAGGAAGCACAGACGTGCTGCCGGAAGCCGTGCGAGCATCTAGAGAGAAAAATCATTTATTCGCGGTGTCCATCAGGTGTTCCGTGCACCTGGGGTCGCCAGCATTGCCGCCTGCTGTCTGACCGTACGTGACGTGGGCTGCCTCCGCGACCCGCGTCGTGAATACTGATGGTATATCGTTTGCGCGAGGCTGGCGTGCATCTCGGAAGCACAAAAACCCCATCATCGTCACTCAGGCGCAGCGGAGCTCAGAGCCTGTAATCGCAACGTGACCGCTGCAGCAAGATTGCTGCGATGCATTGGCCCTCCGTTGACCCATGATGCACCTTGCAGTAGTTTCAGATGCGCTGGCATTGCACGCATGGGTCAGCACTCGTCAATCTCTGCGATCGCCACGGCTGTGACATCGACAAAAATAATCGCATGGGAAGCTGTACCAGACAGGGGTTCTGCTTTTGAGCACGTGGCGAATAGCAGATCCCCGCCGAAGGGGGGATGTTGAAAACGGGGCTGACCACGATCCGCCACGACAGGCACATTCACTCCTCAGGAGCCCACACAGCAATGACCGCGATGGCGCCGGTTCCGCCGACGGCATCTCCCGAGAGTGCTACGCTTCATGCAGGGCTGCCTGCATGCAGAAGGACCCGAGTGCACCCTTTCCAGACCTGCGGCAGCGGCGCTTTGCGTAGAACACTCAGCAGGTACTGACGCCCACGGCCTATTTGGCTCTGTCAACATATGTTTGCAAGAGAGATGACTTGGCATCATGACCTATCACATCGAAAGGGTCCGCAGGCCGCCGGATCGCATCGCCCAGGCGGAGGCAAACGCCGGAGCAGAGCATCTGCCATCGTGGAGCCAGCAGTGCCTGACGGAGCATGACGTTCCAAGCAGCTCCGCACGGGCCGGAGCGCTGGCGACCCCGCCCGGATGCGCAACGCTCACACGGCGGGAAGCTCTGTGGGGCGCGGGGGCGTGTGCCGGGGCGGCGCTGGCGGCGGCGGCGCTGCCGCCGCCCCCGGCTGCGGCGGCAGACGGCTCGGCGCTGATGGTGGCGCCGCCGACAGCGCGGGCACAGCAAGGCGGCCGGGCTCCGCGAGGAGACACGCTGCGCCGCATCGGCAGGGTGGGTGCCATGACAGTTCTCTTTTACAAAACCTGCTCCCGCACCGCCGCGCAGAGCCTTGCACGAAACCTGGAGCTTGACGCTCGCCGGTTATGCGATGGCGCAGTCCACTGGCGGCGCTTATTGCTCTTGCGCAGCTCACAGCGCCTGGGGTGCGCACACCCTCGGCAGCATCGGCGGTTGGTGAGCATGCTGCCAACCGCAAACAGGTGTCCGAGGCGTCCGAGGATATAAGACGGACAAAACAGGACCGGCATCTGGCCAGTCCATGGCCTGAGCTGGCGCTTTGATCACAAGTGTAAGTGAGGGGTGCTGCCCACAAGGGGTGACAGTCTCCTCGGCGGCGGACGCCAGCCTACGCGTCAGCGCCAGCCTTTGCGTCCCGAGCGACGAGCTGTGCAAGGGCTGGGACTCGCGCTCTGCACGTCTCGATACCAATAACGAACTCGACCACCGCTGCTGCCGCTCTGCAGGTGGCACACAGTGATGAGGAGTGGCGCGCCATCCTCACACCGGCGCAGTATGCGACGCTGCGACAGGCGGCCACAGAACAGCCGCGGTCCAGCCCCCTGTACACGGTGCGGTTGACCTCTACCCAGATTGGCATGGCATCGCAGCAGGACACGCCGCCGGCGTGCGGCTTGAGAAGCTTAGTCAGGTGTACCATTGCGCACGCCCCTCTGATTCGATGGGATCAGGCAGTTGTGGACAACCACCACTGCTCGCTCCCTGCTCACGCCCTCGCTCTGCAGCGAGATGGTGCGAGGCTTTCTGGGGTGCTATGTGCCTGTTCACGCAAATGCAGCCAGGTCAAGGCGGCTGCCGGATTTGCGCATCCTCAGGGCGGCGCCGATGATGCATCCGCGCTGTCACGTAGTGATGCCCTCCGCAGAGACACACACAGCTGCTGCTTTGTGCGTGCCGCAGGAGGCGCGGGAGGGCGCTTTCCGATGCGCCGGCTGCAGCTCGCTGCTGTTCAGTTCCGCCGCCAAGTTTGACGCTGGGACCGGCTGGCCGTCGTTCTACCAGGCGCGCACTCGTCTGTAACTGGTGGCTGTGCAGGTCCCCTTGTGTTCCTTTAGATCCCCTTTGCTGCCTCGACCCTCAGCCGTCACCTGTGATCGGTCTGCTCATTGTACCGCGACTTCTGATGCTCAAAAGTGAGGCACGCTCCTGTGCCTTTCACCACGCATTGCCTCAGTTTCCTCGTTCTCGTGCACCATGCATCGCCTCGGCCTGCTCATTCTGAACACCGTTTGCGGCATCCGGGCGTAGGCGCTACCTGGCGCTACTATGGAGACAAACGACTTCTCCGCAGGCATGAGGCGCACAGAGGTGTGCTACTGCTGACTGCTGGTCGCCAAGCCTCTTCTCCTAGCGTGAAGCCTTCTTCGGCTCTGAATCGGTCAGCCTTGCTCGCCGGTTCCCCGAGGTAGAAACAGGATGTATAGTCGGGGGACCTCAGAACGGCTTGCGTTTTGGGAGTCGAGCAACAGCAGCTGCTAAGACGGTACACTAGCGCTGCCAGCCGCCATGGTGAATGCTCGACCACATTCCTTTCTGCCTGGCCCCATCGCATATTCCATGTCATGCTGGCACTTGCCAGCGGTTACCTGGCGTGCCCAGCAGTGGCAGATCTGCCGCTGGGACGCCCGTTCACCCTGCCAAGCCCTGACTGCGGCGCCCAAAACCGCCGCATGCACTGCTCCCCGTGCAGGTGCGTTGCAGCGCCTGTCAGGGGCACTTGGGCCATGTCTTCCGCGACGGCCCGCCGCCGACAAACCTGCGGTGGGTTGCTGCCGTGCCGGAGCTGCGTCCCTTGACCATCCACACCGAGTTTCCTTCGGAACTGCTGCAGCCGTGGCAGCCGCAGGCGCTGCTCCTTGCAGCCGGCCTGCAGGTTGCTGCTGCACTTTGCTGTTGCACCGCTACACGGTGTGTCTGCCCCCCTCGCTGGCATACAACGTGTCACTGCTCCTGCGCTGCTGATGCCTATCTTTGCTTGGGCTGCAGGTATTGCATGAACGGCATCGCCATGACGTTCGAGCCTGCAGAGCACGCCACATGATCATGAAAGCGAGGCCGCAGTCTTAGCGCTCTACTGCACACCGCCGCTGCTGCTGGGCATTGTGCGGATGGCCATGCATTGCACAACCTTCTGGGACCGCCTCGAAGGCGGCACACCTCGTACGACAGCAGATCAGTCCCGGAAGAGCAAACAGGCGCTTTGCAATACTCAATTCGCGAGTGCTGCTCAGGGACTTTTAAGCCAGATGATGACACGGGACGCTGCGCTGCAGCAGTGACGCCGTCGGCTCGCGCCTATGTAGTTGGTTTGGGCTGCACATAGAACATGCCCCATTTTGCAGAGGGAGTTTGCCGCTCCGCGCTCACCAAATGCAGCTACTGTGAGCGCTGCGTCACTGCATGCAGCTGGCAAGCTTGAAACCGAATGTCTTGTTCTCGCGATATTTCACTCCCCGCGGATAGTTCGGCAGACTCGAATCCAGCTCAATTGTCCCTGATATATTCCCATCGCCACGTCGCCCGTGTGTCTGGTCTGTTGCACAACACTTTCCTCCCGTGACTGCGTGAGGCTCCCTAAGGCCTGAGCAGTGCTGCCGGTGTTTTGATTGCTTCACCGCTTTAGGGTTGGATCCAGCACTGCATGGCCGCACGGGTAACTCGACCTGATCTCTGTCGTTGAGCGGCGCAATTTTGATCGTTTTGCCAACAGCATGCGACGCATCGGGTCTTTCAAGGGCTTTCTGGACTGCTTTGCTCCCGTGGACATCCACGCGGACGGCGGCAGCGAACATTGCGGGCGCAATGTGCCCAATAACCTCCACCGCACCGCGAGTGACGTTAGCTCCACGAGCAGCAACCTCACACGCTGGTGGGCACCACAGTGTACTCCCCCTCCTCCTCCGGCATGTGAAGGACTTGTCGGCCCTGACTGTCCATCGCAAAGTACACTGTGTACCTTCCGAATAAACACTGTCAGACAGCATGGGACACCGATCAAACTGCGGACGCTGTGATGGACGTTTCAGCGATCCGTTGGCTGCACACTGCAGTCCTTGTTTGCTGCACATGTGCTGGCGGTCGCCAAGTCCCCATACGGCCCCCAGGCGTACAGCCCGGTTGTACCTTTTCGTCGCGTGTTCGATAGTAGTTTCTTTCGTTTTTTATCCATGAAAAATACTGCTCGGCCTCCACCAGAAACGCAATTGCTGAGGCGATGCTTCCATTGCTTGCGCAGGTCTCCGGCGTCCAGCTTGACAGCTGTGTCGGAGCAGGATGCCGGAGAGAGCTTCGGACTGGGGCGCGGCCAGGTCAACGACGCCTTTCCTGGGGAAGCGGCCGTCGAAGCGGCCGGTGGCATGCTTGGCACAAAATATCTGTTCACCTCGCCCATCAACAGGTGCGCGGCACGCTGCACGTACCTGCGGAATTGGGGCGGGAAGGATGCGTCCCTTTGATGCCTGTGTGGTCGTGCAAGTACAGAACCTTCCCCATTGTCGTCATGCTGCAGTCATAGGAGCGCCAGCGACCAAGTGGCTGTAAGATGAGACATGCAGCCGCCTCGCAGTCGCCGCATCGGCGCCGTCCGGCGTTTGGTTGCTGAACTATCCGTGCTGCACCAACAGGGCATGACTATCTTGCCATAGGTTGGTTGCTGCTGACTTCACTGAGGCGAGCGTTACTATCTTGCAACAGGGGCACGCAAGGGTGCGTAGTGAAGGCCACCGACGTTGTGTCCGGAGAGACGGTGGCAGTCAAGCTCATCCCGCGGGGCGCCTGCCTCGATGTCGCTAGCGTCACGAGGTGTGCTAGGATCGGGCCATCATACATTGCCGCGTCCACATGATCAATACGTGGTTGCTGGGTTTATCTCAGGCTGATGGTTGCAGACGACTGTGCTGTGCGGCAGAATAGACCATGATGCATGCCGAAGTCGCATATCTGCCTCGTGCCGAGCGCAGGGAGCTGGTCAACCACGCCGCGCTGCAGGGCCACCCGCACATTATTGGGCTGCGGCACGTCTACCTGACGCCACAGTATCTTGCCCTGGCCATGGATTATGCAGGTGTGCCGGGTGCTGCGTGCTATTGAATGCAGGGGGTTCTGCAGGGTGGCCCCCCGCTCAGCGCAGCACTGATGCCATGCCCAATGTTGCTGCATTGGCGTCCAACACGCGTGTGCCTCTGGAGGTCCTCACGGCAAGCTCACACCTGGTACCTTTTCACGCAGATCACGGCGACCTGTCGGAGCACCTCTCCCGCCATGTCTACTCCACGGTGCAAGCCTGTACCCACCTGTTTGATTGACTTATCGCACGGCATGACATTATGTCCGACAGCTGTACGCTCTGATGCAAGGAGGCTCGGCCTCAGGCTAAATCCGGCAAACAGTCGTAGTTTCGCATTGTGCCGCACCTTCGATCAGCAATAACTAGCCACCTCAGACCCTGAGGCACTGCCAACGATTGCATTGCAGGGCTATGGCCTGTCAGAGCCCGCGGCCAAACACATATTCCAGCAGGTGGTGACGGCAGTCGACTGGGCGCACAGATCAGGAATTGCGTCACGCGACATCAAGGTGGGCAAGCGTTCTGAGACTGTGCTGCGCCCTGCGCCGCTGTTGCTGCAGCGCTTTCATGCGCCTGGGTCGTGGCAGGACTCGCCTCGATCTCATCAGCTGTACAGTCACCACCGGTGGCAATCTGACGCTGTTATGAGGGAGCAAGACCTTGGGGCCTGCGCTTTGTGACGATGCTGACCTGAACAGGGCGAGGTCTGTGATCGTGATGTCGGCACCCATCTTGCCGCGCCCACTGGCTTGCAGATGGACAACATCCTCATGCATGACACCGCCGGGCTGGTGAAGCTGGCGGATTTTGGCTGGAGCTGCACTGACAATGCGGACAGCTGGTGCAACGTCAGGATGTGCGGGACTCCCGAATACATTGCGCCAGAGGTGCGGCCAATGAATCTGAATGTTGGCATATTCAAACGCTTGTTTGATTGTAAATGGATGTGCGCCACACGCATTCGGCTGTGTGCCGCTCTGCTTGCTCCCTCGGGCAGCATTGCCAGCTCGTTGGTGGCAGGCAAGTCGCTGCCTAGGGCGTGCTCAGTTCATCTGCGTGTGTTGTCATGGCGCAGCAAAACCCTAAAGCACTGAAAAACCCGCCCTGCACTGCCGTGCAGGTGCTCAGGCGAAACGCGTCCAATCCCCAGGCGACCGATGTGTGGGCGGCCGGCGTGCTGCTGTGGGCGCTGGTGGGCGGCGGTTTTTGTTTTTTGCAGCAGAACGAGGAGGCCCTCGACCGCGCTGGCCGCATGCGCGTCATGATGCCTCGCATCCTGGCCGGTGCCTACCGCCCACTGCCCCAGGTGATGCGAACACTTTTTGTGAAACTGTATCCCAATTTGCGCAGTTGTCGAATCCTCGTGGCGCGCGCCACTGGAGGCGGCTGCCAGGCTGAAGACTCGCAGTGCAGGCGCAGCTTCCTTGCGGCATTGCGACAGTGCATTGGCTGTCATCGGGAGGCGACGATACCATCAGGAGACGACGATGCAGTTCGTGGCGGACTGTGCTGACTTTGGTGCTTGGTCTTTGGTGCTGCAAAGGCATCGCCGGAGCTGCAGGACCTCATTCGCCGCATGCTGGAGGTGGACGTGCGGCGGCGCATCACGATCGCGGAGGTGGCCCGTCACCCCTGGGTCACTCGAGGAATGCCGGCGGAACTGGGCTCGCTCAATGACCGGCTGGCGGCAGCGAGAGTTGGTGCTATCGGCGCGGTGACCACAGCGGTGCCAGACCCTTTCGCACGCCGCTGCTTCAGCCAGGGCACCGAAGAGCTGCGGCACCTGGTGCAACAGGCGGCGGTCCCGACAAGCCGCGAGGGCCAGCCTTTTTGCGGGTTTGGCCGGCCATCGCTAAGGCGCGCGAGCGGTCTGTACCGCTGCGGGCCTGGCGCGACTCCCACGCCGGCGTGCGGCAGCTGCCCCTGCCGCTGACGGCGCTCGCATGCAGCGCATGCGCCTGGGGTGCCCTGGCCAAGGCGACAGCGTCATCAGGACGCATGCGGCAATCTGAGAGTATGTAGTTCGGCAGGCATATCCTGTACCCAACAGCCGACCACGCGGCAGTAGTCGACAAAAGCGCCCCACAATGTATATTTTTTGGCCAGACAGCTGACACGCAGCAAGCCTCTCTTATTTTCTGCGATGGGGTGGATCAGGACGAGGTCCGCGCGCTACGGTCGGCAGTGACTGTCGTCCCTAGGTGCCGGTGCTGCTGCCAGAATCACTCCATCGCTTTAGCGGTGGTGCAGACTTTCAGGCCACCGCTGCATGGGTGGCGCAAGTCCCCCTTTCCTCATTTGCTACCTCAAATTGTAGGACCGTCCGTATGGAGTTGCCCCATGCCATCGAGGCCAATTGATTGGACGCCGATATCTGTTGCAGCATCAAATAGGTGAATGCTCTTGGCACAGGAACGATTGCGTCAGGTAGACGCAATGGCTTTGAGGTATCCTGATATGAGTGTGCTTGGTGCGGCCAGGTCAGATTCAATTGTATGCCTGCAGACCAGCCTTGTTCACTGGGCCGCCGCTCAACTGAGATTGAACAAACCTTGAGCGGCCGCTTGCGTTGCTCCGACCAAGGGAATCACGGTTCAATGCGCCAACACTCCCTGTTTCAGCCACGAACTTGCTCCACACGCAGTGGCGAGAGCAGCTTGCCCCTGATTTCCACCCACGGCCTCCATGACGGTGATGTCATGATGGCGGCAGAGATTGATTGCCGCTGGCGGCAAATGCCAGCGGTGGGCATGCGGCGCTACCAGTAGGTTACACCGCCGACGCCGCTGGGTGCGGTGATGGGCCATGGCTGCTGGGCTGCGCAGTGGCAGGCGCGGCTGCGCCCCCAGCCCCCCACCTCGTCCCCACGGCCCTGCCGCTGGTGTTGGGGCTCTGACCGCGGAAAATGGCTGCACGCCGCCGCCCACCTGGCCTCACTAGCGCCCGAGGCGCGATATTTGGGCGCGGGCGGTGGATTTACAGCCTGCTGCTACTGGTGCTGCCGCTGCTGCTGCGCGGCAACGGTCGCCTGTCGCTGGGCCGCCGGGGGAGCGGTGTGCCATTGTTGCTCCGTTGTCAGCAGACCATCCACCACGTAGGTTTGAGATTTAAATTTGCTGTCAAGACTCAGCACGGAGCTTCTAGGTATGACATACCGTGTCAAGGGTGTGGTCGCAGAGACGGACACCACCTTCTGGTCCGCTTCCCGCAGACCGTTCGCCGGAGCCTTTTCCTTACGTGAGGTTTGTCAGGGTTTGCCCGACGCTACTACAATGTCACCTGAAGTCCTAAGTTCCAGACACACACAACTTTTCTTCCGGTGACCAGGATTCGAGGCAGGTCCCAACAGTCGCTCAGCATGGGGGCTCTCAAAATCCTGGTCGGGTCATGTTTCGCCCCTGAGGATGTGCGGCGGGGCAGCGCAGAGCACCCGAAAGGTCCTCAGGGCGAAAGTGACTGCTCCGAAGATTGGTAAGCCGCGCTGCCCACCTTCCCACAGCTGATTGCTCTCTCTTGAAGGTTCTCTTGAACAGGCGCTGCAACTGAGTGTCGGGCGCAGACGGTACAGCAGCTGCGCGAACGAACAGCACCGGGGGACCGGCATCAGACTCAGGCTTAGACTGAGACCTCCCTGACGGCCTTCTGCTCCTTCATACATGCAATTTAAGCGTGTGTACGTGGTTTGATATTGAAGTCTCGCACCCTACTTGCGCCTTTCAATGCCGGTACGTGGTACCGGAATAGTATCCCCGGACAGGTAGGTCCTCGCATGCAGTTAACGCAATCTTGTGTTTTCAAGGACCGAGATTTGAACAGAGACGCCACCGCTTGCAGGTCACCGGCGTCCAGCTCTTCCGACGCGTCAGACGTGTCGGATGTGCTTGGCGGCCACGTCGTCGATCTGCTGCGCGTCAGTCACAGTGACGGTCGGGGCGATGCGGACGGCGCAGGCGGCATGCTCGGTTCTAGATACCTGTACACCTCTCCGATCAACAGGTGCGGCGGCATATGTGAGGTTTCGCCATGTGTGCGGCACAGAGACGGCGCGGGCTCATACCAGGTCCACTGCAATCCTAGAGCATGCAAGGTCAATTTCTGTACCATACGTTTTCAACGCAATGCGCGCTTCGCGCTGTGTGTCTGGTGCCGGTAACAGAGTTTGTTGTCTACATGTTACTGACTGTTCCATTTGTCAGCAAAACTGTCAGGAAGATTTACAGGGCGCGATTTTCAAAATGCAGGGGTGCGCAAGGCTGCGTGGTGAAGGCAATGGACGTCCAGACGGGGGAGGCTGTGGCTCTAAAGCTCCTCGCCAGGGGCCCCTGCCTGAATGCTGACACCGTCATCAGGTGTGACCGCTGACTGCTGACTCATCTGAGACGCTGACTCAATAATTAGGCATGTTGAGTCAGTCAAGAGATGAGACGCTGATGCTGAACGTCAAATCCTGTTGGTTTGACAGTGACTTCGTAGCTTGGTGCAGATTATATTATCCCGACAAATCACTTTGCCGGGCTGCGAAGGCGGCCCTTCGCGAGACCGAGCAGCGTTGGGCGGGCAGTATCCACAACTGCGCAAGAGAAGAACGCCCGCCCAGCAAAGCACGACACTCAGTCAAATGCTGAATTGCTCTCGCAACACGCAGGGAGCTGGTCAACCACACCGCGCTGCAGGGCCACCCGCACATCATCGGGCTGCGGCACGTCTACCTGACGCCGGACCACCTCGCGCTGGCCATGGACTTTGCGGGTGCGTGCTGGCGCTGCTGAACGACGACGCGCGCCCACCCTCTTTGCCTGCAGACGAGGCACACCGCCAAATGCCGCCGCAGCGCATTTTCGGGTGCCGGCTGTCGCTGATGGGCAACAGCATGTTCAGGCCATCAGCATTTCAACGGCATCCAGCTGGCACGTGAAGAGATTTCACGCACACACGAATTGCGCGCTCACGGCGGTCCTTCGAGCGCAGACCGCGGGGATTTGTCGGAGCACCTCTCCAGGCACGTCTACGCTACGGTGCGTCAACTGCTTCTGTGGTGGCAGTCTCTTCACCTTCGCAATGCCCGCCATGAAGGGGCGGCGGTTGCATTCACGCTGTTGGCGGGTCTTAACTCTGCCGTCACTCACACGCAATGTTTTCCGCGCTGCAGGGACGCGGCTTGCCGGAGCCCGCAGCCAGGCACATCTTCCAGCAGGTGGTGACGGCGGTCGACTGGGCGCACAGATGCGTCGTCGCCGTGCGTGACATCAAGGTGAGGTGGCATCCTGTTCTGTATGTACTGCGTCAGCCGCGTCAATGCAGCGATTGTGTTTTCAACAAAGACTCCACTTCCAGAAGCACAGTGAAATGTCTGTTGTGCAGCCGCTGCCGCCGCATGATGAAACCCCGTCGTTTGCACTCCTCTCTGCTGCCAGGTAGCAGTAGCAGCATACAACCGAGAGAAGCAAAATCTGATTCCATGCAAGCTGCACGTGCAAGTTTGGTAAGCTCATGCCCACAGCGCCTGACCGGACTGCCCTGCCTTCGCCCACGCAGCTGGACAACATCCTGATGCACGGCGCCGCGGGGCTGGTCACACTGGCTGACTTTGGCTGGAGCTGCAACTCCGCTGAGGGCGGCTGGGCGTCCGAGATGTGTGGGACTCCGGAGTACCTTGCACCAGAGGTGTGGAGATTCCCTGGAACCGTTAGCGTTGTATACTCCCCAACACAGTGCACAGTGCACCCTCATCGTTGCTTGACGTGTCTGGCAGCGTGCCGCCTGCGAGCTCGGTCTGGAGCGATCTCGCAAACTACTGCTGCACACACCGCTGTCTGAGGGCTGCGACACGATGTTCTGGCACAACCCTGCATCTCAGAGGCATGAGCTTCCGCCCCTTGCCCCTTGCCCTGCCCTTACACCCTTACGACGTCATGCGCCAACAGCATGCACCCCTGCGCCACGCAGGTCATCAAAGGCGGCGCCTGCGACGCACAGGCAACGGATGTGTGGTCCGCCGGCGTGCTGTTGTGGGCTCTTGTTGGGGGAGGTTTCCCGTTCCTCCGCCTGGACGAGGAGGCGCTCGATTCTGATGGCCGCACGCGCGTCATGGCGCCCCGCATCGTTTCGGGCGCCTACCGCACGCTGCCGGAGGTGTGTTGCCCGAGCAGTGTGCCCCGCCTGCAGTCCCCTGCTGCAGCACGTCAGGTGTACTTGTGAACCTTCCCCTGGGTTCGGTGAGGTCGTGCCACTATTCCGTCGAAGTGGGTTCAGACGGTGCAGCTAACCGGAGGCAGCCACACAGAGCTTCAGCCAGCTGCGCGGCTTCTCCGCACCTGTCGGATGTGCCTCTGAAAGGCTGCCTGCCTGCATGACGACTGCGCGACAGTAGACAGCGCTGGAAAACTAGTCCTGACCATCAAAATCTGAGCATCAAACCCCGCCCTGCGCAGGCATCGCCCGAGCTGCAGGACCTCGTCCGCCGCATGTTAGAGGTGGACGTACGGCGGCGCATGACGATCGCGGAGGTCGCCCGTCACTCCTGGGTCGCCCACGACATGCCGGCAGAGTTGGCGTCGCTGAACTCTCGGCTGGCGGCGGCCAGGCTGGGCGCGGCCGCAGGCGGGTGCGAGCCTTGCGGCGGCGGAGGGGGCGGCAACGGCCGCCGCTTCCGCCGCCCCAAGGCGGACGCAACAAAGCACCAGGGCCTCTCCAGCCAGGGCCTTCTCAGCCAGGGTCAGGGCGCCGACGAGCTGTGGGCGCTGGTACGGCAGGCGGCAAGCCCTGTGGTGTGGGCGGACCCAACCCCGCTGCAGCGATGGCCGGCCCCTCAGAGTCCGCGTGGGTCGACGTGCGCCTGCTAGCAGTCTGCGCCTCCGCGCCTGCTCGTTGCAGCAGCTGCCCCCACCTCAAGCTGCCGTGGCTGACGTCCGTCACACGCATTACCACCAAGGCGTCCTCAGCTCAACCTTCGCTGTCCGATAGATAGCTTGGTTTTCGTCATGTTCCAAGTGCGCTTGTTGTTGTGCGGCGCAATAGCAACATGACGAAATGGACCCGCACTGCACGGCTCGCGGGTCGTCCTACTTGCTGTGCACCACACTCGTCAGCCGAGATCGGCATGAAACGCTGGTGTCGCCGCACCAACCCAGACACGTCCATTCATTTATTTGGCGGTCTGCAGCAGGTCGAGTCCCGATGGTCGGGATCTCATTGAAGTATTGAAGAATCTGATTCTAGCAGCATGCCCACTGTTAGTTCGTGCCAGGCTGAGTACTGAGTAACAGGGTAGGCAGTGTGCGTTGTCCCGCGGTGACTATTGTATCACCGCGGCATCGACGGTATTATTTCGCTATTGCAGGCTGGTCATGCAGACTGTATTCGTGGTTTTGGCTTGATCATTTGAAGGAACTGATGAAAGACAGGTGGACACACATGCTGAATGTCTCCATTGTGACATGTTCGACGAAAACAGACTGCTGCTCAGCTGCAGCGGCTGTTGATGATCCCATATGGATTCAGCTTGGAGCAACACTTCCTTCGGGCTACCTCGCACAACTCGAAGCATCTGTAGTGCCTGTCATATCACGGCTGCAGGCGCAGCAGCCAGGGGCCTCGAAGCCGCCGTGCCTTAGCCTCGAAGCCGCCGTGCCTTCTGACCCCGCCACCTTGCCTGAGTTTCCTGCTGCTGCGGCTGCTGATGCTGATTTTCGCACTTTTGCCTCCGTCCCACGATCCAGCCGTGACGCTCCACTGTGCCAACCTGCCAGAAATGGTACTCCTCTCTGTATTCTCTGTATGTGCGCACGCACTGGGCCCTGGCATGGACCCTAGTGTAATCGTGCTTTGCTACTACCGGCATCATGGGGTGGTGCACGCACGCTGCATGCTTGCTGCTGCATCAAGAACAAATCAATGGAAATGTTCATGTATATCTGCAAAATAAAATTTCCGCAAGTCCCCGCCATGTCCATGTTGCTTTGCTGACCCGCAGCACTGGGCCGTGATGAGTTATGGGGGTGTCACCGATCCCATTTCCTATACCTTTCAGATGTGGTCGCCAGCACCTGATATTGCAAGGGTGCACAAAACGGTGGAAATGTCCCTGGACCTGGACCTGCTAAAGGTGTGCACACATAGACAAGGGCAGTCAGTAAGGTGCTGACGGGCACCTGACTTGCAGCGGCACCAGATGACCGCTCTTACTTCACAGCTATGCAGCCCGAGAGTCCTTCCGTCCCTTCTACCAAAAGCAACAGTGGCAGACACGAGCTACTTGGGCGTTCCAATCCATCACTAATAGTGGTAGGCTGGGCCAGGTGGAGTCTGTTCCGCGCCGCTGCTGTCAGCCCCTGACCTGGGCGTGTCTCGCCAGTGCCTGCCGCCGAAGCTGTGCCAGATCGACGTCCGCTGCAGAGCCACTGCCGGCACCGCCGCCGGCCCAACCGCCATCGCCTGCCAGTGCGCCGCCGGACATGCGAAGGCCGCCGCCATCAGGGTCGGCGTGGCCGCGACCACGCCTCTTCACTGCCGTCGGCGCGGCTACGCAGCCGCTGTCGCCCTGCTGCTCTTGCGAAAGCGGAGATGGCTTGGTGCGTTTTTCACCCAGCTCTTTTCGCAACTGCATCTTAGCTCGTGACTGGCCGCCGCCGCCGCCGCCGCCGCCGCACCGCTGTTCACCGGCGGCACGCCCGCCGGCTGGCGGACCAAAAACCGGCGGCAGCTCTGCTTCCTCTGTGGCCCGGCGCAGGGGTGGCTGAGTTGCTGCTGGCTGTGGTTGCTGCAGGCCGGCGGCGGCAGCGGCGCGCAGCCGCCGCKCATCGTGGTCGCCGCCACCGCCGCCGTGCCGGTCCTCATGCCGCCGCTTGGCGTGCTTGCGCCGCCCGCCAGACTGCTCGGCTGCGTGCGGCTGCCCGCCTGCGTCAGCGTCTGCACCGCACCGCCGCCCGTGGCGCCGCTCTCGGCCTTCACTGCCTGGCAGGGCAGGTGCCGGGCCGCCTCCGGCGTCTGGGGTCGGCAGCACGGCCAGGGATCTGATGTCCGCCAGCACGGCAGGCCGCGCCTCGACCTCTGGCTGCCGTTGCGACCGCCCCTGCCTTGTGGACAGGCGGGAGCCGCCACCGTTGGCGGCGCCGGCCGCAGCGCCGTTTGCTGCAGGGCTAATCGCGGGCCTTGCCGGCGGCTGGCCACCCGCCGCCGCCGTGGTACTACGGCTGGGCGGCGGCAGCGGTGTGCCAAATTTGATGGCCCGCCGCCGCAGACGCTCCGCGTCTGTGTCTGCGGAACCACATGAAACATCTCGCCAGAGGCGCCACGACTCAGCTGGGGCAGAGTGCCGAGGGTGTGCACTAACACCAGCCACGTGCTTCCTTATGGTCTCCTGCTGAAACTGCGAGGCAGCAGAGGTTTGCAGCCACGGCAGGGACACTCCGCTCACGTTGCCCCACCTGGTTGCCGTGCCGCGGCTGTGCCAGGCTCTGGTGGTTCGCGCCGCCGAGCATCAGCAACTGCATTGCTGGGGGCTGCGGCCGCGGCGCCAGCGGCGCCTGCCGGCGGCAGCGCTTCCTGGCGGCCGGCCGCGCCGCTTGCGGCAGAATCCTCTGCATCAGCATTCCGCCGGGTGGCGGCTGCAGCGGCGGCCTCTGTTTTTTGCGCTGCCGCTGTCTTCACCAGCGGCAGGTATGCGCCGCTGTCTGAGGACCTGCGGTGCACTGTCAAGGCGTCATAAAGAGTGTGGACGCGTGCACTGCTGCGTGCAGTTGCGCACTGCGCTGCACACGTGGAATAGTGAGCTGCTGTCGAGCGTGTCAGGGCACAGGCTGCTGCGATCTGAGGTTGTACGAACACGCCCTGACCTGCTGCCCAGCGACTGCCGACAGCCTGCAGACAGTTGCGCAACTGCAAACACACAGATGACCAGTCGTTTCACTGAGCAGGTGCTAATCGAACCCAAATCGCAGGTTCTAGGAGGGTTTGTCGATCCAGACAAGGACGCACAACGACATCAGCCAGCAATGGACAGACGCACTCGAGGGCGCTGCCGATGGAGAAGGAGATGCAGGCGCTACCGCGGTCCGGCGACGGCGACTTCCTATTTCCTCCTTCCTCGCCGCCGCCACCCCCGCCGCCGCTGCCGTCGCTGCTGCCGTTGCGCACAGATTTCGGCTGTATGCCATCCTCGGAGCTGGGGCTGCCGCTGCCGCCGCCGGCCTGCGCCGCGGCCGCAGAGCCAGACAGCTCTGCGGACAGCTCCCCTGATTCCCTGTCGCTGTCTGCTGCCACGGCTGTGCCGCCCGCGGCGGCAGAGCCTGCATCCGAGCGGGGCATCACAGGGGTTGGGCCCTTGGGGTGCCATGTTTGGCGGCGCTGCGATGCCTGCATGACTTGCGACTGCTCAGCGTCATGACAAAGGGGTGAGGTGTCGTGGGCACGCACGATGCATTTCGCCGGCAGCAATCCAGGCAGCATGTCGCTGTCCCTGCCGACCATGTGCACATCGCGTGCAGCACCGCAAAGCCCGCCCGAGTCACCTGCGAGGTCGGCCGCCACGCCGGCCGCCCTGTCGCTGGCCATCAGGCTTCTGCCGCACGCCGCAAAGTCGAACAGCTCCGCCGCGAAGCGCCGTGCGTGCTCGAACACATACGGCCGCACTGCCCCCTCCACCGCCGACACGAACGCCTGCAGCCGGTGACGTGCAGCGGTGTGCCAGATGCATGTGGGCGGGCATCAGACGCCGGTGCCGCCGGTGCCACACGTGTCGACGAGACGGGGGGGGATGCCACACTCAGATGAGAGTCGCTGATACCCAGGAGCTTCGTGCCTGAAGACGTCATCATTGCGCTGCAGGCTGCAGCTCAGCGCTACAGTCGCGCGAGCGCACGCCGTCACACCTTGTGGCATGACCGGGACAGCATGCAGACCCAGATGCAGATGCAGCCAGCCAACCCATCCCGCAGCTCTCGTGGCAGGACTGGCGTCCAATGGTTGCCTCGAGCAGCAAATCGCAGCGCCACCCCGACTCACCTGGCGGCTGGCGCCGGCAGGTGCGGCCCCTGGGCCCCTCCGCGGCGGCGGCCGGCACACACTCCGCACCGTGCCGGCCACGTGCGCCGCCACGATGTCGACGCCCTGCTCCAGCATCAGGGCCACCAGCTCCCGCCGCACCCAGGCCGCCACGTCGGAGCGCGCCGCGGCCGCGGCGGTCACGCTCTGCGGCGCCATCCTGAGGGGGGTGGCGTGTAGCAGGGCTCAGCCGAGAGCGGACTGAAGGAACTGGAAGAAGCGCAAGTGCGAGATGAGCTCTCGTGGTGCGGCTGCTGCAGATGCATGCGCAGGATGCGGGCGTGTGCGCATCGCTGGTGAGACAGGAGCACATGCAGGATGACGGGAAGTCATGTGTTAATGTATGGGGAGCAGAGCCGGCATCTGCGGGCCCTGAAGCCCGCTGACAATACTCTCGCAGCTGCTGAGCTGGCATAAGACTTTCTGGCACCTGTTGGACATGTCGGGCCGCGAGAGGTCCTGCGTGAAGTAGGAGGCCCGGCGCGACCGCTGCACCGGCGTCAGGTCAATGGTGGCGCCATCTGGCAGCGTGTCGCCCGACACCCGGCCTCGATCCACCCACTTGCGCCTGCACACCAGCAGATATTATGACTACACGAGCCAACAGCTTCCTGCCTTGCGCTCCAACCGCGGAGTTGAGGGCCTTCCGCAGAAGAGTCGAGATTCCAGGCAGATGAAGCAGAGTTCCACAACGCAGCTTCTCGAACTCACTTGTATGAGTTGTGGCGCCAGTCGTGCAGGATGGACGTGTAAGCTGCCTTGCACAGCGGGCAGGTGAAGGCGGGGCCTCCTGCAGGCGGGTGGTCACGTTGGCTGTTCGTCCAGCGCAGAATGCAGTGCAGGCAGAATCTGTGGAAGCAGCGGTCCAAGAAAGCCTGCAATCCAAACAAAGAGCGT
Organism: Deuterostichococcus epilithicus; assembly: GCA_033439295.1. Lineage (NCBI taxonomy): Eukaryota > Viridiplantae > Chlorophyta > Trebouxiophyceae > Prasiolales > Stichococcaceae > Deuterostichococcus > Deuterostichococcus epilithicus. The sequence goes on from JAVTLE010000010.1 coordinate 2,337,609, forward strand.
GTCAGTGGACCAGAGATGCACGCGAGGAGTCAACAACCAATGGCACTTCGACATCGCGCGTGCTCACCTCTTCCGGTGATTTGTCGGTCAGGCAAATGGCACAGCTCCAGACGCCCGGCTCCTCAGTGCGACTTGCCATTCGGGTGGCAAAGTGTGTTGTGCCACTGCAGTTAAACGAGCCGGCCGATGCACATTGAAATCTGCTACAGGGTGGCCCGCAGCGGCGCCTTGAGAAGTAAGTGCTTCTGTTGCCGGTCGCGAGCTGACATGCACCAATCATTTTTCACCGATCGATGGACTGAGACAGTGTCAGCGATCAGCTTGGTCATCGCCACCAGACGTCACTCTCAGAAGGCCAAGCCGCTGCATGTTGCCCCGCCATGCCTCACTGCAGGCGAAATCCGATGCAGATTCCAACGCTTGTGCTCCCCTATCCCCACGTTGCGCTGGTATCACAGACTTCGCATGCCCCAACAGCCCACCCGACCCAAGAAACGACCCATGACTTGTGCCGACGGTGCGAGAGCTAGCGCCGATTTGCCTCCCTGCCGCACTCGCATCTTCAGGCGTCAGCGATGACCATCTGGACCATCTTAAAGGCTGAGGCCCAGGACGGCCAGGACAGCGATGCCTGCAGCAGGAATAGGATGAATAGTGATGGATTTGATGTTGTGCCGAACGCCATTATTGGCACTACCTGCCGGCGGTTGAACAAGCGCATGGGCTGCAGTGCGCTTGCAGACGGCTGCGCTGCCCAAACGGCCGAGAAGATGCGGCACCAAGCGGCTGCTGGTCTTGCGGAACGACTAGCGGATGGCTGGCGGAACGCTGAGAAGGGCGCAAGAAAAGGCACTCGCCTGCAAGGCCAACGACCACGGTGGCGGCAGTGGCGGCGGAGTCGGATGTGCCACCAACCTGTCGCACAAGGCACAAGCCAACTTCAGCGCTTGTGCTGCTGTGCCCCTGTCGCCTCTGTGCTAACCCCTGCAGGTTGCCAGTCTCTAGCTGCAATGGCGTTCTTGCAAGGGACAGCATAGGCTGTCAGATCGCTCACCTTCCTCTCCTTCTCAGCATCGTACTTAGCAAAGCGCTTCTTGGTAGCTGCACACACGGACGAACGAGTCAAGACAGGGGTACGCCAGTACTGCCGTGCTTGTCGTCTGCTGCAGCGACAGCCAGAGTCGCCGCTGGTTGCTGGATGCCCAAGGGAAGGCACAGCTTCACGGCGGCTGACTGCGACCCCGCCACATGCGAAGCGCATCCAGTGAGCCTTGAGCAAGGGCCAGGGCCGCACCGCTGCACTGCGGGCAGCGGAAGCTGGTGGCCAGCTCCTCGAACGGTTTTCTGTGCACATACATACACGAGCTCAGCAGGAACGCCCACCCCGAAGGCCAGAAGCGCCACCGTGCGGCATATCCAATTATGCCAAGCAGGCTGCCACGCCAGTCAAGGCAGCCGAGCAAGAGGAGGGAATATCAGACTTGGGCAGGGCATACGCACTTGCCGGTGTAGATCCAGCCGCAGTCGGCGCAGATGTGGGTCGCGAACTCCTTCTGCGCGGCTGTGAGCTTGCGGCCAAACCGCTTGGGGGCCTACATGAGCAGTGTTGAGGATACACGCGCTGCTCGTGCACAAGAGGATGACGCCGTCGCACTTGCAGCAGTCCTTCACGCTGCCGATGGCAGACTACATGGCCATGTGATTTAAAGGTTCCTCTTGCGCCGAGCTCCGCTGTGGGCCACCAGCTGGTAGAACACACTCAAGGATGCTTGGCGCACCGGCTTCTTTGGCAGCCGCTTCACGTTCACATCGTTGTTCTCGCCCTTGACCTGCGCACACCACCATCAACACTCCTGCCGTGCGGCTCAAGACGCAATCAGACCTGCTGTTTACAAGTCACACTCAATCCTGGCGCATGCTGGCAACGGCAGCACCTATAAGCATGCCAATGCAGGCCAGGCGTGTGCATGGCTGCCAGACCATCGAATCCGCTACCAGCTCGTGCTGCAAATGATGTGTGACACAGGTGCGCCGCAGCTTTCAGCCTGCAGGGTGTTAAACGGCGCCCAGAGCAGGGCCCAGATCACAGTCCACAGCACAGGATGCGGAGCAGGGTGCAAACATCGCACATAGACGAGGGCGACGGGCGATGGGCAGGCGCCGATGGCGGACTGCGTGAGCCCCTTGCTGTCCGTCGGCCACAGCTCGTCGCCGAAGAAGGAGGATGCGTACACGATGGTGTCGCCCTTCTGAATGCCGCTCTTGGCGGCGTTGCCGCCCACGTTCTGCGCGTGCGCACCGGGAGGGGCGGCTCAGGTCGAGCGGGCAAGGTGGGCCAGCGTACATTCACGGAGGCTCGTCTGCGATGGCGGACCCTGAGGGCGAGCTCGAGGCAGTTGCGCCGGGGGAGGGTTGTGAGGGCGGCAGGTGAGGAGGCAGCAGGTGCACCAGCGCCCACACGGAACATCAGCCAGCTCTGGAGCTCGACGCATGCCCAAGTGCAGTCAATGCTCACCGTGACCACCAGGCCGCCGCCCTTGGCCTTGCTCTCCTTGAAGCCCAGGCCGATGGGCTTCTCGATCTCCACAGAGATCTGCTTAGCGGCGGCGTGCACCGCCAGCTGCTGCCGGCGCGCCACCGCGGCTATGCCCCGCCGCTGTGCCGGCAGCGAGGTGCCAAAGAACGCTGCACGCTGCACCTGCGGGGTTCAGGCATGCCTGCAAGTGAGGCACTGGCATTGATGTGCCACTGCCGGGGGCGGCTGCGCCGTGTCAGTGAGCGGGCTGCTCCGCCGCCGGCAGGCCTAGAGCTCCCAGCGTCTAGAGCATGCCGCAGGCGCGGTGCCAGCTTCCATCGGGCAACGTATCGACAGTGATAACATGGCAGCCCTGATTTCGGTGCAATTTTTGCTGGCTTCTACCATCCCACACAGCCCGCGCACATATGACAACGACTGCATCTAGAGGTCGGCTGGTGGACCTTCAGAGCATTCAAACAGTCCCAAACCCCAAACAAACGCAGTCAATGTGCCAGCGTCCTCCGAATCATTTGCACGGCTGAAAGTCAATGACAAGCGCGCGCGGCGCTGCCCGACGCTATGCAGCGCTTAGCTCCATTCAGGGCAAGAACATCGCCACGGCAACGGCATTTGTCTTCGAGTCTCACTGGTCGTCTGACTCTGAAGAACTGCAAGGCCGTCATATTGGCACGCACAGCAGCGGTCGAGCGCTGTGGCACAGCTGCAGCCACACACGTTTGGCTTGCATTTGCCCACGCGAGCAGCCGTGGCTATGGTCGCACCGGCAGCGCCGGCGTGGGCGAAGCGGTCACACGTGCCGGGCCTGCGAATCGCTGCTGCATGGAGACCACGGCTGTGGGACACCGGGTCAGCATCGCCTGAGCCATGGCGAGCTCTGTATGTGTACTGCGGGCCTGTGCGTGAAGTGTATCTCCACGTGCTGTATGCGTATCGAATCAGACAGGCAGCTGTGCTGTGCAACACCTTGTGCTTGTGCTCGAGCGACGAGTGATCGCCTGCACGCCTGGTGTGCGTCTGACAGTTTCCAGTTGCCACGTCACGCTAGACTGTCAGGGTTTAGAGCCATCTAGAGCTGAATGCAGTCAGTGTAGAACGCACCGTCTGGGCCACAATTGACACAGGTTTATGCACCAGCAGCTACACCAGCACGCGTGCGGCAGGAGGCAGCCAGTCTCGACCGGGTCCAGCGGGAAGCGGCCCCAGAGAGCTGAGGCGGACAGCGCACAGGGTTTGTTTCCAGATTCCGGCTGTCCACCTTGCCTCGTCTCGACGCTCGGTCGGACGGAGCTCACCAGCAGCGGCTCATGAAGCCCTTCATGGCGCAGGGCAGAGGTGCAGCGAGTCCACGGTGAGCTCTGCAGCTCTTCTGGGGCTGTAGTAGAGTGCAACCGCGACACGACTCGCTGTCCTGTGCTGTACCCGGCTCGGTCGGTGGTGTGTACGCTTTGCGGCTGTTCTCCTGCCTCTGCGCTGTCAGCTGACAGTACAGTGGCAAAGCCCGTCTGCCTCAGCTCTGTGAAGCAGGTCAGAGCAGCTTTGAGCCGACTTTTTTGGCCCAAACAGCGAAAATCAGGCTTTCGCGTCGCTGGGCGCTGTCAGCGCTCGGAGACTTGCTTGCAACACGGGTCTTTCTCAGCGCCGACGAGCTCTGTTGATGCGTGCTTGCAATTTTGGCGAGCTGCCGGCGCACGGGATGCTGCCACGCGTGCAACTGTGCACGCCTATCCTGGCTCTTCCTCTTTGCCTGCCTCTATGTCCTTCCCATCTTGTCCCGATGTGGCAACCGAGGTCCAGAGACCGCGCCGAGTGGCGGCTCCTTGGTGAAGTTGGCTGACTCGACGCACGTGGTGCCGCTGTGCCACTACCCTAGGATCATATTGCGGAAGAGCTGCAGCACCAGTCTTCCGCCCGAGCTATCGCAGCGAAGTCTGGTCGCCTCAGGCCGCCGCCGCTGGAGCTCACGTTATGACTCTTGCAACCCGACACTCATATGCTGACACAGCACCCGTATTGCTTGCAGGTCGCCCGCTGTGCACGCCGCCGGCGGCCTGTCCATCGCACTCTCCGGCGAGTCGGGCGGCAAGAAGCGCGGCCTCGCGTCTCTGAACACCAGCCCTCCCTCGCTGGCGGAGGGCTTTGGCGCCGCCACCACCAGCATGGGTGGCGACGCCCAGCAGCAGTATGCACACCAGCCGCCCGCCGGCGACCTCAGCAGCCAGCTGGGCGGCAGCAGCCACTTCCCTCCGGCCGCCCAGCTGTACTCGTCCCGTGGCGACAGCGGAAACTACAGCGGCTACTACAGCTACAACCCGGACGGCTCTCCGGCGCTGTCGCCGCTGTCGGCGACGACGCCGCACGGCTCCCAGCGCTCGCCGCTGTCCGAGGCGCTCGCCATGTCCGCACGGGCGCCGCGGCGCAAGGTGCCCCGCCGCCAGCCCGCGCCCGGCGACGCCCCGGAGCTGGCCGGCGACGACTATGCCGCGCTGGCGCAGTCGGACGCCTCGGACGATGACGACTTCGCGGTGCCGATGCCGGCGGGGCTGCGCAGCGGCGGCGGCCATGCGGGCGGCTGGGCCATCTCCGGCGCGCCGCCGCACCTTATGACCTCTGGCGCCATGAGCCTGCCGCAGCACGCCGCCGCGGCCGAGCTCTACCACGGCGGCTTCCGCCCAGTGCGTCTGCACCTTTCAAATCGCCGTCGTCTGGTTTGATTTGATATAAGTAGCCCATCAACAATCAGCTTCTCGCTCCTTCGTGTCGGGGAGGTTGGGCACCAATCAGACGTCCAGTCTGATGTGGCAGTCCTGCTGTCCTGCATGATTGCACGCTGGGATGTGCAGCAGCTCATGGCGCTCACTGAGCGGCAACCACCTTGCTGGCGACGCAGTACTGATGCGGTGGTTTGTACACCTTTCATTCAGGGCTCGGTCATGGAGGGTGCCGGACGCAAGCTGCGTGGCACGGAAGCTATGCGTATGCGCAATGCGGTGAGGGCTCCTGCCAGGCTGGACGCCCGGGAATGCTTCGCACCCTGATGCCTGCCACGGTTTCACGAACTTTCTCAGCGGCACCCCTTTGTGTATCCCCTTCCTGTGCGGTCGCATCGCAAAGTCGAATGCTGTGGCCGAGCGTGCCTCTGCCGAACGGGTCTGCCGCTGCTACTACAGCTCCCTCACTAGGCGCTGAGCGTGTGCCCTCGCATCTCCCCGTAGGTGCTGCGGCAAACGGGGTTTTTGGAGCCGACTGCCGACAACATGTTCGCCGACCACACCGGCAGCCCGACCGTCGCCGCCTTAAGTCAATGAGTGGTGCAAAAGGTGGCGACGCCGGTCGCTTGCCCCCTGCCCGCCTGGCCGGCTTCACGCAAACGCCGTCGCCGGTGGAGGCGCTGGCGGGCGCGGTGGCGTCAGCAGGAAACATCAATATTTGAAGAAGAGAAGGTGCAACACACTCAGGCGGGAAGAGAGCGCAGCATAGGTAGCACAGTGTGAGCATGGAAAACTGTGGAGATTCTTGCCCTCGGAATGCGTAGCGTTCGGTCCCATGGGCCCCTACCAGCCATATTCAAAGCAGTCACATAGTGCAGCTCGGCGGCCAGACGCCAGCCGGGTGCCTGGCAAGCACTAGGCGGCGGCATTCTGATGGTCTTTGATTCAGACACCTGCCCCTGGGCCAAAGACACCTGCCCCTGGGCCATCTTGCTCAGAGCTCCAATCTTGGCGCTTGGGATCTGGCGCTGGTGACGATTTTGGAGCGGTCGCCGATTGTTGGCGGCTGGACTGCATAAAACACAAAGTGTGCGTGCAGCTTTGGGACAGCCTCGCAGCTGACCTGCCTGCACTTTGTCCCGCCTGTTTTCGCCCGGTGTCACCCTGCCGTGCTGATAAGCGCTGGAACTGGCGCGGGAGTTGGCGGCAGTGCGGGCTAGTCACTATCGACTTTTGCAACTCTGGGCTCAGCTCGTGCGTGGTGTAGCACCTGTGCTACCACGTCGTGTACCTAGCCGACAATTTTGATACATGATCCTGCATGCATGGCCTGCAAGTGCCATGCATATTTATTGGTAAAACACAGTAGCCATGTTCTCCGTGCCCTCTACTTTCCTCTACTTTACTCGACCTTCTCGCAAGCCGCATACTGCTCGCCTGAAGGTAAAAACCCTTCCAAAATCGTGGACATTCAGACGAACCATATCGGTAGGTATCTGTTTCGCCAGATCACCCCTTGCAACAGTTTGGTACTGACGGCCCAGAACATAGACCTCCTGTGCCATTTCAAGTTTCAAGTCACACCTCTTCGTTTACCTAAACAATAACGCCCATCTCAAGATGCAGTCGAGTATTCGAGGAGAATTCCAGACTCCGGCTCAGCCGCAAAGCGTGGCCATCAGCTCGCCACAGGCGGTTCAATGCGAGCCGCACCCATCCCATGAACATCAACCATAGATGTCAGATCCTTCACATGTCCCAGCCAGACCCAAAGGCTGGGCTGGTGACAGCGCACCGAGCACATATGCGCAGCCGTAGCTTTGTTCCAGTAGGGTGGTCAAGCGTGCACCCCTCTGCCGCTGGTGTAACTCGGGACGCCCATGCAATTGGATTGCCAGGCAGTGTGATGGTCTTGTGTTGACGTTCCCTGCGGTGCTGCTGTCGTGGTGCCTGCTGCTGTCGCCTGCTAGGGACCCACCTCATCTATCCTCCCTTCCCATTGGCACGTCCCAACTGCAAAAGCTGCCCCAGTCCAGTCTGCGAAGTTGAAAGTCGCGCCAGCCAAGCGATGCCGGCACGGACCGCCGACGGCAGGCTGAGTGGTGCGTCGCCGGCGCCAAGCCATCCTCACGCCATGGACCCCCGCAGCAGAAGGAAGCATGGCTGACCGGCTTACAGCCGCAAGCTCGTCAGGCAGCGGGCGCCTCTCAGGTCCGCGCGGCGCCGCTGACGGCTGCCCCGGCCCGCGGCGAAATTGGCTGCTGTCGCAGGCGGCGCTAGTGTGGCGCGTTGTCGCCACGCCGCCACCGAGGCGCCGCCGCTGAGGCGCTTTGATCGACTCAAAGACGCTCAAACGACAGCCTCGTGCACGCCCGGCGTCGGGTCCGGCACCACCGGCAGCGGCTCCGGCGGCGTCGGCTCGTTGGCTGCAGCGCAAAACGGGCGATGCCGTCGAGCAAAGGAATAGTGAGAGGGACTGCATGCAGGCGGTCCGTGTGCACTGCGCTGCGCGATATGCTGGGCGGGGCTCTGCCAGCAGCGAGTCCTGTAGCGGCGTCTCAGGCGGCCAGTATGCTCATCCTGCTGTGCATCATTTCGCAGCACGACTCCGCAGGAGCACACGAGAGGCTTGGAGGCGATGCAATATGCAGCATGCGTGAAGCTGCCCATGGCAACTCCCCGCCGCCGACAAATTGAAACAGTTGCAGCCGCCCGTGCGGCGGCACTCTAAAGCCCGAGGCCCCCCGACCGGCAGGGCGCGGACGACCTCGCTTCCGGAACATCTGGTAGAGTGATGCCAACCAGCGGCTCCCTACTGGCGGTTCACAGGTTTGACGGCTTTTTGACGATGCGACTGTGTGCTGTTTCCGGACAGCGCACCAGGGTTGGCGGCGCGGCCGACGGCATATGCGACGCTCACAGCGTCGCGGGTCGCGCCCACGTTGTGCGTGCGCACGATGTTGGCGCCCGACTGCACGCACAGCGCCGCGGCGGCGGCCGAGGCCACGTCCCGCTCCAGGGGGTCCTTGCGGCCTGGGGAAGGGACACAAGTTGGGTCAAGGGTGATGGACAGACATCAAAGCTACAAAACAGGAGACCCTCTGCGCGCCAGGGTGCCCTTGCGATCCTACGCCCCCCAGCAGAGGAACGGTATGGTGGTCATATCTTGTCAGAGGAACGATGACCTGAAAAAAACATCGGCAATGCTTCAATGAGACGACTGCTCCATTACACACCGTGTCTGCATGCGGCTTGTGACGGTATACATCTGACACAAACTCGCTGCCTTCCGACAGGGTATGACACGAGGGAAGCGCGGCTCGCACGACCCCAGGCTGCTCATCGAGCTCGCTGGCATGCCCAGCTGCATGGCGCGCTGTGCCAGTAGAAGCGCCTCCGCAGAGCTCCGCGGCCGCGGTCTCTCCCGGGACGCTCAGGCTTCGGGCCCAGGCGGGCGTCGGCAGCCGTATGGGACGGCTTCCAAGAGACACACCTGCCGCTGGGTTGCTGCAAGATGAGATGATAGATACATGTGCATGTGCACGAAGGGAGCGGGGGCCGTGGAGGGCTCACCGGTGACGAGGCCGAGGAAGGTCTTACGGGAGGGGCCAACGAGGAGGGGCGCATGGCGCAGCGCGCCGCGCAGCGCCCTGCGCAGCCGCGGCAGCCCGCTGATCAGCTGCAGGTTGCCGTCGCGCGCCTTGGCGAAGCCCAGGCCTGTTGTTCGCAGGAAGCAGAGTCGTCAGAAGTGCATTTTCCAGCCACGAATGGTCCAAGGCGCCCCGCGCAGCCAGCTGATCCACTGCAGGCTGCCGTGTCGCGCGCCTTGGCAACGGCTTGGCCACCACAAAAAGAGGGCATGCAGTGTGCAACACGGTCAACCTGTCAGGATTGAAACCAGCTCGCATCCAGAAGGCGCTGCTGGCGGCGAGCACCCGCTGCGTCTGAGATGCTGCATCCTGAGATGCCCCCAGCCCTGAGTTTTCTCATCAACCTCAAACGCCCACTTCTACCTCTGAACCGATGCTGATCGTACACTCTTCGTTGCGATAGCATGAGATACCGCACCCAGGTCCAGCAACATGTGCCCGGAGGCAAATCCCTGCGCTCGGCGCCTACTCGGCCTGCTGCTGCACCTCCTTTGCATCACGTGACTCAGATCAGAGCCAGTTCCGCATTTAGGTCCCACGATTGTATTTGGCTAGTTTTCCACAAAACTTGCTTTTGCTTCCTGGTAGGTTTATAGGTTTGTGTCCTAAGACACCCTCCAAAAGAGGCGTCCTACCTGGGTCCAGCAGCATGCGCCAGGACTCGATGCCCGCCGCCAGCGCCTGCTCCGCCTGCTCCTGCAGCTCCAGGCCCACCTCGGCGGCAACGTCTGCGTAGGCGGTGTTCTCAGGCAGCGTCATGGTGCTGGGGTCCCCCCGTCGGTGCATCAGTGCGTACGGCACGCCCAGGCGCGCCACCTGCGCCGGCAAATTGGAATCTCATTTTATCAACGATCCACTGCATTGTCAGGGTTCAGAGCCCAGAATCTGGGAGACTGTCCGTCCGGAGGCCTGGCGGGGCACGAGCAGATGGGCGGCAGCATGCGGTGTTACGGCAGCTGCATGGCAAGGGCGTCGGCGGCGGTGCGGGTGCAGGCGGCGGCGCGGCGTGCGGCGCGTCTCTGCATGCATGTCACCATGACGGTTCCAGGCAACTCCCGGGCTCTGGCTCCACCGCCCTGGAGCCCGCAGGTTGGTGCTGGCAGCCGTGCAGGATCCGGGTGACGAGACCATCGTGTGAGCACCTCGGCATGCATGTCAGGGTCGAACTCGCCGCCGGACACGTCGTTGACGAGGTGCGCGCCGACGGAGACGGCGGAGCGCGCCACCTCCGCATAGAAGGTGTCCACCGCGATCAGCACGTCGCGGAACGCCACGTCGCTCGCCAGCGCCCTGCGCGGGGTCCAGGGCGCGGGTCGAACCTTGGAGCCGCCAAGCCGCGCATGAGCGCTGGAGCGTCGCGCACAAACTTGTTGCTCTTCAAGAGCAGAGGGAAGGCTGTTGCGGGACCGCAGAGTGAGCAGCGGCTGGGCAGCCGGCAGAGCGGTGTGGCATCTCTGGCCGTGCCCACCCGATGACGGGCATGACGCGCTGGAGCTCCACCTCCGGCGGCAGCCGCGCCGCGTGGGGGCGCGTGCTCTGCCCGCCCACGTCGATGATGTCGACGCCCGCCGCCACCATCTCCCGGGCGTGCTCCAGGGCCGCCTCCACCTGCAGCTGCAGCCAGGGTTTAGGGTCTCAGATATCCAGCAGGTCCAGGCCTCAGGGCAGCTGCGGTCCAGCGGGTCTGGGCCTCAGGGCGGCCGGCCGGACTGGGTGGCACTCCCGCCGTCTTATTCGGGGGTTACTTTCTGCTTCACTTCCTAGCTGATTGAGAAATTTTACAATCCTGATTCGGCGATCGAGAGTTGCAGCCTGACGCGCCCACTCCGCTTCGCAGGGACGGCGCGTCAGGCCGCCCCGCGGTATCGAATCAGCTAGGGGAACTGCTGTAAAACCTTTGATTCCGCTTACTCAAGGAGGCGCCAGTCGGGGGGTCACACACAGCACACCGAGCTGTCACTAATGGGGGCTTCAGGCAGCGACGATGCACTGCGGTTTTGCCCCAGAGCGGCGGCAGCGTCAGCGATGGCAATCGGCAAGCAGGGCGGCGGCGGCGCTGCTGCTCCCCTAACCTTCACATGCGCTCTGCATGCTGGTGGAAGCAGGCCAAACACACAAGCCAAGGACTGAAAAACACCTGCTAGGCGGCCTAACCTCCCGCTGCCAAGGCTGCGGGATGTCTTGGACTTGGTTACATACTGTGCAGTCAAGTGGCTGACTACAGCACAGGCCCGAAGGCGGTCGGGATGCGCAACAGCAAGCGACAAGCTGAGTGGCACACATACATCAGGTGCGCAAAAGCGGGGCAGACAACAGTGCCCATCCTGCTGATGCCCTCGAATGCCGACATCCCCGAGAGGTCATCTTAACATGGAGCTTTCGCCGCTGGCGGCGCCAATTGGGCCTGGCAACTCTCCTGGAGGCCTCGACCAGCGCGACTGGCAGCCAGCCCCCAAGGGCGTCACTCTGGCCCCCCACAACGGCGCTGCGGCATGCAGGTGTAGGGCTTCTGCTAGCATGGCCACGCTGATCCACCTCGTGGCAGGTGCCGCCATTGAAGCAGCTGCTTGGCACGGCACCGGCGCCCAAGTCCCCGAGGTGCTCCTGGCAGCCCTCGAGCCCCACTCTCTCCAGACTCCTAGACTCCCAGACTCAATGGGCTGCGGCGATGCGTAGTGCCCACCTCGAGGTAGGTGCCGCCGTCAGAGAAGGAGTCGGGGGTGACGTTGAGGATGCCCATGACCCAAGGCCGCGCCTGCCACGCCCACAGCGCGCCGTGCCCCAGCGGCAGCACCGCCCGCAGCTCCTCGCCGCCCACATTGGCCTCGCCTGCGCGTTTGAGCATGAGAGTTCAACATGTCGTGGGATGCTTGCGGGGTGTCCAGGTGCCTGCCGCACAGCTGGCGCGGGTGCGGGCCCTTTCCAGTGCAGCCTGTGCGGTCATGGCGCGCCACTTTTTTAGGGTTTAGCAGCTGAGCACTTTGCAGAGGTGGTCACGAAGTGCATGAACCCGTTGCGAGCTGGCAGGGGTGCAAAAAACCGCGAGAGTTTTCTCAGAGTTGGGGCAGCGACCCTGCAAACGAGCTGCGCACCTCCCTCCGCCTGCCACGCCTCGTCAGCCCGGTCCAGCATCGAGCGCAGCCCCGGGCCGCCCGGCAGCCGGTCGTCTGCACGTCAGGGTTAGCAGCAGGTTGGTCTGCTTGGTCGGCTGGCAAAGCATCAGCGCTGACGCCAGCAGATCGTGCAGTGCATCGATGCACAGAAGCTCGACCGGTCGATGTTTGCAAGCGGTTCGCTGCCTCTGGGACATGTGCACTGCCTTCCGGCACGCCGTCTGCAGCACATTGGGCCATGGACCCCAGGCTGGCCGTCAAGGACGGACACACCCAGCGCCGTGAGGGACTCTGCTGCAGCAACAGCGCCTGGTCAGGCAGGGCGGTGCGAGCATCGGGAATGCAGCTGGCCGAGCGCCAGCTGCGAGCAGGGCAGCAGCCGCCAGGGTGCGCACCGCAGGCGAGGTCGGCAAGCGGCGCCTTGACGAAACTGCGCTCGTGCCACCGCTTATGCGGCACAAACAGGGACCTGTCCTGCTGTGTGCCCACCTTCTCTGCCTCGCCGCCTGCGGAAGCGCGTCACAGGACTGATCCCAGCTGCAGGATGGCAGCCCTGAGGCTTGTCTCAATCCACTTGGTGTATTGCATTGAGACAGCGTGCCACACGGAGTCTGTCCCCCCCCTCCCCCTCCCCCCCATTGAAGCAAGTGCCTGTCTCGCAGCCCTCCTCGGCTGCAATATTCACCAGGCACGGATATGGTTTAAATGACTGGCAAGGCACGGAGGGAGTTTCGATCAGCGCACTGGTGTTGACCGTGGCGTCCTCATAGAAGATGACGTCCAGGTCGATGGGCCGCGGCCCAAAGCGCTGCCCCCCAAAATTGCGGCCGATAGAGCCCTGCCAAGCATGTTGCAAGCATGATTGGCGTGACCTGCTTCCAGCTCGTGCAGACTGGCATCTCCATGACTGGTCCCTACACGACGTGATATGGTGCGTGTCTTGGGGGACGCAGCGTGCACGCAACGCACAGAGCTGCATCCAACACAGCAACTGCAGGCGGCAGCAGTGGCGCGGCACCTCAACGGCCTTGAGCGCCGACAGTAGCTGATCAGGCGGCAGCCGGGTGCGCGCCGCGACGGCGGTGTTGAGGAATTGCGGCTGGTTCTGCACGTAGGCCGGCGCCGTCTCGTACAGCCGCGCCCGCCTCACCACCTGCGTGGCGCAGTGTCCTGGCAGTGGGGATGTGGGTGACAGTGCGGGTGCTTGGAGGCCAAGGCCACAGGTGGCACAACCGCCACACCTGGGCCTGCAGTGTCAGTTCAAGGGCTGTGGTGTGCGGTGATAGAAGCCACTGTCCAAAAGTCACTGTGCAGTACAGTGCATGCAGGGCGTGAAGTGCAAGCAGTGCACCTCGATGCCGTGCTGCGGCAGCAGCGCCAGGGCAGCTTTGATGTTTTCGTAGCGGTCGCCCTGCACAGCAGCGAGGACCATGAAAAATACACGTGAGCCTGCGGGGTACAAACACGTCAAGATCTGGGCAGCTGAACTGGGCAGCTGCCGCAGCAAAAAGGCCGCCCACCGTGTTGGCGCCGACAGCGATGGCGATGCCCACTTCCTTGCCTTGTGCCGGCTGGCTGACGGCTGCAGCGGCGGCTGCCGACGTAGATGTGGCGCTGCTGTGCAGTGACCGCTCGAGGACTGCCGCCCCTGTGCACGGCCTGCAGTTCCGGAAGCAGGCTCAGTCAGACTGATATGCTGTCGTCGGACAGCTGCCAGCATCAAGCGAGCATGATTCACCGACTGACACGCACTGCTCGACGGGGACCAGCTGCCTTAGGCTGCGGGAGGCAGCCATGGCGGCCAGCGCTCTCTGCAGCGCCATGATAGGCGCCTCCGAAAGCTACAGCCGCTCCCCCGTTCGAACGCCAACCACCGAGACACCCAGGGATTGACTGTCAGAGCAGTTTTGCTGGCATTTGGCGCTGAGCGAAGGTCGCTGCGTCAACTGCCACTGCTGGTGACCTCGACTCTCTCTCAGCAGCCAGCGAAGTTCGCTGTGATGTCGACGGCAGGTGCGGCCACCAGCTCACAACGTTGGGTGCGATGCGAGGCTGTTCTCTATACGAGTCCTGCAGCTAAGCTGCTCAGCGTGATATGAGAGTTGCGTGAACAAGAAGGTGACTAAGAATATGTGTACTACCAGGAAATCCTGCAAAAGCCTGGCGTTTCCCGCGATTTCAGGTCTGGCTTTCCGGGTCTGGCCTGGGTTGGCGCGTTGGCCTCTGGATGTAGCGGATCTGCTTTGAGAGCACGCTGAGGCTTTGTTGCCGCGCACACACTAAAACAGTCCCTACAGGCAGCAAACCCAATTTGTGTGTGACTCGCTGTCGACGCTGGCGGGCTGGCAGGGTGGAGGAAGATGGATGCTGACGAGCACTGCAGGGACCTGCTGCATGTTAACGCCGTCTGCGCATGCAAGCGTGTCGGGCGTGGAGCGAGCGAAATAAATTTGAAGCCAAGTAGTCCGACATGCGGGTGCCGAAGTCCCGCCCACAGCCAACCCACAGCCTAGTGCTAGGGGAAACCTCGCTTATCATAGTCGAGGCCAGGAGGCCACGAGGACTGCGCCGATCAGCGCGTTTGTTCCCGTGGAATCTGGGAGCTCCCACGCGCGCAAGTACGGTAGCTACCACACTCAAGCAGCAACAAAGTACTACGACTTCCACGTCGTGACAGGGTACTGCCACGTCGTGAGGATAGGTTGAATGCAACGCGACAGATGACAGCCGCGGTACCAGTGATCGCCTGCCGAAGAAGACGCATCCTGCCAGCTTGCGGAGCTGGGGAATCGTGTCGCTCAGCCCGCTGCCCATGCGCCCGCACCGCTAGGTCATACGGCCGCGCAAACCCGCCACCCACGTGGTACGAGGTAAGCCGGCAGTTTGCCACGGCACAATGGTACAGCACCCCGCTGGACAAACTGCGCTCAGGAGAACATGCGGAACAGGCAGTTGTGCTGCCGATGCGGCAGCCTCTGCAGGCGGAGAAGCTTACACAACACGTCATCCAGGTACAGGCGGCTCCGTCGTTGTGCTCGCCAGACTGGCGCGATTCCGCAGGGCAGTGTGTCAGCTTCGGGCCCTGCGCTAGTGGCTGAAAATGCTGAGCACACAGCAATCTTCAAACTGCAGCTGCCGCGGCCGGCCGCGCGGCCTGCAGCGTCAGGGAACAGCCACCTCGAAAGTTTGAGCCGATGTACCGCAAGCCGCTGCCCACCGCGCGCCGACAGCAGAGCTGTAGCGATCGCTGCCGAATGCGATAGATATATCAGAGACCACGCGCTGCACAACTCGTGTGCAGATCGTGTTCGGTGCACAGGCTCCACACCACACACAACAACTCTTGCACAGTAGTCACACGCTCAGCGGCAAGCTGACGGCCCGCTGGGTTGGGCGACGTATCCCACAGTCAACACCGTGACCGCCGGTCGGCACAAGTGCGGGATTGGTGCTGTGCAGGGCTTGTGCAGCGCTGCCAAACTTGCAAGCGGCGGCGGTCAGCGATCAGCTCTGACGGCGCAGCACACCGGCAGCACGCTCGAGGCGCAGCGGCTGCAAGGCTGGCGCCGTGCTGGCAGTCGCATGCTGACGACCTGCGGCCTCGCTGCTGCAGTAACCGCGCCGGCGGCTGCCAGCGTGATGACAGTGGACGATGCACCAAACACAGTAGGGCCACCAGCAGCTGATACGACAGCCAGCGACGACGAACGGCCGGAGCCTGAATTGGTGCAGCAGCAGTGCGACCGGCCTGACACGGAGCAGCCGCAAGGGCCGCCTGCGCGAGCCGCAGCTGCACAGCCATGCAGCGGACAAGAAGTCACCACAGGGGCGGCAGCGCCGGCACTGCTTCCGCCGCCGCAACAGTTGTCGCCTGCTTCGGCGGCCGTGCTCTCAGGTGGATTGGACGGCGGCAGGCACCAGGTCGGAACCTCTGGGCCTGCTGATGGTGGCGCCGACACCTCTACAGCAGGGGTCACCATCCTCGTCTCGCAGCCGCAACCTTCCGCATCGGAGCCGCCCAAACAGTCTGCATGCAGAGTCAGTACCGCACTGGCACCTCCATGTTTCCGACATGCGCCACGTTTGTCATTTCATCCCTGTGTCGGTGCACGACATCTGCCGTGAATTGGCGCCTGTGCCTCTGCAGCGGCTCTTGCTTGACAGCCAGCACCCTCACCGCACCTATGCGACTGCTGCTGCTGCTGGCCCGTCCCAATGATGTGGCTAGCCAGCATCTGACCACAACACTGCCTCGGCCAGGTGGACGGGAGCCCGCAGGCCCTGGCTCAGGAGAAGGCCTCCTCCTGGCGGCACTGCTCCCGTCCCGACAACGGCCGGCAGCCCAAGGCGCGCCCTGCCTGCCAGCCTCGGATTCGTAGCCTCTGCGCTGTTGCTGCATGATGGCCAAGCGCCGAGCGCAGCAGTTCGGTCGCCAAGCGCCAAGCGCGGCAGGCCGGTCGCCCGCTGGTGAACATGCGTCGCCGTTTCTGTGCAGGTGCAGCTTGACGGCAACTTCAACTACCCGGCCATTTGTGATGGAGATCCCAGGTGGGGTCGCTTCCGACCGCCACAATAGTTGTGCAAAAAGCTTGCTTGCGCTCGACAGCGTCTGCATCTCAGGACTAAATGGCAGCGCAGAGCTGCACGGCTGTCACTACGAGCAAGCCGGCCACCGGCTGCTGGGTCAGACTAACAGCCCGGAAACATGAATCTTTTCTCTCCTCTCTTCAGGAACTGCCGGGCGCAGCCGGTCCAGCACAGCGACCGGCAAACCGAATGCCGGGAACAGGCGGCGCCGACCCCGCAGCAGGCGCCGCCAGCTCCGACGGCAACACCACAGCGCCAGCCGTCTGAGCAGCGGGAAATCGGGTGCCCCTCTGCAGCAGGACCCAGGCCGGGAAAGCGCGCTGCCTCTTGCAGCGGCAGCGACGCAGCGAGCGGCGGCAGGGGAAGCAGCAGCGGCAGCCTTGACTTAGGCCAGGCGGCTGCTGGCACGCCGCCGCGGCCAAAGCGTGGGCGCATCGGTCGGAGCGACGGCGGCATGCAGCCCACCGCGGCCTACATGAAGGGGGCGGAGTGGCAGGTGGCCATTCATCTAGAAAGGGCCAGATGTATCATGCCCGGCTGCACATGATTCTTCCATGTCACCAGAATCCCGTGACGCCCGCACGTCTGCATGCTGCCCTCAAAATCGAGGCGGATATGGCTGCGAAGCCGGCACTACACCGCTGCGCACCACCACTCTGGAGTGTCGATTCTCATCAACATGCGCGGTTCGGCTGGCCTCTGCTGACGTGCGGTCATCTCTCCGACCTGCAGGCCAGCATCTCGCAGGCGCAGCGGGCCGCACAGGCGGTCCTGGCAAAGTTTGCGCCAAACGTCACGGCGGCGGCGCGCCCGCTGCCAACTGCAAACGAGTTCTACGCGCGCGCCCCGCCCACGATGTCAGCCGCCGCGCTGCGCCTCCAGCACTCCCGGGCGCTGCTGGAGGTCGGCTCCCAGCTCGGCAGCCGGCCCGGCGGCGGCGGCGGTGGCACGCCAGCGGCCGCCGGCCCTGTTGAGGGCCCTGGCGCCGGCGGCGGGGGCACGGCCGAGCWTCGGCACTTCACCAGCSGCTMGCTGGCGTCCSCGGGAGCCGCAGCCGCCAGGCCCTCGCCGCGGCCGGCGCGCCATCCGGCGGCGGCGGCCGCGGTGGCGGCGCCGCCCGCAACGCCCACCTCACAACCGCAGCTGCCGGGCGCCGCTGCCGCGCCCGCGCACCCACTGGTGCCGTCGGACGCCTACGACCCGGCGTTCCAGCATCTGATGGTGCGCCTTGCGTTCGAAAGGCGCCTTTTCGGTGGCTGGCGGTACAGGACAGGCGCATGCAACATGTTTTGCTGATGCTTTGCCGTGCACGAGCACCGATCGAAACCCTTGTGTCTGACGAACCTCCATGACGGACCACTACAGCGTGCGAGCCAGCAGTAGACATTGAGTTCTCCTCGAAACTCCGCGCAGACGTGCTGCTGCGCCAGAGACCCAGCAAATTTGCAGTAGAAATGATACATGTCTCAAGACTTGGGCGTATGCAATTGGGTATGCAATCCGGATGGAAGTGGGTGCCAGGTAGGGAGCCCGCGCTGTCAGCCAAGCCGGATGTGCAAACGAAACTATTATATGGCTTTGCTGTGCTGCCATGGGTGCCTCACAGGCTACCCACTGTCCCAGGTGCAGTTGCTGGAGGCCGGGCGCCATACCAATGGACACGAGGCAGCTCCGCCGCAGGGCGCAGCCGGCMGGCAACGGCCGCCGCAGGCTCTGCCGTGCCCCCAGCCGCCGGTGCGGCGGCAGCCTGAGCGGCAGGCGGCGACGCCTCCGCGGCCGAAGTGGTCACA
This sequence comes from Deuterostichococcus epilithicus, assembly GCA_033439295.1. NCBI lineage: Eukaryota > Viridiplantae > Chlorophyta > Trebouxiophyceae > Prasiolales > Stichococcaceae > Deuterostichococcus > Deuterostichococcus epilithicus. Next base: position 2,355,996 of record JAVTLE010000010.1, read on the forward strand.
GCCCCCGGCACCGTTGCCGCAATTCGTCGGCAGTATCCTGCAGGGCGGCAGCAAGGGACCCTCCACGCCAGCCGCCCCTGCTGGCGCGCAGTCCTACTGTCATCCGACACAGCAGCTTTCGGCATGCTTGCAGCCGCCGCCGTCGCCGCCGCGGCAGCAGCAGCATGCCAGAGCGGGGCGGCGGCCATCGCCGGCCGCCGGGCGGCCGGGGCGACCGGCCAAGCAACTGCCGCCGGCCGTGCAGCAGATGCTGCAGGACATCCGTAGCCGCGCACGTGCGCCAAGTGGGCTGCAGCCGGCGGGGTCGCTGCCGGACGCCGCGGCGCTCAGCGGCCTGCTAAGTCTGGCAGCCGCCACCGGCGGCAGTCCGCACCAGCCGCGAGTCCCGGCGGCGGCGGCCACCAAGCCTTTCGGAGATCGAGGCAGTGCCCCGCCGGATGGCACTGAAGCGGCGCCGCCGGTGGCCTGGCGGGGCAAGCGGCGCCGGACGCCCGGCGCGGCGGCAGCAGCGGGTTCGACAGCGCATTCCACCGCCCGCTCGGTGCCCGCGGCGCCCCTCGCCTCGTTGGCGCCAGTGGTGCATCCGACCACGCTGCCGCCGGCGGACGCGGCGGCGCAGCTGCAGGCGCGCCAAGCGGCGTGCCAAGCGCTGCCGCGGCCGGCGCCACGGCAGCTGTCGCGCCACGGCTGGGCGGCGCTGATGCGCGCATCGCTTGTGGCGCTGCCACTGCGGCAGCTGCTGGATGCCGTGGTGAGATGTTCCTCCTGACGGAGAGGTCGCGACCCTTGCCTGCTACCTTATATAGCCTTAGCTTGCTTGGATTGAGGCCGAAAAGGACCCTTCACAGAGCTCGTTGGCCAGAGGCCTCCTGCAGAAGGAATGGCGGCCACTTGTGGAGGTGGACACATGAGGCGTCCTGAGACCCCTGCTTGTTGCTACAGGTGTGGCACAGACCGGCGGCGACTGGCTCCCCAATGTGGTGGGCTCGCCGCCTGGGCAGTGTGTCCCTTCTCACCTCCTTCCACTGTCCCTCGGCCATCCCACCGGGGCTGGCGGTCGGCGTGCTGGCGCTGGCGGAGTTCAGCCTGCGGCTGGCGCCTGGCGATGCGCTGCTTTGGTCGTGACGGTGGTGAAACAGGGGCGGGGTAGGAGAATAATAGAGAAGCCTGCGGCTCGTTGCTGTTTTCGTGGGAATTGAAGCAGCGTGTCACAGGTTTCTGCTTGCTGCGCTTGGCAGCAAGCAGAACTCAGGCTTTAGTCCAGATAATCCCGGTAGTGGTCTTCTTCTCCAGTAAAATGCTGCAGCATGTTCCACCCGGCCCAGCTATCAATGCTTTCCTCCACTGTTGCGTAACCTGCACTATTCGTATGTTGGTCGATTCCATGTCAAGAATGATCTGCATGCGGCACTTCTTATTACTGCTTCCCGCCCCGTGCCGACTCAGCAGCGTCATAAACAGCCGCACACTTGACGGTCGCTACGCACGGCAGCAATGTGTTTTGCTGAATAACGACCTGCGCCGTCAATGTGGTCGCCGCCGCTCAATGCGCCGGCGCTGGTGCTGATGCGACGGTCACACTCGTTGTGCCGGCCGAGATGTTTGGTACCAACACCTGTCGTAGAGCCGGCGACATGAGATTCGATCAGGCAGCAGACTGTGAGCGAAGTGGCACTCTGCTGGCCTCCGCACCCATTGGCATTGCTGGGTGTCATGGCTGGTGTCAGGCCTCACTCCGACGCAAACGCATTGATAAATACCGGAATGCGGCGTGGGACGCATCCGTGCAACTGCTTTTTCGTGAAGAAAAGGCACCACTGACCGTATCGATGATGTGGACAATGCCATTGCAGGCGACAATCTCGGAGCCCACGAGCTTGGCCGGCTCCCCGACCTCTGGCTCGATGGCCAGGCTGGTGCCGTTCTTCCTCACCTGCACAGCCGAGGTTTGAGCATCATGTCCGACTTGACGGCGGGGTGCTTTGCTGACCTGTCAGCGTTTGTCTTCTGGGCGCCAGGCGTGGGAGCTCACCCGGCCAGCAATGCGAAGGGCAGGAAGGCGGGTGTACGGTAAGGCGTCAGCACGCCGCGCACCAGGGGGGCTGGAAGCCGTCTTCAACCCATACGCAAGCACAGCAGGTTGCGACCAGCAGGCGGCAGGTGGTGCCTGAACAAGAGCCGCACCTCCAGGAAGTGGCCTGCCAAAGCGGTTGGTATGCGCTGAGTGGGCGTGATGGCCGAGAGCTGTGCTTTGCGCAGAGGAACGCCGGCGATGTGGAAAGCGGCGATCTGCGGCGGCATCCCAGCAAACCAACAATTGAACGGCGCGAAAAGTTCAACCAGAGCAGGAGCACTGCCTGATCGCTCCTCCTGCTTCGGCTGCTACCTCTGGAATCGTAGATCTGCCCCATAGTCGGCAACGCAGCCCTTCCAGAATGCCATGGCGGTGGACAAAGTCATGCTGGTGCGCATGCATTCATGCATAGGTATGGGTCCTCACATTTGACAGCAGCATGGCGTCTGCAGCAAGCAGCTCCTCCTGCGAAATGTCAAGCGCCTGCAGGAAGGCGGTAATGGCGGCATTAGTCGGAGCAAACACAGCGCCGTCCAGCTGGCTGTCCTCTAGCGCGGGCGCCAGCCCGCTTGCCTGCATGCAGGTTTGCGACCGACATGGCGGCCATGTTGATGAGCTGCGGGAAGGGCTTTAGGATCGTGCAGGAACCAGCAAAAGCTATCACACCATCGGGTGCTTCTGCCTTATTGGGGAAGGATCGCCAAGAACCTCAGCAGTTGATGGAAATGCAGTACGCAAGCCAGTGCATCGGCTGCGACTCTGGCAGGTATGCTGCCGCCGTCATGAAGCAGGCGTTGAGGGCTGCCATGGTAACGCTGCCAGCAGGTCCAGGTGTATCGTGAATGACCTGCCATAGTACCGGTATTGAACTGCTCTGAGTGCTGACGACAAAATCGGCGGCGGAACCAGCGCACCAGGACCAGCTGCCCGAACAGGCTGAAGTCGCGCGGCGACGCCAGCACCAGACCAAGCACCGAGCTGCAGTTGGCTAGCGGCGGCGCTGCTGCTGCCGCGGCAGGGGCATCAGCCGCCGCCGAGTCTGCGAACAGGCTGGGGGCTGCCGGTTGCGCCTTGATCGCCTGCGCCAACGGGCGCAGCGCAGCTGTGCCGGGGGCCGGCGCGGCAGGCTTGCTGGCGGCCGGCGGCGGCCTGGCAGCAAACAGGTGCATGATCTCACCGGCAGGCGGCGGTGCAGCAGCGCATCCTGCAAGAACATCGAAAAACGTTGCCGCCACTTCGCAACGTTGTCTGTGTCTCGACCCCACTGGTGGGCATCTCGGCACCAGACGACGTGGTATTTCCGCAACAAGCCGAGATGAACTTGACATCTATGATGGTGAGGATAAGAGCTGCCATCTGCCTGTTTAGGTTTGAGTTGCTCACTGCCTTCGCTTACCAGAACATGCGGCACTCATGAACAGGATGCCGGCGATAATGCAGAGATCATACATCAGCCCCGCGACTTTGCGCCGCCGTGCGGTGGTCATGTCGTCTTTCAGCTGCACGACTGTCCTCGGGCCGAAACGGCCGCCGATCTGTCCGCCGCAGAAGATTGCAGCTGTCACCAACGGCAGTCCCTCCAGCAAGAGCGATGCTTAACCGTGTGAAAGTTATAGCATTACCACCTTCCGATCATATGCTTCGACGGCCCAAGGCTGAATGTCATTGTTGTTGGACAAATCCATAAGACAGCGATTACACCCGCCACGCTGCAGCCACTTAAGCTGACAAGGCATCGAAGCACCAAATGAACCGTCGTATAACACGAGCCCTGACGGCTACTGGTCATGAACTGGCAGCTAGTCAGATGCACTGATGAGGCATACGGCTGAAGCTCCTCCACATGCCGGGGGGGGCCGGGTGCCGGCGCTGGCTGCCGTGGTGGAGGTGCCGCAACATATCACACAATTCGTCGGTCACCAATGCTGTGAGCGAGCCGCCTTGCAACTCGTCCACGGTGATGCCGCGCAGCCCGCTGAATGCTGGCTGCTGGCATCGCCAGACGGTGGTTGGCCGCCAATTCCACATGCCGCCAATTCTGCCTGCTGACGGCGCTACACCGCTGGCCGCGGCGGTGTCGGACGCCCAGTTCCTCGGGAGGCTGGCGGAGGTCGAGTTCAAGTTTCTCGCGATGATGTGGCAGCGGCGGTTCAGCGGCGAGGCATCTGCCGGTGCGGGGACGCCCCTTGCACCAGTTGATCATTCTCGTCAGCCGCCCGTCAGCCGCCCGGCCGGCCTGAGGTACAGACAGTTCACCTGCATCGGCGTCTCGCGCGTCATGCCCGTGTCCCCTTGACCCCTGCAGGCGCACAATCAGCAGGGAGGTTCCGGAGCTACCTGCCGTACCTGTGGCGGACGGGGCTGCGGCTGGACATCTGGGCTCGATGGACGGACGGCGAGCGGCAGCCTACTGGGGCAGGCGACAGGCCGTATGCAAACGTAGCTTCTGCGGCACCTCAGACACTGCCTGAGCATCCTGCGGCTCGTCTGCTTTCTCGTTTGCCCTGAGACGACCGGCAGCCTCTTGCTGACCGGTGGCCCTCTTCGGCCGCTGCTCCACAGACGAGGTGGCGTCCTTCAGGCGGCAGCTGGACAGCTGGGCCGCCGGCGAGGGACAGCCCGCCGCTCCCGCCGCGAGTGCACAACACCGGAATGGTAGGCCGCATCGCATTGTTGTGTCATATCGACAGCAGCAGCTACATCGCAATGTGCAGCATTGCTGATTCTCGAAGCTGCACGACTCGATGCAAGACTCAATGTCTTCGGCTGCTTGCAGCTGTGCTGAAGCGCTTCCGGGGGAGGAGGCGGCAGCACCACACCCTGGACCTGGAGCATGATACAGCGCCAGGTGCCGCCCCTTCCCTCCGTGCCGCTGCTGTCACCATGACGCGCCGCCCTGGTGGGAGCCTACCTTGATCGTCGTCAGAGGCTCGACGCAAAGCCCCCCTACAGGGTGCCACCTCCGTCATGAAGCAGGTGCTGAGCATCGACGTGGATGCATCTGCAGGCGTCGGGCCTGATGGACCGGCAGCCGCCGCCATCCCTGCGCGGGCACCCGACGGGACAACCCCAGGTGACGTCTCGTTTCTTGGCAACTCCCCAGTCAGAGCAGCCTGTGCCCGTATGCCAGCACCATCCGCCCGCAGCACCCGCTGGTGGGTGCTGCTTGCACGCCCCGCCGCCGCCGCGCCTGCACGCGACACCATTGCCTGTTCGAGGTCGAATGTGTCGCTGCAGGCACACTGGCCGGCAACGGCGGGGCCGCTGTGGCGCTGCCGTTGGCACCGCAGAGCGCTGGCATGGCGCCCTCCCCGCCCCCTCCGGGTGGGCACTCTGATCTGTGCCTTGTGGTGCTGGACCCTTGCCCGTGATGGCTTGATGACACTCACCCTTGCAACCGCCGATGTTCAGCAGTGACTTTTCGTTCTCTACGGCCACAAGACCAGGCACCCGAGGGCGCCGCAGCGGTGAGCATGAGCCCGACTGCAGTGATAGATGCTCATGGCTGGCAATTTTTGTGTCCCAAACCTGTACTTTTCGCCCCCATACTTTTTACTTTTTCGAGTGGCAAAGGTGATACGGCTTGAGTTTCCACAGCGAGTGACACTTCCCCTGGCAACGCTGCAGGCCTCCGATAACTCCAAGCTCTGCCCCCAATGCAACGAGGTGAAGATCGCCGGAGACTTTGCACTTCAAAAGGGGGGCGTCGGCGGGCGGCGTCGCCTATGCAAGACTTGCGTCAACAGCAACAACAGGACGGCAGCTGCACAGCGAGACGCCGCATCTGTGCAAGTAGGATGCCACTGCCACTTGGCTTGCATTTTCCCACTGGTCCTCCCTGCATGGTTGAATGCAGCCTCCCAAAGCTTCCCGACCTTAATGCATTGGCTTTCTCATAGCAGAGAGCACTTTCCTGGCAACGCTGCAGGCCTCCGACCAGCCCAGACACTGCCCCCAATGCAATCAGACGAAAACTGCCGGAGACTTTCGGATAGAAAACCAGAACACCAGCGGGCGGGCTCGCCTGTGCAAGACTTGCGTCAACAGCAACAACAGGACGGCGGCTGCACAACGAGACCCCAAAACTGTCTTGGTGAGATGCCACTGCCAACTGCCTCACATTTTCCCACTGGTGCCGCAGGCCCTGAAGCTTTTTCCCACTTTCTGGCCCTGCTGCAGGACCCTGACCAGCCCAGACAGTGCCTACAATGCAATGAATTGAATACCGCTGGAGACTTTGCAAAGAGAAGCCGGAGCAGCAGCGGGCGGAATCGCCTCTGCAAGACTTGCAGCAATGGCAAGGATAGAGAGAGAATTGGACGGCGCGATGCCGAAACTGTGCAGGTAGGACCTCTGTTGCTGCCGGCAGAAGCCGGGGTTTTCCCGACTCGAAATGAGAAATGTATTTCCCGTCTGATAGCAGACAAGCTGCTGTGGCGATGCTGTAGGACCCCGACGAGCCCAGACACTGCCCACAATGCAATGAGGAGAAAACCGCTGGAGACTTTGCTATTAGAAAAGGGAACATCAGTGGGCGAAATCTCCGGTGCAAGGGGTTGCATCAACAGCAACCACAGGAAGAGAGCTGCGGCCATTGGCTGGGGGCGACGGAAAAACAATCGGCAGTAGTGGGAGGGTAGGGCTTCGATTTCGGGCAGCAGAGGCAATTGTTCTTTACACCTCAACTTGCTGAAGGTCAACGAGGCGACTTTTTACCCTTTTCGAAAGTCCATGGCGCTTTCAACCCTTCTCAAGACTCTCGCAAGAGGTCGTGCTTTCGCTCCACCGTCCGACACGTGCCTCCGATCCTCGGTCTGACTATTACTTTCCGCTAGCGGTGGCAGCAGCGGCGGCAAAGGCGCCAATGGGTGCGGGGGTGGCGGGTGAGGAGACTCCTGATTGCACCAGCAGAGGCTTGATGACGGCGGCCTGTCGCAACAAAATCGCCGTCAGGGATTTGAGCATACACGTCAGGGATTTGAGCATACACGGGGAAGCAGCAGAGCACAGTTGTCATCATCATCGTGCACAAGTCACATTATCATCGTGCACAAGTCACTGTTCACGGGTCACCTCTGACAACGGCGCCGGCGCCGGCGCTTCCGGCAGCTCCACGAAGCGTGGCCCCGGCACCGTCACAGGCGGTGCCGCGATGCGTGCTCCCAATACAGGTATCTCCTGAGGTTCAATCTGACCTTCAATGTTCAGTGCCCAACAGGTAGGCAGAGCAGCGCATCAGAACCCCGATTTGGAAAGGGGAAGGCAGGGGCTCATTACCACAGGAGCGGCAGGAGTCGCCACTGGGGTAGCGCTAGGCCCCGGCAGGTTGATCCAGCGATTCCACGACCTGCAAGCTTGCAGATGACGCTCTCGAAGTCATACAATATCCACTGACCCTCAATCAGGTGCAGAGCACGCAAGAGAGTTCCCAGCTACGCCGCAAGCCGTCATTCTGCCAGGGCACTGCACTGGCCCCAAGAGGGGAGGGGCTGTCAACTCGCTATCACCTAGGGACGGCGGGGCTGTCAACAGCCAGCGGAATTAGTACTTTCTGGGTGACGCTGGGAGACACTTGGTCGACCGGCACTGATATTGGAACGACGACGGGGGCAGCCGCGGGCTTGGGCACCAAAAAGCTGCATTGAACAGGTCGACAGGGCGGTCAACACACGGTAATAAGGTGTCTGGCAGAGTCGAAAGCCTCTACGCGCCTCGTCACAGCCTCGAGGCTTACTGAGTCCATCCCACCTTGATACGGATGACGATGCTGGTGCTGGCACGACGGCGGCAGGCGTGGAATTGATTGCAGAGGATGCCCCTGCAGAAGGGTGAACAAATTTCCATCGTTGAACCGATTAGATTATCTACCACATGTTGTCAAGAAATTGCACCACACCTCCGCTGGCCATTGTCGTTGCTGCTGCGGCTGCTCGGCCGGCGGCAGCAGCAGCGGCAGCAGAGCCGCCCGCGGCGGCAGTGGCGGCGGCGGCATTCCCCGCAGCAGCTGCGGCAGCTGCTGATCCACCCCCAGACGCAGCGGCAGCAGCAGCATTTCCAGCAGCAGCGGCAGCCGCTGCCAAACCAGTCGTTGCGGCCGCCGCGGCAGCTGCATTGCCTGCAGCGGAGGCAACAGAAGAGCCCCCGCCCGCTACCGCCGCAGCAGTTGCATCGCCAGCTGCAGAAGCAGCAGCAGAATCAGCGCCATGTGCAGCCGCAGCCGCAGCCGCGTCGCCAGCAGCAGCAGCTGCAGCAGAACCCTTTCCGGAGGCAGCTGCCGCCGATGACGCCTTGTTGGCAGCGGAGGCCGCGGCTGACCCACCACCGGATGCTGCTGCCGCAGTCGACTCGGCGCCGGTCGCCGTGGCTGTGGTGTTTTGCAACATCTTGCGCCCCCCGGAGGCTGCACGCCAGCGTGTTGGAAGTTCGTCAGGGACCACCTTCGATTTCTTGCGGGCTGAGCTCGCCAACATGCGCTTCTCATCCATCCACATGCAGCAGGCTTCGGAATGCGCAGTCAGTCATGCGTCATCATCATCGGCCTTTTCAGTCAGCAGTCAATCCGCCTGCAAACCAGCTGCTCTGACTTTGAGCGCCCAAACGAGGGCGTGCCTTTGACGGCGGGCTCAGAGAAGATGATCGGCTCAGCTGGCGGAGGAGGCGCGGGCGCGTTGGCAAGCGATATGATGGTATAGGAATCTGCATAGCATGAGATAACGGACCTGCCTTTGCTTCCACGGCATGCATTGCAGGCTAGCTCGGCGGTGGCACCTCAATTTGTCACCATGTTGACGCCAGGGTGGGGTGGCGGCTATAATATTACAGCTCATCAGAGTGGCAGCAGGGGATGCTACCAGGGACTGCAACCTCCAAAAAGACAATCACCGCCACTACTGCCGCATGTGGCTCACCGATGGGCTCGACCTTTTTGGTGATGGCGGGCGTCAGCCAGCTGGAGAAGCCGGACAGCAGGCCGGGCAACGGCAGCAGAGCTGGGGTGGCCGGCACCAAGCTCGGGATGATCTTCTTTGTCTGCAGTACGCGGCAGGCACCACAGGTCACTGCCGCTGGGTTTGGCACGTTATCACCCCGTGTTGCGCAATGTGCTGCCGCCCTTGTGCCGGGCCACAGCAACGATGTTGCAAGGCCCTTTGCTCAAAGAGGCATCGTCCGTTGTCACCCTGCTGCACGTATTTAAATCGCGTGGATGGGTTGCCCTCTCGGAAGGCACATGTCGAGTGTCCAGAAAGTCATGCCTCACCACCGGCTGCGATATCATTGTGGGCTGCGGAATGGGCTCCGAGGGGACCTTCACGATCCTCATGGGGAGTGCAGGCGGCGGCGGACTCCCGACTGGGACGACCTACAACACGACAAGATCCCGCCATCGGTGAGGCAGCTCTGCAATCAGGGTGTAGGTGTCGCATGCCAGCTGCTGGCCGAAGGCAGTCGAGACAGGTCATCTGCACACAGTAGAAATCAGACCTGCACACGATGCGGCCTCAAGGCTGTTGTGTCTAGCTCTGCAGGAGACAAAAGGCAATGCATCGTGGGGTCGTCCCACCGCAATCGTCTTGACAGGTACGATAGCAAGCGCCGACAGCGGCAGCGGCGGCGGCGGGCTGCTCACCAGAAAGCGGATGCCCGAGATCGTCACAGGAGGCGTGGCTGCCGGCGGGGTGGGGACAGGAGTCACCTGCAGAGAAGCGCGGAGCAGCTGTCGCAGGGAAGCCCGGATCCAAATGTGTACAACGATGTCATGGGAGCTTCGAAGGCTTTTGCAAGGCAGCGCTGGCCTAGTCGATTAATGGTGTTAGGTTTGCTGACCCATATTGAGCGCAAATTCTGCTTGCAGGCCCACCAGCGGAAACAGAGTCTGAGCGGGCGGCGGTGGCGGCGGCGGTGGGCTGTCACGCAGCGTGAAGGGCGCAAAGGTGGGCGCGGAGGTGGCCTTGGTCGACGCTGCCGTAACTGGCGCAAATGCAAGTGGCGCAGCCGTCGGGGAAATTGTGTGGAAGACGAATGGCGCCACTGTCGGGGCAGCGGTGGGCGCGGCAGTCCGTAGCGGCGGCGGCGGTGGCTTGGCAGGTGTTGGCGCAGCCGTGGGGTTGGCTTCGGGTGCAGGCGCAGGCTCGGCCATGGGGGCGGCTTCGGGTGCAGGCACCTGCAAGAGGGCAGAAGAGCGGCCCACTCAGCGGTGACACTCTTCCCTCCCTGCGCCGGACAGACGATACTATGCAGCATTGGGAACGAGGTCTGCAGCACTGACGTATAAGCTCGAGGTGCTGGACGTCCGAAACCGGGGGCGTTTCCTGCGCTGCCGAGAACCATCTGCACCTCATCGGCGGTGGGCGCCGCTGCAAATGGCCGGTCGCCGAGCAGGATGGGCTCGGGCCCCGGACCCGGCGCCGCCGCCGAGTCCGCCTGCAGCGACAGGCATAGAGCACGGTGCGTAGCCAATGAGGAAAGCGTGAGACGCAGAGGTGCACTCTAAAGGTGTGTCGCGCATCAGCAGACAAGTTGCTGCCCATCACGCTGCAGCATGTCACACACTCGCGAAAGCGTGTGCATGAACCGCGCAATAGGGCAACGCGCGGCGCGGTGTTCACACCAGCAGGCTGGCGCGCTGGATATAGGTGTACAGTGCGGGGTAGAGCGCATCCTGGTCTTGAGCCTGCGGCATCACCAGCACCTCGGCGACAAGCGAGGCATGCGTCATGGTGCGCCCAGGCTTGCTGCTCTGAGCCAGGGCAGTAGGGGCAGTAAGCCTGCCCACGACGGCCGGTTGTTTGCCCAATGCTACGCTGCAGAAAGTTGGATCGGCGCTGATCCGCACAGCGGGCGTGAGGACAGCAGGAGGCGAGGGGCGGAGTAGTGCGCAGGCTTGCCTGCACATCGATGGGTACTTTGGCGCAGGCAGCGGCGTCGCCCGGCAGCGGCACCCTGCAGACACCCAGCCTGCTGGGGGCCACAGGATGGCGCCTCAACAGCGTAATTCCAGACCGGGCTGCGACTTTCGACTCGACTGGAATATACCACGGCGAGGTTGCGGCCACACGCTCAAAATCTCGCCCACCAGGCAGCTGCAGCATCCTTACTCCCAGGCCCCAGCATTGGCTGCTTGCTGTAACGGGAGGGTGCCCTGTTGCAAGTCACGTCCTGAAGCAGAAGGCAAGGGCCAGACAGCATTGTGTCGTGTGCGAGGAAAGAGCGAGAGCGCGGCGCACCCGGAGAGCAGCGACTTGTTGAGCAGCAGCGGCGAGGCGGAGGAGGTGAGCACCCCCGAGATTGCACTGTTGTAGTACGGCTGGCACAGGCACGAGCCCAGGTAGGCGTCGGACGCATACAGCTGGGTGACCTGTCGGTGGCAGGTGCATGGAGCAGTCAGTCGTGGTCGCACGAGCAGCAGCTGCATTATTGTGTGGTTCGGCCAGGCGCGTCAGAGGCAGGTCACAGGTAATCACAATTTGACTAGCAGCCGTCACAGCCAGCTCATGCCATTAGCAGTCATCGCGAGTGCATATCAGGCACCTTCGGAAGAGCTCTCTCCACAAACCTGGGCGCAGCAGTCGGCGGATGGCAGCTGTGTCGAGCCGCAAGACAGCAGCAAGCGGGCGAAGATATCGGGGTTCATGGCGACTGTGCGCTGCGTGCACTGCTCCAGCGTTGCATTACCTCCTGCAAGGTGATGATTCGACAATACAATGGCAGGAGCAGAGAGTTCACTGCTGTTGCATGAAATACATTTATACTGATGGCATTGGTTGAGAATCCTTGCAGGAGCTGTTAGGTACGTCAGCAGAGAGCGCTGTTGTGCCGCACCTGTTGTGGCAGTCTGCACTGCAGGAGCGGGCGTGGCCGCGAAGCCCGTTGGCGGCGTCTTCAGGGGCGAATCGACAATGGCGCGGCCCAGCTGGGAGAAGTTGAACCCCGGCGTCTGGGCCGTGACTGCAGTTAGGCAGGCACAGGAGTCCGCTTGAGGCCATTGCAACGAAGCGTCTTCGTGCCTCTGATGCAAACACTTCTCGAGGCAGCGTAATGAATTGCCGGCAACGGGCGACATGAATATGTTTGTAACATCACGATGTCGATCAACCTGAGGGCGCCGTGCCAATGCAAACATCTGCCGGTGATGATTGCCATCTCTGACAGCTGCTGATAAACACCATCGGGGTTATTGGGGAAGTGCGGATGACGCGGCTGATGAATCACCTGGCGGGGGAGCCAGAGTCGCAATGAGTGCGAGCGCGACCAAAGAAACACGTTGCCGCGACATGCTGACCATTACGCCTGCATAAAATACTCAAAGCAACGGAGCTGTTAGCTTCTGCAAATTCCGCCGACAAAAGGGACGGCGGGTCGACGCGCGTCCAGCACTCAAACGAGCGTCTCCGCTGGTCAAGTACCGGCTTGCTGGCCGAATGAGTCAGGGCAAGTCAACCAGCGCCAATGTGCAGCGAGCTGCCACCGTCGGGTGTCCGAGATGCCAGTTGCGCAAACTAAAGGTGACATACAACGACTTGACAGATCCAAGATTTGACCTTGTAATGGACGACTGGTGGTTTCGTGAATTCCAACATTCGATCATGAAGTCAGCTCAAAGTATGCAGCTGGAATGGCCGAGGAAACAGTCTGAACGCAGAAACTAATCGAAGGCGTGTTTTACTCCGCAACGAGACAGCCATCAAAATTCCAAAGACGGCGGTTCAGGGCTCACAAAGTGCCAGGAATGATGGCCGTTCATGTTAGCCACGTCGTCAAACGAATCTCAGCGCAGGCTATATTGTACACGCAAGCCACGGCTGAAGCCGCGAACCTCAAGCCGAATCAGACCAGGCCTTGCCGCCAACTGGAATGGGTGCACGCTCGGCGCCATCAGGAGCATGCCTACAAACATGCCCGCAGCTCAGGTCATGCAACTTCCTTGTCCCGAGCTTCAGATCGTCCGTTCATGCCATATATACAGCTGCTGCAGCCGCATCGCCACCGCTGCTGGGTCCAAACCCTGCCAGCCGGGAGGACTCCCATCCGGTGCCACCAGCCGCACTGGGCACTGGTCCATGCCCCGCTCTAGGGCCACTGCCGGTGCCGCCACCGCGCCCCTCGTGTCTGCGGCTGCCGCCCCCAAAGCTTCATATAAGCCTCCAGGGACGCCGCCCCCAAGGGGACGCTGAGTATTGGAGTTAGTATCCCCTGGTGCCCCGGACTCAGCGCCGCTGCTGGGCGTGGATGGCTGCCATGACGCGGGGGTCGGAAAGGTCCACGCCCGGCGGCAGGCTGCTCACGCCCCACGCCGGCCCCGCCGCCGGCCCCATGCCTGCAGACAGGGAGCGCCGCATGAAAGGTGAGCTGGATGGCCTAACAAGTCTTGCACGCCACGCATGATCAAGAGGGGGGCCTTGCAGCGAATCGCTTGTCAGAGGTGGCCAAATGGCAAGCGTTGCACGCCGCTGGCGTCCAGCTTTGGGAGGGCTCAACTCGCTCGGTTCGTAGCAGCGGCTGCTGGTGGGCCACATGAGGCGGCTGCGCCGGCGTGCTGACAGCATCTGCTGGGCGTTGCCAGCATTCGCTTGGCAACTCTTCGCTCCCGACGTCACCCAGTGCCGCCTGTCTGGCGCCAGAGCCCCCTTGCCGACTGCCTCCTTGCAGCGCCTCCCCGGCTGACGCATCACTTCACATGTGGAATGCGCTCGATTCCGCAAGGCCAAAGCCCCCAGCGCACCTTGTACCAGCGTTCAGGCGCAGCGGCGGCCCTGCTTCAAACACTTAGCCGGGTCGGGGTCGCCGTCCAGGCGCACAGCCCGGCATCAGGCAGAATCGGATCAAGCGCTTGCGGGCGATGCGACTGCGCAAGCGCCGCCGAGGGGAAAGACGCGCGCCTGACACGGGGGTCCAGTCCCCATGGCGACCCAGTTTCAAGTACTCTGCCGGGTCGAGCTTGCCGTCGACGGTGTCGGCCACGTTGGCGAGGCGGCCGCGGCCGTACTCTGCCGCATGCTGCGCCAGCGACGCCCCCGGATCCTCCTGCGCAGACGGTTGCCAAGGCGGTTTTGGAGCTGCAAGAAGCTTCGTGCTGGTTCATCGTATAGCCAAAGCAGCCATGATCCATCGCCTGCCGCGCCATCGACACACCTGCGTGCTCCAGCAATGGCAGGGCACACGAGGTCAGACGCGGCGGATCTAGCGTCTAGTAGGAAGACTGCTCCAATCAGGCAGCAAAAGCTCTGCGACCTGAACCCGCCGCGTGTTGCGTCGACGCAGCCGGGTCCTCCTGTAGCCATTAGAAAGTGCCAAGTATTGCAGGGCATCATCAGCTCAAGCAGCGGTGTTCCGCGGCCAGACTTCGCCGCCTGCCGCGCCGATAGCGCCCCAGACGCCTCTGCAAAGGCGTCGGCGGTGGCTGTTTCATAGAAACGAACTGGTCGTTGGGCTGATTCTGACAACAGAGCCTTCCACCTGGGTGTGTCGAAGCTCTGGACTTATGCAAGCGGGCAAGGCGTAGCCTGACAGGCAATAGGGCGGATGCTGCTCTGCAAGCTTGACAGGGAACTGTCAGGTGAGCGGGCGCAGCGGCGCATTGTGAAGTCAGCGTTTAGCTGCGAAGGCAACGCAGCAATGTACACGACGCCAGCGGTGACGACAAGCATCCCCACCCACGTTGTGCCTGCGCTGCATCGCTGCCGACCGTCCTTATACCACTGACAACTCTGGTCGGACTCCGAGCAGACAGGGGGGCCGCTGCGCACACCGGTTCAACACATTCAAACCTTGACGGAACGGAAGAGGTCGAAATCGCATCGGAAAGGCACCTGGAGGCCCTCCCAGGAGCGCATCTCGGAGAAGGAGTAGCGCCGCTCGCGGCCGCCACGCGAGTTGGGCTCGGAGCCGCCGTTGTGCATGCGGCCCGCGGAAAAGGTGCGCCGCAGGTCGCTGGCCGCCACCGCCGCAGCCGTGGTGCGCACCGTCAGCGACGCCGCATGCTGCAGGGCGCAGTGGCGGCAGTGGGTTGAGGCTGAACAACGTGAGCCCAGTCAGGGGCCGGTAGAGTTGAAGGCTGAAGACGGCAGATGAAGGCTGCTGGCGGCGGTGGCCGCCGCCGCTGTGCGCACCGTGCGCTGCAGGCTGCAACAGCAGCGGGTCGGCATCAGGATGGTCAGCAGGATCAGGCTTTGGCTCAGCTGCGCCGCGGCGCGCTGGCTGCTGCCTTGGAGCAGCTCCGTCAGCGACCGCCGTTTGCTGCGCGGGTGATACAATTGGGCGAGTCATTCAGCACCCGCGCACCAGCTGACGGCAGCGCGCAGGATGGCGACGGTTGGCGAACGGGAATCGTCGGCAATATGTTTCTGTGTTCTTGTTTATAAGCCAAAGGACAGATGGCTCTGGTGCGGTCCAGGGGGACCTCTGGACCGCCAGCCCTGAGGCTGCACCAGCCCAGGACAGGCCCTCGAATGCGAAAGGATTAGCTCCACTCCATCCTCTTCCCTGCTGCACCAAGAGGGCTGGGCACCTGCGCCTCGATCTCGCGCTCCAGCAGCTGGCGCAGACGCTTGAGCGCGTCGCGGGATGCGCCCGCGTTGACGTCCCCCGTCTCCGCCTCAATGGCCGCCAGCGCCGTCGCCGGGTCCGGCGCATGGTCGAAGTCCGTCCTGCACCGATAGCAGCTGCAGTCAGGGACCAGAGAGCCCAAGCTGCCATGTTGGCGCCGAGAGCGGGCGCTCGGGTGCGTGATGGTCACGAATCGCACCCGTGATGTGTGCCGCATCTTCGAGTCACGGTCGAGTCACAGAATCACGAATTGCGGCACACATCAGCGGTGCACCCCGCAGCCAGCACGCACTTTGGTGATCCGGTCAGCAAATTGAAGGAGTAGGCAAATTGAATGAGTACGCAAGCTGGACGAGTGAGCAGTTTGAATTCGAAGGCCAAAGCAGAACAGCGCGAGTGCAGGCAGCGTGCAAACAGCGTGAGTGCACTGTCGACTGCCAATGCGAGGAGGATGCCCAACATGAGCAGGCATTCAGCACAGCAAGAGACACATCAGATCTCAACCCTAAACTCGCCTGCTGGCCGATGGCGCGAGCGCGGCGGCGACCTCGAAGGAGGTGGGGCCGCTGCCGGGCGACGGCGGCGGGTTCAGGGCCGACATCGAGGCCGCCGATGCGGACGCTGACGCCGCGTCGCTGCGGCTGTCGATGTCGATCGCCGCGCTGCGGGACGACACCCCTGAGGCCGCGTTGCCATTGCGACCCGGCGCCTCTGAATAGACGTCTGACGGCTGCTGCTGCTGCTGCTGCTGCTGCTGCGGGGCAAGGCTGCTGGGGCCGTTGGCCCGGCGCGCGCGCTTCGTCGGTGTCGGCTGCGGCGACCTGCGAATGGGGACGCAGGTGCTGGAGCGCCAGCCACCACGGCGAACCTTCTGAGCAGGGCGCCACCGGCGCACCCTGCATGTTGCTGAGTGGAAAGCACATGCCGGCACCTAGCCGCAGTGCCTCCACAGGCAGCGATGTGCTCTCAGGGTGAAGCATGTGAAAGGCTTCCTCCAGTTGTTGTTCAGGCTCGTGGCCTGCATCGCTCGCGAGCACAGCATTCGAGCCAGCAGACACAGGGCAAGGGAAGGGAGCGCGTCAGCACGGCGCACCGCACGAGTCCCCTGCGCCGGCTTTCGTCCAGGTCCATGGCCTGGATGCCGTCTGCGATGGCGCCCGATGCAGTGGCCGCCAGCGGCTCCCGCTCTGCAGCACGCACTACAACCATTGTCAAGAAGCCGTTCGCACACGGCTCTGTGGCCTGCTGGCACCTGGGCGCGGCGGCAGTGGCGCCAAGGCCCAATACGCTACCATGTTCAGCGTGCACGACTTCCTCTGCTTGCAAGCAAGGAGGCCAGACGAGAGGCGCCGCACGCCCTGGAGAGATCAAAGTACGGCGAATCTGCACCCGGCTTGACGGGCTGGCGGCCGCCAGCCGCGACGGCGTCGACGTTGAAGAAGTACTCGTGGGCGAGCGCCTCCGCTGCGTGGGCGCGGTGCTGTGGCTCGAACTGCAGCAGGCGGCTCAGCAGGTGCACCGCCGGCTCACCGGCGGCGCCCATGCGGCGGTACAGGGTGGGCGCCTTCCCCGGCAGCGCCTGCACACGGCCAAGACAGCGCATCACGAAGCTACGGCCTTGCGGCTGGCGGGTAGAAAAGCTGCAGTCTTGGCCAGAGCGCTCTGCAGCGCCAGATGGGCCGACCAGGTGGGACACTGAAACCCCATAGAAAGTTACCCCGTAGAAAGCCCGTCAGAGCTCCGGAGCGCAGTGCAGCCACAGCCAGCTCGAAAATGGGGCTCGCGATGACGAGGCGAGGCGTGCATGGGCCTTGAGAGCCTGAACGGGTAATCTCAAACACGATAGCAGGACTGCTGCACCATCAGGCTGCAGGGTTGCCAGTAGTCCAGCTCCTGCAGAGGAACAGCCCCGCACCTGCAGGTAGTGGCGCCAGGCGGGCGTGGCGACGGCCTCAGCGTCCGCCCACGAGGGGGTGCCTATGACGTCAAAGAGCGCCGCCAGCTCGCTGCGGGTGATGTCGCTGCCCATGGCGCCGCCAAAGGTGTCGCTGCAGGGGAGAAGGGAACGCAGCTGTTTGCTCGGTTTGGCGCCACTCAGGCAGGGGCATTTCGTTAGACATGGTCTTGTCGTCCAGCAGCTCTGCCGCTGCTTCTAAATAGCAGCATGTCTACTGGAGGTTGATGGTGGTAACGCAGCGCGGGCTGCTGCTGCGACTGTGCAAGCACAGATGCCTCCCCTCCCCTCAGCGACCAGGGCACTAGTTGTGTTGCAACATGGATGTTCTCATCCGGGGGCGGGCGCCTTGAGCACACCATGTATGGCGATTGCCAGTGCGACCTGCTGCAGCTCGTCCGTTCCCAGAGCCCAGGAAACCGAGAGGGGATGCGTTGCATACTCACCCGGAGGCGGGCGTCTTGGGCATGCCGTGGATGGCAAACAGCGGCGCGACCTGCAGCTGCGGCGTCGCGGCGGAGCCCACATAGGTGACCCGCTGCAGCAGCTCTCCGAAGATGCAGCCGGCCGACCACATGTCGATGGCGCTGGTGTAGCCGCCGCGCGACATGACCACCTGCCCGCGCGGTGACACAGGGCATGTCTGTGAATTTGAAGTTGACTTTTCGACTTGGTGTGGGCAGGACACCGCTCAGTCGGGTGATGCGCCCTGCATGCGACCCTGCGTGCACAGCTGGCAGCGTGTACCACACGGTGAATGGCCGGCAGACTCGTCGTCGCATGTGCCTCAGGCGTTATGGTTGTACAACGCTGTGAACCTGTTGCTGTGCGCAAGTGCTGAGCGGCAATGCCTCGATGCAGAGCCAATCGTGCATCGTAGCTCCATTTGCGGCAACATTGCACTGCTGGCAGCACAGGGGAGTGGACGGGACCGGGGGCATGTAGCAGAGGTTGCACACTTTGCGTTCACTTGGGAGGGGATAAGAGGCACCTCGGGGGCACGGTAGCAGGGGGTGGCGACCATACGTGTCAGTGGCGACGCCAGGCCACAGGCTCCCGGCCCCTCACGATGCCCTGTACCCATGGCAGGCTGTGTATCATCCCATGTGTCAACGCTCAAGTGGAAGCGGAGCATCG
The DNA here is from genome assembly GCA_033439295.1 of Deuterostichococcus epilithicus. Lineage (NCBI taxonomy): Eukaryota > Viridiplantae > Chlorophyta > Trebouxiophyceae > Prasiolales > Stichococcaceae > Deuterostichococcus > Deuterostichococcus epilithicus. The sequence continues at coordinate 2,374,703 of JAVTLE010000010.1, forward strand.
CGTAACGAAGTCCTCTATGTGGAATGCCAGCCTTGCAAACAGCACAGGGTACGCAGTATATACCCCTGACATTGCAGCGCGACGAAGGTGCAATTCGAACTGGCATGCCATGCTGCCGAAGCAGGGCAAGCCGCCATGAGCTGCTGCGCGGTGGTCGCCAGACAGTGACTTGGCGCATGCGGCATGTGCGCCAGCAGGGCACTAAGTGCCTTTGGGCAATCAGCTGAACAGCACAAGCAGCTAAGTCCAATTATCCTGCACATGCGCATGCGGCCGGCGCTGAGCTTTCTCCGCAAGCCCTGCCCCACGCTTGCAGACACAACACATGGGCCACAAGCTGCTACTTTGAACCCTAAGCCCTGAACCCTGATGGCACCCAGCTGCACGCGCAGGTCCCGCAGCCACATGTGGGCGCAGCCGGATCCTAGACCCTCTCTGAGCCCTGGGCACTCACCCAGGCGCACACGCAGGACTCGCAGCCGCACAGAACCTCAGCATTGTTGCGTTGTGAACTCCGAGGATCGACTGGGCGGAGCCTCACCCAGCCGTACATACAAGTCTCGCAGTCGCACGGGGCCGCCGCCTTCGGCGTCCACGTGCGGCATGTTCGCTGGGTGCGGCGCCGCGGCGGACAGCGCCCGAACGGCATCGCCGGCGCCGCCGGCGACCGCCGCCGCATGCAGCGCAGGCTCCGGAGCGCTTTGCTCCACCCAGTGGTAGCCCTCGCTGACGGCCGAGCGTGCCGAGCCCAGGTCCGCGATCTGTTGAAGAGCGAACACCAGTGTCACCAACCAGCGACCGCTTGCGGTGATCGTGTGGCCAAGTCACCGCCTCAGTTAGGAGCGCCTCCTAGCTGGCTGCTGGGTCAGGCAGGCGGCAGCGACTCCTGGACACGAGTGTCGTCGCTCTCGTGGGGGAAATTAACTCCACAAGGATTGCACACCTTGATGACGCGGCGACCACTCTCCATGGACAGCAGCACATTGCTGGACTTGAGGTCCCGGTGCCACACCGACTGCAGCAGCAGGCAGCCACATGTCAACATGCATCATTGGCGTTCGCCAGGGCTTTTTTGTGCGTTCTTGCCATTGCAGTATGGCGCTTGGTGGAGCAGGCCGTCTACAGTCAGGCACACTCTGGCGGTTTGACGAGACCACATGCAGATGGCACTAATCCCGCAGGCGGCGGCGGTGGCCACTGGAGGTTCTTGGCAACCGCTGCCGCGCCCACTGCCGGCGGCTCTCAGCCCATATACGATCCGAGATGCACATCAGCGCATCCTGTGACCTCACGCCTGACTAATCGCCTCATATGCAGGCCAAAGGTTTGAGAACGGGCATGCCATGTCCCGATCAGTCCGGCTCTGTTCGCAACGATGAAAGGATGGCAAATCGGACGCCTGTCTCTGCTTGCCGCTGCAGCTGGAAGCGCAAGTGGCGTCGATGCTGACATGCCAATGCGGTTCCAGCCATGCCAGACCAAGCGCTCATTGGTGCCGGTCGACCGGCACCAATGTGCCCTCGATGTTGGCGGTGGCCGCAGCAGCAGCGGCAGCAATGGCATCGGCAGCGGCAGCTGCAGCGCACGATGGCGATAGGGAACCTCAGACTTCGACCACGCGATGTGGCCTCTCTCACCTGAGTGTGCAGGTAGCGCAGCCCATCCAGCAGCTGCAGCATCAGCGACCGCACCTCGCCCGCCGCCAGCTGGCCCCGCAGGTTGAACAAATCTCCGCCATCCGCCAGCTCCATGACAAGGTAGGCGTCTATGGAGGACGGCACCAGCTGCCCGCCGATGAAGTGGCTCCTGCCTGCAAATGGATTTCAGCGAGGAAAACCTTGTCCAGAAACCTTGGCGACGCCAGCCAACTCTGTGACCAGGCATCTGTGGCGAACAGCACCAGCTGGCCGATTTGTGCCGTGGGGAAGGAGAGCCCAGAGCAGGCATCGTGGCTTTGGAGTGTGCAGAGGGCCACAGGATGCTCGCTTGCCCGTCTCTCGACTCCCTTCGAGGATGTTGCCTTTCTGGAAGCCGAGCCACCACCAGCATCCCATGCACAGCGGCATAACGCTGAGCCAATATGCAGAGGATCGTGTAAAGGCGCCCAGCGGCGTGATGTTGTTGGGGTGTGCCAGGCGTTGTAGAATGAAGCCCGTCTTCTGACTCTCCTTGCAATGTTGTGTCTGCTTTCCACCGCCATCGCTTCCTAGCCTCAGGAATGGTCCGGAGTGCAGCAGCTGTCGCGCCTGTGGCAGAGGGCCGCGTGAAGGCGTCCAGCAGCGCGATGACGTTGGGGTGCGCCAGCCGCCGCAGGATGGCCACCTCCCGCAGCACACGCTTCGCCTGGTCCGGGCTCGCCAGCACATCCGGGATGCGCTTGATGGCCACCTGCATAGCGCCAATTTTCGGAGCAGGCGTGGGCGGGGTGTTGCCAGCAGTGGGTGCTGCCTTGCAATCCCGGCGTGTGCCTGTTCTAGACCGCAGAGCGGCTTGCAGCAGGCAGAGGCTTCGAGTGCCGTTTCACAGCCGCAGGAAAATGAAACTGCAGCCGTCAGCCGTGCATACCAGCATTCTGTGGCAGGAAGCAGAGTGATATTCTGCACCGCATCGCAATAGACAGCCTGAATGTTTGAGACTGAACAAACAAACCTGGTGGACTTACATCGTACCTGCTCGCCGGTGGCGGTGTCCAGGCACATGCACACACTGGAAAAGGAGCCCGACCCCAGCAGCCTGAGCAGCTCATACCGCTCTCCTACCTGCAACAGTCATTCACGCCCGACGACTCAGACGAACATGCTGCACGTTGGGAATATGATGCCGCTGCGAGTGCGCCGCGCCTGCCACCGAGTTCGAGGCAGGGGGGGCCACAGCGCCGAGCAACGGTGCAAAGCGGCATGCTGCCGAGAACCCTGTGCTCCATGGATCAATAAAGCGAGTTGACAAAACAGAATCACACGCTGTACATCGGCAATTTGCTTTCGGAAAACAGCACAGCTGCCTACGACAGCCCGTACTTTCGTAGCGCCTCGGACACTCGCGTGCACTGCCATGATGGCACGTTTCCTTCGTTTTCATGTTGCTTCTATTAGCGCACCTGCCATTCCTGCCTGTCCACGTAGTAGATGCCCGGCTTTTGCGATTTCACGATATCTGGCTTCGAGCTGTCCTGATGTGCTGCCATGATGCAGGCGCAGATGACAAGTCTGGCTGATAAAGTGGCAACGCAGATTCTGTGCGAGCCCGCAAACGCAAAACGCCTCGCCTCGTCAGCCTCAACAGCGTTGCACCAAGTACGACACTTGTCATTCCCGCCATCCTGGTTGACAATTACTGCAGGGCGGCTGCGGCTCCCGGGAAGTATTGTCCGAGTCAGCATGCCTCGAACATCCTGACTGCGCGGTGCACTTGCAGCTTTCGACGCACTTGTGGCGGCAGCACCTGCAAGCAATACTTCAACATGGCGGGCGACCATACCAACGGCCACGTGGCAAACGGCAAGGCGAATGAGCCAGAGTACGCTGCTTCAGTCATCAACAGTTTGTACAGTCAAATCGTGAACTTGGCTATGCTGTCAGCATGCTCCAGAAGCTTAAGGTGGAACGTCATAGTGGCGCATGATTTGTGCAATGTGTATCGTGATGCGTGTCGAGTGTTTGCCTGCAGCATGGCAAGTAGTCTGCTCGCTGTCAGTCGAGCGGGACTTGAACTAGCCTGGTCGGCCATGCAACCGACCGGATCTGCATCCCGCCGCTAATCAGCCACATTTCAACAGGCTTCCTGATGACTCGGGGCGGCTGCACCCGCTGGTGCGCACGATGGCCGACGACTTCCACGGGCCTCGGGCTGAGGACATCCACCACCTGCACCAGCTGCAGAAGTCCTCAACGCGGCCCGCAAAGGGTGTGTATGATACCAACTAAGCCTTTGCGACTGCATCATGCACAATCCGAATTGCATCTGCCATATGCGACATCTGACCGCCACTTACCACCCAGCCACCCGCCTTGAGTTCGGCATGGCAAGAAGACAGCGACTTGCACGTACCGGTGATGTATCAGAAACGACGAGCGAGACTGACTGCGCAGCCCTGAACATACGATAGCCAAGGTTCATTCGGCCTGACCCGCTGACTGTGCGGATGCGCAGATGAGGCGCTGGAGCAGCAGCAGATCAGCTCCATCAGCGAGACGCTCAAGTCGGCAGCGCGCAGGTCAGCTGTTGCCCTTTGTGCCATATCTTGTCGTTTAAACAGCTTCGTGCTTCGTTGAGTGGCGCGCGCACATCAGCAACATGCATTGCGTGCAGACGGTCATCCACTGACACTCTGAACGGCTTCGTGTGTGCAGCACTGGGCCCAAGGTCGTGAAGACCGAGAAAAAGGTGAGTGACACGCCGCGTGCACCGAAGCATCCGCTGCATAGCCGCTTGCTGGGCACGTCGCCATGTTGATGCCCCTGCAGCGTACCTCCTGAGCTGCGCTGTCGCGCCCATCTGTACCGCCAGCTGTCACTTTTGCCATGCCATGCCGACCGTGGCAGTGGCGCAGTCTTGCTTGCTGCCAGAACAACTTCCTGCTTTCTCCCACAAACCCCCTGACGCCAGCCGCCGTCTGCGTTCCAGGACCCGCGGCAGGCGGTGGAGGGCGCCCGCGTCACGTTTATGTCCGCAATGTCTGACGCTGGCCTCAAGCCCACGGTCGTGTACCACAACCTGACGCCTGCAGAGCTCTACGAGAAGGTGCGTCCGCATCCCAAACTTAGGATGGCCTGGCAATATTGTCAGCAGAAGCTGCTCCAGTCGCGAGGAGCCAATGGCGGCTGTAGACAGTGCAGCGGGAAGCCATGACCTATTGGTGGCGTTTATTGCTCCGGCCCAGGCTGGAGGCGCGCTTGTGCAGCGTGCCGTCAGCTCTGCCCTGCACGCTGCTCGCCGTGGTCCTGTCGCCGGGTGTGCGCCCATATCAGACCGGCACTCGCCCCTGCTTGCAGGCGCTGCTGTACGAGCCGGGCAGCCACCTGGTGTCCAGCGGTGCGCTGGCGACGCTGTCGGGCGCTAAGACGGGGCGCACGCCCAAGGACAAGCGCGTCGTGCGGGAGCCCAGCACCGAGGAAGACATCTGGTGCGTCGTGTGTGTCAGTTTCACAGTCCATGTCTGAGCAGTACCATATCCCTGCCCCGGAGCGCTGTACCCTTGCCCCAAAGGCGCACCGCACCCTTCCCCCATGACGCTGCCACGCTTATGCCAGTCGCGGGCAGACGGCCCGCGACGCGCTGCTCTGCCGCCAGCGTCCAGGCTGCGCGCCTCCTCCCGCGAGCCGTGGGGGCGGCCCGGTCGCTGGACGACTCTGCTGAAGCGTCGGTGTCAGGAGGCCGGCGCTCGGAGAACGCCCCAACGCAATGCGCCCGCCCCCGCGCAGGTGGGACAACAACAGCAGCGGCTCCCCCAACTACGAGATGGACGAGCGCACCTTCCTGCTCAACCGCGAGCGCGCTGTGGACTACCTCAACATGCTGGACCGCCTGTACGTCTTTGACGGCTACGCCGGCTGGGACCCCGCGGTGAGCTGTTGCTGGCTCTGCAGACCTTGTGCAGGCCGCTCCTGGTGTCCTGCCGCCTGCAGTCGACTTCTGTCAATTGCGAAGGTGCCTGGTTGTGTGCATTAAGCTGTGTGTACCAAGCTGCATCTGCATGCCTGCGCCCATACTGCAGCAGGCAGGCTCTCTAATCTCCGGCGCCGGCAAATTTTATGCACTTGCCGGCTGCGGCACACCTCTCCTGCAATTTGCGAGCTGCCTGCCTGCCCGTCCCCACCGCTTTCCGTTGCGCTCACCTGATACTTAGTCCCCCTCCCCTGTCCCGGCCTGCAGTCGAGGTACAAGATCCGGGTGGTGTGCGCGCGCGCCTACCACTGCCTCTTCATGCACAACATGCTCATCCGGCCGAGCGAGGCGGAGCTGGCCAACTTTGGGCGGCCTGACTTCACGATCTTCAACGCGGGCGCCTTCCCCTGCAACCGCTACACCAGCTACATGACCTCCTCCAGCTCGGTCGACATCAATCTCAAGGTGGGTGCAGAGTTCAGGGCGCCTTCACACCTCTGCAACCGCAAACCAGCCACACGACTTCCTCTGCCTCCTCGGTGGACACTTGAGACTCAGAGCAGGCAGGAGGACGACAGAGTCACACATTTCGAGCGAATTGCAAATGGCAGACAACCGGAGAGGTGGGAGGGAGTTGGCGTGGGAAGCTCTGCCAGCTGGCATTCATCTCCGCAGGCGGCAGGAAGTGTGCACGTCTGTGCACGTGGCTCGATGGTGCTGGAGCAGACTGGCCAGGCCAGGTGCTGTCACATCTTCGACGACAGGAAAAGGATGTGTGGGCCGATGTTGCAGGATGACTGCCTCGTGATGTGTTGTCGGGCAGCAGGTGAGGCCGACTCAGCGGCACATCCTTTGTCCAAAGGCATGTGGCTCGGGCACTGCTCACCGGCAGCCGCACATCTGTGCCTGCAGGCGAGGGAGATGGTCATCCTGGGCAGCCAGTATGCAGGGGAGATGAAGAAGGGCGTTTTCACCATCATGCACTACCTGATGCCCAAGCGCGGCATCCTGTCGCTGCACTCCGGCTGCAACGTGGGCGCCGACCAGGACGTGTCCCTCTTCTTCGGGCTGTCAGGTGCGGGGTGGCGGTCGCCTGCTGACTGCAGATGGGACATCTGTGTGACGCTGTTCCATGCCGTGCACTTGCCCATCTTACTTCCCGCTGTGCAAGTCAGTCTGAACGTCTCCTGCGGATTGCCCAAGTTGCTCTGCTCTGCGATGCTCGCTCAGCTCCGCTCTGCTCTGCGATGCTCTGCTCTGCTCTTCCCGCTCTGCTCTGCTCCGCTCTGCTCATGTCTCATCAGCGATTCTTGACGGCACTTGTAATGACTTTGCAGTGCTGAAGACCGGATTGACATGTCCTGATCACCTGCACTATTGCTACATTTGCATCACGTGCAGCGGCTTTCATACTTGCTGAGCGGTGTTCCTTGAGCGTCCATGTGATGCCGCGCACAGGCACAGGCAAGACAACGCTGTCCACCGACCCGCGGCGGCCGCTGATCGGTGATGATGAGCACTGCTGGTCCGACAACGGCGTGTTCAACATCGAGGGCGGCTGCTATGCCAAGTGCATCGGCCTCAAGAAGGTGTTTTTTCAGAGTGCTTCTACCGCCTGCTGATTGAGCTGATCGCCAGGATGCGGCCCCAATTCCTGCTGCAGCGCGTGTCGTGTCGCTATGCTTGTTGGAGCAACAATTCATCCGGCAGCACATGTGGAGGCTACAGGCCTTTCCAGGTGCTGCCTTCACGTTTGCCACTGCTGGCTCGCTCGGACGCTTGCAGCATCATTGGTTGCATTGGTCAGCAGTAAGGTCATGGGCACCAGCGGCTGACGGCCCCCATGCCCCGCCTGATCGCAGGAGTCGGAGCCGGAGATCTGGAACGCCATCCGGTTTGGCTCCATCCTGGAGAATGTGGTGTTCGACGAGTACACGCGCGAGGTGGACTTCATGAGCAAGTGTGCCCTTTTCCGAGGATCCAGACGTCTTTTCAAACTGCTGGAGCTTTCACGATTCACTCCTCATCTACGAAAGCTGTACCAGCTTCATCCTCCGTTTCGACTCGCTCGTGGCTGTGCAACTCGCGGTACATGCCCCGGAACGAGCGGCCAGCCACGGCCCGCAGCCGCGGACCCGGGCGACTGTGCCATGCGCGCTGCACCTCGACCCTGATGCAGCTGCGATCTCATAGAGTCTCCTGCAAACTCGCAGGCTCCGACTCCGTGTGCCGCTCTCATGCGCAGTGCACTGACAGGGAACATGGCGCGCCGCAGACTTCTGACTCTGTGTTGCGCCACCGTGCAGCGCGCTGACGGAGAACACGCGGGTATCGTACCCCATCGACTACATCGCCAACGCGCGCATCCCGTGCATGGGCCCGCACCCCAAGAACATCATCCTGCTGTGCTGCGACGCCTTTGGCGTGCTGCCGCCTGTGTCGCGCCTCACCACGCAGCAGGCCATGTACCACTTCATCTCTGGCTACACCGCCAAGGTGTGTCACCCTAAACTCTGACCACCCTTCTGACCAGCTTCCTGCCCCGTCAGCGCACGACGCCAGGCCTAAGGCGGCTCAGCTCGGTGCTGTGCTCCTGACGGGTGGCTTGGTGGCCGCCACTACCTTCCGAGATGCCGGCTCATGTGTGTCGCATGTGCACCTGTGCATCCTGCTCAGATGCCGGGAGCTGTACGACTCTGTTGACGAAGCGCTTTGCAGGGGGGAAGCGATGGTGCCTGACGGCTGCTTTGTTCAATTCCGCTTCAGGTCGCCGGCACGGAGCAGGGCGTGACGGAGCCGGAGGCCACTTTCAGCGCCTGCTTCGGTGCGCTACATGCTCGTCTTGTAGTGCTACCTGCCAGGGCGGTGCAACTTCGAGATTCACCTCTTTTAATCATCGAACACTTCGCAACTGCATTCTGACTCATATTGTTGCGCCTCCTCGTCTCCATGCACTTGTTGCTAACCTTGTGCTTCATGCGGACTTCCTGCGCAGGCGGCGCCTTCCTGATGTGGCACCCGATGAAGGTGTGAACCGCTTCTGGGGCATGTTGCTCGACAGCTCAATATTCTCGCACACACACACTGCAGAAACACTCCTGCAAGACTTGCCCCGCAGCCCTGGCAGACCGAGCCATGTGGACGTACATCGCTGTGAAAACCAGCGCAGACGCGCAGAGACGTGGGATGCAATGGGATATCCTCTGACCTTTTCGCTCTGATCGCCGCCGGTGACACCACCCCCTCCGCACTGGCCTCCCGCAGTACGCCGCGATGCTGGCAGAGAAGATGCAGCGGCACGGCTCCACGGCGTGGCTGGTCAACACCGGCTGGACGGCCGGCGGCTACGGCGTCGGCTACCGCATGAAGCTCAAGCACACGCGCGCCATCATCGATGCCATCCACTCGGGCGAGCTGCTGGAGGCGACCTGCGTGCCGACGCCCATCTTCGGCCTGCAGGCAAGCTTCGTCGACCCACGACAAATCCTCCTCAGCCGATCGGTGAAGGTGCAGGGGGGTAAACAGCAGGGTTTTGCTAACAGGAGGTGCACCAGCGATGCCACTCAGTATCAGGCCTCGTGGCCGCAGTGCCCTCTGCCCGCAGTGTCCAGGAAGCTGAATCCGGCGCAGCCAAGTCACAGGTTGCGTGGGAACGGAACACAGCTCACCGCTAGTGGTGGCGGCCCCTACGCTTACAGCCTTCCAGCACTGCACGCGGACGCTGATGCCTGGTGTGAACCCACCGACCAAACCTCTGCCGCACTGCAGGTGCCGCAGCAGGTGTCCAATGTGCCGGACGACATCCTGCAGCCGTCGGCTCAGTGGGCAGACCGGTCCGCCTTTGACGCCGCGCTGCGCCACCTGGCCTCCCTGTACAGCGCCAACTTCAAGAAGTACGCCTCCGGCGGCGGCTTCGTGAGCGCGAACACGGCGGCGCAGATCTGCGCCGCGGGGCCACACCTGGATGGCTGACGCGGCGGCCAAACGGCCGGCGGCGCGCTGCAGGAAACCCTACCAGCACGGCGTGCCCTCGGCGGCGCGGCGTTTGCGGGCGGGGCACTGTGCCGGCGCCCTGGCTGGGCGCCTGAGTAACCTCCCGGCAGCAGCGCCATAGGTGCAGGTGCGGTCAGGCGGCCGGGGGAAAGTGCACCCTGCCGCGGCTGTTGCGGCGCGGGCACAGGGGCTCTGATGGCACCATGTGCTCTGGCGCCCACACCCTCAGCAGGGCAGGCTGCCGCCGGGAGGGCTGCGTGCCAGTCTCGGCTGGGGCCTGCCGGCTCCAGGGCCCTTCTTGTCTCTGCACTTGTGGAAACCAGTGTTTAGGATACGAGGGCGTTGGGATGCAGCACAGGCTGCATGCTTTGGATGTGGTGTGTAGGCTGGGTGGGGCGCCTCAGGGCAACCATTCTTGAACCTTACTTCAGGAGAACCCGATTTTGGCTCAGTACCCGTCGCACAGCAGTGCGCAGGGAAAGACGATTGCAGAGGTGTTCAGGCATGTAGGTCGGGGTAGGTAGGGCACATTCAGGTGTGCCGCTGCGGTCGAGGGCTATACTGCATTGCGAGCAGCGCCTGGGCAATGATTGCGACTGGAAATGTGAAATGTGCGCGTTATAATTCGAACCAGCCTTCTACGTCGAACCACAGAGTGTTGGGTCTGTTCAAATCCTCAGTCACCCAAGTAAGCGCTATAACTTCCACTCAGCACCCAGATGCAGGTACGTGCCTCCGGTACTGCACCGCCTGTACTGCAAGTACAGGTCAGAAGCCAACTTCTCACCTGAAAATTTTCTACGCAGCCTGAGAAATGTCTCAGAATACAAAACACGCCTTCGAGCAGCAGCAGCAGCAGCAGCAGGGCGGCAGCGAGCATGACACAGCAGCAAGGTGCAAGACAGCCAGCCCGGTATCGTTGGGGCCTTTGACAGGCCGGGAGAGGGAAAGCACCGAGCGTGGTGAGTCCATTCATTGCTAGGCTCGTCGCTTGCTGCAGTCTTTCAGGGTGCATCGCTGTTCGTGCTGTGCAGTTTGTCCCCCCCTGCGTCACATGTGTCACCTAAATTTCGAGCGCGTCTCACTCACCATGTAAGTATAACAGAGTTGACCGTTTTGTCAAAAAGCGTTCTGGCGCGCGCGTGTGCGCTGCAGCCCTGCAAGAGTAGCCTGGGAGCTCTCGGGCGCGAACGCTTCGAAAGCCCGTTCTGCGACCATTCAAGCGCTTTGAAACCCCGCAGGAAACTATGTGTCTTTTGAACGTGTCCCGACTCTTGAGGGCTCGGCGGTCGCTTACGAGGAGGACGCAGAAGATCTGGCTGCTACGTGTATGACGCAGCAGATTTCGTTGCCCTTGCTGACACCCGACGTTTCACTGCAGCTCACGTGGACGGCGTGGCGAAAGCATCAGGAAGTAGCAGGATAGACGCCTGGCAGGCCGTCACTGGCGCCTCAGCCCCGGCGACGTTGCACGCCGCCAGCGGCGTCAGCCCACCCGCGCCACAGCCACATCGCCCCAGCACCGAGAGCAACAGGTCCTCTCACGAGTCGCAGGTGATCAGTGGCGAGCGCCGCTGCGCACATGATTCTTAGAAAATTATCGACGTGCTCGTGATCGTCCCCAGCTGGCTCTTGTTGTACGTATTGAAGCTGACGAACCTCCTTCAAGGGCTATTCCCCCCTCAGATAAGGCTTGTGTGCTGACATCTGGGCGCTGTGCGTCGTGCGCAGAGGACCCAGCTGCATGTGCTGCCGCCGGCTGTGCTGCCGGCTATCGGTACATCAGGCCACATCAAACATGGCGCTGGCGGGTGGAAGCCGCCATGGGATAGCGCCGTAAGACAGGCCCCTGACATCTGGACCCGTGAGGCTCCCGGCGGATGTGCTGGGTGGGTTCGCGACCACCCGGCGAAATCGCCCATGCAGTACGTTTTGCGTGTGCATCGCCGCCGCACACCATGTGTAGCCACTTCGCCCCAAATGGTCTAGCCGGGTGCACACGAGCTTGGTCAAACGGTCTTTGTGCGCACGGTGCATGTGCAGGTTCTGGTCCCAAGCCATGCCGCCCGTCCAGTCTTCGAGCGAAGCGCGGCCGGCAAAGCGGCCGCGACCGCCGCCGCCGCAGCTGGGCTCTTCCCCTCAGGACGCTGCGCTGCTGCCGGAGCCGCTGCTGGCGGCGTCGGCGCTCATGGGCTGGCAGAGACCGGAAGTCGGGACGCATTCTGCCGTGGGCGATAACAGCGACCCCGAGGAGGAGGACACAGCAGCCTGGGCTGACGGGCTCAACGCATCAACGGAGGCAACTTGTGGGCCGCGGCAACGCTCAGGTGCGGCAGGGCACGGCGGCGGCAGCGGCGGCGGCCTGACTTTGCACCAGGGCGGCTCTATCTGCGCTAGCGGAGGCGCCGCCGCAGCTGCCGCCGCCGCCGCATCGGCCCTGCTGGCCCCTGGCGTTGCCCAGCGCCGCCGCCACAGCTGGCCCCAGAGCGCACCGGGCGTGCAAGCCGGTGAGGCCACGCCGGCGGACGGCGCCGCCGCCGCCGCTGGCGTGCGGAATCAAGAGACGGGGCAGGCATTGCCGCCGCTAGCCGCCAGTCTGATGGAGCAGCTCCTAGACCTCGAATCCAGCCCTGCATGCGGCTTTGACAGCATTGGCAGCCCTGACCTCAGCGGCAGCGGCGGCGGAGCCATGCGCCCGGCACCTGCCAATGCACCGCCAGCGGATGGCTGGCAGCCGCCGGGAACTTTTGCACGCAGGGCTGGCAGTGTGACGGAGCCGCAGCGCATCATGACCGGCTGCTCGCCGCAAGGCACGCCGCAGCTCTTGTCTTTGGCGCCGGGGCCGTCGGCGGCGCCTGAAGGGCCCCGCAGCCTGCCGGAGTGGCACCATCGGCCCACGTGGGCCTCGGAGTGGGCGGCGCGCCACACGATGGCAGGCCTGGGCGGCAACGATTCGAGGCTGCAAGTTAAAACGGACTACCTGCTGCAGGCCGAGCGCCGCTATCAGTAGATGCGATGATGCCGGTGGCCGCTGTGAATTGTCGTTGGTCGCCGGGAAACGTGTCATCAGTCCTCCTGAACATTTTTGGAGATCCCTAGTTCCTTAGGTGTGTGATAGCGACAACTACAAGCAAGCTCCCGCTGCAGCCAGAGACAGAGGGTAGCTTCGAAAGCCCTCTGCACGCTGCATTCAGCAGCCGCTCGTCCAGCCTTTCTTGCTTATCTGCAACAAACAATTACCACTGTTGCGCCGCCGCTGGCGGCTGGTCGTCAGGAGCGTCCATGCATTTGCCGCCGCTCATTTGGCATACTTTGTCTGCGGCGGCAAACATGATGACCAAAGGTGCTCTCATCGGGGGTACCGGATTACTGCCCAACAAACCACGTTAGTTTCTTCCAAAGTCTGCTGTCTGACTTGTCAAGATGCTGATCGGTTGACATGAAGAGTTCAGTCTTTCTAGTCGTATTTTAGGTCGTAATGAATGGAGATCCACTCTTTGTTCATTTATGGCCTGCGGCCCGTTATCGATACCAGCTACTGTAGTGTATGGCAACTCACTGAGTCATTATAGAGCCCGCCTGCATGACTCACTGGGTCATAGAGTCCGCGTGCATGCATCGTGCAGAGACCTTGCTCTGTTGAAGGAGGCTAGGAGCCGTCCAACGTCAACGAGGTCAGGTCATCCTCTGGCTTCATTCACTGCCCATCTGGTCGTGTGTGGGGCAGCACAGCTTGCTTGTGCGAATGCTGGCCCCTTGGCCACAACTCTCACGTTGGCGGCGGCAACACTCGTGCACAGCGGGTGCCCTTCCAATCAGCTTAACCCTCGAATCATCAGGTGCCTTTCCTGTTTAGTTGTTTGCATGCTGCATGGCCGACCTCGCTTGAGTGTATTCCACCCGCTTATTGCGCGCACTTTGGAACGCTCTTCATCTTGCGAGGACAATATTGCTCGTATACAGCGACGGCGGTGGGGGTGGCTGTTGCTCTTGTCCATGACTCAGCTCAGGAGCATCACGCCTCCATGGTCACCTGCCTCCTGGACGCTTCTACATCCTGCGTGCACATCCACCATAGCATTGCAGTAGTAGTAGGCCGCTGCGGTCCTCCTAATGGCTGTTGTTTCGACTTGCTGACGGCCACTCCGCGTCCTGCGCAGAAGACCCAGCAGCATGTGCCACTGCTTGTGCTTCCGCCTCCCCCTCCAAAGCGGAGCCGACGACTGGCCGCCGCCAGTGAACCCCACCATGACCTTCGCAGCGCAGCCGCGAGACTCCCTCCGTAGCTTGGTGGTGAGTTTGTGATCACCCGATAATGCATTTCCCGACCCGGGCTGTCGCGCCTGTGCACTTGCTGTGTGCAATGATCGTCCCAGAGCCTATCAAAACGGATGTCTTTGTGCACAATCCAGGCGCAGGTCCACGTCCGAGCCTCGCCGCACGAATGGCGCTCCAACTAGACTGACGGCAAATGTAGTGGCCGCTGCTGTCGAGCTGCTGCCGCCGCAGCTGGGCTGCATCCTCCATAGGAAATGCCGCGCTTCGCTTGGCTTGAGGCCAGCAGCAACGCCGCGGCCATCGGTGTGATTGGCCTAGGGTTGCCGCGCCGAGCGGCGCGGCTGCCTGGGCCGCTGCAGGCACCTGGCGGCGGCCAACAAAGCTGGCGCAGTCATAACAGGCCGGTGGAACGGGACTGCGACGGGCGGCTGCCGACCAGCAGCGAGACCTGTCAGCCTGCCAGAGTGGCAGCGCCGCCCCATGTAGGGGGTTTCAGAGTGAGCAGCGCGCGCGTTCCGCTGCTGCTACAGAGCTACTGCCGAACCTTGGAACATGCGCCGGAGTTCCGGTGGCATTGTGTTGAAACTCAAGGGCCGTACGGTATGGGGCATGGTAACACGGACTCTGTGATGAAAGAAGAGTGAAGAAACCCTAAATCAGTAAGAACTGATTGAGAAATTTCATGTATTTATTCGGGGTCAACAACAAAAAACCCCAAGCCCGAGTTCTTCAAACACCTCCAGGTCCAGTCGTCCACTCAGAGCACATACGAGTCGCTCCCGACTTCCGATTCCCCTGCCTCACTTCACCTGACGCGCCGGGAGATTGGGAAACTCTCGCCAGCATGTCTTCGTTACTAGCAGCACCCGCCCACGTCCATCTCGGCTTCGGCGAGCGGTCTACCCTCGAGGCGCATGTTTTCCAGCCAGGCGCCGCGCTGGAACACGCTGCCCCACTTGGTATGCGGCATGATGGTGCCGATGATATATCGCCTCCGTGGTTGCATTTGCTGGCCATATACCGGTCGTCCGTCGCCGGCTGGCGCAACTTCCACCCATTCTGCCACACTTTCTGCCCGCGCGCCTCTTCTCCGACGAATGCGCCATCAACAATCTGATCCGGCAATTCGTACACTTCCGGAGCTCATGCTGGAGTGCGCGTACTGCTTGCATGCACGATTCTGGAAGTTCTTGCCGTGGTGTGGTACGGACAGGCCAAACAAGCAGTCCGAATCATGACACAATCTTGAAACAGCATTCGCCGCCTCACGGCCGCACGCGTAACGCTGGCTGGAGGCGCTGTGTTTCTGTTGTCTCCGTGCTAACACATCGTCCTCGTCTTCTGCTTCAGGCGTGCCCGGAGTAGGCGGGCTCCAGCATCAGGGAGCGTGCCACTACCTCGACCTTGCGGGTCAGCTGACGATTCCGGATCCCGACCAGTCGAGCCAGTGGAACGGCAGTCACGTGTTCTCCCCGCAGGTAACGGCCCGCCATGCTTGCCCTGCTCTGGCGTACAGTGTCTTGTACTAGATTTTGCTCCAGCGTGTGTGATAATGCACATGCTCCCATCCGATGACTTTGCGCTGCCGCGTTCGCACGACTGAGCAATAATTAGACGGAGCTCTGTCTGCCCTATCGCATTCCACGGCTACAACGCGCGTCCTCCCGTCGAAGACCTTGCAGGACAGCCCTGCGCACGGCACCTGCGAAGCCAAGGATTACTCTTGATGACTCATCTTGAGAATGTGCATCACTGTCAAAGTGTGAAAGAGAGCAACAAGCTGTCGAAAGCGCTGTGCGTAACTGTTGTTCATCATGGGTGATGCAGGGGCAGTGCGCAGGGGCGCCGGCCCCAATGGACACCTCTGGCGACTTCGAGTGGCCGTTCCCCCAAGAGCTTGAGCCCCAGAACATGAGGTTCGAAACCAGGAGTCGCAGCTGGTGAGTTCCCGCCCTCTCTTCCGTGGGCAATTTCAGGATCCCTGGTGCGGCAGCGTCATCAGTCTATCAGGGAGGGCGCAACATCAAGGAAATGAGCGTCCAGTTCAAACAATTCATGGTCAATCGTGCGGGTCATGCACAGAGATTGTCTTGGCACCAGCAGCGTGGTATCATAGGTGTCAAAAATTGTTTAAACTGACGTATGAAGTGCGTTCGCGCCCTTGCCGGCCCCAAAAATTACTGTTGTTTATCACGTACCTGTGCTCCTGCAGGCACTGCGACCTACAGTCTCTGGGAGCAGCGGATGAGTCGCAGCAGCAGCTCCCGATGCAAAACAGCAGCCGGTCCGGCTCACTTAAAAGTCCTGGTCCTCATCCCTTCTCGACAATGGACCTGCTGTCGTGGGACCCCTGGCCCTCTGGCGAGGCCACCGGTAGCGGCGGGCACCAGGCGACTGCCCAGCGGCCGTGCCGTGACGGCGGCGGCGACACGCCAACGCTGCCGTCATTCCTTCAGCGGCAGGAGCAGCAGCCCGCCGGGGGCTCTGCACAGCGCGTTGCGACTGCCCGCTCCCTCAGCACGCAGGCAAGCCACAGCTCCGGATCCCTGCTGAGGGTGCATCAAGGTAGCATCAGCAGCGACGACAGCACGGCGACCACTTCACTGCCAGTGCTGACCAGCTGGGACGCTCCCGACACCTGGGAGCTGGCGGCAAAGGCGCGGGACCTGCCGGAACGCAGCGCATACTTGCTGCGCACCAGTGCCGACAGGGACCACTGGCGGCAGCAGCACCTGCAGCAGCAGCGGCCGCAGACGGAGGCCTCGGAGCAGCTGCAGGACGAGCCGCAGGGAGCGCGACATGAGTGGTGCAGAGCTTCACATGGCAATGCTGCCGGACGGCCGCCCAAGGGAGCAGCGCTGCCGCAGCCTCAGGCGGCGACGCGCAGCAGAACGCCGGAGTGGCAGCGGCGGTCCACCTGGGCGTCTGAGTGGGCGGCCCAGCTCACAGCACGGCGCAGCCTCGACATCAGTAATGCGGTGGCGCAGCCGCCTGCAGCGGTGGCACTGGGTGCTGCTGCGCAGGCCGGCGGCTGCGGCGATGGCGTGCTGGAGGCGCAGATGCTACTACGGCAGTACACGCACAGGGCCGACTGATAGCCTCCTCCGTTGGAGACCCTAAGGCGGCCGTTGAGGGGGGAGTGCAATAGTCCACGGATTGTAGAGCCTGTCTCAGAGACAAGTCGAGCGACTCGAAGTCCTTTCTCGTTGATGCATCTGGACCCCGGCGGCGACGCTCGAGACGCATCTTCTACCTGGCGGGCGTCGCCGCCATCAAACTTGTCCACATCGGTGTATATGCACGCTGGCGCCATGGCAGGTCTGCAACGTGCTTCAGAGCGCCCTGTCTCCCCGTGACATCGGTTTGTGTAATTTGTTTCACACTTCGGGCTGGCACATGCGGTGCGCTCGAGCCGCAGCCCGGTCTTTGTTGCTTTTGACGGTCGTGAAACGGCCAGCATCACTCAGCAAGTTGATTCGGGCGGTCTGGTGGCGCATCTGGACGAATAGGTAGTCTGCAAGCACCGTGAGCGTGCAAAACCATCAAAATTGTACAGTACTGTTCCAACTAGCAGTACAATGTCCCCAGCCACGCCTGCCGGCGGCTTGATCAGATCCGACTGCCAGCAGGGGCACAGGCATCTCCGTGCTGCAGATAAACTGCGTGCGGCGTGACGTTGGCCACCGGGCTGCACGACGCATGTTCACTTCCTGCACTCCTTCCCATGGTGCGCCGTCAGAGGGACCCATAAATTTGCCTGCAGGCGGTGGCCGTCGGAGCTCAGGGGGCGCAAGTCAGGACGGGACTCCTCACCAGCTGAAGAACGCATTAACAAGACGTTGACAGCATCAGCAGGCAGTTCGTTGAGGGGTTGCTGCCTGTCACGGCATCTCTTGCGAGATGCAGAGAGGTATGCAGGTGCGGCTCGGAGGTCGGGCCACACTTAGGAAGCATCTATGCACAGGTAGTTAAAGCATATGCTCACCTGAAGTCGTCATCGCGGCCCTCGTCATGCAGGTCACCGCCTGCCACAGCCCAGCGAAGCAGTCAGGCTCGGGAATGGCAGGGCCAGGCGCTGCAGTGCCAAGCTGCTGGCAGGCACGCGGTGCGCTGCCGCACGGTTCGAACAGGGTGTCGCATGATGGAGCTGTGTGCGGCGAGCGCATGCAGGCAGCAGCGCAGGCTGGGGCAGCCGAAGTGAACGAGTCACAGACGCTTCGGCCCTTGCATACTTGCGTCGGGCACATGCGGACTGGGCGCGGGGATGCGCTTCCAGACAGTGCCCTTGCCTCCAGAGCCAAATGCAGGCAAACGAGGTCCGGGGATCCGAGGGATTCTGAGCCTTTGAGAGGCAGCAAGAGAGTTCCCACCCGCGCCCAGGTCCACGCGGCTGAGGTCGCTCTGCAGCATTCGCATCGAGGTTCCGGGGCTGGAGTCAGCCGCCGCACGGGCTTCGCCCCCACAGCGCCCGCCAAATTCGCCAGATGCGCGGTGGCCGTGCCCTGCCGATGAGCTCCGCCCGAGGTCCGCCGAGGCGCGCTGTCCAATCTCGAACGACACGCGGCCCGCCGCCGGGCTGGTGTCCGCCAGGCTGAGCCGCTGCAGCTCGCCGGCGGCATCATCATTGCTGGATGGCTGGCGCCCCAGACTGCCGGCCGTCGCCGGGTGGCTGGGCGAGTCGCCTACATGTGCACGCGAATCGAGAGTGATATGCTGCGAGGCAGGGTCATTTGGCATCACAGAAATCTCAACGGCCTTCGGGGTCAGGTCGGCCTTGCAGTTCTGCGCATCTTTGCTGCATGCATCAGCCGGAAAAATTGCCGGGCGAGCCCGGCACATGAAGCGTGAAATCAGTTACCCGAGGTTTGCATATCGATCGGGAGGCTGCGCGCACGATCGTTGCTCTCATCTGCGTGAGATACCAGCGATCGCGTCTCCATTAAGTCGCGCAAGTGTTTGAAGGCTGCGAGAGGCGCCTCCTTCTCATCTTTGTCTATTAAGCCTTCTAGCCGGCTAATGACTGTGGTGACGCTGTGCTCCGTGTAAAATGTCCCCTGCAGGCCTGCATCCGCAAGCAAGTATCGTGCAGTGTTTGAGAGCGCCCTCACAGCGGCATCGTCCGAGCTGCAGAGCTGCGTCAGCGACGGCAACATGCGCCTGCCGGCTGCTGGAGCAGTGGTGGATTACAATGTTTCCGGAATCCGGGAGGTGCAGGTTGGAACTGCAATCACTCGGTGCAGAAGGAGTGCAAGACCTCAGTAACCTGTTAGGCCGCCAATGCCAGTTGCAATGCGATGCTGGTTTGAAACAGGTGTCCATGCGAGTACGGAAATGAGCGAGTGGTTGGCCCTGCTCCGTACTGTCACATGCACTAAATGCTGACTCCGCAGAAGCTGTGCCCGAATCGTGCGGAAACAGCAGGCACATTGCTGCATCATATGAGGCTGTCAACGACCGCGCTTGGAACCCACAGCGTGCTTACAGCAGCGAGCAGCATGCAGAGTGGCAGGTGACGAGCCACTTGCCGACAACATCTGAAGCCTGTGATTGTGTGAAAACTGAACAGGCACCAGAGAGGCGCCCAACCCAAACACGTGCGGCACATATGACACCGAACGGGCGCTGAGCTGCTATGCTGCGCCAAGCACGCAACGCAGCCAGACAAGTGAGTCCCGCGAGCTCGGCACCGGTCGCCTCTGCCTCCCGATTGCACATGCAGCAGCCGCGTGCGCCACCCCCCCAGCGCACGACCATCGGCACCAGACAGCGCCCTGTCCGTGGCTGGAAGACGCGTCGCTGCGCCGGGCGCTGGCACCGGGCGGCCAGCCAGCCGTGCTGTAGGGGAGACTCCCCTCCCTGTGGCTGCCAAATGGCAGCCATGCGGCGGCCGCGCCTCGGCGGCCACGGCAGCGCGGCAGCACCCCTGCAGGCCGCCGCCCTCCGCCGCCGCCCCAGACACCAGCGGCCACCCTACAGCAGCAGGCGCAGCGCCAGCACCAGCAGCAGGATGGCCAGCCCGCCGGCGGCGCCGGCCGCCACCGCCGGGTTCGCCCGGGCGTAGGGCGCAGCGGCGGCAGCGCCGGCCTCCAGCCGAGCATAGGAGCGCGTCAGCAGCCGCACCGCCATGTTCTTCTTCTTGGCCGGCGCACGTGCCTGCGTGGCGCACACCCATGATGTCAGTCCTTTTCAGGGGGTAAGGGGCTGGGGCTGCCATCTGGGAGCAGTAGTGTACGGCGGAGCTCGGTCACTGGGGTCCCATTTGAACTGGTGCGGCGCACACACGTGCAGCACAAGCTGGGCAATGCGATGATGCTTGCCGCGCTGCCGGCACATCAGCGCAAAGGTTTTCGCCCCTCCAGGCTGCAGCTTGAGGGGCCAGCAAATGCAAAGCCGTGAAACTTTGCGTGCTCTGGCGGGCTGTGCAGGGCACAGGGCACAGGTGGAATGCCAGTTCAGAGGTAGACTCGCAAGGTTCGACATCTGCGCTGTGCGTACCCTGGGTGGCTCTCGAGGCAGCAGCGTGCGCCCCTTGGGCTGCTGCTTGGCCTTGCCGCTGCCGCTGCCGGCGCCAGAGGCCTCTTCTGCGAGCGCCGTCGCCGCACCGCCTGCTGCGGCTGCTTCTCCACCTGGAAAAGCCACATCGAGAGACGTCTGTTCTTTGAAAATCGCAAGCGCTGGCAGCACCATCAACACTGCGTGGCGGCACATGGACGACCCGCCATCGCCGCTTTATGTCGTAGTCGAAATCAGGAGGTCTGCCCAAAGCGCAGGGATGCGCCCTTGAAATATGGCCTGGTTGGTAAGAGCACCACTGTTCCACCAAGCGGGGTTGCAGCCTCTGAGCGCAAGGAGCCAGTTGCGCAGGGAGAGATGACGGCCAACACTACAGGCAGCGCCTCGGCCACACCTGCGGTGGCGGGCGCGGGCGGGGCGTCTGCCTCAGACTCCGCCGGCGAGGCCGCTGCCGGGGCGTTCTGCTGCTGGTGCTGCTGTTGCTGCTGCTGCTTGGCTGCCGCCTCCTTTGCTGCTGCCTCCTGCAGGATGCAACGCCCGACATCAGGATAGGGTGTGTGCTCAGCCCACGTCCAGAGCAAGCTTGACCACCAGGGCCCGGGTTGCATCGGAGTCAGGCGCAACCCTGCCTCAGGCTGGAACTGCACAGCAGCGCAGGTCGTTGGCCGCCACAACACGCTCGAGCAAACAAGGCACCCTGCGGAGCATCCGGATGCAGCCGCTGCTGCCGCTGCGGTGCCACGCCACCCCTAAGCGGGATTTTAGGGTTTCCAATTCACCTTGCGGCGGGCGTCGGCGGCGCGGCGCTTTTCGTCTGCTGCCCTGCGCTGCCGCTCCTTGCGCGCTGCTGCCTCTGCCGCTGCCGCGCGGTTCTGCTCCCGGATCTGCACCCGACGACAACGTCTTGGTGTCAGGGTTCGTGCCAGGAAATCTCAACTCCCGAGGTGCAGGCTGGAATCGGTTTGCCGGTGGGCATGCCCATGCTGCCATGGATATAGGACCCACACGCAGGGGCCCCCCTGCACAACGCGATACATCGCTGCCCACCTCCAACCGTGCTCACCAGCGCCTCAGCTCAGCCTGAGACTGTCCCGCTTGAAGCCTGAGCAAAAATTCCTTCGCAAACCGCCGGCGTCGGCTGTGTATTCATCAGCACTTTTGCAAGGCGCGGCTGGCCTGATGAAGTCAGGCGGGGGGAGCCGGAAGCCCTGCAACTGACGCACCCGCTCCTTCTCCGCCTCTGCGTCGACGGCGCCGTCGGCCCGCTTCACCGCTGCGGACGGCAGCTCGAAGGGGTCGTCCGCCAGGGCTGGCAGCACGGCTGGCGGCGCCTTGGCGATGGAGCGCCGCGAGTGGCGCGCCGGCTTGGCCGCCGGCGCCAGCGGCGCGTTGCCAAGCGCCGCCGCCGCGGCCGCCGAGGCCGACGCCGCGGCGCCGTCGCCACGCTGCTCGGGCGCGGCGCCAGACGGCGGGGGCGGCGCCGCGGCCGCCTTTGCTGCGGCAGCTGCGTCGTCCGCTTTGCTCTTGTCCACCCGCGCCAGCGTCTCGTCGGCCTGTGCGCACCAGTTCCTCAGTTTCGATTCCGTGTCCTGGTTGCGCAATCAGGAAGGTTAGTAGCAAGCCATTTGGCCCAGCAAAATCTCCGCATCCCCAATCTGCAAATGTGCTCAGTGGCGCCTGTATCCGAGCATCAGACAGTACGGAACGTCATCCTGGAGCAGACGAAATGACACTGAGTGAGCCCGCCGCCCGGATCATAACTCTCGGTTATGCGCGCACCCAGAGCTGGAAACCTGCTGCGACGTCGCATGGCATGCAGCGAAAACCAGAGCAGAACCCGGTCGGATGACCAGTCCTCAGTCACCTGTGCCAGCGCGGCGGCCACGACCGCCTCGGCTCGGGCCTTGGCGCCGTCGTCGACTGCCGGCTGCCCGCCGGCGCCGCCGCTGCGGCCGCCCTTGCGGCCGCCCGCCGCTGCCTCGGCGGCGTCAGCGTCCGAGTAGGGCGAGGTGGGCCCCTTGCGCTGCCCCTCCCACAGCGTGAAGTACCTGTGGGGCCGGCCGGAACCAAGGTTGGACATGTGCTTCAAACAAGCCCTTGGCGGAAGGCAACGATGCGCAGAAAGAGACGGCTCAGCGTGAGCAACGGGAAACCTCATCTGGAGCCGTGCAGGCGGGTCAATGCCACGTCTGCTGGCGGCTGGCTGAGGCAGCCGACATCGCAGCATCTAGCCTCATAACGTGCAAAATCGAGCGTGCTGACCTGCTGCAGGTGCCACTGAGGGGGAAGCAAGATGACTGCCGAGAAGAAAGGCGACAGAGGAGCAGGGAATGCACTCGGCGCGGAAAGCGGCGTCAGAGGCCAACACAGCGTGCGCCTCGTCCATCTGGGCGTCGCAGGCCGCACGCGCCTCCGCCAGCGCCCCCGCACCCCGCGCCAGCACCTGCCGGATCTGCTGGCTGAAGCGCCTGCAGGGTGAAGGGGCACATGCCGAGGCATGTCAGCTACATTAAACCCATTCATGAGGGGGCTTTGGGGGGCCGCCGCCGGGCGGGCGGGCAGCTGCGCCGGCTGCGGCAGGCGGGAGTGCATGCACGGGCTGCAGAGGCGGGTCCCTGGCTGCGTGACGAGACTGCACTCGGTGCAGGTGCCCTCCAGCTGCAACGCAGCCATTCTTCGGCGTCACGCAGGCTGCACGCAGGCCGCTCCTCGAGCGGGAACCTTACATACCAGCCTGCCGCCTGCTCCGTGACATCTTCTGACAGCTGTAAGCCCTCCCTCTGCTCGTGCACAAGCTCGACGAGGGGCTCGCAACCGGCGGCCTGGGGTCTCAGCCGGCACACGCACCGGTTGTCGCCCCAGGTGCGGCTGCGGTCGCGGGCCTCATTGCGGGCGCCCACCATGCGGCCGTAGGCCTCGTCCTGCAGCCCCTTCACGCGCGACCGCTCGTCCTGGATGCCGCGCAGCTGCGCCCGCACCGCCGACTCCTCCGAGCGGTACCTTGGCAGGCCCGGAACACGTTCACGTCTCAAAATGTGCCGCCGACCCTGTTCCCTCACACGCTTTGGCCCGTCATCTTCTTGCAGCGAGATCTCGGAAACGCTGGCGAACTCGTCCAGGACGTTTGCATCTCGTCGGACAGCGCCACTGCCTTTTGCAGTTCTGTACTCGCCCAGAGCACGGTCACAGAGCGACCTGACACCGTTGCAGTGTCGCGACTCACTTGTCCAGGATCTGGCGCTGCGTCTGCATCTCGTCGAAGAGCGCCTGCACCTCAGCCTCCAGCTCCTCTGTGCCGCCGGACGCTGCGGCAGCGGCGGCGCGCGCCTCCCGCACACCCGCTGCCTTGGCGCCGTACTCGCGCACCTGCATGGACAGTCCACTTCACGGTTTTTTGAGGCGAATGCCGTTCCGAGGCGAATCTCTTTTCGGTTCAGACGAGCGCCCATGCGCTGACAGCCCCTGCCAGATCTCCGGGGCACACGGGCATGCAGGCCAAACCCCAAATCCTTGACCACCTTCTCGCGGCTGGCCTCCAGCTTCTTGATCTGCGCCATGCACTTCTTCTCCTCCGCCAGCGGCAGGCTCTCGTGCGTCATGCGGTGGTGCAGGCCCTGCACCGTCGCGTCCAACTCAGCCTCCGACTTGGCTGGCAGCTCCCCGTATTCCGCCTTGAACTCCGCCTGCAGGAGAAACGCAGGATCGAGCTTCACAGGTGGTGGTGCCTTCCATCCGGGCCGGCGGTTCCCCACCCTGCGACTTGAGAATCTGCCTGCAGAGGAGGACAAACTGTTTGTCGTTGTTCAACAATGGAGCTTCCCTTTCACGCCTCTGACTGGGCTGGCAGCCCCCAGTATTCCGGCTTGGCAACTTCGCCTGAAGGGCGAAACAGGCGCAATGTCAAGTCTTTTCGGGATGAGAAGTCTGGCAGTCTTCCATTTTAATGAGCAAATAAGGTCACGAGCGAAACTTCCTCTGGCGAGCTAGCTGATGCTGCATGCGGACCATTGCAACCTCGCTGCAGCACGGCGCAGGGCAGATGGTGCAGAGCATCGCCGCGACTTATGCGGGCGCTAGCACAGCCAGAGGCAGAACGCTATGCACACAATCTGCGAGATAGCAGTTTCCGTCAGTTGCCAATTGCTGCAGAGCCCCACACGCTGCCACACCTGCAGCGAGTTAGCGTCCTCCCAAAGCTCTCGACGGTTGGCGCAGTGCACCTCGGCGCCAGCGCAATGCAGCTGCAGGGAGGCTCTACCCCCCAGAAGCAAGACGTCAAGAAAAGAATAAGGACATTTTGGGGTGAAGCGTGACGGCACCTGCAGCGAGTTGGCAGCCTCTCGCAACTCGCGGCGCTTGACGCGATGCGGCTCGGCGACGGCGCGGCGCGCCTCATACTGCTCCCGCACCTGCGAATATGCCTCCTGCGCGGCCTGCGTCTGCTCCTGCGCAGCGTCCCGCTCCAGCTGCGGGAAGGGTGGACGTCAGTGTTGTCAGCTTGCAACAACGTGTCTGAGGGTAGGGCGGGGGCTGGGAAGCCTGGAACCCAAGGTTGCAGATGGAGCCGTCTCTGTGCATTAACATTCTCGCATTCAGACAGACATTCACAGACACGCAACAACAAGCCGGAAGCTACGGCATGCTGCTTCCAGGGATCAGTCCGCACCCGCTTCACGTTGAGCGATTCGTTGAGGATGGCGACCTGGGTGCGATACGACTCCATCTCGTGCTCCGAGGCTGTGGAAGTCGACTCCTCCAATGGCTTGGGCATGCGCACGAACCACAGCCTGTGCAGCAGACAGGCATTCTTGTTTCCAATCAGCCAGGGCGGCGACATCGCCGTAGACGTTGCGGCAAACATGCGTGGCACGTTGGCTGGTGAAGCGAGGCGATTGCGGAGTCTACACCGCATGCCTCTCTGCAAAGCAATCCAGATCGACTCGGGGGAGAGGTACAACTGCAAGCCAAACTTTGCATGCAAGGCCGGTGCGAAACAATGAGACAAACCTTCCGACACTGAATTGCATCACAGGCCCCAGAAGCTAACAGCAAACGCGTTCATGTGGCAGTACAGGCTTGGTGACAGTCATCAGAGCAAGGAGGCAGGGCGCCTTGATGAGTGCCGATTCAAGTGCAGACTTGAGCAGTGCACCTCTTTCGCCAGACGGGCAGCTCTTCGCGAGGCAGGGCGGCTGCAGATGCCGCTGCAGGCTCTGCCTTCGGCTGGTCCTCTGCATCGCGCTCTGCCTCAGCCTCGGCCTCGGGAGCCGGTTTCGCATCGTCCTGCTGCTCGGCAGAATCCGTGGCATCGATCGCAGGCTCGCAGACCGGCTCTGGCACCTCCACGGCCGTCTGCTCGCTGGATTCTGGCTCCTGCTCCTCGCTCCGCTCCTCGGTTTTGGGCGTCGCGTCGGTTTCTGTGTGCACACCATTAGGCACAATCGGCTCTGTGACAGGCTCGACAGCCTCTTCCATCTGCTTGATGGGCTCCTCGACCTCGGGCGCTGCAGATGCTGTGTCCATGCTGGCAAACTCTTCGATCGGAGCAATCAAGGCAGAACACTGCTTGGAGGCGAGCAGCAGCGGGGTGGAGCGGCGAAAGGGATGGCGTTGCAGCGCGAGTGGAATGGGTGCCGGTGGTCCGCAACGCCTTAAGAGTGCGAACGAACGACGCTGGTGCACGCCTTGAGCGAGTTCAAGGGGGGGAAAGCTGCGCGGGGACCATGCCAGCTGGGCAGCATCGAGGCAGCCAATGGAGAAACACCCTGGGCATGCAGTGAAGGCAAGCAGTGCTCTGTCGCAGGCCTGCTCTACGTGACAACATGCGACATCCTGCGTGTCGGTCAGGTTGTCGGTTACCGTAGGCGAATGATTGTTCTCTCGGGCTGTCAAATGGTGCATTGTGCATGGGGACCGGCAGGCTGGCGGCAGCGACATGCATGCCACCACCAAGTGCTCATGCGGGTCACACGTAGAAGTCTTGCAGTGTTCGGTTCCGTCGAGCCCTGTTGACCCACAGACGGGTTTTGCGCATCAAGAACAGACGCAGGCACAGGGGCGGCTTGTTGCGGCTGCCGCGTGCTGGTGAGGATGACATCCAACCCTTGTCATGATGCTGGCTTTGGCTCCGGCTCTGCAGCCGGCAAAGCCTTTGGCCGCCTCGGCGGCCCGCACGGGCACTCCTGGATGCGGCAGTTGCTGACCACCGACCGCAACGGGATGACGCGCTCGCACACCCTGCACAAGAGCAGTCGCACAATGGTTCCTGTAGTGGGGCACTTGGTCTCTCAACGAGTGGAGTATGCCATGCACATGCCCTGCACTTGCCATGCACGTGCCATGCGCTTTCAACACAGTTTCAAAACTGAGGCGCCATGTGCAGCCTGCTCAGCCCTGCAGCCCTGCAACAATGAACAGTAGTCCAACCATCACAGGCTCCAGACTCCTCACCCGCACAGGGCGACAGAACTGACGGGCTTCAGCTGCTTGTGCTGCAGCTTTTGGCCTCTCCTGTGAGGGCTGACCTGCACAACGGTCAATCGGGTCCGTAATCGGCACTGTTGAGCGCTCAAAAGGTGCTGTGTGTCGCACAGAAGCATGGAATGAGTGCATGCATGCCCGTCTACGTCCTCAACGCACCGTCATCCAGAAATGCAAGGGCTTGCCTTCTTTTTGGGGACCGCCAGCCACACGCCGATGGAACGCAGGCAGTCGCTTGCGCTTCGAAGGCCGCTCACAGCAGCTCGCTCGAGTGCAGACTGGAGCCCAATGGCTGGCGCTGCCGCGGCCGCTGCTGCCGGCCACGTTGCGGGAATAAATGCGCTGCAAAACGAGGCCGAGTGACTACATTGCTGCGACGGCCCCACGGAAAGGGGTCTGCTCGCGTCCAGCGGCCGGCTGCCAGCCTGCTGGGCCAGCCGGCAGCATGCGCGGCGCATGGCCATGACGCGTTGCAGCAAGAGTCTTGCCAAGCTCCAGCGGCGTTGTGTGCAATCCGGATCGATTCTCAAGCACCGCAATCAGGAGCGAAGGTGTAGGATAGCAGGAAGTGACTGAAACTGAAGCTGCTGAGTGCTAAACCGACTTTCGGGCGACAAGCGTGAGCAGACAGCGTTTGAGTTGGTCGCACTGAGTCCAGGTTGACGCAGAGGAACTTAGCAGCAGGTGGCGATTGTGGTCGGAGAGGAACGAGGCAAGCTCATGGACCTGACAAGGGGTTTATGCAGCTGGTCACTAATAACAGCAATGAACCACTGATCGCGCGCCCATTGCACTTCAGAAGCCGTGCTGCAGACGGTTTCACTAAGTGGCTTACACTCGGTCGGCGCACTGCTTGGGCGTGCCGTGACTCAGGGCCGTGACGAGAGCCTTTGGCAAAACGAATTGCAAGCACTTTGAGCCGAAGCGCTGTTCTGCGGGGGTTGCATCAGGTGTTCAGTGTCGATCGGCTTCCTGCGCTTGCGCATCATCCTTCTCCACGCAGCGTCCGCTAGCTTGGTCTTTTGTGCAAGTCCCTGAGGCTGAGCTTGAGAAAGGGCCCCGCGTCCCGGTTTCATTTTCAGCGCGCACCCGCAGATGCATGCGTATGTTGCGCTTGAACTTCGTCTTTGAGCGGCGTAGATGCCTGCCAACCTGTCGACTCTCTGGCGGGGCGCCGAGCGCAGCCCTCGAACCCGGCCATCACCCCCCAGCTCGGCTGGCTCGGACTGGGCGTCTGCAGAAGCGACAGCGCTCGACACGATGACCGATGAGCCCGACTACGATCGGCAGGTCGCCATCGCGCTGCAGCAGTCCGCCAGCGAAGCAACAGAGGTGGGGCTGTCTATCTGTGACCTCCACTTCGCGCTCGAACATGCGACCTGCCAGAGCGCCTGAACGATCTGCGGACGTTCGAGAAGACTCATTGGAGGCGCGACTGCGACTTGAGACGCCCTGGCGTGCCTCTTGCTGCCGTGGGCTCAAGTGTCTAGGGACACTTGGTGCTTGTGCCCGCAAATCGATCTGGCCACTCTGTCACCTACGCCTCCAGTTTTAACTTGCTGAATGAGTACCCGGTAACCGGTTGCTAACTCGTGCGCTGATGGTCACCATGGTCGGAGGCAGTGCCGCTGGCTCAAAGCCGGTCACTTTCACGTTCAGGAGCGGTTGCGCTGGGAGGAGGAGTGGGAGCTGGCGCAGGCCAAGCGGGCGTCGCTGGGCTACGTGCCGCTGCACAGCCATGCCGAGGCGCTGGCATTCAAGTTTTGGTCCACCGGCAGGTCAGTGCGTTCTTCGCGTTGCGGCGCGTCCCTTGGCAGCACATCCGGCAGCAGTATTACCTGCAAGCAGCTTGACAAGATCCAGTTTCGCTGCTCGTCTGCTGCATGCGATATGATCCGGTTCTACATCTCCAGGCGCTGCAGCCCCCGGCGACATGGCAATGAGTTTCCGGTTGCATGGCTGCTGCACGGCAACCAGCTGGGCAACCAGCTGCTGCGATGTTCCTGGCGCAGGCTGGGCTACGACGATCGTACCTCCGATTGCTTCTACGCACTGCACGGCAGCTTCCACGCGGAGCTCGGCGCAGACCACACCTTTGCGGACTTGGAAACCCTGCGCAGCCTGCCGCCAGGGGATGTGTCTGACCGGCGCGAGGTGCGCAACAGATTCAGCATTGACACCTGTTCCGAGGCCAAAGTCGGAGCTTTGCTCAGAAGGTAGACAACTGGTGCGCCGCGCCCTGCCCTGCCCTGCACTGATCAGATGGCTGCTAAGGGCGCGACCGCCGGCGCAGTGCAGCAGCAGGCATTGGGGTTGTACCATGTAGCTGCACCAATGGTCCCCACGCCTGGCGATGCAGGTGGTGCTGTTCGACAACGACAACGACGACGACCTGCTGCAGGTGCAGGAGGCGGCCGCCGAGGCCATGGCCGGCGCCGTGTACGACGGCCCACTTGCCTGCGTGCGGGTGCGCCCGCAAGCGCCTGCAGTTGCACCATGCTATGCGCCACCCCGCTCCGCCTTGACCTTCGTCCTGCTCAGCCCTCCTCATGCACCAGATGACTCCAGACAGCTGGATTAAGCCCAGTTGCAGGCGGCGCGGGCACTTGGTCGGATCCCCGCCGGCGTGCAGGCACACTGCAAGCCGGCATGTTGCCACTGCGACTTCGACACTCTCAAACCATCTGATGCGCTGCGCGCAGGCGATCGCGCGCATCGTGAGCGACCACCTGGGCGGGGCCTTCAGCCCTGACGGCGAGGGTGCGTTGAGGGACGAGTGGGCGGCGCAGTCAGCGGCGATCCGGGAGGCGCGGGGCAGCCCCGTAGTGCCCGTCGCACAGCTGCGGGCGGGGCTCGGCGTGCACCGCGCGCTGACGTTCAAGTTCCTGGCGGACGCCAGCAATGTGCCCTGCTCGCTGGTCGGCGGCGGCACCTGCCAGGGTGCGTGCTCGGACGCATCGTCAGGGCATGGTTCCCTTGAAAACCATGATCAGAACTGGCGACGTGCCGCCCCGGCTGGTTGGCAGCGGCATCTGCCAGGGAGTGCCGTTCCTTGAGAGGGCTCGCCGGGCGGAAGCCTCGGTGCATTTCGCCCGCTGGCTATCGCCGCTTGCGGAGTCACCCTGTTGGAAGTGTGGTCAACCTATCAGGAGACCTGGCAGCCGAGTCATGGCCGGGAGTTGAGGAGTTGAGGCATGCATGTTGGCTGTGCCAGAACCGGCAATGCCTCCGGATGCCTCAATCTGTCTTTGAGTGGGACTGCCAGTTCGGGGCGGCGTGATTCTGCCTCGTGAAAGCGCACAGCCACCGGCAGGGGCAAGGGGCGTGTGGCCGTGGCCTGGCCCTTCGTGATGCCCCCAAGCCTCTGCAGCATCAGCGATGCAAAACTCAGACCTCGGAAGAACCTGATCAAAACCGCTGCTGGCGCAGGCGGCCTGGATGCGTACGCCGTCGCGGTGGTCCGCATCTCCGACAAGGAGCTCCGGGTGGACCTGACGCAGCAGCCGGGGGCGCTGTCGCCCTGGAATGCCGACGCGGAGGAGGCAGGGCTGCGGCCCTCGTCACTCGAGCTGCAGAAGGTCGCCGTCAGCAACATGGCGCCCACCCTGAAGCAGGCAGGCCTGCCTGGTGCCTCCACAGGGACAGATGAAATGCATGCGTCCTTGCATGCATGACTTCGCTTGTGCAGGAAGGCGAGTTGTCCCTTGGCGCCTCAAAACCCCTCCTGCTGCGCAGTGCTCGGCAGTCTTAGGAGGCTCTGGCGGCGGCGAAGGTCTTTCAGCCCATGCAGCGCTGCGCAACGCTGGTGAGGCCTGCTGCTGTGGTGCCTGCAGATCACTGCGAGCCCGCTGCCGGGCGACTGGCGACAGGACATTGCCAGAGGCTCGGTGCGCACCCACACCATGCTCGGAGAACGGTCCTGTCCAGCTGTTGGAAGCGCCGGCTCCTGTGCATCGTCCAGCGGTCACAGCCCGGAATCGCCCCCCCTGTGTGCCACAGCCTCCGTCTGCATGGGCTGGAGCCACCAGGGACTTCCTGACTTCCGCAACGCTCAGTCCTGCCAACACCCCGCAGGAGGACGCAGCCAGCGGCGCGCGCTTGCGAGAGGCGGCTGACAAGCCAGCCCCGCACCCTGGCGGCCTGGGCCGCATGTCGCCCTTCTCCCAGCTGTCGGCGCAGCAGCGGCCGSCGTCCGGCGCGGGCCGGCCGCCTGACGGCGCCAGCGTGTCGAGGCCGTCTCCGGCGCGCCAGCTGACAAAGCCGGGACACAGCAGCATCGGCGCTGCACGGCGCGGCGCCGCCCGAGCCCAGGGCTCCAACGCCGCCGTTTCATCCTCCGGCCGCCTCCGGGATGGCGCTGGCGGCGCGCAGGCCGCCGGCAGCGGGGACGAAGCGACCCGGCAGGGCGAAGACTCGGCCGAGGACTCGGCCCTGGAGCCCGGCACGCCGCCGGCGGCCGGCCKGCCACCGCCGGCGGCGGGCCTCGGCAGCAGCAGCGGGAGCAGCTCGCTGCAAGGAACGCCCAGCGGCGCCTTACGGCAGAGCGTGTCCGACATGTCGTCGCGGCTCGCTGGAAACGCCCCCGGTCCCGGGCGGCAGCAGTCGCTCGCGGACCTGGCGCGAGCTGAGGCGTCGCTCGCCGAGCACCCGAAGCCGCTGAGCAGCCAGCCGGCAGCGGCCGACGCGGCGCCCAGGCGGCGTCTGCTGTCTGCAGACGGCSAGCCGCCGCCGCCCGAGCGGCAGCAGCAGCAGCAGCAGKCGGACCAGAAGCAGCACAGCCAGCGGGAGGGGTGGGAGTTCAGTTCGGACGGCGCGGCGCTGGCGCCGCGCAGCCGCTCGGCCAGCGAGCTGCAGCGTGCCCGGCCGCCGAGCCGCGCGGCGTCGAGCGCCGAGGCCGAGCTGCCGCCAGTGCAGCAGCTGGTGCGGCTGCGCCTGGTGAGCCCCTCACTGCCGACTGCAAAGCCCGCAGCGCAGCAGTCGCGCAAGCCATGAAACCGTACTGATGATGACCTCGTCTCCCCTGTGCATTTCGTTGGGACAACCACACTGCCAGTATTGCTGGACACTTGCCTCTAGCTCCCTTTGCTACCTGCAGCCGGACACCGACGAGTGGGAGATCTCAGCGGAGGAGGTGCTCATGGGCCCCCGCATCGGCATCGGCAGCTTTGGCGAGGTGTACCGCGGCAGCTGGCGCCACACCGACGTCGCCGTCAAGCGCCTGCTGGAGCAGGAGTTCCAGCCCGGGATGGTCAAGGTAGGGTTTACGAAACAGGGCGCACACTGAGAAGTATTCACACCTCGTTCGACGAGCTCGCTGCCAACGTGGACTGCAGGAGCACGCTGCCGCGGCTGCACACTCTGATTGGTTCAAAGTGAGGGGCCCAACGCCTCAGGACTGTGCCGGGTCAGCTCCAATCTGCCGATATCGCTGGCCGACGAGCGACGCAGGGCTGTCGTCATGCGCTGCATCCTGTGCCTGCTGCTGGGTATGTCGATGCTGACATGTCCCTGCCGTGCATATCAACCTCCTTTCTCTTCTGAAAATGTCGCAGTTCCTGTGCAAACCACGTTTCGCTGCGATTGCGCAGGAGTTCCGAGACGAGGTGGCCATCATGAAGCGGCTGAAGCATCCCAATGTGGTCCTCTTCATGGGCGCCTGCACCCAGCCGCCGCACCTGTGCATCGTCACCCAGTTCGTGGCGCGCGGCTCCCTTTTCCGCCTGCTGCACAGGCGAGCAGCCCTAACTTCCCTGTCGGGCAAACGTGGCTATCCTGCCTTCCAGCTTGTGCATCAGGCATCCTTGCCCCGCCCTTTCGCCCCCCCCCAGCTGCAGCTACTGCCTTCTKACCCCTAACTCCTTTTGCATCACCCCTGCCACATGTCCCTGCGGCCTCCGCAGCACCTCGCATCTCTGAGCACGACGGTGGCCGAGGCGCACCTGCCTCGAGCCAGCCGCGCCCAGTTGGACGTTTCCTTTTCAAAGGCACACATTGTTGGCAGGAGCGTCTAAACCCCTGGCTGCAGGTCGCAGCCGGCGCCTGCGCTGGACGAGAAGCGGCGGCTGCTGATGGCGCTGGACGTAGCCCGCGGCATGCACTACCTGCACTCATGCCGCCCGCCCATCGTGCACCGCGACCTCAAGTCGCCCAACCTGCTCGTCGACAAGGACTTCAGCGTCAAGGTCAGCTCCTGCTTGCATCTGTGTTCGTGTCAGGTCAGGTGCCCATCTAGGGGTGAGATCATGATGTCTGTGGCACATCGTGTCATTCTGCGACCAGCTTGTCACTGGGCGTCTTCATCTGCATCCGGCACCTGGCATGCGGCACCTCCGACCAAGTGGCGGCTGGAGCCGCGCGCCGGCGAGGCAGCTGTGGCCCAAATGAGGTGGTCGGTTTGCTGGAAGGCTGTTGTGACACCGTTCCTGCGGCACCCTTCCGGACAGGTGTGCGACTTTGGGCTGTCACGGGTGCGGCGGTCCACCTGGCTGAGCAGCAAGAGCCAGGCAGGCACGCCAGAGTGGTGTGCGCCGGAGGTCCTGCGCTCGCAGTCGTACAACGAGAAGTCAGGTGCGAGACGACTCCAGGAGGCATTAAACTGCAGACAACTGTGCGCAGAGACCAGTGCATAGTCCTGGGTTTTACTGGTTCCAGCCCCCCTCGTGGCATTCCCGCATCGAGCTTGCTCGGCTGCCTACGTGCGGCCCCTTGCTGTGCACTCTGAGACGTGCTGCCCGCACCACCTGCCCACACAGCACGACTGTCGCAGCACCTGCGGCACCCACTGAGCCGCCCCTTTGCGCCCACAGACGTGTACAGCTTTGGCGTGGTGCTGTGGGAGCTGGCGACAGGGCTGGAGCCCTGGGCGGAGGCGTCCCCCATGCAGGTGTGACAGGGTTTAGGGTTTCACCACCAGCCTGCGACCTGCATCGGATGCCTGGGGTTCCACTGGCGGCAGCCCCCTGCTGCTGCTGGCCCGGCTCGTGCATCCCGAGCATGGCGCTGTTGGGCGTCGACGCCGCTGTGTCGAGCACTTGGGCACAGCAAGGCGGGCAGGTTGAGAGGAGGGACTTTGACACTGCGCTTGAGGGTTTAGGGATCAGAACTCGCCTGCCTTCCTGAGCAGTGACCGCTGCTGAGTCCTCATCTCGAGCTGGCGAACGCTCACCGGATGCCATGTATATGTTGGACGCGGTGAAGTGGGGCGGCATGCCGTTGAACACCGCGTGCGATGTGCAGCCGGGGTGCTGCACCAAGCCGACGGGGCAAGCCACTGTTACATGCCGAAAAAGTACTTCGCCACGTGGCACAGGTGGTGGGAGCGGTGGGGTGGGGCGGCGCGCAGCTGGACATCCCAGAAGATGTGCAACCGGGGCTGGCCGCCATCATCCAGTCCTGCTGGGCGGAGCCGGAGGAGCGGCCCTCCTTTGGCCAGCTCATCGCCTCCATCCGGGTACGGCACCGGCTCTGCGCCGTGTTCTTAGCTCAAAGTCACCAGCTCGAGTCACACTGGGGACGGCTGCGGATGAGGCGTGCTTGCAAAGTGGTGACTTGCCGGCCTAAAAACGGCATAAAACCTTGTCTTGCAATGTCTGCCCAACCTCAAACATGGTCAGGAGTTTGCGCTGGGCTTGCCTTCGGCTGGAAGCTTTGAAACGGCCACAGGCCCCTGTCACGTGGCAGCATCATGTACAATTGTGTACGACCTTCGAGTTCGCATCATTGCGCCGTCAGGCCGGAGCAGGTTCGCATGCTATCTGAGCCTGCACCGACGCGAACGCTTCTGGAGGAACCATTGGGTCAGGCCGCTGTGTGCAGCACCTTGTTCCTTCCAAAGGCCATTAAAGCGCTCATGCCTGCCTCTTGCTGGCGCAGGAGCTGGCAGCACAGCGCGGCCTCATGGGACCAGTCAGCCAGCCGCACTCGCCGCGGCCCACACTGCAGCAGCACAGCTCGCAGCAGCAGCTGCACCAGCAGCAGGCGCCTAAGCCACAACAGCCCCCGCCAAAGCCGCCGTCGCCGCAGCCGTCGTCGCCGTCGCCACAGCAGCAGCAGCGGAGGGAGGATGCCCCAGGGGGGCTCATGCCGCCGCCGGCGCGGCAGCCGCAGCAAAGCTCCAGCGAGGCGCCGTCAGGCCGGCAGCACGCCCCGCACCAGCGCATGKCGCCGGCGTCGCCGGCTGAGCAGCCGGCCTCCAGCGAGTCGCCATGTGCATCTTCCGAGGCGACACCGCAGGCCCTCGCAGCTCCGCTGCAGCTGCCGATGCTGCCGCCAGGGTACCCGGCGGCGCCTGGTGGCAGCCCGCCGGGGCTGGCCCAGGACTGGCAGGGTTACAGGCAGCGCGGGCAGCACAAGCAGCGGCAAGACGCTGCGCGGCACGGTTCAACCAGCAGCGGCGATGTCAGCGCAGACAGCGGCAGCCCCCCAGTCGTCACCCCCGCCCTGCCCGCGAGCGGCGGCAAAGCAGCCAGCGTGCACCACACAATGTCCCTGCCGGTGTTGCCATTCGCGGGCGGCGCCTGGGCAGCGCCAGCGGGCGAAGAAGCTGCCTCTTCCCTTCCCAACGCATCGGTCGTCTCACCCCCGGCCGCTGCGCCGCTGACGCTGGCAACGTCAACGCCGCTGGCCCTGGTGGAGGCCGAGGCTCCCGGGGGTCGTACAGGCAGCCCGCCGACCGTCATCGCCACAAGCCGCGACGTTGGGCTTGGCCTCGGCGGCGCCCCGCTACAGGTACAATTATTATTTATCATTTGACATTCATCTACTTTGATTGGAGCTCAGGGCTCATCTGGCACATGCCAGGCGCATGTTCTAGGGGGTCCCCGGACCGCCAAGTGACATATTGCGGGCGTGTACAGTTTTCCACCGAGGGCTCCTCATGGGACACAGACGCTCGAGCGTTTTCTGGATGCCTCATGTCCACGCCGTGCCTGTCCCAAGGGCGGGGGCGCAGCCAGCGACCGGCTGCGCGCCAGCAGCTGGGTTGCAAACGTGAGAGCACATCACGCGCTGGCAGCGGGCGACGGCAGAAGCCGGCAGGGTTGCCAAGCTCTGCACGAGGCGCATCTGCAGTCACTTCCCTGTCCGTGTCTCTTCACAGCTGGGGGAGCCGCTCGAGCCGTCAGCACGCAAGCTGGCTGCGGAGGCCGCCCGCGTCGCCGGCGGGAAGCTCGCCCGCGGCTTCAGCAGCGGCTTCAAGGTGTGCTGCTGCGATCGCACCATGCACGATCTGCCCGGGCGTGTGGTTGTGGCTCGTGAAGCTGCGTGACACGTACGCATGCGCTCTGGCGCTCCTCCGTCCCCTGCAGCCACGTATGAAAATCTCGAAAATGCACGGTGGCACACCAAGCGGCGCTGCTGGAACCCGATCCTGGTGCCCACCAGCGCAGCAAGGACCCGGATGGCCCCTGCTCATGTCAGGCACATCTGATTTCGGGATTTCGTCGTGGCCCTGATCCGCTTCGTGCCCGATCGGCGCCCATGCCCCGTCCATCACAGGCAGGCGTGGGCGGCGTGACCGCCGGGGCGGCGGGCCTCGTCGGCGCGGTGCGCGGCGGCGCCAAAACTTTGAGGCCGCCGTCGCCCGCACCGCCTCCGCGGCGCTGTCTCACCCGGCCAGTCCAGCGCCGCCGAGCGACGCCGCAGACGAGTCACATCACTCCTCGCTGGTGCGTCCCTGAGCCGTCGCCGCAGCGCCGGGCGCTGATATCTTCCAAGATGCCAGGGCAGGGCATGGGGTTGAATTCCATACGGTAAAGTTTGGGCCTCGTGCGCAGCTTTGCGGCGCCTGCCACAGCAGAGGAGGCGGACCCCAAGAAAGCGACACTTGGGTGCTTCACGCTGCCAGGGTCTGCAGGCTGCTCTGGAGGTAGCCAGCAGTGCTCCTTGCATACGAGCCTCGAACTGCAGGGGGAGGCCACATGCTTGCCGAGGGTTGCGGGTTGAAACCCTCGACGGCGTGCCCACGACCACAGCCCATGCGAGAGATGTCACAACCGAGCGCGTCATCCCAGGCAGCGGCAGCCTCATGGCGCACAGCGCTGCCGCACGGCCGGCGCTGTCGTGAAACCCTGGTTGGTGAGCACCGCAGTTTCGGCCGGCGCAGGGTGCCTCGCCGGCTACGGGTCGCGAGCGTGACAGTTACCCCGCGGGCGGCCCTTTCAGCTGGGTGCACCTCAGCCGCCGCGCCTCGGATGCGTCCACTGACGCCACTCCCACCGTGAGCCCTGCCGTCTTCCGTCAACTGGGCTCCTCTGAAGTGCACGCGCCTGGGGTTTGGAAGGAATCTGGAGTCC
The DNA here is from genome assembly GCA_033439295.1 of Deuterostichococcus epilithicus. Classification (NCBI taxonomy): domain Eukaryota; kingdom Viridiplantae; phylum Chlorophyta; class Trebouxiophyceae; order Prasiolales; family Stichococcaceae; genus Deuterostichococcus; species Deuterostichococcus epilithicus. The sequence continues at coordinate 2,411,863 of JAVTLE010000010.1, forward strand.
CCGGCTTGCAATGGCTAGTCTGCAGCCGAAAGCAGTCGCCTCAACACCACATGCAGAACCGAGTCCTTCTTGCACAGCACTCACTGCTGGACATGTGGTCTGCACGCAGGGTCGGCAGTCATGCGCCGACGACAGCAGCAGCGGTGGCGGCAGTGGCCGCCTGTCGCACCAGGGCAGCTCTGCCGCCGATGCGTCCCGCCCCGCCAGCCGCGCGGTCTCAGGCACGCTGTCGGACATCGACGAGCAGCAGGGCGGCGGCGGCGGCGGGCCGGCTGCAGCGCCAGACGGCAGCGGTTCATGAGGGGAGACGGTGGTGGCCCCGGAGGCACTTCCCGGGGTTCTGGCAGTCCGGAGCGCGGCATGCTTTGAATATCAGAAGCCGTGGCAAGCGTGCGTGTGCAGCGGCTGCGCGCTGCTGGCGGCTGTGCCGCTGCCAGCACGCCCATCGGCGWGGCGAGCTTTGGGCTCGCCCCGCCGATAGGCGTGCGCATGGCAAGTGCGGTGTGCACGCACAGGCGGGCGCTCTTAGTTCGGCCTGCCTTGGGGTCGCTGCCATGGCGACAGCTGTGGCACAGGCACGCCCCTCGACCCCAGCAGAGCCTGATGCGGGCGACTTGGTTCCACACGATTCAATTGCAGCTGTGAGGGGCTCCACAGCATCCTGGTCACAGCGAGGTTGACCGTCCACACCGGTGTGGTACCACCATGTGCCTCCTAATGCAACATCAGAAGCAAGGAAGCGCAGTCGCCTGTGGCAGGGTCTTGGCCGCTCCTGCCGGCTGCAGGCGCCGGCTGGCAGGCGAACGGTGTGAATACTTAGGGTTATAGTTCGGCAACATGCCTGTGTGCTGCAGTGTTTGATTTTCGCTTGCACCGCTTTTGGGGGCCATCTCCTGTACGCCCAGTGCATGCATCAGTTTGAATTTTGCGGTCATCTGTCCTGTGGTGTACTTTACGCTGTCAACAGTGGAGGTTGAAGCTGCAAGATCCGGACACTACCTGCTGTCCGGCACGGCTGGGGTGGGCCATAAAGGCAATTATCGCAGAGAAGAGTGACGGACGGGTATTGAAAGCTTGCTCCAATAAGGGTCCAAGCTTCAACTTCGAACAAATCGACAATACACAGGAGAGGCACAGGCCCATCTCTATCTGCCAGATAATATTGCAACCCACAGATGTATAGTTCTTTCTGCATCGGAAGCAGACCAGATCCTAAGGTTACGGAATGTCGCCCTGCAGCGCCGGTGCCATCGTTCCAACTGGCCACTTTCGTTCGCGACCTGAGCGGCATAGCAAGCAAACACCCAGCGGAGTGCGACGGCCCTGACGCCAAACTCTGATGTGACGGCGCTTGGCAGCAGGCAGATTCTGCAGCGGCGCACTGGAGCTGTCAGTCTCCTTCCAGGACATGTGTGTGCAGGAAAAGGCTGCGGGCGATGTGGTGCCGGCGGTGAAGAGCGGCCTACACAAGGAAGTCGAGCGCGCCAAGCTGCGCCATGTCGGCATTGGCAACATACAAGGCCGTTAGCGAGGCTCTCGCGACGCGCTGCACGCCTTGAAAGCGGCGTGCGAGCAGCAGCAGCTCCGATGTGACCCAGACCCACCCGCGGCTGGGCGATAAGCTACAGGAGTACACTGCTGGCTCGCCAAAATTACAGGAGGTGCGGAATGTCTTGTGGCCAGATCAACCCCGAACTGAGATTGCCAGATACATCTGGTTCTGGGGAGACGAGAGTTGCTGATGCATCCTATATGGTGGCAATAGTCCATGGACGTGCATAGACTCTTCCGGCGAGCAGCTTTTGTGTGCAGGTGTTGGTTGCGCATCGGACACACTCTCCACCGCTGCGACGAGTCTGTTTGTGTGCAGGTATTGGTTGAGCTCAGACGGCGTTGGCTCTTTCTGCTCAGCTGCGGTTTCTGGAAGAGATTCCTAGATAATACGCATGACAACGATTGCAACATTACTTTGAGACTGCAACCCAGAGTTGCAGTGGGAAACACAGCCGCCGAAAGCAATCAATAATTCGACTGAGTAATGCTGATTGAACATGAAAATTGCAAGCTGCACTGGCAACTGGACGCCACGCTGCTAGCAGATGGGAGGACAACGGTGACAGTTGCAACGACCTGTCCAGCGACCTCAAATCGATTCCCCCAGCTGACATAAAACCCCAACCTGGACGCCCTCACCCTCCCCACCAGACAGCCGTCCTTGAATCATCATTGACGGCCATGTACAATTGGCACCGCCCGCACGCACGCCCTCTCTAATAGGTGTTCCCTTTGCATTACAGTGGCGAGATGGATGCAATGCGGCAGCCGCATTGGTGCATGGTGAGCGCAACAGCGCTGCCGCCCGTTCTTCAGACGCTGGCTTTGCTACTCTCGGAATGCTGAGGCACGCACCAGTGCGGCCATTACAAGCACCTACTTGCCATTGTTGCGGGTGCCGGCAGAGCCCATCAGCAGCCCCACTGCGGCGACGAACAGCAGCAGCATTGCTACCAGGAGGGTGTACCTGCGCTCGCAAAAGCTTTCCGGCTAAGCACAGAAAGTGGGATGACAAAACAGAGAGGTTGGAAATGTTTAGAGAACCGTAACAAAACAACACCATTTTGAATGGATTGACATCAGGTTCCAAAAATTAACATGTTCACATCCGAAGTTCAATACTTACGTCTTCCTGGAGCTGCGGTGATATTCTCCAAAAAGCAGAACACCTGTTCAACGCAGGATATCCGCTTAGCATTTTTTTCAGTCGGTTTCAATGACCAAACCGCAGGAAGGTAGAATGCACTCAGGCATGGTCAATCAATAATGCGCAGCATACCCCAAAACGTCGATACAAGAGGCAGCGCCTGCACGGAGTCCGCCGCTGCATAGCCGGCCGCCTGGCCGCCCCTGCAGCAGCGCAAGAACGGCGAGGGTTCACGTCACACGTCAAACGTTATCCACCGCTGACGCCCATAGTTTTCGCAGGTGTTGCAGCAGAAACATCGCTACCGGAGAAGGAAGCACAAAATGGCATGTGCTGAGAGTGCGCACATGAACTGGAAGCCGTTGCCAAGGCCACAGATAGCGCCGGCCAGCAGCGCCCAGGGGCGACCGCGCCAGTCCTTGAGGTACGCCGTGATGGAGCTCTTGGGCAGGCCCAGCGGCGGGAAATACTGCACAGGGTGCGGTAGCAGTCAGGGTCCTGGGAATTGGGCATCAGGTTTACGCCCGAGCTGAGTGCTGCCGAACAGGCCTGCCATCAACAGGACAGGGAAGTTATGCAGGGTGGACGGCAGCAAACACGAAATGCTTCCAGAATATGTAAGCAAGGCAGCCTGGAGACAGGGGATCTCGGCATCGCACCAGCCAGACGATATTCACGGCGGTCGCGACAACATAGAAGGACATCGAAAAGTAGAAGAAGGCGGTGCTGCGCGCGGAAAACGGGCCCAGGTTACGGCGGCGTGCATACGGTGCTCGGATGGTTTGCTGCCCGCCTGACGAGGGTCGGGCGATGACCGTGCAGCCAGTGGGCAAATGGACACTCAACAACAGATCACTGTGGAAAGGTTGTGGGGGCACTCACTAGACAACGAGGTGCGGCACGCCCTCATCCAGCTTGTGCCATTGGTCGTTGGTAGCCTGTGGATAGGTGCAAGGCAGATCTGTCTTGCAGGATGTACTGCTGACGACTACACGTTGTGATGACACAGCAGACACGATGCGCAACTATACCGGCAGCAGCGTTACACGTGAGCAGCCAGCGCACTTGACAGACAAATTCTGACTCACGAGGTTGAACGCCGGCGAGAAGATGACGTATGCCAGCCCTGCGGTGACGGTGATGCTGAGTCCCACAAGCGGTCCCGCTTTGCTGTTCTGCGGGCAGCACAAGTACTTCCCTGTGAGGAGCTGTCATTGGTTGTACAGGTCAACATGTATGGTGAGCTGCTTGCAGGCCACATCGGACTGGTGTCTGTGCCTTCTGGGCGGCAGGCTGACATAGTTGACATGCGTTTGAAACCAGAATGCTGTTATGTCGGCACATGCTGACGCCACTCCCTGGTGGCCGGTATAGCAGCCGATCGCGCCACAATGGCGCCGCCACTCGGTCAGTGGAGAGGGATGTGACAACGAACCCAGACAGGATCCCAACCAACCCAGAACCAGAACTGCTGCAGCTGCCAACGTAAAGACCTTGAAGAGGGAATTTCAGGCAGACCTTGAGGGCGCGGGTGTTCTCCACGTTTGCCAGGTACTCGGCCGTTCCCGCTCCGGTTCTTGCGTTTCCATCGAGAGCCGATGGCTTGATGGGGTCGTCGGCGCCCCGCTCCATGTCGCCATTGCCGTACTTCTGCTTCAGCGCTGCAAAACAAAGAAGCAGCACTCGTTTTTAGGGCTGTGGGGGAACAGACATATGTGCCACGTGCTCCAGAGCAGCCTTGCAGGAGACCGCTGCTTCATCAGCGCCGCAGGGAGGGAGGCCCGCTGCCGGTCATGCATGGCCTCATGACCGCTGACGTCGGCACTTCTGTAGGGAAACACTATGCTACAGCACTGCATTCAGGCGGCATGCTACAGTTGCGGTCCAGGACGAGTGTACAGTGTGGCATTTTGCTGGGGTGGGAACCGCACCGAAATCCTCGTTGGGCAACTCGACGCCGAGCGCCGGGCTCATGGACATGCCGCCCTCCTCGCGACGCTGCCTGGACCTGCGGCGCAGCCACATGTTGACAAGCTCGGTGCCGGTGCGACCTGGCTGCATCCTGCTGTCAGTGCGACTCAGCAAAGCAGGCTTGGCTGCGACTTTCCCCATCGGACGCCTGGACTGACAGCGTTGTGGACATGTTACCAACACAGGCACACCACTGACCATGGGCTAGCAACTGGCGCAGTGACTGCAGCACACAAGGGTGGTTGTGGCACGCACTGGTCGAAGGCATTGCCCTTGCGCACAATGCCCAGCTTCTTGTCCTGGTCGCTCTTGTTGCTGTGATGCAGGAAGGCGCCCGTCGCCGCGGCGCACTGCGCATCCAGAATACAAAGGACATACATGGCTGGCGCAGTGGAACAGTATTGCCATCCGTCCAGGAAAGTACCAGGACACTGGCCAGGCTGTGGTTGGCGAAGAACTTGACACATAGAAGATGCCTGGGTGCATTTTGGGGCAGTTGCAAATTGACTTGCTGCTGCAGTTTGCCCCGGGTGTCTGAGGCGCTGCCACCCCAAGGGATCGTGGCGTACCAGGAAACAGAAGACGCCTGGGAACAGGATCTCGGCGCGGTTGATACGGCCATCCAGGAAAAAGTTGATCGTGGTGCCTGCGCGCCAAGCCAGAGGTATAAGGACGCAGCACTGCAGCTGCCGCACGAAATGACGCATCCATCTTGACCATTTGGGCAAAACTCCGAATATGGTGGGTGCTTCAATGTTGCATATGCCATTTGTTGGCAGGTGATGACGGGCAGCCAGCGAGAAACACTTCTTCCCAACAGGGGCCTCTTCAACGGCGCCAGGGCAACGCACCGCCAACGACGGTGATGGAGGAGGCGACGACTTCGGTGACCGACAGCCCCACGAAGGCCAGGCTGTACTGTGTTGCGATGTTGCCAATGCATAGGAAGACGCCGCCCGCCAGCGCGAAGCCTACTGATGGCCCGTTGTTCTGCAGGCAGGATCCGCAAGCGCAAGGGTGTCAGGACCTGCCAGCAAGCCCAACAGGTTCACGACAACACACATGCAAGCAGGAGCTGCGGTGAAGAGTGCTCTTTGGGCAGCCGTCAGCCCATCATCTGGTGATGCGCCTAGAATGCGTGCCAGAGGCGCAGGACAGCGAGAGGCAGGCTGGTGCCTCTGACCGAAGCAGAGCTCTCACCTGGCTGAGTTGGGTGATGAAGTTCGGGGTATCAGGAGTGGAGTGACCGATCTGGCCGAACTGCGCACAGACAGGCCGACACAGGCGTCAAGCATGCTTGACACCCGTCTGGCTATCCAAACCAGTTGCTCTCGGGCTGCATGCAGGCAACAGAGCAGGGGGTGGGTGCAGGCGCTGGACGCACGGCATGCGGCGAGGGCCTTGCGATGTTGGGGTTCAGCGTTTGGCAGGCAGGACGCCAGCTGTCGATTGAAGGTCTTTCAGAGGGGACATCCCGTCTCGGAGCGCGCACCGTCAGTGCAAAGATGATGGCGATCAGGAAGTTGGTGAATACATAGTCCAAGAAGGTGTGGATGGGCAGGCGGCCCCGCCGCTCCTGCAGTGCACAAACCGACAGGTTTCTTCTTGCTTGTTGGTCTTGCATGTCGCCTTTGTCGCGACACATGCAGAGACATCAGGCAGGAAGGCCTGGATCGCGACCCAACTCCGCTACGCCTGCAATTTCCTGCGGCGTCATCCGCATCCACGGCGCAGTCCCCACCCCACAGCATGCACACTGTGCCGCTTCTGACCCCCAGCACACAACACAATTCATCAACAAGGCTTGTGCACCGCCCGGGGGTGCATGCCTGACGACTTTAGAGGGCAGAAATTGATTGGCGACGACCAGCGCACTCACCAGCAGGTTGAAAATGGCAGGCCATGTTCCCAGCAGGATGAGGGCGGCAACCATGAGCTGCAGAGCATTGGTTCCGCATCATTTGACGAAACTCTCGTATGCACAAATGCGATGAGCTCTGAGGCAATGCATTGCGGGCGCTTTTGGCTAACAGTCATGCGCTAGCGCATGAGCTACAAACAGGCACGAAGTCGTGGGGCTGGCCGCAGGCACACTACATGATGAGGAAGACACGCAAGAGCCGCGGTTGCCTTATTCTGAGGAGAGATTGAAGTTTACATACCGCGATGCCGCCGCCCTTTTCCTCGACCACGTACATGCTGACGGATCAGCGAGGCGAGACGTGGACGTTCAGCTTGACGGCGAAAGACGGTCTCTGCAATGTATGCAAGAGGGGCTGTCAGACGATTGCCACAGCGGGATGACCATGGCGTCGTCAAGGCCTACTTTCGATTCGGCTGCTGCGATCGTGCTCTGGTGACAAGAGCAAAGCAACGCCTCCCCCATCTGGCGTCGCCCCCATCTTTTCACACCATGGCCACCACAGCAACTGTATGATGTCGTAGTATGTGTCGGCGTTGCGACTGGTGCAAGTTTTTCTCCTACCCACTCCCCGTCTTTGCTGCGCAATCACATCTATAGAGAAGCAAACACAGAATGCCGCCTTGGACGGCGCTCAGCAGAAGGCACCCGTCCATCTAGCACGGGAAACGGGAAACGGGAAACCCCCACATCAGCATGCATGCACGACAGTGAAACTATCAAGGACCCGCTGGGCGACCAGCGGCATCCCGCAAGATCAGCTCCACCGCAATGGCGCGACAAACCTTGTAAGGCTGCAGAATGTCCCAGGCGATCATGCATACGAGGGGTGGGCACCGGGCAGGAACCTGTCGGGTTTGAGGGTACGACCTGACAGTGAGTATGCGTGCAGCACCACTGATTGATCATCAAGGACCCGCTGGGCGTCCGACGGCATCCCACAGGCTCAGCTTCGCCGCAGTGGCACGCAATGATTTGCAAGGCTGCAATCTGTTGTGGGCGATCAGGCGCATGGACCTACGACTAGTTCAGGGCGAGCTCTTGAGTCATGGTGAGCGACTCCGGCTCTGTGACGACGGAGCAACCCGATCGTCGATCGTGAGGAGCCATTGCAATTCTGTGATATTTGCCATTCCCTAGCACAGCGAGCCAGGTGTGTCGGGGCGCGATCCTCGTGTTCAGCCCTAAAATATTCTAGGCGTCGCCAGCGAACCGGCAGCTGCCCAAGGGGCAAACACGTCGGTGGTGATCCACATGGATAAGATGGTCTCCTCTTTGAGCGAGCAGGCCGTTTACTCGTCAGACGGAAGCACACACCTTGACACTGATGGGGTTTGGTTGAGGTCGACTGACGATTGGCAGTGCACCTGCGCTTTCTGCGGCCAGAGTTCCGCACAATGGGCCTTGTGAACGCCGATGGATGTGTAGCGTGCTGTCAAGTGGTTGAAATGCCGATCTAAGACCCCGTACAGCGACGCGGGCTTCCAAAACCGATGGTTTGTCACAGCGGCAGACCCATGCCGACCACGTGACAGTGACAGTTGGATTCCCTTGCGACCATCCAGATTATTTATGCTAGGAGAACCCAGCCGAGCCCAGCACAGCCCAGGCCTCCCAAGGCGGCATAAACTGCGACTGTGCACGTCCTCTCAGCGCCGGCCCGGCAGCGCCCCAATGATGCCGCCGCCGGCGCCGTAGAACCCCGGGTCTGTCAGCGGCCGCAGCAGCACGCCAAACAGGCCGACGCCCGCAGCGGTTGCGCCAGTCAGCAGTGGCGCCGCCGGGTGAGCCGTCATGCGGTCAAAGTCCGGGAAGCCGAGCGCGTTGCACAGCGAGTGCACTGCAATCGGCGCCGCGAGGTGACCGCTCCGGACGAACAGCCAGGTGGAGTACCAGCCAAAGATGCTGGTGTACAAAAATTGCGCCAGCACCTGCGCGGCGAGGGCATCGGGGAGGGCGTCATGGCCCTGAAACATCCTGTGTGTAATCTGCTGATGAGGGCCGTGGGCAGTCGTCCGGCGACTGCCCCCTTCATGCAAACGGGCATGAGCAGGAGTGCCACTCCGCGTTGACCCAGGGCCCCTGCGATGACAGCGCATCCAGCAGCCTGCCACGTCGGCGTGCAAGCACCTGCTGGCTGACAACGGCGAACGGTCCCTGCTGCACACTGGTCCGCATGCGCCATTGCATCGTGATCGTCGCAGATGGGCACCTGCTGGCTGGCGGCAGCGAGGGGCCGCCGCTGCAGGGTAACCAGCTCGTACAGGTGGTGCAGATGCGCCGCGCCAAAGTACAGCGGTACGAGCGCCACCGTGCGCTTCAGCGATGTGCCCTGCGCAGTAGGATCACGTTGATCGCCTCCACGTCCATCCAAGAAGAAGGATGCCCAGTAGGAGATGTATCCCCCGGCTGTGGCTGGGCGGCAGCGACACGTCAGCAGAGTCATGGACGGGCTGCCGCCCGTCAAGCGTGCTGCATCCTGTCAAGCCTTCCTCGATGTCCAAAAGCGACGCTCGCACGCCGCCGGAACCTCCAGGGCCACATGCACTGCAGGGGCGGCCAGGAGAGGCGGGCGCGACCCTAATCCCAAATTCGGCAGCAGCGGCACCATGCAGGCTCGGCCAGATGCATAGGAGGGCGGGCATGCATCAGAGCACCCGAGGCAGTGGCCGTAACAGCGGCGACGCACATGTCTGTATGTATGCATCAAGACGACCAGGCATGTGTGGGCGCACCCCCAGCAGCAGCAGCGGCGCCATGCAGGCGCGGAAGGCGAACTCCTCTGTGACGGGCGCGATCAAGTAGTCGCGCAGTGCCCTGGGTCCCGCCGCAGGCGCCGTCCTCCTCTGCCGCTGCTCGCTTGCCGCACCGTCCTGCTCGTGAAATTCAAACATGGCGGATGACACAAGCCTGTCGGCTGCCATCGACACATTGCTTTTCTGCTCACTCGACAGCCGTGCTAGGCACTCGAGGTGGAATGCACATGGATCAACTCCGACAGAAAAACCCTGCCTGCGATGCCGTGGCAACCGGGCAGGTCACTGCACAGGGTGCTGCCCCCACTTGTGCGCGCCTGCTCCGGCAAGGTCTTTGCAGCGTCCGCAGTTCCGAGTCAGCAGTGGTCACCTCATCCCTCCGCCGGCGACGCCTCTGCCTCTCCTCCAGGCGGTCGACCGCCAGCAGCGACAGCGGCCCCAGGAACAGCGCCGCCGTCAGGGCTACCGGGCCGCACACCGCCCGCAGCAGGCCGTCTGTTTTCAGGCCCAGTGCCGCTGGCAGCAGCCGCCACGCTTTGCCAGCGTCCTGTGTTGCGGTACATGATGTGAGGCACGGTGCGGCGGCCGATGCAATGCGCGATGCCGCCCAGCACCCGTAGCTTGAACCGCCGCTGAGGCACTGTGCATGCGCCACGCTGCTCCTGGCAGCACGGCCACGAGCATAGCCTTACTGTTACCCATACAGGGAACCATACAGGGAACCACCTGCGTATGGGCGTGCAGCGCGTGCCACATGGGCAGCCACGCCACGCAGCAAGCCGCCAGTGCGCAGGCGGCGCGCCGATAGATTGTATCCGGGTCATCTCGTGGCAACGGCCGGCCGCGGTGCATCGGCAGCACATACGCGGCAGCAATGACGGCGCACTCCACCCACGGCCGCCAGGTCATCGTGCGCCAGGCGCTAGCGACTGAGCTGTAGGGGCTCGATGACGGTCCCCTGGCAGCCAGGCTGGCTGGCGGTGACCGTGCGGCGGCCGCTGGCGGTATTATTGATGAGATGAGGTATGGTTTGCTGTGGATTAACAGACTGAGGATGAGTTCAGGCCCTGTTTGCCGTGGCCTCCAGGGCCGTGGTAGTGCCACGAGGTACGCGGCACGGTGTGGCGGTTGTGTGATGGCCTGTTTACCGTGGCCTCTGTATCAACTCAAAATAGCGCTGCGAGGTGCATGTAACTCGGAATGCGTACTGTTGCCTTATCAACGGGCTCTTTGGATTCGAACCCACATAAACAGCAGCGCACAATCGTACCAAGTACTTGCACGGAAATATGATCTTCCGGAAGCAGTTGCGACAGTAGCGGAAGGTCCTGCCCAGCATGGCGGGCCGCTGCGCAAGATCACCCGCAGATGCTGCCCCGCATGCTGCCAGTCGATGTCAGCGCTGCTGCGCATCGCTTGTGAGCGCCGCTCGCTGTGCCGACGCCTCATGCTCCGTACCAGTTGGACCACGCGCCAGCCTATCTGGGCAACACGTTGCCCGAGAGTGACTTCGGCATCGCGTTCGATCGCAACTCTCGGCCCGCCGCCGCCTCCAAGCCGCGCACCTTGGTCGCAGGCATCCGCTCGCACAGCGTCGCTGTTCGGCGCATCGTCAGCGCAGCCGCAACGGCGCAGCTCTGCCATGGCGACATCCGCACACCAGGCCGCAACAGCTGCGCCGCCCGCCGACGAGACTGTCAGCCCGGCGGCAGCTGCCCAGTCGCCGGCCGCACCGCCAGCAGCGGCGACGGCTGCGCCAGTGGTGGACGGCACGGCGGCCGATTGCACGGCACCTGGCGGCCAGCAGGGCACCGACGCTCAGCTCACCAGGAAGCAGCGGTCGGCGTCGCCACAGCCGCAGCTGCAGGGCGAGGGCGGCTGCGGCGAGGGCGGCCGCATGAAGCTGGGCAAGCGGAAGGTGGCGCTGCACATTGCCTACCTCGGCACCGCTTTCCGAGGTGCATTTTCGTGGCTGCGACTGGTAGCGTAGTATCTGGCCAGTTGTCTCGCATGCATCCCATTTAACACGCCGCTCATGTCGCATGGTGGCCGGGTGTGGGTGTCACTGACACAGCCTCTGGCTGGGAAGCGGTATGCCTAGACCTGCACTTCTGCGCGAGCTGCGGCTCAGCTGTCTCGCTTCGGCCAATCGCCTCCACATCTCTGGCAGCCTCACACCCGCCAGCTTGGCGCATCCGCAGTCATGAGGGCAGTTGGAAGGACCTTGCATCCGTGACGCCTACAGTGGTATAGGGTTGTGCACATCAAATGCCCCTCAACGCCTGCAGGCCTCCAGGCGCAGCAGTCGCTGTCGACGCTGGGGGAGGGTGACACTGTGGAGGATGCGCTCGCAAAGGCGCTGGCCGTTTCGGGCGGCATCGCGCCCAGCAATGCGGCCGACCTCAAGAAGGTCGGCTGGTCGCGCAGCAGCCGCACCGACAAAGGTGCGAAATATCAAAAGTGCGAACTCTAGTATGTCCTTTGAAAGGCTCGTACGTCGTTTTGTGACTTCTTTTGACATCAAGGCCCGGCACAGCACGGCGGTATGCCACACTCGCACGGAGGCAAATGCTGGCGGAGACGGGAGGTTGCCACACACCTGGCGGCTTGAGGAGGCGGACGGTCATGCAGTGGGCCGCGCCGACAGGCTGTCAGAATTTTCTCCACCGTGCAGCCATGCAAACATTTCACCACCTGACACCATGCCACTCACCAGCTCAGGGTCTCGGCACCGAAACCTGTTTGATACCTGTTTCAGATCATTTTTGAACCTGTGACACTACTGCCGCAGGCGTGCATGCACTGGCGGGCGTGGTGGCGCTCAAACTGGAGTGCAACCCAAACGCCTTTGCCGATGACCCGGAGGGTTTGGACATCGCTCGGGTGCGCCTGTCTGGCTTTGCTGGTCGGATGTCTTCCGATATGCAACGCTGCGCAGCCACAAGTTCAGCAGGCCTGCAGCTCTGCGAGCGACTCCTCCAGTGAAACCCTGCACGGGGCTCTTCACCAAGCATGGCTGAGATGCAGCGCACCAGCAGGGCTTTCGCAACAGCCTTTGAAATCTTTGCTCACCACGATCGAGGATGGCCCTGAGCCTGGCGCCGCGCAGGGAGTCAACGAGCACCTGCCGCCGAGCGTGCGGGTGCTCGCGGCGCAGCGCATCAACAAGGGCTTTAATGCGCGCGAGCGCTGCGGCCACCGCACCTACCACTACTTCCTGCCCGCCTCCGCCATCGGCCTCGCGCTCGACGGTGCGCGGTTTGATCTGAACCTGAGCTGAGGCCGGCGCTTCAAGGCTGCAGGGCAGGGTTCAGGGTTTTGTGGGCACAAAAGTGTGGCGACCTGCGCGTTGCTGAGGTCAAAATTTTGGAAACGCGAAAGTGGGTGTGCGCGACGCGATGCAGGCGGCGAGGAGGACGAGAGGCGGCTGGGGCTGCTGCGGGCCGCGCTGGCGCTATTCGAGGGCACGCACGCGTTCCACAATTACACGAAGCGGAAGCTGTACCGTGCCGACACGCGCGAGGCCGCCGCCAGAAAGGTGAATATAAGCAATTTTGTTGTGGTTCTGGATGATGATTTCCTCCACTCCCCCGCACAAGGTTCGCATCTTGGTGCGCTTGACAGGATTCATCTGATGTTATGAACAGCCAGTGGACGCTCGATGTGGCACAGAGGGAAGCTTGCAGAGGCGCCACCGCACGTCACGCTGCCCGCCTGGCGATTGTGGATGGAGATCCTGCATTCCTCCGCTGGGCCGGGAGCATTCGCTTTTCGCCACAGGGCCAGGAGCTCCGCCGCCGGCGGCGGCGCGGGGCCGGTGAGGAGGAAGCCGCGGCAGCGCCAGCGGGCGGCGGCGGCGAGCCGGGCGCCGCCGTGGCGGGCGCCAGCGCGCAGGCCGCGCAGCCGCAGCAGCAGCAGCAGCAGCAGCAAACAGACGCTGCTGCGCCAGTCGAGGCGACATCGGCCGCAGCATTCCCCCCGTCGGCCGAGGCGACACCCCCAGCGGCTGCGGCTCCGGCGGACGTGCCGCTGCTGCAGGCGGCGCCCATGGACGAGGACGACGATGACGTGGCACCGGATGATGAGGCGGCAATGGCGGTGGACGCACCCGGCGAGCGGTTCAACACGCTTGGGTGAGCGGCTGCCGCCCGACAGCAAGTTGTGCTGCACAGCACAAGCAACATGCCAGCCAGGGCACAGTTCCAGGGGAGACCTGGTCGACCAGCTCGACACCGTCACGGTGAATCCCAGGAGAGACTGGTCGGGGCCATGCACTGCGGCGGTGGAGGAGGCAACAAGCAGGGCGCATCTGGGTTGGGACCTGTTCAATGAAGCTTGTGCAGGGTTCGAGTGTGCGGTGCTTACAGCCTTCCTCTGACGCCTGTCCAATGTGGAGTCGTGGAGCTCTGCTATCGGCAGCTATCGGCAGGCTAGCTAGCCATGCTGTGACGGTCACGCACAGCAGCAGCCTGGGGCAGTCGGCCTCCGGGAGCCCTCAAAATACATTCGACAGTCGGCAGTCGGCAGTCGACAGTTGATATCCGGGAGCCCTCAAAACTCATTCGACAATGGCCAGAAGTAAGGCAGCTCGTGTGCCACAGGTGGGGCCACGAGCCGAAACCGGCAGGCCGGGCAAGCGGCTGAGTCACTGCCGCAGGCCGTGTCCAAAGTTCCCTGCCCGCAACCCCGCCACCGCATCTCTCGGCCAGCAGCATTCACCCTGAACCCTTCCGACCGCAGGTGGAACCACGAGATGCGGCCGGCGGACCGCATCGAGCGGTCGCACCACCGCCACATGCGGGAGTGCCGCCTGGAGGGCGGACCCGCGCCGCTGGCGCCGGGAGGCCCTGCAGCACTCAAAATCGTCATCGCCGGCGACTCCTTCATGCTGCACCAGATCAGGTGCGCCGTCCCACCCTGTGCTCCCAGAGCCACGATTGGCCGGAAAGCAGACAGCAAGCATGATGTGCCGGTTCCCAGAGGGTCGTTGTTCGGCAGTGGCCGTCCGATTTTATTATTAATTGCTCTTGCGAAGTGTGGACATGCAAACCGCAATTTTTGCCTTGCCCAGTCCGACATCATGCACAGAACTGCGTTCAGAAGTGCGCATCCATCCATCTTCCAAAGCTCGGGCCACTGGCTGAAGTGCTCTCTTCGCCTGCCTGCCTGCAGGCACATGGTGGGCGCCGCGGCGGCGGTGGCCACCGACCGCGTCAGCTTGGAGTTTGCAGAGGCGACGCTGCACGTGCCGGCGCGCGCGGCGCTGCCGCTGGCGCCTGGCGCGCCGCTGGCGCTCGCCGACAATGCCTTCCTCACCTTCCCCAGGCGCGCGCGCAGCCCCCACAGGCCTGTGGTTCATTTATCTACATACTTGATAATGAACGTGTCAAGGGCCTTCCGGCAACGCCTTTCTGACCTCCCCCAGGCGCGCACCAGACCTATGTTGCCCCACCAGACCTGAAGTGCCCAACCCAACTTATATTTGCGTCAAGCACGCATCGGCCCTAGACCTGTGATGGGCAGTCTTGCTCCTGGTGAGCGCTTGCCGCAAGCTTTTAGGGTTCTGTAACCCTAAAACTCAAAGCGGGGCTTTCTCGTCCCGGAAACACCCTGCGGCGTACTCTGGGGCGTTGGGCCCAGAGCAGCAGCGGCGGCGCCAGCTGCAGGCTTGCCGGCACAAGCATGCAGAGCGGCAATGTCAGAGGGTGAGTCCGCCGCTGTGTCCGCCACTGCAGGGAGCAGCCCGGCGGGCCCCTGAGCGTGCTGGCGCTGAGTGGCGACCGGCTGACGTTGCGCGAGGGTGGCAGGGCCCTGCAGCGGTCCTTCGAGACGGAGGTGCGCACCCGACCTCTTTTTTTGCAACTAGAACAAATATAAGGAGAAGCAAGACAGCGGTGCGCGCCCGACCCCAGCGTCGAGCTGTGCAGGGCTGCAAGCACGTTCGCAGGCAGGTTTGCATGGTTCAGGCTCCAGAAGATCCTTGGTGCGCACCTGTGGACGCCCCGTCTTGCAGCCCGTCGACCAGCCCTGCTCTGCTCCTCCAAGGCCCAACGGCGCTGCCAGCTGCTGAACCGCACGCCACGAGTGTTGGGTGTCTGCAGAGGCGTGTGCCGTCCGGCCTCTGGGTGGCGAACACAGCCGGAATGGATGACTCCAGTGACGCTGAGCATGCACGCTTCTGCAGGTGCTGCATCCCCACATCAGCACGCTGCTGGAGGGGTCGGAGTGGGACGCCTGGTGCGAGAGGCTGGCCACGCTGGCGTACCGACCGGAGGCTGTTCAGGAGGTGCTGGCGGCGGCGCAGGCATGGAAGGCGCAGCGGCGGCCGCCGCGGCATGGAAAGGGTGCCGATGCTGATGCAGCGCTGGCTGCTGGTGTCGGAGAGGCCGCTGCTGGCGCCGAGGCGACGGCCGCCGGCACTGCTTCGTGAGGTGTCCTTCAGGGGGACGGAAGTGCGGCAGGCGGCCTTTGAGGATCCATTGCGCACGCGCTGGCCGGCATTGCGTCAGAGCAGTTGCACTCGGATAGGCACTCAGCCGCCAGCTTCTCTGATGGATCCCGAAGCAACTGGCAACGTGCACTGGCACCTGCACCTCGCACAGCTGTATTGCAAGGTGCTTGTGTGCCGATCGTGGGGAGAGAGAGCGTGTCGTTGTTTGCAGCTGCTCTTGCAATCACATCTCTAGCGTAAAACTGGAGTCGGAGGCCAACAACGATATGCTGGCAAAAGCAAGCCCCAAAGCTGCTCAACGACCAAATCCGGAAAGACTGAAGACAACTACACTTGCCTACAGCATCAGGTATTGCGATTAAAACATTCTGAGCTGACCTTGATCATATAAGCAATCAATTCTCCACAATGCATGCCTCTCACCAATGCCTGGCATGCCGTTGCGCCCCTGCAAAAAGCGGCCTCCCGCAGAACATGCACTTCATGCAGCTGCAGCTTGCACCGCCTGTGGCTCAACTCTGGCAGAGGCAATCCTGAAGGGAGTTTCGACTCTGATGGCGGCCCGCACTCCTCCCTGAATCTGTCAAAGCCTCTCGTCTCAGCCGAAGCAGCTGCAGCACTCGCCGCGCTCGTCCATCGCCGCCACCTCCGCCACCAGCACCCGCAGCCGCTTGGCCACCTGGCACAGCAACAAAGCATTGTCGGGAAAGTGTTGCAGCACTTCCAGCACTTGCAGACAGCCCCGCAGTGCTGCAGCCCGCACAACCAAGCAGTTGCACGTGCCCTGCCGCCAGCATTGCACCGCAACTCTGCTGATGCGAATCTCCCAGAAACTGCCTAGAAGCTGCTCAGGGGCAAGGCGCTCCTGACGCTGGAACGCTTCCACCGGTTTGCGCAGCTGCAGCGAGCGGGTTCAGCCAGTGCACAATGTCAGCACACGCAGCCCTGCCGCCTCTCACAGCGCTGCACCGATGCGCACCTGCGCAGCCGATGGACGGTCGGCCGGCTGCTGGGCAAGGCAGGCAGTCACCAGAGCAGTCAGCGCAGGCGGCCAGCGGCTTGGCAGCGGCGTCCGGTACCCGTATGCGACCTGCAGGAAGGATCGGGCGCAAGATGGAGGCAGGAGCAATGTCCGAGGTTGGGACGGCGCCGGCCGACCTGCTGAAGGGAGCGCAGGTGTGACATAGTGAACCTGTCGGCCTGCCTGTCACGCGCTCTTGCAGCAGCTGCTGCTGCAGCAGCAGCAGCAGCATGGATCATCGATGACGGGAGGGTGGGATTGAGAAAAGGCGCCAGTGCCAAGCTGGCTTGGATTGGCAAAGCACACGGCAGGAAGGTGGCGCACCCGCATTGCATACCTGCGGTGCCAGCAAGAGCGTCAGCGACAGCGACGCATTATAGCAGGGTTGCCATTGCAAAATGCAGCCTCCTGGCTTTTGGACAACCGGTGTGGCACTCGTGAGGCAGTGACATCGCAACGCATGCCGCTGAATTTGCTCAGGCGGATGCCAAACACCATTTGCCTCCTGCAACACATGAGCGACTCCCCACCGAGCACGCTGTGGGTTGTTGAGACAGCTCGCCCTTCTCAGGGACCACCGGAGCAGGGGGCCCAGCGTGCTCACGTTTGAAACTCCGCCACGGTGGCGGCTCCCCCGAACTCGGCCGCTGTAAGCTCTTTGCTCATGACCTCTCGGATGACGCAGCCCAGGCTGAACACGTCTATGGACACAAACAAGAAACCATCCAAAGAGGTTGCACGCAGTGCACGTTGCCGATATCGAAAGCCACAGAGGGACACGCAGAGAAAGTGCAGGGTCCGAATGCAGGCTCGGTGCATTGTTGCTGCACATCGGACACCTGGCCACTGACTGCGACACCACCTCACCCAACATTTCTCACCAACATGACTGACAGTGGTATGTCCATCTCTGTGTGGACATGGATGGTGAAAGGCGTCACTGTGACATGTGTTCCCAGGAGTGTGCGAATGTGATTGGCCTCGTGGATGGCACGAACGACTCGCCTGCCTTTTCATTGTAGTGCTGCGAGAGTGTCACCTCCGGCGCCATGCTGAGGAACGACCCCGTCTGACCTGCAATAAGTCAGGCACCTCCTGTCTATGCATGCCTGTGTGGCACCTATTTCCATCTTCAGGTGGCAATCTGACATCACACAGCGGCAATCATGTGTGCCGTCTGGTGGACACGAGAGCCTGCAGTGTGAAACCCCTGGCTCTCCATGACAATACCCTGCCTGTGAGGTTGCGCTGCTGATCGGCCGCCAGCGGCCCGGCCGCCACTGCCGCCTTTCCTGCGCCGCCCTTTGGCTTCGCCGCCATGCTTTTCACCCTCCTGCAAATCACAGCAGCAACACATGCTCGAGTCGTCTCTGGTGACGTTGGGGGTGGGCAGATGAAAACGACCCAACAGCAGTTGAACTTATCCCGTGAGTGTTCCTGCCCGAGCAGCGGTCCCCCCGATTGTGACTGCACGGTCTGAAAAGCGATCAACCCTAGCAGCTGCCGTGTGACGCGCCTCATGACAGTGCTCGGCTGCCGCTCGACGAAGCTGGCGTGTCGCGCAGCGCCGCCGGTGCCAACCGCGAACGAAGCAGCGTTGCGGCGCCGCTGCAGCGCGGCGCCTCCCAGGGACTTGCTGCGGCGTAGTGCCGCCTCGCTGACGGCTCTTTTGGCGACCTTGCTGCCGTCCTCAGCGGCATGCTTGGCCTCGGCCTCCGCTGCATGCTTGGCCTCGGCCTCCGCTTTGACCCGCTCCAGCCTGCGGCATTGGACAACTGAGGATCAGGGTTCGGAGAGTCCGAATCTTCGCAGGTTCTGGCCTTTCCAGTGATGGCGCGATCGTCACTGGCAATGTGGGCTGCACGAATGCCAAGCGCCGCACAGGTCGAGGCCTGATGATGAAGTTCACCTCTGCACCTGCTGCAGCCGCAAACATGCGAACGCGTTCACGGCGCGGCTCTGTCAATGCACGCAACCCTCCTCGGCAGTGAGTTCTCCCGGCAGGAGGATCAAAAGACTGCATACAGGCGTTCGGACGGCTTTTTCCTGTCCAGCGCCTCCACTGTGGCATGCAGCCCGAAGTCCGCCAGCTTGGCTACCAGCTGGCCATCCTCGCCTGAGGCATGCGGCAGAGCGGTGTGAAGTTGCATGTGGGTTGCAATGTAGCAGAGCACTTCAATGGGTTCTCAGAGCATCGGAGCGTGTCAAGAGTGCGGCCATGGTGAAGGGGAGCCGGGCGGCAGGACGGTGGCATCATTGCACACTCAGTCCAGCTCGACTCTTTTCAGCGCTAGGATGAAGATAGGCGTGACCGCGCATTGCAATCAGCACAGCAGATCGTTGCTGCGCAAATACACCTATCTCTGTGCCAGGTCCTGCTGCTGAGCCGCATTGAATAGTGCTGTGTAGTTTAGCTTCGCGATGCAGGAGCAGCGCAAGTCCCGCACAAGTACCGCGCTCACACACCGCAAATCTGGTGGGAGTCTGCAACACTGTCGAACCCTTACCATGACGGACGCACCTGCCGTCAGCAGCACGTTGGCCGACTTGATGTCACGGTGAATGATGAGCGGCCGCTGTGCGTGCAGGAACGCCAGGCCGTCTGCGATTTGGGCGCACCACTGCAGCCCCTGGCTGTACGTGTAGACCACCTGGGGGGATCATGTGCAGCAGCGTTGCATCTGGGCGCAGGCCAGTGTGTACCTCCCAGGCCTGCGGGTTTGGATCAGGGTTTGTCGGAACAAGCCTCCCCGCGCAAGAAGCTGAGCAGCTGTTGCCCGAGCTTTGTCAGACAGCTACAGACGCAAGCTCAGAGAGAGAGAGAGAGAGTGCTGTGGCGCCCAAACCTTCCATCCTTTGACGGCCATCTGCGCCAGGATCTTCTCCCCCAGCGCGCCGCCGGTGCACAGCTCGGTCACCATGAACATGCTGTCTTGCAACACGCTGGCGTGGCTGTGTTCGGCGTCAAAGCCCACACCCAGGACCCCCACTATCGCCCTGCAGCGCAGCGCAACACACGTTGTTGTCTCATCTGCGTCCCTGTCAAGGTGGCCCTGCACACTGAACTGCCCTTTCTGACATCCTTCCCGCCAACTTCCGCTGCTAATTGGAGGCCGACCGTGGGCTACTGGCATGCGTTCAAGCACTGACATTCCGTGGCATGTGTTTGAGCCTTGACATTCCGCACCTGTGCCGTAGGCCCGCCATCAGCACCGCCTCCTTCACAAAGTCCTCCACGTCCAGAGGGTGCTGAAAAAGCTCCGCCCGCAGGTACTTGACGGCAACATCCAGGGCCTCCTCGCCGCCTTGGGCCCCCCGCGCGACGCCACCCCCAGAAGCAGCAGCCGGATCCCGCCAGCCAGCCAGTTGGCAGTGCGCCACGGTGGCAAATGCGCCGTAACCCAGGTCCTCCACCTTCATTGGAAAGGCCAAACAACTCTTGCTGGCACACAATCACCAATCAGGACATCCTCAGAAACCACATGCGGCGGCAGCGGCGGCGGCGCGTCTTCCAGTGCGTGTAGTAAACCCAGACTCGGGCCAGGACTGCCTTACACGAGTGGCACGGGATCCGAGATCAAACGAAAGTGTCGATAGCTTGGGGGGAAAGCAGGGAGGTTTGCACCTTGCTGAGGTCGGCGGCTTCCACAAAGGCGATGCCGGCAGTGTGCCGCAGCTCCGCAAAGCGGCTGATGGCGTCCAGCGCCGCCCGGATGCTGCTGCGCTTGAGCGCGGAGTAGTGCGCCAGCGCCTGCGGGACGGAAAGCCAATGTTACATGCTAGCAGCAAAGTCCCCTCCTAATGTCACCTCGACCTCAGGAAGGCACTTGAACACTGCCTGCGGCGGCGAGCCGCGGAGACACCAAAGACATTTTGGAGTACAGCGCAGCAAGCAGACAGTAGACACAGAGTGGCACGCGCATCATGCAGGCGTGGGCACTGCAGATCTTATTTCCACTTGCGGGCAGCAGAGCCTGACAGGTGACACCAACACCACAGCTGACCCTGCAGCGGGCCGCTTCCCATGATCCCCACGAGGTTCACATACCACCTGCGGGCGGCGGCCCGGCCTTGATCAGGTGGGACAGCAGATCAAGCCTCGGGATCTACGCTTGAGCCCCAACACGCACCTCTGCCGACGCCTGTTCCGACAGCACCGGGCGGTAGATCAGCTCAGGGCCGCCGGCGCCGCGCTCCCCGCCCGCCTGCGCCGCACCATCCTGCCTTCCGCCAGTGGCGGCCGGCTGCTCAGACGTCGCGCCGTCCAAGGGTGGCAGGGGAGCGCCGCTCGACAACACTGCCTGGCTGTTGAAGTGCTGCGCGTTCGCCGCGGCCTTGCCGCTGGCTGCATTGTGCGGCGCGCCGGCCGGAGCTGACGGCGCATCTGCCGGCAAACTGGCCCCTGCAGTGTACTTTGTCTGTGTTGCCGCGTTTCTGACGGCTTCAGCCCCAGGCAGCGCCGACATGCTGGCCGATATCTTTGCCAGGTGAGGCAGCCGCTGTCTGTCTCCCAGCGTGCCTTAGGTCTTGAGCAGGAGCGCCACGGGAAAGCTGGTGGAGGCGCAAGTCCTGGGACCGTAGCAATTCACATGCTGATGCTGCAGAATCGCTTTGCTTAGCTTGCGGTGCTGTGCCGTGTCTCGCTTTGTGGTCACTGGACTAGTTCCTGGACAGCGTGCGCAAACGCCTCTTTCTGCCGGCTGCGCAAAGTCTTGCTGTTCGAGAGGCTTTGATCGAGAACACCTACAACCAGACTTCAATGCAAGACTGCAATGCCCAGCGTCGACTGGGCGAACTGTCGACGACGCCCGGTAAACCGCACACTACCAGCCTGGCCAGAGCCAGCCAGCTGACGCCGTGCGTTGGTTTTGACTCGCAACGTAAACGTTTCGCAACCTCAGTGCGTCAAGTATATCGCATCAACATCGCTCTGCTCTGCGTACATGGACCCTTGAGGCTCGAGCCAGAAAGTAACGTACACATCGCGCAATCTTTGATCGGTCCTTGATCGAGGGCAGCTTGGCTCGCAGACCCGCGTTTGCAACCTTGCAACGCTCAGAAAATCAGCTGACGACATATTGAGACAAAGGGCAGTGTTGCTAGCTTATGCTCTACACCAGTGCTGCATTAGCCAGCGGTTTGAATGTTGCTTGTCCAGTCTGTTGTTTTGAGGACGGATGCAGCAGCTCTAGCGACTGCGATCTGGCAGGAGTCAGAGGTCTGACATATCTCTGTCCAGCGACATCAGCCTGCATGTGGCCTTGTGCTACCTGTACCAGCGGCAGCCACCACGACAGCCTTGCTAGCATGCACATGCTGCCCCGCCAACCGCCCCTGGCGGCTGCTTCACAGCCAACCGTCGCCGCCCGTTCCCGCCCCATGGCTGTCTGCAAGTCTCGAGCGGGCGCGGCGGGCCGCAGTTCATGTGTCATCGATGCTGCCCCAGGCAGTGCCGCCGCTATCGCAGCAAGCGGCGCCGGTGCCACTGCGGCGCCTGCAACGGCAGCATACGTAGCCAGCCAAAAGCATTCGCCGCCGGCAGTGATCGTGCCATTGCCGTTGCCGCTGCTGCAGCGAGCTCAGGCTCAGTGGCCAATTTCGGCGGGTTGGAGGCGACAGCAAACGACGGTTGGACGTCGCGGCAGTGGTCGCTCATGCCGTGCAACAGCACAATCGTTTGGTCAGCGTGCTGCTGCGAGCACGGCGGCGCAGCATACCGCAGCCCGCCGCCATAGTATTGCGCCTGCGGGCTCCTGCTGACCAGACCGATGAGGATGGACATGGAACTTGGCTCGTCCACGTTTGGCAGCCTGCACGTTCTGCAGCTGCGGTTTGTGGGACAGCGAACCTGCTCGCCAGATCTCCCGTCAAACTCTAGTCGGAACTGGCGACATCCGTCTTGGCATGTTCAAGAATACCACGACTGTAACAACATGAGGGCCTCCGGTGAAGGGAGTCGCCATGATACCCTCTTACGAGGCCTGAGCAGCGCTGCGCACGAACAGTTTGATTGATTGAGCCACAATCAGTGCACAGCGCTCTGCTGCTGCTGGGCATGCAAAGTCGCGCAATCTGCATACATCTCAATCTGAGTACAGCAAGAAACGAGAAGTGTCTCCGATCAATATGGCGTCGTTCAGCGAGGGGCAGCGGCTGGTTGCAGGACAGACGCCAACCGCTGGCCTGCTGACGCCGACCTTTCCGCTGGTGTAACAACGTGCCATCAGGTGTGGTTTGCTGCCTGCCCCAGCAGCGGCTGCGGCCCGTGGTGCAGGGAGGGATGGATGACGGGGTCCAGGATAAGGTTGCAGCACACGCACGTGATGCCCACGCCCAAGACGTCCATGACCACCTGCAGTCGACTTGGTTGACACAGTAAGGACGGCGCGCTGGTTGACACAGTAAAGACGGCACATTGCGGTTCTGGGGTTCAGACAAGCCCACGACTCCACAGCCGCCTGTGCACCGCTCAAAAGGGCGTGGAACTTGGCTAGGACCACTGCACAGTTTCCGCTGATGGTACTCGCTGAACAGAAGCAGACTCGACTGCTCCTGCTGATGGGCAGGCTCAGGCGCGCACAATCGCGTTGCTGCCGGCACAGGCAAACGTGCACCCACACGCAAAACCGACGCCCAGACGATCAAGATGCTCTTGGTCATGTGATAACGGCAGTGCCAGCTTGCTCAACCGGCACCCGCCAGGGGCGCGCGCTCAGAAAAGGCCCTGCCTGGATGCTGCTGCCGGCATGGGCAGGGTCCAACCCTGCACGCGCGAGCGCAAAGGGCAGCGCCGCCCCCAGCAGCACGCTGGACAGGACGATGAGGGCCAGGCTGGCGGCGATGGCGGCTGCGTCGCGCAGCACGCCGTGCGTTACGTACACCCGCGCCAGCCCGCCGACTGCAGGCAGCCACAGGAGAGTGACCTGGCTCCAGCAGGCCATTGATGCCTGGGCGCTGCTTGTCCGCCGGATTGATTAATTAATCAAAACGACACCAGGCGTGTCTATGGCCCCGACTACTATCGTGCCAATGATGCCAGCCACAGCGGGCAGCAGATTGACCAGAGTTTGTTGAAAGGTTTGCATGCTGCATTGCGTTTTGCATGCTGCATTGCGCATCGGCCTGCTCGGTGTGAAGTCCAAATCCAGAGGGCTGAGTTGCCACACGCGAGACTGGTGCTACAAGGAGCAGATTGAGCCCACCTGCCAGTGCCCCGCCCAGTAGCAGAGCTACGATCGCCTGATTAAGCAGCACCTGCCGCGCACTACGCAGCGTCGGTCGGTACTGCCCTGTCGCCTGCGGAGCAGCCAGTCAAAGCATCGCTGCAGGTCGTGCCTACACTTCAACCAAAACTTTCTCCTGGCCTGATCGGGAAGCGTCATTTCAGGTTTGCGCTTACCAGGTGCGCACAAGCACTGCAGCGTCAGGGGTCCTGCGAATAGGTGTGGCCCAGCTTCATGTACGACAGGCTCACTGCTCAAAATTGATGACCGGGCTGTATGACGCTGCTATCACGACTGGTCCACGACAGGCCTGCTGCTTCAGGTTATGTGGCACCAGGGCAGCATGACCAGGCGGAGGCTGCAGGGCGCCTGCTTCCAATGGGGCTGCTTCTAATGAGGCACTGCAATCAGGCGGCTTACCAGGCCACGGATGACCTTGATGGCGCTTTGATTTCCGGCGTTTCCTCCGGCGCCCACCTGCGGTGTTTTAACCCTCACGTGAAAAGGAGATCCACGGCCGACTGCGTCCTCACTCGGCCAGCTTGGCTGCGGAGGCAATGACCACATGCGGTAGGGAGGCAGCCTGCATGCCAGACAGAAGGTTCGGGAGGCCACACCGTAAAGTGGGGGAGGGGGGAGGTCTGCGGCGCACCAGCATCGTCAGGAAGAAGGTGACCACCAGATGCCGCTTGAGCAGGTCCTGCACACGGCCGGCTACGCATATGAGCATGCCAGCAGGAGCAGGCGAAGGCGCAGTGAGCCTAGGAGTGGTTCGGCCCATCCCACTTCCGAGTGCTTGTGACGACGGCGCTCAGCAGGCACGAGGACCTCAATCGTGCAGTTCGCCGCAGCAAAGTCGCCATCACGTGCGGCATGCTGCCCTCAGGGCGCAGCATGACGCGCACCTGATAAGCGTCCAGCACAGCGCTGCTTGCACTTTGCAGCACTAACAGGCCCAGCAGCCACCGCCTGCGGCAGGGGCCGGGCAATCTGGTGAGCTGTCAGTATTCAGATAGCAATGACTGCTACAGTCTGCTTGCAGGCCTGCAGCGATCCCGCCACTCGCAAGCTTCTGCGGGAAGGCTCTTGACGGCGCAGGCCGCCGGCGTCCGCATCCGCAGCTCTAACCCTATCCTGTCAGTGCGCCGCACCACGGTGTCCGTCGAAAAATAAAGCACCAGCCTGCTGCAGCCGCGTGCAGACATGCGCGCCATCTGCACCCGTGGCAATACGACTCGCCACACCAATCCCTTTGACTGCGGCGCCGTCAATGTCGTGAATGTCCGAGGCGCACCCCCTGGCCCACGCCTCCGCCACAGGCCCCGGAAGATGTGGATGTTGCGCAGGCGGAGCCGCCCCTGAACCTGCGGCTACGGCTGCTCCCCGCTTGGCCGGAATCGCCAGGCGCGCATTGGCGCCGCAATTGGCGGCCAGTTTGCCCAGGAGGTTGGCGTCATTCCCTACCCCTGTGCATGACGCGCCACAGCTGAACGGCGCGGACTGTGCATGAGGGCGCCGTTGCCTGCTCGTTGTCGTGCAGAGCGTGTTCTAGCATGTGCTGCCCAGATGACTGAATGTGTGCGTGGAGGGGCAGCAGCAGCAGCAGCAGCATTTGTTTGTAGCTTGAGTTCGCTTCGAGACTTTGGCAACTGTGCCAAATTCTCACTCGCTGACAGCCCTCACCTGGTGGATGTTGCACAGCGCTGAAGTGCGCCTGCTGCAGACGGCAGCCCGCCGCCTCCGCCGCGCCCACCAGCCGCTGGAATGCGTCCAGCGCGGCGGGCTGCCCGCTGCCACTGCCGTGTGCCAGAAAGAATATGTGCGTCACGTCGGAGTGCGCCGCCAGTGCCGCCTCCGGATTGCGTGTATCGTCGGCGATGCGGAGCGCCTGCGCCATGAGATCGTTAACTATGAAATAATTCAAGCGCATGGGACCTGTCATGCTGCTTATGGAGGCTTGATGAAGGATTAGAAAACAGCCTTGCCTCCTTGCAGGAGCCATGCATGGCGAACAGGACGGCAGCGGAGAGTGCTCGCGCATTACTGGTGAGGGGAGGGCCGGCTGCAAGGAACGGTCGCCGAGGTTCTCGGATAGATTTGCCACCTGTGCGCCAAGTTCCTGGGCTGGCGCATCCGGGAAGTTGGTGTACACTACATCCCACGCTTTCGAACATGCCAGGGACTCCGCCAGCGGTGTCGTGGCGGCAGTCAGCTCGCCAGCAATCAGGGCGACCAGTCCGCTCCTGCTGGATTCCAGGCCGTCCAGGGGATCCATGTGAACCGCCACGTGCGGCTTGTGCCTCAAGTGCATGAGGGCATGCTGGGTGCCCGGCGCTACATGCGCCGCAAGGGGCCTCAACGCGGTCGCTGCAAATGTTTGAGTGGCACTGGACTGTATCTGGGATCCTATCTTAGACACACTAGCGATGATCAGGCGCAGTGATGGCAAGGAGCAGGAAGAAGAATCGCCGTGGTTTGGTGATCGAGTAGGATTTCGAATTGGCGCGGAATACGCAAGGCTGGTCTCTGAGATATGCACAGACTGCTAAAGCACCTGCAAATGCTGAAAATGACTAGCAGCTGAGTCCGAACCCAGAATCACTTCCGGAGCGAGCACGTGAGCAGTTCAGACCAGGTGCGACGACGGTGCAGCTCGCCAATTCCATGTTTGACGCATCAGTGTCGCCTGAAAGATCATATGTAACAACTCCGATAGCGTTCAAGCCGCATCGGCAAACGACATCATCAGCATAAGTCCCACGTCAACTCAGCCCAGCAATCGTCAGCAACACGAACATGATGCCCGCCTCGCAAGAACTATAGCAGCACATAGCCATGGCATACCAGCCGGCATGGTTCACGCCGGAGCGCCTGCTATTCCTCTTCTGCTGCATGAGCCTGCTGGTCTATGTCGACCGAGGCGCGCGCCTCTGCCTGACTGGTGTATTGCATATTCGTTTGCTTCCACACGCTTCCTACACTTCTCAGGTATAGATCACAGGTATCAAGCTGGCAGCACAGCAGTGCAGCCCCTTTCAGCTCACAGGAGACCTGTTGTTGCAGGTGTCATCTCCAGCAATGGCGTGAATGGTGCCCATGATGCCAGCGGCGTGCCCGGCTATGGCATCCAGGTGACACTGCCGGCTCTGTAAGCGAACTTGAAGGAGACGTCCGGAGTGGTTGCATTAGCTCGAGCATCGCGGCGTTGAAGCTACATGAGCCAGCGTGCATGGGCAAACCAGCGATCTGCCGCCAGGCGGGCGACAGTGGTTGGGCTTGTGACATGTCAGCTGCCTTCAAAGCTCTGACTTCTGAAGCGTTGCCCGCCAAACTTCTGTTCAGCCAAGCCAATCTTTGAACAGCGCTGCTGCTGTTGGCAACTGCCTGGCCTTGGCGTACGCAATTCATGGCAGCGATCCATTTGCAGGGTGACTTTGGGCTGTCGCTGTTTGAGGACGGTGTGCTGCCCGCGGCCTTCATGGTGGGCCTGCTCGGCGCATCGCTCGTGTTCGCACAGGCCAGTCACACCGTCAACGGTGAGCCTCGGCTGTGGTGGGCGTCTCTGGACGGCAGTTCTAAGGCTTTAGTAGTCCTAGCATGTGTGCGCCCTGACGACTTCTGCCAGCAAGTGCGGCTGCTGCCGTGCACACCATTTTCATTGTCCATCGAGCACCAAGCTGGAGCTTGATCGCAACAAGCGACAGGGCAGTGGCCGCCGCGCTGTGGCGCTCCGCATCGAAGGCAAGCTCCCAGACGAGGCACCAACTCCCCCAGCGCAGGCTTCCGGCTCATTGGCATCGGGCTGGGCATCTGGACGCTGGCGGTGGTTGGCAGCGGCGCCGCCATTGGATTCTGGAGCCTGGTGGCGTGTCGCATGTTCGTCGGCGTTGGGGAGGCATCCTTCGTGGCCCTTGCCTCGCCCTTTATTGGTGCCGCTTTTGGTCTCGACTGGCTAGATGCTGGTTGACGAAAAAGGCAGCCGATGTGCGTGGCTCCCATCGGCTTGGCGTATGCTACAGGACAGGGGCTGTTCATGATGTGCCTGGGCTGCACATATGGCAAGTGTCCATAGGTCGCTGGCAGGATGTCACATCAATGCCAAGTGCGTGACGCTGTGTGGTGACTGCTCACAACAGTTCGGGCCTTTCCTAAAAGATTTCCACTCACCAAACTGGTGCCCCCGCCGGTTGCCCCGCAGATGACAACGCGCCGCCGCAGAGCAAGTCGCGATGGCTGGCGACCTTCTACTTGTGCATTCCTGTCGGCTATGCGTTGGGCTACATTTTTGGCGGCCTGGTGGGCGGCTCCCTCGGGTAAGCTTGAACAAATCTGTGCTCGAAGCATCCTCTCCTCGAGGCCAGTCGTGCAATGTTTGTACAATCACTCAACTGCGCCATCTCAGGACACTGGCTGAGTGGGACAACAGCACCTGATGCACAGCAGCCGGCGCAACAGAAGCTGCCATCGAAGGGCCTTCCTGCATCGTCGGGGGCAGGCAGGCCCTGCTGGCGGCTGCCAAGAGCCTTTCCGGAGCATGAGAAACCAACAGCCGCCTCCTGCTGCGCAGGTGGCGCTGGGCATTCTTTCTAGAAGCGCTGGCCATGACACCCTTTGCGCTGTTCTGCCTGCTGGCGCCGCCCATCGACATCACCAAAGCTGGTGCGCCGTGTCTTCATGGAAAATTAGGGGCCATGTGTCTGTCAGTGCAGCCGCCGCAACGCTGTGCAGCACCGGCGATGTCGCTGGCAAGGCCGTTGTTCGAGCTGCAGCTTCCGTGCACAAGCACGCAAAAGTGTCCAAGCGTAGCCAGACAGCCCAGGCGGAGCTGCTGCAAACCTATGCCGACAGGCCGAGTCGCTGATGGTTGCCCCTGCCGTGCAGTGCCGGACGCTGACAAGCGCGGGGGTGGCGAGGCGGGCGCGGCAAAGCGCAGCCAGGTGCAGGTGCTGGCTGGGGACCTGGCAGCCATCTGGCGGTGCCCCGTCTACGTCACCACGGTCCTGGGCACGGCGGTGTACACAGGTGCGCCTCCGAGTCTCGGTCCTCGGTCCCGAAGCTGCATCAGCTTGCGGGTTGCATAACCCGGATCCGATCAGCTGGTCCAGAGCGACGTGACTGCAGTGCGCCCGCGCGTCCACGTGAGCAGGCAGCTTCGATGCAGGACCGGGACTGCTGCCCGCCGTTCATGGCGGCTGCCGCTCGTCGGAGACGGGAACGAAGCACGACTTCAAAGCGCGGCCATGCATGTGTGCGCGCTGACGGGCGGCGCTCCCTGAAGCGCGGCACCCCGGTGCGCAGGCGTGCTGGGCGCGTATGCGTACATGGGGCCAAAGGCCGGCCGGGACGTGTTTGCGCTGGCGCCCGAGACAGCAGACCTGACCTTCGGCGCCATCACCGTGCTGACCGGCGTCCTGGGCACGGTGAGTGCTGCCTGCATCAATATCAGCATAGCACAATGTCACTCTAGTTTCATAGATCGGCCTGCTGGTGTGCACCTCCCTCTTAGCGTCGGGGATTTCATCCCTGAACCCCTAAGCCTGCAGCAGCAGTCCACACGGCGTGCCGGCTTGGGCTGTGGCGGGCCGCCACAGCCGCGATGCCCCGGTGCAGTGTGCACCAAGACAGCGGCAATTGCTGCGGCGCCCTCGGACACAGGACCGAGCTGTCGCTGCGGATTCTCGTTGGGCAGGTCCTCACTCTGCGAACTGATCTTGTCAACTCGTGCACCGCAGGTGGGCGGCGGCATCGTGCTGGACTGCATCGGCAGCACCATCCCGCACGCGCTGGCGCTGTGCGCCGCGTCAGTCTTCTTCGGCGGTGTCTTCTGCGCACTTTCCTTTGCGGTGGCGGCCCGGCTGGCGCAGTTTGCGCCGCTGTTTGCCGCCGGCGAGCTGGGCCTGTTCGCCATCCAGGTAGCGACAAAGGCATGGCACGCATCGGCCAGCTGACATACCCTGGCAGGCATCGGCCAGCTGACAAGCCCTGGGCTGCATCTAAATCGCGTGAATCCCTGTCGTTTGTGTCGGCTCTGAACACAGGCCGCCTGCACTTGGACCTGCGCGCCTGCCATGCTACATCTGCATGGCGCTGACCGCCGCCGCCGGAGGTCCGCTCGCCCATTGTGTAGACGCCGCCGCTGCTGACGCCCTCGCCCTGCCACCCGACAACGCAGGCGCCAGCCAATGCGGTGCTGCTGTGGAGCGTGCCGCCGGGGCTGCGCCCGCTGGCGATGAGCCTGTCTGTGGTGGCGACACATCTTCTGGGCGACGTCCCCTCGCCGCCGCTGCTGGGCCTGCTACAGGGCTGGCTCGACAACTGGCGGTGCGTCCCCCGCTCTTCGCCCTCTCAAGTCCCGCACTGCAGGGATGGTGAAAGTTTATGATCGGAAGATTGGTCTACCTATCTGCTCTTCAGCGCGTGCAGCTCCTGCAGGGGTGCCTTGCCGTCGTCCATCGCTGCTGCCGCCACTGGGAAATCGATGATCCTCTTGCTGATGGCACGCGACACCTGTCATTGGCAAACGAGGCACCTGCGTGCCTCCGGCAAGAGGCGCGCAGGTGTTGTGGCATTCAGGCTGGCGAGAAGCACACCGAGCGCTGCACTGGACCCCACTGCAAACAAGAGGTCTCCTGCAGCCAGCTATCTGCTGATCTCCATGGCTATCAGTGCATACACCGCATGCTGAAGACGACATGCATCCGCGTCGCAGGCTGAGCATGACGCTGCTGTCGTCGGTGCTGCTGGCGTCGGTCGCACTGTACCTGCTCGCCATGCGGACGGCGCATGGCGAACCCGACTACCGCACTCTACGGGTCGAGTCGTCACCAGATGAAGACGGCATGGAGGCAGCGATGCCGGAGGGCGAGGCGTCGATGGCGGCGCTGCTGGCGGAGAGCTCCGACTCGCCACGGGACAATGTGCTGGCGCGGTAGCGCAGGCAGGCTGTGGGCCCGGCGCCGGCATCCGGCACTAGAGAGTGCCCGCCACAGGGAGTCGCTTCAAAACCTGAAGAGATGCCCGCCGTCTGTGTTGCAAACATAGTCGGAAATTGCGTGCTGGCAACATGCCGGCGGAGACGCTGCAATCCCATGTCACACAGACGACGCAGCGCACAGGCGTTTGCAGCGCAGAGGTGTGACATGGCAATGCCGATTGCTTGATTGTGCCACTACACCTTTGTGCCCACTAGGCACGTTTGTACCTGTTTGTTTCTGTGCTCTTGGTTTCAGACAGGACCGCCAACAGCAGCTCGAGTGGTGGTCAAGTCCATCTGCATCGTATGTTGTGTCTTTGACAAACATGCGCATTCGTGATAGGTATTATATGTCAACAGTGGCCCAAACTCCAGACCACTGATAAGCAAGATGCCACATGCCGCAAGCAGCCTAGAAACTCCAGACCACAAGAATGAACAACACCTATGCCACATGCCGCAAGCGGCAAAGACTCCAGACTAGTGTAGGTAGTCAGTTTACCATACGTTCACAGCCTAAGCACTTCCTGAGGCAACATCCTTCTTTCACTTCTTTTCCATCTCAGCTTCAGATGCTGATTCTTTCACTTCAAGATGCATCAACAGAACTTGTCTTCTGTCCAGTC
Organism: Deuterostichococcus epilithicus; assembly: GCA_033439295.1. Classification (NCBI taxonomy): domain Eukaryota; kingdom Viridiplantae; phylum Chlorophyta; class Trebouxiophyceae; order Prasiolales; family Stichococcaceae; genus Deuterostichococcus; species Deuterostichococcus epilithicus. The sequence goes on from JAVTLE010000010.1 coordinate 2,443,506, forward strand.
CTTCGCATTTCCCTTCTCGATTGCCGCAAGCTGGCGATGCAGCTTCGTGATTGACGTTGCTGTTATTGCTTCTTCTCCTGCCCCGTGCCGGCATCGCCGGCTGTGCCAGCCGTCATGTCCACCGAGACGACGTCGGCGCCCAGGCCGCGCGGCAACGTGCCGCGGCTTCTCGCTGTGGCGCGACGGCTGCGGCGGCCGATGCCAGAGGTTGACATCGCCCGCAGTTCATCGACGGATATGCCGGAAGAGCGGCTCAGGCTGCAACGAACACACAGAGTGTTTGAGGCGAAGGGGACTCGGTGCTGCCGGCCTGGGTCCAGCTCGAGCCTGCAACTGGATTCAGACGAGCCTCCCTATGGCAGTCTGGAGGCTGAACTGATGAAGGGGCCAGATAGCCCTGCTCAAGCAACAGTGTGTAAGCTTACGATTGCAGCGGCTATGACCACCTCGACCAGACTTGCAGGCAAGGCAAAGGTCGTCGGCACCGTGACATTTTCTGAAAAGGCAAACCTGAGGGCGTTGCTCATCTGCGAGCGCATCTCCTCTTGGCTCAGCGGCGTGAGCCTCTCCTTGAGGCCAAAGCAGCGTGCAAACTTGCTCCAGATAGCCTGCAGTCACGACCGTGTCAACGCTCTCTGGCAGGGGCGACACAACAGCGCTGCAGGTTGCTTCTTGCAACACTGCGCCGGGTAGCCAGCCGCAGCCCAAAGGGATCGTCGTTGCTAGGTGAAATAACCATTGCCAATGTGGCCAAATCGACAGCTGGACGCCAAGACWGGGGCCCTCACGTTGGCGATGACGGCGGTCTTGTCGGAGGCGGCCTCGGTCCAGGCGGCGGGTGCGTTGAGGCGTCTCACCCAGGCTGGTGCCGGCCTGCCCTCGCGCTTGCACTCCTCGCTGGCGGCTTCCGAGGCACGGAACACCTGTGCAGCAGTTGATGACGCTGCAGTGACGAAGGTTGGTTGCATTCGAATCAGTTGTGTGTTGGTTCGGTCAAGGCGCCGGCTCAACACTTGCCGTACAGATGCAATTGCCCGCAGGGTGCAAGCGGCAGGCTTTGAAGGGAGGGGTGGGGTGGGGGGAGGGGGGTGGGGGTTGGTGGGGTGTCCGTCGGCCGGCACATCGTGCACTACGACCTGTCGGTTGCTCCTGCATGCCTCGCATGCTTCGCTTGATGTGCAATCGTCACATGCTTTGCATGCTACATGACTTGAAGATTGTGATCTCACAGGGGTTACCTTGGACACAATGGTCTTCGCCAGGTCAGCCAGAATCCACCAGACAATGACATATGCCCAGGTGATGCCGATGGCGGCCCAACCTGCATGGAGGTTGCAGTGTCACAGCTCAGACCGCTGGCTGTCTGCTGTGCCTTCCCTGAAGTCTTGCCGCCTGAGCATGTACCATTTGCATTGCTGCTACAAGGGCTCAGGTGCAACGAGCTTCCGTCGTTTTTCTGTTCCTCAATTACCAATTGAGTAGGGCACTTCGGCCATGTTCATCATCATGAAATTTGCGGCAGGTAAGGTCTGCAGCCGGTCGACACAAGTAAGACGCCGGGCTCCGGGCTTTTGTGCCGCAGCACCATGTTGAAGGCGCCCTTGGGACCCACAAAGGGCACGATCAAACGCACCGGCACCCTCCATGGCTCCACGCCCCTGGTCCGGCTCAATGTTGGCCGGCCAGTACACCGCAATGAAGGTGGCGCCCAGCAGGAACGCTGCCACCGGCGCCAGCAGGACGAGGCTCGGCCTGCGGGCAGGCACGCTGAGGTGATCGTCCACGAATATCCAAGGTCGCACACGATGTACAGCAGGCTCCCATCGCACTCGCTGCGCAACGCAGCAGTGCCGCAGCAGCAGCGGGAGGCCTGCAGCGATATGGGGGACCAAGAGAAGGGCCTCTTGGCCACGGTAACACACTGCCAGATGCTGTGCACCTGAAGTCCTGCACCTGGAGAGAGTAGTTATATAGTTCTCACCTGGGGGCGGAGTTGGAGCCGAAGCGCCACCAGAAGCTGGGGTTGCGTGTCGCAAACAGGTTGAGCTGGATGAGCGCTGTCAGGCAAAGGTACATGACCGCCACCACCTGCGCGGGCGGACGCACGACATGCGGTCAAGTAGACGCTCCCGGCCGCTGGCACCGGTGGAGTCACACCTTGTGCCGAGCACATCTGTCTCGCAGGTGTCTTTGAGCCGCCAGCGAATGTTGGCACAGCCGGCAAGGTGTTAATCGATTGATGTGTTGCACAGGTGGACCAGCAGACCCACCTTGCCGGGGACAGGGTTCATGTCGGAGGCGGGAACGTCCAGCTGGAAATCGAAGAGGTGCCACCAGTTTGCGCGGTTTGTGGCCGCCAACACCTGTGCGGGTGCAGACTTGTCGTATCAGTGACCTGGGACTTCCGGTAGCTACATCATGTACAGCAAACCTCGGGTGTGCGACCATGCAGGATGCCGCCGCGATCTGGATGCCACGCCCCAGCTCAGCATCCCGGCCCGAAATGACACATTGCCCGGACACCATGGCGGCCGCATATGGGCTGGGGACACGGCCACACCCTTCGTCGCCGGATCTTTTGGGTGCTCTCGGGAGTTCCCACGCGATAGCGGCTTTCTATGGAGACAGCGGCTTTCGCGTGCGGCGCACCAGCATGAGGACGGTGGCAGCAATGCCGACGCCCGCCAGGGCGATGGCCATCGCCAGGCACTTGAACATGTTCCACAGCTCTGGCCTGGGGCTGGTGTGCACCTGTGCAGGGAGTCGTATAAAGCAGCATGTCATTGAACTTGCAGTTGGGCATGAAATGAGCTGCAAAGACCCTACTACATGCCCCTCTCGCCGCCATTTCAGCCCGTTTGCAGACAACCTGATGCACCACCTAGCTGAGGCGCTCCCACTGCCAAGAGCGGTTTGTGCCACTCAATGCAGCCACCAAAGGCTGCCTTTCGTGCACGTCTGTGCTCAGGGCGCCAAACTACAGAAAAGTTCTTTTTGTGACCTTTATTCGAACACTAAAACAGTGTTGGCGAAGCACTTGCAGGTGTGATGTGGCTCACTGCCAAGCGGGAACGCACATTATCGAAGGAGGTGAACATTGCCGATAGGTCATTTGTGATGGAGATGACCACCTGCATGAATGAGGATACGGCGGGCTTAGAAGCATTGCTAGTGGGCAGCTCGGGTGTGCTCCATGCATCTGAAGTGTCAGACGACGCTCACGCACTGTTAGTCCAAGACATCGGGGCTGCAGAGCATACTAGCCCGCACCAGGACCCAGGTGGGGAACTCAAAGCGCAGGACGACGATGGCGAAGAAGAAGTAGCCGAGGATGAGCAGCGACGAGGCGATGCGGTAGATGATGTAAGTCTCCAGGCGCCGAAAGATCATGCGGGAACGGCTGATGGCCGTGATGATGGTGCTGATGCCCTCCTGTTCGAGCGCAGCATGCAGGCCAGTGCTCAGCACTTATTCGCCAGCCGCTGGTCGCAAGAGAGCATTGGCAAGGCGGCGCAGCGCCATCCTGGACAGCTGCAGCCCCATGCGGAGCATGACAGTCTGAAAGCGGACGGATGACATGCTGCTTGTAATCATCTGTCAATGCAGCAGCCGCAATGGAGGGTTACCTCGGTGAGGATGATGTCGGCAGCACCCTTGGCGGCGGCTGTCGCGCCCGCTACGGCGATGCCCACATTGGCCTTCTTCAGTGCTGGCGCATCATTGACGCCATCGCCTACATGACAAGAAGCAGTCTCGTGATGACGTCCACCCACACTGAAATGGCAGATTTCTGTTGGCCCCGGGTCTGTCCGTGCACAGCCTTCTGACAGTGTTCAGGGTCCAGCTTTGTACAGGTACACAAGGCGAGTGAATGAGATTTTAGTTAACCGCCTCAAACGTAGAAGCAGGGGCAGGGGCAGGTGCCGCTGCCTCTGTCATGTGACCGCAATGGGCATCCCATGACAGCAATGCCATTTCCCATCCGCATTCCCGGACACCGCACACTGACGACGCACCCGTCATGCCGACGAGGCGGCCCTTGCTCTGCAGTGCATCTACGATGCGGTGCTTGTGCTCCGGGTACACGCCTGCAAAGCCGTCCACCTGCGGCGCCGCAGAATGCCGACTGTGTTGAGCCATACCATGACAGTTCGCAGCTCAGCTGGTGGACAGGTGATGGGGACCACGGGCCATGCCCCTGGAAAGCTGCAGGCGCCGTGGGGAGGGGCGCCAAAACTTGTCGCGGCTCTCACGCGTCCTGGCAGTCAGAAGGGCCTTCCCAGGTCGGGGCATGGCCGGCAGAGATGGACCGCAAACCCTACAAACCAGGCAGAGCTGTCACAGGCGCATCGCAGAGCGCAACAAGTGAGCCAGCTGTGCGGCCTGGTTGCTGGCGGTCACACTGCAAGCCTGACGGCCTTCTCGTTTTCAGTCAAGTCCACAAGGGATCCTGGGTTTGTATAACGTCACTGACTCGACCGTCGCCAGCTCACCTCGTTGACCTGGGTGGCCAGCTCGTCGTTGATGGCGCCGCCCGCCATGAGCTGCTTGCCCTCCATGATGTTGGTGCCCAGGCCCAGGCGCCGGCTGGTCTCCACCGCGATGGCCAGCTGGTCGCCAGTCACCATTTTCACCTGTGCGGCGCAGCACGCTCGGAGTTCAGGGTCAGGGCAACCGGCTGGCGGCGTGCCAACGATGGCGGTCGCACCAGGCCAGCAGTCGTGACTGTCGAGCGCCGTGACGACTTGAGAGAGTTTGATTAGTTATCCACCTGCGCATGGGGCCAGCTCAGCAGCAGGACTGCGCTCCGGTTGGATTCAGCCCTGTTCAGGTGACCCTAGCGCCGACCGCCGCCAAGTGCGAGGCGCCGCAGATGCGCCATACCCCGATGCACAGGCTCTCATTCTCACCTCGACGCCGAGCCCCTGCGCTCGCTTGATGGTGGCGGCGGAGTCGGGGCGCGGCGGGTCCAGCAGGCTGATGAGGCCAACCAGGGCCCAGGTGGCGCCGCCGTCCGACGACTCGGCGACGCCCAGTGAGCGCAGGCCCCGCGAGGCGCGCTCGGCGATGTAGGTCTCCACCGTCTGCCGCTCGCCGGCGTCGGCGAGGCTGTCGCCAATGATCTGCAAGGGGAGCCACAAGCAGATGTTTGGCATCCAGTGGTGCGGCAGCGGACCCTCGCTGGAGGCTGTGTGGGTAGCGCGGGAAACCCTCGGCGGGCGGCAAGCTGCAGGCCGTGCCACTGTGGCTGCAAGCCAGCCGTTCAGACAAGGTCCAGGCGCCAGAGTTCAGAGTGCACGCCGTCTTCCTGCATGCCTGTGTGGTGCTCGATGCAGCACGCACAGCAGCGGCAAGAGCGATTCTGCGGGGCGGAGGCCGACCTGGGGTGCGCCCTTTGCCACCATAAGCTCGCGGCCGCCCGGGGTGACCACCACGGCGCTGGTCTTCTTGTCCACCGGGTTGAACGGCATGAACTTCTTGATCTCGTAGCCCTTGATCGCCTGGTAGCGTTGCAGCCACGAGCAGGTTTGGGGCGGCAGGAGTGCAGATCCTGAGATGCTGGGTTTCCACTGAATCCATGACATGGTGATTGTCAAGGCAGCGGCACCGCTGCCAGCTGCTGACACAGCATCGCTCCACAGGGAGAACTGGCGGCATGCATTGCAGTCGACTGATCTGGCCGGACCATACCGCGGGTGGGCGAGGCGCATTCATCACCTTTGCTCCGCCGTCGACGGCGGCAGTGACGGCAGTGTCAATGGCGTCGGCGTTGTCCCACTTGGCAGACAAGCTGGCGGCCAGCAGCACGTCGTCCGCGCTGCGGCCGCCGGCGGCCTCGATGTCCTCTTTGTCCAGGCTCAGCCTGGAAGCAGGAAGCGTTTAGAGTTCAGGGGGCAGTGGAGTATCAGCTGAGCATCGACAACACGGCTGCTGCGCAAACTCTGTGTGCAACGCTCGTGCAGAGCGCCGCAGCCCTAGGCGGCCAAGCATCGGTCGCACGGACACCAGCCAGTGCAGGATGCCTGGCAGGCAGGCAGCTGCAGGCAGTGGGTCCCCACAGCAGGCCAAGCAGGAGGCGGGCGCGTACTTGTTGAGCGTGAGCGTGCCGGTCTTGTCCGAGGCCAGCACCTCCACTCCCGACAGCTCCTCCAGCGCCGACAACCTGCGAGCAAGGCGCAGGTTGTCGCCCCAGGTTGGCAACTTTGGCACAAGCAAGGCTGAACGAGGCGCTTCATGAGGCAGCAAACAGCACTGACGAGTTGCCCGCTCTGCATCCTTGATGTGCCCGTGACTGAAGTTGCAGCGGCGCTCAGGGGCAAGGCTGACCCTGGAAGGTGCAACTGGAAGGTACAACTCAAGCGCAGACGTATCAGGGCAAGCACGGGTCGTGCATCTGTCAGTGCAAAGGGCGGAAAAACGCACCGGCTGACGATGGCCTTTTCTCTCACCATCTCCTGCGCGCCAATGGCCAGCACCGTGGTAGTTACCACCGGCATGCCTGCAGCGCATCCCGCGAAGAGATTCCAGTGGCATCAGGCGAATCTGGTGTATCGTCATTTCAGGTTTGTCATGAACACGATTGCCCGCTGCTGGCACAACCCTGACAGGGCTTGTCATCGCTGCGACAGCAGTCACGCAGGCGGCTTTGCCAATCATGCTGGCATGACCTGATGATGGCTTCCAGATCCAGCGCACCGATGGGCACCACCGACACGAAGATGACGAAGAAGACGACGAAGCTGTAGCCGACCGGCTCCCCGCGCACCAGCAGCACGATGAAGATGGCCAGCACGCAGATGAAGGCAAAGACCCCAAAGGCAATGGTGACGCTGCCCAACACCTGGTGCATGGCGGCAGTAACACCCGTCAGCTCGATTCTGTTGTTTGTCATTGGGTTCCGGGATCAGGGTGTACTACCTACCTGTCATGTCCGGGCATGAAGCGCCGGCGGCGAGGCGACCTGGCGGGGGATAGTGACCCCCAAACTCAAGCGCCCTATCTGCCTACCAATACAACTAGAGCACCGACGCTCTGTTGAACCGGTTGGCCAGCCTCCCCACTGGATGCAGCCTGATCACATTTGGACGAATCAAGGGGTTGCGAGTCTGCACAACATGTCAGGCCGACGACAGGCCGCACAGGAACTCATCGCATGCACCTTCTGCAGGTGGCCGCGCTCCTCAGGGGCGCCCAGCAGCGCGATGGTCTTGCCGAAGAAGGTGTTGGGTCCCACTGCAGTGACCACCGCTTCCAGCTCCCCCTGTGTCACGCTCGCGCCCGACAGCACCTGCACAGCGGGTCGGACTGGTCTGTCAAAGCAGAGCAAGGCCGAGGGCGTTGCCACGTATTGTCCAATTCTTGCCTTTGTGCTTGATCTCGCAGCTGCCTCAAACGGAGCTGCCTCAAACCGCAGTCTCCATGCAAGGCAGCCATGCAAGCGGTCGCCTGCATGTGCACCAGCAATGGGCACTGGCATTTGTGGTAGCTGACTGGCATTTGTGGTAGTGGCGAGGCAGGATGAGATGTGTTGTCCGCCATCTGGCAGACCTGGCATGGCAAGGGTTGAAGATTTGTCTGTGGGTGCTCACCGAGTCGCCTGGCTTGCGCGTCACAGGCAGCGACTCTCCGGTGAGCGATGATTCGTCGATCTTCATCGCCTCGCCTTTGCCGATCAGCTGCAAAGAGGCGGAGGCTGTCTTGTCAGCACATGCTGATGGCTGGCATGGTGGCAGTCTGGGCTGGCACACCTGCACACATGCAGGCATGCAACACTTGGGCGCTCGAGGTGCAGCAGGGAAGACAAACTGTGCACGACCATCAATCAGAGACCGCAGGCTCGACGGCAGCCTCGATGTAGACGTGACGGCACGGTCGGAGTGCTCTGATGCCACATACTCGGCGTCAACGTAGGCAACATAGTCGGCGTTCAGATCCGCACCCGGCAGTCGGCAGGAATGACATCACCGCCCTTCAGCGCGATGATGTCGCCCATGACCAGCTCCTTGACTTGCAGTTCACCCCACTTGCCGTTGCGCTTGACCATTGCGGTCGGCGCGGACAGCTCCTGAGCGCGAGAACCGTGGCCAGATGTGAGCTTAGGGCTGAAGAACCTGGATGCGTGCTCAGGGTGGGGCGCGCGCACTGCAGAAAGTACAGGTCGATAGGGCTTGCGCACCATCGAACCGCCCGGCTCAATGTGACAGGCGCACCCATTTCACAGCTTCCTGCTAGACCATCCCTGCCGCCTCTGCTGCTGCTCAGCCATGGTGGACTGCGTAGCAACCGCCCCCACCCATCCCTGCCTCCCCGTATTTTTAGATTTGTTTTTTTTCAGCTCACCTCCAGCTCTTTGATTGCGTTGCCGGCATTGCGGTCGCTGTAGTAGCCGGCCCACACAATGAGGTTGAGTTCGAAGAGCAGCAGCCCGAAGCTTGTCCAGCCGCGGCCGCCGTCGACCGGCACCGCCGCGCTCACCACCGCTGCAGCAACCTGCAGTGCAGGGAGGCGATCGTCAGTGCAGCACCCCCTGCACGGGGGGAGCTGGCAGGGGCGGCGTCCCGACGTGCACTGCCATGACCGGAATTCGTGCTTGGATGAGTCAGCTGCATCAGACGGGCCCCAGCTGGTCGTAGTCTCCCAAAACACTCATCCATCTGTGCTGCAAGACTTCACGAGCGTGGGCAGCCTTGAATACATTGGGTCAATCCAATGGCGGATGCTTGCAGTAAAGCCTCAAATCATGCATCGTCAACGCATCATTGTGCGGACATGGCGTGAACTGCTGAAAGTATGACTCTAGCAAAATGAAGGCGCACGATGAGGATGCAGATCCAGTCGCCAAAGCGCCGCGCGATCTTCTTCCACTCCGGCGTCTGCTTGGTTTTGACCTCATTGGCGCCAAAGCGCTCCCGCAGCTGCGCCACCTGATCGTCGCTGAGTCCATTCTCGGCGTTGGCGGGGTCGATGCCCTCAGGCCATTCTTTGGACGTCTCTGGCGACGGCGGCGGCGGGGCGTCTGAACGACCCGTGGATGGAGGTCCGGCTGCGGCGTTGCGGGCGGCAGGGGCTGGTGGCTCATGCAGAGGTGATGCGTTCACGGCATCGCCCTCGTTGGCAGGCATACCCTGCAGCATGACGCAGCGAGAACAGACTTGAACTCTGTGCAGGCTGCGGCACCAGCATGATGACACATGGTTGTGGCAACGAACTCAGGCCACCTGCGCTGCATCACAATTCACCATGAACTCCGCCTGCTCAACTTCGCGAAAACGTTTCGTATGAGAGTTGATTTCGCATATCAGCAGCTTATATGCTTATGAGACCGTGAAGTCATCCGTTGCATCCTTGGTCCGCCCGTACTCACACCAGCTGCAGCCTTTCACGGAGCGCGCAGAGCAAAGCAGAACTCTTGAATAAAGATGCAAGCGTTGTCGAGTTGCGCGACGCCGGCATCCAGGCGGGCAAAAACACCGGCTGCCTCACCTACCGTTGGAAGCATATTGTCGCGTGGCATATACGGCGGACAGCAAGTCACTCGCTCACAAACGGAAATCTCCACTGCAAAGGTCCTCCGTTTTTGAAAGATGGCTTTAGGCGCGCGCGCGCGCCTGTTCGATTGATGCGCCGACCGGGATTGTGACCTTGTGGTGACTGATGCTCTGCGTCTTGTTCTGCGCCGTGGGCGAAGACCTCGCTGCTCAATCTAGCAACACACAGACTGAAATGATGCAGGCGAGCAAAGTACGTGACAAATGTATCTCGATGTGCGAGCGGCAAGGCCATGTGGCTTCCGACTGTCTGACAAAACCTGAAGACCTTACAAAGAGTACATAAGAATTCCAACAGCTGGCGATGCACTGAGCAAATTTTAGGACAGCTGGAGCGACAGAGATATCATCCCACGTGTGTTTGTGTAGCAGGGGGCAGGGACGTAGACGTACCTAGACACTGCACCCACGGCGATGCAAACGACTTCCAACGTATGGGCGGGTGGATGCACTCAAGGGGGGTCGGCCAGGCATGAACATGATCAGCTCAATCAGGCAGGGTCGAGCTGACGGGGTAGGGACGGGGTTCATGCCCCATGCCGATGAGTGGTCATGGCCAGGAACCTGGTTGGAAAGGTAATATGTGGAAGCCCCGACACAGTTTTCAGCCTTCTCGTTTACGCCGTCGGTTTGCTACAGCCAGACACAATCCACTTTCCACTAGCTAGATACATGGCATGCCCAGGCGGAAGTCCCGCGCAGCCAGCCAGTTGGTGCCCTCGCCGACACAGAAGAAACGATGAAGTTCTGCCGCTACCACCCCCCCGCTTCTGGGCGATGGGATGTCAGCTGCGCAAGCACGTCGCCAGCAACTGCTGAACCAGACGGAGCGGCAGGCAGCGACTGACAAAGCGAAGAATGGTGAGGCACACAGTCTCATGACCACTAATCAAAAGGAACAGATGGAACCAGCTGTCATGATAACTGCACCAAACATGCACCCTGCCGCCCAGAGCATCAAGAGTCCATTAGTAGGTGCTCTGAAGCCGGCTTGACAAAATTCTGTCGATTTTGAGCTAGTAGACTGTCTTTGCATCAGAACTCTTCTCACTGCTGCTCTTTGACTGTACCTATGCTGCAGCAGTCCGTGTTCCCACATTATTGCAGTTGAAGCGGAAGCTGTGGTCTTCCACGCCTTGTCTGCCGATGTGCTGCCGCGGCGTCGCTGTTGTGTTCAGCCGCGCGCCGCGATTGCTGCAGACCAAACCGTCGAGTCTGCACACACTTCGTGTGCAGCGCCGATCCGGCTCGCTGCTGCCTTGCTGCCATGCTTGCCGCTGCGCACGGCAGACCGGGCGCGGGTGCTGCCGCCATGGCTGCCGCTGCCGATGCTGTGCTGCTACTCAAGTAGCAACAGTACAGTTGTACTGCCAAGTGCTACTGGCGCTACTGGGGCGCGCCATCGCCGGCCCTTGCAGTTCCGCCCCTCTTGCCGCGGCACGTCAGGCGCAGAAATCGCGGCGACGGGTCTGCCAGCCGGCGGTGGGCGCCCAATCCAGGGCCTCCATGACGTGCAGCTCCACTGCCGCCACCACCCGCCGGTCCAGGCCCAACAGCTCGCCCACCTGGAAAACCAGGGCAGACAGCCGTCAAGTGAAGAGATGCCAGCACTTGCGAAACAAGATGGCTGATCAACCCTCGGATCGCAATGTGGCAGAAGCAGTGGCGCAGTGGCAGCAGAGCTTGCAACGGACACCTGCGTAATTGATGTGACCAGCCTGGCTGCGAAAACTTGGTTGTGATCACCCTGGCTGTGAACGTTCATGGCTGCGCGAATATTGTGGCTGGCAGATATCAAACGAAGCTGTGAAACTGCACCTTGGAGGCGGAAGGCAGCCCGCGACGACGCTCCTCAAGCTTGGCGGCCACCCACAAGCAGCCTAGCAGCGCCGCCTGCCACGGCCGCGTTGCGCCCGCCGCCACCAGAGCCTCCAGGCGCACCTGCGCAGCGGCCCCGAGGGTTTCAGGGTTTAGGAACATTGCATCCTTCGGGGTGCTTGTCGCGACGGGACACCGAAGCAGTCGTCAAGGAGGAGCCGCAACAAGAGGCGGCAGGTTCCTGTCTGCCAAAGTTGATTCGAACTCGGAGCTTGCGGCCGGCAGAAGCCGGGAGGATCGCAGTGACGCACCCTGGGCTGCAGGCGCTTCCACATGTGCAGCGTCAGCAGCAGCGTCTCGCCGCGCCGCAGCAGCAGCGTGCGCGCCCACCGGGCCAGCAGCTCCGGTGCGCTGCCAGGGCAGGCCGCTGAAGGCGGTGCCGCCAGCGCCGGCGCCGGCAGTGCAGCAGCCGCCGCCGCCACGGAAAGCGGCTGCGCAGAGCGGGCGAGCAGCTGCTCGGCCGGGTGGGCTGCCGGAACATGCCGGCCCATGGCCAGGACAGGCAGGGGAGGCACCGGCCGCACTGCCGATGCGATGCGGTGGAGTCCCCCCGGCAATGCCGCTGCCGGCGGCGACGTGCCCAGCCTCGACGTGGAGTACAGCAGCCCGGCCCGCAAGCAGCCAGAGGCGGTCGCCACGGCTAGCGGCTGCACCTGCTGGATGCAGGGCAGGCCTCCACTCTGCACCACGCCGGCACCGGGGCCGAAGACCGCCTGCGGCTGCCGCTGCCGCTGCTGCTGCTGCTGCTGCTGCTGCTGCTGCTGGAGCTGTTGCAGCTGCTGCCGCTGGTGCTGCTGCTGCAGCAGCAGCTGTTGCTGGACGGCCAGCTGCTGCCCGAAATTGTAGGCGGTGCTCGACTGGCGCGCCTGCTGCGGCTGCGCAGCCGGTTGCTGCTGCTGCTGCTGCGCTGCGGCGCCAGCGACGCCGCGCCTTGCCTTGGCGGCCGCCAAGAGGTTGCCGAAGCGCTGCACGCTGTGGCGCGGGTGCAGCAGCTGCGCGGCCGGCCGCGCATGAAGGGGCGCCCCGCAACGATCCGAGACACTGCGGCGCAGGCGCGCAAGACTGACAGCGTCGCCAGCGCTGCCGCCCGGGTGGTGCCCTGGCACCATCGCCGGCACGTCGTAGCGCGGCGCCCAGGCGCCGCCGAKGAGCGGCGGCCCGGCCGCGCCGGGTGCGGGGCCGGGCGCGCCGCCGTGCCGGGCAGCCGGCGCAGCAAGGCCGGCGTACGGCTGGCGGACAGCAGCCTGGCTGGCGGGCACGGCATGCGCTGCGGTGCAGGCGGCAGCGGTGTGGCTCGAGACGCCATGTGCATGGTAGGCGGCGGGCATGGTGGCCGACCTGCTGAGGGCGCGGGCGCGCTCCGCTGCGGCCGCGGCCGCCGCCCGCTGCGAGAGCACCAGCTGCGCGACGCCAGCATACAGGGCGGTCTCCTGCGCCGCCGCCGCCTGCAGCGCCGCCACGTCATGAGCCGCCCATGCGGAGGCCGCCGCATGCACCTGGCCTGCATGCTGCCGCTGCTGCAGCTGCTGCTGCTGCGGCTGCGCGTCTCTGGGGAAGGCCACTGGCGCGGGCCCGGCAGTAACGTCCTGAGGCTCCGCAAACAGCTCTGGCAGCGGCCCAGAGGCCGAGGCTGCACCGGCCAACACTGCAAACTGCACGAGGCTGGTAAAGCTGCACTCGGCGTCTGCGTCGCGGGTGGCCAGTTGCGAGCTGCCGCTGCCGGGGTGCCGTGGCGCCACGCTGGGCAGTGATGGCGGCAAGCTGGGAAGCCGCAGCAGGTCTGCGCTCGCGGGGGAGGCCTCCGCACCGCCGTCAGCGGCGGCGGCGGGCGGCGTGGGCCGTTCCGGCGCTGCAAAGCCGGTCGATGTGCTGTTGACACTTGCACTGCCAGCGGCAGGCTGTGCGTGGGCCGGGGGCGTGACGCGTCGACGCTTGCCTGCAGGCAGGCGCAGCAGGGGTCAGCAGGTGGGCGGCACGTCCTGAGTGTGGAGGACTGCGCTAGACATTTGGCTGTAATGTGGATGGCGCAGGAGGCAGCTGCCAGTCGAACAGCTGCGTTCACCCTCTTGATCATGAAGCACTCACGAATGCGAAGCAGGGGCCCTACAGCCGGGTCGTCGGCCACAGACGCACCATGTGAGGCGGCGGCGCCGGGGGTGTGCGGCAGGAAGCTGAGCTGCTGCGGCACAGCAGAGTCTGGGCTGTCCTGGCTGGATTTGAGGATGTCCCGGCTGGAGGCTGCGGCGGCGGACTGCAGGAGCGCGGCCTCGGCAGACTGCAGCAAGTGTTGGGTCGAGCCGCCGGCTGCACAGTCTTTGCGCTTCCGGCAGCTGCCGGGCTGAGCACTGAGCGCGCCACCTGAGGCCTGCGTTGAGATCAGACGTTTGTGAGGTTCAGTACTGCTCAAATCCCACCTGCGAGGGAGGTTGCATTGACCAGAGCAACAAGCATGCAGAACGTGATGCGATGCACGTCATGCACGTATGCTTGCTTTCCGCGAGTTGCTGGCGCCGCACCTGCTGACAGAGATGCTGCTGCGACCTCTCCTGCCATGCGAAGGCGCTGGGCTGGGCGGCAAGCCGCGGCTGCATCGCCAAGGCCGTCATAGGTCGACCTGAGGCGCTGGAGGAGTATCAGCCAAGCGGCGCCAGCGCCAGCCGGCGGCTCAGGCACGCCGCTGCATGTCGGCAGAGCTTACTGTCCTCGGCGGGTGCAAGGCCCGAGCGGTAAATACCTGCGGCGTGAGAGAAAGCCAATGGGACAAGCACGACTGTAAATGTCAGCTGGATCAGTGCCGCGCAGCAATGCAGGTCGGGATGGCGCACGCCAAGCGCGACGCAGAGGCCGAATTACGAGCATCCGACCCTAAGGCATTGCACTGCAAGTCTTGGGCGGGGGCTCGGACCATCCCGGACCGGCCAATAGCAAAACGGCTCCAAAAGGCACACCCCAGCCGGAGGAACTTCTTGCCGACGGCTTTCCAGCCAGGCGATGTCTTTCAGGTGCAGCGCGTCACAGTGCCGCGCCGCCTAGGGCCGAGCGTCGCCAAGTGGCAGCCTGTCCACTTCCCGCAATACCAGCGGATGACACACGAAGCCGTGTGGGCCAATCCGACAGTAGCCGCGGCTGGCGCATCGGGGTAACGCCAGCGGCGTGGATCTGAACACTGAGCAGCTGAGCTCCATGAGCGATCGACGCGCCCACGGCGGTCTCTTCTGACATCTGCCAGCTTGCCCCCCTGCACGCATCAAGGCCGCACCTCCGACAGTCCCCCGTGCGCACCCTTGGGCCTGGGACCCCCCGCCCAGAGGGTCATCGGGCAGCAGCGAAGCGGCTTTCTACCGTTGCCATAGCGAGCTGAGAGCAATGGCTGCGGGGCTTGGGCGGCCGCGTCTTGCAGCCATACAACACATGTCAGCTCTCACTGTACTGCAACGCATCGAACGCGACGCGGATGCCAGGGTGGAGATGCCGCCCGGCGATGGAGGCATTGGGCGTTTCTTTGGTGCTGGGTCACCACCTTGAGGCGCGAAGCGTCTCTGAAGGGTGCATCTTCAAGCAGAGCCATGCGTACCACTTGCCCCCAGGCAGCGGCTGCGGAGTCCCCTAGCTCGCACCCAACCCCAACCCGGTACGTCAGCGCCGCGCGCCGCTGCAGCGCACCGCTAAAGCTGTCTGGGCAGAAGGGAGGCCAGGCGCTGATGTAGCTGGGCCTCATTCGGCACAGGGACCTCCTCTGGGATGCCCTGGTAGCTGGTACTATGACGCCCCGCACAACAAAACTCTCTCCGCGGCCTTGAGTCCGCATCAGAGAAGTCCAGACCGTTACAGAAGGAGGCGCATTTGCACGGATATCGCCGGAGTTTGCGGGGCCGACGAGCCTCCAAGAATACTCACTGCGTACGAAAAACACCCGCTTGCGCGCCACGCCTCGCGCGTCCAGTCTCACGCACACAATGTTCCAGCGCTGGCAATTGGTCCGCCCGTCGCGTTTTGCCTCCTGCCGGGACTTCCTCTTGGCACTCGTGTCTCGTGGGCCCCTCGTCGTAAACCGTCATCGAGATCTCGTCCGGCAGCCACGTCAGAATGACGTCAGACTGTCAGACAATAACATCACAACACCAATATCTTCCAGGAGGAGGAAACTACCCCCATCCTCACACGACACATCCAAGTCCGCTCGGACGAAAGCCAGCCCCTTGCACGCACGACACGTCCAAGATGGCTGCGCAGGGCACCAAACGCGGCAAGAGGCCGCTGAGGATCGTGTCCCTGTTGTCAGGTAATGCCTCCTCAGCCGGCGCTGCAGATGCCCAAAGGGTGCACCTCCCAGAGAGTGCATTCTTGCGAGTGGCCCTTATGATACCGACATGTCCACCTTCCCTGCATTCCGTTCCCAGGGTGCGCACTCACCTCGCCTGCATCTTGCGCACCCTGCAGCATCCACGGAGATCGTGGCGCGGCTGGGCATGGCGCAGTTCTTGGTCGGCATCAGCCACGAGTGCGACTATCCGGCTAGCATCATGCAGGTCCGTGCACCCTCCCTCCTGTCGCATGCCCGCCGCCGCCTCTCAGGCTTTGTCAACTATATGTTGAATCAATGCACACTCTCCAACGCAATGCAGCTACCCAGCTGCTCGGAGCCGAACATGGACCCGGACGCGCCCAGCGTCGCCATTGACACCGCAGTGCGAGACATCGTGAAGGTGGCGCGCCGTTGCTGTGTCACTGGTCATTCTATCGGCTTCTGCATGCTTTCAATGCTGGTAGTGGTGCACGTCTCGGCTGAGATCAATCCCATCTCATCTCTGCAGGCTGGTCGCTGTGTGTACACGATCTATGCCGACAGGTGGGTGCACAGCTGCTGTCTGCTGGCCACCGTGATCCAAAGTCTTAGGCCACCAAAAGAGGCCTCGAACAGCGCTGATGCTCTCCAATCGCTCATCGCTGCATGTGTCGCTGTTCCTGCACCGCTCAGCGCGCCAGCGTGGCGAGCTCGGCAGGCCTGCGGGCCGCGTCAGCATGGTGGTGGGTCAACAGCGCACACCAGACATTCTGGCGCCGCGCAGGCTGGCGGAGCTGGCGCCGAACGTCATCATCACGCAGGACCAGTGCCGCGTGTGCGCCGTGTCGGAGCCGCAGCTGCGTGAGGCCGTGGACTCTTGGGCCGCTGCATGCCAGGTAGGCAGGGTTTAGGGGTCTAGGAGTCGCCCAGCTCTCCTCGGGAGCAGCGCCCTGCGGCTGCTGGCACGGAACCTGCCCGGAAGCACACCCCGCTGGGCCATTGCCGTGAAGAAACGTCGGGCTGCGGTTTCAGCTCTAGGCTCTGGCACAGGGGTGCCAGCCTGCTGGGTAGGTCGTGTGGGGTGGTGCCAGCCTGCATTATGGGAGGCCCGGCATGATGACTTTCAGGCGGTTTGCACATGGCCCATCAGCGCCCGATCTGTGGGCGATTTACCTCAGCTCCGTTCAGCTGCAGGCCATGAAGCACTCGTTTTATCCCTGCCTGCAGCAGCAGGCAATGGGGCAACACACTGTCTTGTACACCCACCCTGACACAGTGGCAGGCTGGCGGTACAGCCTGTTGATGCATCTCTGCACCGACGACAGTGCCTCTTGCTGCAACATTGGTGCAAAACCCCCTCTGATGCAGGCTCGATGCTGCCTGGCACGTAGAACAGTCTTGCAACCAACTGCTGCCCAAGGGCGCGGGAATGGCTGGGGCAGCGCGCGCGGCGGATCTCGCAGCATTAAAACTGGCGCTCATTGGGGGAAGCTCACCGTTCCCCGGAGCACAGATTGCCAATCAGAGCGATCAGACACTGTCACTCTGACAGCATCGCCTGCAGGCCCGCTGCAGGATGTGCATGCTGGCAGCGAAGCCCAGCGCCAGAGCCGATTTCCGGGCGGCCGGCCCCGACGGCGCGCATGTGCAGGCCGCCTGCGGCACCCGCACCGCGCCCGCCGCGTGACGGGGAACCCTGCAACCTGTTGCAACAAGATGCTGGCGCGCTGCAGACAAGCTGCACCTGGAGTGGCGGCCAGGCGGTCGTCGGCGGCGGCGAGGTGCGCATCATCTCCCTGGTGCCGCACAGCCTGGCGGACATCCGCGGCGACGTCACCAACATCGCCGCGGCGCTGGGCGTGCCGGAACGGGGCGCTCGCGTTGCGGCGCAGATGGAAGCCACCATCCAGGTGTCTGTCTTGTTGCTGCAGATGGAGCTCTGCTGCTGCAGGGAATGCACGCTGCTGCGGCAAGCTGCCTGCGCCGGGCGATATTGGTGACATTGCCGCGGATGTCCGCCAGGCTCTGCCGCAGAGCATCCTGAAAAGGCATGAGAAAGCTTCAATCTCCTTCTACTGATGCTCTGCAGGCAGTGAGGGACGCGGTCGCGGCAGTGCAGCAGCCAGGGCCGCTGCCAAAGGTGGCGCTTATAGAGTGGATTGACCCCATCATGGGCAGCGGCCACTGGTGCGCCCTGGCAATGTAGGATCTAGGGTCCGGAACTGTGGTCTTCAACCTGATCGAGGGCAGGATCACAGTGAAGCGCCCATCGGCTGGCGCCTGCGCCGGCCGTGATACTGCTGCGTGCGGTGGAGTGGCGCATGCCAAACCGTTCAATTCCCGATCTCAAGAGGCCCTGCAATGTCCTCTGATGGCACATTCGACCTGCCACTGCTGGACTCGGTGTGTGCCGCCCAACAGCCAACGCAACCCCTGGCAGGCTGCAAGGCATGCGCCCCAAGCTGTACGGCAGTTGCAAAGCCAGCGACTCTAAGCCAACGACTCTATGCCTGGGCTGTGAAGTGCTGGAGTTGCCCTACAATCTAAACCGGAACCCCTACCGCTGCTCCTGGGCAGGCACCCTGAATTGGCGGAGGCGGCCGGCGCTGAGTGCCTCGCGGGCGACAAGGGCGGCCACGTTGCCACGCTCAGCCTGGCGGACCTCGCGGCATTGGAGCCGGACTGCATCCTCTTTGCACCCTGCGGTGCGCTGCTCTCAACACCTCTCCGTATGCGGCCTCGGAGCGAGTGCTGCCGCCAGGACGATCCCCGCGCAGTCAGGGTGTGCCTGAGGGGCGCTGTGCGGACACCGCGCCGAGCCTTGCCCCTGGAGGAACCGGTGGTGCGCCGCGTCCATGCGTGTCGCCTTTGCTGGCGGTGACTGCATCACCTCCTTGTCATGAGGAATGCAAAGTCCCGTCAGTGCTGCCAGCAAGCGCCGCTGTGCTGGTTCCTGCAGGCTTCGACCTGAAGCGCAGCGCGAAGGACCTGAGCGAAGCGGAGTACCTCAATTCGCCAGGTGAGCAAAGCTTGGGCAGGGCCTCGCTTCATCTCCCTTGCCTGAAGCACGAAGGCTGTGTTCGAGGGCGAGAGGCAGCTGGGGAGCTGTGCCAGCCGCACTGGCCGGCGAGAAGCTACATCAGCCGAAATATGCGCGCCCGCCAGTGCCGTTTGCAGCTGCGATTTCGCCTGCAGCTCCGAAACAAGCCGTCATCCGTCACGACAGCACTGGTGTCTCGCAGAGTGGAAGGCGATGCCGGCGGTGCAGAATGGCCGCGTGTTTGTCGCAGACGGGTTGACGTACTTCAACCGCAGCAGTCCGCGAGTCGTGCACTCGGCGGAGATCGTGGCGGAGGCGCTGCACCCAGAGCTGGCAGGTGGGGATTTCAGCTCGAGTCTGAGCTTGAGTGCAGATCAGATGTGCCCGCGCACCTGATCCACATGCTCCAATTGCCTTGTCTCGCTTCGCTTCGCCAATGAGACCCATGCAAAAATGACCGGCAGGGCTGTGGGGGCACATGGGGTCTACGCTGCTGACGCTGGAGCAGACGCTCAACCCAAAGAGCTTCATCTCGCTGCCGGCGTGGCACCACCAGAATGGCCGCAGCAATGGAGATCGCTGCTGCTGACTGGCTGCCGCATTGCAGCGCGGAAGGATGCGGCATTGCAAACTATTCTTTGCGGCGCCTGCACGCACACGTGCCGAGCAGGGGTTATTCCTTCAACTTTGATGTTTTGGCGCGCAATTTCAGTTGTAGGAACGGGACGTTCTGTGTTGACACCAGCCGTAACAGCTGGTTCCGTTTGGCCAGTAGAACCCAGCAACAGGTGCCATTTGTATCATCCAGTGTTGACAATGTGGCACCATACCTATGCGTCCGCTTGAGCGACAGGAAGGAACGGGGAGCAGTAGGTAGCTGGTGGGTGCATGCGGAATGTGATGCTTACACTTTGTCAAATTGAATACCTACGGCGCCATAGCAGGCCCGCACAGAATGGTTTTGTCACAACGAAAAGCAGAAGGTGGTTCACAGTGCTGTTCTCTGGCGTTCAAATTCCCTGTCTGAAGTGTACATGAGGCCCCAGAAGATCTGGGAAAGCGCCGGGCGAGCCGCAGCCCGCTGGGCACTCTCTGAATTGTGTACAGATCCAGACATCACACGGCAGGGCATCAAAAGTCCCTCGGGCGCCCCTGGAAAACCTCCGGGGGCGACCCGAGCCCTGCCCGAATGTACTCGTGCGGTGCCAGAGCTGACTGCCAGACGCGCGCCGCTCCCCTGGTGTGCGAACCAATCATGTCCGCGGGAGCGGCGCGGCGCCATCCTGGGTCGGGCACCCTGCTTGCCGGGCGCTGCCGCGCCGGACGGGGGCCCGAGACCCCAGGAGTCAAGCGCTCAGTACCGGTAGTGCTGCGGCTTGAACGGCCTGTGTGGCACGACACACAGCTGGTAGTCAGCACCTGAGCAACTTGGTTGCATTTAAAATGATTAGAAGTGAGTCCATACTTGTCTCAACCCGGTCTCAACCCTGACTGGGGACTGATATGCCACCAGGCCACCATTGTGCATTGTCAAGCCCTCGCTGTCCGGAATGCTGCACCTTACGAGGCTGCTGATAGACAGACCCATGAAGACAAGTAAACCCGCGCACCCGTTGATAGGCACGTTGATGTAGGCCGCCTGGTCGTCGGTGAGCACCGTCAGCTTGGCGCCCAGCTTGGGCAGGTGCAGCGCCGCCACCTGCGGGGGTTCGTTTGGTTTGGTTTGGTTTGGTTTTGTGAGGGGGTCTTCTGGCAGAAGGCTGAACAGGCGGAAATAACATGTTGCACGATTGGCCGTCTCGCAACGCACTTTCTCGTCGAGGTGCTTGGGTAGCACGTACACCTTCTTCTCATATCGGCCTGTCGTACGCCTGCAAGTGACAGCAGGAAGGTATCAGACACAGGAGGCAGCCTGGTCAGACGTCGAGCGGCAAATGCACAAGTGCGTTACAACTGTACACCCTAACCACAGCCAGAGCGCGCAGAGACAGAGCAGAAGGTGGAAACGCACTCGTTCCAGAGCTCCAGCTGCGCAATGACCTGGTTCGTGAACGAGCACGACATGACGAAGCTGGGGTGGCCTGCGCAAGCGTGAGTCCACAGAGTTCATCAGCCGCCGTCAGCAGAACTCAGGCCTTCAGGACCAGCGCGAGACTACCAACAACCTCGATTGGGCTGGGTATCGTGGAGTGATTTCCGTGTGTCTCAGGGCAAGACGAAAGGAGAAAAGAGATCCAAATGAGCAGACAGCTTGTGGGCTGGGCTGCCCGGCAGGGGCATGGGGACAAGGCGCACCAGTGGCGCAGCCCAGGTTGAGCAGGCGGCCCTCAGCCAGGATGATGACGCCGTGGCCGTCCGGGAAGATGAAGCGGTCCACCTGCGGTCAAGTGCAAGGCCATGCGTCAGGCCGGGCAGAACAGAGACGATGCGGGAAGAAAACGAGTTGCCAGAAGGCGCGAACGCGCAGCAGAACATGTCGGCAGCCGGAGCCCCTTCGCCGTCTTGAGGCAGGCGTCTGCAGCATCTCGACCAGGATTCGTCGCGACGCGGCCGCTCGGGCTCCAAGGGCTGGGCAGGGCGCGCGCACCTGCGGCTTGATGTTCTGGCGCTTGATGCCCTGCCAGCCCATGATGCCGGCCATGTCGATCTCGTTATCGAAGTGGCCGATGTTGCCGACGATGGCGTTGTTCTTCATCTTGGCCATGTCCTCCGCCATGATGATGTCCTTGTTGCCGGTGGTGGTCACGAAAATGTCCACCTGGTCGATGACGTCGCGCATCGGCGCCACCTGTGCGGCGCGAGGGCGGCGCGTAAGCTGTTGCAGGGGAGCACCTCAAGGCTTCGCCCGAGGGGTGCGCCCCTCCCTCCGCGGGCCCCCAGGACGCAGCATTCGACAGGCTGCCGTGTGGCTGGAGGTGCAGCCGTTTGCGCAAAGCACAGCCGATCCGGACGTCTGTGCGGTGCTGCTGACGGGTCAGCATCTCAGCAGCGCACGTTTCGCATCGCATGCACCAAGCACCATTGTCAGACGCAAGGGTTCGAACCCAAACCCTAAAAGCGCACACCTGGTAGCCCTCCATGGTCGCCTGCAGCGCGCAGATGGGGTCGATCTCGGCGACGATGACGCGCGCGCCAGCGGCCTTCATGGCCGACGCGCAGCCCTTGCCCACGTCACCGTAGCCCGCGATGAACGCGACCTGCGTCGGGCGAGGTGCAGCGGCGGGTCAGCGGCCGGCAAACTGTGGGAGGAGGACGCAGGAGAGGCTATAAAGTGTGTGCCACGAGAGGGCGGGCGACACGCACCATGGCGCATGCGGCATCTGGGCGTCTGCCCGCGGCACGGTCCGCATGTGCCAGCCAATGCGCTGATGCACAGCGAGCAGCCAGTCGAGGCTGCGGCGAGGGGCTGACGGCACGCTGTGGGGCAGGGGCCGCACCTTGCCGGCGATCATGACGTCGGTGGCACGCATGATGCCGTCGGGCAGCGAGTGGCGGCAGCCGTACACATTGTCGAACTTCGACTTGGTGACGGAGTCGTTGACGTTGATGGCCGGGAACAGCAGTGCCTCGCTGGCCTGCACAGGAAGCAGGAAGCAGACACACGGTGAGCCAGCTGCTGCCGCACGGCGACCGGCTGCCGCCACAAGGGGACCGCCTGCTGCAGGTTTCGACTGTGCAAGCGCGCCTGCGGGCAGCAAGGGGGTCATGCACTGCGCGGCAGACACTGCACGCGGGCTTGCATGGAGAACGCTTGTGCGCGACGCCGGCGTGTGCGAAGCATCCATCCTGATGCACGTCGCGCGCATCTCGTGCAGGATGCACCATGCGCTGCTGAGCTGCCGGACCTGCCGGGCTGCGCACCTGCATCTCGTACAAGCGCTTGACGCCGGTGGTGGTCTCCTCCGAGACGCCCTCCATCTCCTTGGCCATCTCCGTCCACTTGGTGGGGTTCTTGGGGAGCCCCTCCTTGATGATGGTCAGCACAATCTGGAACTCGGGGTTGTCTGTCGACGTCGGGTCCGGCAGCGTCTTGTCCTTCGCGTACGCTGCCTCCGCCTTCACACCCTCTGCAGGGTTGGCCAACGATGGAAGGCATCAGCACTTGGTACGATTGTAGCAGGCACAGGGTATCAATGCATCTGTCCCCTGCAAAAGTCGCCTCCGCCTTGACGCCCACTTGCAAGGTCAGAGTGACGCGCGGGTGGTCCAGCAATGGTCCAGCGGGAGGCAACTGTCAGCAATGAGCCGCACGACATGCAGAGAGCTTTTTGGGCTTGCATGCGTAAAGTAGCCCGTACTTGCGCACGCCATAAGTCCTCTGCCGCAGCAAGGAGATAATGCAGCAGCTTGAAGCGGCAGACTGCTCAGCAGCGGCAGGCTCCCTGCTGGAGGCGCACCGTGGATCAGGAGCGTGGCGTCACCGCCATCGTCGACCAGCAGGTTGGCGCCGCTGCCATCGGGCCATGTCAGCATCTGCTCTGTGCACCACCAGTACTCCTCCAGAGTCTCGCCCTATGCAGCCGACAGCAGGCGGGTGAGCAAACAGCGACACACCAGGCGTTGATTCCTTCGTAGATCCAGCGTGCAACAACAATGTGCAGGAGCACCCGCGAAGCCAAGAGTGTTAATCTGTCATTTTTTCCAGACGCAAGACCAGGCAGGAACGCCTGATACGCTGGCATGTATATTCGAGCAAAAAAAGGCGAAAAACGATCGTGTCCGACCCGACAGCAATCCAGATTGGAGGCTTGACAGGGCATCACACCTTCCAGGCGAAGACGGCGGCGGAGTCGCGGGCAATGGCCGCCGCGGCGTGATCCTGCGTCGAGAAGATGTTGCAGGAACACCAGCGGACCTCGGCGCCCAGTGCCGTGAGCGTCTCGATCAGCACGGCCGTCTGCACGGTCATGTGCAGGGAGCCGGCGATCTTGGCGCCCTTGAAGGGCTGCGACGCGCCGAACTCCGTGCGGCAGGCCATCAGGCCGGGCATCTCAGCCTCGGCCAGGTCAATCTCCAGACGGCCGAAATCGGCCTGGGTGATGTCCTTGACCTTGTACTGCGGGCAGCAGGCGCAGGGGCAGGGTCAGACGGGCAGGTTGGCTTCGTGGACAAGAGATGTCAAGAGTAACACCAGGGAAATGGGCGGCGGCCAAGGACGCCGCCCCAGCTGCCGGCAGTACGAAGAGCATTCCATTCGGGTGCATGAGTTGAGACTGGGCGATCGCACTGGGCAGGCAGAATGTACTTCACGGTTTGATCAGAGATGTTGCAACCACACATGCCGCACCGGGACAAGACACCACTCGCAGCACCGTCATATCAACAACCGTCAACAAAGAAACAGTTGGTCGCTCTTGCAGGAGACCAATGCAGCACCAAAAGCATCAAACTGACGGCTGATCACAGGTATCTTACACGCTCGCCGGCGGGTGTGCCCGCGTCAGGGCGCTTTAAGGGTGTCAGTGCACCATCACGCACGTTCGTAAAAGAGGGTGCGAGAGCAGGCAGCACAGTTCCCCGATGGACACAAAAGCACGCCCAACCGACGGTCATCACAGCACACGCACCTGGAAGCCCTTGTCAGACTTCTCCACCGAGGCTTGGGGGATTTGTGCGGTCGCCATGATGGCTGTGCTTGAGTTCAAAGGTTTGCAGAGGATGAGTGTGCGTCTCGCTGTGTGCGGCGAGGCGAGAAAGAGCGAAGTCGGTCAGGCGGCTGACAACCAAGCACGTACTTGCTAAACCCTGATCGACGGCAATATGCCACCGAGGTCTGGTGCCGTCAAGGCCCAACCGAGAGGCCAGCACAACAGTTCGAGGGGACAGCCGCACCGTGGCCACACACATCACAAAACTTCAGCAGCCGCCACAGCTGTGCATTTGCTGGTGTTCTCCCTTGCCCTAACCGGCACTCGCGGCGTGCCGAAGCGGGTGTTGAGCCCTTTTACCCTACTCTTTGGCTTCCTCCGGGCCGTCAGACAGCAACGACTTGAGGTCGCCGCTCTGGTGCAGGCCCATCAGGATGTCGCTGCCGCCCACGAACTCGCCCTTGATGTAAAGCTGCAGATGCCCGCAAAGGATTGGGCCGCGTCAGTGCCAAAGTGCAGCCGTGACGCGGCAGATTTGCATGCACGCCAGGCCCCTGGTCAGCGCGACCATGAGCTGGGACCGCGGGCGTGGCACACGCAGACGACATCTGGTTAAATGACGCTGCCGCTGCAGACTGCGGTGCGGGTGGCATCGAGGCGCGGAGGGGCGGCGACTTCAGACACACACGCGCCCCTGCAGGCGGCTGTGAGGATTTGCAGCGCTGCGCGCCGGCTATGGCTGCGCAGACACAAGCGCGCACCTGCGGGATGGTGGGCCAGCTGCTGTACTTTTTGATGGCGTCCCGCAGGTCGGGGTCCGCCAGCACGTTGCGGCTCGCATACTCCACGCCTACGCGGTGGCACAGAAGGATTGCATCGCCGTGCGTGTGGGCACGTGCGCAGCACGCTGCTGGAGGCCGCGCCTGGCAGCAAGCGCCCGTGTCCGGCCGCAGCGCAGCCGCTTGGCCCTCATCAGTGACGCGCTTCAGTCCGGTGCCGCGTGCACAAGCGCGCGCACGCACCGGCTGGCCAGCACTGCTGGCTGCGAATCCAAAGGGTCGATGTGGACCAGGCAGAGAGGGAATCACCGTAGGCGTTGAGTATCTGGCAAGCCATGTTGCTGAAGCCGCACATGGGCGCCTCGGGGTCACCCTGCAGAGCCATTTGGCGTGCGGGTCAATCTTAAATCCTCCCTGCCTGCATCGCGCACATCGACAGCATATCCAGCTGCCGCAAAGCGCCAAAGCTACTGTCATCGCAGCTCTTTGGAGCCCTTGCTGAGCCTGCCGGAGCTGTCTAGCTCGTGCCTGAGCCGAGCTGACGGGCACCACATGTCAGGGCTGGCCGACGAAATTCGGGGCGGCAGGAGAAGTTTTCAGCGGCACCTTCATGTAGAGCAGGACTTTGTTGGAGCCGACGTCTTCCCGGATGGCCTCCTGCACCGAGCCCGACCGCTCGCCTTTGAATTGCGGCTTGAAGTCGCTGTGCACATCGTCGCCGCCGCTGGCAAACCCGCGCAAAACGGCGGTGCCGCCTGCGGGTAGCCAGCGCACATGCGGGGGTTTGGCACGAAGGAGCCGCAAAGACGACAGACGATCGGTACAGAAAAGCAGCAGACGACCCTGATTCATGGACACGCAGCGCATGCTGGGCACAGTAAACACAGTTTGAATGATGCTCATTATGAACCCGTGATGAAGAGCTCGAGCACGATCGACATAACAGGCACCTGCTGGCGCTAGTCGCCCGGCCAGACTGCGGGCCAGCAGTCCCGCAGAGACCCGAGCCAGCATGGCTAATAATTTGAGGTTTGAGCGCGAAGCTAGCGTCGGCGTCGGTAGGCCAGGCGTACAGGAAACTTTGCTGGAAGCGGAACGGACTGGCCCGTGTGTTGCGCCCCATTGATGGCTGCACCTGCATTCCAAAATGATGACGCCACGTGGGCATGAGTGAAACCAGCAACGAGGGAGTTCCCAACCAGGGGGGGCGGTGAAAGTATCCTGGGACCCTTGCACATCCGATATCCCCCAACTGAAAAGTCAAGCCGCGCTTAGGTGCCCATTTACGGCATTCCGTGAGAAAGTTTGTACAACGCGGAATAGTACTCTGCCAACAGGCATCGCTGCACAAGTTGCGCAATCGGAGTTCGCAATCAACAACCCACGGCAAGGCGCGCGAGACCAACTATAGTCATCAGGAAGTGGAAAGGTGGGAAGCCCCCGGCGGGGTCATTTAGTTGCTGAGCTCCATGGTCTCGTGTCCCACCGCGAGGCTCATGCAGGACTAGCTGGTGTTGCTTCTACTTATATTTGGCATTCCCGTTGTGTAGTCGCACCCGCCTAACGCTTGTCGTGCGCCATTTGACCACCGAGTGCGTCGCGCCGGGTACAAGTCTCCTGCTGTCCTGAAGCCGCCAGGACCGTTATCCGCGTCCCCAACCAGCACATGTGATCTAGCCTTTCTTTATTGTGAGTGCTGGCCAGCTTATCACAGCTGTGCCTCCCACCTGTGATGGTGGTAGGACTCCGTCAACCACTACGCAACTTCCGCCTCGGCTCCGAAACTCTAACAGCATCCAAATGGTAGCTCTGCACAGATTGCGATGGCGTACTTGCATCCGGCATGATCCTTCAAATCAAGCTGACCACAGGCCACCGCTGTCATGCAACCACCAGCTCTGCGTATGCTATCGTCACCCGAAGTCTCAATCGTACTCTTTTGGTACTCATACGGCCTCGTTGCGGCATTTGCCTGTCCACGATCACGCCTCTTCAACACAGCCGTATATGCCTATTTGCAGGCACTTTTACGGCGCACCAATGGGCTTGCACGCCTGCGTCTTCCGCGGCCCGCGGGGTAAGGGTGACGCCATCAGCCCGACAGCGCACGTGCGATGTGAGTCGTCGGGCGATTGCTGCGGAGGCGCCACGGCGCCCAACGCCTGCATCCGTGACGAGGCGCCTATCGACCCCGCCATGCGCAGCACGACACAACCGCGGTGGGGACACGAACGTCCCGCACAGGCACCTTCGGCAGCGGATGAGAACTCTTGGGCCGACAGTGATGGGAGCGGCGTCGACCTGGAGGCGATGGACGAGGACGATGACGCTGGGTGCATGTCAGACGCCGACTCTGGGTGCGTTTCAGTAGTTTGCTCCACATTGCCGTCCTCCGGCGGCCGACCTACCTGCGCGGGCGACGTTTTCGTACACAGCAATACGGCTCCAGCCTGTTGTACACGCAAAAGTGAATGTCTGCGAAGGCTCTTGGGCTTCAGGCCGCGTCCTCTTGTCGCGGCAAGCTGTATGAGCGGCAGTAGTGGCGACGGGGGTTGCGGGGAGCTGTTAACCGAAGCACTGTGTCTCCAACTAATGAGTGGTGCAGCATCTGCATACGAGGCACGACAACACGAAGGCACTGACCGGCCCCTCCGAGGGGCATGCCTTACTCGCTTGTGATGCTTTTGGTCCGCCTCCCGCAGGGACAGCAGCCTGTCCGAGCGCATCAGCGGCCTGGAGGTGCGGCTCGCGCGGCGCTCTGCCGAGGTGGAGGCTCTGAAGGCGGCCGTCGCCATGGCGGCGGCGGCGATGGACGCTAGGGAGCCGCGGGACCGGTCGCCGCCGCCGCCAATGCAGCAGCGGTCGCCAGCGGCGTTGCCGCAGCAGACGCAGCGGCCGGCGGCGCTGTTGCCGCAGCGGCCGCGCCTGTTGAGCGTCCACGTCGCCAGCCGGCTGACGCGGGCGCCCAGCGATCAGGCGACGGCGGGCTATGGCACGCGCCCAGGCGTGCAGCTCGACCAGGTGGGAATTCCGCATGACACTCTGACAACATCACCAGCTGCTGCGGTCGGCCTCCCAATGCAGCGGCGCTGTATCAAAGTCACAGCCACGAGGACGTTGTGTGCAACGTCCTCCTGGAATGGAACACTGTTGATCTCAGACCAAAGCTGCAGCAGCAGCAGCAATTCAGGCAGGCTTAAGAGTTGCCAAGCGACGGCTTTATGTGTGTTTTCAGCAACCATCTGAGCCAGTTTGATCCTATTTCCCCAGCAGGCACTGCAGCAGTGCCGCGCCTGGACAGCCAGATTCCCGGACGAGGCGCCACTCGCGCCGCAGACAGATGCGCAGCTCCTTGCGGCGCTGGAATTGTGGGGGCGCCCAATCATGCGCTGCAACTAAGGAGCAAGTTCCTGCGCCTGCAATCGAGGCTGTACAATTCGGTGTGGCACACGGCACTGCCACTGCCCACGTGGGGCACTGTGACACCAGCGCCTGGGTCCTAGCATGCTGCAGCATGCATGTGCGTACCTGAAGTGGGCAGTGGCGGAGGCCGCCGCACATTTGACTGCCATTTGCTAATCGAAATGCTGCAGTTACTCCTAGCAACTTTCTACATTTTGGATAGCTGCACGGCGCTCCCTAGCAAAGCGGCAGCCAAGCAGGCAGGCAGTTGCGGCATGCAGCACGCATAAGAGGTTGTGGCACATTGCTGCAAAGCCTGCACTTTCCCCATTGAACATTGCTGTCCGAGGGTATCCGTTTCCGATGTGGTTCAGATTGTTGCAAATGTACCTTCCTTGTGATGTTTCTGCAGCGTCGCTGGTCAGAAGGGAACTCGTTCCTTGTTTGCGTTTGCCTGCTTGGTTTGTGTAATTTGTAAGATTACCTACGACCAGTATTCCCGCTGGCTTTGGTGTTCGAAGATTTCTGCAGCTCAAGGCCATTTCAACCTCGCGACAAGGTCACCTCCGATGGAGACGCCCCCCTCTGTCTCTCCCGCCGAGCCTGCCAACCCGACTGCCGCAGAGCCGTTTGACCCATTTGGCCACGCCGTCGGGTCATCAGGCCTCGACAGCCTCGACACCCCACGCGGGCGCCGCCAGCCCGTCCGCCCGCAGCTGCGACATCAGGTTGCCCATCTCCAGCGCCGTCAGCGCCGCCTCCGCACCCTTGTTGCCCGTCTTGCCGCCCGCGCGGTCCAGCGCCTGCGGCAGGGTTCCGCAGCCAGCACGGCGATCAGCATCAGAAACTGGCGCGGCGGTCAGCAGCCAGCGCAGGGTACAACATGCAGCGCATGGGCTCGGCGCAGGGTTCAGCGTCCAGTATTCTGCTCAGTTGGGTGACAGGACACAACCAGGCTTGCCTGCGTGTTCCTCTGCTCAGTCCTTCTTGCTCAGAAAACACGGCGCTATGCTGACACGAAAGCACGGGTTCTGCACACTCGAAGAGTGCGCGCACCCACCTGCTCCATGTTCTCTGTCGTCAGCACGCCGAAGATGGTGGGCACGCCGGTGGTGCGGCTGACGTCCAAGATCCCGTTGGCGGCGCCGCCCGCAACGGCGTCGTAGTGCGTTGTCGCGCCGCGCACCTGCCACCAGCGACGGCGGCCTCAGCACTGCACACGACAAGCCGCCGTGCTGCTCTGCTCCGGCTGGCCGCAGGCTGATCTGACGGTGAGATGGGGGCAGCACGGCGCTGCCAGGAAGCTGATCCGGCTTCGGCAGACGACTGCGACGATCAGGGCGGCCGAGGGCTGGCGCAGCAGCAGATACAGCAGCTTGCAGGGGTATCATGGCCGCCGCACGACGCATTTCCTAGACTTGACATCTCTAAAGCCAGCTCACCACAGTGCCGATGGCCACGACAGCATCAAAGTGGCCGGAGCGTGCCATAGCGGACGCCACCACCGGGAGTTCGTACGCTCCCGGCACCCACACCACCTGTGCACAGGCGGCGCGCGGGTCGCCACTGCATCTCGTCATCCAGGATCAAGCATTGTATGGGATGCGAGGTGCCCATGAGATACCCTTGGCGCCCCGCTGACCGCTAGCGCTATCGAGCTGATGCCTGCGCCTGGGTTGCCGAGCTCTCGGCAGGCGACGTCCGGCCGCCAGTCACGCGCTGCTGCCATGTCTCAGTTCACATGTCGCAAGATAATGCCTCCAGTATGTCCCCTCGGGGTCCCGATTCCCATATCGTCGCGGCACCAATGGCCCACGCCAGCAAGTGAGCGGCACCAGCTCGGTAGACACGCCGCCTCAGCCGGCAATCTGTCCAGTCATTCACTCCAAGACGCCATCCACTCACCTCGACATTGCGCTCCGGCACGCCATGCCGCGAAAAGGCCTCCAGCGCGCCCGCCAGCAGCAGTCGGGTGACGAGCTCGTTGAAGCGGGACACTACCACGGCAAAGCGGCTGCCCTTGTGTCCGATGGGGCTGCCGATGTGCTCTCTCACGGCCGCGCAGGGTGACGCCGTCAGCTGCCGCCGGCGCCGCAGCGGCGAGCTGTGGCACCTGAAGGCTGCTGGGTTCGCCAGGCGAGCTACAGGTGCATTGGGGCCAGACTGCATCAGCGAGTTGTCGCAGAGCTGCCGCGACTTCCTGTAAGAGACAGAGCCTGGGTGCTGCCAGTCTGACGCCGCCGTGTGCTGTGCACAAGCTCGTCCAATGCTGGGCAACCTCGAGCGCGAGTTGAGGGGGTAGCCTGCAGGGGTCGAGACAAACGTGATGTTTCGATCCAGGGTTTCAGATGCGGCATAGGCGCGTACCTGGCAGCATTGCCAGTTCCGTAAATGCCTGAGCCGCAATGCCGTGATGAGCCTGTGCACGTCGCCTGGCGCTGTGGACTGTGGCGGCTGACGCGCATCCTAATGCACTACACACCGGCAGGCGCTGCGTCCTGCCTGCCATCGGAATGGCCTGCTCCCCGGTAATGCGTGAACGCAGATGTCGACAATGTCACCTCCACGCAACGCGCCACTGCGTTCGAAATCGTTACTGGCTGAAGGAATGCGATTCAGAGCAAGAGATCGCGGCTTGCAATTCACACTGCACCGCTCCGTGCGTGATCAAAGCGTCAGGAACCCAGTAACAGCATCGAGACTCGAGCGTCCTGCAGCATTCCGCCACCGCCCTTGCGACATCGACAGGACCTCCCGATCTCCAAGGTCACGCAGCAGCAGTGTGCATGCGTTTCAGAAGCAGCAATACACTTTGATTTGAAATACTTTGGGCTACAAGCCGTGTGGGCCTGCTCCCTCCAGGCAGTTCCTATCCTGTGAATCTCTTGCGAGTTCCGAGACGGTGCAGACTGCGCACGAACGGCAAGGGCAACAGCCCCTGCCGTGAATGTTTCCTTAAATATTACATAACGTAGTGGTTCTGTGAGCTCGGCATCATGCATCGGGTGAGTGCACGTTGCCAATATTGCAGCCACTGCCCACCAGCGGTGCTTGCGAACCATTTTGGCATACAAACACGGGACACTGCAGCCCAGTAATGACCATCACGAGCTGAATTGACCTGAACCCCTGGCGACCCTCAACGATACATTCTTGCAGGCACCAAGCGGCGCACGGCAGGAATCGTCGTCTGCATCGTTCGGCCCGCTGGTGGTCCTCGCGACGTTGCTGTGGCTCAGCCGCGATTGATTTGCCGACACAACATCGCAACTTGAAAGCTTTTTCACAGGGGACGAAGGCATCCGCCAGTTGCCACAAGCCCCAGAGTGGATGCAGGTGCTTATGACCTTCGCCATCTCGCATGCGCCAGTCAGCTTGGCATGCAAGTGCTTCCAGGAAAACACCCGAAAGCGCATTACTCAGGAGCCTATTTCAGAAGGCACCGCAAAACACGTCAGTCCCTCTAGCAGTCCCTGGCAGCAGAAATGCCGCTGCTGCATCATCCCACAGCTTGAGCCTGCTGTCAGCGCCTGGGTCGGACGCCTCTGTGACTGCCGCCTCAGAAGCTGACAGCTCCAGCCATGAGCCGGCTGCGACATGGAATCCATTCTGCCGCCGCTGCAGACGCCACTGTCAAACGACACCGCCGCTGAGCGGTCCTTCTACCTGCCCTGGATCCTGCAGGGCCTGCAGCCCTGGGCCGCGCACGGCATCGACGAGGTGAGCCACTTCTCCCTGTGCTTTGCCACCCTCTACTGTCATCACGGCCACCACGCAATGAGCTCTTGATGACCCGGTCAGCGCCGTCGAGTCATGTGTCAGCAGCACTTAGGGACCTGCCTGTAATACTGCTTCCTTTGCACGCCGCGGAGGCTGACCTGGAGCGGTCAAGCAGCCTGGCGGCGGGACCTTACTGCTATGGCGACCAGCTGCAGGTGCAGATCGTTGGCGGCCGGCTGTTCGTCGAGTTCCAGACCTCCAAGGAGGGCGCGTCAGCAGGGCGGGCCCGTGCCGGCTGGTGCCTGGCTGCAATGGCGCAGGTGCTCAAGCCCTAAGCCCTCAATGAGCCCATGCAGTTGCTGTGCTCGCTCGATCCAGGCCCTAGTCCATCTCGCCGTTGATACGGCGCCTTTGAGCGAGCACTGGTCATGCACGCAGCGCCGATTGGCTGCACCGCGGCGCCCCGTCATCAGGTCTGCCAACAGCTACTGACCGCAAGAGCGCGCCGGGATGGGGGCCCTGTGCGTCGTCACCCTGCACGTCACAACACTCAACCATCATTGTCAGTGCGCTCAGGGATAGGTGCGGCCGAAGGGAGGGTGCCCTACATCATCTTCGCATTCTTGGACACGCCGCGCGCCCTTCCCCGCCAGGTGAGGCGGGGGTCCCAAAGAAAAGGAACATTCCTGTTGTCTGAATCCTGGTGCAGCACTTTGCCTGGAGCCGCTCACAAGGCGGCCTTGTATGTCCGGGCCGGGACGACACTCATCTAGTTTGGACCAAGACGACATCCTAATGAGTTCCTACAAAATAGAGGCGGACTGCACTGCAGATTCCGGACCTGGATGCTGTCATCCACACCAGCGACTTCCCCTGCGTGCGCGCGCGCCCTGACACCCCCGACATCGAGGTTCGCATCAACCGCGAGGTGCGCGCCGCCGCTGACTCGACACCCTCGCTGCCAAACCTTCGCAAGCCAGCCACCTCCTGAACTATCAATGTCCCGCTTGGCCTGGACCCGCACATCTTTCCTCCACCTGCCAAGTGAGTGGCAGCATGTTGTTTTGGGTTTCGGCCTTGGTTGTCCAGCTGAAACGACGAAGTGTGCTCGGTGCAGCTGCCGGCGGAGCACTACGGCGGGCGTCCGATCTCTGTGTTTGGGTGCAACAGCAGCACCGGCGACTTCCTGGACCTCCTGCTTCCGGACTACACGCACAGGGGCTCCGAATACTCGCAGGTCACAGGTAAGCTACTCTCTTGTTGCGCTCCTCTGGAGCCTAGCCTCTGCTTCGATGCCTGCTTTGGGGTCCATCCCTCAGTGCTTCCTGTCTTCCAAAGGGGCGGCCGAGACATAGGCAGACAACTTCTGTGCTGTGCAAGACGCTGCAGGTTGGCATGGACGCCATGCGGCGCCTGTCTGCCGCCCCTTGTTGACTTCTGTAGTGCTAGACACCCTGTGCAGCTCGGGAAAGGGGTCTAAGACTAAACGCCATTTCGTTTGCTGGCAGCTCCGTTCGGGGAGGTGCTCAGCGGCTGGCCGCAGCAGTTCGACGCCATCGCCGCATCGCACGCCTTCACGCCGCTGTGGCAGCGGGAGGCGCCCGTCATGTGGCGCGGCCGCTCAGATGCCGGCAGGCGCGATGGGATCAGGTGCGGCCACGCAATCCGGCACATCCATCCACAGCCATTCTGCGGGCGTGAGCGGGAGCGGCAGGATGCTGGGTCAGCAGAGTCGGCTTGACCGCCAGTCAGACAGGAGGCTGCTAAAAGGGAAGATGGTGACACTGCGCCTCCATCCACCGTGAGAAAGGCTGCTGCTGCCTCTCCACATTCGTGCGTGCTGCCGGGACCATCGTCGCTGCCCCTCGCCAGGCGCCAGTTCCTGGCCTGCCCGACTGCCCTGCGGGCGGCCGGCAACGCATCCGCGGCGGCGGTTTTCGACCTGGCGTCGCCGCGGGAGGGGGAGCCGCCCACCCCCGTCCGCCTAATGGACAATGGCAACTACAGGTGCCCTGCTCAAGCAGTGCCCTCCTCAGCAGCGGCAGAGCCGCGCTGTGATGATGGCCGACGAACAGTGTGTGCTGCATCCGCTGCTGCATGCTCGGTCAGCCGCTGACAGTCGTGTGTCGTCACCGGCGGCGGCATGTCCAAGCAGCACAACTGGGCTGTAGATGCGTGCTCGAACGATGAGCGATGACGAGGATTTGTCCTTCCTCCAGGTATCCGGTCTACATCGGTCTACATCGAGACTGAGGCGTACACGACCAACCTCAAGCACAAGCTGGCTGCCGGGTCGCCCTTGGTGCTGAAGCCCCAGTGCGCACACCTACGCCCAGTGCTTCCCTGTCCCGTCGGTAAACGAGCAAGTGCTTAGCCAATCCTCCTCCTGCATGCCCTAGCAGGTCGGGATGCGCGGCAGGGTGCCGGCACACCGGCGCTCCTGCAGGCTGCCCAGCATGCTTGCTGCAGCGGCAGGCGCCAGCCTGCGCCTGCGGGGAGTCTCCAATTGGCAAGGCATCGATTTCAGCAGGCATCGATCCTTGCTATTTAGGGTTTGTCATGTGCGTGAGGTTCGTTGCCCGAGGTGACCGGCTGCCGCCAATGTCGTGTCGCTCAGCTACCACGGGTGGTGGACGCGCGCGCTGCAGCCGGGCGTGCACCTTCTGGAGGTGTCTAACGGCGCCGACATGTGCCGGGACCTGCTCGAAAAGGTGCGCTCGCGGTGCTGCCAGGCGGGGGCGCCCCCTGTCACCCCTACTGGTGCCCCCACGACCGAGTGTTCAAGGAGGTGGCTCCCTAGCCCTTCCGTGTGGCTGCTGCCAAGGCCTGGTGCAGTTTTGGAAAGAAGCATGCCAGGTCGAAGTACATCAGGGAGTGGTGACGCGCAGGAATCGCGACGGGACGCGTTTGTGCATGGGAGGCGAGTCTCTGACCATCGACCAGAGCTTGGAGTGAGGACTACTGTAAACCTCTTGCAGGTGGTGCTGATGGACGCCATGATCGAGGAGCACGATGCCGCCAGCCGCGCCGCCGCAGCCGCCGGCAAGCTACCGGCCTGGAGTGAGGGGCGGCCGGACAGCAGCTGGGGGAGGGCGTCAGAGGCGGCGACGCAGCGGCGGAGCAGCAACAGCAGCAGCAGCAGCTGCGGCGCTGGACGATGGCCCAGCGCGGTGCCGACGACGCTGCCGACACTCCCGCTGGCAGCGGCGCCCCAGCCCGCGTGGCCAGGGAGGGTACGCTGGACCGGCGGCACAGCGCCGGCGGCAGGAAGCTGGTGCGGCGCGTTGACGAGGCTGCGGCCACCGGTATGCTGGCAGCCGGGCAGCAGGAAGTTCCAGAGGCGCTGTGGGCGCGCAGCCAGGCCGCGTGGGGCAGCGACCGGCTGCCTTGGGAGATCGGCGCCGCCGGCCAGCTGGTGAGCGAGCCTGTCTTGCCACCTCCAGGACCACATCACACTGAACACCACGACAAGAGCTTGGTCTGGCGAACAGGCCCGCGACGCTCGGAGGGTGAGCCCACTCACAAAAGCGTCCCCCCCTTGTGTGCGCGGCATTGCGAATGTGCATCGCAGCTTGTCGCTTCTGCCGGACCTGCGTGAAGCCCGGCAGCGTCGTCTCTGAGAACGCTGACTGGCAAATGGCTGCAGTTCCTGCGCGACCGGCTGCGCATGGCTGACGTGCGGCTGTACATGCGGGACATGCTGCGGGAGTACGCTGGACTGCTGCGCTTTGCGCCCCGCCCGGGCCAGGCGGCGCGGTGCATGGACTGGGACCGCATGCTGTGCGAGTTTGCCTGGCCACGCTTCTCGCAGGCGGTCCGCCGTCCCCCGTCCCGCCTGCACTTCTATCTCACTTCCGGAAGATACCTCGTTTGTTGGAGCTGCTGTGTGTTGCCGCGGGAGCCTCTGCAATGTTGACGCGTTCACACAGCGGAGCATGCGCCCTAATGCCTGCATCTCCATTTGCCATGTTTCTGGGCCGGCGGCAGAAGGCAAGGCCGATCCTTGAGATCTGCCTGCGTACTGCAGGACGTGGAGCAAATTTCGAAGTTCGATCCCTGGACGGCTGGGCCGGATGCAAAAACTTGTGAGGACGATCAAGTTTCGGTGGATGGCTTTGGCGGCGACGGCGGGGCCAAGCCTGACGGTAGCCCAGGGCACGGCGGCACCATCTCAAATGCTGATATCACAGCAGCAGCGCGGCTGATTATGGCAAGTCGTGATGCGTGCAGCTCCTGAGAACGCTCCGTCTGTTGAGTGGAGTGGCTGACAGCTGGCTTCAACGAATGAGGGGTTGATGAGCACGATACAGAACCAACCTCGTGTACGATCTCAAATTTTCGTGCATATACGCGGCTTTCGACCGCTGCCGTCGTCCGTCACAGAACAACATCACAATCGCGTTGCATACAATCAAGGCAGTCCTGACGCTGGTGGTGTAGCATTCGCAGTGCCCTGCAGGGTGCAAACATCATCCATCCACCAACTTAGCAACGCCACCTTCAGTGATGTGTCACACCCTGCAATTGATGGATCGAGAGGCATAATCCGACAGTGGTGAAGATACAATCCGCATTGCAAGCCGCAACGCACGGGGGCAGGATGGGCTGGGAGGTGAGGGGCGTAGATCTGCCGAAGACATGCAACTGCCACTGCGTTGCTGTTGCGCTGCAATTGCCTCAGCTGTGATGTGATACATATAGGCGGGTCAGGCGCCTCGCGCCGGCAGACAGCGGCAGTGGATGCCTAGCCTTGGCGCCATGCCGCTGCTGGTGCTGCCGGTATTACTGTGGTTTGCGGTCGAGATCTTCGACAACGTCGACCTGACGCCGCGCTCGGAGACGGCCACAATATTGGTCAACCAGATTCAGGCAGGAGGTGGCAGTGGCGCTTCCGATGAGGCGAACGCTGCGGAGGTGGAGTTGGCGGCTCCAATACCGTCGCCTCCGCCGCCGCCACCCAAAGCCTGGGACTACTGGCAGAAGGTCCGTCAGCCAGCCTACGCATCACTTTGATGGCAGTGGCACACCTTTTCAGCGTGTCTGGACCCAGTCAATGCTGCTGTCTGAGTCAGCTTGTAACAGCTGTGTCGCTCGCAACAGGCGCTGATCTCTGCAAATGCCACGGGACTGCCCCCGCCGGTATACCACGGAAACTGGATGGAGGCAGCGCATGGGCGGTTGCGCTGGTATGAAGACGATGGCAAACCGCGCCAAATGCGGCCGATCACATGGTGAACCCTCAACATCGGGTGCACAGTGCATGTCGTCTTCCTGCCTTCTCAGCCGCCCTCTTCCCGGTGCTGCTGGGTGGGTGAGGAGGAGACGAACCTTTTTTGTGACGGAACAGCGCAGGTCCGCTCAGGCAGCAAGGCACCAGTCTTGATGCACCGGCGTGTCCGACTGGCAGGTGCTGCTGCTGGCAGCACTGCTGGACCTTAAGGAGCTTGCTGCTGCTGAACATATGCAAGAACGTGCCGGCACCTCGGATGTAGCAGTTGCACAGCTTGAACGCAGTTTCACCCCCGATCTCGGTGTGCAGGTGGGGCTATGCGGACCCTGCGCCACAGCCCGAAGAATCCAAGGCGACAACAGGCCGCAAAGGCTCAAAAAAGCGTGGCGGCAAGGGCGGCGGCAGCAAGAAGGGCGGCGGCGGCCGCCGCAAGGGTGGTATGGCCGCCGACTCTGCGGCGACGCAGCGCGCAGACAAGGAGGATGCCGACGGCGGCGGCGGCAGCGACGGCGCCGCCGCGGCTGAGGCGGATGCGCAGCAGCGGCGGCGGCTGGCGGCGCGCAGGGACGGGACGGCCAGGCGGCTGTCGCAGAGCAGAGACACCGAGTCATGGGAGACACGCACGCCGCCGCTTCAGGCGCGTGGCACCCTCACAGGCGCCTGTCACGCAGCCAGCGCTGATCAGCAGGTCGGATGGGGGCTTCGTAGCATGCAGGATGAGTTTTCGGTGCACGCCACACTCTACACTGTCCGGAGTGGCGCAACGTTGCCTTCCCGGCGCAAAACGAAGGCCTTGACATGTGCAGGAGCGAGGCCCGGCGCCTAATATGCGCGGCAAGGCAGAGGAACGATCCTACTACCTACCCTGGATCCTCAAAGACCTAGCGCCCTGGAAGGAGAATGGCATTGACGAGGTGCGCTCGGAGAGTGGAGGCACATACACCTACAAGTACAGACAACACCCCATGCAAACGTTACCCTGCTGCCGAATCTCAGCGTCACGACGCTTGACAGTCCTTGCGCCATTGCCATTGCCACACCTGGCACCTCAGCTTCTGCCTTTGACTCCGCTGCAGTGGAACCCTACACCTGCTGCGCTGTGTCTGGCGCCCTAAGCCCCACACGGTGCCCTGCGCGCAGTCCGACTTGCAGCGAGCGGCGGGCCTGGCGACGCCGCTGGGGCCGTATTGCTACGGCGACCAGATCATGTTCCAAATAGTCAGCGGCCGCCTGTACGTGGACTTCAAGACTAGCAACCGGGCAATGACGGACGTGGGCACGCGCGGCGCCGACGGTTGGTTCCCCGGCAACGAGGGCGCCGGTGCGCACCCGCAATTCAGCATGCAACCATGCAGGGTTTAGACGGCCAGTGCTGGGAGGCTGATCCTCCAGCAGCGAGGGCGCCAGTGTAGCAGCGTGTGTGCAGGTGCATGCTGCTGCATCAGCCCCTGGCCTGCCACCGCCTGCATGCAGCATGTCCTGTTCGCAGGCATATAATGGGCATGCCCTAAGTTGGGCATGCTGCCTTAGCATGCTGCACCAGTCCCTGGCATGTCTTGTTGCGCTGACGCTGCGAATGACGGCATGCAGGCCTGATGACGGCCAAA
This sequence comes from Deuterostichococcus epilithicus, assembly GCA_033439295.1. Taxonomy (NCBI): domain Eukaryota; kingdom Viridiplantae; phylum Chlorophyta; class Trebouxiophyceae; order Prasiolales; family Stichococcaceae; genus Deuterostichococcus; species Deuterostichococcus epilithicus. Next base: position 2,482,583 of record JAVTLE010000010.1, read on the forward strand.
GGGCACGTGCCATATGTTTTGTTTGCACTGCTCGACGTGCTGCGCGCCTTCCCCGGTCAGGTGCGCTGCTTGCGGCTTCCGGCCCCCTTTGGGTTTCTGGCTTGAGCGGCGTATCGCTGCAGCTTGTCTGTGGGGCCACTCCACCAAGGTGTCTGTCATCTTCGCTGGCAAATGATCATCAAGTAGGGCCCCAGGTGCCCAGACATGCCGCATCACCTGTTGCCTGTCACAAGCCAGCTGGTCGCAAGCGAAAACCTGTGTGTTCTGGCCGCAGGTGCCGGACGTGTCGGGAATGCTGCACACCTCCGACTTCCCCTGCATGAAGGAGCACCCCGACGTTCCAGACATGCAGTTTCGCAACCTCGACATCCCGGTGCGGCCCTGCCGGCCCCGCCGCCGATTGTCCAAGCCCTGCTGCCTGCAGCCTGGAAACCTGTGTGCACGGCTGCATGCCTTGTCTGCTCCTCCTTCCAGTGAACCGCAGCTGCTGAGCTTTCGAAGGCCTCAAAAGCCTTCCGTGAGTCCAAGCCACGGGGTGCCTTCTGCAGGCGGGTTGCCTGCTGCATGCGCGCCTGGCCATCGCCTCAGCGCTGCTGCCCTGCTGCGTGTGTAGCTGAGCAGGCGGAGCATTGATGTTTCTGCCCCATTGACACGCCCCGCCGAGGCTGCTGCCATGAATGCATGCAGGTGCCCGAGGAGCATTACGCAGGACGCCCCATCCCGGTGTTTGGCTACAACCGCAAGGACGGGTTCCTGGACCTCATGTTCCCCGACTTTACCTTTTATGGCAACGAGTACAGCCAGATCACGGGTGCGCGGCAGCAGATCGGTGGTTCTAAGTGTGACAGTGTGCACATGGCGCTCGCCGCTCGAAAATCAAGATGGCTTCCTGCAAGAAGCTTCTTCCCTGCGGCTGGAGCTGTTGCAGCTGCAGGGTCCCAGTCCATGGACTGGTCGAGCCAAGTTGAGCATTCGGCTGGCGCTACCTCGCCGACTGAGGCCTGCTCTCATCAGAATTTATCAGAGCGCTGTTGCTCTCCAGCCTCAGCCGGCATGCGCGGCGCACACCACAGCAGGTGGTCTGCTTGCAGGCGGCCACAGCCCTGAGAGTGTGTGGCTGTGTGCAGACCCGACGGGCCTGATGCTGAACGGGCTGCCGCAGCAGCTGGACGTCATCGCCTCGATGCACGCCTTCCGCCCCCTTGAGAAGCGGGCGCACAAGGTCATGTGGCGGGGCCGCGCCAGCGACGAGCCGCGCGATGAAGTCAGGTGCCCGCTCTGCAGGGTTCCTGCATGATGCTCGCTCGGCTGCTACAGGGGGCACCGGCAGCGGACACAGCCCCAGCCCCGAGCGCTACGCTCCTTTGGACTGGCACCACAAGCAGCTGCACTGTTGACCCATTGCTCCATCTTCGGGCTGATTCTCTTGTTACTATCTCCCCATCTGCCAGCAACACATGCAGCGGTGCGCAGGCGCCGCTTCCAGGAGTGCCCTGCGCAGCTGGCCGCCGCGGGCCACACGAAGGCTAAGAAGCTGTTCAATGTGGTGGCGCCGCCGCTGCACGAGATCACCGCCACCACGCTGCTGATGAATGGCAAGTACAGGTGCGCTACTCCGCCTCTCGGCTGTCTGAAGACGTATCTCCCGGAGCTTGCACTTGATGCTTGGTTCTTCAGCGGTGCAGCTCGGGGGTACTGCTGCAGGCCTGCCAGAGCACATCTCACGTCAAGCTGTCGACAGCCTGTCGACAGCACCCTTCACGCATTATGCGCAAGCACCCAGAAGCCTGGCCGGCATCTTTGCGAGTGCATCGGAAGCACTGTCGTACCACACCGAACGAGGCAGCACATAGCACAGTCTGAAGCATGGCCTGATGTTCCCCACCGTGCAGGTACCCGGTATACATTGACGCGGGCGCCTACGTGTCCAACCTCAAGCAGAAACTGGCCGCTGGGTCGCCGCTGCTCATGGTCACGCATAGGTGTGCTGCGCTTTCCACTCTGCACAGGACCATCTACCCTCCTCGTGGCACGACACTGCATGACGGCGCATACTGTGCATTGCTGCCACAACAAGCACTGTTCAGTCTCTGTCGCACTAGCCTTCTGCATCGCAAAGTTTGTCGGGTTCCGTGTCCAGTTTGTGCTGGCAGTGCGTAGCACACTGGTAGCTGCTGCCAATGAGGCCTTGCTGTCATCTGGCTGCTGTTGCAATCCTGCCAGGTATCACGAATGGTACACGCGCGCTCTGCCGGGCGGCTACACCCACCTCGACGTGCCAGACGACGAAACCATGTGCAACGACACGTGGAACAAGGTGCGCACCCCGTGCAGGTAGCGAGGCCGCCTGCAAGCCGTCAAGAGCAAAGCACTGCCGCCCCAGGATGGCGATTCTCGCAGCAGCCGGCCACAGCCGCCATGAGATGCACCCCGCCCACCGAATCCCAGGCCCCTGAATCTGGCTGCGGTGTGTCGTGCAGGTGCAGCTCATGGAGGAGATGATACGGGAGCACGAAGCCGCGGTCAAGGCCGCCAACCATCCGGAGCCCTGGCACCAGAAGAATGCAGATTCCTGGTATCAGCACCCCTGGGGCGTGAATCGCGCCAATGATGACAACACCTTCCAGCAGCTGCGCAACTGGACGCTTGCCCAGGTGCCTGCAATGTCTGAACTGGAGGCCCTGTCGAACCGTGCTGCACACAGCCAGGGAAAACCGGGAGAGACTGCTGCTTCACCAGGAGCCATGTCCGAGGCGTGCCTGTTAGCGTGCTGGTGCCAGTGCATGCCGCCTGTGCTTGCTTGTAAGCTCGGTAGCCTTCGCCTGGTGATTCATCTGGCTCTTGTCGCCACCCGCAGCGGGGCATTGAGGCCAATGGTGTCAACACGTACGAGGACAGCGACATGTATGTGACACCGCCGGAGCCGCTGCCTGTCTACGGCAACGATTCCAGCACAACTGACGGCGGCGGCAACGGTGGCGGCGACGGCGGCGATGCCGGCGGCAGCGATGGCGACGCTGAAGGCAACGAGGCGGCAGAGGAGGATGCTGTAGCGGACGGGGACAGTGGGTCTGACAGCGGCAGCGGCAACGGCAGCGGCGGTCTTGGACGGCTTGGCTCGCTGCTGACGGGGGCGCTGGGCGCCATCGGTCGCGAGAGCCCCGAGGCAGCGGCGGCGCGGCGCCAGGTGCGCGCCGATGCGCACACCGATGCAGCTGATCCGCTGATTTCTGTGGCGCCGGCGTCGCGAGCACCAGCCCCGGGCCAACGGGATGTACGCTGCAGGACAAGCATACCATGCATTGTGCAGAGTGTGCACGAAACATCCTACATGAGAAGTCACGATTGCTGCATTCACTGCGCCAAGATATGTTGGTGGCAGACAGCTGTGTCTCCCATAGCATCAGACTTTCAGGCCTGTTCCCTGTGCCAGGCGGATGAAGAGGCATGGCAGCGGCAAGTAGCGCAAGAAAACCATGCCAAGCAGCAGGCGGCCGCCGACGCCGCGCGGCGGGCGTGGCAGGAGCGGCAGCAGGAACTGCGGGATGCCCTTCCCACAGCGCTGTGGGCGCGTGCTGAGGGCGCGTGGGGTTCGCAGCTGCTACCGTGGGAGATCGGCGCCTTCGGCCAGCTGGTGTGCTCCAGTCTCCTGGTCAGAAACCCCACACCCTGCACTCCTCAGCCTTGTGGTGCGGGACTGCTCCGTGCTCGACCAGCTGGTGCCCCTCCCTCCCTCTCGTCACTGGCGCTGACACTGGCAACAGCATCGCTGTGCGGGGCTGCTCCTTTGCCAGCTCTGGCGGTGCAGTGCGATGATGTGGCAGCACGCATGCCCGCCTGTTGCCTGCACAACTCCTGTGCCACATGCCCGTTCGGCTTGCGGCGACCTGGCTCAAGTCGCCGGGCCACGGACTCGAGATGCAAGCAGACACATCCCAGCCTTGCTATCGACCGCACGGTCGGCCGGGCGCTGAGACATGCATCTCGACGCCCTCTGCGACCCTACGGCTGCCGCCCGCTCGCAGTTCATTCGCGACCGCATGCGCATGCGGGACGTGCGGTTGTACATCAAGGACCTGTTGAGCGAGTACGCCAAGCTGCAGCGCTTCCAGCCGGCGCCGCTGCACGCCGCGCGCTGCATGGACTGGCGGCGCATGCTGCACGAGTTCGCCTGGCCGCACTACACCGATGTGCGCTGTCACCTCCCTGCCTCCCTGCGCCGGGAGTCCGTGCATGTGCCTGGCCACAGCACAGGCTCGTATCCGCCCGGTGCCGGCAGGTCTGTGCGCCGGCTCGCTGCCCCTTGAAAGCAGCCTTCGGCAACGGGGCTTGCACGGCGGCAGCGGTAGCACGGGCTTGTTGATCCGGTGCGGCGTGACGTGGGTGCTTCAGCATTGCGTACCTCAGCTATTGTGATCCTCGGTCGCAGACGTTGTCCTGGTGCCCATGCTTCCAGGCCACCACCTGCAAATCTCGCTTTTTGCGTCAAGTCAAGCCTGTCCTCAAAAGTGTTTTGCCATTTTCGTGCGCCTGCTAGTTGTCTCTGTCAGGGTGCTCCCGCACCAACCGATCAGACATCACTCTGCTATCTTTTCCTGGCTCAGGACCTGGACAAGCTGCTGCACTTCTACCCGTACCTGCGCGGCCCGTTCAACTACGACTGCGAGGACGACCCCTGGGAACATGGCAAGCCGCCGTACAGCCCGGGACACGACGGCGCCGGCGATAAATACAAAGAGGACGAGTGGTGGCGGCAGCGCAATCACGACGACATGATGCAGAAGATGGCGGAGCAGCTTCGGCAGATCGGCGAGAACTTCGGCTGGGACTGAGCAGGCCGCACCGGCACGGCCGCCCAAGGGTTGCTCGCCGGCCGCATCATGAAGGCGCCGCGGGCGGTCGAGGCGCGGCGCATGATCAGTGCACCAGAGGCATGCCTCGTAGGAAATAGGTGAGTGCGCCATCTGCGTGGCATCTTGGCTAGGTGCTCTGCGCAGCTTGCCGTCTGCAGGAGGATGCAGTGCAAGTTCGTCTTTGTCGGGGTATGCGAGGCATGGCACAGCGAAGGCAGGGGCGTTGGCACTCTTTCCGCCAATTGTGATCTCCGACTCTGACAGGAAGGCTGCTATGCGCAGCTTGCAGATCCTCGCCAGAGGGCTGCGCTGCTGTCTGTGACGCCTAGCCTGCGGCGCGTCACGTCACCCATGCAGCGCGCACTGGCGTACATAATCGTGAGTTTGAACAACCCGTGATAGCGCTCGCTAGCTGCGCCGTCACATAAACAACAAATGCTCGTCCGCTTGGGGTGAACTTTGTTGGCAGATTTTCTGGTGCAGCTGCCAGCACCCCTCGATTGCCGGCATCGATCGCAGCAAAACCTGAGCTGTGGTGATCAGTGCTATTGAGATGCTTTCCTGTGATGGCAGGACTCGTTGGCGGATCGAGACGAAGCAGTATCTAGCAGATGGCGGGTATGATCACAAGTCCACCAGCATGTCGATGCGTGAGACATGGAGTGGCAGCATCGACGCTCAACGTCTGGGTCGTAAGAGCATATCACTCAATCACAGACGGACTTCGTTGATTGCGTTTCTACATGCAAAAGAAAGCAAACTAGCGCCATTCAAATAACACATCACGTGCATGCACGGAGCACGACCACACCAATCATGTGACTAACCTGGCTCAGTCGGCTTTGGACGCAAGATCTTTCCCAACGCGGCTACGAAACAAGATTGAAAGCCAGCGCTGCTCTGCACAGCAAGATCAGAGGCTTCCCCCCAGGCGGTCAGCAGTGCCGAACACACCAATCCAGCTTGCTACTCGTTCACGCACTCGTACATACCAAGTGTGGTTCTATGTCGATGCGACAGCTGTAATGTGATCGTCTGATCTAGCCTAAGAGCTCAATCAGCGGCATGCTTGCGGAGGTGCGTAGCCCTGCACACCGCATATTGTAGTCCATTTTGCAAGGCTGGCTGTTGAAGTCGCAATGCAACCCCTAAAGAGGAGCCTGACCGTGCAAGCATCCGGCTTTCTGTTCTCACAGGCACCAAAGGGCATAGAAGCTGCATGCAATGTGAATACGGTTTCTTATGTGCAGGGCGGCCCTCACAAGCAGCTGCAATGGATCCGCAGCATGGGCGCCGCGCCGCTGCTCATGCTGCCCGTGCTACTGTTTTTCGTTCTGCAGGCCCTCGACATGTCGCCGCAGCGGCAGGCCGTCACCATCGTTGCAAAAATATCAACCTCACGCGGCAGCAGCGCCAACAGCGGCGCCACCTCGGATAGCGTGGCCAGGGCCAACCTGTCAGCATTGCTCCCGCCACCGCCGTTGTGGGACTATTGGCAGAAGGTAGAGGTGCTCGACTGAGTCGTGCAAAGTGCACTGCTTCCCATGCGGAATGCGCGCCGATGTGATGCCCACGGCCCTGCATGGTGTTTGCTCTGAGGATCGAGCTTCTGGCGCAGACTGGCACCCCGATGCGAGCGATCACTGATGCTGCCGCAGGCACTCATCTCTGCCAACGCCACGGGCCTTGCGCCGCCAGTGTACAGAGGGAATTGGATGGAGGCGGCACACGGACGGCTGCGCTGGTTTGAGGATGATGCCAAGGCGCGGCAGATGCGGCCAATCACCTGGTGATGATGGACAGCACCTCTTTGAGTGTCAAGCGCGTGCTGCATCAAGGGTCAGAGAATTTCAACGAGATCCGCTGCGACACAATGGCTGCCAAGTTCCTTGCCGCAGCCAACCGCCAGGCACACCACCAGGACCATTCTCAAATCTGATTTCGGCCTCTCCTGAGCCGACAGGTGGGAATATGCGGATCCAGCACCGCCGGCTCAGCCAGCAAGCAAGCCGAAAGCGAGCGAACAGAAGGGAGGCGGCGGCAAGAAGCAGGGCGGTGGCCATGGCGGTAAGCGGGGTGGCGGGAAGGCTGCCGGCAGCAGTGGCGGCAAGAAAGGATCCAGCGGCACGGCCGTGCGGCGCCGGCGCCTTTCGATGGAGGGCAACGGCCGCCATAGGCGCAGGGTGCAGGCAGCAGATCCCCACAGGAAGCGGGACTCCTGGCTGACGGGTCTCCACCCGCCGCTGCAGGTGTGGTACAAGGACTTCAGGTCGAACCTTGCGGTTTGAGTGCGCAAAATGCCGATCGAGGGCACACTTCGCTATGTCACCTGGGAGCACGCCGCAATGGACCTTCTCTCTTCGAAAATTTGCAGACGCTCGGTGGGCGCTCTTCCACGGACGTCATCCTGTCGTTCATGTGCTGCAGCAAGGTCCAGCAGCAGGCGCAGACCCCAATGAGCGATCGCACTACCTGCCCCACATCCTGGCCGATCTTGAGCCGTGGGCAAAGAGTGGCATCGAAGAGGTGGGTCAGTCGAAGTTGCGAGCTGAATGCGGTGGATGCAGTGACTGCCGCCCGTCCGTTGGCAAGTCGACGCTGCCACCTTCCAGCCCTGCTTCGCAGCCTCCCAGATGTGGCTGCCTCAATGACACACGCTGCCTCAGTCGCGTGCACTCTTCGCATGATGGTGCGGGAGAGGTGCCGCATTGATGCACACCGCACACTGCATACCGCACTCGCCCCACCCTGCCAGTTCCAGCCAAGCCGCCAGTGGCTCCCATCCTGCTGACGGCTCCGGCACTCGCTGTTTGACAGGTGGGAAAGGGGCGGGCAACCGCCAGAGCAGCGCTGCACAGTGCGCTGCCTACACCATGGCATGATTCAGGGTTTATCGGTTCATCGTCATGACACAGGCGGATGTGCAACGTGCAGTGGACCTGGCAGGTCCACGTGGCCCCTACTGCATCGACGACATGCTGCACTTCCAGATCGTGGGCGGCCGCCTGTACGTGCGCTTCCTGACGGGGAACGCTCAGGGGAGCGGCGTGCACAATGCCGACTCCAATGGCTGGTTCCCGGGCAACGCCGAGGCCGGTGAGGAACGGAACTGTTGTGCTGAGAGAGTCCAGGGCTGACGAGCCGCCGGATGAATGCCGCAGCGCAGGGCTCAGCGCCGCTGGCCATGGCCGCAAGTGCGGAGGTGGCTGCCGTGCCCTCCTCCAGGCCACACTGCTGTCTCCTTGCGACCAGATCAGCTCGTGACGGCAAAGCTTGAAATGGCTCGACATGAATTGAACTGAAATGAAACGAAATGCATTGAATTGAAATGAAATGAAGGGAAGGAACGGACTCGCAGGACTCATGGCGGCCAAAGGGCGGGTGCCGTACGTCATCTTCATGCTGCTGGACGTGCTGCGCGCTTTCCCCGGTCAGGTATGCCCCCGCAAAACCCTTGAGCCAAGATCATGCTCCACTGCCTCACTGCTTGGTGGCTGTGTTGCGCCGCCCGGTGCGCCGCGCAAGGGCGTGGTAGCCGCAACTGCACCTGCAGCGACAGGTTGGAGGCAGGCAGCTTCGGGCCCAGTTCCAGGCCGTGGCAACAGCCACCCTGCTTCCAGCTGCCCCACACACGAAGCCGCCGCAGGAGCTGCAGCTCGAGGGCGCCGCAAGGCTTCATGCATGGTGCCGTTCTAGGGTTTAGGGTTTAGAATCCCGACACATCTGGCAGCCGGCGCCTTTCTGGTTGCGGACGTCGCTCGTCGAGCCCCTCCCCCCTCGCACCCACTGCAGGTGCCAGACGTGTCCGGCATCATGCAGACGGCCGACTTCCCGTGCGTGAAGTCCCGCCGCGACGCGCCGGACACCGACTTCCGCGACTCCGGCCAGGACCTGCCGCCGGAGCACTGGGCCGGGCGCTCCGTGCCAGTTTTCGGCTACAACCGGCGCGAAGGGTTCATGGACCTGCTGCTTCCGGACTTCACGTACTTCGGCCACGAGTATAGCCAACTTACTGGTGCACCTCCCTCACCACCTGGTCATGCATCGATTGCTGCACGTTCCGCCGTGGTCTGGGGCGTTGCTGCGAGGTGTTTCCCTACCATGCCCTGACGCTCTTCCGGCATGTGGTCCTGGCGCGCGTAGTACCCATGTCCGCCGCTTGACTGCGGTCTTGGCATACTCTTCTGGACAACTGGTGCTGGGTTAACGGTGCCGCAACAGGGAACCGTGGATCCACTGGCGAGTACCCTGGTGACTTTAGCAGCATGGGGACTGGGATGTCCTCTGGCTTGACAGTCGGAGGATGTTCGGCATGTCAGGTCGCCCTTTCATGTTCACGATGCAGATCCGACAGGTCTGATGCTCAACGGCCTACCGCAGCAACTGGATGTCATCGCGGCCACGCATGCCTTCACACCGCTGGAGCGGCGTTTGCCTAAGATCATGTGGCGAGGGCGCGCCACTGAGCCCCGCGACGAAGTCAGGTGCTGCGAGGGCGCCTGCTGCTCGTCTCTGGGATCAGCCGGCCTCACGACTGTGCACAGCGCATTGCCGTCAGTGTTGAGGTTGCAGGCAGCGCCTGTCAAGCGTCAGATTTCGTCCTGGTCATACTCGTTCAAAACTGTCCAGAGTCATGATGCGCTGCCTGATCATGCCACAGCTTCAAGTGGGAGGCCAACAGAAGCGCAGCTATTACCGGTGGCAACAGACAGAACAAGATGCAAGTCGTTTCTGCTGAAGATGGCAGTTCGCTCGTGACGCAGGCGGAAGCTCCTGGCATGCCCCGCGGAGCTGGAGGCGGCAGGGCACGACCGGGCAGGGGAGCTGTTTGACTTGGTGACGCCGGCGGCGCTTAACGTCATCACCGTAATCACGCTGAAGGCGAATGGCTTGTTTCGGTGAGCCTGGCCTGCTTTGCTTTCTGATTTTGCCCACAGCGCATGCGGCTAGAGGAGGCAAGTCGTTCCCACTGCATGACGCTGATGACAATGCGAGCCTCTGGTCAGCGGCGATTGCGCAGCTGCATCAAATCGAGGGACAAGAGGCTCAGAGGACTTCGGGTGTGGTCGCACATGAGAAACTCCATCTGTGCAGAGAGTGCCGCAGCCTCCTCCCGCACACTTTTGTAGGTACCCTGTCTATGTTGACGCGGGAGCCTACTCGTCCAACCTGAAGCAGAAGCTGGCCGCTGGGTCGCCGCTGCTCATGGTCACGCACAGGTGGGCTGTAGAGGTATCTGCAATAACTGTTCGCATGGGTCTGCTATGGATGTTCTTCTGTGGCGGGTCGATCCACTTCAAACACCTGCGGCAGCTGATCACTCACTGGTGGGCGGCCGGGGCATAGTCCCTCCTCGAGTGCTGTTGCATGAAGCCAGTGAGAATAGGCAGCCACGATCCGGTGGTCGCCCAGCCATCGACCCGACCAATGCACCTCTGTGCTTGCCGCCAGGTACCAGGAATGGTACACACGGGCGCTGCGCGAAGGCTACACACATGTCTCCATTCCCGACGACGACAGCATGTGCAACGACACCTGGACCAAGGTGCACAGCTGCAAGCTTCCCTGTGCGTCGCACGGCATGAGGCCTGTGATGAAGTGAAACGTCACGGAGTTGCTTCGTCTCACAGCCCATGGCGAAAAGCTGGACCCGTGATGTGGTCATGCCAGTCAAAAGTCCTGGCTGCTCAACTCCATGACACAAATGCGCATGAACACGCAGCACCTGGCAGGCGCTGCTTCCCTTGTATAGCCGCAGCGAATGGCGCAATGCAGATGCAGCGCAGAGCCGCCGTGACAGTGCTCCTGCCCGACCAGAACCGTTGCCGTACTGCAGGTGCAGCTCATGGAGGAGCTGGTTCGCGAGCAGGCAGAGGCTGTGAGAAAGGCGGGCCACCTGCCGCCATGGCTGCAGGCGCATGCCGGGGAGTGGACCCAGCACCCTTGGGGCGCCAGCAGCGGCGGCGATGAGGACATCGCCAGGGAGCTGCGCGACTGGACGCTTGCGCAGGTGCCACATCACGCCCGCACACGTTGGAACATCGATATCTTGAGGGCCACCAGCAAGTCGTTGTGACGTGTGGGCTTGTTGGCAAGCGAACGTTTCATCGTCTCGTTGCAGCGCGGCATCGCCGTCGGCGGCGGAGTAAACGCATACGAGGACAGTGCGGCATATGTGGCGCTGCCAGAGCCACCGGCGAACTTTAGTGGCATTGCTGAAGCCGGCAAGGAGGACGGCAGCAGCACCGGCAGCACCTGGACCGGCAGCGCCTCAAGAGGCGGCGGCGGGCTCGCCTCATTGTTGAGCAGAGCGCTGCCCGGTCCCAGGGGCAGGGGCCTCGAGGCAGCTGCAGAACGGAAACGCAGAGCAGCTGCTCAAAGGCAGGTGAGCACCCGCAAGGAACAGCAATCCGGTTCTGCTCGTTGAGGCTGAGCTATACCACCCCTGCCAGTGCAGCTCAGGTCGTCAGCAGCATCTTCTGTCTTCGATGCTGCCACCACTCCGCCAAGGTCCAACGTCCTGCAACTGCCGAACAGGCGCTGACAGCGGCACGGGACAGGCTGGCAGCGCAGCGGGCTTTCGAGATTCAGCAGCAAGCGGCAGAAGCGGCGCGGCGGAGATGGGAGGCAAAGCAGAAGCGGATGCGCAAGGCGGTGCCGCACAAGCTGTGGGCGCGCACGAAGCAAGCATGGGGCTCGGAGCTGCTGCCATGGGAGATTGGCGCCTTCGGCCAGCTGGTGGGAAATTTCCCTTGCGGCATATTTCTGGCAGCGCGTCGACTCTGTGCCGAACTCGCTGCTGAAGGTTTTCACTGCTGTAAGGGGAGCGATTACCCTTATGCCAGAGGCGCCTCGGCCCCCAAAACAATCGACACCTGTCCGCCACAGCTTCGTCGCGTGCGCCACAGCTGCTCTGAGCCAGTCTGTTCTGTCACGCATGGCCCGCGCCTTTGCAGCCGCCTGACGTCGTTCGCAAACTTTGACCGCAGTTTGTGCGCGACCGCATGCGCATGCGGGACGTGCGGCTGTACATCAAGGACCTGCTGGGCGAGTACGCCAAGCTGCAGCGCTTCCAGCCACAGATCGCGCCGCTGGCGCGCTGCATGGACTGGCAGCGTATGCTGCACGAGTTCGCCTGGCCGCACTACCAGCAGGTGCCATATGCCGTGCCGCTCCCTGCCAGCTCCTTTCGCTGCCACCTGCTCGGCTCTGTTCGCGAAGATGGGTGCAATATCGCATTCCAGCAGGTTATAGCCGCTCTAAACGTGCAGCATCGACAAATCTCAACATGCGAGAGCGCTGGGGATCGCCAGTCTACCTCTCCGCCTGCATACTTCTATACAGCGCAAGGCATGCCTGGTCAAGGCAGACACCTTACATGTACATATACAATTACGGGTTTGTGCATGTACATGCACTGCTGTAGGATGTCGAGCAGCTGCTGCACTTCTACCCCTACCTGCGCGGCTCCTTCAACTACGACTGCGCCGACGACCCGCACGAGGCAGGCCGCGCGCCCTACAGCCCCGGGCACGATGCCGGCGGCGACCAGTACAAGGCTGACGAGTGGTGGCAGCAGCAGTACCACGGCCTGCTGATGCAGCAGATGGAGGATCTGCTGCAGCGATTCGATGCAAGGACCAAGGCGCCTTGATCTTGGTGATAAAGGCGCCGCGGAGGCGCTGACTCGTCACGTGGGAGTTGCCGGTCCCAGCTGGCAGCAGCGGCGGCGGCGGCAGCGGCGGCGGCGGCGGCGGCACCAGCGGCGGCGGACATGTGGCCTCATGCTCTCAGCACATCATAATGAGGTGTGTGTTGTCTCCCGACGATTCTCTTGACGAGCCTCCTTGCTGTTGTACGCTGCATCTGGCATCAGGGGCTGAGGGTGCTGACACCATGGTTCCACGGCATGCGACGCACACACACGCAGCGAAGTGCCAACTGCGACCTGAGTCTGCGTGCTGCTGTTTGCGGAGCCAGAAGAACGAGGCTTCCTGGAGGGGCTGCAGCCATCCCAGCGCAACTGCATCAGGGTGAAGACGTGTCCAGACCACGCATCTAGATCGGCACCCCCCTGGAGCAATGGCGCCGCCGCCTGTTTCGCAAAGTTCCAGCAAACTTACAAAGGGAGCATGCCAGACACCATGGTGGCATCAGACGTTGTGATCTTGGTAGATTCAGTTACTTCTGCCAAACCAACAGTCGTGTTGCGGGCGACCGCCTGTGCCGCACGTGGTGTGTGTCAAACTATTCAATGAATGACATTGACAGCAAGTGACAGAAATTTTCAGTGGAGCTGCTCTTTCACTAGGTATTCTTACCGCAAATCACAACATTGAGTTTGACATGCGGCACTCATCGATACCGTTAATCGCTCTTCGTGGGAACGTACTCCTTTGAAAATCTTAAAATAAAATGACTCACGCAACAATCTGTGCCAGCTGGTGATTGCCCATCTCAGCACCACCGCCCGAGCCATTGAACAGATGCCCTACTGCGGCCCCTCTGGTGTGTGCCGTCAGGCGACCATCCACTCGTATGACGCCTTTGTGCAGCCACGCCCCACAAAAGGCAGGCGCCGGCAGCTGCAACAGGTGACCGTATACCAGCATGGGCTTTTGGCTGAGCGGCTTGGTGAGAGTTGGGGTTCGTAATAGCCTTCGGCAGCGAGCGTGTGTCGCAACGTGGCCTGCACCTCTCCCGATAGTAGCTTTCCTCAAGCCGAGCTTCCGGGGCCTATCGTCTAGCAGCAGGACGCGCTGCTTGCGCATCTCCTTGACCGCCTGCGTCTCAGTGCAGCCCATCACGTTAAGAAAGCCAGAGGCTCGGCGCGTCCGCTGAGGCAATTCCACAGGACGTTGCCAAGCAGCAGCCCGATGCTGCCGCCGGTGCCGCCGCCTTCGCCGCCGCCTCCGCCGCCGCCGCCGCCGCCGCCGCTGCTGCTGCTGGCCTGACGAGGCCTTGCGTCAGCCACCGCGCCGGCTGCGCCAGCTAGGGGCAGCTCCGCCTGGCGGCTCGTGCTCTGCAGCAGCTGCAGCTGCCCGATCGCCTCCGCCAGCGCTGCGACGGCCGCCAGGCATGGGCATGCGGCGCCCAGCGGCAGCGGGAGCACCAGCCTAGGCGCCTGCCGCAGCCTCGGGAACGGCATGGCGGGTTCCTGCTGGGCCTGATGCGCTGGGCACCCAGCGGGCATGCACGACTGACTGCCGTCGTGTCCCTGGAAGCCACCATTCGGATTGCTTCACGCGCAGCGCAGCTGCAGCCACATACATTTGTACACCCAGTGCACCTGGGGCCACCTTCCAGTTGCGCCAGATCCAGAACTATTTTCGTTCACTCAGCCAGTCCTGCAGAGCCAGCGCGCACCACGGCGGCCTACAAAGCTGAATTCGCCTCCCCGATCGACTGGGTCCCGGATCTAACTATTGACGGCGGGTCGAAACAAATAGGTCCCGTGCACCGGTTCTGAGGGGGGCATCCGATGCTACCACCTGCAACACAATGCGAGACCTGCCTGCGCAGCATGCCAGCGTTGGCCAGTGAGCACTTCACTGCGATGTTGTAATACGAAAGCATGCGTGCTCTGAGCTGACTCTGCATCCTTCCTGAGTTGTTGGCTCGACCCACTACCGTGGCGGCCCGCGCTCCATAGCCGCTGGCAACTTCGTTGCATTCAACGCTTTTCGGTGCCGTGCAGATGCAAGCTTCGGCTGCCGGTTACACCCCGATTGCAGCAGCACGTTGCTGCGAATGATTCGCGGAGTGCCAAGGGCACTGACTGCCATGCAAAGGGCACACGACACGGGCCAATGGGGTTTTGCTCATCTACAGCTCAGCCTGTGTTCCAGCCCAGCTTCAGTGGGATTCTGTTGAGCGTTGATGCAGCCTGAGGGTGCATCGAGCACCAGTGAGGTTAGTCACTGCGTCCATAGCCCCACAGCATCAGCTCGAGCTTCAAAGTACAAAGAGATCTCTTGGACGAGCAAAGATCAACAAACTTTACGACGGCTTGGGCCTCGGCTGTCCTTCACTGTCCTTTACGATTTTGCAATCGGAGCCACCGCCCGCACTGGTGCCATACATCGTGTGCTGCGACGATAGGCCACACGGCTCCGACCGCGGTCCGCCAGCGGTCTGCTGACTGACCTTGAGATTGCCACTGCCACACTGATGTCCAACGTGGCCGAGTCGATGCCTGACGAGCCCAAGCGCATCGTTCCAGCTACAGGGCGAGTAGGCCGGACGAGAAGAAGGACACTAGTCCGCGCAGCCCGCTGTCACCAGTGCTGCTGCATGCTGGCGACGCACTGGCTTTATGGTGCCATGTCATTGGTGACATGGCTTGCTGTTGCTGTTGCTGTTGCTGTTGCTGTTGCTGTTGCTGTTGCTGTTGCTGTTGCTGTTGCTTTTGCTGTTGCTGTTGCTGTGCTTTCGCGAGTGATTTCACAACCGTGTCAACCGATGCTGCTGGTGTCAGGAACCATCGCAGCCTGGCTCGCCGGCCGCGCCCATGAGCCAGGCACAGCCCATCAACCAGGTCATGGCGGACATGCGATTCGCGTGCTGCAGCCTGCGTCATACGGCCAAGCATGCTGCCATGTTTGTTGCAAGCTTATGCAGCAGGACATCAAACCGCCGTCGTCACTGACTACAACGCCGCCAACCAAGCTGTTCGACCCTGGTGCCCACAGGTTGTCGGTGTTTAGCGACGAGGATGAACCTCAAGTCCGTGGAGATCGATTTCCTGATGAACAAAGGCGACCGCTTGGTGGGTGTTCTTTCGCGTCGCCCAATGCTGCACTGCTGATCGATCTGCGCGACTTGCATGGCATGCACCACCACCATTCACCAACGAATGTATACAACAGCATTGGCAGCGCTCCGAGACGGCTGTGAACATGGCCTTGGCGCAGTCCGAGGTCCTGGCGGCCCAGGAGGCGGAAACCGCAGCACTCCAGGAAATGCTGCAATCGCAGCCTGACGTTGACGACGAGGTGCCCTGCGCTGCCAAGCTGCTGTGTCATGTCTTGGATTCTGGGCGTTTGATTGCGGCGCGCACACGTCAGCTGCCTTCGGCATGGCCGTGCGCTGAAGCAGCATACAGCTGCGGCCAACCTTCGAACCAGCTGGATGGTGCCTTCCTCTGCAGGACTTGTCGGACTCGGATGGCTCGTCCTGGGACTCGGAGAGGATGAAGCAGGAGCAGGCCGCCCTCCGCAAGCGGTTGCCGGAGATTGAACACAAATGCGACCGGATGTTCAAGGCAATTGCGTGTTCCGCATCTCATATGTGTCGTTGTGCAATGCAGTCACAAGGGTGTCCTGCAATGGTCCTGATGCTGCACAGGACCATCGTCCTGATGCTGCACAGGACAATCTGCTGATGCTGCACAGGACAATCGTCCTGAAACAGATCTGTCCCAGCATGTGCGTCACCAATGTCACCCATGTATGCGAAATCCATTGGCAGGTTTTGCTTCGTTCAGTACCTCGAAAGCCATGCCCCGGGCGAGCTTGAGAAGCACCTCATGGGAGGCGCCAGCTTCGCACCATTTGGCCCGCCGCAGCACTTCTCGGATGAGCTCAAGGTACGGCTGTGTGAATTGTGTCGAATCGCACAGCAAAATGTCTGTCCTGGGCAAGGCATGCAGTATTGCCGCCCTGCTGGCTGCTGGTGTGGTGCTGCCGAGCCTTGGGGCTGGTCATGCTGCAGCCATGGAGCTCTGCTGCCCTTGCTGGGGTCTTCTGGCCCGTGCTGGCAGTGTGCAGCTCGGGCTCCACTGGCAGCTTGCATAATGTCGTGATCGCACAATGCTTGTTTGACCTCCTGCTTGCCTGGCGTGGGACGACACTCTCACACCCTTGAGGAGGAGCTGCCGGCGCGGCGGGCAGTCGATCTCAGGCTGCGCGCATGTCCCTGACGGGGTTCACTCAAGCGACTGGTCCAGGACAGCTGCTTCGGTTTGCGTGCTCGTAGGCTACTCTGGCCAAGGGGCTGCACACTGCGGGTGTGAGCATGCTGGCAGGCGCTGCGCCGCAGGGCGAAGCAGGCGACGGCGTCGACAAGGTGGGCTCCCAGCTGCGCTGGCGCCGTCCTGCTGTGTGTGACACTGGTGTGCATGATGGGCGGCAGATTCATGGGCCAGCCGTCTGCTGTCGTGGGGCGCACATGCTGCTGAGCGGCCCGCACGTGGCCTGCCGGTGACATGATGACAAGGCATGTGTGTGTGCGTGTGCAGCTGCTGGAGATATACCCCTCATTGACGTGGATTGCGGACCACATCGGGCTGCTGGTCTGGAGCCACCGCACCCAGCGCTACTACTGCGAGGCGCGCGGTGCCTGCCTTGCATGCCCCTCCACCAGTGCGGCAGCGTATGCCTGGCTTGCGGTGTGCTTGCCCTGCCTGCTGATCCTCAAAAGGCCACAAATACGCTGGCCACACAGCTTGTCAGGGTGTGCGGATTGAGCAGCCTCAAGCCTCTCAGTGTGGCCTGCGGCAGGGCAGGCTCCAGGGCGCACACGTGCAGGAGCTCCGGGACGCGGGCTTTGCCACGGCGCAGCAAGCGGAGCGCCTCCAGATGCTGCACGTGGGGTCCCTGGTGCGTGCTGCAGCGACCTGCTGATGAGCTGCGAGCTTTGGGGTGCAACCGCCAGAAGAAGCATTGGACAACAGGTGGTCTGCCAGCAACTGTACCAACAGCGACCATCAGCTGCACTTGGCTTGCGCAGGTGCCGCCCAAGCCCGCGGGGCCCGAGGGATACAGCCCGGAACAACACGGCAGCGGGCTTTCTTGGCCGGCGCACTGCGTCCGGCACCTGCTAGACAGGATGGATTATGACTAGTAGTACGATGAGTATTTTCTAAATGCCAGACTCCATGAGTGTCCGTTACCATCTCCATCTCAGTAAGCTGTTCTTTGCTCTTGCTTCCGTTTGTAGGCTTTTGCCTTTCTCCTGTTGCGCCACTAGATGCAGCAGCAGTGTGGACAACGCCCTCTTTTCAAGAATTGAGTCTCCTCCAGTCCTTCTTGTATGTGTTCAGTTTTCCCGCATGCTCCCTTTCTCTCCCTCCTTCTCCACGTCTTCTTCCCTTGTATGCATTTTTCTTCTTTTCTAACTTCAGACATTCTCTTTTTCGCACCTCAAAAGCTGGTGACAACAGAAGGTGGGCGTGGTGTACAATGCTGGGCACCTTTGTGAAGGCTTTAGTCGCAGACTTGTTGGCCCGCCGCCATCCCAACCGCCGCCGCCGCCGCCGCCGCCGGCGGAGGCGTCACCGCGCGTGGACAGCCTGGCCGCCCTGCCCGTAAGCTGCTGCGGCTTGATGCAATGGTGAATTGAACCAGTTAACGCCTGATGCACCGCTGTATATATAAGCCTGGCAGCTCTGCAGCCGTACCGCCAGCACCCAGCCCTTGGGGCTGTGCTATGCCACCGCCGGCCTGTCTGCGGATCAGTAGCACACGAACAGAAACTTGCAAGCATGCGAAATCACGTTGCTGCTTGTGTGCTGCATGATGCTGGTCGATTAAATTAGCGCTGGGAGTCATCGTGGACTATCCTGCGTGATCCACGCAGCTGCGCCGCTGCTGAACGATGCAGACATCACATTGTGAGGTTGCGCTGCTGCTCTGCAGCTCATGATGATGCTGGACATTTCCACGGTTGAAGATGCGATGTAGGGGCCCCTTAACTTGCTCGTTCGCCGCGGTATGAATCCGGAGCTCTCAGCTCGCAGGCGAGCTCTGATGTGCCAGTGCCCCTGCCTTCACGAGGGCCGTCAAGCATTTTACTAATCCGTCCGACAGGCGTCTGGCAAGCCAGTTTGCTCGGGCAAGGCGGAGGCCGCCACCACGAGGTTGCAAACCCTTCCGCAAAGTGCTGATAGAGGCTCCACGTGGCTCCTACTCCGATAATCGTCGAATCCACAACCTGAAATTCAGTTCTACCTGCCGTTTCGGTTTTGAATCTCCTACTGCTTTGCCCAAAGGATCGCTCATATGCTGCGATGATTTCAGACAGGCATACCAGATAGATCAGATCGTCAGCAAGACGCGCCATGGTCTTTGAGGTGCGACCTCAGTGACCAGACTTCCGATCTGATTGCTCGCCGGCTTCTATGCATCCACTCGCGTTCGATGCGAGCAGACGCCTCTAAAGGAAGCTGTGTTTGTGACTGATTCATGTGTACGTTCTCGACATGCCGACGATTCATATCGCGAGCACTCGTGTGCGCAGACCAGCCATAAGCTTCGGCAATGGGTCCGCAGCATGGGTTCAGCGCCGCTGCTCATGCTGCCGGTCCTGCTGTGGTTCGTCGTGGACTACCTCCACATCGGGCCGCAGCTTACTGGTGTCGCCATCGATCCGAACCCACTGCTCGTCCGCAGCGCACATGCCTCAGGCGCCGGAGCAGCGGAGGTGCTGCCGCCGCCGTCTCCCCCGCCGCTAGACTACTGGCAGAAGGTGAAATGCTGCCGCTCGCTGGCCTGCCGCCACAAAGGACAAGTCTTGCAACTTATTCACGTGGTTCGTAGGTCAAGGGCAACACAACCTTGAAATTGCTGTCGCCAGGTTGCTCGCTCACAGGGGGATTTGTGATGGGGCTGGGGTGCAGCCGTGCAGACATGCATTCGAGAGACGTTCGGGCCCATCCATTACCCGGCTTGCAGGCGCTCATGTCCGCCAACGCCACGGGGCTGCCGCCGCCGGTGTATCGCGGCAACTGGAAGGAGGCGGCGCATGGGCGGCTGCGCTGGTTTGAGATGGACGCTTCCGCCCGCCAGATGCGGCCGGACACCTGGTGAGAACGGCCGGCGGCTCCGGTCACTGCCCTTCACTTTTGTGAGACCTGGACCGCCGTGACTGACTGTGTGACTGGGTGATTGAGCATAGGCCCGCGTGACCAAGGGGCTGATGCCTCCGCTGCCGCTTACAGTCCAGAACGTTCTGGCACTGCGCTTTTCAGATGAACGAAGCGCTGCCTCCTCTGCTGCCAGGTGGGGCTATGCAGACCCAGCGCCGCAGCCCGTTGCCCCGGAGTTGCCCGGACGGCAGGATGGCAGCAACGGCAGCAGCAGCGAGGAGACAGGCGGGGGCGGGGGGGCGGCTGCCAGACCACTTACGATGGAGGCCGCACCCGCCAGTCGCAAGCTGCAGGCGGACTCTGAGCCGCTGGAGTCCTGGCAAACGAGTTTCCCGCCGCTGCAGGTGCGCAATGCATCAGCGCTTTCCGCGGCTGTCATCACCGAATGCAGGGGTCTGCGGCAGGGAACACAACCCGCCGCCCACGCAGCAGCTGAGCAGAGACTTGTGTGTCTTGCAGGCCTGGCTTGTGCACGGCGGCGCTTCTTGCGCCAGTGCTTCCACATAATGTTAATCGGTGTCCACCCTGTGCGCGACTCCTGGACAGGAGGGCGGTTCGGCGCCGGATGTGGTGGGCGGCGAGGAGGGGGAGCGGTCCCACTACCTGCCCTGGATTCTGGAGGATCTGCAGCCCTGGACCGAGCACGGCATCCACGAGGTGGGGCTGCAATTTTGGGGCTGCCGCTGCCAGCCTGAGGGAGGGCCGAGAGGACCGCGCTGGTGCACTGCGACAGCTGCAGCCGCTGCTGCGCAGACGGCCTTGGTCGCTGCCGCCTCCCTCTGCTGGCACCCAACACCCCAGGAGTGGCTGCAGCCCGCTCGCCAGACGGGAGGCGTCCCCAGTTCTGAGGCCCTGCCCCGCTGCCTCCGTGCAGTCGGATGTGCAGCGGGCGGTCGACCTGGCGGGGCCGCAGGGCCCCTACTGCTTCGGCGACCAGATCCACTTTCAGGTCATCGCCGGCCGCCTGTATGTGCGCTTCCAGACGGGCAACCTTCGCATGCCGGGCGTACACACGCGCGACGCCGACGGCTGGTTCCCCGCCAATGAGGGCCCGGGTGCGCGCACGTCGTCAGATCCGAGTCTTTTAAGCCCGATATCGCAGCGCAAGCAGAGCAGGGGATGGTCAGTCCGTGGCGCACACGCTGCAGCTGGCGCCTGATGCTGGGCAGAGGCGCGGCGTGAGCAAAGCCAAGCTGCGCGTGGGCGAGTGCTGACGCGCCGATGATGGCTGCCTTGCACAGGCCTGGCGGCAGCCAAGGGACATGTGCCGTACGTCCTGTTTGCGCTGCTCGACACGCTGCGTGCCTTCCCTGGCCAGGTGCCCTGTCTTCACGCTCTGACGACTCCCATGCCTGACGGTTGAACCTCCGGCTAAGCCCCCAACGCTGTCTTGTTGGCAGCCTCGACCCGGCATGCACCCTTCGCAAAGTGTACACAGTCGTTGACATTGGCTGACTGCTGCCAGAGCAGCCTCAGGGCCTGGATGTGTGTCCGAACTCCAAGGTGCAGACGCCAGGGGGCATGCTGCGACGCGCCTTGTGCCAGATACTCCATAGGACTTCTTGGGAGACATCGTGCTATACCTTGCGGCTCTCGCTTTGAAAGGCCCAACATCCCGACGGGCCTGCCGCCGCAGGTGCCGGACGTCTCAGCCGTGCTGCACACCTCCGACTTCCCCTGCGTCAAGGCTAACCACAGCGTGCCAGACACCGAATGGCGCGACGCCAAGCAGGATTTGCCGCCGGAGCACTATGCCGGGCGCCCGGTGCCGGTGTTCGGCTACAACCGCAAGGAGGGCTTCCTGGACCTCATGTTCCCCGACTTTACCTTCTACGGCAACGAGTACAGCCAGATCACGGGTGGGTTACTCTCGCTGGTGTCAAAGCTCATACACTATGGAGGCTGCAGCCTCCTTGGGGCTGCCATCGAGTGGGGGCAGTTGCAGGCCTGTGCTCGCATGCCAATTGCCAGCATGCCATTTATCAGCAGGCCTGCACACAGCAACTGCCCTACACAGGCGTCAAGCGCACACATCCGAACTGCAGAAGCAGCAGACTAGCAAACGAACAGCACTCGCACGGCAGACCAATCAGCACCTGCTGGCAGCCATTCGTACAGCATGATTATTGGCAGGGTGGCCAGCGGATCCGGAGGCACTTAGCTCCAGCTTTCTCCTGGTATGCAGACCCTACGGGCCGCATGCTCAATGGCCTGCCGCAGCAGCTGGACGTCATCGTGGCGACGCACGCCTTCACGCCGCTGGAGCAGCGGAGGCCCAAGGTCATGTGGCGGGGGCGCGCCAGCGATGAGCCGCGCGACGAAGTCAGGTACCAGCCCTAGATCCTAAGTGCGCATGATGGGGCAAACTACCCAAAGCGGTGTGTCGGTCGGGCGCTCTGATCGCCCCCTGAGCGCATGGCTGCCATGGCCGACAGACAGTGGTTCGAAGGCCTGCTTGTTTCTCAGTCTCACACCATACTCTGGCTAGTTATCACATTCTTCCTCATCAATATCCCTTCTCCACCTGGCCGCAGGCGGCGCTTTCAGGCATGCCCCTCGGACCTGGAGGCTGCCGGCCACGACAGCGCTGGACACCTCTTCGATGTGGTGGCGCCGCAGCTGCACCACATCACGGCCATCACGCTCAAGATGAATGGCCTGTTCAGGTGCAGCCTCAAATCCTCGAGGGGTGTCTTTCGGTGCCACAACTGAGTCTGCAGGTCACTAGCATGGGCCACTCGACGTCCAGCATGGGCCATCCGGCACACAGGCGGATGCTGCGAGCAGCTCAAGCTGTGCAGCAGAAACGCACCTCCAACAAGCAAGGGCCGCCCACCGCTTTGTACAAAGATGAGAATGTGCAGCAACCATGTCAGTTGACAATTCTGTGCGGCTGTCAGGTACCCGGTTTACATCGACGCGGGGGCCTACGTGTCAAATTTGAAGCAGAAGCTGGCAGCGGGGTCGCCCATGCTGATGGTCATGCACAGGTGCAGTGTCGAGCCGCAGACTTTGGGTCGGACAAACCCTTTCCCCACGGACCTCACTGCTTCCCTGCACATTTGAACAGGCTGCAGCCTGCCAACCCTGCACGGCTGCCGGGCACACTCGTGTGCTGCCGCCGTTGCCAGATTCGCATACGATTCGCAATGTTCCAGTGTCAAGTGTGACTAGCACAGGGCGCTGGCTGGCACGTCAGGCGCTTTGACATCTCAGGTCTCCCAGACTATCCAGATCCGTCCTGGTGCTTGGCGCCAGGTACCACGAGTGGTACACACGGGCGCTGCGGAGCGGCTATACCCACGTCACCGTGCCGGACGACGCCAGCATGTGCAACGATACCTGGGCCAAGGCGCGCCTGCTGTGCGGCACAACGAGCATGCGTTCCAGCTTGTCCAGCTCAAACGGCTCCGTGCCGGCCCGGCAGAGCCGCGAGGCGCTGGCAGTGGCCACTGCATCGAGGAGGTGCACGGCGCCACGGCTGCCGGTAGACCGATGCCCTGGCTCGAGGCTGGAAGTCCGCATAAGATTGTCAGAACCTTGCTGCTGGGCCGAGATTGGGGATGCACAAGGCGGTGCAAGCACTGACACTGTCAAACCCTAAGACCCCTAGAAATACGTTCAGGTGCAGCTCATGGAGGAGATGGTGGCGGAGCAGGCGGCGGCGGTTGCAGCGGCAGGCCATGCGCCGCCGTGGCTGCAGAAACACGCCCGGGAGTGGGGCCAGCACCCCTGGGGGGCTGCTGACGTGACCAGCGACGAGCAACTGATCGGGCAGCTGCGCGACTGGACGCTGGCGCAGGTGCTGCGTTGATGCGGCACTGCGGGGGGCACGCTCGCCTGGTTTGCATGCCTGCAGCCCCAAAAATCCCCACCATGTGTGATGGCTGTGGCCAGTCCAATCCGAGCTTGGGAGGGGATCATGCGAAGGCGATGGCGATACTGGCCCTGGAATGGCACAGCTGCAGCAGCAGGCTGCACCTCCTGCCATTGCTGCTGCTGCGATTGCCTGCTGGCGGCGCTGTGCAGCAACCCGATCCTGGACGAGACCCGACACTTCTGCCGCTGGGGCATGACGACTCAGTCAGACTCACACTGGCTACGTGCTGTGATGCAGCGGGGCATCGCGGTCAATGGCGTCAACCTGTTCGAAGACAGTGACCTCTACGTGGCGCCGCCCGAGCCACTGGCAAACGCGAGCGACACAAGCGGCGGCGGCAGCGGCGACGGCGACGACACGGACGCCGGCGGTGGCACAGAACCCTCGGCAACCGGCGCCTCAACAGCCCACGACGAGCCGTCGAGCGGCGGCGGCGGGTTTTCATCGCTGGTGCGAGCGGTGCTGGGCGACACCGAGGGCGCACGCTCACAAGCGGCGGCGGCGGCAAGGAAACGGGCCCAGCGGGAGGTGCGCCAGCTCTCAACAGCCAGGAGTCACGAGCCTAGTCTGACATGGAACGATATCGCTGCCCCTCCGCAGAAGACCAAGGCCTGCTGAAGCATCGTGTGCACACTGTTGATCAACCAGGCATTCTGGCAGCAGCGGGCGGACCTCGCCACTGCCCGACTGCTGACTTCATGTTACGTGCTGTGTGGAAGCGCCACTTAGCTGCCGACGGCACGCACGTGGGCGCTGGGCGGTGCAATGAATCGAGAGACAGCAACCAGCACCTGGTCTCACAGGCGCTGGCGGCGGCACGGGAGCGGCTGGGCCGGCAGCGCGACTTCGAGCGGCGTGCCGCGGAGGCGGCCGCGGCGCGCTGGGAGTGGGACCTGCGGCAGCAGCGGCTGCTGGAAGCAGTTCCGACCAAGCTGTGGGCCCACGCCGAGGCCGCCTGGGGCTCGCAGCTGACGCCATGGGAGATCGGCGCCTTCGGCCAGCTGGTAGGGTTTTGCGTCCAGGCTGCTCCCGCGCGGCAAGCGACCGCATGCCTGGAACGTTCCGTTGGCTGGGCTCGGGTCGGACATTGCCGTCCGAAGCTTGTCAATGGCGTTGCCAGTGCCGCACCCAGCAGTGCTTTGACCCTGCGCTCTGCATTGTGGAATGCCATTGCACATCAAGGGTCATGCCAGACATATCACAGACATACGGGCGACCTATTGGCTCTTTGCACTGAATTCGGAACATCCTCTGACGCAACCCCATCGACTGGATGCAGTTTGTGCGGGACCGCCTGCGGATGCGGGATGTGCGGCTGTACATCCGAGACCTGCTCATAGAATACGCCAAGCTGCAGCGCTTCCAGCCACAAATCTCGCCAACGGCGCGGTGCATGGACTGGGATCGCATGCTGCACGAGTTCGCCTGGCCGCACTACAAGGATGTGAGTGACGCTCTCCTCCATTGGCCCCCCCTGCACACCCCGCAACTGCAGTGTCTCTGCGCACTGCGATGCAGCCTCCAGTGTGGGCTGCACAAAACCATCTGACACGGAACACTGGAGTCTCAAGCGCCCTGGATGCTACATGCCTGCAAGCTCCACAAGTGGCCGCATCGTTCCTTGCCTCTTGCCTTCAGGCTGCAGACCAGCATACAACGTACGAGGCCCTGCAGTGCCAGAGTTTGTTCTTTCTTCCGCCCTCAAAGACCACACAAGATGCCTCAACAAAACACCTGTGCACTGGCAGGACCTGGAGCAGCTGCTGCACTTCTACCCGTACCTGACTGAGCCATTCAACTACAACTGCGCCGATGACCCGTGGGAGGCCGACAAGGTGCCGTACAAGCCCGGCCACGACGGCAAGGGGGACCGGAACCATGTCCCCGAGCCGCCGGCGTCGATGGCGCAGCAACAGGAGCAGCAGCCGCAGCAGCAGCAGGAGCAGCACTAGCTGCGACTGCAGCGGCGCCAACCTGCCACATGCCCAGGCCGTCGCCAGCGGCAGCAGGCCGCAGCAGGCGCAGCACCTGCAGCAAAAGCAGCAACGGCGGAACCAAGCACGGGTGTCAGCGTCAGTGACGGCAGCTGCGGCCGCAGATGCAGCTGAGCATGTGCAAAGCCTGCCCAGGTGAAGGTGCGCCATCTCACCACAGGCAACACTGATCAAACGCACCAGGAGTCGCACCCATGCCTCCAGCTCTGATGCTGCATGACGAATCTGCAAAATCGAAACGGTTTTCAGACGCTGGACATGCAGATCAGCCGGTGCTTGTGCGTCTTGACACGCAGGGACTGACCAGCACTGCTGGCTGAGCCCTTGGCACGGTGGACGCTGGTTCTCAGACTCAGCCGCATGCCAACAGGTCCGAGGCAGATCCAAGTCGAACCTCTACTGCGTTCTGTGTGTGTATGCATTGTTGCTGCGCTAAGCTCAATGTGTGCTTACTTGGCGAGTGGCAGCTACGGCGACGCCAGCCTGTCTGGGGTCCATGCATTGTTTATGCCGCGTGCCACTATCTGAAGTTGGCATAATTTTTGTGCAGAGGAAGCGCTGGCGTGGCCGCTGACGTGCCGCCACGACCATGTCCCTGCTACAAAGGTCGAAATTGGCTCGTCCACGACGTGCGGGTGATGCAGCTGTGTCATTGATGCCCCGCCGCCATGCCAGGCAGTTCCTTCTCCTCATGCACCGCCAGCTGCCTTCCAGCTTTCGAAATCTGAAGCGGGCTGCTGCTAGGCCTTGCAAACGCAGCTGTAATGCAACCTAGGACCAATATGTGCCGGTCCTGCCCAATGGTGAAGGGCTCGCAGAATAAATGGCATACGAGTAGCCCGCCGTTCTGGCCCCAGGCGGCACGCAGTCACTAGTCTGTCGCATTCAGGCCATTCGCACCAAATTCGCCAGAGCGCCACTTCCCAGACACTGCAGCTCAGTGTGCTTAATCGGGGCCTCATTGAAAGATAAGAGCCCCTGCCCTGAGGGGCCCGCCCGCGAGCTTGTGGTGCTGGAAGGATTCCGGATGCGAAATCGAAATCCGAAATAGAAACCCGACATGTTTGAGGGACCGGCGCTGTTGTTCACGGCAGTAGCTAGCGAACCGCACATCAAAACGACTTCTGAGCGCTGGCACTAGCCTGCGCCATGATGCTGCCACAGGTGGGTCATGGTCTGTGGATCTGAAAGCTACTGCTTCCTGCGAATCGCTTTGAGGGCCTGGTCGTTTGTATGCGATCCTCAGGCCGCACAAAAGGCATGTCGTACGCGCTCGACGCGCTGGAACCCATTGCACACTCCCCACTTTCGAATTTGCATACAGGCCCCCAGGCAGCGGCAATGGCTGCCCAGCGCCGGCGTGGCAATGCTCATGCTCCCGGTGCTGCTGTGGTTTTGCCTGGACATGCTGCACATCACGCCGCGGCCTCAGCCCCTGAAGATCACAGCGAACCCAGAGGTGGCGGAATCGAGTGTATCCGCAGCCAGACCGCCGCCCCCGCTGCCGCCGCCGCCTCCGCCTGTCGCCACCGAAGCCTGGCAGATGGTGCGATCTTGTCAGACCGACTGTGAGATAGCGCTAACCAACGCGAAGCAGCAGCCTCCGTGACGTCCTTGAAGAGGACGCACCTCAGACAGCTCTTACACACGGTAAGGCGGCTCGTCACATGCATGGCACCATCAATGAAATCGAGTGGGCAGCGGCAGCAGCAGATCTTGATTCTAAAGGGAAGTTCCGCCCCTGCAGCCCTGAAAGCGCACATCCGCCCGACTACGGAGCAGCTGATATGTTTGTATTCTGCGCTCGGCAGGCGCTGGAGAGTGCGAACGCGACCAGCATGGCGCCGCCGATCTTCTTTGGAAATTGGCGCCGCGCGGCGGCGGCGCGGCTGCGCTGGTTCGAATCGAACGGCTTGCCGCGCTACAACCGCTCAGACTCATGGTGAGAGCAGTATCAGTTGGCGCTCATGGTGCGGATGTCGCGCTCACATGCCTGGCCAAGATGCTGCACTTGGCGTCAACCTTGAACACATTTTGCGTCAATGACGCTTTTGGCATCAGCATTGCAGGCTGTGCTGCATGAGTAGCGCCCATGCGGGGGGCCACACACACTACTGTGGGCAAGGCCGCGAGTGGCAGGGCTTCGCTGCTGTCCTCTCGCCAATGGCATAGGCTGGTATACCGTGCATAGGTGGGGGTATCCAGACCCGCTACTGCTGCACATGGCCGAGAACCCGTCATGGAACCAAGCGGAAGCTTTCGGGGGCGACGGCAATGGCGACAGCGGCCGTCGTGGCGGCGACGGCGGCAGTGGCACTGAAGGTGGCGCAGCAGAGGACGAAAGCGGTGGCGGTGCAGAGAAGGGGCCAGACACAGAACGCGAAGACGCCAAAGCCGTCCGGAGGCGGCGGCACCTTGCTCAGGCTGGCGAGTCGGCCAGCGGCAGTGGCGGTGATGGCTCTACAGAAGGGGACTTTGCCGGCAAGCCGGCTGCGGCAGAGACCTGGGCGACAGACGAACCTCCATTGCAGGTGGGCTGCCGCCAGTCCGCTGGCCAATGTGCTGGCACACGTAGAGCACACACTCATAGGCGTGGAGTGCCGCCTGGCTGATCCAGTCTGTGCATCATGCCTGAATTGGTCTCCTGGGAAAGACCCTGAGGGACGACCCTGTGCTGCCGTGCTGCTTTGTGGGAGAGGCCGACGCCCCTCGACGCGGGCCCGCCGCTTGGAAGGCCGGCGTTGCCGACAGAGCCACAGGTCCGCACCTCACGCAGCTGCTTCCTGCTGCCGCCGCAGAAGCCGGGTCCTGACGTGCCGGAGGGCCTGGAGGAGCGGTCCTACTTCATCGACTGGATCTACGAGGACCTGGAGCCCTGGAAGAAGCACGGCATCCACGAGGTGCGGTGGAGTCCCCTGACCAGCCTTGCGGGCAGCGCGGTCACAGGCCTTGGGCCCTAAACCCTAGACCCTCCCACCTGCAGCAGCCACTGTGCGGGCACAGCCTGCAGCCCTGTGCGTCCGCCGGCCCTGTGCCAATGGGCCGGGCTACTTCTGTCTTGGCGGGACCACGGCCTGCGTGTCCCGGAAAGTCGCTGCGCAAATGAAAGCACGCGGCGCCAGGCCAGCTTGCCAATCGCTGCTGTACAAGGTCGTGCAGCGGAGGCGGCAGCAGCATTGCCGGCTTGCAGGCAGGCCACTCACATCTACCAACCTGCAGCCGACCCTGTCCGTGATGGCAACTCCCCTTTGCGCCCTTGCCGTCTCAAATTCAAACTGCACAGCGACGGCGGCCAAGTGACAGTGGATTTGAGCCAGCACCGGGCATCTCTGTCGAGCTGGCACTGGGCATCTCCGTCGAGCCGGCGCTGAGTTGCCGACTCCTGCCGCCTGCGCCGCGCAGTCCTATTTACGCAGCACTTCCTCAACGCCTGATCGTAAATTCCATCTGCCCGCGCAGTCGGATGTGCAGCGGGCGTGGGACCTTGCGGCGCCGCGGCAGGCGGGGCCCTACTGCTACGGCGACCAGATCCACTTCCAGATCGTCGGTGGCCGTCTGTACGTGGACTACCAGACCAACAACAAGCGCATGCCGGGCGTCAACACCCGCGAGACGGAGGGCTGGTTCCCCGGTTCCGAGGGCGCCGGTGCGTGCCGTAGTGTGTGCAGACCGCAATCGGAATGTCGCGACCTTGGCTGGTGCCTGGCAAGGCCGCACCGCTCACAACTTCCCCAGTGGCTCGCGTGCCGCCCCAATTGCTGTGGGGGCGTCACGTCGGTGGCGCTGCGAGATCCCATGCTCGCGGCTGGCGCTGCCGAGGCGCATCCGCCGGCGGGCCCATCTGCTGGCGGGCCCTTACTTGGCTTGCGGCACTCCCTGTCGACACCTGACAGCTCGATCCACCACCTGCTGGCCGCGCCGCAGGCCTGACGGCGGCCAAGGGCCACATGCCGTACGTCATCTTCACGCTGCTGGACGTGCTGCGCGCCTTCCCCGGCCAGGTGCTTCCTGCTTTTGCTCTGCCCATGTGCCAACAGCCGTCATGGTTTTGTGATGCCAATGTGTTACATTCCAAACACAAGTAGACGCATTGAGCCCCATGGTTCACGCTCATCCTGCCGAGCACATCTGCAACTGTATGCCTGCTGTGCAATGCACTTTCGCATATACTGCGCAGCCGCCGGCTTGCTGTTGCGGGCTGCTTCCCATTCCGAGGGACCCCCACTGGCTGAGCAGGCCCCAGGTCCGACCACATCAAGTTCCGAGATAGAAGCAGCTTCCGACGATCTGCGCGTCGCTGCCGCAGGTGCCGGACGTGTCGGCGGTGCTGCACACCTCCGACTTCCCGTGCCTCAAGGCCAACCGCAGCGTTCCAGATGTGGACTTCCGCCAGGATGACTCCGTGGTGGGTGTCTGTCGCCTGCTGCTGCTTCGCCTTCTGCTGGCTTCGCCGCTGGATGAGCACCATGCCGGCATGCATGTGCGCAGCCGCAAGGGCGCCAAGCACATTGCCAGGTCTCGTGCAACCTGCGAGCCTCCCAGGGCTTTCTGGGCGGCGCATGCAATTTGTGGTGCGGTACCAAGCGCCGCTGCCCCATCTGGGAGACAGCAAACCAGCGCACCAAAGTACTCCTGTGTGCCAGCGCTCACCTGCCCCCCTGCCGGCACCCTGCCGCGCAGCTGGCGAAGCACCACTTTGCTGGGCGGCCCATCCCGGTGCTGGGCTACAACCGCAAGGAGGGTTTCCTGGACCTCATGTTCCCCGACTTCACCTATTTCGGCCACGAGTACAGCCAGGTCGTGGGTGGGTTGCCGGCTGCCCCTTGATGCGAGTACGAGCATCACATCGATCTGGGCGACTGATCTCGCTGCCAAGATGGCGTGTACTGAACCGGTGAGCAGGCGTCCACCGCCATTGCTGCGGTGTGGCGTTGCCGCAGTGCCCGCTGCGGTCTGCGCCATCCTGCCTGGCAAGTCTGGAGAGGCTTGCAGCTGAGAGGCTGCAGTGCCGGTTGCTTGTCGTCTGCAATTCTTCCGTGAGCAGGTCCGAACATGCAACCTCATGGTCGTGCGCCATTTTAGCTGTCAACTCCCTGGAAGATTTCAAGCAGATCCTCCAAATTCTTACTTGTGACTTGGTCTCGCGTCCACTGCAGACCCGGATGGCCGCATGCTCAACGGCTGGCAGCAGCAGTTGGACGTGATGGTGGCGACGCACGCCTTCACGCCGCTGGAGCAGCGCAAGCCCAAGGTCATGTGGCGAGGACGCGCCAGCGACGAGCCGCGCGATGAAGTCAGGTGCGCCACGAGATCAGGCTGCAAGCAGTGGAGGCTGCAAGGCTTGGACCATCATTGTTGCTGTGGCGGCACGCACCAGAGCAGTGCAGCCGTGAGACCAGATGCTGACTGCCGAGCAAAATCTGCTACTCTGCAAGCCTGGGCGTCATGCGTGGCTCAAGCGAATCGTGCTGTCTGTGCAAACCGCGGGCTGCCGGGCTGCCAGCCGTCTCCGCGCCTCACTCTTCTCAGGGGATCACATCGCCCGCCCATGTCCTGGGGCTGGCTGCCCTGAGGCTAGCCCTGAACGCTCCCACCCAGTCCGGCGCCGCCGCTCTGCGCTGCCTGCCACCGCCGCCCTGCAACCCTAGATCCTACACCCACTGTGCACGCAGGCGCCGCTTCCAGGCGTGCCCGGACCAGCTGGCGGCCGCAGGGCACAAGGGGGCAGAGGAGCTGTTTGACGTCGTGGCGCCGCCCATCCACGAGATCACCAGCACCCGCCTCATGGACAATGGCGAGTACAGGTGCGGGGAGGTGTTCTCGAGGACGGCCCCTGCAAGGCCCTTGACATGAGGCGTGCAAGACGAGCGCAGGGGCTTGTGCGGCACGCTCAGGTCTTTGCGCCTGCGCGCGGTGCAAGCCTGCTGCCCGGTGCTCTTCCTGCGTCTCACAGCCTCGTAACATGGCACCGCAGCATGCACAGGAGCGTTCCAGCCCATTCTTCGTGTTGCGATCAGGCCATGCGGCGCAGGGCTCGCTTTCGCCTAGACAGCCGCTCAGTCCATGCGACAAAAGGAGTTCACGAGAACCTTCTCCCCACAGCAGCGCCTGTCTGTCATGCAGGTACCCAGTGTACATTGACGCAGGCGCCTACGTGTCCAATTTGAAGCACAAGCTGGCCATAGGGTCGCCGCTCCTCATGGTGACGCACAGGTGCGCCTCTGAGCACCCATCCTGTGGTCGGATGTTCAGTCGCCTCGGCATTCACAAGGCCTGAAATCAACTCGATCGCGAGCAGCACAGTGCGTCTGCCTGTGTTGCGCCGTGCCAATGCCAGGCGCGGAGGGTTTTTCTGTGCACAAGTGCGCAGCGTTGTGGGCCCTGACGGTGGAGGCGTCAGTCAAGCTGCGGCAAGCTGGGTTGGTGGGATTGTGTCTCGGTGTGAGCCGTTTCATCCCGTCGAGCACACGTTTCTGACGCTGCTGCAGATACCACGAGTGGTACTCACGCGCCCTGCAGCCGGGCATCACGCACATCGATGTGCCGGACGACGACACTATGTGCAACGAGACCTGGGCCAAGGTGAGGCTGGTGCAGCTGAAGCGTGCATTGCCAGGCGTGCTGCTGCACACCCTCGTCCTCAGGCTCAATCATGATGCTGGTGGACACGGTTTGAGTCCGGCGACAGGGGTGCTGATGTGTGTGGATTGCTAGTGTGAATGCGGCACATAGGTGCGGCAGCCAGAGGCAGGGGCTGGGCAGTTTCGGGGACAGGGCATCCAGAAACAGGAGGAGCATCCCAACCTGACCGCTGCTGCCGTGTCACAGGTGCAACTCATGGAGGCCATGGTCAACGAGCATGCGGCAGCGGTGAAAAAGGCGGGCCACCCGCCGCCGCCGTTTCAGCTGTTTGCCGCAGACTGGAGCTCGCAGCCGTGGGGCGCCGTCACGGAGTCCGCATTGCGCGAGTGGACTCTGGCTCAGGCATGGCCAACTACTCCGAACGACCGGCTATTGTTCGTTGTTCTTGTCAATGTTGTGGCTCTATAGGACAAGGCGGCCTTACGCTGGCCGCCAGCTCCAGTTACTGAGTGAGGTGCCACGGCAGGCACGGCCGTGATGCTTGGACCCTCGCTCGAGCACTTGGCCTCACGCCTTATCTGTGGTCTGACGGTGAAACTCCACATCACTGCAGCGAGGCATGGCAGTGAACGGCTTCAATGCCTATGAGGACAGCGCCGGCTACATCGCGCCGCCCGAGCCGCTGCCTGACGACTTCGACGAAGATGCCAGCGGCAGCAACGCGGAGGCGCCGACCGGCGGCGAGGCGGCTGCAGCCGAGGCGACCGCGTCCGCCACTGCCGCCGTCCCGGACGGCGGCGGCGGCGCGGACGGCGGCGGCTGGCTGCAGTCGCTGCTGCGCCGCCTGGGGGGCAGCACGACGGAGGCACAGAAGCAGCTGGCAGCCGCCAAACGGCAGGTCAGTAATGTAACCACCCAGCTGATTCACAGACCCAGAACCAGGGCAGTAGCGGGGGGCAGTWCTATGGGACGCWGTGTCTGGTCTGCGCGAGATGTGGCTTGCTGGCACAGSCAGCACCCGKGTGTCGCCGCGACGACCTCGCTGCTGCTCGGCTCCAGCAACTCCAGCTGACTGTCCCCCCCCTTCCTTTCCCCCTTCCCCCCCTTCCTTWCCTCAGGAGTGTAGGTCTCCCTGAATCAGCACCTGCCACCAGGCCTGCGGTCCACCTGCAGTTTTGCAATTACGTGATAGCGGAGCAGCCATCCTGATGTGTGCGGCATCTGGTCAGTTGCTGCCGGCTCAACGCCCGTGTCCTTGACCCGCCTGACGCCTTGCGCCTTGCTCCCAAACGCTAGGCGCTGTACCGGGCACGGGCGCGCATAGGGGCGCGCCGCGAGTGGGCGGCGCGACAGCGGGAAGCAGACAAGGCGCGACAGGCGTGGGAGCGGGGGCAGGACAAGCTCAAGCGCGGCATCCCCTGGGACATCTGGTCGCAGGCGGACGCGGCCTGGGGCACCGGCATGCTGCCCTGGGAGATTGCCGCCGCCGGACAGCTGGTGGGCGTTCCTGCTCGTCTGTTGTGGTCATCTTGTGACGTTGCTCCTGTCCAGATGGCAGTGCACTGCCGTGCTGAGGCGAGTGATTGGCGCCAGGGCCCAGCGCTTGAACCCTCACGCTGCGCATCCTCTCCGGCCTTGGTGTGGATCACGCGCCGGCGCTTGCTTTCTGACGCTTGCACATTGCGCTCTGGATGGGCTGTTTAGATCCGGTCATGCCTCTGCCAGTTGGTAGCTGCTGCAATGCTTCGGCGCACTGAATACCCAACGCCCAACACCTGCCGGTGCTCCACTGGCGGTGCTGTGTCCGGTTCATGGCGCCCTGCAGGGGGTCCACCAGCATCAGCGGTGGCTGAAGTGCACTTCTGCATGTGGCTTGCCCAACTGCCGCAGCTGAGAACGATCTGTGGCCTCGCAGTTTGTTCGAGACCGGCTGCGCATCCGGGATGTGCGGCTGTACGTGCGGGACCTGCTCGTCGAGTATGCACGGCTGCAGAAGTTCCAGCCCAAGGTCACAGAGCGGGCACGGTGCATCGACTGGGAGCGCATGCTCATGGAGTTTGAGTGGCCGCACTACAAGGAGGTGAAGCCACCTTCTGTCGCATGTCACCATCAGTACTTCAGTTGTGTCCAATTCAAATCGGTCTCGCCGTCTGAAATGGATCGCTTTCAAGCAGATTCGCAGTGCTTGAACCTGTTGTGCGCTTGAGCCTCCGGCGCCAGTGCCCACGCCTTCCCAGAATGCTGTCTATTCGTGCACGAACACACCGATGCGAGCACACGAATGAGTTCCCGTAAGCACGTGGCATTCTGCTGCAGCCTGCTTTACAGTCATGTAGGGTGCGGGAGCATGGACATGGCTCTCAGAAGGGCCACCTGTTGTCTTTCAGCCGTCGACTGAACTCCAGCCCTTCCTGTCCTCCAGCGCCCTTTCCCATTAATCCCCTACACGTGCAGGACCTGGACCAGCTGCTGTTCTTCTACCCATACCTGCGCTCGCCGTTCAACTACAACTGCTCCGACGACCCGCACGAGGCGGGGCGTGCCCCCTACAGCCCCGGCCACGACGGTGCCGGCGACTGGGACAAGGAGGAGGAGTACCAGGCTGCACTAAGAAGGATGAGCAGGGGACGGTAGGCAGTCCGGAMGGTGMMAGCAGGGGCAAAGCGGCAGCGGGGCCGGCCGGCAGCTGGGCGCCAGAGCAGGCGCAGGGCATGGGCGTCAGCGGTGGCGGCAAGAGCGGCGGCAGCAGCAGCGCCGGCAAGGGCGGCGACGCTGGTGGTGACAGCGGCACCACAGCCGTTGGCGGCGGCACTGGCGGGAAAGTCGGCGGCGACGCAGGTGACACCGGCGGCGACGGTGGTGGCGGCAGCGGAACACCCGCGGACGAGGCTCCAGCAGACGCTGAGCAGCAGCAAGGAGGTGGCCCCGCGCTGGGCGGCATGGACAGTGTTGATGGCGATGTGCCGGCTGAGCAGGCGACAGAACCTGAGACCTAAGGCGTGGCGCATTGGCACAGAGCAGGAAAAGAGTCGTGATGATTCCATCGGCTCTTGCTGTCCTGCTTGTTGCAGCACTGCGGGACGGGCTGCGACGCTGCCCATGACAACTTTGCAAGACGCCTTTGCCTGGGCGGCTTAAGTTGAGAACGCCCTGCACACTGGCTTGGTGGCTGCGGCGGAGGAAGAAGACCGCAAAGCCAGAAACATCGGCTTCCATTTTTTGGGGCTGCAGCCCGGGGGGGGATTTAGGACCCGATAACAACAGACGGCCTCACGTGAGCACGCCACGTGAAGCGCATTCTGTTGTTATCGGGTCCTAAATTCTTGCCTATAACAGAACGCGGTCAGGTTATGTGCAGCTGCGTCACATGACGCCTTCCACCGAGAGTAAGAAAGTGTCATCAATAATCTGCTTGAGCATTCTGCACATTGACGGCTCATCGGGGGCGGCGTGCAGCCAATCAAGTCCGCGCTGTGTTTATTGGCAGCCGAGATACCACAGCGGCAAGCGAGGCGAGGCGAGGCGAACATACAACGTCGAGCGGCAGCATCAAGCAGGTGCAATACTCCTGTCTCGTTGAGAGCGCGTTGAAGAGGCTGAGCTCCAGAAATTATCAAATTTGGGAAGGGCGCCTGATACCTCGGAGGTCACGGCCATGCAGCGCTGCTTGGCATGGTGAGCGGGCGGAATCCTGCTGGCCGACCGTGTCGGATGAATCGTCGCACCATAGCGCAAGTTTTACCCACGGTTCCCCATTCAGCACCTAAGATCAGCCTTCGTGCGGGATCCTGTCGTCAGACCCCCTTCGGGGGCGTCAGGACACTTGTCGTTTCCCCCCACATGTGCGCTTGGACCAGCCGGGCCGCTGCATGTGGGTGGGAAATCAGTTTAGGATGTAACCGCCGTCCAGTTCAGGGGCTACGACGCCGACAAAGCATTTCAGGTTAGTGTTGTACAGCGCAGTGCGCGTACGAGTTTTCACGCACGAACGTCACGTCAACATGACGTGCGTGCACCGCCATGTGGCAAGCGATGACGAGCTGATGATAGGGTGCAATTCGGGTGCATTTCGGCGCACGTGTTGTCGCCGCAAACAGGCAGACATGTGTCACGGCAGCACCTCTATGCGACACCGGCGCGGCAAATGCTGCATGCTCCGCTCGCCAGCCGGTCGCCGGGCCTTGACACGAATCTTCACCTGCATGCGCGCTCGACACGCAAGGCGGACCGGCGGATGCACCTGATTGATTGACCCCGCCCGTTGTCCCAACCTGGGCTACGTTTCTCACCTCCTCTGCGCCAAAGGAGTCACTGCTGCCGCGCCCTCCCATTGTGGCCAGTAGTGCATCATCGCCAAACTTCCCAATTCTATAATGGACGCTGCTTTTGACAGGCTTGCCCCTGCCCGCCAGGATCTGACACGGTCGGCATCGGCGGCAGCGAGTCTCCAGGCGGCCTCAGCAGCGAGGAGGCCTTTGTCGGCCAGGCCGCGGACGGACACGACTTCGAAAGCCGGCTGAGCAGGATGAGCTCGGACATCAAGCCGTCATCTGGCACATCCCCTCCACCGGTCCCGGCGCTGATAGCGCCAGGACAACGGCTGGCAGGCATCAGCGCACCTGCAGCGGTGCAGTCTGATCCAGCAGCGGCAGGCAGTCCGAGGCGCTCAATGTCCGCCCATGGCCGCCTGCTGCACAACAGTGGCGACGCCAACCGCCCTGCCAAGCTTGGCAGTACGACCGCAGCGCTCGGCGGTCGTTTCGCTATAACGAAACTTCCAGGGAAATCATTCATGACGGCGTCAGTGCAGCGCTCAACATCAGACGCTTCTGTACAGGGTCCTTCCCAACCGCTGTCGCCCAACCGCCCCTTGCTTTCCATCCAGGCGTCCGCAGAGGTGCGATTCAGCAAACCTGCAGCTTTTACCTGGAGTGATGAACCTGGGAATGGGTGGGAATGCAAGGAATATCACTGCACTGCCTGCCAGCCTGCTGCCGTTGCATGTCTGCATTGATTTCCACCTTGCTGAGGGCTTCAAGTGCACCGGAGATCAATGTGCTTGCCCAGACACAAGATCCAATTTTCATCACCAGTCCTGTGCACAACGTGAATTGGCCGTGCCCATGGGCGTCTGCAGCTGTTTGGCAGACGTAATCCTCCATGCGAGATCCCCTCCAATAATCCGGTCGTGTGCACTGCACCGCAGGCGCTGGCGCGCTACTCCTCCATTGGGCAGGAGAGCGTGCGCTCAGCACTCGATGCCATCAGCCGCTACGCTGCGCTGCGTGACTACGCTGGAGTCGCCTTTGTAGACTCACGGGATCTGACTAAGGTGTGGCGGCACGGCCGACAGGCCGGAGGTTGTTGCGTACGTCCCTGCTCCATACATCCAGCACCTCGGATGCTGCCGTTGATGCGATCATGGTTTGTGGACCTGTCCGCTTCCGCCGCGTGCTTGCAATTGGCAGCAGGCTTATCAGATTGTTCGGCTTGTGTTGCAGTCGCTGCAGCAGGTGGTGCGCTGTGCGCGCCAGTCTCATCATGCAGTGGTCGAATCAAGGTGACGGCGTCGGCTGTGCGGAATGCGGCAGGTTGGGGACCTGGGCACTGGTGCTTACGCGACCGTGGAACACTGCCGGCTCGTCAACTGGAAGGACGACTCCCACCATGGCTACGGAGCGGCTGCAGCGGCAGCAGCGGCGACGGCCACGGCGGTCGTTGGGGCGGCAGCAGCAGCAGCCCAAAAGGGCGTGGCTCCTGCAGGAGCCGCCACGGCCGCCGGAGTCGGCCGGCGAGTCAGCCCATTGAGGCAGTGTTCGGCACTAGATGTGGCGGTCAAACACCTGCGGGAGGAGCTCTTCACCCGCCCCGGCGACCTTGAGGACTTCGTAAGGGAGGCGGTGCTGCTGGCCGGCCTGCAGCACAGGTGCGACGCTGGATCTAAGCGTAAGAATCAAGGGCGTGGACTGGGAATACAAGGTCATTAGTGACAAACGATCACAAACAGATCGCATAGAGCAGGGAGGGTGCGCAGCCTTGTTGTTGCCTTGGTTGTTCTTGCGGATGTATTGCCTGACTGCACAAGCACCTGGCTACATCTTCCTTTGCCAAATTCTGCAGATTCAATCGCTGCATCCGAGCGAGCCTGCAGCAACCAGGTCTGTGCTTCTGCCACGGCTCGGATAGGAACCGGTTTGAACTCCCCGGCGCAGGTCCATAGTGGGCGTCCTGGGCCTGGGGTTCACTGCCACCGAGGGCAGCGGCAGCAGCTCCAGCGTCGAGCGGGGGAGCATGTTCATGGTCAGCGAGCTGTGCACCGGCGGCTCGCTGCGGGACAAGATTCTTGCGCAGATGATCGCGGGGCGCAAGGCGCGGCTGCTCTGGCACTAGTGCATGAGCCCGAGACGGCCAGGCTGCATGAGCTTCGTGCAGGCACAGTTTGAGCACTGCTGAGCCCGCAGTGTGTGTATGAGATTCTTCTGCGCCTGCTGCCGGTGACCACAACGTCATGGCTGGCAGTTCGTGGCCAGCAGCAGCCTGGCTGCGCTGCTGCCAAGCATGTGCCTGATGCTTCGCCTTGAGCCTGGCACAGATGCAAACGTGGTGCACACCTGCCTGCCACTTCCAGGGACGACGACATCAGCTGCTCTGCCAAGCTTATAAGTTCTAATGCAGATGGCTCATCTGGCCTCATTCCACTGCAGGTGGTGTACAGCTACAGCCAGGGGCTGCAATGGTGCGCCCAGGTGGCTGATGGCTTGGCCTTTTTGCACGCCCAACAGCCCATCATCATCCACCGCGATGTGAAGCTCGACAACGTGCTGCTTGCCAGAGGTACGACCGAATAATAAAGGCAGCGCCGTGAGCGGCGGTGTCAGCATACTGTGCCCTGCCAAGTAGCAGCATGCACAGCTTAGAACGAGCCAGGCCGTCACAGCAGAACGTATGCGGGCAGACTAGGAGCCCTGGACCGGGCTGCACAAGCCAGTAGTGGCGCCAACAAGTGCAGGATCCTGTATGTGCAAGCATGTTGCTCCGGACACAGCTGCACTGAGGAGCATTTTGGTATTTTGCAGCAGGCAAGGACGGCGTCCTGGAGGCCAAGCTGGCAGACTTTGGGCTGCATGCTACGGTGGAGGCGCGAGACCGCTCAAGGTTGGCGCTCCGTCACCACTTTGCCGCTGCAAACCGTCATCTCAACAACTCAGGTCTGTCTATCACAAGTATTAGCGTGCCTGCAACACAGGGCTTTGCCCTGCAGGCGGCAGATGTTCAAGGCGGAGGTTGAGGCAAAGCACGCATCTGAAAACAGTGCCGGCAGCACCTCCGGCTCCGGCAATGCGATCACCAAGGGCCGGGACGGCGCGGCGGCGCCGCACAGCAACTCGTCGGCTGGCGCCGGGGAGCCTCCGCAGGGGCGCAGCAACTCGGATGAAAGGGCATCCATGGGCAGCACAGCTCTCAGGTAGATCCAGATACAATGTCTCATGCAAGGCTTCCGATGGTTTGCACGTCATTCCTGGTAGGTGGACGATTTAGCTTACAGAGCAACGCGCCTGTCATGACGTCGGTGCGACAGCGAGGCAATAACCACCTGCGTGAGGTAGTGTAATTTTCGGGTATCTGTCACACATCGGCTGCAGCCGCCTTCACTGGCTGGCTCCATGCACCTTGCTTTGTCTCTGAGCAGCACTCCCTTGCAGGTCTGCAATACAGCGATAATGTGTCTGGTGCGTCGTCAGCAGCAATTGCGATGCATGTTGGCACAGGAAGATGCGGGATATTGTGCGGACTCGCACCAGCAGTGGCTCCGGCGCCGCCGCTGCCAACACTACTGCTGCAATCTCAGCGACCGCCCGCCAGCGCCTCACTGGCACGCACCTGCTCTGAAGTATCGAAATCCTATAACCCAAACTGCTGCCTAGGTACTCCTGCGTGACGGATGCAGAAGCGCCATACGAATGCCGAGCGCAGCACGCTGCAGTCATCCGCTTTTCAGAACAACAAGACTACGCTTGTATCAGTCTTGTGAGACAGCCTCGTGTCTTGGTA
This sequence comes from Deuterostichococcus epilithicus, assembly GCA_033439295.1. NCBI lineage: Eukaryota > Viridiplantae > Chlorophyta > Trebouxiophyceae > Prasiolales > Stichococcaceae > Deuterostichococcus > Deuterostichococcus epilithicus. The sequence goes on from JAVTLE010000010.1 coordinate 2,522,810, forward strand.
CAGGCCAGACAGGATCCTTCCTTGGCATGGCGCCGGAGGTGACTCTGTCTCGCCACTACGACGAAACAGCCGATGTCTTCAGCCTGGGATGTGTCATTCTGGACATCATGGGCAAGCAGCTGACATCCGCAGAAGTGGCCTACCACGGCACCGCCGTCGAGTTCCAGACGTGAGTGTGACTGCTGTCATCAGCTGCGTACTTGCACCCGCCAGGCAGCACGTGCGCTTGAGTGTCACGGCGGAGTCCTGAAGGGTTCATCGCAGTCTATACTCTTTTTCCCCAGGCCTCCGATGACAGCAGTCAGACTGTCCAGCCCGCGCCCCGCAAGATTCCTTTCCCTGATTTCTTTCTCTGTTTCCTGCAGGTACGCTATGCGGGTGCGCCACAGCACCGTGCTAGCAGCACTCATGATGAACATGCACGATGTGATTTTGGCGACCCTGTTAGCTTGTACTGGATTCTGGACCGCAAAGCGGTTCTTTCCTTGCCTGAACTGCATCAGCGCATTGGTGTCGTCTGTCGAATTCGTCCCTGGGATCCAGCCTGTCTCACTGTGAGGTGTCGGTTTGCAGGTCGCTCACGGTTATCGAAGGCCCCACCCGCAAAACTGGCCTCCGCAGCTCAGCGCGCTCGTGGCTTCCTGCCTGGCGCACACGTCAGTCGACCGGCCGACAGCGGCGCAGGTTTGCCACCTGGAGGGTTCCCTTGAAATTCCAGAATTCTTGTTTGCAAAGACATGGCGGCGCGGCGCCGTTGTGCTTGTATTGCATGGACGGAGCCAACGAACAGCAGGCAGCATGTACACATCAGAGCAATACTCCTGCCCACGAAGCATCGTGCAATCACATCTTGTCCATGCGCGTCAGTGTTGCACATTGTATGGCAAAACTGGCAGCAAGGTGGCACCGGAATGGAGCCATGTGAGATGAGCTGGGTCTGTGATGTATCGAGCTGATGGCATTTCAGCAGCGTCATGTCGAGGCATTTGCCACTGCTGCTGCAGGTGGCCAGGCGGCTGCGGGCGCTGACCTCAGAGGTGGCGGTCATGGACAGCAGCCACCGCCGTGCAGGGTGTTTCTGTATGGGCTGATAGGGTGTAGGGTCGATGGCCGCTGTAACTTGCCGGCTGGCACCGCTGCCAATTGGTGGTGCAACCGGTGGAGCTGGCCGCAAGCGCGGCTGAAGTCGACTGTCAGGGCGCCAGCAGGCGGATTTGTTCGATGATGAAGCACGCCTGCGCGTGCGTGTGTCAGTCAGGGCAGGCAGCAGGGGCGCCAGGTGGTGTTAGTCGGCACCTGATGACGGCTTATGTCGTCGGCCTCAATATCTCATCTCATTTTTTGGTGCAAGGGATGCGACAGGACGTCCTGTCCTGCCGCAGTCCGGTGGCTCTACAGCCGTTTACGGAGATCATTGCTGCGGCCTGACATCCGCCGCTAGCTGGCGATTTGTGAGTGAGCATTGCAATGCGCCACTGGATAACTATGTTCGAATCCCTGACTCACCTGGGAATTTTTGGAAATGATGGCAACACCTGATGATATGCAGTTTGACTTGTTTGCTAATTTCACAGTCAGTTTTGGTGCGCCAGACAAGTATGCTAGGTAGTATTCAAGCTTTGAAAATGATGATGTGATGAAGGAACTGGCGATCAGACACCAGTTCCTTTGACACAGTTTCCATTGTCATAATCCATCGACTCACCAAGTAACAATTGCCAAACACTTGAGCTTGAGCTAGCCCTACGGCGCGAGCCTGGCCGCGGCACACATCCCACCGCTGCCAGTCGGCACCTGCAGCTTTGGTGTACTGGTGACCTGCATTCCCGCCGCATCTCAACCAGATCTGCCCTATGTACCTCCATGCGGTGCATCACGGTGCGTCTGGAACGTAACAAGCACGTGCGTGCTGGGCAGGCTTGTGCGGGCACCATGTTGGTCCGTGTGCAATGCTGTGAGTATGCATGTGTGAAACATTACGACTGTCAACGAAGTTAGAAGCCTGGTCAGGGACGCCACCCACTGCCTGGATCCAAATGCGACATGGCTGTTGGCGGCGGCAAGAATAGCGGCAACGATAAAGATGGCGTCCCTGCCTTGCTCACCATCGCTATGTATACTCGTAGCCTTGCGTGTCACCTGCAAGAGGTGCAATGTACGTATACTACAAATTGACTTGGGACCTTGCAATTCTGCTGAATAACCAAACGTGGCGTGTTTGAAGGGGCTTTCTTGCGCTGCCAGTACAGAATTTTGTTTGTTTATTTATTCATTTATTTATTTATTCATTGGTTTGTTGGTGTGTTTGTTAGTTTGTGTGCGCGTCTGGCACAGCAAACGCAGACCACAGACAGCAGGGCTGCTGTCTGCAGTATACTTGGTTCAGATGTTGCGTACTTGTCCAGGGCTGGTCGTGCATTGGCTACACGATAGCTTTGCCTCAGCCTGGATCGGCACTGTAGTCATTGCCTCGGCCAGGCTGCAGCTTGTCGAAGCGCTCGCCGTATGCATTGATTGCGTGGCCGCACTTCGCAATTCCCCAGCTATTGTTCATCTTGTGTATGTGTAATTTCACAATTCTACAATTCGACTGTACTCATTATCATTGGTACGCAACGTCGTTCAAAGCGTGCGTTTATCGTCATGATCACCCTTGCAGGAGGCCAGCGCTCCGAGCGCTACTGGCGCCGATGGCCCGAGCCTTGTTTGCGGCAATGCTGCGGCGCCACAGCAGGAGCAACAGCAAGCAGCAGCGCAAAAAGCGGGAGACCCAGCGCAGCAGACACCCTTGGACAAGATCCTCGCGTACTACGTACCTCAACGAGGAGCTGGTGAGCTGTTTCAGAAGCATTGCCCGCCAGATGCTCAGGACTGCGCAGGAGCCCCTCTCCCCTGCCCTCAAGGCATGCCAGCGGGGCACCCCTTCCATGGCAGCGAGCTCCTGCAGCAGCCGCTTCTAAAGGCGAGCAGCGATGGAAGATCCTGTGACGTATGCGGTGTCTCTATTGAGACATATCCAAATCGGTAGGAGGCGCACTTGCACGACTTCTCTCAGCGCTGTGCCAGCATCTCCCGCGCGGATAGCCTGGGGATGTCCGCCGGCGGCAGGCGTCTGTGGATGCTGGTGTTGGGCAAGGAGCTGTCGTAGCCGCAGCTGCAGCCGACGTTCCGCTACGCTGCCAACATGCACGGTGATGAGCTGTCGGGGGAGCAGCTGCTGCTGGCGCTCGCCGAGTGGCTGTGTGCCAGGCGGGCGACCTGCAGGCCACGGTGTGAGGCTTCTCATCCCATCAAGCACACGTATCTGACGCTGCTGCAGATACCACGAGTTGTATTCCTGCTCCCTGCAGCCTGGCATCATGCACATCTATGTGCTGGACGACGACACCATGTGCAATGCGACATGGACCAAGGTGTGGCGCAGAAGTTGAGGCTGGTGCAGCTAAGGGTGCATTGCCAGGCGCAATGCTGCACACCTTCGTGCCCCAGGCTCAGGAACTGTGCCGATAAATGCGCTGTAGTCCGGCGGTAGGGGTGCTGAGGCAGTGGTACATATACTGCTGGTGCAACAGCGCCGGAAAAGAGGTGCGGCAGCCAGGGGCAGGGGTTGGGCAGCGAGGCGGGGACAGGAGCAACCACCAGCGGCAAGGGCTTCCCAACCTGACCGCTGCTGCCGCGTCACAGGTGCAGCTCATGGAGGCCATGGTCAACGAGCATGCGGCAGCGGTAAAAAGGGCGGGCCACCCGCTGCCGCCGTTCCAGCTGTTTGCCGCCGTCTAGGGGTCGCAAGCGTGGGGCGCCGTCATGGAGTCTGCACTGCGCGAGTGGACGCTGGCACAGGCATGGCCGTATGTTGTTCCCGGATAATGTTTATGCTCTGGCTCAATAGGACAAGGCGGCCTCACGCTGGCCGCCAGCTCCGATCGTTGGGTGAGGTGACACGGCAGACGTGGCCACGATGTCTGAACCCTCGCTCGAGCACCTGAACCGGCCTTGTCTGTGGTCTGACTGTGAAACTCCACATCACTGCAGCGAGGCATGGCAGTGAACACCGTCAACGCCTACGAGGACAGCGCCGGCCACATCGCGCCGCCAGAGCCGCTGCCTGACAATCTCGACGCGGACGCCAGCGGCAGCGACGCGGAGGGGCCGACCGGCGAGGCGGCTGCAGCCGAGGCGACCGTGTTTGCCGCTGCCGCCGTCCACCAGCAGCGGCGACGGCGGCGGCTGGCTGCAGTCGCTGCTGCGCCGCATGGGGGTGGGCACGACGGAGGCACAGAAGCAGCTGGCAGCCGCCAAACGGCAGGTCAGTGGCGTGACCACCCAGCTGACTGTGCCCCCCCTCCTCCCGACTGTAGGCTCCTTGAATCAGCCCCTGACACCAGGCCTGCAGTCCATGCGAAGGTTTGCGTTCACATGACAGCGGAGCAGCCATCCTAAAATGTGCAGCATCTGTCGCCGCCTGCTCGACGCCCGATTCTCTGACCGCCTGACTCTTTTCAAAGTTCTCAAAGTCAAGATTCTCAAATCTACAACCAGGCGCTGTACCGGGCACGGGCGCGCATAGCGGCGCGCCGCGAGTGGGCGGCGCGACAGCAAGAAGCTGACAAGGAGCGGCAGGCGTGGGCGCGGGAGCAGGACAAGCTCAAGCGCGGCATCCCCTAGGTCACCTAGTTGCAGGCGGAGGCGGCCTGGGGCTGCGGCATGCTGCCCTGGGAGATTGTCCGCCGCCGGACAGCTGGTGGGCGTTCCTGCTCATCTGTTCTGGTCATCTCGTGATGTTGCACCTGTTCAGATGGCAGTGCACTGCCGTGCTGAGGTGAGTGATTGGCGCCAGGGCCTCACTTGAACACGAAAGGAAGCTGAGCGTCCTCTGCGGCCTGGCGGTGGATCATGTGTTGGAGCTTGCTTCATAACGCTTCCACACTGCGCACTGGATGGTGCTGTTCAGATCCGGTCATGCCTCTGCCAGTCATTGGCTGCTGTACAGATGCATTGGCGCTCTAAACCCTGTGGATGCCAAACCTGCCGGGTGCGCTATAAGCTGTGCAGCATTCAACTTGTGCGCCCTGCAGGGGGTTCACCAGCATCAGCAGTGGCTGTGATGCACTTTCAATGTGGCTTGCCCAACCGCTGCAGCCGAAAACGATCCGCGTCCTCGCAGTTTGTTTGAGACCGGCTGCGCATCCAGGATGTGTGGCTGTACGTGCGGGACCTGCTCGTCGAGGATGCACGGCTGCAGAACTTCCAGCCCAAGGTCACAGAGCGGGCACGGTGCATCGACTGGGAGCGCATGCTCATGGAGTTTGAGTGGCACTACAAGGAGGTGAAGCCATCTCCCATCTCCGATTGCGCGTCCCACCAGTGATTCTGGCAGTGTCCGCTTCCTGTCGGTCGCATCGTCTGGGTGATGCGTTGCGTTCAAAGCTGCAGTGCTGTTGTGCACTTAAGCCTCCGGCGCCAGTGCCCACGCCTTCCCAGAATGCTGTGTGTGCACGAGCACAGCAATGCGCTGCCGCCAGCACATGGCAGCCTACTGCAGCCTACTTTATGGTTGTGTAGGGTGCGGGACCATGGACAGGGCTCTCCGAAGGGCCACCTGTTGTCTTTCCGTCGTCGATTGAACTCCAGCCCTTGCTGTCGTCCAGCGCCCTTTCTCATTAACCCTCTACATGTGCAGGCCTGCACCAGCTGCTGTTCTTCTACCCGTACCTGCGCTCGCCGTTCAACTACAACTGCTCCGACGACCCGCACGAGGCGGGACGTGCCCCCTACAGCCCCGGCCACGATGGTGCCGGCGACTGGGACAAGGAGGAGGAGTACCAGGCTGCACTAAGAAGGATGAGCAGGGGACGGTAGGCAGTCCGGACGGTGCCAGCAGGGGCAAAGCGGCAGCGGGGCCGGCCGGCAGCTGGGGACAGAGCAGGCGCATGGCATGGGCGTCAGCGGTGGCGGCAAGAGCGGCGGCAGCAGCAGCGCTGACAAGGGCGGCGACGCTGGCGGTGACAGCGGCAACACAGGCGGCAGCGTTGACACTGGCGGGAAAGTCGGCGGCGACGCAGGTGGTCCGGCGGCGACGGTGGTGGCGGCAACAGAATACCTGCGGATGACGGATGCTCCAGCAGACGCTGAGCAGCAGCAAGGAGGTGGTCCCGCGCTGGGCGGCATGGACAGTTTTCATGACGACGTGCCGGCTGAGCAGGCGACAGAGTATGAGACCTGAGGCGTGGCGCATTGGCACGGAATGGGAGAAGAGTCGTGATGATTCCATCGACTCTTGCTGTCCTGCTTGGTGCAGCACTGCGGGCTGGGCTGCGCCCGCTCCCCATAATGACATTTTGGCGGAACGCCTTGTCTGGGCTCAGGTTGCAGACACGCTGCATTGGTGGCTTGCGACCGCGGTGGAGGCAGCCGCAGGCCAGCGGGTTTAGGACCCGATGACGAGGTGACAAGGCTCGCGTAAGCACATTGTCACGTGAAGTGCAGGGGGTGGGGATGCGACGTCACTAACAACTTCAACCCATTCACTAGATAGTGTTACTCCAGTTTCTTCATCCTTCTGCACAGTGAAGACAGTTCGGTCGTGCCCTGCCGCGAGTCGAGTCCGCGCATAACCTTTTGCAGACGAGCCACCGCAGCAGGCGTGGCGAGGCGGATGTGCATCGTCAAGCTGCAGCATCACGAAGGTGCCACCTGCCATTCGCGTAGAAATCACACTGTCGAGGCTGAGATCCAGAACGTACATACTTCAGAGGGCTGCTGCCTCGAGGATCACGGCCCTGCATGGGATGGGGAGCGGAATCCTGCGGCTGGCTGACCCTGTCGGAGCAACCATCGCACCACAGAGCAATGGTTTCGTGTCTGTACCGTAGTGCGTTTTCTCATTCAGCACTTGCGGTCCGCCTCTGCGCGCGATCCCTTCAGACCCTGGGGCGGACGAGAAATTTGATTGTCGTAGATTCTTGCCAGGAGCATAATGATCTCCGCACACGCGTTGGGACCCGCCGGGCCATAGCATGGGAGTGTCGATCTGGGTGCGTAGAATGCACGTTGGCAGTCTTTCAGGGGCTATGTCTCTGATACAGCATCCAAGTCGAGCGTTGTACAGCTCAGTGCGCGTACAAGTTTTCACGCATGAAACGTCATGCGAACATGACGTGTACCGCCATGCGGCGAGAGTTGATGAGCTGATGAGCTCGACAAATGTGTTGATCATCATCGCAAACAGGCAGGTGTCGCGGCAGCAGATGCTGGTGCCAACTAGGCTCCGTCCATCCGCCAGCCGGTCGCCGATGCCTTGTCAGCACGGACTTTCTCTTTGTGAATGCATGCTCGGCACGCAAGGCCAAGCCTGCGGATGCACCAAGTTGTGCGAATCCGCCCATGTCCCGAAACTGGGCGGCGAGCTGCAGATCCCCCACGCATGAACATTCACTGGTGGCGCACCCTCCTCCAGGTAGTGGATCATCGGCGAACTACCTCTGCTCTGGAGCTGACAACGTCGGTATCATGGGCAGCATCGAGCCTCCCGGCGGTCTCAGCAGCAATCAGGTCTGCGTCAGCCGGACAGCGTACGAGAACGGCTTCAAAGGCCGGCTCAACAGGATCAGTTTGGGCCTGCAGACCGGCGGCGACGCCAATCGCGCCCCCAGACTTGGCAATGCGTCGGCGGCGCAGCCCATTCCGGGGAGCCCTTTTCTGATGGCGCCAGCGCAGCACTCGGCCTCGGACGCTTCCGTGCGGGGCGCTTCCCTGCCGCTGTCGCTCAGCCGCCCCTCGCTGTCCAGCCAGGCATCCGCAGAGGTGCGATACATGAACTGCCAGCAGCTCGCACTTTTATAATGCACCCTGGCAACAGGTGTGAAAGCAGAACCTTGCTGCACTAGCATCCAGGCCTGCTGCCACAGCATTGTCTGCATTGACTTCCACCTTGTCAAGGGCTTCAAAGTGCACTGAAGATAGTTTATGGGTCCTGTGCACAATGCCAATTGGCCATGCCTTTGGGCGCCCGCAGCAGCAGACGAAATCTCATCATCGAGAGATTGTCATCCTAGCGCGCACTGCAGCGCCTCAACCCAGCGCGCACTGCACCGCAGGCGCTGGCGCGCTACTCGTCCATCGGGCAGGAGAGCGTGCGCTCGGCACTCGACGCCATCAGCCGCTACGCTGCACTGCGAGACTGCGCTGGAGTCGCCTTTGTAGACTCACGGGACCTGACCAAGGTGCGGCGGCACCGCCGACAGGCTGAAGGGCTTTGGCTGCTGTGCCGCTGCTCCATCCAGCACCTCAAATGCTGCCGTTGATGCGAGCATGGTGTGTGGATCCTGTCCGCTGCTTGCAATCGGCAGCAGGCTTTCCGGATTGCCCAGCGTGTGTCGCAGCTGCTGCAGCTGGCGGCGCGCTGTGCCAGTCTCACGTGCAATCTGTATCCTGGTGACAGCATTGGCTGTGCGGAATGCGGCAGGTTGGGGACTTGGGCACTGGCGCTTATGCAACCGTGGAACACTGCCGGCTCATCAATTGGAGGGACGACTCCCATCACGGCGCTGGAGCGGCAGCGGCGGCGGCGGCAGCAGCGGCGGCGACGGCCACGGCGGTCGTCGGGGCGGCGGCAGCAGCAGCTCAAAAGGGCATCGCGCCGGCAACCGCCGCCGCGGCCGCCGGAGTCGGCCGGCGAGTCAGCCCGCTGAGGCAGCGTGCGGCGCTGGATGTGGCGGTCAAACACCTGCGGGCGGAGCTGTTCACCTGCCCCGGCGACCTTGAGGACTTTGTGAAGGAGGCAGTGCTGCTGGCCGGCCTGCAGCACAGGTGCGACGCTGGATCTTAGCGTAAGAATCCAGACCGCGGACTGGCACTAGAAGGTTCACTGGCATATGATCGCAGGCAAAGCATAGAGCAGGGAGGTTGCGTAGCCTTGTTGCCTTGGTTCCTGCGGACGTATTGGCTGACTCCACTAGCCTGTGGCTACATCTTCCTTTGGCACAGTCTGCGGACCCAATCGCTGCAACCGAGCCTGCACCAAACAAGTATGTGCTTCTGCCACGGCTTCAGAATGTCTCGGCATGCATCACCTGGCGCAGGTCCATAGTGGGTGTCCTGGGCTTGGGGTTCACCGCCGCCGAGGGCAGCGGCAGCAGCTCCAGCGTCGAGCGGGGGAGCATGTTCATGGTCAGCGAGCTGTGCACTGGCGGCTCGCTGCGGGAAAAGATTCTGGCGCAGATGATCGCGGGGCGCAAGGTGCAAGCCCGGCGGCTGCTCTGGCACTAGCGTGTGATTTCGAGACGGCCAGGCTTCACGAGCTTCGTGCAGACACATGTTGAGCACTGTGAGCCCCCATGGTGCGCATACGGTTCAGCGCCTGCCGACTGCACGACAGGGCTGGCGGTTCGTGGCCAGCACAGGCCTGGCTGAGCTGCAGCTGTCAGGCATGTGTGTAATACTGCGCCAAGAGTCTGACACAGATGCGGAAGTGGTGCACTTCTGCCTGCCGCTTCCAAAACCACTTTGCACGCTGGCTCAGCTCCGCAGGAGGTTGTGACCCTTGAACTTCCTGTGGACGGCTCTTTCGGCTTCTTTTCACTGCAGGTGGTGTACAGCTACAGCCAAGGGCTGCAGTGGTGCGCCCAGGTGGCCGACGGGTTGGCCTTTCTGCACGCCCAGCGGCCCATCATCATTCACCGCGACGTGAAGCTCGACAATGTGCTGCTTGCCAGAGGTGCGCCACCCATCGGTGGCGGGCCTCTAGCAGCGGTGTCAGCATACTGTGCCCTGCCAAGTTGCCTGCTCGGCTCATGCGTGAGCTTAGCTGATGAATGAGCCAGGCCGTCACATCAGAACGTTTGCGGTCAGACTAGGAGCCCTGGACCGGGCTGCACAAGCCAGTGGCGCCAGCAAGTGCGGGAGCCTGTATGTACAAACATGCTCCAGAATTCACAGCTGGTGTGCATCCCTGTATACTGCTGCAGGCGAGGACGGCGTCCTGGAGGCCAAGCTGGCAGACTTTGGGCTGCATGCTACGGTGGAGGCGCGGGATCGAACAAGGTTGGCGCTCTGTCACCACTTTGCCGCCTTTTCACATCATCGTACAGCCTAGGTCTCTCCTTCATGACGAGTAGCGTGCCTGTGACACGGTGCTTTGCCCTGCCAGGCGGCAGATGGTCAAGGCGGAGGTTAAGGCTAAGCACGCAGCTGAAAACAGCGGCGGCAGCACCAAAGGCAACGGCACTGTGGTCGCTAATAGCCGGAACAGCGCAGCGGCGCCGCACAGCAGCTCGTCGGCTGGCGCTGGCACGCCTCCGCTGCGGCGCAGCATGTCGGATGAGCGGGAGTCCATGGGCAGCACAGCTCTCAGGTGAACCTACATACACTGAGCCACTCGAGGCTTCGTGGATGGTTGCTTATCTTGCCTACGAGTCACCTTAATGTCGCGCGCCGTGACCAGCGCGTTGCTGTTCTAGGCCTCAGTGCGAGGAAGGCACACCAGCATGAGGTGGTATGGCTCTTGCATTATCTGCCGAACATTGGCTGCAGCCGCCCGCCATCCGGTTGGCTCCCGGCACCTTGCTCTGTTCCCGGGCAGTACTGTCTTGCAGGTCGGCAATATAGTGTAGTGTCCGATGCATCGTATTGCATTGAAAAGTTTGCGGTTTCATGTTTGCGCAGGAAGATGCGCAGTCTAGTGCGAACCCGCACCGGCAGTGGTTCCGGCACTGCCGCTGCCAACGCTGCCTCTGCAATCTCAGCAATTGCCCGCCAGCGCCTCACAGGCATGCACCATCTTCGCAAGTGCTGTCCAGATCATCAAACGCCACAAGCGCGCCTTTTGCATGCCAAGCGCAAATTGCAGTCTCCCCTTCTCAGGCACGGGAAGGCTAGTCTTCCACCAGGTTTGAGAGACTGCCTCGTGTCTTGGCGCAGGCCAGACAGGGTCCTTCCTCGGCATGGCGCCAGAGGTGACCCTGTCTCGTCACTACGACGAGACAGCCGATGTGTTCAGCCTGGGATGCGTCATTGTGGACGTCATGGGCAAGCAGCTGACATCCGCAGAGGTGGCCTACCACGGCACCGCCGTCGAGTTCCAGACGTGAGCGCGAGTTCTGCCCTTACTGAGTACTGCACTGCCAATTTGTGCGCCTGACAGTCACGGCACTGGCAAGTTCCTGAAGCTTCATCGTGGTCTCTTCTCCTGCCCAGACGTTCGATGACAGCGGTCAGACTGCCAGTCGTCGCTGTTTGCACAGATTCTTACTCTGCTCCCTGCAGGTATGCCATGCGGGTGCGTCGCCGCAGCACCGATCAGGCGGCACTCCTGATGGATGTGCATGCACGATCTGAACTTGGCGAACGTGTTGGCTTGTACTGGAGGCTTCTGGACCACGAGTCGTTCTTTTCTCGCCTGAATTACATCAGCTCATTGATGTCGTCTGTCTGTTTCGTCCCTGATCATGACATAGGGCCCATCTCACTGTGAGGTGTCGGTTCGCAGGTCGCTCACGGCTATCGAAGGCCTCACCCGCAGAACTGGCCTCCGCAGCTCAGTGCGCTTGTGGCTTCCTGCCTGGCGCACAGGCCAGCCGACCGGCCAACAGCGGCGCAGGTCTGCCACCTTGAGGACAACAACAGAAACTTTTGCCAAACTGATCATGCGAGGACATGGCAGCGCTTCTGTGCTTGTCGTGCATAGAGCCAATGAAAAGGCTGCATTTTGTGCATGAGAGCGAGGTATACATAACACGTCGTGCAATCATTGCTTGGACGTGCATCTTGGTGCCCATTTGGCGGCTGCAATAATGGCGTCGGCATGAAGCCAAGTGAGAGCGGCATCTGTGCAGAATGCAGCTGACATCTCAGTGGCCTCAAATCGAGACGTTCGACACCGCTGCTGCATCAGGTGGCCGGGCGGCTGCGGGCGTTGACCTCAGAGATGGCTCTCATGGACAGCCGGCGCCGCGCAGGGTGCTCCTGTCTTGGTTAATAACGGGGTCTACGATCGATGGCCACAATCAGTCAGCGGCTGGCACCGTCGATCACAGCTGTGGTGCAGTCCGTGTATCAGCCGGGCGCAAGCGCGGCTGGAAGTCGCATGCTGGGCCGCCAGAAAGCGGATGACCTCGTTCGAAAATAGCACGCCTGTGTCAGTCAGGGCGGGCAGTAGGGGCGCCAAGATGCGCCAGCATCTGATGACGGGTTATGTCAATAATGGCCGCCTCAATATTCTTTTGTTTGTGTGTTTTTGTTTGTATGTGTGCACGGGATGCGACACGAGCTGTCCTGTCCTGCTGCAGCCCAGCTGCATGATAGCCATCAATGCAAGTCAACGCTGCAGCGTGACATACATTCGCCGCTGCTGCTGGGGTGTGAGTGATGAGCAGCATTGCAACGGCGAGCTGGTGCACCGTACAGGTAGACGTCAATAACGATGACGAGAGAGAGAGTTTCTGACTCACCCCTGATGCGACCTCCGCAACATGATTGCGTCAACTGCTGAGCATTGCTGGGATTAATCTATTTAACTGAAGCTGTGCAACTCATTTCACGTGTCGTCAGGTTCAAGGGAAGGATAGTTTTAGTGCACCAACTAGCAGCCAGTTGTCTTGAAATGTTAGAAATGACACCAGACACAAATTCCTTCGAACATCACTTCTTGTCAACCAGCAGCTAGTCACCAAGCAATGAGAACTTCTAACGTCTGCTCGCCGTATACGTTTGACGATGCTGAGCATTGGCACGATGCACACCCAACCGCTGCCAGCCGGGCAGAATCATGCATCGATTCTGCGCTGGTGGCCTGCAGCGCATTTTCACATCTCGAGACTATCTGCTCTGCGTAGGTCCACAAGAGTGCGGGTCAATATAATGCCGGGGCATTCGTACATACGTTTATGGAGCATCAAATCCTGGGCGGTGCCTGGCGCATTCATTTGCAATAAGCTACACGGCTGTTGTATGTGCAGCAAACGGCAGCCGTCTGCGACTTTGGAGCCCGGTCAAGCGCCGCCAGGCAATGGTGACATAATGGCTGCTGGCGGCGGCAAGGATGGCGGTCAGTGGCGGCATAGTCAGTGGCGCCCCCAACACTACTATATACATACAGCCTTCGTTGCGTGACATCACCTGCAGGTGCGATGTACAGGTCGACTTGCGCTTGTTTCGAATGCCAAATGCTCCTGCGCTGCCAGCACCATGTCGTCTGGATCTTTTCTTCGTTTTCATTTATTTATCTATTCATTTATTGATTGATTTATTGATTGCTTTATTTATTTATTTATTTATTCATTTATTCATTTATTGTTTGTTGTTTGTTTGTTTGCGGTCTGGCAGAGCAAACGCAGACTGCCATTGCTGTTTTTGCAATGTTGTTCGCACAATCACTGGCTTCTGTTTACTTGTCAAAGGCCGGTCGCGTCATGGCGCCAAGAATCCAGTACTTGCAGCCTGGATCGCCACTGAAATTTACTCCCTCAGCCATGCCGCGTCTCGTCAGAGCGCTTTGTGTATGCATTGTGATGGCGTGGCTGCACACTGCAATCGCCCAGGTACTTGTTCATCTTGCTGTAGGTGTGATGTCCACGTTTTCGCTACCGATGTGCTCGTGTAGGTACGCTTTGCGTGAACGTGATGTAAAGCATGCTTTCATCGTCGTGATCACCCTTGCAGGAGGTCGCTTCGAACGCTGCTGGCGCCGATGGCCCCAGCATGGTCAGCAGCAATGCTGCGGCGCCACAGCAGGAGCAACCGCACGCAGCAGCGCCAAAGGCGGGAGATCCAGCGCAGCAGACACCCCTGGACGAGGTCCTCGCGGGCTACTTCTCCAACGAGGAGCTGGTGAGTTGTTCCAGAAAGGTCTGCCCGCCAGATGCTTAGGGCTACTCTGGGGACGCTCTACCCGACCCTCAAGCTGCGCCAGCAGGGCACCCTTTCCCTGGCAGCGAGCTTCTGCAGCAGCCACACCTGAAAGCGAGCTGCGATGTGAAACCCTGTGACATATGTGACGTTTCTATTCGGACAACTCCAAACCCGCAGGAGGCACACCTGCACAACTTCACCCAGCGCTGTGCCAGCATTTCCCGCGCGCACAGCGTGGGGTCATCCGCCGGCGGCAGGCGCCTGTGGGTGCTGGTGCTGGGCAAGGAGCTGTCGCAGCCGCAGCCGCGGCCGGCGTTCCGCTACGCCGCCAACATGCACGGCGACGAGCCGTCGGGGCGGCAGCTGCTGCTGGCGCTCGCCGAGTGGCTGTGTGCAAGGTGGGAGACCTTCGCAGGCGGGCCACTCATCTGCGCGCCGGCTCAACGGGGCGCCATCCGCATGCATTGCATGCTCTTGCCATCCTGCTCCTCTTGAGCGATCCATGCACAAGCTTTCAGGCTGCGCGGCCCCCCACACCCGCAGCAGCAGCGCTGCCCGAGTCCAGACCACAGCCCCAGCTCACCGCCGCTGCTGCTCTGCCCCTGCAGGCAGGGCGCCGACGCGCAGGCGGCGGCGCTGCTGGAGGGTATGGAGCTGCACTTGATGCCCAGCTCAAACCCGGACGGGTTTGCCGCCCGCACCCGCGGCAACAGGTGCGAACCATGTTTCCTGATAGCTGCTTCTTTCGGAAACCCGACGCCAGTGGCGCTGCATGCACATCTGCAAGACGTCATCCGTGCAGTGCGCCTAAGGCGTAAGAGCAGCGGCAGAGCAGCAGCGGCAGCGGTCAGCAGCATGCTGCCATCCTTACAGACCTATCCTGCGGCCGCAGTGGGGGCGTGAGCTGCAAGCCACTGCGCCATCCCCCTTCCCTGGAATGCTGAACGAATGTTGGAGTTGCGCGCATGTCATGTTGCTGACGCCTGAACCTTACTATGCTGCCTCACCGCAGCAAGGGCAGGGACCTGAACCGGGACTTTCCCGACCCACTGGCATCCGGCGGCCGGTCGCACGGGCCGCTGCCGGCGAGTGGGGACGAGCAGCCGGAGACGGCGGTGCTCATGGAGTGGGCCCGCTCGCAGACCTTTGTCGCGGCCGCCAGTTTGCACGAGGCACGGCCCTCGGAGCAGTCCTGGATCGAAGCGTCTCAGCAGTGTGGCTTTGCCACTAAAGTCGGCACGACATGCCGCCGCCGCGGCGGAGGCGGGGCTGTGCCGACGCCCTTCCTGCTGCTGTAGCCGTGCATGCAGCTCCTGCCTGCACCGTCTGCAGCGTGCCGAGGAGGACAGAAAAATCGCGAGGAAGGTTGTGCTTTCGTGTGTGCTGGCCGCTGTCATCTGTTCCATGTGCACCAGCGGGCCGCGATGCGCGGCTGCGGCCGGCTCTCGTCAGGCTCTAGGTTTCAGGGTCCCACCGCTGGCATCACAGCTGTCCCGAGTGTGCCGCGCTGAAAAACTCAGAGTCATATGCTACAGGGAGCGCTGGTGGCGAACTATCCGTGGGACGCGCCTGACCCTGGGCAGGCAGGCTACGCCAAGGCGCCGGACGACGCGACCTTCAGGTGGGCGTTTTGGACGATGATGAGAACCAACTCGCATTGTGCTCGCACTGCTGTGGGAGCAATTGACAACAACTGGCAGCGAGACGTCGAAATTCTAAAGACGATGCAGCCGAAAATGGGACGGGGGCGCGCGCAGTGAACTTGCTGCACACATGACCCAGCTTGCGGCTGTGCAATGACGCTGCGAGTCAAGCAGTCGACACACACATGGGCACATGCGCCGCCAGCGCCGCATGGCATCATCGCGACTCCTGCCAGTCGCCCCTCAACTTAGGGCCGCCGCCGCCGCCGCACCGCAGGTGGCTGGCGGAGAAGTATGCAAGCGCGCACGCGGGCATGGCGGCGGCGGCGGAGTTTGCCGAGACGCGCGGCATCACCAACGGCGCCGCATGGTACCCCGTTCACGGCGGCATGCAGGTGGGTGGGTGTCACAAGCCGTGTCGTGAGCTCCATTCGATGCCCGGTTCTGGAGGCGAGGAAGCAAGTGAGAGCTGGGTACAGGGTTTCGCGCGGAAATGCGGTAGCGAGGCGCGCTCTGTCTGGCGGCACCTGTGTGCTGGACGCTGTGGCACCCCAATCTAGGGTATTGAAACCCACCCTCATGGCAGCAATAGCACCTTCGCCAAGCTCGGCAAACCTGTGGTGCGACACCGCGCGCCTGCATCCGCTGTTGGCGCACCGCAGTCGTGGGCGAGCTCAACGGCGCCAGAATTGGCTGCATGGTGGGATCGCGTCGTAGTGGGTGTCACGCTCTCGTGCTCTTGTCTCGGACAGCGACCGCTGGTGGGTCGCGTTGGGATGGGTGCCAGGGTCCTGGAAACCGGCCCTGTGCATCGTGCCCACGTTGTTGCAGTTCA
The DNA here is from genome assembly GCA_033439295.1 of Deuterostichococcus epilithicus. Taxonomy (NCBI): domain Eukaryota; kingdom Viridiplantae; phylum Chlorophyta; class Trebouxiophyceae; order Prasiolales; family Stichococcaceae; genus Deuterostichococcus; species Deuterostichococcus epilithicus. The sequence goes on from JAVTLE010000010.1 coordinate 2,539,133, forward strand.
ATGCGACAGCCATTGGCGGATGCCTGCAGCGCAGCAGGGCGAGCGGCTGGCGTCACTTGGAGGGTGAGTGGGGTAGCAGCCAGAAGGGGCTGGCTGGCGCGGCGCTGACTTGCAGCACTGCTGGTTTGATCAAACCGAACCCTCAGCGTGGGTGCTACATGGGACATGCGCCGCCCACGGGGCTGGGGCGACGTGGACCTCCGCTGCATGAGCTGACGCAGCAAGCTGAGCCAGCAGGGGCGGCCAGCCGCAACTCGACTGGGTGTCACGCCTCACTGCCTTTGCAAATGCCGCAGGACTGGAGCTACGTGGATCGCCACTGCATGGAGCTGACGCTCGAGGTCAGCCAGAGCAAGTGGCCGCCGGCGGAGTCGCTGGGCGACCTGTTTGCGGCCAACCTGCCGGCGCTGCTGGCGCTTCCTACTGCCGCGGGGCTGCAGAGCCTCAGGTGGGGATGTTGTTCAGCATGGCCAAACAAAGCCCAGCTGCTGTGAGTCCCTCTGGGGCGCCTGCAGAAGCTGCGCTGCCCATTGCAGCAGGGCTGCAGGGTCTCTGTTGGGGACATGAATCAGCAACAAAGCAATGCGCCCCCTCAGGTGGGGACTGGTAAAATTGAAAACCCTCATCAAACCGGAAATTCAAGTGCAATGCGTCCCTTTGGGGAGCCTGTACTGCAAGCAACACGTGCGACATCGCCTGGATGGGGCTCGACCAGCTGGTGACTGATTGGACCCCTCCTCTGCCGCAGGAGCTTCGTGCAGCAGAAGGCGGCGCATGCGGCAACCCTGCCAGGCGCGGGGTGTCGCCGCAGATGACAGATAGCTGCCGACGAGCTCTTGCTGACTGAGTACGGGGCACCAATACGTCCATGCTGTCGCAGGGGATTCGTGCAGCAGAAGGCGGCGAAGGCGGACACGCTGCAGGGCGCGGACGTCGCCGCGGAAGAGGACACCTACGGCGCCGTCGTCGCGGAGGTCCGCGTCGTGGGCATCGACTCCTTCGTGCTCAGCGGCGCACAGTTCGGCGACTACTACAGGCGCGCCTGCTGGAATGAGCCGCCTGCCTGCATTCCTGGGTTTCTGGTGGTGTATGTAACGCTCGAACGCCGCGGCGGCGCCACCCGATGCGCCCGTCAACGGCGCACAGTCAGGCCCGGGAAGCTCTGTGCAGCATGCGCTGCCGCGGCGCTCGGTCCCTCGCGTGCCGCTGGATTGCACGTTGGGTGCGGCACCACAACACAGTGGCTGGGGTGTCAGCCTGCTCCTTGGATGCAGTCTCCCGCTTGCGCCAGCAACCCGTGGTGCGTCATGTCATGACTGGTGTCACGGCGTCAGTGCAGACGGACGCATCCAGCTGGTCACCCCGATCATCTGACCGTCGTGCTGTGGCTCTCGTCAGGCCACTGGCGCCGGGCACATACACGGTGACGGCGCGCGCTGCGGGATTTGCCGACGCCAGCGCTGACGTGACCATCCCCGAGGACGGTTCCGGCGCGCAGCAGGTGGCCTTAAACCCTGGTTCCTCGAGCTCGGACTACCTGATCTTCGACCCTGGCCCCCGTGCTCTCTGTGCTCTGCTCCTATACGGAACAGTGCGGCCAGCAGCGGTGGCGGCCTCACAGCCAGCTATGTCGCCGGCTCCTCCGTATGCTTGCAAGCGCCGACCCTGTTGTCGGCTTTGCGTTGCCATACAAAATCTTGCTACTCGGTCTCGCTAGGGGCTGTCTGCCAGCCCTTGCTGCCCATATCACACTGCACGCCCATTGCAACTCAGGACTTTCTGATGATACCCCTCGGTGGCGGCGTCGATTCCGCTGAGGCGGTCAAGCTGGCGGCGGCGGCGGCGGCGGCGGATAAGGTCGGCCAGTCTCAGGGCTCGGATCTGGCCACAGGAGCCGCGGCTGCCGACAGCGGCTGGCTCGGCGACAGTGACGGCGGTGGGAGACAAACACTGCTGGGCGGCGGGGGCAGGGCGCAGTGGCTGCCGTGGGCTGCAGTTGCACTTGCATTGCTGCTGCTGATCGCTTGGGCGGTCCGGCGACGGCGGCGGCGGCGCTGGGCCCGGGACTGACTTCAGCTACATCGACATGGGTACCTTCAGTACAACAAAGAGGCAGTGCGGCAGTGTGAATGGTGTCGTGACTTGGTTTCGATTCTTGAAGTCCCAAATTCGGCGTCGCCAGGGATGCTGACTGCCAGATCATCTGGATATTGTAGCCGTCGGTGAACATCAGTAGGTAGCTAATTGAGCACACTTCAAAGTCTGGTGAGTCTTGCCAACATTGCTGCATCTGCCGTGCGCTGCTGCGTTGTAGGGATTGTGCAGCGCTGTCACACCATCCTCATTGCTTCACTCTTAACTCCGCCAGCAGTAGGCGCCCTACGTTTGGTTTTGGCACTGTTACAGCAAGACAACCACAACCTTCTGAAAAGTAACATGACAAGTCCGTATCAGAGCATCTCAGCTGTCAGATGCCTGGAAAACAACTAAATTCTGTTTGCATCCACACATGATAGGAAACCACAGCCGCCAATTGAGCAGCAAGCAGGTACTTCCAAGCATCGCATCTTCGCTAAACCACTTCAAAGTATGTTTCAGGGAGAGACCACTGCACTTCAATTGCCTGCGGTGAAAGTGGTGAAAGAATGAAGCCTGGGTAGGTTGTCGTCTGGTGGGTCCCAATTACTGCCGCTGGCCGGTGGCGGTTGCGGCACGATGCCCAACCTCTGCATCACGATGCATCGCCAGGTTCGAGTACATCGTGGGACAAGGTTGTGGACCCCAAATGCTGCCAGCCAAGAGGCGCCGCACCCCATGCCTGCTAGTCTTAGAGATGCAGCAGGGCCCATTGCTGCCATGACCAGTGATGCCTGTTGCACCGCTCACAGCGCAGCACGGCCATAGGCGGTATCCTCGTTGTCGCGCGGCAGGTTGACGGCAACGGCACCGAGGCGCTCGGTGCTGCGCCGCAGGTCGTCCATCGACTTCCTGGTCCTTCCGGCTTCCGACTTCCCGCCGCCCTTGGGCGACTGCGCCATCGCCCGCAGCTCGTTGACGTCGATGCCCGACATGCGCGAGAGACTGCAGGGCACCAGCGCAAAGCCTTCAGCCATGGCGCATGGAGCATTGGCTTCTCAAACTTTGACGCAGTGTGATAACGGCTGCAAGCCAGCTGGTCTGCTGGCTGAGCCGGCGCAGTGGGGCTGCGCAGCTGACTGTGCAGCGCACAGCTGGCCAGCGCATAGGCGGCGCTGGCCAGACGGCCCTGGCCCTCAACTAGTTCTCGCAGACTCATCAGTGCAAGCGTGGACGCGGGCGGGGCCGCACCTGAGGGCGGAGCTCATCTCGGACTGCATCTCCTGACGGCTGATCGGCAGGAAGCGCTCCCTCAGGCCGCAGCAGCGTGCCACCGGCGCCCAGCACGCCTGCAGCAGTGACCGCAAACGATTGGCGGTGGTTTTTGGCGGCTCGGTCTAGCTCAACACGACCATGTATACCTGTTTGCCAGCAACGTGGAGCGACGATATCAGCAGCGCGCGGGCCGGGTCGTGAGTCCGTCAAGAGAGCGCCGACATGAGAGCGATACCCGACGCGGCTTCAAACGACTGGACGGAACGGACGTGGCAGAGCGAGAGCGCACCGCAACCAGGGTGGTGAAGCGGTCGGAGGCGGTGTCGGCCCACTCGGCCGGCCTGTCGAGCGCCGCCACCCAGCCGGGCAGTTGCGTCTCCTCCCGCTTGCATGCCTCCCGGTGGCCGTCTGCGGTGCGGTAAATCTGCAGCGCAGGGGCATGATTTCATTCATGGATTTCTTGGTTCTAAAGACCTCGAAAAGAGGCTGCACGCCATCTCGGAGCTTGCACGTGCCCGGATGCAAGGCCGCCTCTGCATCGCCACCACACGGCGGCATTGGTGCACTCGAACAGGCTGGCAGGGACGCCTGTGGAGTGCGGCTCTGCAGGAAGTGGACGGGAGGCAGAAGGGGGTCTGCCCCGTGCAAGGCCACGCACTCTCTGCGAGACCGCCAGGCGCCGAGGTGCGCACCTTTTGCACGATGACCTTGGCCAGATCAGCCAGCTGCCACCAGACGAGCACATATGCCCAGGTGATGCCGACCGCCGCCCAGCCTGCAGACCAGTTGCGCAAGCATGCATGATATAAGTCCTGCTTCAAATGCATGTCCCTCACCTCAGCAGCAGTTGCCAATGCGCCGCCACAAAGGAGTGTGGCATCTCAGCGGCATGTGATCACGACAACATACGCAGCAGGAGGCGGGGCCTCTCACCGGCGCCGTCCATTGAGCCGCGGCTCTGGTCCGGCTCCACACGCGCCGGCCAGTACACCGCGATGAAGGTGGCGGCCAGCAGGAAGGCCGCAACCGGCGCCAGCAGGATTAGGCTCGGCCTGTGCAGCCCGCATGGAAGTGGCGCCCGTCAGCTGTCTGATGAATGGCGCTGGAGCGAGGCCACCCCGGCCATGTAGACCGGCAGCTTGCACAGGGTTCAACTTCAAGCGTCTGAAAACGGCATGACGAGTGATCGCAGACGCAGATGTGACACCGACAGGCGATACGGCTGGTGCAGGGGTGTGAAGAGGAAGCAGGCAACAGTCACGGCACAACCGTCGCACACCTGGGCGCGGTCTTGGAGCCGAAACGCCACCAGAAGCTGGGGTTTCTCGTAGCCAGCAGATTCAGTTGGATGAGCGCCGTGAGGCACAGGTACATGACCGCCACCACCTGCAGGTTTTGGGCATTTGAGCTGATGCCTGGCTCACAACACCCGAAACTGCAGCAGCCGCTCGTGCATGCTTGCGCGCTGCCGGAGGCCAGGTGCAGGAAGAGCTGAAGGAGGTGTGCGGTCGAGCCTGAGCATGGGCAGGTACTCTGGACATTCTTCAGGAGACTGGTTGCTGCAGCGGCGCCCACCTCGCCCTCTGTGAAGCTGTTCTCGGGCGCCAGGACATTAAGACGGACGTTGAAAAGGTGCCACCAGTTCGCGCGGTCGATGGATGCCAGCACCTGCGCATCTCAGTTACGTGTCTTCATGACAGTCTGCCAGGCAACCCGCAAACACTGAGCAGACAATGCGTTGCGGCAGTCAGGGCCTGCTGGCGATCGCTGGCCGCTCTTCCGGCGCAACCTGGCTGGGAGGGAAAGCTCGAGCGTGCGGCGTTTCGTGTCAGTGCTGGCGGAGGGGCTGGCCAGGAGGTCGCAGTGAGCAGTCCGGCAGACGAGTCGCACCAGGAACAGCACGGTGCCGCCAACACCGACGATGGCCTGGGCAATCGCTACCGCCAGGCACTTCTCCATGTTCCAGAGCTCCGGCATGGCGCTGGTGTGCACCTGTGGAATGAAGCAAACCCTCAGTGATGTTATGGAAGCCGCCTGTACATGAGCAAGGCTTTTCGAGTTGGGGCAGGGTCCACATGGCGGGCAGGCGGCGTATGGGCACACAGTGAGGGAAAACAGCGGTTGTTTTGGCATTTCTTTTTTCCAAAAAGCCAATTGTTTGTGTTTGTTTTTCTCAAGGTGCACTTTTTGGGCATGTTGCATGGCTGACCTTGTCAAATGAGGTAAACATGGCCGACAGGTCGTTCGTGATGGAGATGATCACCTGCGCAGCACGGGTGCACATGTCAGAAGCATCACGGACCCTTCCCCCCTCCCGGTCATGGACGCAAACCCTAGATCCCAGCTTTCCTAGTTTCTGCCACCCTCCCCGAGCCTCTCCAAGTTCCCGTCAGGAGACCAGAGCCGTACCCCGTACGCACATGCACAAGTGCTTTCTGCTGCTGCACTAACCCGTTGATTGAACAATCGTACTGACAGTGTTCCACTTCAATGGGCGATGGGCGAGCGCTCACCAGCACCCAGGTGGGCATCTCCAGCCGCAGGATGATGATTGCAAAAAAGAAGAATCCCAAAATGAGCAGCGACGATGCGATGCGGTACCTGTACGAGGCAAAGCGCCCGCCATTCGGTGTCATGCCTTCAAGCCTAGACCTGTCAGCGACGAACATGCCAGTCAGCTTGCGCAAGCGCGTGGAAAAATACTCACAGGATGTAGGTCTCCAGGCGCCTGAAGATCATGCGCGAGCGGCTGATGGCTGTGATGATTGTGCCAATGCCCTCCTGCGGCATGCACAACACAGTTGTCAAGCCTCAGCGTGCCAATGTGATCTCAGGCACGTGATTATTTGGTGCAGACACATACATCGCCGCACGTGCACTGTCAGTCCGTATGCCGGCAGCTGCCGCAAGACATATGGGGGTTCGCCACACACTGCTGCCTCACCTGTGTGAGAGTGATGTCTGCTGCGCCCTTGGCCGCAGCAGTCGCACCCGCGACAGCAATACCCACATTGGCCTTCTTCAGTGCTGGCGCGTCATTCACGCCATCACCTGTACGGACATATTGAGTCCCTGAGCAGTAACCTTTCAAAGTAAGAGCTTGCATGTGATGAGCACATGAGCGGGATGTGGGTCCTGCACATATGGCACCGGGGTCAAGAAATAGGAGGGTGAGAGCCAGCCTCAGCTTGGAGTGGTTCGCACCCGTCATGCCCACAAGGCGGCCCTTGCCCTGCAGAGCCTCCACGATGCGATGCTTGTGCTCCGGGTACACGCCTGCAAAGCCGTCCACCTGCGGCAAGGGAGCGCCATTTCGGTACCGTTGCCAGCGTCACTCTGCAACTGAATGTTGGGCGGGCAGATGCGCCACAGGAAGCTGCAGCGAGAACCAGGTCATCGACCTCAGCCCAGCGTTTGAGCATTCGCAGCTGCTGTTGGATGCGTGACTGAGGCCGAGCGCAGAGGGACGCGCAGCGCAACAAAGGCACAGGAGGTGTCAGCACCGCCAGGCAGCTGCAACACGCCGGCAAAAATTCCTATCAGAATGTGGGAAGACCACACAAGAACGAAGCCGTCATACCTGGTTGACCTGGTGCGCCAGCTGCGCATCGACGGCGTCGCTCGCCATGAGCTGCTTGCCCTCCATGATGTTGGTGCCCAGGCCCAGCCGTCGGCTGGTCTCCACCGCAATCGCCAGCTGGTCGCCGGTCACCATTTTGACCTGTGCGAGGGGGGGCGCACAGCAGTCAGGCGGTGCCGCCGTGGAGTGTCGCTCACCTGGGCGTGGGGCGTCGGACCGCCACCCCCGACCTGGCGAGCTTGGGTACGCTCGATAGCCGAGATGGTTTCGCTGCACAGGCCCTCGTTCCCACCTCGACGCCCAGCTCCTGCGCTCGCTTGATGGTGGCGGCGGAGTCGGGGCGCGGCGGGTCCAGCAGGCTGATGAGGCCCACCAGGGCCCAGGTGGCGCCGCTGTCCGACGACTCGGCGACGCCGATGGCGCGCAGGCCGCGCGACGCGCGCTCGGCGATGTACGTGTCCACCGTCTGCCGCTCGCCGGCATCTGCCAGCGTCTGGCCGATGATCTGTGGGGCCGCAGGTCGCATCATACAGTCTTGACAAGGGAGGGTGCTCGAAACGATGCGCGACTGAGAGGCAGTGCTCGGGGTGTGGCGACAGAGGTGGCACGCTGCACCGTGATTCTTTACACTAGCATCATGTGCTGCTTGGCAGATGCGAACGACTGGATGAGCATTTCTTGCATACCAGCCAAAGAGTGCCGAGCAGTCGACGAAAAACCGGAGCACATACTTCGCACATGTGTACCTGGGGGGCGCCCTTGGCAACATGCAGCTCCCGGCTGTCGGGGGTGACCACCACGGCGGTCGTCTTCTTGTCCACAGGGTTGAAAGGCGTGAACTTCTTGATCTCGTAGCCCTCGATTGCCTGCAGAACCACAAGATGGGGTTCGACCCAAGACAACACGAATCCGTGTCATACCGTGCACTGCCATGTAGTGCGTTCTCTGGACCCAGGGCCGTCCCCTTGAAGATGTATCCCTCCATGCCGGAGCTGTCCCACTGTCACGTCCGCATGGCACACCCCGAGTGAATGGCCGGCACATCAGGCCTCTCCAAGGACACTGCTGCTGGCATCAGGCCAGACGGCATCTGGGCGCACCTTCTTGTCGCCGCCAACAGCAGCGGTGACGGCGGTGTCGATGGCGTCAGCATTGTCCCACTTTGCGGACAGGCTGGCGGCCAGCAGCACATCATCTGCGCTGCGGCCGCCGGCTGCCTCGATGTCCCCTTTGTCCAGGCTCAGCCTGGGAGCAGGAAGCGGCAGGGTTTAGGGGGCAAGCAGCAGGATGGCTTCTCACACAAATGGACACCAGCAGCTCTGTTGCCGTTCCCGCATCAATGTGATCCTTTTAGGCAATGGCTGCACTGGCTGCGGCTGACACACGTGCAAAAGGGTGGGAGCACAGGTCCGCATGGCATGGCAAACAGAAGAGCAGGGACGTGCTTGTTCAGAGTCAGCGTGCCGGTCTTGTCCGAGGCCAAAACCTCCATGCCCGAGAGCTCCTCCAGCGCAGACAGCCTGCACCGCCGCAACGACAGGTATCACACTATGCTCAAGCGCAGATGGCATCTCGTACACTGCAGCGGTAGACACAGCTGGTGACCAAACACCTTCCACCCATCGTACAGAATGCATTGCTCTTTGAAGCAGTTGTCGGCGTGTGGGACCGATACGGATTTTGGTCATCCCAGCGCAGGACTTGCCGGATTGCAGGACGCACCTGTTGACGATTGCCTTCTCGGCGACCATCTCCTTGGCGCCAATGGCCAGGACTGTGGTGGTCACCACCGGCATGCCTGCAGCAGGGTATCATGGGGCGTTTTCAGTCTATGTGTGGCATGGTGCCGCAGTTCTGGAGGAGCGCTCAGCCCTGTCGAGTCGTCCAAGCTCGTTCCACCACACGGCGGAGATCGCCTGATGCTCTCCATCTGTCCGTGCGTCTGCACGTCCTGTGGCAGTTGCTGCCAGTGAGTCCGTGCAATGCCAGACAGATGGCTTTGCGGCTCGGTCCACTCACCAATGGGCACGACGGAGACGAATACGACGAAGAACACCACGAAGCAGTACCCGACGGGCTCGCCACGCGCCAGCAGCACGATCAGAATTGCCAGCACGCAGACGAAAGAAAACAGCGCCAGCGCGACGGTGACCTTGCTCATGACCTGCGGCGCGGCCGGCAGAGAGATGGTCGACAGGAGCGTGAGTGGTGGCTGCGTGACACACCCAAGCCGTCTTATATGTACGCAAGCCACGATATCGATTGGCGCCCCTCTGATCCTGGGTCCGAGCATCCATGCATTATATTGCTGCGGCGTCTGATGTGAGCGGCTCGGTCACATGAGGGCAGGATTTAGGGTTTAGAACAGGAGGTGCACCTTCTGCAGGTGGCCGCGCTCCTCGGGTGCGCCCAGCAGCGCGATGGTCTTGCCAAAGAAGGTGTTGGGCCCCACCGCGGTGACCACTGCCTCCAGCTCCCCCTGCGTCACGCTCGCCCCCGACAGCACCTGCACGGTCGGAACGCCGTTCGAGACGATGCTGTGAGGATTCGTCTCCTGATCACGGTGGATGTGCTTGGAGATGCTGCAGAGGCTGCTGAAAAGCAGCCACCACAGTCGATCGCCCTTGGCGTCGCCATAACCTCTGTCGACAGAGCTTGTGGTATACTGAAGCCTGACATGGCCCTTTGCCGATGCAGGGTCTACGAAACGGCGCCGTTGCAGCGACAGGATGCTGCTAGCATCAAACTTGACAGGCATCGCTGGCGACAGAGCAAGGTCCGATGGAATGTGCGGCGCACCGTCTCGCCAGGGCCCCGGGTTACGGGCAGCGACTCGCCCGTCAGTGACGACTCGTCAATTTTCATGGCGTCCCCGTTGCCGATGAGCTGTACGGGCGAGGTGCAGTCATCAGTTCACTGTGTGGAAGACCACAACCCTGCCCTCATCAAGGTGTGCAAAGCGAGCCGCAAACCACAGGCGGCCGTTGGCAGCCGCAAGATGAGACAGGCAGGTCTTGCATCATTTGCTCAGGCCAGTTGGAGAGCAAGATCTTCAGCGCACCCTGCAGTCAGCGGGGATGATGTCACCGCCCTTCAGCTCGAGGAGGTCGCCCAGCACCAGCTCCTTGACTGCCAGCTCGCCCCACTTGCCATTGCGCTTGACCATGGCGGTCGGCGCCGATAACTCCTGCAGGAATTGGGGTGCAAGTGATGCTCCCGTGTGAAAGCTCTTGGACGCGCCGCTCAGGGTGGGCGCGCGCACTGCAGAAAGTACAGGTCGATAGGGCTTGCGCGCGATCGAGACGCCAGGCTCAATGTGACCGCCTGGTCGCCATAGTACAGCACGATTAATTGGAACCAGCTCACCTCCAGCTCTTTGATTGCGTTGCCGGCATTGCGGTCACTGTAGTAGCCGACCCACGTAATGAGTTGAAGCTCTAGGAGAAGTAATCCGAAGCTGGCCCAGCCACGACCGCCGTCGACGGGCACCGCCGCACTGACGATGGCGGCAGCAATCTGCAATGACCGACTGCTGCTTCAGAGGTGTTGTCGGGATGCAGAAAGCTCCGCAGACATCACAGATACATCACAAACGAGCAACTCCAGGCTGATGAGCATGCCAGCAATGCTGCTGCGCCCAGTGACACTCCTCGCTGCACAGGGGAGTTCAGGGGCACGCACAATGAGCAGGGAAACCCAGTCGTAGTAGCGCCGTGCTATCTTCTTCCACTCCGGCTCCTGCTTCGTCTTGACATCGTTTCCTCCGTACTTCTCGCGCAGCTCCTCGACCTGTTTCAGACCCAAACCCTGAAGCAAGTTCGGCACGTGCTGGGTGACACACTCGGGTCAGTTGCTCCAGGATGCATGCAGGCTGCGCGAAGGCATGTTTGATTTTGTTCAGATGCTAGTCGAAGGTGCTGCAGGCCTTACGAGGCTTTTGGGAATCCCGTAGGCTCACCCGCGGATCCGACAGACCATCCTTGTTGTTGGCTGGGTCTACGCCTTCCGGCCACTTGGAGTCGGTGCCGTGAAACGAGTTGCCCTGCTGGAAGGCTGAGTGCTTGGCGTCATGTGTCCGCTTGCCCGAGGACATGGGGAACCTGCCGTGGAAGACAGCAACGCCATCTTGGGTGCCCGCTTCTTTTATCAAAGCGGCTGTCAGCTGCCTTCATCAGAGTGCAGAAGACACATTAAAAATACACATGTCGAGGGCCTTGCATTCGGCGAAGCCCGCACGTCGGATCCCAAGGGTCGAGGACGCAGATGAGTCATTTGTTTTTGGCAGCAATGTGATGGCGCGAGGTGCACACCAGCGCGCTGTGATCAAAGTGGCAGCAGTTTGCGGGGAGGCAGTACGATGGGGGCTTCTGAATGCTGGACTCATGAATGTGGAAGGTCAAGGCAGCGGCTGCACGCGCACCGTACTACTGTATGCCGACGGAGTTTCCGACCGTCGCTCGCTGCCGATTAGGTATGTCCCGCAAGCGCTAGCAGAGTAGAAGAGTAGAAGAGAAAATGGGCTCTTCAGGAGCAACAAGTGTGCAGAAAACGCGATGGGAAACGGAGTCTGAGGCCAGCTGTGTTCCTGCTCGACAACGTTTGCCGCGTTTAGGTGAAAACCCTGAGCTGCAGCTTCAGGCAGGTGCGCCAATTTGACAGCTGTGGCTTCAGCAGTATAACGTAATTGCTGCACACTTAAGCCTTGAAATTCTGGAAAGGCAGTTTCATTTCGGTGACTCATCCTGCAGCTCACCAATTTGCATTAACTTCTGCCGGCGCAGTCATTTTGGAATGGTGCATCGCCGCGGTGAGCACAGTTGTTTCGTGTAGCAATCCGACTGCTGGTTTGAACATTTAATGCTGAAACTCTGATCCCAGCCCTGATCAACGCTTGTGCATAATGCGGTGCTGTCCATGAACCGACTGCGCGGCGGGTGCCAGCTGAGGAATGTTCCCAGACGGATGGTTCGCAAAGGCAAAAGCATGCACATGGGTGTGCGTGCGCATCACCCTATGGCCGGCGTTTCTGCTGCACGAACTCGTCCTGCTACCTCGCCGGTCGGTGCTTCACGAATGGACCGTTTCTATCACTTTTTTTGACAGCAAGGGCTGGGGTATGGCCCTGGCGATGGTTGCACCTGCCCGACGCACGGTTACGACCTATTCTGCAAAGCCAGAGCAGCATATGCGTGTTCCCCGAGGAGTTGGCCATGCTTCTTGAACTGCATCAACGCTTCACTCGTTGCCCCTGCTCACTCAGGTTTCCGCTCGATGAACCGGCGAGCGAGGCGGAGGCCGCTTCCGCCGCCGCTGCTGTAGGTGCAGCGGAGCCGTCATGGCCGGGAGCGCGGCTGCTAGCGGCAACGCGATCAGCTGTCGACGCACTGCTCATTCCCAGCGGCATCGTGCCACTGAGGTGGGCATTACTTTGTTGTGCATTGTAGGGCCGATGGCAAATGCGCACTGCACAGTTTCTGCTGGTTGAGGCAGTCCTTGCGTCATCTTAGCAACACGAGACGTCTGAAATCTGATGCAGGCGGTTTCAGCACTCCTACCAGCGCTCGTGGCTGCTGCTGTACGAGTCAGCGTTCTTCTATGTGGCGATTGGCGTGCTGGAGTTCTTTGGCCTTGACAGGCTGCTTGCAGCCTTCAAGCCGAAAGTCACCAGCTTGGCGCACATTGGCGCAGGTGCCCTCTCAATCAGCCTACCATTTGTCACATTCACCAATGCTCATCAGGTTGGCGACACCCTTTGTTCCTGCATCGCGTGTGCGTTCTCAATCAGCAGGTCTGTCGAGGTTGGCCAGCGCCCGACACATGGCAAAGCCTTTCGGGCATGCACTCGATGCGCTTGTCTTCGCAGGGCTGATTGCCGCAGCGTCGAGGCCGGCGCACAGTGTGCCGGTGTCGCTGATCAACGTGGCTGACCCAGGCTTCTCGCTGCCATATAACGTGCCCGGATTCCCTTTTGGCGGTGGGGCTGCTGATGGCCTGGCCTACAGCCGCGGCGGCGGCGGTGGCAGTGTCAGAGGCACCACGAATGGCAGTGCCGGTGCGAGCAGCGGCCGCAGCAACTATGGGCATGCTTCAGCAGGTGCCTTTCAGTGCTGATCGCATGTCAGCCTGGCACCTTGTTCCAGTGGCGGACCTGCGGCTAACCTGGCTCAGTCCTGTATATGGGCCGCCCGTCGTATGGCATGACATGACATGTGCACGCGATCTCGAGCTGCAGTCAGCCACAGTGTCAACTCTTGCAGGCGCAGGCGCTGAGGCAGATGGCGCCTCGGACGCTAGTGCAGCCAGCCCCCCAGCGGACGTGCTGCCGCCCGGCATGGCTTGCAGCTGCCAAGAACCAAATGGCAGCGGCGTTCGTGCAGCAAGCGGGGGTGGGTGCCGGCGGCCGGGCGGGAACAGCGCACCGGACGTCGCTGCGACGCTGTCGCGCCAGAGCAGCCGCCGCAGCTCGCCGCTGCTCGCCGGCACCAGCATGTCGGTCGCGGATGCGCACCTGCTGTGCATGTGCGCCAAGCTTGCCTACGAGGAGCCCGCACTCATCAGGGCAGTCCTCAAACAGTGAGGGTCTTGGGCCGTTCTCTGGAATACCATCCACCTGCAAGAACTGAATCTTGAAGCGATGCAGAAAGCCCCGATGCGTGTGTCGGACAACATGCTCGCCAGCCTGTATGAGAGCTTGCGCAGCAAACCATCCCGCAGCAGCAGCATCTCCGGGCATCCGTCGTTCAGTGGCTGCGCGTCTTGGATGCAGCTTCGGCAACTTCGGCGACATCGGCCCTTGCAGCCTGGCTCCCCGTCAGGTTGCAATGCAGGGGTCCAGGCCTGCAGCCGGCCTGACGCGCGAGCAACAACATCAAGCTCTGAAGCCGTGCCTTTGGCGCAGGTGGGGCCTGGCATTCCGCGGCTTCCACTGCATGCCGGCGCACACCAGCGCAGCGGCGGGCTACGTGCCGGACGTGGTGTGGATGGCGGCGTCCACGCCAGGCGCGCTGATCGTGGCCTTCCGCGGCGCTGACCCCTTCACCCAGGTGAGGCAGCTCTCATCGCCTGGACGCCCCATCCCAGTGATCCTGATGCTCGACACAGGCCGCTGCTTGGCCCCCCAAAAAGGGGGCGAGGACAGGGGGGGGGGGGGGGCTTTGACTTGTAAGAATCACCCTCTGGTGTGGAGGCTACGAGCTGGTTCGCCCTGGTGCCTCGCCCCGACAGGATGGCCTCTGTGCGGGCTCAGGTCAGCAGGAAGGCGGACGTGCCAACAGCAAAGACGCCTCGCGCCGAGATGGGCGCCGTCCTCGACGGCTTCTACAGGTGCAGATGCCACCGACCGCGGCACGTCTTGCACCTGGCTCGGAACGATGAGGGATAGCAGCGCTCGCCTCAGCAGCCGCCGCATCAGGAGCACCGCTTGCACGCTGCGCCTCAGCCCGGCCTTTCTCAGATGCCCGGTGTCAATGCGATGTGTCAGTCAAGCGACGCCCGACTGCAGCCTTGTTGAGGTGTCCTGGATTCGTCAGGCCTGCTGCCTGCGTGCCGCAGGGCGCTGTTCCACGAATGCCACGGTGACGTGGCAATTTCGCTGCCATCGTCGCCAGCCAGTGGCGCTGCGCCCCGTGGCAGACCTAGCACGAGTGCGGGCGGCGGCGGCGGCGTCGATGCAGGCAGCGATGGCGGCCCGACGTGCCAGTACGACCTTCTCGAGGCGCGGCTGCGGCGCGGTGTATCGCACCGGCAGCCGCTGTACCTCACTGGCCACAGCATCGGCGGCGCGCTGGCGGCGGTCTTTGCGCAGGCCCTGCATGCCAGGTGTGTACTTGGCAGATCGTTCTGCGCATTTCTGGAGGCAGGATGTCAAGGCACTCAGCAAGTCATTCGGAGTGCATCTGCACCCTCCACGCAGGCGCAGGACTGCAGCATGTCGGTCACAGGACACCCGATGTGGTCCTTGCCAGCGACCCTGAGGCCTGCCTTCCGTGCACCCGAGCAGGGGCTCGCCAGTGGCGTGCAACATCGGGGGCGTCGCCACCTTCGGGCAGCCGCGCTGTGGCGACGCCGAGTGGGCGGCGCTGCTCGACGCCCGCCTGCGCGGCCGCTGCTTGCGCTTCACACACGCCTGCGACATGGTGCGCTGCTGCTGACGTCATTCAGGGACAGCCCAACATTTCAAAACGCCCGTCCTGTAGCCCCTGGCGTCCCAAGCGCTCACCTGACGCGTACTCACCAGTGGCTCACTGTGTCGAGTGCTGGGAGTGAATGCATATGTCGCCCGCCATCCTGCGGCCGGCATGCCGCGCCAGACGCGAGTGCCGCGCTGGAACACAGGTGCCGGAGCTGCCCACGTCTTTCGCCGGATACTCGCACCATGGCGCCTGGTGCCACGTCGCGTCAGAGGGACTGGGGCTCCGGGGGCGGGGCCGCATCCTTGAAGGTGCGAGCCCGAGTGCCGTGAGGCTGGCATGGACTCGAGCCTGGTCCAGGACTGTGCTGCCAGCTGACGAGCGGTGCTCATCCCAATGCATGTTCGTGCTGCGGGCCGTTGGATACTGCACAGCCTTGAAGCTTGCGCCCTGCGGCGAGCGTGTTGAAACGTGGACGGTGCCCGCTTTCCCACAAACATTTCCAGCAATTGAGGCATTTGAGCAGCGGCGCTGTTGGAACCTGACCCAATGGCCGCCGGCGCAGAGGCCTCCGATCCTAATGCGCTGGCTACCGCCGTCGCTTCAGAGGACCGCTGGGCGCTTCTACTCAACCTGTACAAGTTGGCGCGGTCGCCGTGGGCAGAGGGCCTGCCGCGGGCGCTAACCCGTGCCTTCCTGCTGCCGCTTCCGGGCATTTCGGACCACTGGCCGGCGGACTACGAACGGTCGCTGCGCGCTGCCCTGGGCGCGGACTCTGAGGAATGCTGAACTCCGGGAGGCAGCAGCGTCGCATCTCGGCGTACATTACGGCGTGCAAGGCCGCTGCGGCGCGACCTCGCCTGGTGCTGCGAACTGTCTGATTTTGCAGGCGCGGGTCGTACAAGCATTATCGCTTCAGTTGGGTTGCATTCAGGTCAGGTTCCTCATGTAGGCGGCGGGTTTCTCAATATGGCTTCCAGCAGCATCTTTCTGTCGTCTCTCTGCACTCGCAGTGTCCCTTCACTGCTTATTATATTCTTTCCGCCACTGAATGTCACAGTCTCGGTTTGCACTCCGTATGCTTGTTAATGAATTGAACGTGGTGCAATGTTGAAACTACCTATTGAAATGCGCAATGGCGAACTTGGAGTTTGTTGTCTCTCTTGCGCAGTCTGGTAATACTTGTCTCTTCACCACGACTGCGGCTTTCCTAAGTTCAATCTTGCAGCTGTAGTCCTTCGTTTCCCCCCCTGCCGCCGCCGCCGCCACCACCGCCGGTGTTGGTCTTTGGTAGCACTTTGAGCCCCGTCGTGAGCTGCTGCCATATGACCACTCTGACCCTGGCCGTCACGAAGGTGATGTTGGAATTTGGTCAGCAGCACCACTGCAGTAACGTCGGCGATTGCAGCTGCCTCCGCGGCTGTTGAGATCGGAACCTCGCGGCATTTCCCGGGGGCCCTGCTTAACCTGCTTGAACTAGACAGTCCGATTCGCCCACTGTGCAAGCAGTTTCGAAGCTGTTCTCAGCACCGGCAGTATGGAGGCATTAGTCTGCTGCTGGCCTGCTGTGGCAGGGCGCGCCAGATGCGTCGGCAAACGGCCCCTGGATCAGGAGGCGGACAGGTGCTTGTGAACACCGTTCATTCTTCCTTCTTCGCGCATTCACTCGGCGTGAAAAGCCTTGGAACTCTTGCAACATGACGCTTTGCCCGCTCCAAGACAAACAGGCAGCGCCTGTAGAGCACGGCCTCAGGACCGCAGATCCAGCTGTGCTTGCCTCCATCAAGCAGATTCCTTGTTTTCAATTTGAGCGCACGTCATGTTTCAGACGACGTCAACAGTCAGCAACGCTTGGCATCGGTTCACCCTTCAAGTCAACCGTGCACATTTAATTTGCTACAGCATGTGGCCTCGCAGAGCTCTTCGCACTGTCCACCACAAGTAGACACAAGCATGCAGAACCAAGCAGCTGGCCGCCAGCTGCTTGCGGGATCTGGGAGCTGGGCCCTGCAGGGCGGGCTGCACTGAAGCGTATGTCGATGCCGCGCGCTAGACCGTCAGCGACGAGCCACACAAGTGCTCTCGCTACAATTTCTTGGCGTCGCTTCTTGTACACGACAGCATTCGTTGCGATCCTGCATGTTGCGGGCCAACACCTGCTAAGGCACTGGGGGGGTCCCCCTCCTTGACACTTGCAGCACTTCGAGTAGAAAAACGCAGCGCACAGCTCGCACAAGACTCGACTTGTCTGTCAAGTTCAATCTTCGCCTGTGAGCCCTTCACCAGAGACACATCCCACAGCCGGTGGCAAAACCCCCTCTCCGGAGCCGCATCATGCTCAGCAGGGCCACCCTCCCTCCGGCAGCGCGCAGCTACCCACGGCGCTGAGGAGCTGCAGAGACGACTGACTGACATGGCGGACGCCGAGAGCAGAGCACGCTGGGAGCTTGCCCGGCGGGCGGTCTGCCGCGAGGCGCGGCGCGGCCTCGCCACGGCGGGCGGCGACAATGGCTCCCCGCGCGCCATCCGCATCGCCTCCTCCGGCGACGCGCCCTGGCGGCCCGTGCGCTGGCGGCGAGCCTTCATGGAGCTGGTGCGAGCACAAGCTGTGAGGTCAGCCAGCAGGAGGCGCAGCTCCTGCTGCGGCAGGCACACCATGGGCAGCAGCGTCTCAGCCCCGTGGCAACTCGATGTCGCTCCCCACAGCGGGGTTGCCAGGCCCCGTGATGCAGCGCATGCCGCCAGCACGCCGAGTGCGGATCCTTGATTTTGTGTGTCCACCCGGTGCAGTTCTTCCTGGGGGCGGGCGGTGCGCCGCAGGGCGCCCAACAGGATGACCTGCTGTTCTTCGTTCAGCTGGACGACGAGGTGAATTTGTTTGGTCTCGTGGACGTCTCCCAGGAGCCTGATGCTGCGACCACCAGCCCCACCCCCCCCCACAGGCAGCCTGAAGAGCAGGAGTCGCGCAGCGCACACAAGCTGGTGCATCCGGCGCTGCATTTGCACCGCCCCCATGCGGGCGGAGGCAACTCGTCGTTTCGTTGGTGCCAATGGCCCGGCGCATCGACTTTGCCCTTGGTGCGCATTGGGACGGTGCTGCAATGCACAGCCAGCGGCACAGCGCGCCACCATCTGCCTGCATCTGCATCCCACATGTAGGCACGGTACTGCTCGAGAAAGCCGCGTTTGCTTGCCGTGGCCAGGCCGCGGCGGCCGGCGTGGCGCCGCCGCTGGCGGTGCGGCGTCGGGGCGCGGCGCCGCCTCCAGAGCTGCAGGAGGGCAGCGCCGAGGGCGCCGGCGTCGACTGGCGCGCCAGCGTGCTGCTGAACCTGGTGCTGCAGACCAGCTACCTGCTCAGCGTCGCCACCTGCCAGTGCGTGCCCTCTCCTTCACCGGCACACCGCTCCCTGCAGACCTCGGACAGGCCGGGCAGCGTGGACCCTGAGCATTGGAACCCAGCTCCACAATGCTCGGACTCAGCTCGAGTGGTGCTGTAGCATCCAGAAACGGCCATGCTCGTGGGCAACGGGTCAGCGGTGCTGATGAGGAGCTGCCGCCTTCATGGGTGCAGACGCGACGCGCTGCCGGAGGTGGGACAGCAGCGCGTCGCATCGTGCGGCATCCACCAGGTGAGCCCTTTTTTGGCAGGCCATGCCCGAACCTTGGGTTGGGTCCCAGGGGCTGGCTGGGGCTGGTACAGGTAAACCCTAAAACTGCAGCTGAGCTGCAGCCCCCAGCCGTGCCCGCCTCCCGGCATGCCGGCCCGAAGTGCAGGGTGCGGCTAAAAGGCTGACTCTGCTGCGCTGGCGCTGCCGTCTGCATGCCGGCTGCCGCCGGCGTCTGCATCTGCTTCGAGTCCGCCCGCGGGCCACAGCAGGCGGATTCTGTGCAGGTGGTGACGCCGGTGTTTGCGTCGCCGCTGCGGGTGGCAGTCAACCTGGACAGCAGCCGCGCGTCAGACGCCGCACCGGCACCCGCCTACCCGGACATCTGCTTTGCGCTGGACGGCTTCGACGAGGCGCAGCACACCATGGTACGGCGAAATCTGCAGGGTTCTTAAAGTTGCCGAGATTCTAGGGCTGGCACTCTC
This sequence comes from Deuterostichococcus epilithicus, assembly GCA_033439295.1. Classification (NCBI taxonomy): domain Eukaryota; kingdom Viridiplantae; phylum Chlorophyta; class Trebouxiophyceae; order Prasiolales; family Stichococcaceae; genus Deuterostichococcus; species Deuterostichococcus epilithicus. The sequence goes on from JAVTLE010000010.1 coordinate 2,558,283, forward strand.
AAGCTTGCAGACATCCCAACCAGCGGCGGCTGCCGCGGCACTGCGGGCTCGGAAGCCGGCCTTGCCAGAATGGCGCACAATCATTGACAAACTCGGGGCAGGGGTCGCCGGACGAATGGGGTTTGTCTGTGCCCGGGTGCCGACATCGAGACTTCAGCAGCCCAAGGCTTGACTGCAGGAACGGCCGTGAGTGCTTTGTGCACGTTGCATGCTTTTGCATCTGGGCATACCATATCTCTCCGGACGTCCAACCCAGTTGGCTTGACTGCTCGCTTGCACTCTGCCTGCGCTCCTCCCCCAGAATACGCCCAAGTGTGCAGGTTTATGAGACAAGTCACGAAGGCTGTCGCACGCGCCGCACGACTTCGGCACCCTACACCCCATTATACCTCACGCCCTACCCCGTGCCGAAACTCTCCCTTCCCCAGGGTCCCTTTTTGCTGCCTGTGCAGGTATTGGAGGACCCGCAGCAGTGCTATGCGGTCGTACTGTCTGCAGTTGACGGCGTCGCCTTCCCGCCGCCGCCGGGCACTGAGTCAGGGGCAGCTCCCGCCGGCGCAACTGCGTCGCAGCCCGACCCGCCGCCGCAGCAGCAGCCCCTCCACAGCGGCGCCGCTGCATTGGCTGCGCTAGCAGACTCCCACCCTGCTGCCACAGCAGCAGTGGCGGTCGCCGATCCACTCGGCCAAAGCCAGCCGGAGTGGCGGCAGCCACCGCAGCCGCCGTCGCAGCTGGACCCGCAGTGGGCACCGGCGTTCGCGGCACGAGAGGCGGCGCGGCAGGCCGAGGACATGAGCGGCGGGCCGTCGGAGGGCGTCACCCTGTGGCAGTATGTGTCGGAGGGCGGTCAGGCTGTTGTGCCCGTCGACAGCCGCGCGGCCGCCGCAGACCCGGGTGGGTTTCAGGGAGTCCCTTTCGACATGAATGGCGTGGCTTGAGCCGGAGCAAGTGGCATCCGGATTTGCACATGTGATTGCTGATGCATGGCCAGGCAAAGCTGAGTGGCAAAGCCTTAAATGCACGCTGCTGTCCATCTGCCAGCGACTTCTGATCGCCCCACACTTGCCAACTGCATCCATGCTGCAGCCTTTGCCTGGGGGGCGCCGACAGGCACTGGCTGATATACTGGAGAAAGGCATATCGACTGAGCACGGCTCAGCAGGCGGTGTCCTGGCTGCAGCCTCGCACACGGCGCCGGCAGTGTCGCCCGATCAGGCTCTGGAACGAGCGTTCTCGGATCCGCTCATCTCGCCCAGCCAGCGGCCGCGGCCAGGCTCGCCCGCCTCGCCGCAGGTGCAGCCACTTCTGCACTTAGGCAGCCGCTGTCCTCTTGCGTGAGCCCACAGGAACTGGTGCGGTAGGGGCTGCCATCAATTATGTGCGGCTGTGCCAAGACTGACATGAGAATGCTCCCGCAGGGTGGCCTGCCTCTGGACAGCCGGTTTTGAGGTGCCAGTGCAGGAGGCGACAGTGCTGAACGTTCTGGCTTTGGTTGCCGCAGGCGTCCATAGCGCACCAGCTGGAGCGGCAGCGCAGCGCAGCGGCAGCTGCGGTGGCGCCAGGCGAACTGCCCGGCGTCACCGTCTTTGCAGGAGCGTGCCCTGGACACATCGATACGCTGGGCCGACGCTGTGCATGATTGAGTCCAGGCGCCGCAGCCGCGTTTCCACTTGTGCACTAAACGTGCCCATGCTGCCCAATCCTTCCCCATCACCGCCTGCGCAAAACGACCCTGGCCCCATCCAGGCGCCTGGCCCAGATGCATTACGATGTGCTTGTGTGCAGCAGCGGCACCGCTCGCTGGTGAAGCTGTTGCACACTGCACCCTGCACCCTAAACCCAAAGTCCGTGCTGCAGGCTTCGTGAGCTGCGGGCAGCTGCGAAGCGTGGTGGGGTCGGCGCATGCCCGCGCCGCCGCCGCATGGGCCGGCCGCTCCGAGGGCGCACCCCACCGCGTGGTCATGCGTGGCCCAGGTGCCGCGCCTGTCCGTCCCAGGAGTCGCACGTGGACTCTGACCAGAAGACCAGATTGAAATTTCGCTCGTTCTTGTCCTGAATCCAGCAGAGCGCGGTTCACCGCGGCAGTCGTCTTGCCTGTATGCGCCCTGCAGCCTGCGGGCACGGCTATCGCGCATGGACAGCTCGGGAGCCCAACCCTGCGCCGGACAGTTCTTTATCCGGCATCTTTCGACGCTGGACCAGCGCTTTGGCCATTGGCAGCCGGAGTCGCCCCGAGAGTGACGGGTATAGATTGCTGCCACGTGCAGGCGGCCAGGGCTTTGCGGACGTCGCGGTGTCGGTGGTGCGGCAGCAGGAAGCTGACGCGGCTGAGGTCACGGAGGCAGACACAGGCCACCTGACTCTGGGCGGGTCACAGAGTGGCAGCGGCGGCAGGGCTGACAGCGGCGACAAGGCCCGCAAGGGCCGGCTTTTCACCCGCATTGCCGCTGGCGCCGCTGGCGCGGCCCTCCAGGTCGCCAAAGGTGCGGCTGCGCGATTGTTGAGTTGCCGCAGGGTTGACCTCGAAGATATGATGGCATGGTGGTGGCCAGTGGCCACCAGAAACATCCTGGAGGTGTTGCCAGACAGCGCTGGGCCGGCTGCTAGCAGCAATGCGCTGCGAAAGTACGCTGCCAGACATGTCTGAAGGCTGGGGCAGATGAAGGACAACTTCTGACTTGAGTGTGTACTGGATGCGTGCGGATGGCAGGTGTGGCAAGAGAGGTGCTTGGCGGCGGCGGCGACAGCGAGCAGCGGCCCCTGCGCTGCGGGCTGATGAGCCTCAGCACCCCGATAGACATGCTGTTGCGGGAAGTGCTGGATGCATGGCTTCTTGATTCCTGAGATGCCCCTCCATCGCTGTTTTATACAGACGACAGGTGAAAGTGAGCAATGTGGGGAAATTGATTTCGAGAATGTCCATGTTTTAGACGAAATGCCCAAAGCGGGAGGGTCCTTGGAGCAGCATGTTTTTGGCTGAAATCAGTGGTTTCGGTATCGATGTATTTGCTTCACCGACAATACCACGAAGCGACTCAAAATTGCAAGCGAGTGTTGTCAAATGTCTAGTAAAATCATTTGGCAAGCGACTTGCGGAACAGGTCTACTCCTAACATACGGATCCCTACAGTACCTGACCACTGGTGCGACGTATTGAGGGATCCCTACAGTATCTGACCACTGGTGCAACGTATTGAGGACCGGCGGCCAGGCGCTGCGGTGCAGCGCCTGGCCGACCGCGCCTTCGACAGGTAGGCGCATGCCAGTTGGGACTGAAGCATGGACAATGCTTCGTCCGGGCATGGGTCCCCTCAGCAGCATGAAAAGTCCGTCCATCACACGCACATCCTCTCGAGGATGCCAGTCCACCAGGCTGGGTGCATGATCACGAAGCGAGTTCGTGTGCCAGGAGCGCTCTGCGGCTTCCCGACATGCCGCTCAGGCAGCCTCCGTCAGTCTTTCCAACGTCCGTTCTTCCTCGCCTCAGCGCCGTGTTGCTGTGGGCTGCTCCCTCACAGCTTCTCGACCGCAGGGTCCTCCGCCAGCCGCGTCTTGCCCGCACTCTGGCGCGGTAGACCCGACCCCATGCTGGCAGCCTTGAGCACGTCGACGCCACCCACCATGCTGGGGCGGCCCTCGATGTCCTGCACGTTGCAGTGTGCGTCAGGGACTCGAGCAGAGCACGTCGTCAGGGTTTACAGTGCGAAGCCCTGCTGCGATCATGACCCGCAGGGGACCGCCGGCCATGCTGCACCCGCTTCCCCGAGCCCGGCAGATGCGGCGGCACAGAGTTACTCTGACTGCAGCCTTTTGAGAAGCCCAACTCCGGGGTGACTTGTCGGAAGTGGAAGCTCGACAGGCTTCTCTGCATGCGACGAGTCTGGACGGCCAGCCAGGGAAGCACACTGACCTTGTGGTGGGCGACGGCGCCGATGCGCTTCCAGAACCAGTGGGCGGCAAACACCTCGTGGACATCCTCGATGAGCAGGCCCTTCGTCTCGGGGATGAAGAAGAATGTGAATAGGGTCATGATGACAACCTGGACAGAGCACGGAGGAGGAATTGTCAGTACCCATCCTCAGTATAACGACATCGAGAATGCACGGAGGAAGAATCGCCAGGCGTCAGACGTCACAATTTGTTTATGCTACGTTTGGTTCTTGTACGGCCAAGCAATTGCAAGACTAGGATCGCGCTGATGGCGACGGCTCACCCAAGCCGCGAAAAAGATGAAGACCCCATACTCCTGCACAGATGGAAAAGACACAGGTCAAGGGTGCTGTACAGTATTGCAGCCTGTGCTGGACAGAAGGCGGTTGCCACATCCCATGCAACAAGCCGCGGCACGCGTCAGACCAACACAGGGTGGTCCGGGCAGGTTCGACGCACCATTGTGCAGAGCATCTTGATGAACGTCTGGCCAATGATGAAGGTGAACAACCTGTCAGCCAGGGGGCGAACGCTTCAGCTCGGGTGTGAGACGGCACCAGCTGGGATGCCCAGCGTCAGCAGCACTCGGGCGACGCTGCATTGGACTGCAATTTCACCGGACGTTTGGGGGTCCTAACGGGTTGCAGGTCGCGTTTGCCCTGCAGCAGGGCTGGACAGTTGGGTGGTGGCAAAAGGGCGCACAGGTTGACGCAGACGTTGATGCCCTGGCCGGCGGAGCGCGTCTCGAGCGGGTGGATCTCCGACGGGATGAGCCAGCCGAGCGGGCCCCAGCTCCAGGCGAAGGAAGCAATGAAGACGCAGATGAGCACGATGACGCCGATGGCCACCGCATTGGGCAGCTTGGTGGCGTCTGCAAAGTAGTGGCCTGACCAGAAAGAACAAGGAGGACCTCAGGCGCTTGCGATGTGTCAGCACATACATCTGGTGTAAGCCTGAGGCTTCCAGTGCATCTTGTCATTGCATGCAGCCCGCTCGACGAGCTTTCGTCACGGCCTTCGCACACAGTCACAATGCGCCTGCCCGCCTGCCACCTCAACCTCCGGTGCACTCAGGAAGCATTCAAAAGTGCATAGTCAGCGCCGTAGGCAGCGCCGCAGGCGAGCGCGCACAGCGCAAGCCCACAGAACCCACCCAGCAGGATGGCGACGATGACCTCGGCAACGAACATCTGCACGCCCGCCTCCAAGAGCAACGTGCGGCGGCCGAGCCTGTCGACGCAGAAGACGGCGACGAGCGTGGCCAGCACGTTGACGGCGCCGACGATACAGGAGGACTCCAGGGCGGTCTTGTCGCCGGAGCCCAGCGACGAGAAGAAGACGGGGCTGTAGAAGATGATGGCGTTGATGCCGGTGAACTGCTGGAAGAAGGGCATCTGCGCAGGGCAGGCGGCGCGCACGCTCAGGTCTGCTGGACGCGCCTGAGCCAAGCGCAGCGTGCCTGCTGCTGCTGCTGCTGCTGCTGCTGCTGCTGCTGCTGCCGGTCGAGACAGGGGTGATTGGTCCATGAAACGGGCTGCATGCCCATTCCTTGAGGTTGTACATCTGCGTTTTCAGTCTGGGACGGGGCGGAATGCGCACCAGGACGGTGATGATGAGCTGGGGACGGTACTGCCGCTTCAGCAGCGTGCGGTAGGGGTTGGCGCCCACCTCAGTCGCCTGCTGTGTTGCCAGCAGGATGTCCTCGTACTCCACCTGCCGAACAGTTCGAACGACGCTGTCAGGTTTCGCTCTGTGCCCCTGCTGCACGTGTTTGGCGCTCTTACACCTGCCTTGATGCTGCTGCTGCTGCTGCTGCTGCTGCTGCTGCTGCTGCTGCTGCTGCTGCTGCTGCTGCTGCTGCTGCTGCTGCTGCTGCTGCAGGCCCACTTGGCGGCCGCCAGAAAATCTCAAAACTCGCCAAAAGTTTTCGACAACAGATGCGGTTTCCTCAGGTATCATTTGCATCCGAATCCGAACCTGCAGAGCCGCGCAGGGACTGCACCTGAATGTTCTCTGTGCCACGGATGCGCCGCAGCACGCGACGCGCCTCCTCCAGGTGGCCGCGCTCGATCAGCGAGTTTGGCGTCTCCGGCAGCAGCAGGCCACCTGTGGGGTAGGGACAAATTGTCCAGTGCCACCATGTCAAAGATAGCCTATAGAGCCGGCAGGCGCGGGACCTGAAACGACGATTGCAAGTGGAGACGGCCGAGTGTCAAAGCAAGCAGAGCATGCCAACACACACACCCCAGAAGAGGATGAAGGCGGGGATGAAGGCGATGCCCAGGGACAGCCGCCAGCCCCACTCGTGATGCTGCGTGCCTGTCCAGTCATGTCACATTGAGGGATCATGCGCTGCAGGATCAGAAGGACGTGCCGCGGCAGGTGCCGCTGCAGGTGCCGCTTACATGCCCCTCGCCTGGGTCTCCGACAGACCGGGCGATACATGCTCGCCTCACGCAGGTTGGGCGTATATTGAGCCTACACAATGTGGATCGGTGAGCTGCAACCGCTTACCATAATTGATCAGCTGCGCGACGAGGATGCCGCTGGGAACAAGAGCAAAACATTCAGTGAAACGAACACCAGTAATGGCTGATGAATTCGGAGGCACGTCAGCAGGTCACTGTGACGATACAGATCGCGAGTATAGAGTGGCGCCGTTGCAGCGCAGCACGCAGCAACACATCACAGCACTCGCAATACTCACATTGTGACCATGAGCTGGAACAGGATGTTGAGGGCGCCGCGCAGCTTGGCGGGAGCCATTTCCGAGTTGTACAGAGTCGTACATTGGATGGCGAATCCGACGCCGATGCCTACAGTTCAAGCATGACGTCCAGTCACTGCATGGGCGGTGTTGACCGACAGGCAAAGCAATCTCAGATGGTGTCTGTTGCCATACGCAATGCATAGGCGGGATACGTACCGAGGATGACACGGCCGATGTACAGCATCGAAATGTGTTCAGCTGCGACGAGTAGGATCGTTCCCACCATGTAACACGCGCCCGAGATCACCTGTTGAACGCACACAGTAAAACCCTCATCCTCTCGTGCTTGAGCGCCAACTACAGCTGCCGCCATGGTGGAATGCACCACCCTCGACCATGTGTGGGACAGCAACACGTCTGCAGAGGGCCTGGCAGAAAGGGGTGTCAGCGAGGAGCACACCATGGAAACTTTGCGGCCCTTCTTGGTTGTCACCTGCATCAAGGTTACACGCGAGAGTGCTTTCAGTGTGCTGCTGGTCCAGTTTCCCGCCACAAAAGGTGATTCATGTTTATTGTCTCATGAGTTGGCTTGGCCCAGTGGGCGCTAGCAGGGGCTGAGGACCGTGCTCTTGCAGAATGCGGGAAAGGCAGCCGTAGCGCACCCATGCAGCCGGGAAGCTGGCCACCAGGCCGGCCAGGAACAGGCAAGAGGTGAAGGTCTGCAGCTTCTGGTCGTCAAACTGCACGTGATCGAAGAGGAGACAAATCATAGGTCGACCACATCGACACAGGTGTGGCATGGCGAGGTGCAGGCATGAGTTCGTGATGGCACCCACGTGCAGCAAGCCCCTCAATAGACGGCGGCAGCACAATATCTGGCGCGCACCTTGCAGTAGGGACTCGTGTTATTGTCAGCCTGCTTCTTGAGATAGACATCGTTGTAGAACTTGTGCAGAAATGGGTCCATGTTGGACACGCCGCCCGACACACCGTTGTCGTAGCCGAACATGAGGCCGCCGCTGGCCTGCACAACCAGCACGTCTGGATCAAATGAGAGTCCGACAAGTAAAGGTTGCCGTGACAGTCGAAGAGCCTAGACATATGTATGCATACAGGCCATATCATCCATGCGGCCATACAGCATGAATGACAGGCCTTGAGACACAGCTTGCTGTACAGCTTACCGCCACAAAAGCCGTCATGATCACAAACCTGAATCGCAAAGACTTGACACAGTCAGCATCCTATTGCAGTCAGGGCATCCAGCATCGCTGGCGCCAAGATGGAGCAGCATCGTGCGCACAGAAGGAAAAGAAATGACAACTGGCTCGGGAGCCATTGTGCGATGTTACACCAGCTTGCAACCTCCCTGCCAAGCTGTGACGTCCAGACAACTCCCTGCTCACCAGGTCGTCTTGCCCTCATGCAGCTCCGTGCGCATGCCGGGTAGGTCCGCTGCAGGACCGCCGCCGCCCATGGCGCCTGACTCTCTGCGACAGCACGGTGTGAAGTTACAGCGTGCATGAAGACTACGGGGAGTTGTAGAGGAACCTGCTGCAGGCCGGCAGATTGGCCGGCGTTGCTGCGGGGGTGCTGCTCGAGAGTGGTTTTTGAAAATGTGTCAGACGAACGGCGCCGGAACGCAGCCGTTGAAAACCATTGGAACCTGCTGCACGAAGATTGGGACAGCAAAGCTAGCAGGAGCATGCACGCCGCGAAACAAGTACGGAATGACTCACGGCAGGCCGCGTCACGCACAGGCACGTCAGCGGGAGGCCAGGCTCAAGGCTCTCACCTTCAACAGCGCCTTGCTGCTACAGCACACAGAGTCGAAGTCCTCTTCCGATTGCCAGGCCTGCAGTCGGCAAGGTTTGATCAGACCGCCTGTCCAGTCAGCATATCGGGGACGGAGCTGGGGGGAAGCACGGGGCTCGCCGTGCGGAGCCGCGGCAGCACACCAACGTCCTGCATACCCCGTCGGACGGAGGTGCGTCGTGCAAACGATTGACCCTCGGAAAGCAGGCGGACGGCCACTCGGCCAACGCTGGCACCAGAGTCTTTCCCCGCCTGGTGTGACAAGGAAACGGAGGCGGGGTGCAGGCTGCAGCGGAGCAGGCAGGTCCGACGCCGCGTGGAGGCTTGCACCGAGAGTGCCGCGCGGTTTGCTCAGGTGGCTGCCGCGGCGAAGCAGGGAAACGGCGGCGTGCTGCACCTAAGTCGGGAGCGGGACGAAAGGCGGCGTCATCACCGCATGACACACCTTCTGTTTGCGACGCCGGCTAATGCGCCAGCTGCGAATGCGTACAGCGAGGCCGCCTGGGGCTTTTGGCGAATTTGCGGGCAGGAGACACAGCTTCAGAATGGCGACGCGAAGCGCAGCGCAAGGGACAACAAGCCTTTAGTCATACTGACTCCAGATCTCCGAAAGATCTTCGTCAGGATTTGGTCGAGAGAAGGCCATAATCAGGCTTCGTAATGGCGACTTCAGACGCCAGAAGTGCGGCGGCAGAGCGTTGCACTGCCAAGTGCTGTCTCCGGAGCGATGGAGAGCAGCCCCGAAACGCGGGCGGGTGGAATTGGCTGCACTGCTAAAGCATGTGGTGCCTCAGTGAACTAACACCGTCGCCGTCATGGACGGTGGTCAGAACTAGCGACCCTTCAAAGACCAACAAAGAAACCACAACCAAAGCTTCAATCCTTGCGGACTGCACTCACTTCATGACAGCAGGCACTTCTTCAGACTCGCCGCTTCTGGGGGTCCTGATGCACTGGAAGGAACAACCGACTTTTGTGCCTCGGTGCCCACAGCTTCTGGCCTTCTCAAGCTTGTCTATGACGACCGGAAGAAGTACCTGCAGCGTCATGCAGAGGGCATAAGTACCTGCAGCGTCATGCAGAAGGCACTAGCCCGCATTCGCAAGTCTGCCAACCAAGCGTACGCTTCTGACTGTTGCAGTGTTCAGATGTGCAGCAAGCACCAGCAGCAGGCATTAGCAGGCATCAGCAGGCATCGGCAGGCACATCAGCGATGCTGCAAGGTGCGTTTGAAAACCAGGTGAAATGCGGCGCACAGGAGCGAGATGAGGACGTAGGTGCCCACGAGCTGCAGGCCCAGCAGCCAGTTGGAGGAGCCGTCGGAGGACACGAAGTTTGCGTGGATGACTGCGCGGAAAATGCACAAGGTCAGCGTCGGCGACTGCTGTAAGGGGGCTTTGAAGACGCCGCTCAGGTTATACGGCGGCCTGCACACAGCCTGCTGCCACAGCCGTCGGGGCGGGCCTTGGATGCAGGGTGCTTCGCAGCAGGATGCACAGGCATGGAGGCAGACGCAGCACAGGGAACCAGCTGACCTGAGAGCGTCAGGATGACAGCGGACAGGGGGTCCAGGTCGAGCGTGAACGGCTTGCCCGTCGCCCAGCCCGCCAGCACCACCGTCGGCAGCACGAAGATGGCAATCTGTGTGACATGCAAGTGTGCGCTGGGTGACTCGCAGCGTACCGGCAGCACATGGTGCTGCAGCTTGAGCGGCGCCGGCTGCGCACCCGCACAGCGCATTCCAGCAACAGGGATGCCCCCCGGTTCGGCTCCCATGGGTGCAGGTTCTGCCTCGTCGATACCTCGCCACTTACAGCAGCAAGGCTGGCGCCCCGCCGAGCTGCCCAGGTCCCACACCTCGCCGGGCAACCCAAAGTCCGGACCGCGCCCAAGCCGGTGACCCTCACAAAGCCCTTCAACTCCACAGAAGTCTTGCCTGAATGCTGGAGCCGAGCGCGACGCCGATGGCGAGGTCCATCTTGTCCTTGGCGGCGACAAACACCGCGGTGATGTGCTCGCACGCGTTGCCGGCGATGGGCAGCACGATGAGGCCTAGGAAGGGGCGCCCAATGCCGGAGCGGTCCGACACCTCCTCGATGGAGGCTGTCAAGAACCTGCGGGATGGCAGCCCGGCAGGCTCTGCGAGAGCCTCCCCAGACCTGGTGTCGCAGCCTTGATGCACAACAGGCGGCGGCAGCGGCCGCACAAGGCAGGGCATGGACACACATGACAGGGCGAGACAGGCGCCACGGAGTGGCGGCTGGGTAAACAGCCAGCAACTTGTTGCTTTAATGGGCGCGCTGCCGGTCGAGACGCCTGCCGAGGGTAGTTTGGATAACACCAACGAAGCAGGGCGAGGAAAACTAGGCGCACTCGGAATTGAGGGCAACGATGACGGTGATGGCGGTCAGCATTGACACGGCGCCTGCCAGCGACAGGCTGGGCACCTCGCTGCCGGCATCGCCGCCGTCCGACGACTCCATTTCGCCGCCGCCCGAGGGGCTCCCCTCGTCCCGGTGCGTGCCCAGCTGGAAGTACAGATAGGCTCCATAGCTGCGGTGGCGGGACGCGGGGCCTAATCAGGCATCTGTGCTGTTGCTTTGCTGTAGCTGTTGGCACATGTGCCGTACCAAACGACTGCAGAGTAGAAGACGCGGTTGACACTCGTTGACAACGTGGCGACAGTTTTGGCTTACGTGCAGCAGTGCGTGCAGGCGCTGCCGCAGCCCAGCCACGCTGCTGCACCAGCCAGGCCAAGGGGTGCCAGCGTGGCAACATGCAAACTTGAGGTTTCCTTGACAAGCGCGCACGTGATGACGAGCAGCGCGGCGGTGCCGTGGCTGATGTGGAGCAGGTCCGAGGTGCTGAATTCGCGGGTGGTGTACAGGTGGCGGCTGGCGGTCGGCAGCGCCAGCGCAATGCACGCCAGAAACAGCAGGGAGCACATGGCCTGCATGCGCAGGGGAGCAGGCCCCGTCAGATGCAGCACGCCCGTGCTTGCTTGGGCGTCCCCGACGCCGCGGGCCCTTGACAGCAGACTCACACACGCCGGAGCCTCGGAGATGCTTCAAGATAGGCAGTGTCACAGGGGCCAGGCTCGCAGAATTGCCAGCTTCCACAGCTTCAGAAAGTGGGCAAAAAGTCGGGCTTTCAATGTCACTTTCTGGGGACGTATTCTGCTCCTGGACCAACCTTGTTGGTGCCAGCGTTGAAGCGCTGCTGGTGGTACTGCGTGCCGCCCACCAGGAAGCAGCAGCCTGCAGGCAGCACACCCAGGGGCAGGTGAAAACCCTGGACCCGCATTGGCAGTGTTGGAGTGTGACTGCTGCGCAGGCCAACAAAGGCACGCGGCGGGAGCCTCGCCAGCAAAGCCTCCGTCGCATGTGAACATCCGCCACGGTGCCAAACCTGTCCACCCTACAGCGCTAGGACAATGCCCGCATGGCGCCCGGCTGTCACCGGCGCCGCTTCACGCTGGCGGCTGGAAACAGTGTGTGCGACGGTTCAGCAGTATGTCCGTGCGGTCAGTCGAGCAGGCTGTGGTGCCGCACCGAGGACCAGCAGCAGGTTGGAAAGCACGGAGCCGACGAGCGACATGGCCACCACGTCGTACAGCCCCTTCTGCAGTGCCGCCAGGCTCAGGATGAGCTCCACCACGTTGCCGAAGGTCGCGTTCTGCGGCGCAGCCACACCGCGAGTGGGCGGGCTTACCTCTTAGAAGCTGGGTGCGTGCTCGCTGTGCATGTGCCTACTGCTGCTCTGTGTTGATGGGCTGGCGTCCCAGCTGCACGAACTGTGCTGCATGGCACCAGCTGTGCAGCATGCAGCATACAGGACCAAAGTGCAGCAGAGCCTCCCCAGGTCCTAACCCCTGCCCCTAGTGGCATGGACTGCACGGCCTTGGGGTCATGGTTCAGGTGCCAGGTGACAGCTTACCAGCAGGCCGCCAATGACGTCGCCAAAGCGCAGCGCCAGGTCCTCAGTCACCTCGCCAAGCAGCAGCGCCAGGGGCACCAGCGCCAGGAAGTTCTGCGCAGGAGGGTGTGAGTGATGCGGGCAACTCGCAGGCGGGATGGCGGAGTTCATCGTTCCCTTGTCGCCCGGAATGCGCACAAGTGACAGGTGACATGCCAGATTCTGCCGCGGCAGAGCCAGCAGCGGCTCCAGAGGGGCGTGCACAGCAGATCCTTGCAGGGCATTCCTGTTCCCCAAGGAGGCAGTTGGTGCGACCCGTGTGCTGCCGGCCGGTATGTGAGGCGCTGGACGCTGTCTCTCATGCGCCAAGCGAGGAGTCGCCCCGTTGTGCATGTTGTATGCTGGCAGTACTGTCGCAGCTGGCCCCCCGAGGTTGTCAATGATCAGAGGTGGGGATGCAGGGGGCCCGGCATGACTCACCAGGCCAAAGCGCCAGGTGGCTGACCAGCCAAGGAAGTGCGCCGCGAAGCCCAGTGGCGCCGCCAGCAGCAGGATGTTCATGTAGCTGCTCATGAGCAGGCCCCAGATGGCCTTTGCGTCCTTCATCGGCGACACCACGCCTGCGGGGGGCCAACATGGCAGGTGGATGTGCTGCGGCGGCCTGGGGCTGTACTGTAAGCCGCAGGAGACAGACCACGACTGGGTGTTATGTCGCACTATGTGCGCAGTTGTGGCTGCCCGGCGTGGGCGCACGAGTAAGCAACAGTACCGCCGGCAGTACGGTCCAGGGTTCCGAGCAGGAGTTGGGCACACGCACTGGGCTCGCCCTCCGCGGAGGCACCAGTGGCGGAGCCGGGCGGCTGTATTGAAGCGCCGCTGCGCAGGCTCACCAGCTGCGCCCGCCCGTCAGTGGAGTTCCGCAGGAGCGAGCCTGCGCAGGAAGTCCGAAGCTCCGGCAAAGTGCATCGGAGGTCAGGTCGCCACATGCAAAAGGCAGCCCGCGCTACCTCAGGCGGTGCAAGCGGCTGAACCAGCATGCTCATGCAGCAGCAGCGGCAGCAGCTGTGGCGCAACAATGTGCAGCTGTGGATCAGGAAGTATGAGGACATGGCACACCTCCAACGGCGTCCTCGTACGTTGAGAGCACGTCGCGATTGCACATCGGCAGCTTTGGCAGCAGCGGAAGCGACAGGCTCTTGAGGGTACCGTCTTCGTCGATGCTCTGCAGGACCAAAGTGCATTACTGAGTGTCCGACAACCTGCAGAGCCATGGCCCCAAGCGGCGTAAGCAAGGGCAAAATTTTTACCTGCTTGCAGTAGAGCTCCTGCCGTTGCCTTCAACACCTGTGGTGGGCCAGCACCTCCTAGCAGGTGCTGATGTAGGCATGTGCGTGCGGGCCCTGCTGCAGAAGCGCACCGGGTGGTCAGGCTGCGCGCCGTTGGCGGGGGGCGCCGCATCCTCCCCCTCCTCGAGGCCGGGCTCCCGGTGGTCCCTCGCCGCCTGCTGCAAGCGGTACATGACCCGCAGCTTGGTGCGGGCCCGCTGCAGCGGCGTCGACATGGCTGCTGGCGACGCTGAAGGTGCCTGCGGTTCTGCTGCCGGGCGCGGTGCGGCGCGGGGGTGCCCAAGCGGTCACGGCGGTGGTGCCTCAGCGCCGGCTGACGCACGCTCTTGCGATCCGGCAGCGCTGAGACGACACCACCCTCCAGCCCAGTCCCGAGACGTCCGATCTGCGAGCACGTGTGAGAAACCCCTCGCAACGACATGTGAGTACGACTGCCGCAAGTGTGTTCACGTCGCGAACGGTGCGCAGCTCGTGAAGGATGCCGCGGTACAGGGTACAGTGCGTCTGGGCCGCGTAGATGCTGCTGCATGCCTCTGCGACGGTGAAGGGTTGTGCGTACGGAGGCTTGCCGGCCATATTTGTCATGGCCTCTGCACACGGCGTTAGCGTCACCTGCCTGCGGGATGCGCGATCGCGGAGGAAGCCGATCGCGAGCGAAGCTGGTCGAGGTCGACGAACGACGGCCGTTGGAGGTTTGCGCCGCTGCAAGGACGGACGCAAGTAAATATGCCCCACCCTGTACGCCAGCAGTCAGTCGCTTCTGCAGCGCGCAGCACTGCTGCTCGCTGCCTCACAGTCTACAAGATCAAACAGCTGCGGAGACACCCTTCTCGCTGATTGCAGCAACAGAGCACGGCATGGACGGTTCCTGCCAGGGTTGACGCCTCGATGGCAACGAGGTTGTTGCTGTCATGCGGGACTCTCAAGACGTTTCCATTGCTTTCGAAAATTGAGCTGTCGCCCTGTCGGCAAGTCGCAGAAGGCAGATCGAGTTCTGGCAAACCGGGCACGCGGCCTCGGCAGGACTGTGTTGCTTTCTTCCTTGAGCAAGGTCTTTTACATCGCGGTATTAAAGGGATCTTGGCTGCCCCGGCTGTGGCTGAGCGTCAGAATTTGACATCCGCCGGGCGCGAATAGCTGTGAGGCAGCCTACAATACAATAAGCCGCAGGCCGTCTTCTCCTGTCAAACACGGGCTGCTGGCTGCAGAATGCCTCGCCGCGTGGAGCAGCGCGGCGTTGCAGGCGGGCTGGAGGGCCGGGCCATGCGAGCCTCGGTGAGCACTCGCGGAAGCGTTGTTGGGCATCGATCAGCAATGCTGCACACCAGCCTAAACATATACGAGAAACTTGTAGTGGCGTGTCGCACAAGCGTGGCCTCTTGCCGCGACAGGTTCCATGTTTCTGGTGTTTCTGGTGCAATGCTGGCTTGCCTGAGGCTGCACCGAGCTCTTTCGAGCCTGCTGGTTGCCGTGCTCGTCCGCGAATCTGTCGGGATGACGACCTACCACGTTCTTGTTTCTGCAGTATGCCGGCCGGCTGCAGCCACAGGGTGCTGTGCCGCAGCCGGCAGTCGATGACCAAGAAAATGCAGGCCAGATGCGGCGCCCGACAGTGAAGGCGCCAGCCCACGCCCAGCCTGCGGCGGCGCAGCGATGCACCGTCGGCACCAGCAGCGTGGGCCTCGCATCCTCGACTCACGCTGCGCATCGCAATGGCCACGCCTCAAAGCCAGCGCGCCCACAGTGCGTCCTTGCGACCGCCCCACACCTGTCATACACACGTGAACTGTGTCTCTCGGATCCGATGCACCGGCGAGAGAGCCTCCGGCTTGTCCGCAGCGTCAAGCTGGCCTCTCAAAACCAAATGGTTTAGTGTGCTCCATCTCCGCTCGGCAGCTCCCAGCCTCAACAGCATGCGCTGCCCTCGTCGGAGGCCCCGCTGACAGACGGCCCAATGCTGGCGCAGGTGGAACGGCAGCATCGCCGAGCCTCCGGGGCAGGACCCGCTGCAGGCGGCGCGCGCTACTGTGCGGCACTCGGTTCACGGCTTCCGCCGCCCGCACCACAGGTGGGCTTTCAATTCACTGCAGTGCACGGCTCTGCCTACCTTTCACATATGTCTACCACAGCCCGAAGGTGACTCGCATCCGCGTTTGGGATGTTGCGTTGAAGCTTGTTGCCTGTAGAGCTGTTGGGCATGCTGCATAGTCTGTGGGCGCTTCTCACACAGCTGTCGAATGCCGACGCGGCAGCTGAAGTTCTGGCATGCCGCACAGCCAAGCAAGGCAGGTCAGGTCGTCGCCTGCACACCTCATGACTTCAACCCCGTATGCCCTGCAGCCATAGCGGCCCGGCAACAGCGGCTGCGCCAGCCCCGCCACAGGCGGCTGCAGCCAGAAGACAGCCCGTCGCCGTTGCCCAGCCGCAGCCCGCTCCAGCCCAACAAGCGGGCCATGAGGCAGGCGGCAACGCCGACGCGACGGACGGCAGCCGCCGCGATGCGGTGCGGGCAGTAGTCTCCGCCAGTGGCATGGGCTGCGGCGCGGCGCTGGCGCTGAGAGACGCAGCGGCGGCGCCCGGCAACCTGTGGACTACCAGGTGACTGTGGGTCTGGAGCACGCTGCAGGGTGGACCGATGTCAGGCGGCAAGCCGCACTGCTGCAGAACTCGTGCATCAGGACATGGCTTTTGTAAGCAGGTGAAGTCCCGGTGCAAGGGGCGCCGCAAGCCGGACCAAGTGTCTGTGCGTGGGGCCCGCCGCGCGAGACCCTCCTCTCGACCTTGTGCCCGCCCTGCCTGCAGGAGCCAACGGCGGCAGATGACCAGCGGCTGCACACTAGCCCTTCGGCGCACGCATCACACCGACATCGTCGTGCGGGTGCGACCCTGCAGAGGTCCCAGCTGCAGCTTCGTCTGTGGAATCCGATATGGCCTCCAGTCTCCTTTGCCAATTGGCCTGCCCACCGCAAGTGCAGTCCTCCGTAACTCCTGCTCCACCGACCTTGTCCGCATCGCCTCATCGCCGTCTCGCTCCGCCGCTGGTTGCAGCCCAAAGAGCTGGCTGCGGTACCTGTCGCAGGTGCACTTTGCGGACGCAGCGGCGATGCCGGCGCGCGTGCGGCTGAGCCACGCGCGGTCGGACCCGGCGAATGTTGATGGATACGTGTCCCTTGGGGAGGTGCCGCTGGCGGGCGGCCGCGCGGGGCGGCTGGCGCACAGCCTGCGCCTGGGGCCCGACCGCCGGGTGCAGCGCTACCTGCGCCTGGAGTTTGCCGGCCACCTGCTGCCGGAGGCGCACTCCGGTGAGCCCCTGCTGGATCCGATCACACTCCAGCATGCCTGCCAGCCATGCGCCCTGCTGGATGGAGGTGAAGTGCTCGCAGGTTGCCCACCGCTGTGATGTGCTGGAAATCAGCCTGCCCTCGCAGGCAGCATCAATCCGCAGAGTCCAGCACCGCTTGCTCGGCTTTCTTTTTGTCCGGCGCCAATGGCTCCATGGCGGAGTCAGCGCGGCGTCCCACCCGCCCTTCATACGCGAGGGCTCTCAGCACCCCTGTCCTGGCGCTGATCTGCCCCGGGCTCGAGCCTTCCCCCTGACTGCCGACGCAGGCGCGCACAAGGTCGCCAGGCTGGAGGTGACAGGAGTGCCGTTCGACCATGCGGAGCCGGCTCCCATGGTCCCGGCGGCCCGCGGCTCAGTGACCTCCCTGCGCCGCTCCAGCGACTCACCGCCCGGCGGCCAGCCCGCCGCGGAGGCGCCGCCGGGGTGGCAGCCCAAGACGCAGGGTGCACACGATGCAGGTGGAGATGCGGAAGACCAACAGGTGGCGAGGCGCCCAGGCGGCCGCCGGGCATCAGCCGCGTTCGAGTCGCTGGCCGCCCTCGATGCCGCCCTGCAGCAGGTGCGCCGGCAGCAACTGAATAATGCCAGTAGTCTGGTGGTAGCTGCTGCACCATTACACACTGCGCAAAATAAAATCCACACAGCCCGGCTCGATGTCCGATGTGCCTGCGCACGCCAGCGCCGCTTCAACAGCAGCTGCTAGCCTTCGAGGCAATGTGAGCGCTGTAGGTTGAGGAATGGCGGTTCCGCAACACTGCTGTGGCCACCCGGCGTGCTGTGGTTGCCCACAGTTCGAGGACGGCCTCAACATGGCAGAAGATTACGAGGGGGACGACGCCGACGCGGTGTGCTGCCTGCCGCCGGCAGGCGCCGCAGAGCTGCCCGCTGCGCCGCAGCCGCCTCGCCCGGAGCCGCCTCAGCAGGCAGGCGGCCCTGATGCTGCTGGTGGCGCGGCGCTGGCAACCCTGCACCCACCCGCAGCCGTGATCTTCCGTCCAGAGGCGGCACCGGCAGCGCAGCCCGCCACAGTCGGCGATGTGAACCGGGAACAAGGCTGCCCCAGCGGCGGCGGCAGCCCCACGGCGCTGCTGAGCCGCGCGGAGGCGCAGGCGGCGCTGCGGCGGCTGGCCGGCGGTCGCGCCGGTGGCACCAGCGTCTCGAGCAGCCTGGCGCTGCGCGACTCGATGGACACCTCGGAGGTGTCCGCCGCCGGCGCGGAGCCGGCGCCGGCGCCAGAGCCAGCCGCGCTGCCGGCGCCGCCGCAGCCAGCCCTGCTGACGCACGTCACCCTGCCGCAGCTGCTGACTGTGCCGCCAGCTGCAGCGGCATCTGAGCAGCCGCAGCCAGATGCTGTGGCTCCGACGGTGTCGCCGCCGCCGCGGGAGGCCATCGACGAGGGCGACAGCGAGGACGAGGCGCACTGCCTGCCGCACTCGCCTGCTGCGTTTCACGCAACGGCAGCGCTAGCAGCTGCAGCTGCGTCGCCAGCCCAGCAGCAGCAAGGCGCGGTGGCAGAGCAGGAGCCCGCGGCCGAGGAGCCGGCGGCGGTGCTGTCGCCGGTGCCGGCGACGCTGCACCCGGTGGCCGCGGCTGTGCGGGAGGCAGCGGCGGCGAGCTTGGCGGCGGAGAGCGGGGCACCGAGCCCGCTGCAGCCCTGGATGCTGGACATGATGTCGGGTGCGGCGGCCTGCAACTCACGGCACAAGCCGCAGCTTGTTGTGCCTAGCCGCTTGGTTTTGCCCCTAAACCTGCTCGCCTGTTTGGGCAATTGCGCTGGAGGCCCGGGCGCTGGCATTTGACTGGCAGTCGGCGCGATCCCAGACCCTCTTACTCTGGCCGATGCTGGCAGGCTTGATGCCTAGCTGCTGCTTGTGCCGCCGTTGAGCCGTGCATTTGGGGCATGACCACTCAGGGTGTTGTCGAATGGTCAACCGCACCGGTGTCCATTCGCCAGCTCATCCTTTGGCATGTGTGCAGGCCTGGCGCCCGGCAATGCCAGCAAGGGCAAGATCGTGTTCAGCGACACCGGCTCCCCTGTCTTCGTCGCGCCGCCCGCCCGCCGCCAGTGGCAGCCTGCCGCGCCGCCCACCCTGGAGCAGGATGACCACTTGCAGCTGCACGAGGGTGACGGCTGCTCGCAGGGCGATGCCGAGCCAGGCAGCTCGCCTCCGGTGAGATTTTCGACAGCCCGCCCGTGTGTACCTGCACACCAGCGTCCTGCTCTTGTTAATGCGTCCAGCCGCTCACTTCAAAGGGAGGCTGCAAAGCGACGCGCTGCAGTCTACCCACTAATCTGAGGGCCTGCGAATGCCCCCTGGATGATTGAACACCTCTGATCAGGCCGCCAACTACCCAGCAGCTCTTCTGCACGAAGCCCCAGAGGCACATGCTCACCAGCCTCAGCAAACAAACATGCGGCGTTCCTCAGGAGTCACCGGCGAGCCAGGAGCCGGCGGTGAGCACCAGCATGAAGCGCTCTTGGAAGTCGCCGTCGCCAACGTCCACGCCGCTGTTCAGGCTGGACGCCCGCGCCGCCGTTCGAGGTGCGCTGGGATTGTTTTCAAACCATCCACACCCAGACGATCAGCGAAAGGCCCTGCTGTCCAGACTGAAGGCGTGCGCCTCTGCACATACTGCGCCTGGACAGAACCCTCTAGCAACTGACTGTGGTCCACAGGCTTCACGTGAATGTGACTGTCGTCAAGGCGCTGGCCTGTGACCCTGGGTGCCGAGCAGGGCCGACGCCGTGCCAGATGTCTCTCCTGGACACCCACCTCTGCAGCTGTGCAGGGCCGGCAGGCTATCAGCTCCGACTTCAATCGGCTCATGCCCGTGCTGCGCCTTGCCGCAGAGCCAAAGCGGTCCAAGATGGGGTCCCCCACCGCCAGCCCGCCGGAAGCGCCGCAGCGCACGGCGGCGCGGCCACCCGCGCCGCCGCCGCCCTSCGACMCGCCGTTCMCCAGCCCCGACKCGCCSGCGCCGGAGGAGGAGGCTGCKCGCAGGGAGGCGGCCGCCAGGGCGGCGGCCACGGCAGGGCGGCGCCCGGACTGGTGTGCCGCCTCATCGGGCGGCAGCCTGGGCTGGGCGTCCGGTGCGCCGGGCATTGAGGTGCCGGCCGCCGACGGTGGCTCGCCGCGTACGCCCCCGGACGCCTCCCCTCAGGTGTGCACCGGCAGCGGCTCCCTGGCAATGAACCTTCATGGTTGTTGCGGAGTGTGTGCCAGCATGTTTCGAGGCTGTGCGGAAGCGCGTGCGTGCCCACAACGGTGGCGATACACTCCATTGGCCAGCGCGCAGGCATGTGCAACAGCCACGTGTGCCATCGCTCCCGAAGTGCACATGACTCCTCGACACCACAGCGAGGAGTAGCGTCACCCATTCGGCTGAGGAGTGCGTCTGTCATCCTCCCCTCCCAGGTGCTGGACTTCAGTCGAGCCGTCGGCGGCGTTTCTGTTGCGCCATCGCCGTCGCCGCGACGCACCGCCTCCCGCGTCAACCAGCGCCTATGGGGCTCCGCCGACTCGCTCGCCGAGTCTGGCGAGGGCGCAGCGGCAGGCTGTGATGCGAGCGAGGCCACGGACGCGGACTATGGCCGGCGCAGCTGGGAGCCGTCCCCTTTCACGTGGGACAATGTGCATGTGGCGCCCACGCCGGGGCACCGCCTGTCAGAGCGGCCGCCACAGCCCGCGGCCGGCCCGCAGGCCTCGCCGCAGCAGCCTGTCGGCCCGCAGCTCGAGCGGCAGCAGCAGCAGCAGCTGCGCCGCAGCGCAGCGGCGTCAGAGGCGGCCGATGAGTCGCTCGCGGCGCATCTGACGGCGCAGCCGCAGGCCGCCGCCGCCGAGGATGGCAGGCGGTCAGGGTTGGCGATGAAGGCTGTGCTGCCTATCCCCGCGCATGCTGCCGGCAGCCCAGTGCTGAGGTGCGCCTGCTTGGGGACCAGCTCACCACGTAGCCTCAGAACTCCACGTGGTATTAAAGCCGCCTGCTGGTATGCCCGTTCGCTTGCTGAATGCGGATCAAGTCGTCAGGCTTCTGGCAGAGACATGCGCCTATGCAGTGCTCTAATGGAACATGATGTCTACTCCACGCTTGAGCAGCGGCCTGCACTCTGCCACTGGCCGCGCTGTCGAGCACTGGAGGTTGGTGACGAGAGGAGAGTGGTTTGGAGAGCTTGCATGCTCGCCATTGCAGGACGCTCCCGCCGAAGGCACCGCCGCCGCCACAGCGCGAAGACTTTGGCCGGCAGCTGCGCTCCTCCTCAGGCTTCCACGATTCGACGCCACCCGAGGTTGCCTTCACGCGCCCGCTTGGCAACGCCGCCGGCGTGCTGCACACCTCCGTCTCCACCACGGTCTCGTCTGCCCCGCCGTCGTCCGCGACGTCCCACCGCTCTGCGGCGTCATCGTCCGGCGGCTCCTGGCAGCTGCGGCAGCAGCAGCGGCAGTCGGCAGCGTCATCTTGGGGCGCGGCATCCTCTGTCCGCTCAGTGCGCTCTTCCGCCTCCTCCTTCCGCAGCTTCCAGGGCTTCGGGGGCAGCAGCGGCGGCGGCGAGGCGCCAGCCGCGGGCGTGGTCAACCTCACGCCACCGCAGGTCTCTGCCTCCCCGGCCCTGCCGCCCAGCGCATCGGCCACCGTCGCCGCGCCTGACGCATGTGTCGGTCCCGGCGCCAGCTTCCGCATCCCGGTGCCGCCGCCGCAGCAGCAGCAGCGGCCCAGGCGGTCGCGCGGCCACCCGCTGGTGCTGTCCACGGTGCCGGAGCTGCCGCCAGCCACATACCTGGCGCCCTCACCGGCGCACGGCCAGGCCGCACCCCTGAACCCTGGCGAGCAGACGCCGCTGGAGCTGCGGCTGATGCATCCGCTGGGGCGGGCGCTGCGAGACGCCGCAGCCGACCTGCTGGGCTCAGGTGTGTGCAGCTTTGCTGGTCCGAATTGAATACATCTTGTTGAATGATCACATAAAGCAGAAATGAAAGCCACCTCAGCACAGACGCATCACTCAAGCGGCATGCAGCGCCTGCCGGTCTCTCCCCCATCGGCAAATCTAGCCTGTGTCGTACCGATCCTCTTCACACATGCTGCTGAACGGTTGGCGCCTCCTTTGGACCGTCGCATGCCCATCCTCCCACTGAGGTCGGCGCAGCGATGCGACTGGCACTGCTCACGCATGGCAGCGACTTAGCATCGAGCCATGCAGCGCCTGGCCAACGAGGCTCCCTCAATGCAGGCGGCGCGCTGAAGTCACTGACGCCGAGCCCCGACCTGCCGCGGTTCGTCGCGGCCAGCCGTGCGGAGTTTGGCGCCGATGGGCCCCGCGCCTCTGTGGTGGCCACCAGCCTGGAGACGCCACCTGAGCTGCGCATGCTGCGCCCGCTCGGCAACGGCCTGCGCCACAGGTGCTGTCGGCAGCCCGTCATTCGGTTTCCTCTTCTCATCTGCATGGTATTTGAGGCGCATGCATTCTGCTCATCATGGCACACAAGGTGCCGTTGGCTCCGTCTCCAGACTCGTCATTGAATCGGTCATCCGCAGCGCCCAGTGCATGACTTGGCCGTCTTGAACTCGAAGACGCCCGACTGCTGCTTTGTGGCTGGCCCTGCTCCAGCGGCATGGGGCGGCTGGTGCAGCCGGCGGCCTGCGGTGCAAATGCCGCCTCCCCAGAGCGTGCCTCCGCGCCCGCCGCCGCTGGCGCCCGCTCCTCAGTGTGGCGCTTTGCGCCGGCGGCGGCCGGCGGCGCTGCCGGCTGGGCTCTGCAGGGCGGGAGAAATTTCGCCTCGGATCCCGGCGCACTCGCGGCGGCGACCAGCCCGGTGGTGCGGCCGCTGGGGCACGGCATGCGGCGGCATGGGGATGGCTGCGGCGGCGCCAGCGCCAGCGGCAGCGGCGCCGCGTCGGCGCTGACGCTGGACGACGCCACGCCGCCGCAGAAGACGCAGGCGAGGCGCCCTCACCGCGGCAACCCTCTGCAGCAGTCCTGGTCACGGATGTTGATCGTCTGGAAGACAAACTCCCTGTTGCGCCAGCCTCTGCAATCTTCTCACAACCACGTGTCCTCGCCCTGAGTGCAGCCCCCTGCTGCACTGACCCTCCGATCATGCATCCCGTCTTGGCACTTTTCGGAGCCGCTGCGCGGCCAAACCCAATCACTGTGCAGCGCCTGCAAAGTCCACGGTGTGCTCCCGTGGACCGCCATCAAACCGCTGCACACAACCTCAGATTCCTTCTGTCGTTTGTGCGGCAGGTCCTGCGGGTGTGGAAGGGCGTCCGCACACAGAAGCGGCTGTCTGTCGCCGCGCTGCGCTCGCCCACTGACGTGGTGTACACCACACCCGGCGCCGCCAGTGGCCGCCTGCGCAGCAGCCTGCGTTCCCCGAGCACGTGGTCGGGCACGCCCGTCAGCAGCCTGCGGCGCAGCTTGCGGCGGTCGGGCTCCAGGACGACGCTGCGCGGCCGCCACAGCCGCACGCACTCAGCGGCAGCGGCGTCGGAACTGACGCCTTTGGCGGGCGGGCTGCAGGCCGGCATGCGGGCAATGCAGCAGCAGCAGGCGACGGCCGAGCCGCCGACGCCCGATCTGTCGAGGCTGAGAGCGCCGCCGCTGCAGCGGCACCAGGAGGCGCCGCAGCCGCCGCCGCGCCGGTCGCCAGCGTCTTTCGGCCCCGCTGAGGGCTCCTGGTTTGCCGAGGCGGCGCCGGCACCAGCGGCGCCGTCCAACGCCGCTGCCCACGTTGGCAGCTTCCTGGCGCCGCCGGGTGGCGCCACGGGCATCTTCGCGCCTTTCGGCAGCGACCGGGCCCAGCAGCACGATGGGCACACGCCGGGACGGTTTGAACAGCCGGGCAGCATCGACTCGGCGGCGGACCTGCAGCGCTTTGGCTCGCCCGCCATTCCCGGTGAGCAGCGCCTTGACTGTTCTCGCACAGCGCTTGGAGGTCCAGGGCCTGTTTGAAGAAGACTGGAGGGCTCCTTGCTACAGATTTGCCGCCCTCCAGCCACCCTCCATGCTGAGCGCTGTCTGTTGGGTGGATCGTCAGGTGGCGGCCTGGGCGCCGGGCTGAGGGACCTGGACGAGCTGTTTGCGCAGAGCCCGGCGCGGCGGCTGTGCCCGGAGCACGCCACCTGCCACGCTGAAGCCGCGCCGCAGCACGGCCGCCCGCCGCCGCCTGCCACGCCGTCGCGGCGACGGTCAGCGGACGAGCCGCCGCTGTTGCTGCCGACGGCTCGCAAACTGGTGCGGCCTTTCTGCCGACCCTTCCGGGTGCTGCCCGGCAACAATCTCAGCAGTCCTGCCAACTGCCTGTGCACCTTGCGGCCTTCTCTGCTGCTGGGGTGCCCTGCACGACTGTCACGTCCCTCGCTCCTGCTTCCGATTGCCAAGCGCTGCTGATGAGCCAATGCCTGGTTATCACGACCCCACCACCCCGGGCCGCTGCAGCCAACTGACAAGGCGCGGACCTTATCTGTAACCAACACCCTTTTGAGACCTGTCTGCGGTGTCGTGTGCCCAGGCTGCCAGGCCGGACGCCTCGCCGGTGCATGTGCCGGCGGTGTCGCCCGACTCTATCAGCAAGGCGCTGGCAAAGGCAGCTGGGCGAGCGCGGGAGCCAACACCGCCGTCGCTGCCGCCGCAATCCGCGGCGGAGCGCGCAGTCATGCTGGCCACCGTCCCCCGCATGGCCGGTGCGCACCCCACCCGCAACTTGTCATGCTATTGCTGGCATACCCTTAGGAGATGCCGCTGTCACCACCATGTTTCTCTGTTGCCCGCAGCCGCCCGCAAGCACTCAGGCCGTCTGTAGCGCTTTGATGTTGAAACAGCTCAATGAGATTGCCCGATCATGCCACGCGCAGAGCGCCTGGACGAGATGTTTCCGCCGGTGGCAGTGGCCCCTCGTGAGTCGAACGACTGGCAGCAGAGCGGCGAGCCGCAGCCAATGTCCTACCAGACATACCGCAGCCGGGGTTACGGCAGCCCGCAGCAGGAGCAGGAGCAGCGCTCAGCTGGCACCAAGACAGGTGACCACCTCCTCGCAATGCAGGAACCCAAGCCTTCCGGGCTGCTGTCATTGCGACAGCGGCGGCAGCGGCGGCAGCAGCAGCCAGCGCAAAGACGAAGGGGCGGAGATCCGCTCACATACACAAATCCCTGACTCAGGTGGTCTGATTCGTCTGCAGGCCGGCGGAAGCTGTGGCGGCGATTCTCGTCGCCGACCAAGGGGCGCAGCATACCGCAGGTGAGCAATTCCGGGCAGCATCCCGGAATGGCACACTCGCACTCGGATGCGGCAGCCGAGCACGTGCCTTCAGCGCTTCGAGGGCCTGTCCATCGCCAGCAACCGTGGGTTGGGCAGACACGGGTTTGCAAGCTCCTTCATCCCCCAAGCCGCACGATGGTGACATGGTGTGGCACGCCCTTCGCAGGCAGCCCTGAGGGAGCAGACGCCGCACGACGTCTCTCCGGCAAACACCACCCTTGTCTACACGCACCCAACGCAGACGTGCGCCTTCTGGCTGCAAACCCACAGCTGCACCTCTTTATGCTGCGTGGCCCTTGCATTGTCGCTCGTGCAGCTGCATCCCAGGCAGCTGGCATTTTTGTGGAGACATAACCTCAAACACCTCTCGCGGGCAGCGCCACGTGGTTTGAGGACCGTGCAGCTGGGCGCCTTGCCCACTTCTGACTACCTTGCTGTTCAACTGCAGGGTGTCCAGCGTTTCTGGTGACAGCAAGCGCAGCTGGAGGCGGTTCCTCACAGGCCGCACATAGGGCACAACAGGCAGGGGGCTGCAGAACAAGACCGTGCTGGATGCGCTCTGGTTTGTTAACATTGCAAATGCGGATGAGTTATTTTAATGGAGGCCAGATATTCTGCGACGCTCGAAGCACAATGTCAACTGGTCGACTCGAGAAAAGGCCAGGCCATGATCAGCCCAGCCATCTGACCTGTCCAGCCTCGATGTTGTAACCAAGAACAACAATGGTCATTCAAGGCAGCGCAATCGTTGAATTCAGCCAAGTCCTCAGGCAGCTTTCGAACTGCATTTCCCACAGATCGCGGCGCTGGCTTACATCCCGGATTCATCTATGGACAGCTATGAACGCCAGCAGTTGAAGCGCATCACCACTATTACGCACCTATACACGCAAACCTCGTAGGGCATGCTGACTTGAGAAGGGTCAGTCTCTGTGTCAGTCTCTCCCGCTGTGTGCCATATCCACCACACCGAAAGCGTCACCAACGCCACATGTGGACGGCATCACCCCTCAGTCTCTGCAGATGGCAGCTCTGCCCATGTCTCCACACTTGGCTGCTTGCGCACCTTGGCGACCTTGTTCGTGAGGCCCAACATGTCTGAACGCTGTGTCCAGCTCTGCGGCGGCCAAGATCAAATAATGTTCACCAGGGACAGCATTGCATGGCGGCGTATGGGATCGGACGACTGCCCACTGCTGCAGCTGGCTGCTGAAAGTAATGTTCGAATCAGGGCATGCAGGTGCTTGTGGTTCAATCTGAGACCTGAGCAGACAAAGCGTACAGGCTGCAGCTGCAGGTTTGCAGATCGCTGCCGATGGTGCCAGGTCTTGCTGCGGCAGAGCTGCCAGCCAGCAGGTCGTGCCCGTCCAGCAGCGCGCCGGCAAGCGCTGCATGGCGCCGGCGCTGTTGCACGAGTGCAGATGAGCGACCAGCTGCTCGCATCGCCGCAGCAGGGGCGCGAGCCGCGTGACGGATCTGCACGGGGCTGAGTAGATGTCAGTGCATGTTCAAGAGCTCGCGAGGTTGCAGCAGCAAACGCTGCCAGGACAGCTGGCTATTGCATGCACATTCCGTAGTTGCTCTGAATCCGGGTCGTGTGCCAGAAGGAAGACACGGATGGTGAGCCCATTGTTCTGCCAAGCAACTCAACTGCTGCCACATGCTGGCGATCAGTTGCACGTGCGCCTTGATGAATCCGTCTGCTGCATCAGAGCGGCGCACAGCATGATGCTGGTTGCGCATCTCCTGATGGATAAAGTTCACCTTACACTTGCCGGTCATTTCACAGCGATCTGCGACCGCAGCCTGGGGCATCGCCGCCGCCATCGCTGGCCAGTGTGCCTGGGCTCATCAGCCACAGCGCCGCCTGCAGCTGCCGGAACCCGTGCGCTGCTTCCTCCTGCGAGCAGCCAGAGGCCAAGCATCATGTCCAGCAGGGTCATGCCAACCAAGCTGAGAAACCCATCAAAACTCTGTCTGCAGACGAACAGGTGCTCGGCGAGTAGAGGCTTGATTGAGCCTACATTCGCAGATTTGAGGAGCATGTGGCAGACCAGCCACGACAACATATGAGCTGCCTGAGCGTCCTGTTCCCAGTAAACGGCTTGGCTCACCTGGCGCGCAGCACCATCGCAGCGTGGCCGTCAGATGCTGCGGCAACCGCTGCCAGCACGATGTGCAGCAGCGGGGCGGCGTTCAAGCTGTCCAGATTGGTGTGTGACGGGCAGGTGAGGCGACCAGCCATCACAAGGCCCAGGTCTCTCGCCCGTGGGTACATCAGCCGGCCTGCGCGTCTTCGAAGCACAGCCATCAACAGACATGGGTGCAGAAGGTCTGAGAGCTGCTCAGTCTGGAAAACCTGTACTGGACCTCAGTAACAGTGGAGCATCGAAGTGCCGCTCTCGTGCATGAGGTGCAGGACCACGCCTGCATCCTTTCTGCGGGAATGCCCTCTTGTTCCTGGAAGCTTGTTCCTCGCAGCAGTAACACTTGCTTAGGCATCTCATCGCTGGGGTGCAGCTGGGCGACAGGTTTCCTGGATGCACATGCATCCCCAAAGCAAGTCGTCCACATGGGCTCACGTTTACGGCCTCGGCCTAAGCAGCATGAGCAACGGAATATTGCAAACAGGAAAAGGTGGCACGCCGGAGGTACGAGGGTCGCGTTTTATGGTTCTGCAGCTCTGCTGTGAATGTCACGTGCAGACCGAGCAAATTAGTTTGGGCTGCTGATGAGATAAATGCAGCCCAGAATCGCTTCCTCCTGTCATTTGACGGACTCGGATCCGCAAACATTCGCCTACCTGCAGTCGCGTGTCGATGCGACTGATCCGTGCTTCCGCGAGGTGCCGGCGAGGCTGCACTCAATAGCCACCCAAGCTTTGCATGTGCAGATTGGTGCTGGCATCGTTGCGCATCTCATCGTTGGTGTCATCAGCCTCCTTGAGTGCGCAGCGTTGTCTGCAGGCTAGATCCAGCAGCCAAATCCTGGGCGACCTTGACAGGTCCCGCCGCCTGTTTGCTCTGGCTGGTCACATGCACACAGCGTGGCTGCCCAGGCTTTACAGCAGCTATACAATCCCGCAGCATGGCAGCATGCAGCTGCTGCACAGCTTGTCGGCGGCCTACACCCCGGCAGCGTGCACAGGCCTGAACGGCGGGAGGCGCGGCGCCGGCAGGCGGCTGCACCTCTTCGCAGCGGCCCCGGCGCAGCCTCAGACCTCAGCCTCCGGCCAGCAGTTTGGCGGCGGGCGGGCAACGGAGGGCCCGCGCGCCCCTCGCGGCCCCAGGCCGGGCACGTATGACGGGGACGGCGCACGCCGGAGGGATGATGCTTCAGGCGGCGGCAGCGGCCCCCCGGGCGCCCAGGGCGGGGGGCGTGCCAGCCAGCGGCAGGACTGGGCCAGCCAGGAGCGGCAGGTGCGGCGGCAGCCGGCGGAGGGTCCCAGCCCAGACGCCGGGGCGATGCAGGCSGCGTCGCCGGCAGTGTCCGGGGCCGGCGGCGGCACGGCCGCAGCACAGCCGGAGGAGCGCGTAGCGGGCTTCCTGGCAGCGGACACCTCCTTCAGCCAGCTGGGCCTGAGCGTGGCGGTGGTCACGGCGCTGGCGCACGCCGGGTTCCCGCAGCCGTCGGGAGTCCAGGTGCCAAAAAATCCTGTTTTGCCCTGCCACAATACAGTGATTGCATGCCTCGCAGGTCTAGCCTTGCCAGTGGTGTTGGCGTGCAGCAGCAATACGTTATGCAGCTAGATCATAGGCAATCTCTGTGGTCAAGGCCCCAACCAGCGGAGACGACAGAGCATTGTTCCGTTTTCTGACCGCGCCAGGCGCTAGCGGTGCCGGCAATCGTGGCGGGGCAGGACGCCGTCATCGCGGCGGAGACGGGCAGCGGCAAGACGCTGGCGTATCTGGCGCCGCTCGTCTCGGCGCTGCTGGCGCGCAATGAAGCGCAGCCCGTGGCGGAGGTGGACGTCCCGCAGCGCGCGGACAGGTGGACGCTGTTGTCCAGGGATTTTTGCCTGCGCAGACTGCCATGGCTTCGATAATCAACGCAAATTTCCACCATCTGGGGCATACAACAGATGTCAGGCGCTGCCTTGGCAACTGGGACCTCTGCAAACAGTCACACGTCGTGCCGCCAGCACTGCAATACACCAGCGCTGCAAGGTGCCCAAGCTGCACCAGCGCTCTGAACCCCAAACCCCGAGCAAAACAGGTGGTGCGACCTGGCGCTGGTCCTGGCGCCCAATGCGGCGCTCTGCCGGCAGGTGGTCGCCGCCGCAGACTCGCTGAAGGGCCCCGACGGACGGCCGCTGATCACATCGGCGCACCTGTCGTCCGCGACGCCGCCGCCGTACCACCCCGTGGACCTCGCCGTTGCGACACCAGGTCGGTCAGGATGATGCGGAACCCCGTGCGGCCGCCTCGACAGCTCGCGCCAATGCCCGCCCGGCCAGCAACAGCAGCCCGACGGCCGTGGCCGTGTGCTGACAAGGTCATGCCGGCTGCTGAGCTGAAAAAAGGTGCCCACAGGGGTCGCAGATGATGGCTCTTGAGCAGGCAGCTTAGCAGTGTCCCTGCCTGGGCAGGCGCGCTGCACAGCATGCTGCACGGCTCGTGGCTGGGCGCCGAGTGGTCGCGCGACGGGCTGCCGCGCCGCCTGCGCTATGTGGTCCTGGACGAGGCGGACCTGCTGCTCAGCGGCGGCTTCGCTGACGCCACCGGCCGGCTGCTGGAGGTGCGCCCCTCTGAGCCTGCGTCCTGCGATGCTGCCTGAACACGAAGAAGCCTGTACCTGCACAGCTCTGCAAGCAGACCTGCAGTCATCCTTGCCGCCCGGCTGACGGTGTTGTAGCAGCTGCCTTCTGCTGCCACCTGGGGCCGGCACATGGAGTCGTGCCCTGCACAGCACACGCTTGCCGGCTTGTCACATGGCTCACCGTTCGTTTGCCGTGCAGCTGCTGCGGCTGGACGAGCGCGGCGTGCGGCGTGCGCAGGCCGCCTGGCAGCTGCAGATGTCGGCAGCAGAGCTTGAGGCGCTGCCGTACCACCTGCGTCAGGCCGGCTCCTCAGGCGAGCGTTCAGCATGGTTTGCCTGGTGTGTCTGTGGTTTCCCCTCTCCTGCTGAGGGCGCCTTGGCGACGTGTCCGGCCGCCGCGCTGCCAGCCGCCCGGACCTGCAGCTTCGTCCGGCTCAATGCCAGCCAAGCATGTGGCAACGGACCCAGGCAACACAGATGAGCCGGAGTTGACCACTCTTGTGTCGGCCCCCAACAGGCGGCGTCCCAGCGATGGTGGAGGCCGGCTACAAGGTACCAGCGGACTTGCGGGAGCTGCCGCCGGCGGCGGGCTGGGCGGCGGCACCCTCAAAGGATGCCGCGTGGGAGGACTCCTCGCTCGACTCACGCCTGTCCACGTGCGCACCACGTGTTGCTGCCTCGTGCCCGCAGCGGTCTGCGGCCTCTTGGCGAGATTGTCGTTCTTACCTGCAGCTTGTCAAGGTAGTGCTACCTCCCTGCACCCTGCTGTTATGTGTCTCATCCCCATGCCCAACACCACCGATCAGTGATGCAAGCGGAGCAACGTCCTGCCATGCAGTGCCTGGCGGCGGCAGTACGCGTTCGTGGGCGCCACCATGCCGGCAGAGGGCAAGAAGAACGTGGCGGCGGACCTGCGGCACATGTTCCCTGACGCTACCTGGCTCGCGGGCGCGGCGTTGCACCAGACCCAGTCCGCCATCCGGCACGCCTGGCGGCCCGTGGACGACGCCACCTGGCTGACCGAGCTGCAGGCGCGCCTTTCCGCGACAGGGAGCGGCAGCACACTCGACATGCCAGCTTATGGGTGGCCCTTCCGGTGGCATCTGCGCCATGAATAGATCTCGAAGTGGGTACAGGAGTCTGACTGCTGTGCTGGGTCGACGGTCGACGCCGCGACTTCCGGCAGCTCATTCCTCGCGCGGCGCAGGGACTTTACCGCCGCCGGCAAACGTCAGTGATCCGATCCTGAAGCGATCTCCGCCTCGGACAGGCCGCGGTGGCGGGCGGCGCCGAGGCGGGCGGCGGCCGCGGCCGAACGCTGGTCTTTGCACGCGACGTGGCGGCGGCCAACGAAGCGGCGGACTTCCTGTTCGACGCCGGGCTGCCGGTCATGGCGTACCACCGCGGAGTGCCGGCCGCCGAACGCGACGCGGCGCTGGAGACGCTCGCCAGGTGGGAGATCCCGAAGCCGTGGCCCGATTGAGCGTGCTGCGGGAGGCCTTGAGCTGACCCTCCTCCGAGCATGAAATGTCCATGGAGTCTTTTCATCCTGGTGGCTAACTTGTCCTGGCGGCTGAAAGCGGCGCAGCGCTGGAAACGCTCGCCAGGTGGGACCCCGAGCTCCTGCAGACCAGCTGCTGTCAGCTGCTGCCTGGTGCCACCCGGCCCGGCGTAACGGCAGCCAATCACGCGACCCTGTGATGCAAAGCAGGTGCCTGCCCTCAGGGAGGCGAACCCGATGCAGCAGGTCTCTGTGAATGCTCAAAGCCTGTCAGTTGTACGCCTGGCGTGGAAAAGACTTGCAGTGGCCGCGGCGCTGGAGCGCCGAGCTTTCAAAGAATGCATTATGCGGAGTTTTGAACGGTTCTTCTGGGCGAGGGGGCGTGCATTCCCCTCACCTTCGACGGCATCTACTCGTTCGATGTGGTCGTTCCGTGGGCGTAGAAAGAGGACTCGTTGCTTAGTCCACCGCCAGTTGCGACAGGTGCCGCGGCGCGCTCAACCCTGTCTGCCCCCTCCCTCCCGGCATTCCATGTTAACAGCGTGCATTTTCCGGGCGCAGGGAGGAGGACGCTGTGCTGGTGGCAACAGACGCGGCGGCGCGTGGCCTGGACATTCCCCACGTCGCGCATGTCGTGCAGGCCGACTTTGCCGCCTCCGCTGTGGACTTCCTGCATCGGGTGCGCTGCCCCTGAGGAGAGGCGTGTGTGGCGGTGCCCAAACACGTTGGACAGGAGCTCAGGAGATCAGGCCTGCAGCGGACAGTTCTGCGCACCTGTGCGACACAAGCACGGGATACGATCACGCCGCGCCACGCATTCGAAGTTTGGAGCCGCATGTTGTGTCCGAGTCGAGAGGTGGCGACTGTCGTGCCAGCAAGGGCGTGTGGCACCCTAAACTCTGCAGGTGGGGCGGACGGCGCGGGCTGGGCGCCCCGGCCGTGTCACATCGCTGTACACGGAGCAGTCGGCGCCACTGGCTGACGCCATCCGGTGCGTCGCTCTGTGCAAGGATAAAAAGGTTTCGAGAGCACAGCCGGCCGCCGTACCCGCGACCGCAGCTGCTCACCTCTGCGCTGCACTCCCTCCGAGGCTGTCTCGCCTGTGCAGCGGCAGCCGGTGGCACTGGCTGGCCACCGGCCGCTCGTGAACTTAGGTCTGAGCTGGCTGTCGTGTCATAGGAGTGCACCTGGAGCACCATCAAGCAGCAGCGCATCTGAGCACTTCCCGCCATAATGCAGGGCGGCCATCGAGGCGGGCGAGCCCATCGAGGGCGCCTTCTCGCGCAACCGCTCCTTCCGCAAGAAGCTGAAAAAGTACGGCCAGTATGTGCCGCGCGGCCAGGTCGGGCCCACCCAGCAGCAGTAGACTTTGTCAGGCTAGGCGGCATCAGCGCCAGTTCCTGTCGGCAGCAGATAAAGACAGATACGACCGAGCTCGTCCAGCCAACGTCTCCAGCAGGACATACCTTGGCTCTGCAGAAAGGCATTTGGTGTCTCACGTGCTGCCGCACGGCTGGCGACCTCCCAGTGTGTTGTGAGGCGCGTCACACTCCAGAATGACAGCGATGCAGGGATCAGCTTCAAAGAAACTGTACTTGAAGCAGCATGGTCCGCCGCAGAGAACATCTGAGCAAAGATGTAATTACACAAGGCAGCGTCGTCTGCCTGGCCAGGCACTGGTGACAATGCCGACAAACGTGTACAGCTGCGAGCAAGGCGGCAAGCAGTAGGCGGTTACATGTTGAAGGTGTTTCGTGGTCGGGGAAGTGAGATGGTGTTTTGCGGTCGGGCGCCTGAACCACGGCCTGGCAGACTTTAACATGCTTTCTTGTGCAGCACTGGTCACCAAGAAAGAATCAAAGAAGGATACAGTAGCAAGCAGGTTAGGCGTCGCCACGTGTGAGCTTGGCTGCTACCACCACCAGCGGGATTTACGGACGGTCTGCAGCCGGCTGCACACGGGCTCACACAGCACTACATCGAACTCATGACAAGGCAATTTGTACAGACACTCAGGATACAAGGAGTACAGTTCCGGCTCCGCCACAATATAATCCCAGCCGCTGGCAACATTCACTCTTGCGCCTTCCTCTGCATCGGGGCCAGGCTCGCTGATTTGTCACTGGCAGCCGCCGGCCGCCGGCGCTGCGCCAACTCGAGTGAGACGACCGTCCCGCAGCCGGCCAGCAGCAGCCCTTGCGGGTGAAGCGGACCCAGCTGAACCACCCAGTGGGCCGCTACAGTTGCCGCTGTGGGCTGCCGCCGCGCATCTGATCACAAGCTGGAGCTGCCGACGATGCGGGGGTTCCACCTGGCAAGCCCACAGGACACAGCATCAGAAGCGGGCCGCAGAAGTGCACGACTGTTTCAAACGGTGTGAGACAGCATACAATATACTTCATCATCTTTACCCACCTGCTGGCCAGCCGCTTCTGCAGCTCGCTGTCTGGCTGCCGCCGCTGCGCGGCCGCCGAGGCGTCAACGCCGTCTCCCGCGCCCGACTCCAAGCCGAGCAGGCCCTGCACGGCAGCATTAGCATTCACCCAGGCTGGAGCGAGCATCCTTTCAACAGCCACCTCGCAGTCAGTTTTTGGCAGTTGCCACCGATCAGGGAAACAGTGTGGTGCTGCATGAATGTTAAGCGTAGCTCAATTCGTCGGAAAACCTGAAGGTGTTCGGACCAGGGCGTGTGTCCGCTGGTGACGTCAAAGGCGCAACACAAAACCCACCTGGATGCGGGCCTTGACCAGTGCTGCTCGCGAGCGCAGCGCTGCCGCGGCGGGCTCGCCGGTCGACCGCACAAAGTCTCGAAACTCGTCGGGGCTGTGCACGTCCATGGCGCGGACTGCGAGCGTCGCGCCCACAGCAACGCCCAGAAAGCCTGCACGCTTGCAATACGTCAGGGTTGAATGGGTGGGCACAGGTCTTGAAGAGCCATGGTGCATGTGCGTCGTCCAAAAGGAACGTGTGCAGTTCAGGTTGCGAGCCTTGCAACCCTGTGTGCCTCAGACAGCCGAGCTAGGGCAGCCCTGCTCCGAGAGCTCGACTAGGACGGCTCACCTACTGCACAGCACTGAGAGCACAGGTGACACGAGACTTCACACACCCAGCAACGAGCCGTAGGCGAGTGCCCGCACGCCGGCATTGTAGGATCGGCGCGCTACCTCCGCTGCCTCCGGCGTGATGCTGGCCGGCGGCGCCGCCAGCGCCGACTGCGGCAGCGGACATGGGCACTGTGAGCTAAGGGTCTTAGTTTAAACTGGCCAGTCACAGTCTTTGGAGCAGAAGACAGGGTGAGCAATGTCAGCCATCGCAACCTGCACTGCCTGTGCGGTCAGAGCAGCGGCTCGGGAACTGGCTGACGAGTAGACGGGGCGTCCATTCGGAAGAACCTTTCGAGCAACTTGCGAGTCGGCGCACCTCCGCCGCGGCGGCTGCCAGGCCGTAGCGGTCGCRGCCGCCGAGCGCGAGGCGCGGCACGTGGCCCACCAGGGCCGCGGCGCCGGCCATGGACGACCGGTAGCGCGCGATCTCGGCTGCGCTCAGCTTGGACGGTAGGCCTTTGATGCGCCTGCGCGACGAAGTGTGGGCCAATGAAGTTGGCCGAACCAAACAGTGCACAATGTTGTCCTGCTTCACGGCAAGGCCAAGCACAGCATCTACCACAGCATGGGCGTCTCTGCGCAAAAATGCGCACATCAGAAAGCTCTGATAGAATGGCTAGGGAACGGCAGCATGCCTGATGAAGTCTTTCCGGGAGGCCGCGTGCGGATCATACACCCGTGCCTTCTGCTGCAGGATCTCTGCCAGCACCTGCACGATGGCAGCAAACCCAATCACACCTCAGCATCTCCGCCCGGGCAAGCTCATGCAGCCGACGCGCATGCCAGGGAGCGGCAAAGGCGGTCCCGCAGCAGGGGAGCATGGTGGCTGGCGCAGCCGCCGGCCTGCAAGTTGGCGGCGCCGCGAAGCTGGGACCTGCCTCGAAACTGGCGGAGCTATCGGTGGTGGCATGGCCGACAGCGCCGCCGAGCCGTGCGCCAGCAATCTCCTGGATGCGACCCTCTCGCACCAGGCGCCGTTTGTGCCGCTGGAGCTCCGCCTCCTGCTGGAACGATAGTGGGGAGGTTTGGGCGACATGTAGAATGAAGTGAGGAAGCGGCGGCACCAGGCAGCTCTGAGGCGTTGCTTGTGCCGGCAGCTGTGCTGGGCGGTGCATCGCCCTACACGTGGCCAAACAAGGAACCTGCTCTAGCTTGAAGTAGGCGCTCTCGCGGGCGGCGCCCATGCGCCTGTGGGGCACGGTTCGATTGAGATTACGACTGGCACCCTGCGTGCATCTGCGATGTTGAGTGACCACGCTGGAGTACCCTATCGCGATGATGTGATACGCACAGTAGGGACACACCCGATGATGTTGCCGCCGACCCCCATGTTGGCAGCGCCGGCAGGGTTGCGACTGCCCTGCGCCTGGAGGGGATACAGTCCGGTCGAGAACATCAATAGCACCTTGCCGCGGAGCTGATAAGTGTGTCCACGCTGGTTTGCATGCACCCTGGTGTGCAGGCGCACAACAGGGACACACCTCCGGAGGCCTATGCAGTGACAAAAGACGCGCCACAAGCAAAGCACAAGCCCGGCTTTCGACTGCACGAGCTGCGCCGAATGCTCGGCGTCCTGCCGGCGGGGTCCTGCCTGCGGGCCAATCCCGTGAAGCTGTGCAGGGGATCGCCCCCAAAAAGCTGGCTGCGAATCAGATGCTGCAAACAGGGTCTCGATTCACGACCTTGCCGATCACAACCGGTCATGCAAATCAGGTGACACTCAGTTGCAAATGTTGTAAATGGTTTTGCTCCAGACTGCTGACGTGTCGCAATTTGTCGTGCCCTCTACCGTAGTTGAAGCCAACTTCTCAAGCAGAGTTTCGTTGTTCCATATCGGGCTGATCTGCGTCAGACAAAGTGGCTCCAGGCCGCACCGCTTCTGATCGACAAGTAGTACTTGGCACAAGGCCATCCCGTGTTTGAATCTCCCGCCCGTCCCCGCGTGTGGTGGTCGGTGTGCTGGATACATTTTGGAACTGCGGCATTGGCCTCAGCAGAGTACTGCCACATTCGGACGGCGTTCAGGCGTGTTGCAGCACCGAAGAGTGTGTCAGTACCTGCCGCCTAGAGGTGGCGCGCAAAGGGCCTTGGCTTCGCCAGAGTCATTGCTCTGGAAAGTCAAGGGGGGACAATCAGTTGGTGTCTCTGGTGACGAGGCCATGTCACACGACAGCGGCGCTGCGGCCGATGAGGTCGCGGCGCTGCGGGCGCAGCTGCAGGATGCGCAGCGACAGGCTTGGCAGGCACAGGATGCTTTGCGCCAGGTCAGAACTCATCTCCTGCGGTGCACGGAGCCTGGCACCCAAATCGGCAATCTGCTGAGATTGCTGTGCCCAGCAATTGTGGCTGTACATGAGCCTCATCACTTCGCAACTGCTTGCGGCAAGGCTTCTCCACACCTGCACAAACAGGCGCAAGGCGGCCACGACTCGGCCACGAAGCGTGCAGCGGGGCTGGAGGCGCGTTGCGCGGGGCTGCAGGCAGACGCGCTGCGGGCTGCGGCCCTGGACCGCCGCTGCGGCGAGCTGCAGCGGGAGCTGACGGCCGCGCAGCAGGTGCGTGCCCTTTGACTGCAGAGTTATCGAGTTGAGGGAGCTGTGCGAGGCACATGAGCAGGAGGTCTTGTCAGCTGCGGTGATGTGTGGCGCAAGAGTGTACGCAGCAAGGTTGGTCAGAGGCAGGAATGGCACGGGCGCGTCCCGCAGTGTCTTCCAGCAACACTTCGGCAGGGGCTTCTTCTGCTTTCCTGTGTGGAAGCTTGCCGACTGAAGCTCAGCTTCAGCAAACCACAGCTTCGAGCATGGCTGCCGAAGACTGTGCGCCGGTCGAGTCACACGATGATTCGCAGCTGGACGTGTTGCCACTGCCTGCAGCTTGTGGTACGCAGGACTCAGCGCGGCTGCAGGAAGAAGTGCAGCGGCTGGCGGCCGAGAACTCGCACCTGGCTGCGGCGCTGCGCGATTCCGGGGCGCGCCAGTCGACCGCCGAGGAGGCGGCGGCACGGTCAGATGCCGAGCGTGCCCGGCTGCAGCGCGCTCGAGACGAGGCCGCCGCCGCGCTCCGGGTGGGTGGCATTGGTGTGGGTTTACGCTTCCCGCCATGATTGCCGGCAGCTTGCGCAGCGGAGTTGCGACACCCACGCTCGCCGGCAGCAGCCACAAGTGGTCGCTGGTTCAGTCCGGTGCTGCGTGCGCTGAATCTGTTGCTGCTGCTGCATCTGAGCGGCTCGGAGGCCGCAGCATGTGTGGCACTCTTGTGCGCTGCGCCTGTGCCAACTTCACGAGCGGGCTCAATGTGCCCTAGTTGCAGCTGCCCTGCGGCTGCACACCCTCGCAGTTTGGTCGACGCTCGCCCAACCACTGTCTGCTCAGGGCCACTGCGTCTCTGCGCCTGCAGGCCGCGGAGCGACGGGCGCAAGAGGCAGAGGACGAGCAGTACCGGGCAGAACAGGACGCGGCGGCGGCCACCGCCGAACTGCGGGCCGCCGGCAGCGCCGCCCAACAGGTGCAGACAAGGGGATGTCTGTAAGAGCGGCGAGTCAATTCACCTGGGGCAAATGCGGAATGGGACGAGTCTGCGCTGTGGCATCATGCTCGTTGCCTGCACAGGGCGTGTGAGCATATCAGACCACCTGTGGCTGCATGTCTCAGGATACGCACTCAGGGGTCGTCAGCGGGGGCGGCGCCACTCCCGGGCGCGAAGCCGCGGAGCAGCAGGCGGCGCACCTGCTTGAGCAGCTGCAGGTACGACACCTCGACAGATCCTCACAGTTTCGAGGCATTGAACAATCGTGTTGTGCCGCAGGAGTCTCTCCATGTTGGCTTCTGACCGTGGCCGGCCCACATCGCACGCAGGCCGAGCGCGCACACTCAGCTACAGCATCCGCGGCGCTGGCGGCCGCGGAGGCGCGCTCGGGCGAGCACCTGCGGGCGGCAGACGCTGCGCGGCGAGCAGCCGATGCGGCGACCGCTGCAGAGCAGGCAGCACTCGCGCGCGCAGCTGCGGCGGAGCGCGCCGCAGCTGATGCCCAGCCGGCCCGCTCAGCAGCAGGTGCACACCATCGCCCCTTCTCTGTGCCATAATGACAGTCCTGCAGGGTGTGCTCTCCAGCGGAGTGTGCTGTGCCGTTGGACTCGCTCTGCTTGCTACAGGGAGGACGACAAAGCAGAGAGCCGTGCTCGAAAGGAAACAAGTGCGTTTTTGCCAACCACTGTTGGTGCATGCACAGGCCCGCTTGGGCAGCTGCCAGCATTTGGGCCGCCAGTGCCCACGGCGCACCAGCCAGGCCAGCAGCCCGACTCGGTCGCATCCAGCTTCGTGCTCATCGGCGATGAGCCGCCCGGCAGCCCAGACAGCGCCCGGGCTAGCGCTGCCGGCAGGGGAGGCGCTGCCGGCGGACAGGATGCAGACGATGCCAATGCGGACGTCATGGCCGCGCTGCGGGCGACGCGGCGGCGGGCGGCGGCGCTGAAGACCGCCCGAGACAAGCTGCTGGTCCAGGTCTGGACGTGCCTGCCGCTGGCGGTTTTTGCAATGCATTGCATGCAGTCCCTCGTGTGTTGGGAAGTGTCGGAAACTTCACTACGGTCGTTGAGTACCACGCCTGCAGAAGCGGACTGCAGCTCTCTGGCTTGAGCCATGGCAGTGGATGAACGTTGCTCCAAAGTGGTCCCGGTGCATATGTGGCAGGTGGACGCGCTCACGGTCGACATCGAGCAGCTGGCCACGGAAAACGCAGCACTGTCAGAGGTGCGCCCACCCACCATGTCAGGCCCGTTCACCTTCAATCTGCAGATTCGAAGCCTCTCTGGAAATTGCCGCCTGCATCAGCTGGGTGAGCCCATGGAAGCGGTGTCGAAACACGATTTGGTGTCAAGGCTCCGCACAGGAAACCCAACAGGCGTGTCCTGCCAGAGGCTGAAGGCGCCTTTTGTTCCTTCACAACGCAGGCACTGGCGGAGGAGCGGGCAGCTACAGCCGCGTGGGAGGGCCGTGCGCAGGCGGGCCTGGCGCACTCCGAGCGCCTCAAGGACCTGCTGGAGGAGTCCGCGGCCTGGCCGGCGGGATCCGCCGCCGGCAGCCCTGACACTGGGAGCAGCGGCGGCAACGGGGAGCATGGCGACAGCGGAGGCGGCGTCGATGGCGGCGCTGTCGGGATGGGGGCGAGGGATGCGGCCGTGCTGCGGCGGGAGCTGCTGGCGGAGCAGGCGCGGACCGCCGATTTGCAAGTGCAGGTGAGGCAGGCGGCCGGCATGTGGTCGGGCACTAACTACAATCGGAAAGGGGCGGCTGGATTGTCGTGAAACTCTCCGGCATGCGCAGCAGCTCTGTTTCTGCAAACGCCTGTGCTCGGTGCCCAAGGATGCTCGTCACAGGAAGGCCAAAGGAGAGTGCCCGGCATGCAACCATCAGTTTGGCGATGGTGTCCGCAACAGGTAAACGCGCTGGTGATGGAGCTAGCGCGATGCGACGGGGCTGCTGCGGCGCTGAGCCGCGCTACGCTGCCCGCGCTTGGACAGGTGATGGTTCTGGACTGCAGAACCTGACTGTGTCTCGATCTGCCCGAGTACAGTGCGACTGCCGTATTTGCAAGCAATGGCGGCGCTGAAGCAGCCACAACTTAGCATGTGCGGTTGGCACGGATACGATCAATCTGGCGTTCCCGGCCACTCCCTTGCACGGCTGCAGCATCAAGGGTCCACTTCGCCAGGTGTGGTCAAACATCACTGTGTTGCCCAACCTGTAACGCAGGTGGAGGCTCAGCTCGCGTCCGTGCTGCGCATCGGGGCGGCTTAGAAGCACGTTCGAAAGCTGCCTGGCGTTCTCGCGGCATTTGGGGCGCGACCTACGGCAGCTGCACCTCGCCATCGTGCATCACGTGCGTGGTTGGGCACCGACATGGCGCGCGTGACGGGTGTGGCGCTCTGAAGTGGGGCGAGCGCAGCTGGTGCCAGGACTTTCAGCACTCTATTCGCGGAGTGTGATGTACGGGTACTCAGAACTTGCCGCGGATTCAAACAGAGCGCGTTGGAGGTTTTACTGTGCAAGTGCTGCTTGGTCTTCCAAAGCGCGGCCCAACTCCTGCCGGTGGCTGTCGTGCATCATGGTGCAGCGTTGTAACACCTCGGCACCCTCCTAGTGCCGGCGCTTATCGACCACGCTGCATGCAGGCGCCACGGGAATGGACTTCGGGGAGCCAGCTGCCAGCATGCCGCGGGTGGTGCCCAAGCAGAAGTCAGCCGGCAAGCTGCGGTTCGGGCGCGACAGGATCTTTAGAACTGCCAGTGGCACCGAGCGGGCGCCGCCGCTGGGGAAGACCAGTAGCGATTCGTCGTCAAATGGCCTCGCGGAATCGGCCAGCTCCTCCGACGGCGAGGCGCTGACGACCTGGCAGATCGCGGCGCACAACGGCGGGCGGCCGCGCGCGCACAGCGAGCCGACACCGACAGAGCTCAGTGACTCCGGCCGCTCGAATCCAGCCGACGAGCCGCTGGACGGCTCGGCTTGCCAGTCGCTGGCGGACCTGGAGATCCTGGCCACGATAGGTGTGCACAGGGTGCTTGATCTGGTGCTCTCGTCGGTCGACGATACCCTACCCTTCTCGTTACGGGTCGGACCAGGCCGCTGCCCGGTCGCCGCAATTCCTGGGGTGACATTTTGTGATGCAAACTGTCTGTCAGCTGTCCGTCAGGTTTCGTAGGAGCTTCTGGTCAGACTGTCAACGCACTGTGATTCACCTGGATGTCACGCGCACGCAGACTGCTTGCTTCCGGGGTGGCTCCTCTCCTGCTTGTTTGCGCTCAGAGGCCGACAAAGCAGACCAGCGCCACATCGTGCGAATAGGGGCGGGGCGCACCAGCACTCTGCTTGTTGATATGATCATGCGCTGCTCCATGTGACCACGGAGCATTGTTGCGTCATTGAATTTTGCGGTCTCCTTGGCGTGCACTCGCAGGGCAGGGCACCTTTGGTCGTGTGAAGCTTGCGCGGGCGCTGTCAGACGGGCGGCATTATGCAGTCAAGGTGCTCCGAAAGGAGCAGCTGCTGCGGCTGAAGCAGGTGCAGCATGTGCTGAACGAGCGGCGGCTGCTGGCGGCGATCGACCACCCGCTCATCGTCAAAATGTGAGCTTGCATTGGATGATTGTCTGCATCACGTCTGCCTTGGGCCGGTCGGACAGCTTGCAGCAGGAAACCGTACCACCCCCGTCTCTCAGCTGCATGTCCAGCAGGCACACGCCACCCACCACCTGCTGCATATCGTGGCCTCAGGCACCTGCGCCAGCGACGCAGCAATGAGCGAGCAGCACCGGAGCCCTCGAATACAGCGCTGACTGCGTCATGCGCACAGGCACGGCACCTTCCAGGACGAGGCGCGGCTGTACATGCTGCTGGAGTATGTGCCCGGCGGCGAGCTGTTCGGCCACCTTCGCGCTGCGGGGCGCTTCACGCTGGGCGCCGCCCGTTTCTACACCGCATGCGTGGTGTCGGCGCTGGACCACCTGCACAGCCACGACATCGTGTACAGGTGTACGCTCGGCCGTTGCCCTGACTTGTTGCTGCGAGATCGGAAGCCCCTGTTGTTCCCCGCAAGCGGCTGCCTACCTGGCGTGGGAGATGACCACATGTCTTGGGCGGTGTGAGAGGTACGTTGCTTGCCCCACACGCCGCCGCACGCGTCTCTTTCACCGTGCTGTCAGCATGAACATCGACTGCTTCCTTTTGGGATTCCAAGGGACCTGAAGCCGGAGAACCTGCTGATCACGCCCAGCGGCTACGTCAAGCTGTGCGACTTCGGCTTTGCCAAGCGGCTGGGGCCCGGGCCGTGTGCTCGCACCTTCACGCTGTGCGGCACGCCCGAGTACCTGGCCCCGGAACTGGCGTCCAGCGCGGGACACGGCAAAGGCGTCGACTGGTGCGCGCCAACAAGCTCTGTGCTCACCTGCGATGGAGCTTGAGTGAAGCGGACACTGGGTCGGGAAGCCGAGCTGGGCCCTGTCGTAGGTCACGCCTGGGAAGTAGGGTTTGTAATTGCAGGACGACTCCAAACAAGCCGAGCCAATCTCAACACTGCAGCACCTGAGCGGGGTGCGCCCGCCGCCTGTGCAGGTGGGCGGTGGGCGTGCTGCTGTACGAGATGCTGGTGGGGTACCCGCCGTGGCAGTACGGCAACACCTACGCAGCGTATCATGCGGTGCTGCGCGGCCGGCTGTCCTTCCCCCACCATGTCGATGCGGACGCCAAGGTGGCGTCCCTTCCTGCATGGCGGATCAACTGCCGGGCCTCGACTGCAAACGCTGCACATGCCCTGGCCCCTGTCGTGGAGCGGGTGGGCTTGACCCGGCCTGCGGCCTGCTCGGCATGCAAGCAGCACATCAGCCTGCAGCGCCCATAAACGGACACGCTGCCGCTGCCTCGAGGCGATTGACCTTGAAAGGATGTCCAGTGACAGGAGTGTCGTTTGCTCTGGTGCAGGATCTTGTTTGCGCGCTACTGCTAAAGGACGCTGGCGGCCGCCTGGGCTGCGGCATCGATGGCAGCGCCGCCGTGAAGGCGCACCCGTTCCTGGCGCCCATCGACTGGGCCGCGCTCACAGCAGGTCAGCCTCCTCACTGTTGGCCAAGCTGACAGCGCAGCAGCGTCAGGGGCGGCGCATGTGGCTGCGCCGTCAAACTGGCTAGCCCGTCTCACACGCTGCAGCTACCCGTGCAATTCCGCCAGCTGGCAGCATCTGTCGGTGTCGAGCACGCCAGCACCCGCCAGGTTTCACTGCTCTTCCGTGCAGGCACCCTGAAGCCACCGTTTGTGCCGCCGCTGGAAGGCGACGGCGACGCTCGCCATTTTGGGCGCTGCGGCTCAGTCAGCCACGACGGCGGAGCTGAATCTGAAGCATCAGCAGCGATGGCATGTGCAGCCGCCAGCGGAGCCT
The DNA here is from genome assembly GCA_033439295.1 of Deuterostichococcus epilithicus. Lineage (NCBI taxonomy): Eukaryota > Viridiplantae > Chlorophyta > Trebouxiophyceae > Prasiolales > Stichococcaceae > Deuterostichococcus > Deuterostichococcus epilithicus. The sequence continues at coordinate 2,601,887 of JAVTLE010000010.1, forward strand.
TTCGGGAATTCTGAGCCTTAGCAGTAGGACTCACCACGGTCTGCCTTGGCCATGGCGAGTGTTGTACAGTACATTCGTCGGCAGGTTCTGAGATGCAGCAGCCATCCGCGTAGCTACTTGTTCATCTGAACTGACCTGTATCACCGAAATCTCCTTGTGGTCACTGCCATTATGCATTGGAACATCGTCTGGAGGCGCACCCGATTGTGACCCTGGCTGCCTGATGCCGCGCCGTTGCAGTTCCACCTGCGATGGTGTGTGCTGCCACTGGTGCCAAAACGTGTGAATGCTTCTTGACCTTTAGGACACTGATACATGGAAGTTCTACTGGGTGAAGCTGGGCGCCATGAAAATTTGCATGGATCATAGCGGAAAAGCTGGCGGTGAGGTCCCGACCTCGCGCATTTATAAGTAGACACCTGCATCCACAGTGTTGTCGCGGTGAGTGCCCTCACGGGCCATTCATTACTCCGCGCAATCCTTCCATCCAACAGAAGGCTGCGCGCAGTCCGCTGAGCTGACAAGCAGGTTGCCGTGGAGGTGCCTCAGACGGTGTACTCGATCACTTCCTTTGCAAGCCTTCGTTGACTCGAGCTGTCCCACCTCGACGGTGCTGCAAGCATTGCTGGGCTTATTCAGTCGCCTCTCGCCAGTATTCTCGCGCTTTCGCGAAGAGCGCACTTTCGGTGTTGAGGTGATCTGCGTACAGCTCTGATTTCGCAGACGACCAACAACGAATCGTGTGACTCCCATCAGAGCTAGACCTGGCAAGGGCTGCGGCCTGAATCTCAGCAAGCGTCGCTGCCGGGCCCCAGGCGCCGGAAGCAACAGCGGCCCGCCATGCCGGCGCAAGTGCGCGGCTATGGCAACTCGCCAATGGACTGGTACAAGTCGCTGCCGCCGGTCACCAAGGCGCACGTCACCGTCTGCGTCGCCACGACGCTGGCCTTCATGCTGCAGCTGATACACCCGCGTGACCTGCTGATGCACTGGTCGTACATCAAGAAGCTGCAGGTGCGCGAGCGCATCCCCCTGACGCAACTCGTGCCGCTGCGCGAGTACACTCCTGGTGTCCACATGCTTTCCGGGCTCGCGACGTCCGAGGACTTGCGCACCTTGCTGCAAACCTGCGTCTGCAGGCTTGCCCGGTGCAGCGTATGACTAGCACGCTGCACCCCCGCAGTTGTGGCGCCTGGTGACGAACTACTTCTTCCTTGGCAAATTCGGCATATTCTTCGTGGTGCAAATCCTCTGGATGTAAGTCTCGGACGCCCGCGGCTGCCGCGCGCTGCAGCACGCCATGCATGATGAGCGCCCTGCATGCTGCTGTGGGTGCCTCAGCCGAACGTCGCACCCGTTCAAGCCATGTTCGCCGTGTCCATCGCAGCCTGCACTACGGCGCCCAGCTGGAGACGAGCACATACCAGCACAACACCGCAGACTACATCTACATGTACCTCTTTGGTGCAATGTCGATGAACGTGCGACTTGCTGCCACAGCAGTGCTGTCTTGTGTGCTGCGATTTGGCCTCGCCTCAAGCTTGAAAGGCGTCCCTGCATCTCTGCAACCTGTCACAGCTGTCAGCTGCCTGTCTCGTCGTGAGGCACAGTCCCCCCTGCTGTACAGGTGCTGTCGGTGTTCATCCCCTTCTTCAACCTGGGCTTCATGAGCAACAGCCTGGTGTTTATGCTGTGCTACGTGTGGTCCAAGAACTTTGCCACCACGCCCTGCAGCCTGTACGGCCTGATGACCATCCAGGTGCCGCTTCATTGCCATGCGCACAACTCTCTTCCCTGAAAGTGAGTGTCAGCGCCTGCTTGACGGACCACTAGGCCAGATCGCTTCACCGCAAGCAACGCTGTGCTGACGACACACCTCGAATCTGCACAGGGCTTCTACCTGCCCTTCGTGTTCGTGGCCTTCAGCCTCTTGATCGGAGGCAATTGGGTGGCGGACATCTTCGGCATCCTTGGCGGCCACCTGTGAGTCCTTGCCCTGCCATTGATCGCAGTTTTGACGTACGAAGTGTACAGCTCTGAGCAGCCGGAATGGCATTGCAGGTACTACTTTTTGAAGGTGGTGCACCCCGCTGCCGGCGGCGTCTCGCTGCTGGACACGCCGCTCTGGCTGTAAGCCCCCGAGCCGCTTTCGCGCCGCTGCATGTTCCTCTGCTCGGCCTCGACTTCACCTGCATGACGCAACAGCATGGGGACAAGGCCAAGGAGGAGTCTTGCTGCTGAGACAGAAGCTTGTGGTACGACAACCAGACGATGTCACCGCGCAGGAACCGGCTGGTGGCGCAGTCGGGCATCGGTACGGTGCCGGCCAGCGCCACAAACAGCGCCAACCCCACCAACGCGGGATTCAGGGCCTTCAGGGGCGGCGGCAGGCGGCTCGGAGACGACTGAGCCCGCGCAGCCTATTGATGCCCGGTGCATGGTCAGTATTCCCTGCGGATATGCGGCAATATGGGAGGGGGAAATGACCTGGGCTGCCTCCAACGGTTGAGCGGGAGGTGCCAATGTTCTTGGGTCCTTACCTCCAGTCGGCAGCAGCGCGCTCATGCCAGGCAGGATGTGCTTCGCGGGGGTTTCTCAGTTGGAGCCATCTGTTGCGTTGTGGTCCTTTCAAGGCCATGAAGACATTATCGTTGCAGGACTTTGCATCTCAAGTGGACACGGATGTGATGAAGGTTCTGGCGCTCCCAGGAGCATCACGTGTTGTGAAACAGCCTGACTTCAGACTTGCATCGCGGCCACACTAAGCCCGAATCATAATTCCCCGTGCGCAACTCTCGTATGTCACGACAGGTCCCCTTGCGACCTGTCGTAGGCGAGCAAAGACCAGATGCAGCCCCTGTTTATCACCCAGACGCTGCTGCCCAACCCATAATGATCATGCCGCCTAGCGCCAGCGTCCCTTTGCAGCAGCTACGTGCAGCAGTGCACCGACTGCACTGCTGCGCTGTTGCATCATCGCTTTTTAAACCCGTACTTCTTTCGTTCGTAGAACAAGTCTGTCTTTGCAGACCCCAGGTTGACGATCTTGGGGCAGCCGTCTCGCTGCAGACATGGGAACGCCGTCAGCACCGTCACCAGGCAAGCAGGGCATGCTCTCGGGAGCATGTTCCCAAGATGCGGCGCCCATGAGGCGTTTGCTTGCAGCCGAGACTGCTGACGTTTAGTTTGTGATGAGGCAGCGCAGTCACGCAGCAGCTTGATCCCAAGGAGAGGAGGAGAGGCTCACATCCTTTTCCTGCACTGTGCACTCCTGCACCGACATGACACACGAGGCTGTTGATAACATAGGACGCCAGCCAAGTCCCGCTCTTCAAATGCATCAAGGCGATGTCAGCGAATGCCGGGCATGCAGGTGTCAGACGTACATTGACATCCGTCCAGTCCTGCAGTTGGGCTGCGAAAGCCACATGCAGCAGCCCAACAGACATGGCAAAGGTTGCCCACCTTGCAGTAGTAGGCGTCAGAGATGCCGATGCCACCGCAGATGACGCAGCGGCCGGCGTAGGAGCCGTAGTTGCACTCGTCGCAGACGCGCACCAGCGTGCATGGCCGCACGTACGAGTCACACACCACGCACTTGCCGTCGCACTTCTCGCACAGCCGCCCGATAGCAATGCCCGGCTGCTTGCGGCACATGATCAAGTCGGGATGGTGCTTCGCCTGCAGGGGCGAAGGCACAATGAAGAGTTGGAAACACCAGTGCTGTGCATGGGGGCTTCAAGGGGGCATGGCTGATGGCGGTGTGCAGTGCTGTGCGGCGCACGTCACCACGGCGCCATGCCCAGTCGGATGCAGGACTGGGCTGCATCTCCAGCACCGAGATGAGACGCCGCCCGAGGGGATGCACGTGACAGGTGCTGCACACGGCTTTTGACACACTGCAGCACTGTTTGTCCCCGCCATGATACGAAGCTTCCGGCAGCAGTCGACTTCAGAAGATGCTCCCCCTTGCCGCCCATCATCTCTGTACACCCGCCGGAGGGTTGCAGCAGAGCAGGACATTGCATGCTGTGGGAACATGCGAGCGCGGCCGGCAGAGGCGCACCATGCTGGCTCAGCTGCAGATGCCCGGAACCGCGGCAGCCCCTTTGCTGCGAATCAGTTCTGGCTGTCGTGCTTCGACCTTTCGCCTGAATGACTCTGTGCACTCTTGAGTTCTGAATGGCTGTTGCTGATGCAGCTGACTGTCGTTTTGCAAACAGCGCGCGTCGCAATGCACCGGCTGCAAGTCAGAGACGGAAAAGCTGGGGGTTTATGCGCAAACACAGATGCAATGTATTTGTGAGAGCGCTGTGTTGTGTTGCAGAGGAGAGGTTCCCCCAGGCCTTTGAGGCGCAGCTTCCAGATTCCTCCTTCCACGAAGCGAACCAGCTGGAGCGCAGCCGCACGGGAGGGAAGCCCGAGCAGTTGCAAGCAAGTTCGATGGCTTACAACTGTTGAGATGTATGTGCAGACGGCAGGAACCCTGCGCGACCACTAACAGCCCTGCAGTGCGAGTGCCTTGCTTTCGGAACTCTGCCTGCCGGGACGGACGCCACTACACCTCGGTGTCGGATGCCGCTGAGAGTCCTTGCAGTCGCTGTAACTCAAGTTCTGAAAAACTCACAATCCAAGCGCTCGCTCGTGTCGTCTGATAAGCCATCTGGTCATGCACGCCTGAGGCAGCGCCCGGCGCCTTTCTGAACAGCAGCATGGCTAGGGCAAATGGGCAGAGGAGTAAGAAGGGTGGCGTGAAGCGGTCGCACCTGGAGGCTGATGAGGTCGCGCAGCTGGAGGCCAGCATCGCAGCCGGCGCGCCTGCCGCCGGCACCAGCAGTGTGTCGGCATTCGACCGAGCTCCCCCAGGCATGCTGCTGCTGAGCACACGTGTCGTCTGTGCTGGGTCCTGTCGGGCGAAATGCTGGCTCAGTTCCGCGAGCATGCAATCAGAAGGCGGCAGCGCACATGCGATGCGGCCGGCATGGCGCAGCCGCACTTGGAACAGGAGACGCGCAGCACAGCTCATGCAATCATTATGCCGACCTGCAGAGACCAGCGCAGGGCCCGCAGAAGAGCCGGCAGCGGCGTCGGGCTTTGGCGCGGCAAAGGTTTTTGCGGAGCTGCCGCTGTCGGCAACCACGCAGGGCGGCCTGCACTCGGCCAGCTACACCAGCCTGACCGCCATCCAGCGCGCGGCGATCCCGCATGCGCTGGCGGGGCGCGACATCTTGGGCGCCGCCAAGACCGGCTCCGGCAAGACGCTGGCCTTTCTCGTGCCGGTGAGACCGGCATGAACTCATTTCCCACCACACTCCTATTGATGGACCCATGGAATCTTCTGATTTGCAGCAGCTTAGGCTCCAGGAGTCGATGCTCTGCTGCTGGCAGACGAGACTATGTCCTGACCACTTGACAAAGCGTCATCCTGTTTCGACAGCTGCTGGAGGCGCTGTTTCGGGCGCGGTGGGGCCGCCTGGACGGCCTGGGGGCGCTGGTGCTGACGCCGACGCGGGAGCTGGCCATGCAGATCTTCGAGGAGCTGCGCCGCGTGGGTCGCGGCCACGCCTTCTCAGCCGGCATGCTCATTGGCGGCAAGAACGTCAAGGCGGAGCGTGACCTCGTGAATGGTAGGAGGCTGTCGATGGTCTGGCAGGCTGCAACGCTTCATCCGCAGATGCATCCCACGCAGGCGGCTGCCATGGCGTCAAATCATGTTCAGGTGCAGACACAGGCGTGCACTCTCCTAGTAGGCAGAAGCACTCCAGCGGCAGACCAGGTTGCACCAATGCGCGAACACTCTGTGCAGGCCTGAACATCCTGGTGGCGACGCCTGGGCGGCTGCTGCAGCACATGGACGAAACACCCGGCTTTGACGCGGGCGCGCTGCAGGTGTTCGTCCTGGACGAGGCGGATCGCATCCTTGACATGGTGCGATGGCTGCTGCTGCAACCGTGCCGACAGCAATCCGATTTGACTGGCGGGCTGCTGCCTGCAGCAAACACGTGCAGACCAGCAGCTCATGCCGGCGAGGCTGCTCTATGATTACTGAATTCTGTTGCTGCTCTCACTGCAGGGCTTTCGCGCCACGCTGGACGCAATCATCGAGAACCTGCCACGCGAGCGGCAGACGATGCTGTTCTCGGCCACCCAGACGAAGTCGGTGCGTTTCTGCAACGCAGTCTGCTGTTCAGGCTGTCGTCCAGTCGCACCGCTTGCGCGTCTCCGTTCGGCTGTCTCGAATGCGGTTCTCCTGCTGCCGGAGCCCTGTGCCAGTGTCTTCTTCGACCACAGCACCGCCAGCTGCTGCGGGCGTCGGTCCCGTCTGCGGCCACCCTGCGGAGCAACCACAGAAGCACGTCGCAAACCTCGCCGCAGGTGCGGGACCTGGCGCGGCTGAGCCTGCGGGCACCGGAGTACCTGGCGGTGCACGCGGAGGCGGGCGCCCCGACGCCGGCCAAGCTGCAGCAGGCGGTCATGGAGGTGCCGCTGCCGCAGAAGCTGGACGCCCTGTGGTCCTTCATCAAGTCGCACCTCAAGGTGGGGCCCCTGCTGGCCGGGAAACGGTCCAGCTCGAGGGCGCCGTCGTGCCCTGGGCACTGGCTGCGATGTCGCCAGACTGCCTGCCCCGTGAGGCGCTTGTTGCGCTGGGTTTCAGGTCAGGCGCGGTGTAGGTCGTGGATCACCAGCAGTACTCCCCACTAACGGTCTGGCGCCGTACTCGCCGCAGTGCAAGGTCATCGTCTTCATGTCAACGTGCAAACAAGTGCGCTTCGTGTACGAGGCCCTGCGGCGGCTGCGGCCGGGCGTGCCGCTGCGCGCGCTGCACGGCAAAATGAAGCAGATGAAGCGCCTTGCCGCCTTCTACGACTTTTGCGAGGCGAGTTTGTGCGACCAGCCTGGGTTACTACCTGTTGTCAGTCATCATAGTCACCAAACAGGCGTTTGCCAATGTGCGGTCGCGCTGCTTCCAGCTATTGTCAGATGCGTCCAGTCGGGGCAGCGTACTTGACGACGCTGCAACTCTTCTAACTCGCCAAAATGCCAATTCGTACCTGCAGCTGCTTCAATCAGCAGCATCAACTGCAGCCGCATAGTTGATGGGCGTTTCGCATGTGCAAAACTGTTGCAGGCAAAGTCGATGGTGCTGTTTGCGACCGACGTGGCGGCGCGAGGGCTGGACTTCCCGGACGTGGACTGGGTGGTGCAGGCAGACTGCCCCGAGGACGTCGCCGCGTACATCCACCGCGTCGGCCGTACCGCGCGCTATGTGTCAGGTGCGGGCAGCTGTGCGCTTGCAGCCTCTGAGCCAGGCCTGCTCAATACACCGAGCGATGCAGCCGTCGCAGCTCCAAGTTGTGCATCATCGACAGCCGCGTCATCGCCAGTTGCGTCCCCCGCATCCGACTTCTTGTTCCTCAAGCTTTTGACAGCTTCGGCGTCGCTCTGCTGTTTTGCACAGGTGGGCGGGCGCTGATGCTGCTGGCGCCCAGCGAGGCGGGCGGCATGACGGCGGCGCTTCATTTGGCGGGCATCCCCACCAAGACGCTGCGCATGAACCCTGACAAGACGCAGGCCATCGGCCCCGCGCTGCAGGCGCTGTGCTCCAAGGACGGCGAGCTCAAGGTACGCCGTATTGTTGTCTCCAGAAAAGGAAGGTGAACCAGAAGTGCGACTGCTTCGAGAAGCATTGCCAGAGAAGAGGCGCCTGTGAAGGACGAGGGCAATGACGAATTTCGGACTTTCATCACTTTGATTCTCCACGCAGGCTGCTGGTGAGGGCGTGCTGCAGTGCCAGCAAGCAGTCTCGCATCCACTGCTGTTGCTCAACTCGATCGTGGTGCCGCTGCAGGACATGGCGCAGCGGGCGGTGGTGTCGTACGTGCGGTCCGTGTTCCTGCAGCCCAACCGCGCCGTGTTCGACGTGACGGCGCTGCCGCTGCCCGAGTACTCTGCGGCCATGGGCCTGCTGGCGGCGCCCAAGCTGCGCTTCCTCAAACGCCAGGCCGGCGGCAAGGCGGCGGCAGGCGGCAAGGCAGCGGAGCAGGCGGCGGCAGGTCCAGCAGGCAGCGGCAGCGACTGTGACTCAAAAGAAGAGCAGCGAGCCAGCCCTGCCGGCAGCCCAGAGCCWGCAGCAGCAGCAGCCACCGCCGCTGCCGCCGGCGACGCCGGTAGAAATGGCAGCGCCGGCGCCGCCGGCCACGCCCCGTCGTCGGCAGCGCCTGACAGCGCTGATGCTGACGACGATGATGACGACCTGCTGGTCATCAAGCGGCACGACGTGCTCGGCACGGAAGCTGCAGCGGCAGTGGCGGCGGCAGCGGACCCGCCAGAGCAGCTGCCTGAGAAGCGCAAGAAGAAGAAGAAGCTGCGCATCCGGCCGGACGCGCCGTCGGGCGCTAACAGGGTGGTGTTCGACGAGGAGGGCCGCGCCCGCGAGCCGCTGGAGATGCTAGCCGCCGACCTGGACAGGTGCGCGCCTGCATTTCTCCAGTGTGTCGCTGCACTGGCCAGGAGGACTTCCAGGATGTGGTCTCTGCAAGTGACCACCCATATGCGCTGGAGACACGAAAGCCTATCCGCAGCTTTGCCGCGAACAGGTCTGTTCAAGCCCTGACGCATTGCAATCGAGCTTGAATTTTGCTTTCCAGAAGTTCCCAAGTAGAGGGGACCGCCTGACGATGTGACGGATCCCAGTGGGTGTGCTGCTTCCATGTTCCGACTTGGTTTGCCTGGTCGCACTCGCAGCCGAGATGTGAAGGAGCATGCCACAGCTGAGGAGCGCTTCCAGGCAGCAGCCGCACGCATGGCGCAGCGCGACACCCACGACCGGCAACAGGACGCCGAGCAACGGCGGCAGCTGCGCGCCGCCAAGAAGGTGGCTTGCTGGGCCTCACCTTTCGGCAGCTGCGTGTGCATGGAGCACAGCAGTGATCAGCTGGCCTGCCGCAGTTCCGACAGTCGTCAGGTTGCATGCCTTTTGGGCTGCTCTGGGCTCCTCACCGACACAGGCAATCCCTAAACTCTGCAGGCCCGCAAGCGTGCCGCGGCACGCGAGCAGTCTGGCGTGGGCGGCGGCGGCGGCATCGCATCGTTGGGTGGTGGCGGAGACTCGGACAGCGGCTACAGCGACAGCAGCGATGGGGAGCCCGAGGACAAGACGCAACGCGGCAAGGCCGCCGGGCAGCCGGGCATCGGCGCGGCAGACGCACCGCCCCGCGTCGTGCAGCCAGAGCTTGCGCATGCCGGCATGATGCCTGCCCGGCAGACGCTCGCGGACCGGGAGGCGCTGGCTCTGTCGCTGCTGTCGGGCTGATTTGCTGCTGGACAGTTAGGACTCTCGCCTTGGTGGCCTGCTGTACAGCTTTCAACGGGGTTTATCTGCATCTGTCTGGAGCCCTACTCAGATTCCTCCTACGTGCTTCAGCAACCATCCCTCGACCAGTGTACAAGCCGCACATCGACTCGCAGCTGAGCTGCAAGCCCGTCGACGTACAATCAGTACCATCGTCATCTGCTTACAACCTTGAGCCTGCACTTTCGTGAGCAACTCTGCCTGTGCGGGTAGAGACCTTCTCAGGCGGAGGCGTGACAACACCTTTTTGTCTCGTGATTTGTCGCTGCTGATCGACCACTGCTCCTGCCAGATGCTGTGCAGCAGCGTGCAGCGGAGGCGGGCGCATCGGCGGCGCTGGAGCGGCTACGCGATGGAGAGGCGGCGGTGCGGGCGTCCCACGCTGTGTCCGAGCGGCGAGCCGTCATGTTGCGCGTTGGGGTGGCGATGAACGTCAGTGGCGCAGCAGCGCACGTGGAGACACTCTTACGATTGCGCTGCTGCAAGTACTGAGGATGTGACTGCGTTGGCTTTGTCCCTGAGCCTTGTTCCGCCTTTCCTTGAGCGTCACATCTGGATTTGCGGCTCTTGCACACCATGCCGACTGCCCCAAGACGTGCATGCTGGCAGGCGACAAGGCAGCTTCTGTGCCGGGACATGTTTCAGGCTCGGCTGGGGACACCTGACTCGATTTTTGCCGCCTGCACCTAGTTGCTTCTGCCGATCTTTCGGAATCCGTATTGCCCTGCGTGAACAGCGGTGCGCAGCACTGCGCTGGGTGGCAGCCGCCCGCTGCTTGCTGTGCAGGCTCTCATACTAGCAGCTTGCCACCAGAACAGCCACTGCTGAGCAGGCTGCCAGCGGGAGGCCATCCGCCTTGCAGCAGGCAGACGTGCAGGCTGCCTGAGTGGAGGCGGCAGCACACGCTGCTGAGGGGGCTTGAGGCTGTGCCGCTCGCCTGGAGACGCAGCTGGCGGCGGCGCAGCGGCAGGCGGCGGTGACACACGGGCAGCACGGTGAGCTGTAAGCGGTTGGACACTGCAGGCCCGTTTGGCCGAGGCGCTGGCGCAGCGAGAGAGTTCCGCCCGCCAACAGCAGCAGCGGCAGCGGCGGCAGCAGCGGCAAGAGTAGCCGTTCATAGCCGTGTGCCCTGGCCAAGGCGAGGCACGGGGCCTCGACGCGGCGCTTGCGGAGGCAACTGCGTGGAACGGGCGGGCAGCAGCCACTGTAAAGTGCGGCGTCCCGGCAGCGCAGCGGCACTTGACGCTTTTGCAGTCGCACCATCTTTGTGGTTCTGGCAGCATGCTACTTCTGCCTTGTGTTCTAGCAGCATTGAGATCTTCTTGCACTCGTTGCGACGTAGCTTTGCAAAGTATCCCATGTAAAACCCAGTTCGTCTGTTGTGTGCGCCGCTGCGCTGTGTGCAGCACTTTCCAACGCAAGGTGCACCCCTGTCTGAGTCTTGTGGCTCCTTGGCTTCTTGCCGTGTGCTCGCTCGCCTATTGTAGCTGAAAAGTTCATCTCGGATGATGCATCTTGCGGCTGGGGTGCGTGCCAGCCGGTGCCTCAGAAATACTCTTGTGTGTGGCGCTGGCTCACTGCGGCTCCTGTGTGGTGGCAACATTGGTAGAACTCATTGCCGCACGCCTGGAGGCGCCTTTCGTGCAGGCCTTCTTTCTGTGCGTACGCCGTGAAACCGTCCGCCCGCTCTGAAAGTGCCTCAACCGGCAGCTAGTGGCAACACCGCTGACGGGCGCGTTTCCCGCCGCTGCCGCCAGTGTCGCAACCACACAGCCGCCGGTCGAGGCCTGCCTGTGGCACCGCAGCCGCCGCTTCGTGTAGTCTCTAGTACTCCTTGGAAAAGCCCCAGAACCGTTCGACCGGCCTGAAAGTGCGCCGACCGGTTGCTGATTGCTACACCGCTGCAGCGCATGCATTTTGCCGCCGCCGGCGGTTAAAACGGTCCGTCGGCGGTCGAGGCTCGTGGCACCGCAGGTACCGCATCGTGCGGCTTGGCTGAGTCCTCAGCAACGCTCCTGAACCGTCGTACTGGTCTGAAAGTGCTCCGACCGGCTGTTTGTTGCGATACTGCGGCGGAGCGCGCATTTTGCCGTGCCGCCGGCGATTAAGACAGAAGTGTGCCCGCCCTGTAGTACACACCCCCATGTTTGAGGGCTGCCTGTGGCGGTTCCAGCAACCTGATGGCGCCGCCCTCCTAGCCAGCAGTAGAATCACCTCCAAACTGCTGATTGAGGGGCGCTGCACCGCAGCAAACGCCTCCCGCAGCCGCGACAGCCGAAACTGGGCGATTGGAGACAACCAGAAAGAAAGGGCGAACGTTTCCTTTCCCAAAAGTGGTGCTCCAGCAGTGAGGGTGTAGCAGAATGGTGTCGGAGAACGCACGTGTCACCACGTTGCGTGAGTCAGCATTACATACTCCAACTTCACGTCGATTGCCATCGAACAGTCTGGACGCCTTTAGAGAATACTCTAGATGATGCTCGCGATTGTGAACGTTCTAGAGACGGGAATAGTGCATCAGGCAGTACAGGGCTTAGACTTGGGAACATTGCTATAAAAGCATGGCGCTGGCACATTTGCAGAACACTTCCTGTTTACACTTCTCGTTTGCACTTCTCGTTCKTCAAAACTCTCCTCCAACTTGTAAGCAGTCGCTAACCTCAGAACGCAGCACGTCGGAACTCAGAACCTACTTCCAGTACCTCCAGAAAGACAGATTGAGGCCACGTCAGCACTGCAGGGCCCCGTTCTGTCACAGTGGTTATCGGTGCCGTCGATTCGTTCTGTTCGCCCTTTTCAAAGCGTAAAAACCTTCGCAACCTTCCACGCTAAACCAGCCCTATAGCAGCAGTATGGATACAGCACCATTGGACGTCGCCGCACTCCAGGCCGCCATCCACGAGCGCGATGCAGCAATCGCCCGCGGCGCCGCTGAGCTGAACGCCGTCCGCGCCCAGCTGTCAGAAGTTCAGAACACTGCAGCCGCCGCCACAGCCGCTCGCGATGCCTCCGCCGCTGCACTGCAACATGCAACACACCATCCGTCAGTCAAACCGCCCAAGCCGCCAACACCACAGCGCTTCTCTGGAGCCACCAAATACGGCGTCGACGTGGAGACCTGGCTCTTCCAAGTCGAGCACTTCTGCAAGCAAACCAAGGTGCTGCCACAAGACTGGGTCGGCTATGCCGGATCACTACTCGCAGACGCCGCAGCCACCTGGTGGCGTTTCCGCTGCCAACGCCGCGGACCTGACAACTTCGGCACCTGGCCAGAGTTCTCGGCAGAGGCACGCCAAGCCTTTGCCAGGATCAACAGCGAGCAAGAAGCCGCCTACAGCATCAGCCGCCTGATGCAGCGCCGCGACGTCCAGGACTACATCAATCAGTTCCGGAGCTACTGCCTCGAGATCCCGGACATGCACGAGCCAGAACAGAAGCGCCGCTTCATTGCCGGACTGAAATCCGACATCCGCCGCCACGTGGAGCTGCAGAATCCACAGACACTGGACGACTGCTTCCACATCGCGCAGCGTGTGGACAGCATCAACTTTGCGAGCCGCAACCGCCAGCAGAGCGTGCCTAACCGCAGCTACAACCCGTCTGGCCCAACGCCAATGGAGCTGGGCTACATGGGCGCAGATCAGGGCCCAAACGTCAACGCCGCACAACTGCCGAACAGCGACGTCATCGCAGCCGCCGCCTTCCGCAGCAACCAGCCATCACGCGCCCGGCTGACGCCAGAGGAGCGTACCTATCTTCGAGAGAACAACGGCTGCCTCTACTGCCGCAAGCTGGGTCACTGGGCCGGCAACTGCCCCGTCAAGCTGCAGCGTTTTGGCAAGTCCAACTACCGCCCCAACTCCGGCGCACCCGGACCGTCCCGCCAGGGAAACGGCCCGCCCCGGCGCTGAGCGCCGCCATCAGCTCCGGGGCCTCTCCAATCCCTCTGCACCAGAGCATCTATGCTATGCTAGGAGAGGAGCCCTTGACGGCCAGCTCGGAACCTATGGCCAGACCAGCAGACCCGCCAAGAAGCCAGCGAAACGGCAGCGTATCAGCACCGCCGCCGGAGCCGCCAACATCGGAACGCAGCCAGGGCGCCTCAGCACAAGCCGCGCCAGCCAAAAAGCAGTCGCCACAGCCTGATGGTGTGGGACATGCCTCGGAACGATCGGAACGCAGAACGTCAGAACGAGCAGAACGCAGAACGCACCCTGCCGCACAGCTTGGGGACGCCCTTGCTGCCGCCCAGGAATCGGAACTCGGAACCGCCGCCACGCCGGCCGCAGAACACCCGCTGGACACCGCCAAAATGGAGCACGAGGTCAGCAGAACAGCCAGCAGCTGCACAGCAGAACCAACACCGCTGCTGCCAGACGCCGCTGAACTACAAACGCCGCAAGGAAGAGAACTGCGCCTGACCTCAGTGGAGACACAACAGAACGAGATGCCGATGCATCTACACGGCCGCGCCCGCGGACAGCCTGCTACCTTTCTGGTAGACTGCGGCGCCCAAGGCAACTTCGTCAACGCCGCATACGCCCGACTTCTCGGACTACCGCTGGACAGCACCCCGGGATTCAATATCATCCTAGCAGACGGCTCCAAGCGCCCCTGCCAAGAAGTGGTGGACCAGCTGCGAATCTCCCTCGGAGCTGCCGCCAACACCTACACCTGTACGAGCCGCTTCTATGTGACCAACTTGCCGGGCAACTACGACTTCATCCTCGGCATGCCCTGGCTGGCGCGCCACAACCCTATTATAAAATGGAGCGCGCCACAAACGCTCACCTTCAGCACTGCCGGCGGACGCATCACGCTGCAGCCACCCCGCCAGCCGGCCACACTGACGCCGCGATTCCCGCATGGCCAACACCGTCCGCCAGTTTCAGCACCGCTGCCGGATCAGCCGCCACCGGCACAGCAGCCGCCAGCTGCAGACCAAGAGCAGCACATGTCAGAGCCAGCACTACAAGACAGGCTGATCTCTATCCTCCAGTTACATGAAGCCGCACGCGAAGGAGGCGAGCTTCTCCTGTGCGTCGTCCGCCCTGCTGCCGCCTCATCGGCAGCCGACGCCAACCCCTACCAAGACAAGATCGACAAGATCAAGAAGGACTACAGCCACGTCTTTCAGGAGCCAACCAAGCTGCCGCCACACCGCTGGGCAGACCATGGAATCGAGCTGCTGCCCGACGCCAAGCCGCCATCGCGCCCCTGCTACAAGTCCAGCTATGCTGAGCTTGAGGAGCTACGCCGTCAGCTCAAGGATCTGACTGACAAGGGATTCATCCAACCCTCGAAGTCACCCTTCGGAGCACCAGTCCTCTTCGTCAAAAAAGAAGGACGGTAGCATGCGCATGTGCGTGGACTACCGCGCTCTCAACAAGATTACCGTCAAAAACAGCTACCTGCTGCCGCGCATCGACGAGCTACTCACACAGCTGCAAGGAGCCAAGTTCTTCACCAAGATCGACCTTCGGTCTGGCTACCACCAGATCCGAATCGAAGACGCCGACATCCCCAAGACCGCCTTCAGAACGCGCTACGGTCACTTCGAATTTCTGGTCATGCCCTTCGGCTTGACCAATGCCCCGGCGACATTCATGCACCTCATGAACGACATCTTCCGACCACACCTCGACCACTTCATCATCGTCTACCTCGACGACATCCTCATCTACTCCAAAACAGCAGAAGAACACGACCGTCATGTGCGAACAGCCATGGACATCCTACAACGCCACCAGCTCTTCGCCAAGATGGAGAAATGCGACTTCTTCTCGACCAGCATCAACTTCCTCGGCTACATCGTCACCGCAGACGGGCTGAAGATGGAGCCCGAGAAAGTCAACGCCGTCAAGAACTGGCCACCCCCCGCCAACATCACCGAATTAAGAGCCTTCCTAGGCTTTGCCGCCTTCTACCGCCGCTTCATCAAGGGCTACTCCGACATCTGCAGCCCTCTCACCGCACTCTTGGGCAAGGACCAGCCCTATGAGTGGACGGCCGCACAAGATGCCGCGTTCAACGCCCTGAAGACCGCCGTCACCTCTGGACCAACCCTACAGATCCCCAGCCATAAGCACGACTTCGTGCTGGCAACGGACGCCTCATCCTTCGCCATTGGAGCAGTCCTCAGCCAAGATCAAGGCTCTGGCTTGCGCCCCGTCGCCTTCCACTCCCGCAAGCTCAACCCCGCTGAGCGCAACTACCCAACCCACGAGAAAGAGATGCTCGCCATCATCGACGCTCTGGAGTACTACCGCTACTACACTGAAGGCCGGCACATCACCATCTACACCGACCATGCCTCGCTGCGCTTCTTTGAAGACCAGCCCAAGCTGGCACAGCGCCAAATACGCTGGGCTGACAAGCTACGCAACTTCAACTACACCATCAAATATCGCCCCGGAAAGGATAACGTCGCCGCTGACGCCCTGTCCCGCCGCCCAGACCTCCGCCTGGCAGCCATCTCGTCTGTACTACCTGCTGCCACCCTACTGGACGAAATTCGGAAGAACTACACCACCGACCCCTTCTACAACGACCCCAGCAGCCTGCCTGCTGCCATCCGCAAAGAGGGGAATGGACTCTTCACCTTCAGCGCCGACGACGACAACAGCAACGCCACATGCCGCCTGTGCATCCCAGATGTACCAGCCGTCCGCGAAGCACTGCTGCAAGAGGCCCACGACATTCCGCTCTCTGGCCACCTGGGAGTGGAGAAAACAGCAGCCAGCCTCAGCCGTCGCTTCTATTGGCCCAACCTCACCGACACCGTCCGCCGATACATCCGCACCTGCGACACCTGCCAACGGAGCAAACCGTCGAATCAGCATCCAGCCGGACTCCTACAGCCGCTGCCCACCCCTCAGCGTCGCTGGGAATCCGTCAGCATGGACCTCATTACCCAGCTACCTAAGACACGCAGCGGGTATGATGCCGCCCTTGTCATGGTGGACCGCCTCAGCAAGTGGACCTACATCCGCCCTACGCACACGAACGCCGACGCACCGGACATCGCGAAGCTTTTCTTTGACACCATCGTCTGCCAGCATGGAGTACCCACCTCCATCGTCTCCGACCGCGACCCCCGCTTCACCAGCCGCTTCTGGCAGGCCCTCTTCAAAGCCTGCGGCACACGACTCGATATGTCGACCAGCTACCACCCGCAAACGGATGGCCAAACGGAGCGTGCCAATCGAACACTGGAGCAAATCATCCGCAGCTACGTGGACGACAAGCAGAGCGACTGGGATAACTGGATCCTGCCCGCCCAGTTCGCCCTCAATACCACCGTCAGCGCCACGACGCGCCAGTCGCCATTCTTCGTCAACTACGGACAACACCCGACAACGCCGCTGGACTCCATCGTACCTTCCACAAGCGTCCAAGCCACGGAGGACTTTGTGAAGACCATCGCCGCCGCCGAAGCTGCCGCCAAGCGCCACATCGCCGCAGCGCAAAACCGCCAAAAGCAGCATGCCGACCGACAACGCCGCGAGTTGCAATTCGAGCCTGGAGATCGGGTCATGCTCTCCACCGCCAACACGCCAATTGCCGCTGGACCCGCCTACAAGTTGAAGCCACGCTTTACTGGGCCTCTCAAGATCATCGAGGTCGTCTCGCCAGTCGCCTACAGGGTTCAGCTACCAGCTTCCTGGCGCATCCATGACGTCTTTCACGTCTCGAAGTTGAAGCCCTTCCATGACGGCACACCGGAGTTTGCCAGCCGTCCAGCGCAGTCACCGCCGCCCCCCATCTTCGACCCCGAAGTTGGCGAGGCTTACGATGTGGACTACATCATCGACAAGAAGTACTTCAAGACGGAGCGCCGCTACAAGTACCTGATCAAGTGGAAAGGATACCCTAGGGCTGATGCCACATGGGAGCCACTCGGCAATCTCAACTCAAAAACGCAGGAGGAGGCCCGGAATATGCGCTAGCGCTAGAACAAATGCAAAAGTGTTGGGGACAACACTTCTTCACGGAGGGGAGGAATGTAGCAGAATGGTGTCGGAGAACGCACGTGTCACCACGTTGCGTGAGTCAGCATTACATACTCCAACTTCACGTCGATTGCCATCGAACAGTCTGGACGCCTTTAGAGAATACTCTAGATGATGCTCGCGATTGTGAACGTTCTAGAGACGGGAATAGTGCATCAGGCAGTACAGGGCTTAGACTTGGGAACATTGCTATAAAAGCATGGCGCTGGCACATTTGCAGAACACTTCCTGTTTACACTTCTCGTTTGCACTTCTCGTTCTCAAAACTCTCCTCCAACTTGTAAGCAGTCGCTAACCTCAGAACGCAGCACGTCGGAACTCAGAACCTACTTCCAGTACCTCCAGAAAGACAGATTGAGGCCACGTCAGCACTGCAGGGCCCCGTTCTGTCACAGTGGTTATCGGTGCCGTCAATKGWGAGGABGTAAACGAASACMAGCGACRAAMCACTCCYMACCTTCCMCGCBAGACCAGCACAARGAAAAVYYGGYRTCAACCTCCTGCCCAGGAGCGGCACGC